>JBAJHW010000009.1:4133040-5595009 GCA_037013535.1 Intellagama lesueurii
ATAGAAGTTATATTTGGCTCCAAGGTTATTGCTGGAGTATCTTTTGTTGAGAGCATAGTGGGGCAGAAAGATACTCTAGAGACCCACTGTCTTTCTAAGTCCTTGGTATGGGGGGGGACGTAGCCAGTGGGCTGGGCAGGACCTCCGTAAGCTTCTTCACCCTCTGCCTCTAAACCTTTTCTCATTTCTTCTAGGTTGTCGCCGCAAGCCTCTCGAATCCAGTGGTTGGTGGTTCCAAAGAGGTTCGTGTTCTAAACTGGAAAATTAAATAAACTCTCACAGGTTTGACCATTGCACTCTTTCTATTGCTCCAGAGAGGCTGCCAGTCTAGCTGGGAATCACAAAGTTTGAGACAAGTTTTTTTTTTTGGATCCACTCGCAGACATGCTGGGGATTCTGGGAGTTGTCGTCCATAAAGTCCCTCACACACATCCCTCTGATTTCCACCATGTTGACACACTCCTTCCGAGTGCCTGTTGGGGTAAAAGTGGGGGCTATGAGCCACAAGGGGCTTCTAGTTGAGATTGCTTGATGGTGGGGGGTGAGGTTTCAGCACTGTGGACAGCTCCAGCAAGGGTCAGACGAAATTCCAGATTCACTGCCCCCAGCAAAACCTTAATTTAGCCTCCACTGCCTGGCTTTAAAATCTTGGAATCTTAGACCTGCAGAGGAGGCACAGTAGGGAATAGAACTCCCAACCTCTGGCTTCGCAGTCAGAGACCTAAACCACTGAGCTATCCAGCAGTTCTACTTGGCCACTAGACCACAGTGTCTTGGTTGAAAACTTAAGGCATCTCAGATCTAGCTGGCTGATACCTCAGACTAGGGAAATACAATGGAGACTCTGACCCAGTCTGTGCCCAAGTTAAGGGTGCACGGATTGGTGCCTGACCTGTGTTCTGACCTTCTGGTGACACTACGACTTGATCCATGAGGATATTCATAGATTTCTGAATTTCTGTGAAAAACTCCATTCCTGTGAATGGGGAAAGACAAATGGGTATGACTTAGGATGGGAGAAGGAGCTACATGGTGCTGGGGATGTTGTAGATCTTTTCAGAGAAAAACACACAGGAGGGGTTTACTTCTGCCCAGAAGCACCCTCTTGGCAATGGCAGAGAGGCTTGGGGGTTGTGGTTCATGCACTACCCCTGAGCAAGGAGGAGGAAGAGGAAGAAGAAGAAGAAGAAGAAGGATCCTCTTCCTCCTCTTAGAACTGCAGAGCTGGAAGGGACCCTATGGATCATCAAGTCCAGCCCCTGTCAAGGAAGGGCCCGTGGGGGTATGGAAAAGAAAGATGGGCCATAATGCATCTAGTCATTCAAAGCCCACACAAGAAGTATGCAGGCATTCACTCACCGTCTCTCTCACACACACTTAAGCCTAGCAGCATAATCTTCAGTAATCTAAGAAAAGATAAGAAAGAAAACAGAGTAGAAAGTGAATATGAGGATGGAAGTCTTTCCCTTTGCTCTAAACAAAATGGCCGGCTGTGCAGCTACAAGCTTATGCATACACTCCTAGTTTAGCCTATACGCTGACCTGAAGACAATGCAAAACCGTACCTTGAACCACACAGCCCTCCTTTCCCACTCCAGGAAGAATCTCCTCACCTCACTTGTGGGTTTGTGGGTTTTTTTTGCTTTTGCTTTGCCTACAGTGTCTGGAGGCCGTGGTGGAGGCCTTCTCATCCGTGCAGAAGCTGGTGCATGCCGGGCAGTTGACCACGCTGGCGAATGACTTCCGCTCCTGTGGGGCTCTGGAAGGGTTGAACGACTGCCTTGAGATGGTCAGCAACCTGGCCGACATCTTCATGGGCGCCGTGCAGTACAACAATGAGGGTGACACCCAGTGGGGCAACGTGGCCAGCCTGTGTGGCATCATGACCAACAACAACACCGGCTCCCCCTACCAACGGCTTATTGTGGCCAACAATGTAAGGCGACCCTCTTGTTGAATCACTCGCCTGGTCCCCTCTGGAGACTAGGAAATCCACCTAGGTGACTAGGTGGGCTAGCCTAGGAAAGAGGGGGCTTTCTGTCCTTATCTGCTCAGCAGAGAAACCAAATAGGCAGGTAGAGGAGAAGGAAGCTGTCTGTGCCTCCCTGGCTAACATGCCGTAGGCTAGTACAGTATCTTGCAGGTTTGTAAGTTTTCTTATGTGGCTAATGTAAGACACTTTCAGAGAAGGCAGGATGCTTTAGACAGGTGGCCTCGGTTTGAATGTTATGCTAAATGGTTTGGCTGTATCCTGTTGTCTAAAGACAGAGCAAGTGGGAAACTGTGTAAGCATTCCTCCTGCTCTGGTAGGCTCCCTGTCGTGTGCCTGTTCTTGTGCTGGGTGTGAGACTGATCACCCAACTGGTCATACCAGCCTTTGGGGGTGGCGTGGGCACCGACACAATTTTCTTTCCCCTTTAGATTTAGACAACAGGTGACTGAGCATTTGCTGTTTTTCTTCTTTTATTTTATTTTTTAACCTGCTCTCCTGTGATGCAGGATGATCGCTTCTTTTATACTGGATGATGCGCCTTGTCATCCAGAGTCTGAAGGGGCTACCGCTTGGAGAAAGCAGGGTTGAAGCAAAACATACTGGGTGCCCTGCAAGAAGATGCAAACATCATCATCATCACCATCATATTATTATTATTTATTTATTTATTTATTTATTTATTTATTTATTTATTATCATCATCATCTTTGATAAAAAAAATATGCAGATCACTTCATTTTCCAGAAATGGTTCGGTTAATTTTTTTTTGTGTGTTTTTACTTCAAAACCCACACAAATCCTTTTTCTATAAAGAAAGCATTTCTTCTTTCACTCAGTCAGGAAAACCGGTTTCTGAGAAGACGCATGCACTGGCACAGGGATAAATCGATTCCTGTCTGTGTGTTCTTATAATCATCATCTTAAAACTGCAGAGCTGGAAGGGGACCCTTATGGATCATCGAGTCCAGCCCCTGTCAAGGAGGCCCCGTGGGGATTTGAACTCCCAGCCTCTGGCTCCAAAGCCAGAGAGACCTCTAACCCCTGAGCTATCCAGCCGTTCTTGTGGGGCATCACAGTTGCTGCTTTATAAATACTGTTTTTCATGTCAGCTAATGTGCCTGAAAGGCATCAGAATAGATTTTAGGATTGACCTGATGCTCAGACTAATCGGTTTCCATGGCTTCTCTTTCATCTGACAGGTATTCATAGAGAATTTGAAGTCCACATGTGTAGAGAACTCACATGCCAAGACACTGGAGGAACTGCGCAACACTAACATCACTGGGATGGCTGTGGGGGAGAGGCAATGGTACTTCCAGACATGTACAGAGTTTGGGTATTGTAAGTGAACCTAACCCTTTCCCCCTGCCCTCTCTTTCCTTCCCCACGCTACCCACACCCAATGAGATTCCGTATGAAGAAACCGATAAGCCTCCTTTTGACCATCTCTAGAGGGAAACTATAAAAACCAAGGGTAAGGCCAGTTCTCCAAGTCCCATTAGGCTTTGTAGCCCGATTAAACCATGCACTGGAAAAGGGCGTAATACTCACTCGCTTCTTGCCAGCAATGAAAGAGTCTCTGCTGGCACTCTTGAGCACACTGGTGACTCTTCAATTGCTGGCTGGAAGTGAGTGAATGTCTGGCCATTTGCCTTCCACCTGCACAGTTGTGCGACCGGCTTTTAGCCGTTATTATAACTCCCGGGATTCCTCCAGCAGGCTTGATAAGTAGCCGTACTGGCCGGGAACTGTAGTTGGGGGAAAAAAGTCCTCCTTCAAACTCTGCCCCGCTCTAATAATCTGTCACAGCCTGGCCTAGTTCCTTCCTAATGATGAACAAGAGAGCTTTCCCGGTTGTAGGAATGCCTGCGATCCCTCACGGCCCTGATCCTCTTTCCCCTCCCACTCCAGACCAGACCTGTGAGGACCCCACCTGCCCCTTCTCCCGCCTCCTGAACCTCACGTTCTCCCTCGACATCTGCCAGCAAGTCTTCAACATCTCCTCCCGCAACACCCAGGATGCTGTCTCATTCACCAACGACTACTATGGAGCTGACCACCCCAAAGCCAGCCGCGTCCTTTTTGTCAATGGTACGGAGGATTTGAGGGGAGAGGGTGAGGAGAGAGGGCCACGGCCAGGCTGCTGCATGCATCACAGAATTGAGAATATTCCTGTTTTTCTCCCCCAGCTTGTCCTTGTATTGACTGCATAGATACAGCAGGGACCCCCTCATCCACAGGATCAGGATCCACTGATTCATTTGTCCACAGCCTGAAAATATTAAAAATATTAAAAGAAAAATCCCCCAAAATACATATTTCTAACAATGAAAAATACATATTTCTAACAATGAAAAATACATATTTCTAACAATGAAAAATACATATTTCTAACAGAACTGGCCACTAGAGGGAGCCAGAGGACCATGCTATGCATACCGGTTGCTAGAGATATTTCCATGCTGCCATTAACAGAACTGGCCACTAGATGGAGCCAGAGGCCAACTATGTATGGGGGGCGGCTTGGAACTGATCCGTTGCAGATAGGGGGGCCCTGCTGCAATTATTATGGGAAAGTATGCAAGAATGTTGCCAGCTGTTCACTGAGACCTTCTTTGTGTCCCGTTAACAGAGCTTTTTGTACAAATCATGGCACTCAAAAAACTTACTTTTGGACTACGGCTTCCAGAATCCCCCCTGCTGCCATGAACACCAGGGGGATTCTGGGGGTTGTAGTCTGTAGAATTGTATTTCTCTTCCCCATCACTTCTTTAGATCCTAATTTCTGAGCTTCGTCTCACTCGTTGGGTCAGAATCCCTAATCTTGTTTTTTTACTTCCTTGCCTTACTCGTCCCCTGTCCTCTCTCCAGGTGACATCGATCCGTGGCATGCCCTGAGCATCCTCAAGAACCAGTCCCGTTCTGAGCTGGCCCTTTTAATCAATGGCACGGCTCATTGTGCTGACATGATGTCACCCAAGCCCACCGACCCACAGCCACTGGTCCAAGCCAGAGAGGTGAGCAGAATGGTTTGGGGCTGAAAGAAATGCCAATGAAAAAGCAGCTAAAGGTTCTGCAGGGGTGGCTGAAGATAGAGATTTTTAAAAACCCTAAATTTTTCTTTAAAGAGAAACTGCATATGTCTTCTTTAAAAGCAGAATTATGGGATAGCCCTTCTGTTTTAAAAGCAGTGTGGGCTGTGGACTTCCAGTATGCATTTTTTCCTTAAAGAAAATTCAACACTCTTTTTTTTTAAACTGCCACCCCTGAGATGTTGAAATTTGGTGGGTGGATCAGCCATTGTAGCCGAAATGACAGAATGAAGTGGGGGGGCCCATATTAGCTAGCATGTCTCTCCCCCCCCCCCCCCCCGCTCTTCAGATCAGGTTGTCTAAAGTTCTACACACCACACTATAAGAAGGATGCCAACAAACGGAAGCAAGTTCAGAGGAGGGCCACCAGGAGGATCAGAGGACTGGAAACCGAACCCTAGGAGGAAAGACTGAAAGAACTCAGCCTGTTTAGCCTTGAAAAAAGAAGACGGAGGGGAGATAGGATCGCACTTTTCAAAGACTTGAAAGGTAGCCCTACAGAGGAGGATCTGTTCTCGATCATCCCACAGTGCAGGACACATAAGAATGGGCTCAAGTTGCAGGAAGCCAGCTTCAGGCTGAATATCAGGAAAAACTTCCTAACTGTTTGAGCAGTATGACAATGGAGCCAGTGATCTCAGGAGGTGGTGAGCAGGGCTCCCACGCTGGAGGCCTTCAAGAGAAAGTTGGACCACCCTCTGTCCGATCTGCTTTGATTTGGATTCCTGCCTTGAGCAAAGGGGTTGGACTTGATGGCCTTAAGAGGTCCCTTCCATCTCCACGATTCTGTGATTCTAAAGGAATGTCCAGACCTGTACAAATCTCTAGCCCTTTAAAAGGCGTGGAGCCCACCCGCCCTGAAAGGAGGACGCCAGCCCTGCCCACCCCTTCTGTGCCATTAATCACATACATTTGAAGAGGTCCCCTCTCCACAGGAGCCGTGAGAAAGAGGCTCCAGATGCCTCAAAGCACAACTGGATCAGGCTTCCATCTTATCAGCATCTGAGGCCCTTCTCTCTGTACCGCCAACAAGACCTTCATGCAGTTGCCCAAGACTGGGGACACGGCCTTGTTTGTGGTGGCACCATGTCTTTGTCGTTCCCTCTCGAGGGAACTATGTGCGGCCAGTCCTCTCCTTTATCAGAACGTTACCAACTCATTCATTCCCACCTGCTTTTTGGTTAATTTTGGTTATTGAGGCTTTATCTCGTTTCGTGTTGGAGTAGATCATGTACTAAATACAACTTGTTTTTTTTTTTTTTACATTTAGATGTAAATACTTTGTATTTTCAAGCACTTTATCCATTTTTCAAGGGTTTTTATTTTACCATGAAAAGCACCCTGGAAATCAAGTCCATAAGTGAGGGATAAAAACAACACAGGCAGCTGCTGAATCTCTTACGGCTTCTGCCGGCCAGGGAAATGGGACTTTTCCAAGCTGTAGGTCAATGGGGGGGGGGGATGCCTCGGAAGGCCGATGAGACATAACTGGGCCAAATAAATAAATGGGATCTAAACATTGTAAAATAAATCAAGAGAATTTGCTGTGGTGGATTGGGCTTTTTGAGTTTGGAGGTGTGGTTACCGTTGAGATACCGGACATTCTCTCTCAATGGCAGGGAAACAAGTGACTAACCCTCAGCGTTGTTTTTACCACCCAGAAAATCACCTCTCAAGTGGGTGAATGGCTGAACTTGGCGAAAAAGATCCATCGAGACGGCTGAGCCACCCAGCGGGAAGACTTGTGACTTTAAACAGAAGGAGCCTTGCCTGCATCCATTGTGGAACTGCTGAACGATGTTGCTCCGACCTCTTGCATTTGACTCTTACAACATAGGAACTGTGTTTTTAATTTTTTTTAATGGTTTCTGTGCATCGACTTGGGACCGATGCTTCTCCCACAATGCTTATGTTTTTTTAAAAAACATTTTTACACTTCAAAACGTTTTTTGCATCACTTTAGGACTAATTCAAACAGCACAGCATTTGTGATTCCTTTGCTTTATTATATGTTTTGCACTTTACTTTCCAAATACAGAATTTTTAATATAATTCATTTGCCCTTCTTGATCTTATGGGGCTCTGTCGACAAAGCTAGGCAAGCATGTAGAAGGAGGGTGGAATTAAGGCTTAACTATAGTCCCGGCTGTGTGCCTACTATGAGCAGAGCCAGCCTGGGTAGCCTTGGGCCAGCTGCCCAGTCCCAGGGCTCCCCCTAGAGGAAGGGAATGGGAAACCACTTCTGAGTACTCTCTACCGGAAAGACCATGGAAAGGATTGCTACAAGTCAGAACTGATTTGATGTGCACATGATGATGCCACAATGTTTTTGTCTTCTTTATTTTTTCTTTTGTTTTTGCCTGCTATATTATACTCTTCTTATCCAAAAAGTTATGGGACCTACCTTCCTTCCTTCCTTCCTTCCTTCCTTCCTTCCTTCCTTCCTTCCTTCCTTCCTTCCTTCCTTCCTTCCTTCCTTCCTTCCTTCCTTCCTTCCCTCCCTCCCTCCCTCCCTCCCTCCCTCCCTCCCTCCCTTCCTTCCTTCCTTCCTTCCTTCCTTCCTTCCTTCCTTCCTTCGGCAAGAAGTGTTCACCTTAATTTCTAAAACTACCTTTCCCTTTGCAAACTGGTTACAGTCACAGCCCTGGCCACCTCCAGATGCAACAGGAAACAAAGGTTAAATGCAGAACTTGGAGTCTAAATCATGATGGCAAAGCCAAAGGGAAGGTCTTAATGAAAGAGAGAGACAACCCTTGATCTAGGATCTTCCCATTGCTGCTAGAAGGAGAGACGATGCTTATAGAGGTCAAGAGCAGGGATGCTGGCAAGTCTTTGGGTTTGAGTCCCATGTCTGTCTCTTTTGGTACCAAGTCTCAAGTCCTTATTAAAAACAAGCTTTTCTTTCCAGAAAAAAGGGAGGGAGGGGTGAGTGGAAAAAAGGGAGTCATAGGTCGTGTCGGAGTCATTGAAAACAAAACAAAACCCAAGTTGAGTCCGAGTTGGGTCATCGGTGCAACTTAAGTCTGACTTGACAGTGTGTCTCGTGACTTGAGTCCCCATCCCTGGTCAAGAGGGTTGACACTTCAAATCTAGGTTTTTCTTGGAGCTAAGACTAGGTTGGGCTTCTTCAGACGTGCCTGTGGATCACTCAGTGGCTGCAGCTTCAGGCAACTCATTGCTTGTATGAATGAGCAATCATGGATCAAGGACAGAACTGCAGATGACGTCTGCATTTTCAGAAGGTAATTTCAAAAGATCCTGCCGAGCAGAAATGCATAGCTGTGTTGGTATCTCCTGTGTGGTGCTGGTTATCGGCAAGCAGATGCTCTTTTGAGAAGTTTTCCATCTCCTGGTTTAGCTCCTTCAGGTCTTGGATCTCGAGTGCAAGGTTATAGAGCTGGTTGAAAAGTGCCAGGTCAGCCAGGCGCAATCTGTGCTGGAATAGCAAAGAAAATCTAGATTTCAGTCTTTAGTAATATTTGTATTTACCAGAGAAAGCTAATAAATTCCTGCCCCAGGAAGCTTAGAACCCATATTTGAACAATGAGTGTGACCCGTGGGGAGGGGAAGGGTTTAAACAAAAAGAGGAAGGCAGAATCGGAGCAAAGAAGCAACTACAGCAGGACTTGCGATCGGCAGGATCACTATCCACTGATTCACTTCTCTGCTGCCTGAAAATACTAAATTTAAAAAAAAAAAAAAACAGAAATGTGCATTTCCAGGGTGTATTTACCAGAACTGGCCACTAGTGGGTGCCAGAGACCATTCAATGTATAGCATTCCATGTGTTTCTTGGCATCTGCCGGTAGGGGGAGGGGCTTGGAACTGATCCCCTATGAACAATGCTGTCCTACAATAGTTACAAATAAGTTAGTGAACTGTAACTAGTTTCTTTTGGGTGGGCGCTTTTTGGATGACATATTACAGAGGAGTTTGAAGTAGGAGAGTTTAATCCACAAAAGCTCGCACAAGGGGCCACAATAGTTTTTTGTTTTCAAGATACAATATTATAATTTGCCACGAGGTAACAGAAGGTCAAGACAGACAACAAATCGCTTTCTTCGGCAGACAGTGCAGCATTAGAGGAGCGACCGTAAAGCACTGGAATGCCATTATTTAATTCATCAATTACATTTTTAAAAAAAATCCAAGCTCTGGGCCCAAGAGTGAAAGATGGACAGGTGGATCTGTTGTCACGATGTGAAGCAAACAACTTCCTGGGAAAGGTGGGTTTGGTGTAGCAGTTCTTGGCGGGAACGCCCAGCTTTTAGAGAGTGGAGACTGGGCTCTGGAGAGTCCGAGGACTGTTGGCCAAAATAGATCAGCAGAAAGGAGAACATTTGTGGAAGAAGCGACCACAGTGCAACGGTTTCTTAATCAGCTCTTTTGCGACACCTCTTGAACACTGTTTTAATAGCAAACACTATATGTACATAGCATGGTCTCTGGCACTTTCTAGTGGCCACCTTGGGTAACTTCATCATTAGAAATATGTATTTCGGAGATTTTTCTTTTAATATTTTAAATATTTTCAGATCGTGGATGAGTGAGTCAGCGGATACCAATCCCACAGATAAAGGGGTCCTACTGTACTCTGGTTTATTTTTCTATTGTACTCTGGCATGCATGTAGTTATTTGTTAATACATATTTACTATGGTTGTTACGAGTTGAGGATTCAAACTCCTGGCCCTGGGCTCCGTAGGCCAAGGCACCAACTCACGGAGCTAGAGAGGCTCACAGTAGTGGTGATGCATTATTTATATGTGTTGATATGGTCCAGCTCTATCGATTCGATCCCCAAACCCACAGGGTCCCGTAGGAAATGAAATCTTCCAAGCACCCTCTATCCCCACTCCTCGGATGATGCCAAAGAACTTACCATTTCTCTGTGCACCCAGGCAATCTTCTCTTGCAGGCTGGCATGGCTGCCCTCAGGTGGCTTGGCCACTTCCTGCTCCTCTTTACCAGGGAGAGGAGACGGAGGTGAGCTGGACTCCCGAAACACTTTTGGCAAAGGAGGCAGTCCGTCCAAAGGAGAGTCCTCTTCGTGAGTCGAGGCCCAGGTGTCCATGGCGCGGATTCTCTGTTCTTAGGAAATGAGAAAGGGTCGCTTAGCGGGCTCCAAATAGGATTTTCTTACGGCGACAAGAGTTTGCACTGTCCTAGTGTGTCTTCATGCACCTCTTCACGGCGAGGGATCCAAATATCTTTATGGTGCGGCAGTACAGAATCAGTTCAGAGTAGAGCGGAAGAAGGCAGAAGACCAGCTTGGGCATCCAGAGAACAGAGAAGTCATCACTGAATGGGAGCTGGCCTGTACGTGGCGGTGAAAGAAATGCAGCTAACTAAGTCCGCTGATGCTTCCTTTTCAAGACGCTGGAGCCTGTTGTCATCTCTAGACTCGGGAGAAGATACAAAGGGAGTCAGGTGGTCCTTTCACCTGAGCAGGTAAATATGAGCTGTGACCTGCTCCTCTGAAACCTCAAAAAAGCCTTCCTGAGACTCTTCGGAGCTAGTTTACTTCTGTTTGCAGCCGCCCTTGATAGCAGGAATGACTCCGAAAATCTGGGAGGAAATAACACACCTACGTCTCAGGCTGCCAGCTGGGCTGCCCGTTCAAAGTTCAGATGCAAACGGGTGTTGTTCTACTTCACACACCCTTGCTTTCTCTTTTTTTTTTCTTCCCCTACAAGAGAATAGAAGGTCCTGTCAGGCCACAAAAGGCAAAACCACTCCCCCCTGTCATATAACAATCGGAGGACAGCTTATGAAAGTGGTTGGTAGCAGGTGGAGGAGAGACGGAAGTCATTAATCAGAGGAGAGTTGACTGAAAGAATTGCACAGCCATGGGGTGTGTTACTGCTGGTGGCTTAAATAACTTGTTCATAAAAGATTAAGCAAATTCACCGAGGGTGAATCTATCAGTAGCTGTCAGTTACCACCGGTTGTTATAGGAATCTAGAAGAAGTAAAAGTACTGAAGCCTCAAAACTTTGTAAAATTCGGAATTTCTATTCATTCCCGTCCTTCTCAACCAAGTTTCACAACAGCTAACTTTCTGACCCCACTGAGCACGCCCGGTCTGCATATCCTGGAGCCTTTTATTTATTAAAAGTATTTGTTCTTTGTTTCTCAGACCAGAACTGGAATGCACTGGTGAAATACAACAAATAAAAAAGATAAAACACATTCTTTAGAAAGAGAGAAAGGGTACTGGAAACTTTTAATTGGAAACTTTTTTTTAAAAAAAGATTTTTTTGAAAGCCAAGCCCCTCTGGTTACAGCTTCTCCAGCAAGGTTAGGCAACATGTAACTCTCCTGACGTTAGACTCCAACTCCCATCAGCCCCAGCCGGCCTCGCCAGTGGTGAAGAATACTAGAAGCTGTAGTCCAAAATCATCTCGAAAGTTGTTCTACTTTGCGCGCTCCTGATTTAGCTGTTTATTATTTTCTTAGAAGCTGTTTTTGTTCCATGATGTTATCAGAGAACAACAACAAACTTCAAACTCTTTAAAAAACAACTTTTGCAACTCTTTAAAAAGCAAACTAGAGGTTATTGCAAAAGCTCAGATGCCTCCCTTATTTGTGTACGGAATGTACATGTATCATTTTTGGCTACACACACAATCAATGCCACTCAGTCTCTAGAACATCAGAAATTACTTTATTTTAAAAAACATAAACAGAGAACCTTCATAAACAGAGCCAGCCTATCCGTCTAAATGGAAAAGCCAGAAGAGACCGACTGAACAGAGAAAGAAGGCTGACTATTAATATTACCACTGCTTTTGTTGTTGTTTAGTCGTTAAGTCGTGTCCAACTCTTTGTGACCCCATGGACCAGAGCACGCCAGGCCCTTCTGTCTTCCACGGCCTCCCGGAGTTTGGTCAAAGTCATGTTGGTCGCTTCGATGACACTGTCCAACCATCTCGTCCTCTGTTGTCCCCTTCTCCTCTTGCCTTCACTCTTTCCCAACATCAGGGTCTTTTCCAGGGAGTCTTCTCTTCTCATGAGATGGCCAAAGTATTGGAGCCTCAGCTTCAGGATCTGTCCTTCCAGTGAGCACTCAGGGTTGATTTCCTTCAGAACGGATAGGTTTGTTCTCCTTGCAGTCCAGGGGACTCTCAAGAGTCTCCTCCAGCACCACAATTCAAAAGCATCAATTCTTCGGCGGTCAGCCTTCTTTATGGTCCAGCTCTAACTTCCATACATCGCTACTGGAAAAACCATAGCTTTGACTATGCGGACCTTTGTCGGCAAGGTGATGTCTCTGCTTTTTAAGATGCTGTCTAGGTTTGTCATCGCTTTCCTCCCAAGAAGCAGGCGTCTTTTAATTTCGTGGCTGCTGTCACCATCTGCAGTGATCATGGAGCCCAAGAAAGTGAAATATGTCACTGCCTCCATATCTTCCCCTTCAATTTGCCAGGAGGTGATGGGACCAGTGGCCATGATCTTAGTTTTTTTGATGTTGAGCTTCAGACCATTTTTGGCGCTCTCCTCTTTCACCCTCATTAAGAGGTTCTTTAATTCCTCCTCACTTTCTGCCATCAGAGTGGTATCATCTGCATATCTGAGGTTGTTGATATTTCTTCCGGCAATCTTAATTCCGGCTTGGGATTCCTCCAGTCCTGCCTTTCGCATGATGTATTCTGCATATAAATTAAATAAGCAGGGAGACAATATACAGCCTTGTCGTACTCCTTTCCCAATTTTGAACCAATCAGTTGTTCCATATTCAGTTCTAACTGTTGCTTCCTGTCCCACATATAGATTTCTCAGGAGATAGATAAGGTGGTCAGGCACTCCCATTTCTTTAAGGACTTGCCATAGTTTGCTGTGGTCCACACAATCAAAGGTTTTTGCGTAGTCAATGAAGCAGAAGTAGATGTTTTTCTGGAACTCTCTGGCTTTCCTCCATAATCCAGCGCATGTTAGCAATTTGGTCTCTAGTTCCTCTGCCCCTTCGAAATCCAGCTTGTACTTCTGGGAGTTCTCGGTCCACATACTGCTGAAGCCTACCTTGTGGGATTTTGAGCATAACCTTGCTAGCGTGTGAAATGAGTGCAATTGTACAGTAGTTGGAGCATTCTTTGGCACTGCCCTTCTTTGGGATTGGGATGTAGACTGATCTTTTCCAATCCTCTGGCCACTGCTGAGTTTTCCATACTTGCTGGCATATTGAATGTAGCACCTTAACAGTGTCCTCTTTAAGATTTTAAATAGTTCCACTGGAATGCCATCACCTCCACTGGCCTTGTTGTTAGCCATGCTTTCTAAGGCCCACTTGACTTCGCTCTCCAGGATGTCTGGCTCAAGGTCAGCAACCACACTATCTGGGTTGTCTGGGACATCCAGATCTTTCTGGTATAATTCCTCTGTGTATTCTTGCCACCTCTTCTTGATGTCTTCTACTTCTGTTAGGTCCCTACCATTTTTGTCCTTTATCATGTCCATCTTTGCACAAAAGGTTCCTTTAATATCTCCTATTTTCTTAAACAGATCTCTGTTTTTTCCTTTTCTATTATTTTCCTCTATTTCTTTGCACTGCTACTGGTGTCTTTTCCCCTCCTTTAGTCAGAAGACACACAGAACTTTAGACGGTGTGCTTTTGTTACTAAGTATGGACAGACTGCTTTTCCTTTGTGAGTGGCAACAGCACCCCAAAAAGAGAGTGCCTCTGATCACACGCAAAGTGCTTCCAACAGGATGCTAAAATTTTTAAACAATTTCCAAAGAAGTTGTTAGTCTCGACGTGTTGCCTGTTGACAAAATTAGAACAAGGCAGGGCAAAGCCACAGGATATTGCAAGCTAACGATTTTATTGCAAGGATCAAAGTCTGCTTTCTCAGAAATAAAAGGGATAGTTTTTTAAAGTAGCAAAAATATTTTGGGTTCTGCCCCTTTGTTTTCTTTGTTCAACGTGCTTTTGAAACAGTAATGGTTGTCAAGAACGGTGCTTTTGAACATTTGGAGAAAACAGCAGGTCACCATCCATTAAAAATTAGAAATTTAAGGAAAACTGAGAAATTTCTATAAATTTCCACCCTGTTTTTTTCGATAATTGTGTGGCTAGCCCAAGGAAATGTCCTTTTATGGGCAAACGGCTACAGAAAGAACCTGTGTGTGTATATTTTCATATACTTTTTTATTTTATCATTCCGCCAACGCCTTTCTTTTAAAACACGACCCCTTTGCCTGCTTTTTTTGACCGGAGCAAGGAAATCTGGCTCCAAGTAAGGGCATGAGTGGGGTGGCGCTCAAAGCGTCATCTGCAGCATCTGAGCATGCCCAGAGTATCTGGGGCGCATGCGCCCGAATGCTTGTCACGCAGCCGTCAGCCCTGTTCCTCCAATATGGCAGAGGAGGGGCCTCTGTCACGTGACCTGTCCAAGATGGCTGCGCGCATGTTGGTAAGTGACCCGCCGGGACTCCGTGGTTTTCTTCGCCAGTTACTCTCAAGAGGCAAAGGAACGGTTTGAAGGCGTTACTGTTGGGTGGGGTTTGGAAAAAGAACGCTTTGCTTTTCTATTTCTAGTATATAGGAAAAAGGACTGTGTTTTTTATGTTTATCATGTGGAAAGTAAGTTTTTAATCTCAATTAATTTCTTTTAGCTAATTATTGATCTTATTTTATTCATTTTGGTATGCCACCTTGAATATGCTTTTAATATGTATCTACTATAGCTTTTAATCTCAATTGCATTGTTTTCACAAATTGTTGGTTTTTGCATGCTTCCTAGAGATGGAAAACCTGGGGGGGGCGGGGAGGGTTTGAAGCAGAAAAATTGGGGAAAAAACGGGGTTTTTTTCTGTTTTTCTTTTCCCAAAGCCCTTATTTGTTTTTTTTTCTGAAAAAATTGGAAAAAAAATATGGAGTGTGTAATATGTTCTTTTACAATGATAAATAATATGTCTGACATGGTATTCAAACTATGTAACATGAAGACCTTGATGAAAGACTTCTGAGACTTTATGCATTTCAGTTCTCTCTAGAGATGTAAAATTTCTGAAAATTTTCATTTTTTTTCCCAGAAAAAAACATTTTCCCGTCCCTGTTTTTTTTTATTTCTGGGGAAAAATTGGAAATTTTTGGAAATTTTACACCTCTAACGCCTCCCTTGGTTCACCAGTAGGAAGGAAAGGGGGCATAAAAATCTAAGTAACCAAGTCACCATTCCAGATTATCCTCTTTTTCCTTCTCTCATATCATTATCAGTAGCCTGAAATGCAGAAAGCAGGCTGATGACATGTTTTCCCACAGTTGCTCTTACATGCCTGGAAAAGCTTCCCCTGTTAAAATTCTTTTTCTTTGGTCTGTGGTGGCAGAAACCTGGAGTGGTTTATTTTGTCGGGCGCTGCTGTAGCAGCTGTGCCAGAAAAGGAAATTCCCCATCTCTAATTTAAATCAGAATTTTGGCCAGGCAACCTAGCTGACAGCAGGAATTCATGTATTCATTAAAGGTGGCCAAAATCTGTGGGAACCTATAGGTTATAATTCTCATTTTTCCACAAAATAAATGAATAAATGGAGAACCTTGGAATTTAACTTTTGGTTTAAGGACTGTAGAAATAATGTAAAACTTTTATGGAAATCATCTTAAGCACTTCAAAGATCCCATGGCCATGAATTCTGGATGTATTTTCCTTAAAAGTTTTGAGGGATGTTGGCTGGGTTTCAGGAGATTCCGTTATAATGTTTGCTGTACCTCTAGGATCACTGACCAGTTGGTGGTGCTGTGAAGTCACAGAGTAGTTCAGTAAAGTTCCTCTTTGATTATGTTATATTTTTGCTACATAATTTCCAAAGAATCATTAGTCATATTAGTTTCTCTGAGAACAAAATGGTAGAATATTGTGTCTCCTTAAAGGCTAATTAATTTATGATGACATTAATGTTAACGTGCCACAGCGAACAAGTCCATGAAAGCGTATGCTTTAATAAATGTTCTTAGGCTTTAAGAAATCAAACAATTTTGCAAAGGAATTTTTCCATAGTATAAAGAATATGTAGTGTTATACTGTATATATATGGGTTCATTGTCAGTTGTTCCTTATGTAGTAATCCTTATGTAGTAAACAGAGCCATTGAAATAGACAGAATTATAGGTCATGGCTAAAATAATAATAATACTAGAAGAGATATAGCTGGGTTCGTCTCTGCAAGCATATCGGGCAAAGTGCAAAGAAACAAAACAATACAAAAACGTGGGGCACCTTAAAGACTAACTATTATATTTTAATGTGAGCTTTCGTCGACAAGTCCAGTTCGTCAGACATATGTTTCCATATGTCTGATGAAGTGAACTTGTCTACGAAAGCTCACGTTCAAACATAGTAGTTAGTCTTTAAGGTGTCACCTGTTTTGTCTTGTTTTGTTTTGTTTCCCTAGACTTTGCCTGATAATAATAATACTAACAGTCATCAAACTGCAGAGGTGGAAGGGATCATCGAGTCCAGTCTCTGTCAAGGAGACACAGTGGGGGAATCAAACTCCCAACCTCTGGCTCCACAGCCAGAGACCTAAGCCACTGAGCTATCCAGCAGTTAAGTTCCACTGAGTTACTTTAAGTACCGTTGAGCCTCGCATTCCCTACAAGTCCCATCCTGTATATTTTCATGATATATAAAATCCCTATAAAGTGAGATTGCCCCTCCATCGTGGGAGAAACTCATGGATCCCACTGGTTTGTTTTTCACCAGCTCCGTCATTGCCGAGGTTTGGTCCTGTCGCCACCATATGCCAGCTCTTGGTATAGTAGCCGGACCGCTGGGTCTGCTACTAATTTTTTTAAAGTCAAGGTCATCCAGTTTTTCAAGAAGTATTTCCATGACTTCGATGACATTCTAGCATACAGCAGCATACTAAGGAATTGGAAGGTGAAGGTGAAAAATAGGTACGTGCACCTTTGTTTCTAAACTTTACAGTTGCAGGTAAAGCTGTCTTTATCGTGTCTCTGTGATATTTATTCTCTGTCCTCCTTTGAGCTCCTTGTACAGTACTTTAAGAAAATGTTTTAAAGTCATGAGCTTTTGATATCTGATCTGAAAATTTCAGCGTTTTGAACGGTTACAAATTCCATCTTGAAAGATGGGGAATGTGATAAAATGTTTGGTTTTCTGATCTTTTCGGATCAGCTTTTGATTAATTTTTGTTGATCTCCTTTTTCAGGAGCTACAATAAAACCCGTGAGCAATATGGAAATGAGGTTGCAGCCGCTACCTTTGTCCTGAATCTGAATGGAAGGGTTAAGTATGTAAGGCACACACGGCCCAAAGTCTTGCCTTATGGAAATGATTTGAAGAACCTCTGGATAGACATTTAGTTTTCTTCTTGCTTTTTTCTTGGTCCTTCTTACCATTTTCATTTCAAAAATTCGAAAGGATCTTGATAGGCACTGGGCTCAAAACAGCAGAATGAAATTTAAGCAGGGATAAGTGCAAAGTTTACACCTGGGGCAGGCAGACCAAATGCACAGTTACCAGATGGGGGATATTTGGCTCAGTAGAAGTACACCTGAGAGGCAGACCAAATGCACAGTTACCAGATGGGGGATATTTGGCTCAGTAGAAGTACACCTGAGAAGGATTTTGGAATTATTGTAGATCACAAAAAAGGCATTAACAGAAGTGTAGTCTCCAAATCCTGTGAAGTACTAGTTCCCCTCTATTTGGTACTGGTTAGATCTCGTCTTGAGTCCTGTATCCAGCTCAGGGCACCACGCTTCAAGAAGGATGCAGCCAAAATGGAGCAAGTTCAGAGGAGGGCAGGGCAACCAGGCTGATTGGGACTGGAAACCAAGCCCTGTGAGGAAAGGCTGAAACAACTGGACATGTGTAGCCTTGAGAAAAGACTCAGGGGAGATAGAATAGCACGCTTCAAATACTTGAAAGATTGTCATGCAGAAGAGGAGCAGGATCTGTTGCCGGATCATCCCAGAGTGCAGGAAACACAATAATGGGCTCAAGCGACGGGAAGCCAGATTTCGGCTTAATATCAGGAAAAATGTCTTAACTGTTAGAGCAGTATGACAACGGAACCAGTGACCTTGGGAGGTGGTGAGTGCTCAAACGCTGGAGACATTCAAGAGAAAATAAGACAATCGCCTGTCAGATATACTTTGATTTGAATTCCTGCAATGAGCAGGGGGTTGTGTAGAGCCCTTTCCGACTCCACTATTTTATGATTTTATGTTTCTATTTTTATAATGGCACTATTGTATAGTGGTGCTGTCTCCTTTTCTTGATCCCAGTAGAAAGTTTTAAGTATTTATAACTTATGGTGGTTGTACTTGTTCCTGTTAACGTTAGCTTTGGTCCCAGTTCTCAGAGAAAAGCAGAAAGTAAATCCAGTAAGTAAATGAATAAATAAACAAAAAAAACAGGGTCTTTAAATTAGCCTGAGATCTGTCTTCAGCTCTCAAGAAGCCTGGTGGGAAAAATATTTGAAATAAAAGCAGTTGGATTATGAAAATGAACATCCCATCACATTTTGCAAGCCGAATGAAGCAACAGAATAAAATGAACAAAAGTTCCTTCACGGTGTTGGTCAAAACAGTCTAATTGAAGTGTCGTCTGTCTTGCTTAGAGCTGTAGGGGGGTAAAAACGATGACCTTTGTTTTGTGCTAGGTGCCGAGGCCAAAAGAGATGGCTTCATGGGAGCATCAAGGAATCGGACATTTTGCTTGGAAGGAATAGATGTCAGTGGATCCATCATCAACTATGACGGGTCTGGAATAACCTGGTGAGGAACTCGGCTCTAGTGAGGCTGTGAGGCAATTCTTTATTCCTTTTGAGGAGGGCCTAGAAAACGAGACAGGGTGATGACAGCTCTCTGAATCTTCAGAGCTGGTGTAGCCCAAGATTTCGAAGCTCTGCTTTCAGGTATTTTGAAGAGCTTTCGAAAGCACGAGGGCTTCCTTCTTCTGAAAAGGAACCATCAGTGATAGCCTTGACTGTTTCTTCCCAGCCTTATATTTTGGGGGAGAAAAGATTGATGACATGAAACCCAGACACTCATTTCCCCAATGCTGCCTTCCTAGGGTTAACTGAATTGCAGTATCTCATAAACACAGTACCCAAGTATCATCGCAACAGAGAAAGAAGCTGGCCCCACCTTTCCCTTCTGTTTTAAACCAATGGATGCCCCTGAGAAACCTCTCCCACAGTTCTCGGGCATCTTTGCTATTTCCGCCTAATGCTTGGGGTCAAATTACACATTAAGACAAGCCTGTATATCCTACTTTTGCAGCTCTTTCCAACCAGGCGTGGAGTTCTTTCTGAATGCTGTGCCTGAGACTTGCGTGTGGAGCTCATGGTTGCCACCTGATGCCCAACCACAGAACAAAACCAAGGTAGTCTATAACATGCAGAGCAAGGCAGTCTGGTGCTCGAATAAATAGGGGTCTTCTGCCGGGACTTAGTATCTAAATCCTGTTGCTCTGGGCATAATGTGAAGTTAACGCCTGCAGAAGTTTACAGGGAGTTACACCTAAGCAGGCCGCATGTCTGATCGCACAACTTGTTGTATAGCTGTGCCTGCTTTCTGGATGCAGTTTCTTCCTTGTTGCAGTTCTGCAACAGTTTGTGCAACTTCAAGTTAAGCAGGATTTTGGCCACTGACTGTGTTGTCTGGTTTGACGTGTTGTGTTTTGAAATGAGTAGGTAAACCAACGGATGTTAGGACTCTCTTATCCATGGGATCAGTATCCACTGATTCACTTATCCATGATCAGAAAATATTTTTAAAAAATTAAAAGAAAAATCCCCCCAAATGTATATATATTTTTAACAACAAAGTTACCAGAACTAAAACCCTGGTAAGGCCGCACCTGGAGTATTGCGTACAGTTCTGGTCGCCGCACCTCAAAAAAGGCAAAGTGGAACTGGAAAAGGTATAGAAGAGAGCAACTCAAATGATGACCGGGCAGGGGCGCCTCCCTTACCAGGAAAGGCTACAGCGTTTGGGGCTTTTTAGTCTAAAGAAATGGTGCCTGAGGGAGGAACACGATTGAGACATATAAAATTATGCAGGGGATGGATAAAGTGGATAGAAAGAAGCTCTTTTCCCTCTCACGCAATACCAGAACCAGGGGGGCATCCCCTCCAATGGAGTGTTGGGAGAGTGAGAACAGACCAAAAGAAAAATATTTCTTTACCCAGCGTGGTGCTTAGTCTGTGGAACTCCTTGCCACAGGATGTGGGGATGGCAGCTGGCCTAGATGCCTTTAAAAAGGGGATGGGACAGATTTCTGGAGGAAAAGTCCGTCGCAGGTGACAAGCCCCTGATGGGGATGTACAATCTCCAGGCTTAGAAGGAAGGGACCTTCCAAATGCCAGATGCAGGGGGAAGGGGATCAGGAGACAGGCTTCTCGTGGGCTCCCAGAGGCCTCTGGTGGAGCCACGGTGAGAGACAGGAAGCTGGACGAGAGGGGCCCTTGGCCTGATCCAGCGCAGGGCCCTTTCTTCTTAGCTCTTATTAGGTTCTTAGGTTCTTAACTGGCCGCTAGAGGGAAACAGAGACCCATGTTATGCATAGTGTTAAGCTACAATACGTGTTTTCTTGGCCTCTGCAGTGAAGAGCTTGGAACCCCAACCCCCCTATAGGTACGGGGGTCCTACTGTACTTTGAAAACCCTCCCTCCCCTGCCTGCTGTCCTGTGGTAGACAGAGACCCTTTTTATCCTGGCCAATGACTTTCGGCAAGTAACGTACTGCTGAGACAGGGGCTTTTTAATGGATTTGTGCTGTGCCTTGTTTGGTTTTTTTTAACTGATGTTTTTAAAATGACTTTTTAATTCAGCAGGGCTTTTGCGCTCTTGCTTTGGTCTTCGCCCCTTCCTCTCTCGCTTTTTGTCCGAGTTGGTGGTGGTGCGTGGAAACCGATTCTTATTCGCCCTTTAGCACTCTCCTTCATCCGGCTGTTTTGTTTTCAGCTGCCCGTTGGAAGCCCTTGAGAGCGACTGTGTAAATATATGCTGCTGTTAATATCCCCTGCCCCTCTCTAAAGAGAGAGTGACTTGTCTAAGGGGAAGGGCTTAAGGTTTACTCTGCACTTCAAAGAGCACTGAAAGTCCTGCACCCCACGCAGTCCTGGGTCTGGGCAACATGCATTATCAGGTGAAGACAGGTTTGTGTCTGAGGTCATGCAGAGAAGGCTTTCTTCTCCTGCATGGATGATAATTGATTCTGGGTCTCTCAGTGCATCCTGTATAAGGACCAGGATCTCTGTCCTCACAGGGTGGGACAGAATCCTCTAGCACCTATAAATGAAATCGACTTTCAATACATGGTCACTGGTTGCCAATCTGTTTCTGGGAGCAATTCAGAGTGCTGATTCTAACCTATAAAGCCCTTAACAGCTTTGGGTCCAAGGTTTTTTCAAGGACTATGTCTGCCTTTATGTTCCCACTGGGATGTTTAAGATCATCAGGAGAGAACTTTCTCCTCGGTCCCACACCACCTTCACAGATGCATTTGGTGGGGACCCAGGAGAAGGCCTTCTCTGTGGCTGCTCCCAGACTTTGGAACTCCCCTCCCACTGGAGGCCAGCGTGGCCCCATCTTTGCTGTCCTTCCGCGAGCAGCGCAAAGACCTTTCTATTCCGGCAAGCTTTCCCTGAGTGACTGGCTGTCTGAGAGGGTTTTTTTAAAATGGATTCTTGTGCCTTCTTGTTTTGAATGTGTTTTTAGTATTGCTTTTTGCTTACCATTTTTCAGAGTGGTAGTGTTTGATCCTTTTTAGTATTTATATACTTACTGTTTTTAGCTTTAAATATTGTCTTTTAATTCATCTAAGCAGCCCCTGGGTCCTTCTTAAGGAGGAAGGCAGGGTAAATATATTTTAAATAAATATTTATGCATTCTTCCTACCCCCCCCGCCCCCCAGGTCCCCCCCCCCCAAACGCTGAGTCTCTGCCTGTCTAGGCACCGCTCTAAACCCAAGGATCCGTCCCAGCTAGAGTAGATTCATTGAATCAGCTGCTGAACCCTCACTTTCTTTTGCTCTCTTGATCTCCCTTAGCTTCCTTGGAATTCCTGCCGATATCTGGATCTCAGCCGATGTCCCCAGCATTGACGACTGGTGCTTGAGCCGGCTGGGTATCTTAGCAGGCTCTCTGGAGGAACTTTCACTTGCTGCGCTGCCACCAAGTCACCGAGAAGAGGCCTTGCTTGTCTCTGCCACGCTCGAGTGAGTACAGCCTAAATGGTGTGATGGGAAAAGGGACGGAACATAGAACTATGAAGGTGGGAGCCGTTCGTCGCTTGATGTCAAACAGGAGCCCGGAAGCGAAGGCCCATGTGCCTGCCTCTCTTTGACCCGATCTCTATGGTCCTCGGTGGAGGCACTGGTCCAGGTGGTCTCCTGAATTTCCCGGCATCAGGACCTGGAAAGGATGTGCAACCTCAGGGTGATTCCGGAGGTGGGGGGAGGAGATGGGGTCGCTGGGGAGGGGGTGTCAACATCCGGCCCACCCCGGTGGGCCCCTCTGAGCAAGGTGAGCCACGGCCAGTGGCCAGTAAATCAAAGGGAACTGTGAGTCCAAAATGTTTTGGTCACCAACCCGTCTAGGCTGTGAGAAGGAAAAAAGTATTTTTAAAAAAATTTTTTAAAAATGCATTATATTTTGTGTTGAACTGTCCCAAACTCATTGTCGCAGTCCTCGTCTTAGAAGAAGCATGCCTCTCTTTTACCATTTGCCATCTGAAAGGTTGAGAAACCTTTATTTTAATGCAGTAAAAATGATTTTAACTCCTGTAACCAGCCAGTCAGCCTTGCAGCCTCGATTAGAATTGGGCTCCTCCGAGGAGTCAAGTAGAGCTCCCTTGACCGTGTCTACTTACGAGAAGCTGGGCCGCTCTGCTGAAAACTGTGTTGCTTGCCTTTGTTTTGTGTCCCTTGTCCTGGTCTGCGGTACGAATGATGTGGCCTGTTGTCTTTTTTAAGATCTACTCTTCTTGCAGCGACAGGGTTACGGCAGGCACGGTTTCATTGCTTGCCTTATTTATTGCAGAAACCTGAAGCGCTTGGATGTTTCCGACATCTGCCTCGCATTCCCTACAAAGGGCTGGTGTGTATCCTGTTGGAGGAGATGCTGCCGCAGTGTGAGATTGTCGGAATGGACATGACAGTGTGGGATGAGATCGGCCAGGACCCTCACACCGAAACACACCGAGGTCCGGAGGCTCACACGGCCAGCAGGAGCTGGAGGCCCACTTGAGAGGGCAGGGCAGGTGTTTCAGAGACCATTCCTTCCTCTCTCATCCCCTTTTACCACTAGATATCCCAGGAACGGGCGAGAGTGTGCCCGTGCTCAGATATCTGAGGATCTCTGTCGATTCACCTTCTGTGCTGAACAGTCTCATAATAAATGGGGCGTCCCTATTCAAGCACAGTATATCTTAGAGTTCTTTAGCCTTCCTTTCCCATTCCCTGTTCTGCTAATGCACCAGAAGCAAAACAGCTTCTAGGAAAATAATAAACAAATGTGCCCCTAATTTGCAAGGCCATAGCATTCGCCCCCCCCCCCCCCCCTTGGACTGTGCTCGCTGGGGCTGATGAGAGGTCCAGAGCGCTATGCTTCTTGTAGCCGTCTGCTAAAGGCTTACTTAATTCTGCTGATGGTTTTGGCCAAAAACTCTCAAACTGTGTTTGTATTTTGAGTTTCAGAGGGCTCTCTTCATTTCCTAAAGAGAAAGCAAAAGCTTTAAATGGGAAAGGCCATTACTTTTGGAATTTGAACCTATCGTAGAGGCTGTGCGGGCCCATCGTGAGATGGCAGGGTTCTTTGGAAAAGACAGGAAGGCTGGGAAAAGCGGAAGGAAGGCAGGAGGAAAAGAGGAAGACCCCAATACGAAATGGACTGACTCCCTAAAGGAAGCCACAGACTTGAGTCTGCAGGAGCTGAGCGGGGCGGTGGAGGACAGGACATTTTGGAGAGCACTCACTCATAGGGTCACCATGAGTCGGAGGGGACTGGACAGCACACAGCAACGACGACATAAAAGCACTTCTACTGGATGAGAGGAAACACCATAGCCGTTGGACATTCTTCTGCTCAACAGGTTCTCCACCCCGCCCAGGAACCTCTTTGCAATTAAACTAAAAAAGGCAACAGTTCTCCACTTCATCTCTTGGCATCTGGTGCTTACAAGTTTGCTGCTCTTGAATATGGAAGCTCTATTTGGTGGTCGTAGCTTGGAAGTGGCCTTCGGAATAGGGCCTGTACTGCTTGCAAAGTGTGTGCATGGGAGCAATGCTTTTTTTGGCCAGAAGGAATGCCGAGGCCCGTCCAGGAATTCACCACCCCTGGCCCCTCCTGAGCATTCAAGACCAGACAAGTGGCCGTACTTTCAAGGACCGTTTCTGCTGTCTCAAACGGGAGGCGTGCAAAGTCAAAACCGGTGGGCGGATCATGAAAAGGAGTCCGCGTGTTGCCTTCCAAAAATGAAGCAAGTCCAAAGGGCCGTGACAAGGGATCAAAGCTCTCTGTCTGCCGCAGGGGACGGTTCTGCCACTTTTTTGAAAGAACATGGGAGGGAAAGGGCACCGGCTCGCTTGTTTGGTTTTTAAAATTAAAGAAAACACAATGAATGGGGCTTCGGTGGCATTGTTCAGCCGGCCGTGGATGGGGAAAAGGAGTCTTAACCGCGTGCCAGAGAGCAAGGGGAATTTTTTTTTCACTGTTTGCATAATGAAAAGAAACCCAGGCCTCCGTTTCCTGCTTCCCTTTTGCATAATACATACACATGTAATTGCGGTTCGTCCCGATAGATGTGCCTCTTTGCTCTCGTGAGGCCTGGACCTGCACAATCAGTCAGATCCACCCCTGGCACAGCTGGTGCTAGCCCTGTTTAAAAATTTTTTTTTCCGCTCCCAGTTTCTGCACCGGTTGAGATAAAGCATCTTGTGGCTTTAGTCCTTGTTGATGCCGTGCACAGTAGGAGCCACAGGTGGAGAGCAGCTGAGTTGCACCATTCCAGGCTCTTGATGAAAACACAGCCCTGTTTCCCCTTTTTTCTTGGCAAGTCAGCACATGCCTTGTGATTTCTGGAGACCAGCGGGGTTTGTAGTGTGTGCACATAGAAGGAACCAACAACGGCCAAGGGGTAATTCTTCCTTTCTTTCTTTCTCTCTCTCTCTCTCGGTTAAATGCTTCCATGGCTTAATTCTGAACGGGCTTTTATATATATAAATCATTCAAGCCAAGGCCTCGCCTTCTCCATTGTCAAAAGAATTGTTGGGTAAAAAGAACAAGAAGTATTGTGATGCCTACTTGTTTTTGTGTTGTTATGTGTCGTCAAGTCGCTCCTGGTTTTTTTAGCACAAACGGTCAAACGTTTTGCAGGACGCGAATGTCCCAATGGCTAGTTCCGCATCGGGATGAAACTTTTAGGGACTCTGTTTGCAGATGTTTTATATCTAATAAAAGCCATAGGAAAGGAGGAAGCTAATAACAGGTTGACTTAGAAAGATGATGTTTGGACTATAGTTCGGGAGAGTCCTGGGTTCAAATCCCTGTTGTGCATCCAGCTGACCATAGGAAAACGTTGATCATTCGGGCCTAACCTGTTTGCAGGGTTGCGGGAGTAAAATTGAATTGGCCATGTTGTTTTTAAACGAATGATATGAAAAAGGCTGTGCTGGTGGCAGGATTATGGGTGCTGTAGGCCAAAGAGGAAACATTTCCAATTTCTTCGGCTCAAGGCACGTGGTGGCAAAATAGCCTCCCCATTCTTGCAAGCTGCTGCAGTATAAGCAACACCACCACCAGGTGGGATTGTCCCCCAATACGGCCGTGACCCCTTCCACTGGCTCGTCAAATGGGTTATGGGGCTGAAAGAAGGGAGAGAAGATTACAAGGGGGGGGGGGGAGATGGTTATCCTTTCCCTTTTCTGGCTGGCAGTGGTCAGTGTTAACGTTGTCTTGCCTCGGCCTTTGGCCCCCTAGCTTCAGATCTTCTCCAGGTCATAGGCTTTTGGTCTTGAGTCTTTTTAAAGTGGCCAGGCTGGCTAGGAGAATCTGGGAGCGGTCATCCAGAACAAGGTGAGATTTCCAAGCTTCATTCTGGGGTTATTTTTTAACCCGCCTTTCACCTTTAAAAGGGACCCAAGGTGCCTTACGACAATTAAAAAGGCAGTATTTAAGATTAGCAACAATGATACAGTACTAAAAGGACCAGTGAATACAGTACCAAAACACATTCATCTATCAATCTATCTATCTATCTATCTATCTATCTATCTATCTATCTATCTATCTATCTATCTATCTAACTATCTATCTATCTATCTATCTATCTATCTATCTATCTATCTATGTAAAACTATATATATATAGTTGCCTTGCCTCTATAACTATATATATATATAGAGAGAGAGAGAGAGAGAACTATGAATGTATTTTCGGTACTGTATTCACTGATATGGGGGAAAGGGGATTATATATATATATATATGTTTACAGTAATATATATATCACCTTTCCCCCATATCAGCCGTGAACAATTTGGGCCTGGGAAGTACTGTATGTGGGACATTCTTCTTGAGAAGTATTCTTGGCTTTTCTGCTCGTCCTCGGAGGAAAGGCCACCCTCGTCAGCGCACCTTTATCCAGAAGATAATTGTCGTCTGCTTGCCATGAGCAATCCACCCCTCTAATAGCCCTGTCTCATTCCCACAAAAAGTAATTATGGCAGCTTAAATTTCATTTGGGCTTTCCTGCTTCCGCTCGGCTGTGCCATGGAGCCCTTGAAAAACAAATGTGAAACCATAATAATGAGTGATGATGCTGGCAGTGGGACAGTTGTCTGCCACGTTTTCCATGGCTTGTAAAAGTTCCTTTTGTTGGACAACAAGTTCCATGTTCTCGGAGAGCTTGCTGGCCGAAGGATAGCGAAAGACGCCACGTTTATGAACGGGCAAAACCTCTTGTCTTATCATCAAGGGCAATTTAATTTTATAGAAGCTGACTGCCCTGTCCTATTTTTATATTACCTTGAATTTATTGGCTGTAGAACCATCTGTATTGTTTGTCTCCAGTCAAAGGATGGAAGTAGCCCACCTTTCACCATTTTCTATATTGTATGATTCCTTTTGTATATATTTTATGGTTCCTTTATTCATTCCTTTTGCCACTGCCTTGTTGGTCACCCTCTCTAAGAAAATCTTAGCATTCTGCAAAAAATCCACATTGCAAAAGCTTTTTTAAAATGACAGCCTGAGTTAAGATCCACCCGTACCATATAGAAGAATTAACAATACATCGCGCTAAGCATTGCACAATCTCCAAGCTACCTGTAATGATCCATAAGGGTCCCTTCCAGCCCTGCAGTTCCGAGATGATGATGATTATAAAAGTTTCCAGATCTTGGAGAATTCTTTGAATGGAAATTCACAGAAGCCCCTATTGTGATCTGCTTTTTTTCCCTCTTGACTGACCTGCCTTCCCCTTATAGGGCTACAGCAAACTCACTTTACCTTCTTTGAAACAGGCACTGTGTTGTCATAATTTTATATATTTTTTAATGACATTTTTGCCTCCCACCCCCATCACAGCTCTTTTTAATGCTTCGTCCTTACAGTGGTCAAAGCAGAAGTCACTCAGGTGTATAACTGAACTCAAATCTCTCTTCAAAATACATGCACCCCTCTCTCCCCCTCTCTCACCACACCTCTGTTCTGTTTTTACTTTCGAGCTACTTTGGATGGCCCAGAACTGTTTGGTTTGACATGACTCCAGGTTTGCTTGGCTTTCGGTGTAGCCCTATATAGCTCTTTCTCAGCAAACCAATTTGATGTGTGTTTGTTGGGGAAGGAGGTAGGTGAGTGGGTGGGAGGGTCACTAAAAACGGAATTTTTGGCAACCCGCCCCTTAGCCAGTTGCCTGTGGTGGACCTCAGAATAGGCTAGGCACGTGGTATGGAGAAAATAGCTAGGGCGAAGCTTTTCTTCCCCTCTCATAAGCAGAGCTGCCTTGAGAGTTAAACAATCTTTGTCGTTCCTATCCTGAACTTTTGCAGCTTTGCAAGTTGCCAATTAGCTTTCTTTTGCTTGGTGACTAGTCCCGGTTGGGGGGGGGGGGGGGAGAAGAACAGGATTCCTTTGTAGGCTGACGATGGACGCTTTGAGAAATGTTTCTTGGGAGAGAGAAGATTTCATCCCCTTCTAATTACAAAGCTGCTGCCTTGTCTACTTCTGCTCATAGTTCGACTGGGCAGTTTGTTGCCACAAGATATAGGGATGGCTGCTGACTCGGACAGCTTCAAAAGAGGGGCAGACAAATTCTTGGTGGATTAGCTACGCTGTGACGCCCAATAGCTATTAGCTACTAATAATGGTAGCTGTATGATAGGCCTTTGTTTTGATCCAGTAGGATCGTTTTAAACTTCTTAAACTGGGCAGGATTTCCAATCCTTTTCCAATCTGACAGGACAATGACTAAAGGCCGACTCATTCACTGTGCAGGTTACTTAATTTTTTTTTGAACCACCCAGTGGCTTGTAGTTGAATGCATGTGAATAAGCATGATCCACGCCTTTATTTTGTACATGTAAGCATTTTTGGGACACTTAAATCAGTCTGGTTATCTGTCTCCTGGCTCATTCCAAGCAGATGTGATCTGGTTGGAGGAAAATATTTCCAGTTCTACGATCATTGGGTATCTAGTGTGGCCTGGCATTGGGGAAATAAATGGACAGGACTGTTTCTGGGTCGGTTTTCCCTAAAAACCGGTACAAGTTGCTTTACAGGCTGCTTTGTGCTCAACTATATGCCTTTGCCGGCTCTCTCCTCAGTCAGCACACCTCAAAACCTGGTGTTTTTGGTGTGCTAATATTACACAGGTGCAACACACACATGCTGGCAGATTCACAGTGAGCCAGCCAGCTCTGGCACCACTTGGGCATGGTCACCACAACTGTGCAGGGTATAAAGCCCCCTTATGTATTAAAATAATAATAATAATTAAACCAGCTCCTTCTCCACTGCCTGCAAACCTGAGAAAGAAAGTGATCCCTTGAGATTTTGGTCTGCACTTTGAAACCTCCCCCCCCCCCTTTTCCTGCTCATTTTTTGCTTCCACCTTCTTGCCTTGAATTTTCTCAGCGTGTGCAGCCATGACATAACCCTGAGCAGGGAATGAAGCAACAAAGGAGCTGGTGTCTGGAAATCTGGATGCTTCCCACACCGTTCTGCAAGAATCCCACATTACATCATGGAATCTTGTGCAATCGTCACTGATATTGCTTAATAAACGCAAGCCGAGGCTGCTATCCTCCGTTCCCACAGCCAGGCTGAGGTCTACTTCCTGCTGAAGCATTCCTTTTTCCTTGGGCATTCACATGCCCAATTTAAGAAACAGATTTATTTGCGTTTCCCCGGGCCCGGCTGATTTGCACTGGCTCTCTGTTGGCTACGGTGTCAGATTCAAGATGTTATGACTTCTAAAGCCCTAAACGGTTTGCGACCTCGTTCGTTCGGCATGCCTCTCCCCAACGGATATCTACCTGCCCAACCCGTTCCTCTCAGTCTGCATTATTGACGGTGCCTACCCTGAGGCAAATAAAGAAAAATAATACTAAGCCTTGGGCTTTCTCAGCAGTGGCACCCTCTCTGTGGGATAAACTTCCACCAGAAACTAGAAGATTGGTAAAAACTGAACTCTTGAAGGAGATCTGCTGGCAACGTCCTAGGCTAATTTTCAAGACCTGCACACAACTGTTGCTATGGATTATTTTTATTACCCTACTGGATGTTTTGTTTATTATGTTACGGTTTATGTAATTTGGTTCCTTTAAGCTACTAGGTGTCAATCTTCGGTCGCCTTTTTGTTGCGTTTTCGTTTTTAGTCTGTGGTATTATGGATGTTAGAGCTAATGAAGTGGTTGGGCCAAAGCCGAAAGGACGCTCAGCTGCGGACGCGCCTGGAAGTGAAAGGAAAGTCCGATGCTGCAAAGAAAAATACTGCATAGGAACCTGGAATGTAAGATCTATGAACCTTGGTAAGCTGGATGTGGTCAAACAGGAGATGGCAAGAATCAACATTGACATCCTGGGCGTCAGTGAACTAAAATGGATGGGAATGGGCGAATTCAATTCAGACGATTATCAGATCTACTACTGTGGGCAAGAATCCCGTAGAAGAAATGGAGTAGCCCTCATAGTCAACAAAAGAGTGGGAAAAGCTGTACTGGGATACAATCTCAAAAATGATAGAATGATTTCAATACGAATCCAAGGCAGACCTTTCAACATCAAATTTTTTAAAATTTGTTTTATTATTATTATTTTAAAAAAATTAAATATTACTTATTAATTAATTTAATATGTTAACATTAATTAATTTAATATTAAAATATTATTTCCAGAATTTTAATATGCTCCAACAATTATTTTAGTCATTGTGTGGTGGCTGAAGTCTGCAAACCGCCTCGAGTTGTGTTGCACTAAAGTCAGGCGGTCTAAAAGCCCAGTAAAGTAATAACAGCACTCAAGCGTAGGGAAAACGGAGCCTGTATGAAGGGATTTGCTTTTGCCCAGAATTTCTTGCCCAAATCCTTTTGCCCAGTTGGTGTTCCATCAACTGGGCAAAAGGATTTGGGCAAGAAATGCTGGGCAAAAACTAGTAAGTGGGTCATTTCTCCTTTCCCTCACACCCACACCTTTAACCTTCACTTGCGCGGGTTGGTTGGGTGACCGGGAGCAATTCCAAGGGGCAGACGGAAGTCCTCCTTCACCCAACCCATAATTAACCTGTTTCCATGACCAAATAAACAAAGGTCATGGAGAAACACCTCCCCTTCTTCTTAGCCCAGGGCTTGAAAATCTTCCAAAGATACAACTCCGCTTGTCATTTATTTGAAATGGAGATAAAGTCTTCCTCTTTTTTTCCCCCCGTGAGTACACAGGAAACCATTGTCCTGGATATCTAAAATAAAAGTGCCACATGAAGTAGTTTTAAGTCCTAGCACATGACTGATAATGGTTAATCCTCTTTTTCCTGCTTTGTTATAAGAATTTGGTTTATGGACAACACAAAGCAGTATTCATAGCCTTCTTGGCTTTCAGTTAGAGCTTTAAAAATTGACTCTCTTGGGCTACTGAGTCTTAGAATTTCACCAAGCCAATGGACTTGTCACTGGAAGGACAGATCCTGAAGCTGAGGCTCCAATACTTTGGCCATCTCATGAGAAGAGAAGACTCCCTGGAAAAGACCCTTATGGTTGGAAAGTGTGACGGCAAGAGGAGAAGGGGACGACAGAGGACGAGATGGTTGGACAGTGTCATCAAAGCGACCAACATGAATTTGACCCAACTCCGGGAGGCAGTGGAAGACAGGCGGGCCTGGCGTGCTCTGATCCATGGGGTCACGAAGAGTCGGACACGACTTAACGACTAAACAACAACAACAAATGGACTTGTGATAGCCGGGAGATTCAGGGAGTTGTCTTCTGAAAAAGTAACTTCTCAAAATTCTGTCATTTGGTAGTGCTTCTCTGCTGGTTCAGAACATGTCCTTAACAACTTCTCACCTGCAAGATCTAATAAGATGTTGGAAATCTCAGCTTCCGAGCAGGTTGGAAGGAAGTCTGTTGACAGAAGTTAGAAGTGACTTTTAAACTCCTGGTGTGACGACCAGCCCAAGAAACTGTTCTTCCTGCATCATCCGTTTCGCCCTCCAGCAACAACCAGAAGCAAACTCATGCTCTCCCCACCCCGTTACACTTTGGAAATTTCCAAAGGATTATTTCCTGTATGAGAAGCACCTGTATTTCTGGATCACGCTTTAAAAAAAAACCATACACGGTTGGTCTAATTTGTTTCTGAGTGTTCTCTTGGCATACAAGCTGTTTTCCTTTGGCGAAGGGCTAAAGTTGGTCAGAGCCGGCAAAGCACTGCTAAAAGCTATTTATAATTCCCTCTCAGAGTAAACATGGGGGGGTTGACCACGCAACAGTTGAGAAGCCAAACCAGACTACCCAAAAATAAGGTCAGGGTTTCCGCATTTTCAGGGCATCGGTGGTAACACACGGCTGAGATGGCACCTCGCCCCAAAGTTTCGAGAGATCTCCCTCTTTCTTTGATCCCCCTCATGCTCTGCCTAGGCTGGGCACTCCCTAAAAACGCCAGAAACGGACACATGTGCCAAGTGATAAGAAGCATACATTCAAAGTCACCAAAGAGAGCAATACAAGCTAGTGTTTCTTCAGCATGTGCTGGATGTTCTTCTCTAAAAACCCAAACTTTTTACTGGGTTTCCAGGAGACAAGAAAAGAAAAAAGCTATCTACACACCCAGTTCTCCTTTTCCACCCCTGCTTTACCCGCACAACAGCCTGGTCAGGTAGGAACATGCTCGGTGACAATCGCAGTTTCATGGCACTGTGAAGACTTGAAGCTGAATCTACTAAGCCTAGCCTGGTGCTCTAACCACTATGCTAGACTACATAACACTACACTTGCTCCTTTTTATGTCATAATCTATACGTTTCTATCCTTATGGGGGAGCAATTAGTATCAAAACAAATGGGCTAATAATTGTATTTATATTTTTATATTTATATCTTTTAAGAGCAATTATAATTTTTGAAAAACACACACTCTATTTTGCTTTTATCTCAAGGCTGGATGGCTAGTAACTTTTGAAAACTTATTTACAGGGCTAACTTAGCAAGCGCTTTTGCTTAGCTATGATTCGGCACATGGGCCATGCATAATTTCCGCAGATCTGGGTGCCTTTCTAGCTTTTGTCTCTCCTCACCTTGGAAGGGTTTCGGTGTTTCTAGTGGATACAAGAGAGAGGATGCTATCTAACATTATTATCTACAGCAATTTAGTTCGACCCTTAAAATATTAATTTTAAAAAAAGGTTCTAAAATTTGTTTTTAATAGTGGTTTCATTATTGACAAATGTTTGGGGGTTTTTTTAGTATAGTTTTCAAATGGGGTTTTAAAATCTGACACAATTATTGCATAGTTTGAATTGTTGTGAGCTGCTTTGGGAAGAAAGGTGTGGGTGGGGAAATAACACACACATGCATATGTATCCTGAACATCTGGAAGGCCCAGGTTGAGCATTTCTGCCCTAAAAGATTCAGAGTTATATACAGGATTGATTCTCCCTACTGGCTCATTTTATCCACACAATAATCTTGTGATGATGGAGGAGAGCTTGGCAGGTACCCTGGGCGGCATCAAATCAACCTCGAACTATCTTTGGACACTAAAATTTTGAAGCTGAGGCTGTCCTACTTTGGGAAACATCCTGAGAAGGCGGGATTCTCTGGAAAAGACCATCATGCTGAGTAAGGTGGAAGGCAGTAGGAAAAGACCAAATACGAGATGGACGGACTGCCTAAAGGAAGCCACAGGGTTGAGTTTACAAGAGCCAAGTCGGGCAGCTGAGAACACGGCATTTTGGAGGTTGCTCATTCATAGGGTCACCACGAGTCGGAGGCGACTGGATGGTACATAGCAACATAATTTTGTGAGTTAGGTGAGGCTGGCCGGACAGAGACCGCCAAAAGATCACCCAGAGAGCTTTGGTCCCAGAGTCAAGCTATCAGTCATGGAGGTGTGACGCTCCATCCATCGAGTTTCCAGCCAGGAAGGAGATCCGCACATTCTAGAGGAAACCACCTCAAGCGCCTCTCTTTTTTTGGCTTCGACGGGTGTTTGATTGACCAGTGGCTTTTCTGAGCGCACGTCCTGCGAAAGAGCGGATGCTCACTGCCTTTTCAGTGCCCAGAAACTTGGCCCAAACTCCCTGGTTGAACCCCCTTTTCTCGGGGGAGCCTCTCCCCACCTGCGCCTTGGCCCTGGCTCATCCGTTTTCTTGCTCCCTGTTGCGGGTAATGTTGCTATTCCCGCCAAAGCTTTGGCAGCATGAATATTTGATAGCAGATGAAATATTCAGACAGGCTATGAAATGCCCCACCCTTTGCCTTCGTTGCACTGGGCTGGTGTGTCAGGAGGAGCTTCCTGCCTCTCGTTCTGCCTGCCCACACCGTCTTCTCCTCCTTTCTCCTCCCAAGGCCACTTGGGTTCATGGTCTGAGTCTGCAACAGGCGGGAGGTTTTACATCTGCTTGGGATGCTGCTGTTTCAGGATGTGCATCTCAAGTATTATTTGTTGTGCGTGAGAAAGACACCCACATCGCCTGGAGCGATAGACGAGAGAAACCAAGCAGGAGAGAGAGAGAGAAAGAAAGAGAGAGAACAGTCCACTTCAGACAGAAGAGAGGAAAGGCACAGTTAATTCAACCCTAGTTTAAGGTGGGTCTGTCCTCCCTGGTATCTCTTTTCTACCATCCACCTTGGACGATTTCCTAGGAGGAAGCTTTCTTCAGGAAAACAGAACTCCGTTTCGAGTAGACATGCCTAAATCTGGGTTGCACCATTGCGCTCTTCTGCCTTTTCTTTTTTTACAAGCAGGCAGAGCAAGATCCACTCTCTGAGTAAACATGCTTAGGAGCATGGCGCAAGTCTGGGCGCATGACACAGAGCAGGGAAAGGAAGCTAACAGGGGTGGCAAAGCCTTTTCTGGGAGAAAACACAGCCTGACAAGCAAAGAAAAAGCATGTTTATGGGGAGTGTGTGTTATTGTTGCATATCTTGGGGGTGTTGTCGTTTATAGCACTCATTGCTCTTGAGGGTACGAGGGGCTAATGTTTCGCTGCCATTTGCTTTTACTTCAAAGTGATTTGTTTGTGAGAGAATGGATAGATTGTGGGATGATTTACAGCTGCCTGGAAAAAAAAAAAGGATTAGGTGAAAGTTAGCCGATGTGTTAAATCACACAGGAGGAACTGTGGTGATCCGTGATGTGAATTATTGTTTTAAAAATAACACTCTCAAGATCATGAAGTGGTGAGGAATCTCTGCCTTTAATCTATGCCCAAGGCTAATAGGCTTAAAATATATGCATTAAGTACCATCGGGTTGCTTCCAAACTACAGCAAAGGTTATGAATTAATAACTTCCAAAGAGTCTTATCGTTAGCAGCCTGGTTCAGATCTTGCAGACAAAAGGGTCAGGGCTTCTTGTAAGATATGTATCGAGTTGAGCGAAAGCATGAATGCATCCAACAAATGAATTTTTAACCAAGTAAAGTTCAGTTCTTGTGGATTTTTCCTACAGGGAAGTTTTAGGCGGTCTGTTCTTAGGGGCTTCCGTGGCAGTGAGTGTGTCGGAAGGCTGTCGTTAAGGCGGGTCAGCCCAGGAGAATTATAAATGTAGAAGCAATAAGTTGTGAAGGTTTTCTCTCTGACTGAAGTCCATTGCCGAGGAACAGAACAACCTTGAGATGGTTAGGGACTTCTTTCTGACTCCCCCAAAGATGTCTTTCTGATACATCCCAGGTAGAAACGTAGAATGATGGAGTTAGAAGGGGCCTATTGAGTCCAACCCTGCTCAAGGTGAGCATCCAAATCAGAGCACATCTGACAGTTGTTCAATTTTCTCTCAAACGTCTCCAGCGTTGGAGCATGGCTCATCACCTCCCGAGGTCATGGGTTCCATTGTTGTACTGCTCTGACAGTTAAGAGGTTTATATTTAGCTGAAATCTGGCTTCCTGTAGCTTGAACCCATGATGACATGTCTCGCATGTAGTAACAGCTTCCTGTCTTAGCATCCATTCAAAAGTGTGGACGGCTTCCCTCCCTCTCATGCTCGCCACGTGACTGAAGAGGGAGAGCTAAGGAAGAGAGACAGTGGGGTGTAGTCATTAGGAATGCTAGATTGGGACATGGGGAAGACCCGAGATCGAATCCTTATGGTGCCATAAAATGGGCAGGGGGAGCAACCTTGGGGGCCCATCGCTCTCCCTCATCCACATCAAAAACCCTGCAGGGTGGTTTTGAGGAGAAAAGCTGTGTCAACCTTGTGGAAGAACAGAACAAAACTGGGAGAGAAGCATCCGTAATAAATGCACAGTGTGGATCTGATGGGCTCAGCTGGAGCTGGAGATTAAGAAATGGGCTCATTCAGAAAGTCGTGGAAAATGAGGCTTGTACTTTGGTCGAGGAGGTGGATAAATTCAGCTGTGTTGGTTGAAGTCGGCTGTCAGCGTACGGCCATTTGGCATTTTCACACCTTACTGGATATGCGTCTTATCGTGCTCAGCGTTGGACGGATTTACCTCAAAGCCACGAGGAACACTGTTGGGTTTTATATTTAGAACTCTCCTGGCTGAAGAACATGGAAGCTGTTGTTGATGGAAAGAAGCCAACAATAGGAGAGGGGCAAAGAAAAAAAGCATTTGGCTTTGCTGAGAAGGGATTGCATGGTGTCCTTCCACAGAAGGTGGATACACACCCGATTTTATGAAGCACAGCCCTTTAACGGCTGGGTAGCTCAGTGGCTTTTGTCTCCGGCTGTGGAGCCAGAGGTTGGGAGTTCGATTCCCCACTGTGCTTCTTTGACAAGAGCTGGGCTGGATGATCCACAGGGTCCCTTCCAGCTCTACAGTTCTAAGATGATGATGATGGTGATGATGATGATTTGGAAGGCTATGAGAGTAGAGCCCCCTTTCTGAAAGAGTCCTTGCTTTTGAAGGGCAACCCAGCCCAGATCGGATTTAAAGAGAAAGAACCATAAAGAGGGAGATCTTTTAAAATCCGCATCAGTGTATTTAAATTAGTACAAGTGTAATTTTATGCAGATGAGTTTCTTTCCATTTCCCTCCTTTTTGGTAATGCATTGCTTTGTTTTTTGGTGATGTGAGCTTGGAGCTAATGCTCTGGATGACAGCTGTCTGAACTGTAGTCCAGAAAAGCTAACTTCTCCGTGGTCTGCCTCCCTCCGAGGGAGTGGTGGCATTTCTATTCTGAGAAATTGTCCTCAACCAAAAGCCACTAAAATTGCCTCTTTTCTGGGGCCACAGTAACCAGAATTTCTCAAGCAGCATGAATTCTGGGAATTGTTGCTGTTGTGATGTGTCATCAAGTCACCTGCGACTCACGGTGACCCTATGAATGAGCAATCTCTCAAACGTCCCGTCCTCAGCTGTTCTGCTTAGCTCCTGCAGACTCAAACCTGTGGCTTCTTTTAGGGAGTCAATCTATATTTGGTCTTCCACATTTCCTGCTGCTTTTTGCCTTTCCCAGCATGATTGTCTTTTCCAGAGAATCCTACCTTCTCAGGATGAGCCCAAAGTAAGACAGCCTCAGTTTCAACGTTTTGGCCTCCAGAGATAGTTCAGGCTTGGTTTGATCTAGGACCCATTTGCTTGTCTTTCTGGCCATCCAGGGTATCCGCAAATATCTCCCCCAGCACCACATGGCAAACAAATCAAATTTTTTCCTGTCAGCTTTCTTTACTGTCCAACGTTCACACCCAGACATGTGGATGATCATGCTCTCCAGCGACACATCCTTACATTTGATCTTTTCCAATTCTTTCATGCCTGCCCTTCTTAGTCTCAGCCTTCTCCTGATGTCTTGGCGACCGTCTCCCTTTACATTGATGGACCAACCGAGGTATATATAACATTTCTAACATCTTCAGTTTCTAGTGGTAGTCCAAAACCACAGATCTGCACCCTCTGGGAGCCACACTCATAGCTGAGCCCAGTAAGGATGGCATCTCATCCTTAAGGCAGGCCTGGATACTTCCTCAGATTGCCCATGGTATCTGTTAATTTCTTCCCTGGAGGGGTGCCAGCGCTTGGGCAGACATGGTGTCTACACATAAAAGTATTTGCAAAACCACCCTTGCATTTTTTGAATGGTTTGGCTGGCCCCGAGCACCAGTGACATTCAAGGAAATAAGATATAAATAAGACTTTGTACAGAGAGAATGGATGGCAGGTATCTTATTTTTCTGTGGGGCTCAGGGCCGGCCAAACCCTTCAAAGGGTCAAAAGACAGCCAGTCCCTTTCGCTTTTCAGCTACTCCGTGGCCTTTTTGTTGATGCCAGAGTGCCGTCAGCCAGGCCCAGGGGGACACAGGTTAATTGAGAAGGAGCATCATGTCAGATTACGTTTCCTGTTGTTTTCAGCTGGAAATGGATTCTCTGGAAGCTATGCCAGGGGGAAGAAAATTACTAATAAAAGCACTGACTGCCAATCACATTAGCTCACTAAATGGCCATTCCGCGGGCACTTAGCTACCCGCAATGATGCTGGCGCTTCAGCCACATCAAAAGGATATACGCACTGCGCTTGGTTCAGTGTTTCCTAAACATTTGGTAGTGAAGCATTTTTTCCTCACTTCATTTCTACACTTGAAAAGACGTGCCTTTAAGGGTCTTTTTTCTTTTTAAGTTTTCCCCTCTCAGGGAACAGACGCATAGAAGCTGGAAGAGACTCTGAGGATCATTAAGTGCAATTATGTTTGCTTAGGAAGTGATGGAGAAAATTCGTAATTTCTGTTTTTGCCTAAGTGGAAAATTCAAGGCTCCTCAGACATGCCTGAGAAGTGGCCATCTCTAACTTCTGTTCAAAAACCACCAGTGAAGGGGTGTTTCGTGACCCTGCTGAGGCTGTCCATTCCACTCTTGAATGGCTCTTCTTGTCAAGAAGTTCTTCTTAATGTTTAGGCGAAATCTCCTTTCTCGGAATTCGAATCCATTTCTCTGGGTCCTGCTTTCTTTACAGAAAACCAGCTTGCTCTGTTTTGCCTATACCTGTCCCTTAAGGCTGTCTTTGTCATTCCCCGGGACCTTGTGTAACAGTTATAATATCTCTATTTCTGTGAGCCAGAACATTCGTTTAAGAAATAGTGGATTTCCCCCCCACTATCTCTTAAACAAATTCCATACATGCAAGGGATATAGAATTACCTCCAAGCCTTGGGGCCAGCTGAGATGAGGGGAATGAGGGGTGCCCAAGCGCAAAAGCCATCACACACAAACCAAAAATCAAACTTTCTCCTCTTCCAGTTCTCCTTGCCGTGAGATTTATGATTCCCACCGGGAGCCCTAGAGGAGAACCAGAATTTCAGGAAACGTCAGCCAGCCACCTGCGATCAAGTCATCATAATGGCTCCTAACGTTATCAGGTAGGATGGCCAAGGTGAGGTTCCCCCAAGGTAACGGAAAGAATCTCTGTTCCATGTACAGGTCTAGCGACACACTCTCTGAAAGTAGACGAGGCCGCAGCGTCGGGTCCGACAGCATTGATTTCATGAGCCCTGGGGAGGTGTTGTGGGGTGGATGTGTGATTTCTCTGCACCCCATGTGATTTCTCTGCACCCCATGTGCAGAGAAATGGACGCCACTCGGGCTGTGATGGAACCTGCCTGCAGTCACTTATAATAAGAAAAAGAGAGTTCAGAGCAGATCTTTAAAACTGGTTTGAAGGCAAAAGGCAGAAAGCACTAAGAAGCATAAAAACAAATCTTCCTTCAAGAGAGAGTATCTCTCAGGCTGAAGGCAGAGCCTAGCATTCATGCAGTGTTTAAGTTTGCTCCCAACATTTTAAATTAACCTGCGTATTCTTCCCCTGTGTAAGCGAAGTCTACAGAAACCTCAATATCTGACCACATCCTGGCTTACCGATTGGGCTATTAAGAGTAAATTAGGTGGGTGGACTTCCATTTGCGCGTTGTAGTTATTTTGCAAGCATTACAAACAAGGTAAAAGAACTTGGAATTTGGGACAGAGGGAAGAACAAATAAAGAAAGGTATAGGGACAGAATCTGAGCAGTTATGGCCGAAATCCTGTTTCTTAGTGTACTAAATCACACTGGAGCTGGCCCATTGAATCAATGGAATTTATGGAGGAATTGGCTCACTAAATCCCCATTGATTCAATGGGCCTACTCAAGGGCAATTTACCACATTAAACAATAGGATTTTGGCTGTTGCCAACTGCTTTATCTGTCCATTACACGTGTTCCTTGCATTTATACCTGGATGGTGAACAAAGAATTGGCTGTCCAAGTACTTTACAAGGAACACCTGTACAAAGGTACGAGGGCTTGAATCCTACCATAAGTTTACTTAAGAAAATTCCAAATAGAAACATTTTTCCAGTCCTTTGGGCCTCCTAAAAAGGTCTTTGTAGAGATCCGGGGTGGGGAGTGCTTAAATAATATGGGAGGCCAGGATCCCATAACAGTGGCCAGAAATGACAAATAGATTGTTTGCATGTTCTAACTGTAGCATAATACAAAGACGGCTTCCATATGCAAGCTTTTGAGTTCTCCAGAACTCTTGAGCATGAAGAAGGAAGGAAGGAAGGAAGGAAGGAAGGAAGGAAGGAAGGAAGGAAGGAAGGAAGGAAGGAAGGAAGGACGGACGGACTTAAGCCACTGTGCTATCCATCATCATCATCATCACCACCATCTTTGAACTGCAAAGCTGGAAGGGACCCTATGGTTATCATGGAGTCCAGACCCTGTCAAGGAGACACAGTGGGGAATCAAACTCCCAACCTCTGGCTCCGCAGCCAGATGTTTCAACCACTGAGCTATCCAGCAGCTCCTACTGGAAGTGTGAGACAAGACTTTTTGTTGTTGTTGTTGTTGTTTAGTCATTAAGTCGTGTCCGACTCTTTGTGACCCCGTGGACCAGAGCACACCAGGCCCTCCTGTCTTCCACTGCCTCCCGGAGTTTGGTCAAATTCATGTTGGTAGCTTCGATGACACTGTCCAACCATCTCGTCCTCTGTCGTCCCCTTCTCCTCTTGCCCTCACACTTTCCCAACATCAGGGTCTTTTCCAGGGAGTCTTCTCTTCTCATGAGATGGCCAAAGTATTGGAGCCTCAGCTTCAGGATCTGTCCTTCCAGTGAGCACTCAGGGTTGATTTCCCTCAAAATGGATAGGTTTGTTCTCCTTGCAGTCCAGGGGACTCTCAAGAGTCTCCTCCAGCACCACAATTCAAAAGCATCAGTTCTTCGGCGGTCGGCCTTCTTTACGGTCCAGCTCTCACTTCCATGAGACAAGACTAGTCGGCAGTAACAGACTAATTTACTAATAAGATCATACGATTGCCAGAGCAGATCATGTTAAAGCAGCCTTTCATGGCTGCATATCCAGTTTGTCTAATAATAACAGCAGAGTTTCAGTGCAACTGGTAAAATGTCTCCTGAGTGGGAGAGAGATGCTCCACAGTGACACACACACACACACATGGATATCCCACTCTCTGTCTCTCCAGCTTTTTTCCGCGCTCCCCTTACCGGGGTCTTTTTCCAAAACATTTCATAAATATTAACGGCAGCCCCAAAATGCTCTGAGGTGGCCTGGGACGGGGCATTGGGAAAGCAAACAGCTTCCCTCGTTTTCCCCCACCTCCCATTAAAATAATTGTTTCCCCTGACCTCCAAGCTGCTGTTGTCTCTTAGTGGAAATCATAGGTGCCTCGTCAAGCAGAGAGGAGGGCTGCTTTTCCTCCTCCTTCCTCACGCCTTTTCCTTTCATGCTGTGTCTTCTAAAGTGCAACCTTCCAGACCCTGCTGGATTACAGTCACCCGCCCTGCTTACTCTTGGCTGGGCCAATGGCGGCTGCAGGTGAACAAACGGCTAGATAGCTGTGTGGTTTTGGTCTCCAGAGGTTGGGAGTTCGATTCCCCACGGGGCCTCCTTGACAGAGGCCAGACTTGATGATCCAGAGGGTCCCTTCCAGCTCTGCCGTTCTAAGATGATGATGATGATGATGATGATGATCGGAAGGTCCCTTTTTGCCGATCTGTTTTTCGAAAGTAAGTAGAACAGACACTGTCTTTCTGAGTGATCTTCGAACGTTACTCCGGGGAGGCTTAGGGTACAGCAAAGAGAGCAGGATGCATGGGATAAGGAGTCAGAGTAAGGAGTGGGGAACCTGGGTTCGAGTTTCCATTTGACAGGGAAGTGACTTTACACAGGTCCTGTGTAGGGGTATTAAAATACAGGGATGAAGTGGTTTGAATATCCCATAGCGCTCTATCAATAAGACGGATTATGAATACAGTGACCCTTGAGATCTTTATTTTGAGGCTTTATATTTACCCAGTGGAACATGTAGCCATAATGGCTAGTAACCACGGAAAAAGGGCAACCTTCCATCTGTTTATCTAACTCACTTTCAACACTAGTACAAGTCAGCAGCTTCATTGCGCTATAGCAAATTCCATAGTTGAATCATGTCTTACTCTGCATTTGTCCTGAATTTCCTACGACTTGGCTTGACTGAATGATCTGGGTTCGAGTCTTTGATTTCTCCATTTTGGCTTTGGTCTTTATTTGGTTTTTTTTTTCCTTTCCCTCCAGTAGGACAATAAGAATGTCTCGGTGCCTTACAGTGGCCACGGCTTTGCTGACGCTAGTAGCCCTCAAGGCCTACATCGAGTGGACTGCTGAACAGGACGAGCGATTTCCGACCCCTCGCTGGATGGCTTGGCCAAGTAGCTCCATCACACCGGTCCAGCCGTCGACCAACGAGTTGCCACCGTTTGTCCTGCAAAACTTCAACGCCTCTGTCCAACAGCTGCGCCAGAGCATCCCGAGAGCAAAAGCGTACTGGAATGACAAACAGCACCGGCTCTTCCAGGCTCTGGAGCAGGGAGTGGACCAGAACACCTCGTGGAATCAATGCTCGGGGCCCGGGACAGAGGAGAGGGTGTCCAAAATCCAAGACTTTGATTCGTACTCTGAGCTTTACAAGAATTTCGTTCTCTACGACAGCTGCCGGAACTTCCCGCTCTTGATCAACCAGCCCGGCAAATGTTCCGGTGGTACGAACCGCACTTTCCTTCTGTTGGCCATCAAATCTCTGCCTGGCAACTTTGCTGCCCGCCAGAGTGTGCGCGACACATGGGGACGTGAAGGCGCACCTGGCGGGCTGGCCGTACGCACCGTCTTCTTGCTCGGCACAGGCCTGGGCCGCTATGGGCCTCGCCTGCAGCGCCTGGTGGAGTACGAGAGTCGGATGTCGAGGGACATCTTGATGTGGGATTTTGAAGACACCTTCTTCAATCTGACGCTGAAAGACTACCTCTTCCTCAGCTGGACGCTGGAACACTGCCCGGATGTCCGATATATCCTCAAAGGGGATGATGATGTCTTTATTAACACACCCAAGGTCTTGGATTACCTGCGCTCCTTGGAGGCCCACAAGCCACTCTACACGGGCCAAGTGATGGCCAACGCCTCGCCGTTCCGTGTCCGGAAGAGCAAGTACTATGTGCCGGAATCGTATTACGTGGGGCCTTATCCAGCCTACGCTGGTGGCGGTGGGTATATCTTCTCAGGACCGCTCACCCGGTGGCTCCACCACATCTCCCAGCACTTAGCCTTCTACCCTATTGATGACGTTTACACGGGTCTGTGCTTCCAAGCACTCGGCATCCGACCTGAGGCTCACCCCGGCTTCCAGACCTTCGATATTGCCGAGAAGGATCGCGAAGACCCCTGCGTACACAGCAAACTTATCCTGGTCCACCGACGCAGCCCTGAGCAGACCCTCCGGCTGTGGAAGCAAATCACAAACCCGGACCTCAAGTGCTGAGGTGGACGTCCGGGGCGATCGGACTTCTGAGGTTTCCAAAGCAACCCCGTTGGAGGGTGGGGGAAAACGGGGCAGATGGAGCTGTAGTCCACATTTTGGATTCGGTCTCGCACAGAAAACTCCAGCCTCTATCTTGTGGGGGGGCTGTTTTGACTCCTTGAAAATTCTGGACAGAGACCGTATGCCCCAAATTTGGAAGTGGGGACGGGCCATTGCTTGTATGTTCCCTAGTGAAAGGTGGCTGGCCACCGTCAGAATCAAATTGTTGGAATAGCGAGCTTCATGGCCAACTTCAGCTGGACTCTTCTTCGGTTTACTTTCATTGTTGACCTGTTCTGGAGAGCGAAGAAATTATGTGGTACAACAGAGGGGCAACCCTCCTGAAAGCACCATGCAGGGGAATAAAGGTTCCACTCTTTTCCCCGTTAGCGGTCTTACAAAAAGGAAAATAAATATCGCTCAATGAAGGACTGCAGTAATTTTTGGAGAGCTTAGTATCTCCAGATCAAGCGGACCTCATTTTGTAAGGCTTGGTCTTCCCGAAAGCACGAGGAGACGCTGCTAGCTAAGAGTAGATCTTACTGGGTGGGATTGCCTTAATTACCTTTTGACATTCACGTACGATAAAATAAATCTAAAGCCACACAGGGGTGGAACATCAGAGCAGGAAAGAAAGGTGGCAACGCCACTGGTATCTCAGCATTAGGGAATGTTTGTTTTCTAGAGTGTGGACGTAATGCCTCCGACCCTCTCTCAGACCGAAGGGGTTAAAAAAAGAGATGGTCAACCGTTAATCTCTAAGGAATGCCGTTCTTAAATCCCTGTTTCAATTTGAAATTCTGTCGTCTTCTTTTCGATCAGGTCACTGCATTTCAAGAACCTTCAAAAAAAACAAAAAAAAACACACTTTCGATAAAAAGCTTTGCTCGGACGGCTCACACGCCACAGCAGGTCTGACCAGTTTAATCCAGCATGCTAAAAAGACAAAACATCACACTCCATATAGCTTGGTCGTTCCTTGTTTTAAGCCAAGAGGGTCACGACGATAGCAGAGCCTCTCCCATCTTCTGTAGCCTCAACTCCCGTCTTTGAACCGGCATCCAGCAAATAGAAATGAATGAAGCCATTTTTTTTTCTCCCCTGCGACATACAAAGACAGCTCGGCCTGTTTTAATTTTTGTAAGTCACGCTGCTTTTAAAGGCACGGAAAAATAGCACCGATGCTCTCTTCCTTTGCCACCCTCGTTGTTCTTCTGGATACATCAGTGACATGTCTGATAGGCCATTGTTTTCCCTCCCTAGATAATGTTTCTCCTTTTCCTGATGAAAATTTGTGACTTGACGTTCTCTCCTTAAAGTTTTGCCCAGTGCCGTGGTCTTCTTTTGAACTGAGACACACAGGCAGCTGGTAAACTCAGGAGACACACAAACGAGGCTGCCATGAATGACTCCCTAGTGTTTACATACGACTCGGGGTTCCTCCGACTCTAGTTACTGCTTTCCTGTTGCCTCTTCCACAGATGGGCGAAGAAGGGTCCAACGTTTTTGTGTTTACACAGAAGGTAAACTCATTATTCCAGGCCTGTTAGTACTGCACAGACATAATAAAACGAGCGACAGGTCCTGTGTACTGTATTCTGTCTGTTGTGAGTTGTGTCCACATTGATCAAAGCGAGCCGTGTGTAGAAAATACGAATAAAGGGGTAGCTGATAACTTTGTAGCCCACTTAAAAAAAAAAATCATATGATTGCTCCCAAAATGTTGGCACCGGTCTATTTTGTATGAAGGCCAGTCGGTTCTTCAACACAGTCAGGTTTGTAGAAGCAAGCCATGTTCAGTGTCTAAGTTTGAATATTTAAAAAGGAGTTTCTCTTTCGGGCGCTGTACCGAGGCGTGGTGGAAAATGGAAGAAAAAGTGGCATATTATATAAAGTGGGCAGAATTAGGGTTTCAATCGGGAGGCATGTGTGGAATGATGGAACCGCCACGCCCACCCCCGTCTGACAGCCAAGAGGAAATAGACAGTTCAGACAAATTAGGAGGGTTGTCATTGCTACAAAGATTTAATGAATTCTACCTCCTCAAGAGTGTTAGGGCACTACAACTATAAAAGATGTATGAAATTAAAGAGGCAGTTGTGCTCCATTATCAACCTTAAATTGTTAGAACAACATGTACAGTAGGACCCCCATATCTGCGGGATCAATATCGGCTGATTCACTTCTCCATGGTCTGAAAATATTAAAAGAAAAATCCTAGAAATATAGATTTCTCAAGATGAGGTTACAAAAACTGGCCACTAGACAGAGACCATGTCATGTACTGCGTCACTATCCAAATACTGTAGTGTTCACCATAATCTGTGTTTTTCAGCATCCGTGGAGGGTGTGTGTGTGTTGGAACCGATCCCCCACGGATACGGGCATCCTACTGTAAGTAAAATGTTGCCCCAGAATATGTTTCAATACATGGCACGACCTCCAAATCCTGTGATGCCACTCCTGATTATGGGCAAAGCATTTCTCTCTCCCCCCCCCCCCCCACACTTATCCAACTTCCACCCATTCTGGGAACATGAATTCCAGAGTCAAGGATGTGGTGCTCGTCACCCGAGAAATTTACTTAGCAATCAAGTAAAATGGAAAGAGCGCAATGTCCGTACAATTTTTTTTTATTAATCTTCCAACCAGCCTCTTGATCATACATACTTACACCAGCCCCACATTCACTATTTCCATGAAAGTCCCCAAATCACCACTGCTTTCAGTCTGTAACAGTTTTAAATATATGTAACCAACCAGGAGAGTTGTGTTCTCTTGCAAAGTTGCTGAAAATGCAAACTGTTTACTAGAGTAAAGGGCCATTCTTCCCACTGCTGGTCTCACCCAATGCCAAAAGTTAACTCCTATGCAATACCCCTCAGCTGGTAAAAGCCCCCAAAGCCTTTGAAAATTCATTTCCTTGTAGTGTTTTGACAAAACAGCTAAAGACACATTTCAGGTGGTTGTAGAGAATCCCTAGAAAAGAATTTCTCAGAGACAGCACCTCAACGTAGTTTGGACGAGCAAGAAAGGAGGTGATGGCCAGTCTGCCTTCACGAAAAGCTGAAAAAACCCCGCACCTATCCATACTTCAGCCCACTGGTTCCTTCCCAAAAGTGGCGATCGGTTGCCAGAGCGGTTCAGATAGTCTTGCTCGTTGAGATACAAGCTCCTCCGCGGAAGGAAAAAAAGCCTGCTGGTTTTATGTCCAATATTTGTAAAATAAAAGAGAAGGAAGACAGAGGTACCGGAGACAGTGCTCCAGGTAAGAAAACGGCAGAGATCAGGCACCTTCTCTCCGCAGCTGGTAAGCTGACGATTGTTCCTGTGCTTTCAAGAGGTTATATGTGCGACCGAAAGATTATTATTTTTAATCGGGACAAAGTGGCAGTCAGCGGCGGCTGAAACAAGCTGGTTTGGAGACACTGTAGAAGGTCAAAGCTTTGAGGTGGTCATCCTTCACCCGACTCACCCACAACTCCTTGACAAAAAGGTTCTGCCATGGGGGAGCCTGGGAGCAGCTGATTTTCCTGCTTTTCCATGCGACCGCCATCGGGACGAGGAAGGGGTGGAGCGAGACGGGGACTCTCCTTTCTCCCTACCAAACCATTTCAACCGGAGTTCTTCCTACAGATCTTAGCTGTCGGAGGAGAGGAAGAGAGAGACCAAGACGGCCTCTCGGTCACTTCTCATAGAGCCCCAGGGGGTAATGTTCGCCGTATTGCTTGAGGTGACGCTCCATGGACTCCTGCTGCTTCTGGATGTGCCAGGGCGTCTCAGAGTAGACATCCGAGAACATGAGCAGAGGCTTGGGCTTCAGTTTGCGTTCTTCCTCTTCGAAGGCCTCCATCACCTGGAGGGAGGGCCGGAAATGAGAACAGAGACGGGAAGATAAATTTCAGTTTTGGCAAAACCTGTGGCGCTTATACCTTTAGACCTACAGGCAGGTATACAAACAAGCTCCCGCTTTTAAAAAGCAAAGTGGGCTGCTTCTCTAACAATAATCTTTGCTATTTCATTTCTGCAATATACACTTGCATACATTATAAAAGCTTTGCTGAGGAACTGTATTTATAAAGCAGCAATTGTGATGTCCGCAAGAACTGCTGGATAGCTCAGTGGGTTTAGGTATCCAGCTGCAGAGCCAGAGGCTGGGAGTTCGAATCCCCCACGGGGCCTCCTTGACAAGGGGCTGGGTTCGAGAATCCACAGGGTCCCTTCCAGCTCTGCAATTCTAAGATTAATAGTAACAACAACATCAACAACAACTTACGTTTTTGGTTAAAACTGTATACTGTTTACTATTCAAACAGTGTTTGCTATAATCCACGTTTTTTCAGCATCCACGGGGCAGGGCTTGGAACCAACCCCACCCCACCCCGGATACAGGGGTCCTACCGTCCATCCCAGACACTCACTCTTTTGCGGGACTTTTTGCGCCAGATCTTCTCCTGCTCTTCGTCCCACCAACCTCGCCCCGCCATATAGTGACGGAGCCGAGAGATGGGATGGTCTTGCTTGTCCCAGTAGTTGACTTCGTCCACTGAGCGGTAGGCAGAGCTGTCGTCACTCGTGCTGTGATGCCCGATCCTGAAAGAGCAACGGGCGGCTGATCATTCGGCCTGAATTTCTAGCCCCATGCTTGGCCGACGGCCCTTTCCCCCAAGCCCCAATTCTGCCTCTCCGTGCATGCTCACCTGTAGGTCATGGCTTCAATGACAAACGGCTGGTTCTCTGCAACGGCACGGCGCCGGGCCTCCTTGGTGGCGTTGTACACCGCAAAGACATCGTTGCCATCCACCCGGATAGAGTGGATGCCATAGCCAGGACCCCGGGCGGCTGGGGACAGAAAGAAAAGATGGGCACCCCTGGGATCCACTATAAAGAATCTGTGTGTCTTTGTACCAACACTGCCCTTTTAATTTATTTCAATCGTTTTCCACCCTGCTCTTCAGCAAAGTTTCTCTAATGCATATAAAGTGTGCATTACAAAAATAAATATGGCATAACCAAGGTGAGAGCACATATACCCGCATATAGGTATAAAGAGAAACACCGGGCATTTCTGATTTTCTAAGAGGTGTGTGAGTTAAACCCAACAATCCCTTACAGCCATCGCGACAGAATCTTTCCAGCTTTGTTTTCGTACGTTAACAGTTGAGCTGAACTTTGCTTTAAAAAAACATCACAACTTCCTCTAGGAGTAAAATGTTTCCCGTTGTGGTGTGTGATGGGAGGCCTCCCGGGTCTCTGGGAGAAGAAAGAACGGACATACATAGAGAGAGCTGGTGAAACAGGAAGAAACCCATTCTCTGTGACACGCACCCTATCACCACGTAACTGGGGGAAAAGGCCCATCAGCCGTAATAGCACTAGCAACAGAGCATGGAAATTACAGATAATTAGAGGTAACGATGCTGAGTCATTTGGGTGGAAGGAGACAAGGACATAACCAAGTCACATTTCTGGAATTTTATTCCATGTTGTAATGGGCGTGACAGTTTTTCTAGTTATATTTTAAAGTTGCTATAGCCTTACAGTTATAGCTTACAGAGCCCGGGTGCATCCTCCAACCCTCTTACCAATGCCATCGCCCCGGTACTGCTCTGATGTCGGGGTGGAGATGGCGTAACCGTTGTTCCGGCAGAAGAAAATGATGGGGCATTCGAGGGTGGCGGCAAAGTTGAAGCCCGCGTGGGCGTCCCCCTCGCTGGCCGCACCCTCCCCGAAGTAGCAGATCACGATCCGGTTGCCGTTCTCCCTCTTGATGGCGTAGGCAGAGCCGACAGCTGCCGAGAGGAGGAGGAAAGGAACGAGGACTCAAGGTGAGGAAAGGGTGAGACGCACCCACAGGCCATGCGGTGTGGCTCAGGGGTGGCCGAGTTACTTAGTTCCAGCCCATCCTTACCATTTAAAAAGCAGAGGCTGCATTGTGGGGTGACCCAGACCCTGGCCTGGGGAAGTCCTCCTCTGGACCCACCCAACCCCCAAATTTGCCAAGGCTGAAGGAGAGCAGCCCTCAAAAGGAACAGAACTTGGAAGAGTTATTTTGAGGAGGAACGTCAACTCTGAGAACGCCAAGAACTGGGCATGCTGGCTAGGAGATTCTGAGAGCTGAACTCAAAAAATGTATACAGGAGGACCCTCATATCCACGGGGGATTAGTTCCAAGCAGATGCTGAAAAATGCGGATAATAGCAAACACTAGACACAGCAAGGTCTCTGTCTCCCTCTAGTGGCCAGTTCTAGTAACCTCGTCTTTAAAAATATCTATTTCTAGGATTTTTCTTCAAATATTTTTAATATTTTCAGATAACTGAATCAGTGGATACCAATCCTGTGGATACAGGGGTCCTGCTGTATCCTGCAGGCCTGCTGTGTGGACATAAAGCTGCCTTCTACCAAGTCAAACCACCGAGCCCTCTTTCCCAGCCCAGTATGATCTTCCTTGCCTGATTTCAGGTTTCCCTGACTTGCTTTCGGCCAGGGACACCAAAGGCTGCCCAGGGATAAGTCTGCACTCTGGAAGTGTTGGAACCTGGCGTCCTCTCACCTTGTGGGATCTGAGTGGCCAGCGGGGACGAGATGGTGACAAAGTGCAGATCTTTGCACCCATAATGCACGGGCATTTGGCGGCCTTTCCCGGGGTCGCCCGCATTGCCGTAGCACTGCGCCATGAAGAGGTCCAGAGGGTACCCTCTGTGCATCAGGACACCTGGAGAGGCAGAGAGATCCTAAGCTTTGCTCGTCAGTTTCAATTTTTCGGCCCCATTTATATCTCACTTTTCCTCCAAGTGAGCAGAATGCAGGACACGCGAGTCTCTTCCTTTCCCACAACAACCCTGCGAGGCAGACCAGGCTGATGCGTTGCGACTCACGCAAGGCCACTCCGTGAGTTCCCTCACCCAACAGGGGTTAGAGTTCAGCTCTCCCAGCTGCGCTCCAACTCTCTAACCAGGCTGGGAGCGGCCTCTCGCACGGATTCTGCATGAAAGTGTGCCAGGTAATGTACAGAAACTCGGCATCAATTTTATTTCCATTGAGAAATCTCATCTCAAGGGCTCGGGTGTGTGGGTGTGTGTGTGTGTGTGTGTGTGCGGTGGTGGCAGCTCGGCAGGACAAAAAACAACAACACACCCATCCATTCCAGGTGAATCTTGAAAGTATCTTCCACCTCTTAGTCACAGGACGTACGATCATTTAGTGAGGTTCAAAGGATAATGTTTCCCCCTCAAACTTTTTCATTTTTCACAAATGAGCACAGAAGGAAAGCCGAACAGATTAGAAAGAAAGAAAGCCCATTCATAATGCAGATCAATAATCAAATCAATAATTAAATCAATCCTGTTGATCAGATCGATCAAAGCCAGCAGTTGGTATGTCCAGAAAGGTGTCCACATGGAAAGCCGGATGGAAACAAAGACAGTGTATTTAGGAACATCTGCTACGTTCGCTGTTATTGCAGAATATAAGGTAGTTTAGAAGAAAAAAAAGAGAGCAAAAGGCTATTTAATGGAGTGAAGGGAGGAAAGGCAGAAGTACGTCAGGTAGAGCGCTCCCTGGGACAGGCGCATGCTGAGCAGCGCTTGGGCTATCATGTGCTGCCACCCGGTGGCTCAGCAGCAAACTGCACACGTCACGGCGGCTGGTTACCTGCTTCCCGATACTGCCCGAACACCAGGTCGGTGTCGTCGAGGGCGGCTGCGCTGCCAATGTGGGTGCCTTCCTCCCCGTAGTTGGTCATGTAAAAGGAGATCCGACCCTAAGGACAAAAAAAACCCCGCACTTACTGTCGGGGAAGGAAGGGCGGGGCTCCCAGGACCAGGAAGTGCTGCCCTTCCCCTCTTCACCCAAAGGATTCAAGTCTATTCCCCGATGCAAGAAAAAACTTCCTGTCTTTACTCCTGCGTTCGCTTTTCTGGACTGAAATGCTCAACGGCTGGGGTATTCTGGGAGTTGCTGCCTGTCCCCCCCAAAACTGAACATTTCAATGGGTAAAATAAGGGAGGAGGCCAAGATCTGAGGGTGGGCGGCCTGTTCCAAGCAAGGGGTCTGCACTGGAGCCCTTACCTGCCTCTGGGATTCGTAGAGGATGCGATCCATGGTGTTGAGAAGGGTCATGCTCTTGTAGAACTTCAACACTTCCTCTTTGGGAAGCTGCAAGGAGGGAAGGTAGGGGGGAAAGAGCACTGGATGGGAGGAAATGACCATTTAAACAGGACCGAAAAAATAATTTCACATTCCTTAGCTCCGAGAGATGGGATTTTGCCAGCTGTGAGGCAGGCTGTACAGGACCCCTGCGTCCGCAGGGGATCGGATCCAAACCTCCCCGCGGATGCTGAAAAACGCGGATGATAGCAAACACCATTTTAATAGGAAACGCCATACATAGCATGGTCTCTGGCTCCCTCTAGTGGCCAGTCCTGATAACTTCCTCTTTAAGAATATACATTTCTGGGATTTTTGAAAAAATATTTTTTAATATTTTCAGGCTGCAGAGCAGTGGATACTGATCCCGTGGATATGGGGATCCTATCGTATCTTGCCACTGGGCAACCTGGCAGGGCTGTAGTCGGTCTCACCTGAGGATCCTCGCTGGGATTGATAATCTGCCCCTGCCGGTCCATGACCCGGTAGATAGGAATCCCCGAGATGACGTTGGGCTGAATGAATTCAAGCCTGTCTATGAACTCAGCCGAGGCTCCTGGGAACTGTGGCTTCTCCTCGAGAGACGTAAACTCTTCCTGTTGCCGAAGGCATCCCTGGCAAGGTTGAGGGGGGGGGGGGGGACGGGACGACAAAAAGGCATACCGGTACATGTGACGAACTGAGCCCAGCAATGCCCCATTTGGCACAGGATGAGAAATGAGTCTCGGACTTCAACTCCACGGAATTGTACGCGTTTTCACATGCTTCCAAATGATGGCCGGACCCCTAATAAGCATCAGCCCCATGACTTCGGGGGTTTTTTTGGTTGAAAAGTTGGCCCTATACAGCTCTCTGAGCTTTTCCGGCTAGCTCATCAAACCCAAACACCCTTCCTTTCTCCCACCCAACATGCGTGCATTATGACAAGTGACGACTCTAGTGGGTTTTCAGGGTGCAAGTTTTACCCTTGACACCTCCCGGCGAGTTTCTATGACTGAACGGAGATTTGAACTCGGGTCTCCTGGGTCCTTATCATCATTTTATCCACTAGGTTCTCTCTTACACACCAAGAATGATGGCCAAAGGAGCCCCACGGCCCTGGACTGAACATATGGGGAACATATGCTCCCTCTGGATAAGTCCCCGGGCTGCAACCACCTTTGTTTACCTTAGTTACACAAATGTGGGACAGAATATGGTTTAAAAATCTGTAGATAATCTCTCTTTTTTAACATATGGCCCCCGTTATAAATACCGATGCCCGTATAGGGTTCACAGACGTTATTGCAATGAATTTTAAGAGGTAGGCTTTGCTGCTGAGCAGGATCCGAGTCTGTAAAAGCTATTCCAAATGACAGCCGGTTGCAATTTCAGATACAGGACGGAGATGTTTCATGAAGAAGCGGGACGTCCTGGCTGATGTCAGTCTTGAAAAAGCGAATACCCCGGTTGATCTCGGGCCAGATAAAGCGGCGACGAGGCCGCTAAGCGACCTCAGGAAATGAACGACCCCGCAAGGAGGAAGGTGGAGTAAATCTGGAGGCGCTCCAGGAAGGCAAACGCGCGCACACCCCCTGAAATGGCCCAATCGGGCAGGAGAAAAACACGGTGAAAACAGAGTGCCTGCTCTCTCTGCTCTTGGTTGGTAAAAGAAAGGAAGATATTTTTTCCACCCGCAGCTCAGAAGGTGACCGACTACCCTTGAAAAAGGACTTTTAAAAACTCCATGTCCGAACACCGGCTTTTCCCAATGGATCTCCAGTGCTTTGCTGGCGGAAACCTCCCACTTCCATTAAATCACAAAGTTAGGCGACAGGCAGGCAGCTCTTATAGGGGCTCCTCCTTTGCTCATCCAATGGGGCTAATTCCTTTTAGGTTGAGTGATTGGCCTTAAAATAGGCATTTATAAAAATAATGCTATGATTCTATGAGATCAGGAAAAAAAATCCTATTATTCCTGAGAAACTCTTTGTAAACTAACCCCCCCATATTTTATAGGATGGCCCCATTGCACTCAACCCCTTTTATCCAACCCCCCCCCAATCTCTCTCTATTTTACACAAACACGTGTCAACGTGTAACAAACAGATGGAGGGCTGGGGAGAGGGGGAACACCCCACTTCTCTCCCCTTGGGCAAGGAGAACATTGATCCCCCCCCCTCTCTCTTTCTTTTCCCCATCAGCCAGTTTATTATGATTATTTTCTTGGGAGGGGGGGATCCCCAACTTAAAAAACCAAGCCTTTTTTTAGAGACATCCTGACGATCGCACGGCGGGTCTTTGGGGAGGAAAACCCGGGAAAGGTCGTGGGAACAGACCTTTCCCCCCACCCCTCCATGGGGGGGGGGGAGAACCTAAAGATCATCACCCAAGAAGGGGCGAGGGAGAGAAGGAAAAAAGGAGGGTTTTGCAAAGAAGGAAACAAAAGTAAAGCTGGGGGTTTAAATAATCATTTTTTTGGGGGGGGGACTACAACTCCCAGAATCCCCCAGCCAACCGCAGGTTGACTGGGGGATTCTGGGAGTTGTAGTCCCCCCCCCCCCCAAAAAATGATTATACACACACACACCACGGGGGCTGCAAATCATACCCTCTCTAACCACTCAGCCATACTACCCACCCACCCCACATATCCCCACCCCTTTTCCTGAGGGAGGGGGGGAGGCCTCCGGGCTTGAGCTACTCACGCCTCCACGGAGCCCCCTGGCCGGTGGGGCCCGTCCGGGCAGCCGAGGACGGCCGAGCAGCAGGAGCCGCCGGAAAGACCCAGTGGCCGCCGCCGCCGCCATTTTGAGCGGCCTCGGCCTTCACGCGGCGAGGCGAAGCCAAGACTAGGCCGAAGGGGGTATTTTTTTGCCCTTGGGGACTACACTTCCCAGGATTCCCCCCGGGCGGCGCTCGACGCCCTCACCCGGAGGGGGCGGTCGCTTTCAGAAGAGGCGGGGCTTTGTCAGCCCGCCGTCGCGGATAGGCTAAGGGTGTCCCAGCTGTTTTTGAGTCTCCCGGATGCGGAAGCCCCTGGGAGAGCCCACGTGGAGGAGCGGGGCGCGAGATGGAGGGCCAGCAGAAGAGGTTTGATTCTGGGGATCTGCCTTCGTTGCGTCGCATCCTGTGTGAGCAGGGTTTGCTTTCCCGGCCTGATGGATCCGCTTCGTGGGTGCAGGGTCAGCAGTGACTTTTACCTCTCCTCCCCCCCCCCCCCACCCCGTTCTCGGGTCGACCGCTCCCCTGCCTAAATTCTTATCCCCACCAAGCACTGGAAGGATTGCTAAGGATCCCTTCGGCTCTGGCTTCTCTTTCAGTCTGGGGCTGCCGTCTGGAATTCGTTTGGGAGCGGGCCTCTAGTTTTTACCTGCGGGTCTCGAAGACCCATCCTGCAGCTAAATTTTCCCATTAATAAGTATGTTGGTGGCTGAGGTCTCTTGACTGCGGAGCCAGAGGTTGGGAGTTCGATTCCACCTTGGTGCCTCCTTCACAGGGGCTGGACTCGATGATCCACAGGGTCCCTTCCAGCTCTGCAGTTCTGAGATATTATTACTATTATTCACAAATACCAGATAACAAAATTTAAAAAAACATTGAATGGTATTATATAACAGATACAAGTTTTAACCAAAAACCTAAGTATTGGTGTAGTATATATGCTGTGCCTAATATTGCTGTTTTTAACAGGTCTGATGTTGTTAAAATACACCTTCGCCACTGTTACACTCTCTTTCCAAAATGTTACTTAACCTGAGCCGTGGTTTAGGTCTTCTGTTATTCATAAGCATAACTTGAATATTTTCATTCCGGTCTCGTTATGTCAGGAGTTAGGGGTGAAGGTGCGATAAAATGCAGTCCTAGGTACAAAGAGCTGATATGACAGGGATAGGGCGGGCACTGGCTTGCCCTGTTGAAGGGCAGCGTTCCAGGGCTGGTGTACGATATACTCTTACCTAGATGGGAATAAATGTCAATAGGATCAGCGTTGTTTTCATTTTCCTATCCTGAAGAAAGCACTAGTAGGGGAAGTCAGACCTTCCAGCATAGTGTGAGGCCATTACGAATTTCATTTCACTGTGTTTTCTTTCGTACATCTTTCCCAGCTCTCTGGGAAAAAGAGCGGCTTCTCTTTTTCTTTTTACTTTAACTTCAGAGGCTCGGCCGGGCTTTCCTTCTTTTCGTGGCTCCTCTTGTTTGTGGGAGAAAGTCGCACTTTTGCAGCCTGCCTTTTAGGGAGCAGGGTCAACAGTTGTGAACTCTTCTACTGTTCAACTGTTTTGTACTCCTGCCTCCGTCTAAAGAGAAGCTGCTAAGACTTTGTTTTTGTTGTTGTTGTTTAGTCGTTAAGTCGTGTCCGACTCTTCGTGACCCCATGGACCAGAGCACGCCAGGCCCTCCTGTCTTCCACTGCCTCCCAGAGTTGGGTCAAATTCATGTTGGTAGCTTTGGTGACACTGTCCAACCATCTCGTCCTCTGTCGTCCCCTTCTCCTCTTGCCCTCACACTTTCCCAACATCAGGGTCATTTCCAGGGAGTCTTCTCTTCTCATGAGATGGCCAAAGTATTGGAGCCTCCGCTTCAGGATCTGTCCTTCCAGTGAGCACTCAGGGTTGTTTTCCTTCAAAATGGATAGGTTTGTTCTCCTTGCAGTCCAGGGGACTCTCAAGAGTCTCCTCCAGCACCACAGTTCAAAAGCATCAATTCTTTGGCAGTCAGCCTTCTTTATGGTCCAGCTCTCACTTCCATACATCACTACAGGAAAAACCATAGCTTTGACTATGCAGACCTTTGTCGGCAAGGTGATGTCTCTGCTTTTTAAGATGCTGTCTAGGTTTGTCATCGCTTTCCTCTTCCTTGCTAAGATTAAGCCTAAACAAATCAATCAATCAATCATGCCTGTTGTATTTCTGTTTACCTCTTATTTTCAGGTGACACCTCAGTGACAGCTGGCGTGTATGGGCCTTCGGAGGTCAAAGTGAGCAAAGAGATCTATGATAAAGCGACCTTGGAAGTGCTGCTGAGACCCAAAGTGGGCCTACCAGGTATGGCCTTCATGTGTTTAAAAAAGATTTATCCTAGTATCCAATTTATCCAATGGGTTTGGGAAGGTTTCCCTTTTTTGGACCACCATGAGTCCTGGGGCATTCTGGGAATTTTTCATGTTGGGTTAAAGTGATGTCGCGGCACATCTGTTTGCTTTTTAATGTTTGTGTTCATCTCTATGAGTCATCGTCATCATCTTAGAACTGCAGAGCTGTTTATTTAAAGAATTACTGGATAGCTCAGTGGTTGAGGTCTCTGCCTGAAGAGCCAGAAGTTGGGAGTTCAATTGGGTCTTTTCCAGCTCTGTGATTCTAAGATGATGATGAGGTTGATTGGGGGATTACAGTAAGTCAGGACCTTCAGAATCCTGATTTGCTGTCATACGACCTGCACGCCGATACGCACTCAGCTGTCAGAAGTCCTGGGCTTGTCTTCCCCACCCAAAGGCCATCCGCCGGGATCTTACCCCCTATTTGAAAACAGTGGATCGAGCAGAGACGTCCAGCTCTCCGTCTTGCCCGATGAGACTTAACCACTTTCAGCCTGTGACGTCAGACATGGTGGACAGAGTGCTTGACCGCTGTCGCGCCACCACGTCCTCCCTTGACCCTTGCCCGGCCTGGGTAATCAAAGCAGCCAGGCCTATAACATCCGAATAGGCTACGGCAATAATTAATGGGTCTCTCCAGGAGGGCAAGATCCATTCCAGTCGGGCTTCAGGCCGCACCACGGAAACGGCATTGGTCGCCCTGTTTGATGACCTACTGAGGGAGGCCGACAGGGGCAAAATGTCTCTGCTGGTCCTCCTCCATATCTCAGCCGCCTTTGATACCGTCGACCACGGTATCCTCCTGGGGAGGCTGTCTGAGTTGGGAATCGGTGGCCTGGGTCTTGCCTGGCTCCGTTCCTTCTTGGAGGACCGTCCCCAGAGAGTGCAGATTGGAGAGAGTTTCTCGACCCTGTGGAGCCTCAATTGTGGGGTTCCGCAGGGCTCGATCATCTCTCCAATGCTGTTTAACATCTATATGAGGCCGCTGGGAGGGGTCATCGGGGATGTGGGGCTTCGTGTCATCAGTATGCTGATGATACTCAGCTCTACATCTCCTTTTTTCCAACAACAGTGGATGCTGTTTCGTCCCTTGAGCGCTGCCTGGGGGCTGTTCAGCAATGGATGCAGGTGAATGGACTGAGGCTGAATCTGGGCGAGACGGAGGTCCTTCAGGTGGGTGGCCCAGACATCAGTGGTTCGGGAAACTCCATCTCCTTTGGGGGGGGGGGTGACTCTTACCACCAAGAGTGAGGTTCACAGTTTGGGTGTACATCTGGACCCGGTGCTCACCATGGAAACCCAGGTGGCGTCAGTGGTTCGTTCCGCACACTTCCACCTTCGGCGGATTGCCCAGCTGCATCCCTATCTTGATGTGGGGGCACTCACCACTTTGGTCCATGCGCTCGTAGTCTCAAGATTAGACCACTGTAATGCGCTCTACGTGGGGCTGCCTTTGAGACTGACGCGGAAACTTCAGATGGTACAGAATGCGGTGGCCAGACTTCTTACAGGGGTGAAAAGGTACCAACATATTTCCCCCACTCTGGCCGCCTTGCATTGGCTGCCCATTCGTTTCCGCGTTGATTTCAAAGTTCTTACAGTTACATATAAAGCTCTAAACGGTTTAGGACCTCGATATCTGGCAGAGCGCCTTCTCCCACCCAGTTCTGCCAGAGTCACTCGTTCCAGCCAGGCTGGGCGGCTGAGGGGCCTAACGCCGAGGGAGGTCCGGAAGGAAAGAACGAGGAACCGGTCCTTCTCGGCAGTGGCCCCTTGCCTCTGGAACAACTTGTCTGTGGAGATCCGCCTGGCTCCCTCTCTGGGTGTCTTCAGGAATAAACTTAAAACCTGGCTATTTGGGCAGGCTTTCCCTCCTGCCAGATCTTAATTTCTTATACTTTCGCCACCTTGGATCTATAATATATGTTTTTTGGTTTTATTGTTTTTAAATTTGTAAACCGCCCAGAGTAGACCTTTGGTCTAGATGGGCGGGATAGAAATCCAATAAATAAATAAATAAATAAATAAAAATAAATATAGCCCTTAAGGCTCCATCTTATTCAAATGTAAATTCACCCGTTTTCTCCTCCGCAGAAAACCAAAACTTCTAATATAATCAAAAGGTGAGCTGATCTACTATTTCTGCAACCAGGAGGTGGGCGTGTGGAAGCTTGCAGAGATGCCATCTGGATATCTTGTTCCTGTCGGCAGGGAGCTTGCAAATAAATAAATAAATGCTGCCATCAGGGGAAAAAAAAAAGAGATTTCTTTTCTCCCCTCCTGCTGAGACTTTCCATGCCCCTAAACCTGAGCCGGAATGAGATGGCTTTTGCCATGAATAATGAAATTAACAAACAAAAGTACTTCTTTTTATTTCTGTGCAAACAAGAGTCTCCCTCCCCCCCCCCCCCAATCTTTCTAAGAAGAAAATGCTGCTGATCATAATTACGGGCTTTGTGGGTATTAACAGCAGAACGAAGAATGTTTTGGCGTGTGTGCATTCCTTCAAGCCCTGCACACTTAGTCCAAGTGTTTTCTGAAATGATGATGATAATGATGATCTTAGAACAGCAGAGCTGGAAGAGACTCTGTGGATCATTGAGTCCAGTGCCTGTCATGCTGCTTTCTTCTTACAGGGTCAGTTTTGTGGTATTGCAGAAGTCTTCGGCGGGTATTAAAGCGCTCCGTGAAACCTGGAAGCTTGCTTAGTTCTGCCTTTGCTTGATAATGTCCAGTAGAAAGCTGAGCTTTGGTTGCTCATATCGCTTCTGGAATCAACGGGGTAACCTCTTCACCTTTGAAGCAGAGTTGGAGCCACCGTGCTAGGATTCACTGTTGCTCGGACCACGGGTGGGCGCCCGCCAAGGGTTCAGGTAGAGCAGCGCCTGCCCCAGACGGCTTACTCTCCGGGGCCCTAATATTGGCACAAAGGAGGCTGCAGTGAACAGTGTGGGCAGAAGGGCCAGGCTGAACCCTTTGGCCGTCCAGGGAAAGCTTGACCACTGAGTTCTTCCAGACGTCTAAACTGCCATTCTGACTGTCTGCCGCTGTAAACTCAAGGGGGACAGGGAAAGGCCACCGAAATCTCTACACACACTACTTTTCTAGGCAAAAAGGATAGCAACATGAAACCTCTGGAGACTCAAAACCGAAAAGAGCCAGCAGGGAAGAGGGACGCATCATTTTAGGGACCACTTTGGAAACTGAGCAGTAGATCACATGAATCTTGGTTCGATCCAGTAAGAGAGTCCCTTTTTACAAAGTTGATTGCTTTGTGCCTCTGTTTCTCTCATGTTCTGCCTGTTTCTCTCCCCCCCCCCCCCAGGTGTCTATGAAAGAAGCCGAGAGCAGATGATCAAGAACACGTGTGAGGCCGTGATCCTAGGCACCTTGCATCCACGTTCGTCGATTACGGTTGTGCTTCAGGTCGTGACGGATGCTGGCTCTGTATCCTTTTAGTGGGAGGGAGGTATCTATCATCATCGTCGTCATTTTAGAACTGTAAAGCTGGAAGGGACCCGATGGATCATCCAGTCCAGCCCCGTCAAGGGAGGCACCAGTGGGGAATCGAACTCCCAACCTCTGGCTCCAAAGCCAGAGAGACCTCAACCACTGAGCTCTCCCTTTCTGTCCAGCGGTGTCTTTGCAACCAGGACCTTATTTATGTTGCCAGCCAAGGAGCAGCGTGTCTGTGAGTCTGAAAGAGCCTCATTCCTTTGCTGCCTCTTAGAAAGGGTGGCTTCTGTTCTCCTGCCCGTTTTCCCCAGATGTTCCAAGCTGGGATACTAGAACTGAACCCTCGATGGAAGCCGGCAGGTGGCAGCAGAGCGACAGAAGTGGTTTTCCGCTCTGCGGCTCGGTCCTTAGGAAGCCAGTTTTATCTCTGCAGTACACGGTGGCAGAAATGCAATCGGATGGACAGAAATCACTTGGGTCGGACAAGCACTTTCCTGTTGACCAGCATCCGTTTGCATGTTAGATTCCCGAAGATGTACCTTAATCAGTGGCTAGTTTTGCAAAGCTGTGCCTTGGAGTCGCCGAGGGTGGATTGAACCCCCGTTTTGGCTCCCAGTCAGCTGAGAGGGAAAGAGAAGGGCTGACACCAGGAAAAAAATGTCCCTTCCTTGTCTCTCTTTCTTGAAACGCCTTTTGCAACCTGGCTGGGATGGGGGGGGGGGGGGGAGGCATCGCTCATTCGCCTTCTGGCGTAATTCCCGTCAGTCCCCCCCTCAACCCTCCCATCCATCAGGCCATTTTAAGGAAGAGGGAGAATTAATTCCAAGGAGGAATTCCATCATCTCTCTCTGGGGGTCAGGATTAGTCAGAGGGGCTAACAGCTGCGGAGGCTGCTGATGGAATTTTGCAAGGAGGAAAGAGAAATATTGAAATATTGTACATGCGGCAGTGTAATGGCAAGTAAATCTTCCTACCAGCTCATTCCAAAGCAAAAGTCTGCTGTTAACTAAAACGGAGCCGTGGAGAGAAAGCAAAGCGGAGTGTGCTGCTTATATACCATCCCATAGTGCTTAAATCTCTCTCTGGGTGGTTCACAATTTAATTATGCAGGCTGGAAGGTTGAGGCCACCTCAGCTGGCTACTTGAGCCCAGGAGCAAATTGCGGTTGTGAGCAGAGTCTTCACTGCAGTACTGCAATTGAACCACTCTGCCACAAGGCTCAAGTCGGCAATGTTGAAGCTGCTTCTGGCATGGTGAAGATGCTGAATGTAGATAGAAACCACGATGGAAGTTAGAAACCGTGGACACTGAGCAGAAAGGAGATACAGGAAGGAGGAGGGAAAGGTTTACCTGTGGCCATGCTAAGCTGTGTTGCTTTTATTTGAGGCGCTCTGTGTTTGCCAGGGGCTGCTGCTCTTGCTAGCAGTGATCCTCATAGCACTCATACAAACCCAGAACCGTTAATAAATAGCAGAGAGTGAAAAAGAAAAAAATGATTTTCTGTCGGGTTTCTGCAGAAAGATGTTTCTTGTCTAACTGCGGCAATTCTTTCTGGAGGTGGAAGTGTGGGGTGATGGAACGGTGGGTGCTTCCCATGGGGAAATAGAAATGCATTCCTTCAGAAACCATCGTCCTCCTCCAGCGACTCTCTCTCTCTGCCTCCCCATCTCTCTGTAATGCAGCTTAAATGGGTTAGATTTTAGCGTAACTGAGCTCCTAATTTTTGCAGGACCTCGTCCGAGATCTGTATGAAGCCCTTTCCCGCATAGTGACGTAAAGAACAGGAGATTTATGGAAAATGCTATCAGGATTAGGGAAATGTATGTGTAGAGGTGAGTAGGGGAAGAGGAAGGTGCAATGACTTGAGCTGTTTGGAATCCCTCCTAGTGCCCCATTCTTCTCAATCTGTGCTTGACAGTGGGAACTGGCAAGCTCTCGGCTCTGCAGATCAGCAGCGTAACGTACTTCTTTATTCATTTGAAATATCTTTTGCCCGGTACTTGGGAGATCTCTTAGAACAGAACTTGGGGGAAAAAATACTTGGATGGATGGGGGGCCCCCTACAAGTAGGCCATGGGGTCATAAACAGCATGGGAGAAGATTTCCCTCTGGTTCTGGAGCTGCAAATGTTTTATTTATGTTGCTCCGACAACCAATGGCATGGATGTTTCTGGCTGAGATTCGGTGTGGCATTTCTGGGTGGTTTTATGAAATCTGAATGTGGAATTGGTTCAGAGCAAGGATTCAACTCTCATTTTGAGAGCATCATCCTCTCTTCTCTTGAAGCAAGGTTGAGTTCGTGGCTGGTTCAGCCCCATTAGGGAGATGCAGAACCCCCGTGTTGCAAAATCAATCATGCTCTGTTAATGTAAGTTCCTGGCAGTTCATCTCCGAGTGCCAGCTGCAGGCTGGGTGTTGTTTTGTTGTTTAGTCGTTAAGTCGTGTCCGACTCTTCGTGACCCCATGGACCAGAGCACGCCAGGCCCTCCTGTCTTCCGCTGCCTCCCGGAGTTGGGTCAAAGTCATGTTGGTCGCTTCGATGACCCTGTCCAACCATCTCGTCCTCTGTCGTCCCCTTCTCCTCTTGCCTTCACTCTTTCCCAACATCAGGGTCTTTTCCAGGGAGTCTTCTCTTCTCATGAGATGGCCAAAGTATTGGAGCCTCAGCTTCAGGATCTGTCCTTCCAGTGAGCACTCAGGGTTGATTTCCTTCAAAATGGATAGGTTTGTTCTCCTTGCAGTCCAGGGGACTCTCAAGAGTCTCCTCCAGCACCACAATTCAAAAGCATCAATTCTTTGGCGGTCAGCCTTCTTTATGGTCTAGCTCTCTTTATGATCTCAGGCTGGGTAGGAAAGTCAATCCAGCACCCACACACCCTGCTATTGAGATACCCTCCTGCAGGACACCGTCTGGGGGTTGTCGGGGGCAGATTGTTAAGACTGTGTAGGTTTGGGACCTCAGTCCATGGCAGAATGTCTACTCTCCATCTGTACGTCCCTGGCTGGGCGGCTGAGAATGTTAGCCTTGAGGGGAGGCCCAGGAGGAGAAAATAAGAAACTGGGCCTTCTCGGTGGTTGCTCCTCAGCTCTGGAATGAGCTGCCACCTGAAATGTGCCTAGCCCCCTCTCTGGCGACCTCTAAGAAATCATACGGAGGAGGGGCAGTACAGGAAGTCAGATTTCAGCTGAATATCAAGAAAAACTTCCTAACTGTTAGAGCAGTACAACAATGGAACCCATGAACTTGGGAGATGGTAAGCACTCCAGTACTGGAGGCCTTCAAGAGAAACTTGGACAACCCCCTGGCGGATCTCTTTCGATTTGTATTCCTCCCTGGAGCAGGGGGTTGGACTCGATCGGCCTTCCAGGCCCCTTCCAACTTCACGATTCTGTGATTCCATCAGCCCTCAAAACTATTCTTCCGGCAGGCTTTCCAAAATATTCCATCTGAATAGCCCGCTGAGATTACTAGCCGATCCTCTTGAACTACCACCGTTTTTTACATGCAATTTTAGTTTTAATTTTGACTTTTAACTACTGTAGTTTGTAGTCTTGTATGTTATTTGTCATTGCTGTATATCTTGTGCCCAGAGTGACCATAGCTCAGGTGGGTGGTATGAGTGGATGGATGGATAGATGGAAAGACAGATTTATTTATTCATTCATTCGTCTTGCATTGCAAAGTGTAAGTCTGATGTGGGGAGGCCACATGGGTTGGTTTGTCCCGTGGTTCTAAAGGGGGGTCTCTCTTCTCGGGGTGTTTTGGTGCCCATGCTTAAGCTCTCTTCCTTGTCTTTGTGGGCGTACGCGTTGCTTCCCTTCCACGAGGAATAGCTATTTCAAGCACCCTGCCTCGCGGCCGACGGCTTAAGCAGATCCTGCCTGCAAGTGTCTCGTCTCCCTCGGCCTGCCATCGCTGCTTATCAGCCGAGGATAACGAGAGAGTTGACATCCCCCTTTCCATCTGCTGAGCGTCCTGCTGATGGTGGCTGATTAACCTGGAAATGCTGAGCGCCAGGAGCAAGGCGCTTCGGATTTTCTGCCTGACTTAAATCTTCATCCTCATTGTCATCTGTCTTCTTTTTCTTCTTTTTTTTTAAACTTTTCTTTCTGACCTCAAGCAAGAGGCAGCCTGACAGAGCCTCCTCCCGTTGATCCGCTGGGTTGAAGGCTTCCTTTCGGATCGGAAAGAAAAACTGAGGATTTGGGTGGATTTGGTGGATCTTTTTTCTCTTCATCTGCCTTCCACCCTTCTCGGGTGTCCCCTGGCTCCTCTTTGCTCGGCTTGGGCAGTCACAGTGGTGTTCAAAGTGACTCGTGTCACCAAACTGAACTGCCCTCCTTAAAATCCTTCGCTTACAAATTCCCTCTCCGGTCTTTTTCTTGAAGTCCTTCAAAGGCGGGAGTTCCCACCACTTTAGATTTCCTCCTGGTCTGCTTTGTCTACCTAAAACATCATTTACACTAAGTTTGCTAGACTCTAAATTCTCCCAGGAGTGGCTTGTTCCCACGGCAGAGCTAAAAATATTTTTGTCACTTTTGGTTTGAAACTGCTTCATGGTTTCCCCCAGGGGCTGCTCGTTCTGTTGGTGAACCCTTCTTCTCTCCACACACACCCCTTTTGCAGCTTCCTACCCCCCACCATCATCACACCTTTCCTCCCCCCCCCCCCCCCGGCGTGGGCACGTTGCTCTGGTCTGCCCTCCCTTATTCAACTGATCCCTTCCCTCGGTATAGAAGTGGGGTGTTACAGTCCGGTCCTGTCTTTGGATAAATGGCTGGCTTTTATGGTCTTGCAGATGGGAGTTCTTATACTTTTCTCACACTACATGTATGTTGAGTCCTGAGGTGCAGATTCTGCTGAAGTGAGGGAAAGGGGCAGTCAGACGGCTCTAGGCATGGCACTTTGGGGTGGGTGGGTGGGTTTGGACTTGATCTCCCAAGATTCACCGAGAATTTCCTGAGATAGAATTCTAGGAGATGGTTCTCGGTTCCAAACAGAGAAGACTGCCCTGGTGTTCCTCAGACGTTTCAAGGCTGCGTCGGACTTGCATGGATTCATGGGAGCGGTAGTTTTGCTGTTCCTCAGGTGCTCTAGAGGGCTCCTCCCAAAGAACTGCCACTCCCGTGGAGCCCTTGTGACTCCCAGGCTGCATTAGGACAGTTTGCTTCTTTTTGAGCGGAGGAGCATGACAGCCGAAGGTTTCAGGTGGGACTCGTCCCAGCTCTTCCTGAAGATCCCCGGGATTCCCCATCTTGGTTCACCCAGATGTTTTCTTGGACTGCAACTCCCAGAAACCCGGGCCAGCACAGCTGGTGGTGAAGGCTTCTGGGAATTGCAGCGCAAGACCACCTGGGCTGCCCTAGGTTGGGAACCACTGCCCCCGTTGGCTTCCCATCCACATTCCAACCAGGTGTGACCCTGCTTAGCTTCCAAAAGCAGAGAAAGCCCCTTTGCTCTGGGTAGGAGATGAGTATATCTGTTTGTTGGGGGTCCAGTGGGGATGATCAGAACAGAACCACCCTGGGCTTATTTTTCTCGACTCCTGATCTGTGCTTCTTTCCCCTCCTTTGCGAGCAGTGGGGTGGGATTGACTGAACATCCCAGCCGTGCTTCGGAGAATCTCGCCATTGATTCTCTGATCATGTGAGATTGCTAATGGCCTTTCTCAAAGCCCTCGCCGAGCCGGGTTGTGCTGAGCGCCGCTGCTAATGCAACCTCCTGCTTGCCCGGCCAGCGCCTCTCCGGAGCTGGCGGCCGAGCAGCCACTGCGGCCCTTCCAGTATCTCCTTTCTTCTTTCCTTAATAAAAGCCTCTTACCCTCACAGCTGTTAGCAAGCTGCTTGAATGCCACCTGCGTGGCTCTAATGGATGCAGGGCTGCCCATGAGCTGCTTGTTCTGTGGAGTCACGTGTGCCTTGGATGTGGACGGAAACATCATCCTGGATCCCACCACAAAGCAGGAAAAGGTAAATACCCTGGTTATTCACGGCGGGGTGTAACTCTGAATTTGGAGACTTCTTTTCACCCCCCTGAACCTGCCCCATGATGCACAGGCGACCCAAAATTAAACCAGAACGAGCAAGTGACTGCTTGTTTCATAATCCACCCACCCCTTTTTGGGGGTGAAACAGTATGGAGCGGGGCGGGGGGGACACAAAGCTTTTTTAAAAAAAATAGAACCAATGCTCGTGGAAGAATCAAGGACCAGCCATTATTTTGTTATTGTTGGTGTAGTTTGGGGGTTTTTTTTTTCCAGCGGGAATGGTCCAGGGGCTGCTGAAACACCATTTCCCCGAAAATAAGACCCAACCTGAAAATAAGCCCTAGTAGGATTTTTCAGGATGCTCGTCATATAAGCCCTACCCCAAAAATAAGCTCCAGTTAAGTGAAACCCCGCCCTCCACCCTTGTGCAGCAACCCGAAGAAGAGGACGTGACTGGATGTAGATGGTTGTACATGAAAAAAATAAAACATAACAAGCCCTAAGGCGTTTTTGGAGCCAAAATTAATATAAGACCCTGTCTTATTTTCGGGGAAACACGGTAGATCCGTGCGGGGTGTCGTTCTCACCTTGGGTCTAGAAAGTAGAAGCGAAATAGAGCTGGAACCTCCAGGGTTCTTGTCTCCTGCCAGTCTTCCCCCAAGAAGTGTGCTCTGGATCTGTTCTATAAACCTTCCCATCTTCCCCTGCCCGCAGGGCTGATGGCCTCTGGAGTGCATTTGGAAAGCTGGGGTACTGGAATCGTTCACCCCCGGGGTCTTCGGGTTCCCACCCGACAGGGAATGGACCCGTGGCCTTCCTGGATCTGTTTTGCTATTGGCTGTGTTCGTGTTCGAAACACTCCGGGAGGCCGTGGAAGACAGGAGGGCCTGGCAGGCTCTGGTCCATGGGGTCACAAAGAGTCGGACACGACTTAACGACTCAACAACAACAACAAAGGTTCGTCTTCTAGCAGATCTGTGTTCCGCCCGGGAGTCATCCAGTCTCCGGTGTAGCAAAACGGATGTAAGCCCATCGCCGCACCTTTCTCGGCTCTGCTGAAGATCCACCTTCTTGCAGCCTGGCAGAACAGTCTCTCTTCCTCTCTGGCCGCATCATCCCCCGTCCCCCCCCACCGCCTTTCCCTAATGGTTTTGCTTATTTATTGGCTGCTGGATCCCATCCATCGCCATCTGCCTGTTCCACCTAGGACTCTCTTCAATCAACTGCAGTTTGGCTCACTCTCCCTCTGGACTCTCTACTGCATGCCAAGAGCAGTTACCTTCCCGGGAAGCTTTTTTTTCCACAGCGAAGTGTGCGTCCAAATTTTTCTATGCCTTGCCTGGTAGGCAAGGCACGTGTGGATTCAGCAAAGCCAGGTCGTCTTATCTGGCACGTTGTGTAGCCGGTCAACTTTTTGAAACCCTCCCCTACTTGAAGCAAAAAAACAGCTTATCCCACTCGTAAGATTCTGAGTCGGTGGGAACTTTGGTTATTTTCAGGGACGTTGGCAAGTTTTTGGGGTCTGAGTCTTTGGTACCCAGTGCCAACCCCAAGTCTGGATCCCTATTAAAAATAAGCTTTTTTTCCCCAGAAAAAAGGGAAGGGTGGGCGGGTTCTGAGTGGACTCCGAGTCATTAAAAAAAAACCACCCTAAATTGAGTCACTGGTGCAACTTGAGCGCAACTTGACAGCGTGTCCCGCAACTTGAATCCGCATCCCTAGTTATTTCAGGGGTAGGGGGATACGAGGATGTGAAGAGCATAGAATAAGCATGTAGAATTTTCTCCCCCACCCCCAAAATATGCAGGTTAAAACCCCCCGATACTTTTCATCTCTGTGTTATATAACTAACAAATGATTTTATGATTTGCCTCACCGAGACTGCCTGGCTAAAATGCAGAAGGTGAAACTAATTATATGCCAGACTAATTTAATGAATAATTTGCTCTGCGTTTTGAATACGTGTGCCCGGGTAAATTGGTTCAAAATGTAAATGGATCCAAAGTTTGCACCTTCTGGAATTCTGTTCACAGGGAAAGTGTGTTTCCTAAACGTGACTGAAAAATCAGTTTAGTGCTGTCTTGGGACAGTTAATACCCGCCTAAGCCCAGACCTTTATATTGCAATTAAGGTATACTTTTAAATAATAACTATGTCCTTTGTCCCCTTGATTTTGGTCATAAACCAGATGGTTAATGATGAATCTAATTATTTTAGGTGATTTCCTTGAAACAGATGATATGTACACATAGCCCTTCCCTGGTACTTCTTGTTCATAAATTGATTCGTACTTCAGATGGGTTACAAAATAAAAGCAGTCATAGAATCGTAGAATAGTGACATTGGAAGGGGCCTATAAGGCCATCAAATCCAACCCCCTGCTCAGTGCAGGAATACAAATCAAAGGATATCTGCCTGGTGGTTGTGTCTCAAGTTTCTCTTGAATATCTCCAGTGTTGGAGCGCTCACCACCTCCCGAGGTTATGGGTTCCGTTGTTGTACTGCTCTAACAGTTAGGAAGTTTTTCCTGATATTCAGCCGAAATCTGACTACCTGTAACTTGAGCCCATTGTTGTGTGTCCTGCTCTCTGGGATGACGGAGAACAAATCCTGCCCCTCCTCTGAATGACAGCCTTTCAAGGACTTCAAAAGTATTATCCTATCACCCCTCTGTCGTCTTTTCTCAAGGCTAAACATGCCTTGAGTCATAGAAACAGTTCACGAACAAACTCAGTAAATCACCGGTTCCGAAGCAGAAGCTAAAGTATGCTAAATCACTGAACATTAAAACAGCAGCAGGAAGACAGCAGAACTTAAACAACCATATCCGATTTAATCAGCAAGATTCAGAGAGCAGAAAATTGAACAGGCGGCCCATGAGAGTAAAATATTCTTCCCTAGATGACCGAGCAGAAACAACGCAGGTGCCAAGTGGATATTTTTGAGGAAAGTGTTGGACCAGTCAGAAGGTTATTGCAGAGAATGGCATCTTTCAGAAAAGCCTTGAAGGAGGATGAAAAAGTAACAATCTGTTCGTCGTCCGTAACACTTCTTTAGACTTGAGAAGGTCTTCATTGTTGATCTTGCTGGCGTCGGCTGCTTCCAGAAGTCCATGGGAAGAGCAAATCCATCTACGAATCTTGGAGCCCATCCGTCATTTCTCCCTCCCGTACCAATTTTTTCTTTAAGAATTTTTATTTTTTTACTGGCAAAGTGCCCATGCCCCCTCTAGTGGAAACTTTAAAACTTTTAAAAACTACTCTTAAGGGTTTTTTTTTAATCTCAGAGGGTTGCCGTCTGCCCGAGGCAGCACTTAGATCTAAGCAGGTGTGTAGGGTGGAAACGTTGGGTGATCAGGTACCTGCAATGTGAGTTGGAAAGAAGGCCAGGTGGTACGTTTTTGTGCAACTCTCTTGTACAGTTTCTTACCATCTTGGCAGGTTCATACCCACCAGGTCTATAGAGCCTGTGTCCTGAGCACACTCCTGTACTGCAGTGAGTCCTGGACCCTTTGGGCACGGCAGGAGAGGAAGCTGAACACGTTCCATATGCGTTGTCTCCGACGCATTTTTGGTATCACCTGGCAGGACAAAGTTCCAAATAGAGTAGTCCTAGAACGAGCTGGAATTTTTAGCATGTATACATTACTGAAACAGTGACGTCTACGTTGGCTCGGGCATGTCGTGAGAATGGCTGACAGTCGGATTCCAAAAGATCTCCTGGATGGAGAGAATTAGTGCAGGGAAAGCGCCCCCGGGGGAGACCGCAGCTGTGATACAAGGAGATCTGCCAGCGGGATCTGAAGGCCTTAGGAATGGACCTCAACAGATGGGAAACCTTGACCTCTGAGCGCTCAGCCTGGAGGCAGGCGGTGCATCATGGCCTCTCCCAATTTGACGAGACCCTTGTCCAGCAGGCCGAGGCCAAGAGGTAGTCCCGAAACCAGCAAAACCAGGGAGTTGGACAGGGGACAGATTGGATTTGTCTTCAGTGTGGAAGGGATGGTCACTCTCGAATTGGCCTTCTCAGCCACACTAGACGCTGTTCCAAGACCTCTATTCAGAGCACGTTACCATCGTCTCTCGGGACTGAAGGATGCCTACTGAACCCACCAGGGTTCTGGAGATGATCTTTGTGGCTATTTTAGATTCCTCCTGAATTACCAGCTTGGAAATGAAAACACAAAGGGAAAGACCCTGAAACATAATAATAGATGACCAGCCTTTCTCTTTTGCCTATTCTTGATTATTCCTCACCCTCTTGGAAGCCCTGGCTGTAGAGGTCTTGGCCAGAGCTCTGTTCCAGAGTCTTAGGAGCGCCAGCTCCTGCCCCTAGTTTGTTAATTTTGTAACTCCTCTGGTGCTTACCGGGGCCATAGTGGGCACAGATAGATGACCTCAAGGGATCCTGACCGTCTTTGTTCCTTGTTGCAGGAAGCTCAGGCTGTCCTGACCTTTGCCGTCAACAGCACCGAGAAGAAGGTCTTAATGTCAACCACAAAAGGGATGTGTTCAGTGGAACAGGTGAGTGTATGGCCTGGCTCATGCTGAGTGTATCAAACCTCTCTGAACCCAAAATTTGGGCTGATGTTTGCCTTTGGAGTAGTGATATGCTTCAAAGTCCACCTCAGATAACCTTTCAGAGGCAATTCGCTACATCTGGAAAGAGATATGTGGTTTCTTGGATTTAACACACGGGAGGGGGGCCTTCTCTGTGGCTGCTCCCAGAGACTCTGGAACTCCCTCCCACTGGAGGCCAGCCTGGCCCCATCTTTGCTGTCCTTCCGCCAGCAGGCAAAGACCTTTCTTTTCAGGCAGGCTTTCCCTCAATGACGGGCTGCCTGATTGGGGTTTTTTAATGGATGGGTTGTGCTTTAGTGCTTCGAATGTGCTTCTGGTGCTGATCATGGTTTTTTTGCTATTGTACCCATTGTTCCTTTTAGTATTGTCTCCTCATTGTTCTTGATCTTAAGTAGTGTCTTTTGATTGTTGTAAGCTGCCTTGGGTCCTTTTTAAGGAGAAAGGTGGGTTGAACATATTTTAAATAAACAAGTAAACTCGGGGGCCCACAGATGCGAAGGAAAAAGAGCTGTTTTGCTAAATTATGCAGAAAATCAAATTAATGCAATACAGCAAGGAATATTTTTAAGAGAGTCCAGTCAGTGATCGTGAGAACCCATTCTTGGCTGTTCCTAGCCACCTTGCTGGAAAGCCATGCTGCCCGAGGCAGGTAGATTTCTGCACAAAAGCCATTCTGCCAGAGGCAGACATTGAATTCCTATCTAAGTAATTTCTCATTTATTGGGTGGCACTTCTCTTTGCCTTTCCCCAAAGTTGGGTTTGAAATGCAGAGGATATCAGCTGTACGTGATTTCCCTCCCCTCTTCCCAGTGGCAGGGTGTACAGCATCCTGAGGTGTGTGTGGTTACCACGGAAACAGAGGCCTGGATGAAATACCCCAGCTCAGCACCACTCGGGGGTCCAAGCCCCATCTTTACCCTTGCCAGTGAGAGCAGCTGTCTGTAGGGCTTTTTATTATGTCTTGTAGTTTTTAATTCCCCCCCTTAACCGAAAGGGGAATCTGCAGTGACTAGAACTGACAATAGAAAGTGGCAGTCCTCGGGAAATTAATGGCCTTTTCTCCAGTGAGAGGGTGGACCAGGAACATCAACGGCAGCTGTAGAGGCTCCGGCCGGCTCCATTATGGCTGTCGATGGTGTCGGAATTCATTTAAAGGACATGCCTCACGTCTGGTACCCCTTCGTCTGCGCACGGTGATGACTGCTTCAAGGTTCGATCCCTTCCGGGCAAATGCTGTGTTGTTTTCTACCCCCCCCCCCCCCCCCCGGTCTTCCAACACACCGATGTGAGTCGGGTCACCGAAGCATCTCCGTATTCTCCATCGGTGCCACCCCAAATTGCTCCCGACAGCCCGTTGTGGCGCAAGACTTCGGCCGGTCACATCGTCGGGAGGTATCGGTACGAGTCGGCCCCGAGCATCCCGTCCCCAGGCACGTCCATCCCTCTCGTTGGTTTTGCTGCAGGGGGGAGAGGAGTGGGATTTATCATCATCATCCTACCACCCAGAAAAACCAGAGTCCATTTGGCAAAGCTTCTTAATATCCGGCCGAAGGTGGCGGTGTCGTTTCTCATTACTGTTGCCGCATCTTTGGCAAATGGCTCGGAACGCCGAGCCCGTCCTGTGCGAAAGGACCACTTGCGAACGCTAATGTGCTATTGAATGGAGGTGGCAGCCAGGCGCCATTAATTAAACAAGTGTTTCTGTCAGGAGGTGGGGGAGGTCTGCTTTTGTTTCGTGATGAATTCTAACGGGTTTACAGGTTTAAGAGAAAAGGAAAACGGCAACCTTTTTGAAGCAAGAACAGGGTTCAGCCTTCTTGAGGTTTGGTCACAACCGGTGTCAACCTGCCAGCCTTCCAGATGTGCGATGATTCTGCCTTCCATCCTCCCCGGACCCACGGGGGCCTTCCTTTCTGTGCCGCCTGTGGGTGATGGAGGTCGTAGCCCGCACATCTGGGGAGCCCCAGGTTGGTCGGTTGCGTGCATGATGAGACATCTCTGCCCTGCATGTCCCTTTCATGAAAGAACAAGGGAGCAGAAGGTAATTATAACACAGCCGTGGGCGGCAGGTTATTCATCGGCTTCCTACACATCGCACCCTATGAGCCAGCGTCACCCTTGGGTTGTTGCCGGCTAGTTGGGAAGGCAGGACTGAGAAGAGATGTCGTCCTGAAGATACGGAGGTGGCTTTCACGTGTGGGTGGTTGTTGTTCATAAAAGCAAAGCCAGGTGTTCACGTGGATAGGAGAAAGTATGTGCAAGCGAAAAAAAATGATATATGCATGTATTTGAAGGTGACTTCTGTCCATAGGTATCGTCATAGCCTTGTTGTTTTCACAAGCACCTTCTTTGCTATTGATCAGGTGGTTGTTATTACGCACTGTCAAGTTACCTCTGACTTACGGCAACCCAATGAATGAATCTTCTTCAAAATGTCCTGTCTTCAACTCCATTGTTCAGCTCTTCTAAACTCAAGCCTGTGGTTTCCTTTAGGCAGGCAGTCCATCTTGTATTTGGTCTTCCTCTTTTCCTGCTGCCTTCCCCTTTTCCAGCATGATTGTCTTTGCCAGAGAATCCTGCCTTCTCTTGAGGTGCCCAAAGTAGGACAAGCCTCAGCTTCAACATTTTTGCCTCCAGAGATGGTTCAGGGCTTGATTTGATGTAGGACCCACTTGTTTGTCTTTCTGGCCGTCCAGGTTATCCCCCAAAGCTCTCCCCCCGGCACCACCTTTCAAACAGATCAGTTTCCCCCCCCCCCCCTCCTGCCAGCTTTATTTCTTGTCCAGGTTTCACACCCATCCATGGTGATCGGAAATGCAAGAGTGTGGGCAAGCTGTAATTTACAGTTCAGACTCTTCTCTTTCAGGTTTCTCTGGTGGGGGGGCATCCCAAAATCCATGGGCTGAAAGAGCGCCCAGGCCACCTTCTTCTACTGGCGTGACCTTATGCAAGCAGATAAACCCCCAATTCTAGTATTGCTCCTTCCCTCCCCCTACCTTCTTCCCGGCCGCCCCTCCAATGCCTCGGGAGGTGGAGAGTGGCGATGGATGGCCCACAGAGCTGGCATCCATTCACCACTGTCAAGTGCCCTAACGGGAGGCCGTTTGCTCTCTTGCCAAGAGCAGCAGGCGGTGGGAGCCCACACAATAAATAAGTATGATTTACCTCCATCCCCAGTGTGAACTCACTGACAGCCACCGCTGCCTTCTAACACTGGGACTGCCTTCGAAAACCCACTGGGTGGAGAGCAACGGTAGTGGGCTGTTTCTTATTCTTTTGCAAGCTGGCAATCCCTCCCTTCCCTTAAACACCCCGGTGGTGACAGCTCCTAAGGGGGGGTGGCCTTTCCATCCTTCTTCCTCCTCGCCCACCCCCTGCTTGCAAAGTTTTCCTCCATCAATCTCGGGAGCAGAGCTTTTAAATTTACTTGCCAAGTGATTTGTGGGGGGGGACAGAAAAGCCCTCAACCCGGAAAGGAAAGGAGGGGAGAGGCTGCCACAGCGATGTGAACCTAAGCAAGTAACACAGAGCAATGGCTGGGGGGACAGGATGTCTCTTAAATGGCGGGTTGCTGTGTGGTGCTCTCCGTCCGGCAGTATTTTGGAGGAAAACGTCTCTTAAAGGCTGGGACTTTCTGCCCCGCGAAACGAGTAAATGGGTTTCTGTTAGATCTGTGGGAAACTACGGAGAGAGAGAGAGGCTGAAATCCTGCTTTGAGTGGAAACCGAGGTGTAATTTTCCATCCGCTCCTCCCTGCTGTGATTCTTAAGGGCAAACGCGTGTCCCCACCAACCCAGCAAGCGACCATGCCCCCCCCCCCCCCCGGGACTACAGCAGTGGGATGTGTTTACCCTGGAGGAACAGATGGGAAGTTACGATTTGGCTTCCCCCACGAACAGGATTTCAACCAAAGACTTGTTTATTTGCTGTTTGGTCTAGAAAGAACCTCAAACTTCCAAAATAAGGTACCAAAGGACTTTACTAAGGCAGACGCTCAGGAATGGGGACTTGAGTTGCAGGACTTGCTGTCAAGTTGGACTTAAGTCACACCAGGGACTGAATTTGGATTTTTATTTTTTATTGACTTGGACTCAACTCGGAACCCTTTTTTCTGGGGCGGGGGGGGGGGAAGCTTGTTTTTAATAGCGACTCGGGACTTGGTACCAAAGACGTAGATTCGGACCCAAATACTTGGCCAGCATTCTTGTCGAAGAGCAGTCTGTTGGAAGGCGGTGGGAAGGATTCGAACAGATCAATTCTGCCAGAGTTGTTTCTCCCATCGACTGTTAGGGCTCCCAGCCTTTCCTGACTCGGCACCTTCTGGAGATGCTGAACTACAGCTCCCACCATCCCCAGCCAGCAGAGATGGGAATGGGTGTCAGACTGTCATTGAATACTTCTGGGGACCATTCCTGCTCAAAAGGTGGACTGGAAGACATTGTGTGTGTCTGTGGGTTGCAATCTACCAGCTTCCGGAGAGCTAGGGGTTTGCCCGTCATTTATCTGTGCTCACCACCGGCTCAAGTTTAGAGAGAGGCTGAGTATTAAATGAGAAACTTCCACAAGGAAGGCATGCGCTGTGCCACTATATAGCCCTTTGGTCTGAGGCTGAACACCTCTTCTTAAGTTCTTGATAATCCCTTCTCCAGTTGCATCTTGAAGAAGATGCAAAAAGCGTCACCACCAGCACTCCTCAAGGGGGTTCACCAAAGTCACGGCTCGTGCATCTTTTGAAAAGTCAGGCGCCGTTTTGCCTCCGTTGGCAGGAATGCAGCCAGACTATGATGATCCATATTTAAAATGAAGAATACTCATCCCGACTTACTCTCTTGGCTGGTAACCTTATCTGTCACCCCCACGCCTCCTTGTCTTCCTTTGGACTGGCGTCTCAGCCTGTCCCCAGCCCGGGGATATCTGTCAAGCCATCTGAAGGAGGCCAGGGAGGAAATGAAAACCACCCTTTTGAACTTCCCAGATAATGGCTGTTGAACGAACTCTTAGCAAGCTGGTCGGTAGAGTCTGCTTTGCTTTTCAGTGGCAAGCCGTGTGATTGCTAGATTTAAGGACGAGAGAGAGAGAAAGAGGATTCATCTCCTTATCTTCTGTTGCTAATATTACATCGCCCTTTGCTTCCAGTCATGCCTTGGGTCCCGTCCTCCTCATCGTTTTTAAGTCTCAAGCCTTGAGGTTTTCATTTCTTCGTTATTTGAGCTGTACGTGTTTGTCCTCCCCCCCCCCCCCCCCCATGTCTTCTAAAACGTCTTTGCTGTCTGGCCGTTTCTTATCAACCTCTGTTCCCTTTCCGTCATGGTGTTCGGCCACGTTCTCTCCTTGGTCCCGAGTCACTTATTCCCACAAGCCTCACGGCTCTTCAGCAGAGCTCCTTCGGGACCACCAGTCCTCAACGGGCGGCTCGCATCCCTATTGCAGTGGGTTCCACCTGCTGCAACACATAATATCCCCACACACACAGACACACACCATTACAGCAGCTCCATTGGCTGCTGATCTGTTTCCAAGCCCAATTCAAAGTCCTGACTCATAACTTTTATAAAGCCCTAAATGGTTTGGGTCCAAGCTGTCTCAAGGATCACATCTCCCTTGATGAGACTGCTTGGGTGATAGGATTATCAGGGGAGGCCTTTCTCTCGGTCCCACCACCTTCACAGGTGGGTTTAGTGGGGACCTGGGAGAGGGCCTTCTCTGTGGCTGCTCCCAGAGCCTCTGGAACTCCTTCCCACTGGAGGCCAGCCTGGCCCCATCTTTGCTCTCCTTCCGAAAGCAGGCAAAGACCTGTCTCTTCAGTCAAGCCCTCCCTCAGTGACTGACTTCCTGAATGGGTTTTTTAAATGGATGGCTGTGCCTTGACTGGTTTCAATGTGTGTTTTTTTTTTGGTGTTGCTTTTGTTTACTGTTTTTGCATGGTTTTTGTTTGATCTTTTTAAATATTTGTATACTCACAATGTTGTTGGCTTTAAACAGGGTTTTTTTTTTTGGTCCTTTTAAAGGCAGGGTAAAAATATTTTAAATAAAATAAGTTAATTAGTAAATTTAGATTGACTCGGGAATTCTTAATCTGAGATCTATGTAGAAAAAAAAAACCTTAAGTATGATCTTCTGCTCCTTAAAGCTTAGCATCACAGGCGTCCTGGGGAAGGCGGAAGTTTACCTTCTTTAAAAGATCTGACTCTTTTGTGTTTTCCAGTTCAGAAACTAATTTCCCTTTTTTGTGGCAGGAGAAAAAAGTTCAGGTTTGTGGGTCTGGTGGTTGCTAAGAGAGGCTTAAAAGCAGGGGAGATAAAAAATCAATTTTAAAAAAATCAAATTGATTTAAATTGTGATTTAAATGACAATTTAAATTTTAAGTGATTTTTTTTTTTTAAAAATCATGTTTAAAAAATTTAGATCCATTTTTAAAAATCAAGTCCGCCCTGCTTGAAAGCATGTAAGGAAACAGCTGCTGAAGCCTTCAAAGCCACAGGGCTGTGGAAGCTTCCCGCCTGTTGCGTATGTGGTTGCAGGTGCCACAATTAGGGACAAATCACACAAAGTATGAAAAATGTACCACAAAACCGATTCCCCCAACCTGGCCCTCTGCAGAAGAAGGATGCAAAAAATAAATCAAGGGGTGGAGAGAGAGAGAGAAATTATTCAACCCAGCCTGATTTTGCTTGCCTTTGTGTCGAATTTAGGTTGCTTTGATGCAGAGCCTGGCTCTTTCTTGAGCGTCAGTCCTGGTCTGCAGAACAGTTCTCGGATCAAAATGTTACGGAAAGGCTCTGAGCAAAACGAACCGGCAAGGGGCAAATTCTTTACATCTCCCCAAGGAGGGAGGCTTGCCAAGCATTGCTGCCCTTTGTCATCGTGGCCTTAAAAAAAAATAAGAAAAAACAAACGGGCAGAACGTGGCGAGGGTGCAAACGCCTTTATGGCTCCCGGTGCAGCCCGGCTCGCCGCACCCGTTCTCCGCGCCGGCTGGAAAACGGATGCAACACTGGATGAGGCGGAGGGCAGAACGGATTCCCGATTTGTCGCTGTTTGTCTGCACGGCTCCTTCGGTGTGCCCAGCGGTGGCGAAGGAACTGGGTCGGCCGGCTGTCTGCCTGCGAAGCCATAACTGGACTCTGCCCCCTCCCGGCGCACGGTGGCTTGGCTTGGCCCAAGCTGGCTCCGGCCCCGCCGGTCTGGAGGTAGTAATTGAGTTGAGAAGACTTAAGCGGGGCTGATAGCTCTTGACAGTCCTTGCCGGGTGGCTTGTCTGAGACAGACAAGTTGCCGAACACTCTCTCTGTGTGTGTGTGTCTCTCTCTCTTTGACAAGTTTGGGAGCTTGGGAGCTCCCCCTTGCATATAAATTGACTCATTAAGACATAAGGAAGAAAGGGGGAGTGTGGTTGCTCTTCGCTTGCCCCTATGCTTCACAGAGGCAGCAGGAAAAGGCAGCGCCATGGTTTAATTGGCCCGAAGGAGCTGGCGGGTGGTTGGGAGGTGGTGGATGGCCAGCTTTCTGCGTCCAGCCTTTTTCTTTTCTCTCCCCCCCCCCCACATCTGTTTGGAGTGGAAGTCTTTCATTGCTTATCCCTTTGCTAAGCGATAGAAGTCTGACCTGCCTCTTCCTGTCTCTTCCTCCCTTTCTGCTGCTCTGTGTCCCCTTTCCAAGCTGGCCCTTTTTGTTTTTCCTTTCTCTTTCTCTCCCGACCCATTTTCTTTAATCATCTGGAGATCAGGCCTGTGGGTGAGCGGCGAGGGGAGGAATTTAGGGATGTGGCCTGCCGATGTAAGGGCAGGTATGTCCGGAGATGGCCTCGGCAGGCAGGAAAAACGGCCAGGTCCTTTCCCTTAGTTGTCCAAGCTAAGATTATGCAGTACATCTTACATCATCTGTGTTAAAAACAAGACAATGGCAAGTGGGGGTGGCCCTCAATGTATGGGGCAACTGCCCCATACTGAAGGTTAGTTGGATTGTGCCCGAGGACAGTCAGTTTTGGCACCCAAGACCTTGAATTTGACAAGGGCATCTCTCCTTTCCTGGTGATAAATACACAGTCATAATAAATACTGTAGGACCCCCATATCCACGTCTTCACGTATCCGCAGTCTGAAAATATTAAAAGAAAACTAGAAATATGTATTTCCATGATGTATTTACCAAAAGTGGCCACTAGAGGAAGACAGAGACCATGCTATGTATTCTTGTTGAAGAATATGCAGCATGGCCTCTGGCTCCCTCTAGGGGCCGCTTCAAGTAATACATGGCGAAAATACATATTTCTGGATGCTTTCTTTTACCATGCTATGTATAGTTTGCTATTATCCACGGTTTTCAAAAACTGCAGGGGGAGCGTGGAACCAGTCCTCTGCAGATACAGAAGTCCTACCGTAGTTAACCATTTCCTGCTCTTCAGTGACATCTGGAATCTGCCACCTTGGGTCCTTTTTGGGGGGGGGGGAAAGTGGACTAGAAATATTTTAAATAAATAAATTAAATAAATCTGGGGCCGTGGCCTTCTTCTGCCTAAGAGTTGGGCTCTCCCCCCTATTGGGAGCCTCCGTGTATAACAGCCTTTCCTTTCCCTCTTCCTGCAGCTCCAGCAGTGCGTCGCCGCCTCGCAGCGAGCCGCCGACACCCTTTTCCAGTTCTACCGCGATTCCGCTCGCCGGAAATACTCCAAGTGGTGACCCCGATCGGGAGCAGAACAGGAGAGAGGCTGGCTGGCGATAGGGGACGGGAACACCCCCTTCGGGCACATCCTTCTCTCCAAAGGACAAGGGGGTGTGGTTGGACAGTTCTGATCTCAGAAAGCAACACCAACTTGTGGGTCAGTATTGCAGGATGTCCAAGAAGCCGGGTGTTCTGCCAGCGACCCGCCACACCTTGGGCAGTGCCATAGCTGCCCCTGAGTGCCAGGAGACGTACGATCTCTCCCTCCTCTTAATGTATGGATCTTCCATTTTTGTTATAATGGCTGTACATAGTTTTTTCTCTCTCTTTTTTTGAACTCCCAACAAAAATTGTCTGCACAGACCGTCTGTCTCATCAGGGGACGATCTCATCTCTGGCCTTGTTCTCACTGCAGATGTTCCCTTTTGATGTCTTCGGCCTGAAATAGTCGTCGGCTAATCGTTTAAAGTTCATTTCCTCTCTTTTCATCTGCCACGAACCATTGGCGCCTTGCTAATTAAAGGAAACCGGGGGGGGGGGGAAACCCCTCCAGCTTGAAACCTATGGCCATCAAGGGCTGTCCAGAATGTGATCCCGGGTGGTTGAGCTTCGCTGTTCCTTTGTGAGCTAGTTCGTAGAAGTGGTTGGAGGATCCAGCTGAAACCCACAAGACCCAGGTTCAAATCCCCACACCTCCGCGACGCTCAAGGTGTGATCTGAAGCCGGTTGCCATATCTTTGCCTAACCCGGCTTCTTTATTATTATTAGTCACTTATTAGCATTTAGTAAGGTTTAACTAGCCTAGCTACTTTGAAAGCCCAAAAGTTTGGGTATGCAACCATGAGATTGAATTGGGGGATCAGTAATTAAAATCTGCCCCCCCTTCTCTGTATAGGACCATTTAGTCTTGAATCTAGATCAGGACCGAGCAGCCAACTTGGCCATAAGATATGATGGGACTAGTAGTTCCTCAATACCTGGACAGCCGAAGGCTCCATAATCCCCATCGAGACGTGGCCGAGACAGTCTTAAAAACGGCACCACCTCTGTTTTCTCCTCCATAGTTCCCTATCGTTGCAATTTCTGGTGTATATAACCGTTTCTTCAGTCCCGCTTGTGACAGTGTATATAGCAATAGTTTATATAGTGGGGGCAGAGCTTACAAAATCAAAGCCCTGGGATTCTCTAATTAACCTAGACTGTGACTTCATCTGCCATCACTACAACCACTTTCCGGCCTCTTGTGGCTCTTATTTGCAGTAACTGGAGGAGAACTGGACTCCCCCAAGAATAATATATCGTTGGAAGCTATCTCTGTTGTGATGCCGGGTCTTTGAGGGTGCTTTTGCTTTGAACGGGCAATCAAGAGCCGTGACCCTGACAAAAGACCTGCTTCTCTGTTGTTGATGTGGACCCTTCCAGCTGCCTGTGTGTTTTGATTCTGCGTGTTGTGGGGTGGCTATGGAATTGTTGTGACGAGTGTAGTCCCGAGTCATAGTCTTGACAACCGTGTCCATGATACCGCCCCCCCCCCCCGGTGCTTCAGTTTTGGCCTGCTTTCTCGAAATGTCCTTTCCCTGTTTTCTATCATAGTTTCATAGCCAATAAGGACTAGAAACTTACTGCTTTAAAAGAAGGGAAGGGGCCTCCAAGATGCAATCCCATGTCGGGTACTTCAAAATTCTGTGCCACCACACAGCTTCCGCAGGGTGAAATCCTGCACTTCAAGGGCCAGTTGGGCCATTGATTTGTCATGTGGCTTAGTCACATCCATCTTCTCCATTCAGTTCTTCTCTGTGATGACCTCCGGGGCTGCCCTGGGGTGAAACAGACCGGTGGGCTTCCTGGCACCCCTTGCTTCTGGCCTGTCTCCCTTCCCGAACCCAGTTCCGGCCTCCCTCTTAACCTTCACCAGCCGTCTGGCTGAGAAGCAAACAGCCTCGATTCTGATTAACGAGCCTGATTATCTTGATGAAACAATCCTTTTTATTCTCCCACTTGGCCCTTTCAGAGGTTTTCATCCTTTTGTGATTCAAACCAGCTGCCCCTCCGGAAGATCCTGGCTGGTTTCAGACGGGCAGTCGTCATCAACACAAGAACCACCTTTTTTCCCCTACCTTCTTCTTTTCCCTTCAAAGACGGCGTGGCCCCATCTGCCCTCTTCTATAGCAGAAAACCCCTTCCGCTCTTTCGATGCCCTCTGCTTCCCATCTCTTGCAATGAATATGCAATCAGACCACACTAGCTTGTTTCTTCACTCATTTTACCCCATCTGTTCATCGCCCTGTGCGCCACGGCCTTGCGGGGGGGAAAACAAGATTCTCATTATTATCCAGAATTGGGGTGCGCGCGCATGCGTGTCGAGGGGACCCTAGCAGAACCCTGTCGTTCAAGTGTCTTTTTTTTTTTTTTTTTTTTTTTTTTGCAGGGGAGAGCGGATCACGGTTGAAAGGTGCCTCCTGGTTCCCTTGCTTTTCAATTAAGCTTTGTTTTTGAATCTGTGTTCTCTCTTTTTCTGCCCCAAAGGTCTTCACGCTCCCAGATTTTGCTGCCACGTTGGCTTCCCAGATGAAGGAGCCATCTGTGTTTTGCTCATTAAGCGGGGAACGCTGGAGCTGCCGGGCCCACTGCTAGCCTTCCTGCCTGCACAAACCTTCCCATATCTGCCCCCCCTGTTTTAGTCCCGGCCCATGGCTTCCCCCCACCCCCAAAGCCTAGGGTGCAGATACTACCATTTGCCCAGCTTTCTGCTTTTTTGGAATGGTTAATTCTCGTGTACTGCCTTTGAAACCTGACACAGGATTTGAGCCAGACGGCAGCAGGGAGGGGGGGTGCCAGCCTAGCGGCCTGCCTCCGAGAGGTGCCAGCCCTGCCTCTAAAATCTGGTCCCGTGAATCCCCACAAACCTTAAGTATCCCAGGTCCTGTCTCCAGACGGCCAGATCTGGCTTTTTCCAGACAAGCATCCTCCTGGAGTGTCAGGTTCCATCTTCCTTCTGGTTGTGTTTGGGGGCGATGGGCATTGTAGTCTCTCTCGTGCAGACCCGGCGGTCACCAGGTTCAATCCAGCCTAGGTTTTTTGTAACCAAACAGCCATGTTTCTAGCTGTGGATGGACTGAGCCAAGCTCTTAACACAGTTTCTTGCGACAAAATAGGTTGACAGCTATTTAAAAAAACTGCAGGAGCCCAGGAGTCACGACCAGCGAAGCTGCAACAAAATGCTGCAGAGGGGAGTGCTCCGGTGGACTATGGGTAGCCCCTTCTCCAGAATACTCCCATGTTGTTTCCCTTCCAAAGCACCACTGAGCATCCTGTGGTTTCTGAATACACACAGTTCTGATTGGGCTTTGCCAAAGAGGTGAGGGAAAGCCCCAGTCTTCCCCCGTTCCTAACAATTTTTTTTCTTGCAAAATGGGTGGCACGTCAACCTGTGAGTGACTCCCTCTTGCGCAGAGGTTGTGTTAGGTTGAGTCAGACTTTTGGCGATGCCGGCCGAGCAGCCTGCCTCCAAGAAACGCCAGCACTGCAATACTCCCATGGGAGCCTCGGAATCAATTTCCTAATGGCTAGGCGGAAATCCCCCACGCAGGAAAGACCCCTGTATTCGCGGGGGAAGGAGTCCAAGCCCGCCCGCGGATGCTGAAAAACGTGGGTTACAGCGAACTCTGTACATAACATAGTCTCTGGTTCCCCCTAGTGGCCAGCGGTGTTGATTTCATCATAATCTTAATAACAGAACTGCAGAGCTGGAAGGGACCTTATGGGTCACTGAGTCCAGCCCCAGTCAAGGAGGCCCAGCAGGGAATCGAACTCCCAACCTCTGGCTCCTCAGCCAGAGAACTAAACCACTGAGCTTTCGAGTGAGAATATATATCTTTCCGAGAATGTTTGTTTTAATATTTTCAGACCGTGGATAAGTGAATCAGCGAATACTGATCCTGTGAATACGGGGGTCCTACTGTATTTGAATTATAGATCACACTTTCCTCCCACTGGGTGCCTTGGCTTAAAGTATCTGATCTAGGGCTGCATTTTCAATTAGGTTATGATTTTGTGCAAGGAGACGAAAAAGGAGGCCACCCGCCTTTTTATGTGGGCCCCCAGCCTTCTCCTTCACTCCCATTTCTTTTCAGAAGAGATAGATGGGATGGGGTGAAGTTGGAGCTGTCATCCATGCGAATCCATCTGCATTTCCTCTGTCTGCCGTGCTGATCCAAACCGAGGCCATTCCTTTTCTTGAGAATGGGCTGGAGTTCTCCTACTGGCCCTACGAATGCCCATTTCCCTTCCTCGAGGAGTCTATGCCGTAACATTGATTTACACGAACTTGACTAGGGCCCCCTGTGGGTCTTGAGGCTGCCTTCTCCCCCCCATGCGTGCACACGCGCACACACAAAAGCTGCCTTTTCTTCCCTTCCACCGGAGCTGTGACGGAGATGACGGTTAATACTTCGGAAAGAAGCAGGCTGGGGACTGCACATAAATATATGATAAAGTGCCGAGGCACTCAATAATTCATGGCCGCTTTGGAGGACAGCGAGAGAACAAGAAGAGCACATAATTTGGGGTGGGGGGTGGAGAGAGAGAGAAAAAAAAAGCATGGATGGAAAAGGGGGGAGAATACCCTTTTTTGGGGTCCAGTTTGCAGTAGAATGGAATTTTCCTGGAGTTTTCCCAAGAGGCTTGACGGTAAGTATATTTTTTGCCCTTCTTAAAAAAGAGCTTAATGTCCCTAACGAAACAGAGGTTCGCCTTTTCCCTGGTGTGCTGTTTTGTCTGTGTGCCTTCCTGTTTCCAGGAAGCTTAGCAACGCCAACACCACTCAAACCGGAGAAAAGCCAATGCCCGGTCAAGCCAAGGGCTTCCTCGAGTCTAGAGCCCATTTCCAAGGATCGCTAGCCAGGCATCATCTCTCAGGAAGCCAATAAGCAAAGCCCTGCCTTGTCCCCAGCACTCAGTGAATCAGTGGTAGACTGCTTCTGGATATAGGAGCTTCCTATTGGTGTCGTGGCTGCAATTCAACCTTTGTAAATTGCACCTGAGTTGAGGACATGTTTTGATCCATTATGGGGGCCAACAAGCCCCCCCCAATGGAGAATTGTGCCCCTGCAAGCCTCCAGGTGTTGTGATTTATTACTTTGCACCCATTTTCCTTATAAAAGTGAAAAAGTAGGTCTAAGACTCAAAACGAAAGAGCACTTCTGCATACTTGTGGTTTCATCCAGAGGCAATCCACCGTGGATCCTAGAGGGTCGGCCTTCAGAGTTACCTACTCCTGCTGCTGTCTAAGTATAAAGCAGGCACTATCCTCGAGTATTTTGGACTATCTCTCCCATCAGCCCTAGCGAAAACTGCCAGTGGTGGGAGATGATGGAATGTGTTGCTCAGCAAGATCCGGAGGGCTGTATGTTTCTCATTTCTAATATAAAGGTGATTCTGTCTTAGTTCAAAGGTTACCACCAGGGCCTTTTGTGGTTGGGCACTGTGGGGGGGGGGGGTTGCCCCAGGCCTCACATGGAGGGATGCATCAGCTGACACAGAGTCCTACCAGAAGGGAGTGATGGAGAGAGGGCTCACCGGGCCCTCTTGCTCCAGGCCTCTTGGTATCTTCAAAAGGCCCTGATCGCAATGCATGTTCCTGACTGCTTTTGCTTTCTTGCACCACACTTTCTGGAGTCCCCCCCCCCCCCCCCCCAGCCAGCCCAGGACTACACAGGCACGGAAATATGGTAGCCAGGAGCAGTGGCTCAGCCTCCATCATAAGGAACAGAAATAGAAAGAGGCCTGGTGCAGAGGGCTGGGAAGGTGAGGCACCAGGTTCAGGCGGCCTGTTGTCAAAGCACACCCATACACCCACCAAGGTGGCCCCGTAGAGCATGTATTAGGCCCTCCCCACGTCAAAGAAGTCTATGGTGCTCTGGCATCTGGGTAGCTGTGAGATTTTTGACACCACAGTAGAGGAGAACATGTGAGAGCCCAGGTCCCATTGAGCACTGCTGGTTTATTGAGGACTGGAGTGGGGTTGCACGCATGACTTGGGATCTCAAACCACAAAGAGTTTGCTCGGGTGTGCAGCTCTGTATAAAAGGAGGTGTGAAGAACAGATACAGTGACTTGAGGGTGGGGTTCACGGGGCCCGACAGGGAGTGTCCGTTTTGTCCATCCAGCAGCACCCCTCGCCCCCTCCTGCTGTGGGGAGCAGCCATCCCGGGTGCTCCGTCATGCACCTAGCCAAAGTCACCGGTCCCATCTTGGCAGCGGGGTGCCTCGTTTCTTACAGAGACTGGAGGGGCTTTGACGGCAACGTTGAGATGGTGCCCATGCCCCCCCTCCCCGAAATAAAACCCTTTCTGTTATCCCCAGTGTGGTTTTCCACTTCTTGCAACCCAATCCACAGCCTTCCTGCTTTGGTCCCAAGGAGTTGCTGCGTTGAGTCGAAGGGATATTTTTGTTCCGGCCAAACAGATGTCAGGAAACACATGTGGAAGGGAGACCACTAGGTCCGCATCCCCGCCGCCGCCAAGGGGGAAAGGGAGCGTGTGTGAGCGTCTGTGTCCAGCAGGCCAGGAGAACCTAAGTCGGCGCCTTGTTCGACAGGTAGGCGATGAGGGCCACCACGGCCCCGATGTAGGTGCATATGCCGAGGATGATGGACAGGACAGCGAGCGCAAAGGTCTGGCGGGAGGCGGTCCACGCGCCTGGGTAGTCCCCCTTGGCGGACGCCTTGTTGGTCTGCGGGAGAAGAAAGGGGAAGAAAGGGAGCAGGTGAACATATCGGAAATGGCCCCAGCATTGCCGAGGGAGACCAGGACATTTATGACTAAGAGCGGGGCCTTTTTGAGGGTGGCCCCCTCTTTGTAAAATGCTCTGCTTGTCAAGGTGCCTGCCAGGCCTCTTCCCTCTTAAAGGCCCATAAGAACACTGCTTTTCATGGAGGTATTTCTATCACTGCCTCTCACTTAGTGGTTTTTTGTTGTTATTATATTTTGAAGTTTGTATCTTGTCCTCTGCCGCTGTCTTGAGTTTTTCAGGTACGTATGTTGTTTTCCTTGATATGATACTATTATATTTCTGGGCCGACCGGTGTGTGGTGATGTTCTTTCTGTTTGCATTATTGCTGGAAACGGCCCGGAGGACTAGATAGCAAGACCTCTAGATAGTGCAATATAAAAATGTAATCAATCCGTCCATCCATTAATGCTAGCTAGCGCCCAGGCACTCAGTCCATATCCTGTAAATTCTTGAAAAGTAATCATGGCTCTAGGCTTCCTTCGCCCCAACCATGGAAAAATTGGCTTTGGAAAATATTCTGAGGTTGGAGCCCAGCTCTAATAAGTTTCTGAAGTCAGAAACGGTTGTACAGCTATGGATTCGGACGGCCATGCTTTTTGTCGTAAGTAATTACAGCCTAATATGTTTCTTAAGGTTTTCAGAAATTACTTTTTTGGATTCCGTCTTTGTGAATCTCTCAGCCCCCAATAGGAACTCTTCCACGTCCCAATTCTGCTTTATTTATTTATTTATTTTTGTCCTGTGCAGAAATCCCTTCTGTGCAAGAAAGCAGAGTTTAAATAATTTACAGACTGCAGTGGCAAACCTGACCGGAATTAGAATTTGGACTGGCTGCCGCTGATAAGATGAGTTGCTAGCGGCTGAATTTGTCAATTTTAATGGATATGTCCCGAGTTCAAATGTCTGTCTGACAGGGAAGCATAAGGGAGGGCCTGGGAGAGAGAACCTCCTTTGATTTTGCCTGACCTGAGCGCTGTTTGCAAGTTGAGAACCTGTGGCACCCTTCCACGCTCTTGCGCCAAGGGAGGGATATGAACAAAAGTGGAGGAAGCGTGTGCCACTTGTTTACATCTAATGTATACTGCCATACGCAGCACATGAAAGCCAGGCGGTATAGTGGTTAGAGTACCGGACCTGGACATAGGAATACATAGGGTTCAAATGCACCCTTGGCTGTGAAACTCACTGGCTGCTGGCCAGACCTACTTCACAGGGTTGTCGTAAGTGTAAAGTGTTGGAGTTTTTACAACCTCGCATGCTGCCTCTAGTAGGTGTGGCCTGGAGGGACTTTTCTGGGCTGGGGTAACTGTCAATCTATCCAGCACTAACCAATCGTGACATCCCTGTCTCTGAATTCAAAGAGAGGTCCACCTCTCAGCTCAGTGCTTTTCCCCCTCTCTAGAGACTATCGAAGTTTGTTGCTGAAAGCAGGCCTGTGTGTCAGTCTGCTGTTTGAACTGTTCAGTCGCAAGTAATGAATTATGTTCGTTCTTTCAACTACAAAATGATTCAGAGAGGGTTATTGAGACTGTCAGTGCCAGTTCATGAGAAAAGGCATGGACGACTATGGCAAATTTGAAGCTGTTCTGTTCTGTGAATCCCTGCACCTCTGCTACTCACTAGAGGAAATTAACCAACATTCAAACTTCTGCAGTACTTTCAGAGGCAGCTTCTGTGGGAAGGGTTGTTCCCCCCCCCCCTTATATGGTTTCATCACTCATCTTCCACTCTCACCGCCACCCCCCCTTCCTCCGTTTCCCCTTCCACCAATGCAGTGCAATCACCCACCTTTTGGGAGAGGTAAAAGGCAGCGATGCCTAGTGGCCAGAAGCAACACAACATGGAGAAGACAGCTAAGCCCAGGTAATCCTGAGGGAGGAGCATGGAGAAGCTGCTCTCGCTTTCCGTGTCGCTGTCGCTGGAGGAATCGTTCTAGGTAGAATAGAGGAAAACCAGAGATTGGCTTTCTGCTTCTTCACGAAAGAGGCCCGTGGCCGCCTGTTGCAGGTGGGCCAAAGCCCCACCGCTCTTCCTGGCGCAGGACGGCTCGACCCATGGAGACAAGGATTCTGCCCTCGGCTGCAAGCTGTCTTGGCACAGGGCATCCCGAAACACATTGCACCCCCTAAAGATCTTAAGCTCTCCCTGCAACTACAGTGGCCACCGTGAAAAGGGTCTTTTGCACCTGCAGAAAGAAATTTTAAAAGGGGCTTTGCTAGATTCCTGGAGGAACAGGTGAGCCAGCAGAGTGGAAACCTGGGTTCAAATCCCTGCTCGGACATGGAAATTCCCTGGAGGTTGGCATTGTTAAAACCAGTCCTTAAATATCTTGCAAACCTCAGAAACCCTACTTAGGGTATGCTGTAAGTTAGAATAGACTTGACAGCCTGTAAGACTGAAAGTTATTCTGGTCTGGCACCCTTCCAACTCCGTGGCTTGCTCGATATCTCTGCAATTTGCTAATAATGAAAGCAACTGAGGCATGGATGGACCCAGTTAGCCAACAAGGGTAAGACTCTAAGGTTTTCTATTAGGATCATGCTATCCACGAGGGATGGGTCCCAAGCCGTCCCCCTGCAGATGCCGAAAAATGCAGATGTCTCGAACGCTATATATATTACATGGTCTCCAATTCCCGCTAGTGGTCCGTTCTGGTAAAAACACCCTGGAAATTCATAGAACTACGGTACCTATTTCTGGGTTTTTTGATTTGGTATTTTCCGGCAGCGGATAAGTGAATCAGTGGATACTGATCCCACAGATAGGGGATCCTACTGTACTGGAGCAAATCTTGGCTATTTGGAAGTCTAGCCCAGCTCTTACCTCTAGATCAGGCAGCTCTGTGTCCCCCACTTCGTAGCAGACCGTATGAATATCCTTCTCCAGGGCCACCTTCCTGGGTAGCTCTCCGGCCTCCTTCTTGTCCCCAAAGGTGGTTTCGATATAATCTTTCTTCTTCCACCCTTGAAGATTGCTTGACTTCCACAACTCGGGGTACAGTGTGGGTTCTGGGGTGTGGTAGGGCTCCACCGTTCTCTGAAGGCTGCTGGGATCCAGGAGCTGGTTGGAAAGAACGGCCGAGCTTGGCTGTAGCCAGGAGAGGTTGGGGGGCACATGCCGTGAGAGCAGTCCGGGATGTTCATGGGGGCCTGTTCGGCTTAGCATCCCACTTGGGAGAGTCACCCTTCCAGGAGGTTTGGCCAGTAGGGGGTGCTGTAGCTCGTGGACATTCTCCATAGCGCCTCCTAGAGGAAAGGGTTGGGTTTTGCTTTCTTTTTCTGCTTTTTGGGACTCCTGACTAGTAGTTCTTGGCTTTAGAGACCTTAAGGCGTTGAAACAAACAAGAGACAAGAGCAAATGGTGTAACACCTGCAGATAGCGTCAAACCTTGAGGCCAAAACTGGATCCAGCCCTCTGGGTCCCCAGATGATCATGACTGCTTGCTTCTAGCAACGATCATTTGGTGAATACCTTGCTGCCTTCACTTTAAACGTTTGAAAAACCCCTCTCCTAAAGCTGGCTGGATAGCTCAGTAGTTTTGGGATCTGGCTGCAGAGCCAAAGGTTGGGAGTTCGATTCCCCACTGGGCCTCCTGCAATTAGAGCCAGCCGGGGTAGCCTTGGGCAAGCTGCAGAGTCCCAGGGTGCCCCCCAGAGGAAGGGAAGGGTAAACCACTTCTGGAAGACCCTGAAAAGGTTAGTTATAAGTCAGAACTGACTTTGACTTGACAGCACATGGTTATTATTATAGCTTACCTACTGAGCTTTAAACTTTAAGCGAAGATATTTTGACATTTCTAGTCCCACCTTTTCCCTCTTTGGCATCGTCAGAGACTGAGAATCTGGCACTGGAGAGCTTCCCTCAAACCGAATTTAACTTTTAGGTTGAAAATGGTTTTGTTGCCATGTCTTACTGAAGGTGATGTGAAACGCTTTGGGTTTTTCGGTTCTGTTTTGCAGGCTAATAATAACAGTGATAATCATCCTCTCGCCAGTAAAAGCAATAAAAACAATAATAACAGCAACAACCGGGATGACGAAGTGGAATCTGTTTTTCCTCGGGATTTTGCATTCTCCCGCCCCAGATTGATAGAACATGATATTGAATTCCTATAAGACAGGCTATTTTCTCTTCTGATCTCTCCTGCCCTCATCGCTGGGCAACTTGGAAGCCACCTTCCCAGAGGCAAAGCCCTAAGGGAAACCATTTCTCCATTCCCCTTGTGAGAGAATTAGTTGAGTCAGGAGGTGGAGGAAGCTGCCAATGAGTCATTCACTCTTTCCCACAGAGACTCCCCTTTGGTTATCCCCGAGGCAGTTCAGCTTCTCTGCTTCACGGCCTCACAGACGCATGCACACACGCTCTCTCTGCTTATTCCCCTTTCTGCAGGTTATTTACCCACCAGGATGGAAGAGTTTGCCCAGAAGTCCTCACGCTAGCCCACAAGAGCTGACCAAAGCGGCCCTGCTTTGGAGCAAAGTCGGCTGAGAGACTGCCAGCATTCTTTATGAAGGCCCAGAGAGAGAGAGAGAGGGAGAGAGAGGGAGGGAGGGAGTAGAAGAAAAAGACCAATGTCAACTTGAAGACTAGCAAACTTGATTTGGTGTAAAAATTCATGGGTGGCAGCTCACTTCACCAGAATCAGCCGCATTGGGCCACAAATGCTGATGCCACATAAAAACAATTCATCTTTCAGATATCACCAGCCTCTTGGGTGATGTGAACACAACTGGTGGATGCAATTTCTCCTGACAAAGGTCTTTCTTGACGGGGCTCTTAAGTCCTATTTGTGTTTTTAAAGTAGCCATTTGGAGCTCCTTCACTGGGTGAGAGGCAGCATAGAAATGCAATCCATCTATCCATCCATCAAATATTTTGCAAGCAGCCTTCCCACTGAGAAGAAAATGGGATAGCAATTCCGTCATTAATTCATTGGGGGCATAAAGCATTCATTGAAAGCAACAGGAGTTACTGACACTGCTTTCTTTCCCTCCTCCTCCTTTCTTATATTAAAGAATGGATAGCAAGTGTGGGAGGGATGATTCACCCCAAACATTGGGGGGACCCCTCCTTGCTCTGGTCACAAGCCACCTGGAAATAATACTAAGTTTGGTGAAGGCAAAAACATTGGGGTTTGCATAAGGCTTGAGTAACTTGCCATGGCTAATTGTGACTAACTGATGAGGTGCTAGGGTGCGCGATAAGGCACATGACCAAGAGGAAAACTCCATCACCTTGTCAATTAGCTACAATGCGCTGCAGCCAGTTATGCAAACTTTACACAGACACCAATAATAGGATTCTGGTTGATTATTCTACATACTGTATACCTGTACACTCAAAAGGAGAATTACTCTGCACCCCCTTTTAAGAGTCCTGACTTTGGTTGGTTTAGCTCTCGGAAATAACAGAGAAGGCAAGAAATGCTCCCCTGTATGATTTTGCACAATTCCTGCACTTAGAAAACTCATTGGGAGGAGAAAAGGCTGTATTTAGCTGTGTCCCTACCCTGACACATGTGTTATGTAGGGGTTCCCCCATCTCATTGAGTTTTTCACAGTTAACTCCTACCAGCCATCTGAAGTGATGCCATTCAGAAAGAGGTTTGGGTTTGATCCAAAATTGGCATATTTTTAAAAAGGACGCCAGAAGGAAAGAATTTGGCCTCTGTTGATATTTGTTGGATTACAGTTCCCATCATGCCCAACTTCTGGATACGTTGGCCGGATCTGATGGGAGCTGGAGTCCAGGATTGTTTAGAGAGCTGTGGGCTGGCTACCCCGACAGCACACAAATGTAGAGAGCGGCAGAAGAAACGGTTTATGAAACCATCTATTGCTCCAGAATAATAAATATCATTGTGATGTCAATCTTCATGCCGTATTTACCGCACTGCAATGAAATTCTGGTTTATTTATAAAATGGTGAGCTAAATCACAAAAGGTTCCCCGGTTTAAATTAAACCTTGAGATTTCAGACGCAGATGCAGGTAAATGTGGAAGAACAGGGACACGGGAGAAAAAGCAGGTGTGCTGAAAGAGCTATCAGAAAAAGGAGGGGGAAAAAAGATAAAGAGGCATATAGACTTGTGTAAATGTGCATGAGTGAACGGGGAGGTGCAAATCTGAACATAATGGCTATTATTTGACTAGAAACTCCTGCATTTGAGCTAAATGGGGAAGACTGTAGCTGCATGACCTTGCAGTTTTTCCTCATTCTTCTGTCCAGCTGCTCACTGCAGGTGGATAATGGTCAAGGTCTTTGGACCCCTTCCTTCCCTTTAAACCGAGGCTCAGGAAATCTAGGAGCAGTGATCTGAAAAAGCAAAATGTTCAAGTTCTGCTCCTGGCCACCGGCAGAGAGACAGAGAGAGTCAAGGGACAGAGTTTAATCCCCAAAGTGAGCTTTAAAAAATGGAAGACTTAAGAAGCATCTCCGGGTTGGGTACAAGAAGCCTTGATCTGTACCCTGTGATTCATTAGAGCTGGCCGACATTGCCTTCTCTCTCTCCCCCCCCCCCCTCCGGCTCCGTTCGTGCAACCTTTATGCAAACCGGCAGCCGTCCACTGAGACGGAACAACAGTCGGGCACTCTAAAGATGGCACATTGCCATCATGTGATTGCAGACAAGGAGAGACATATGGGGGCCTTTTTAAATTCCATTCAAGGCCTCTACCAATTCAGAACCCATACACCGTGAAATCCAGCACAGTCGCATGGGGTTCCCTTCGCTGCGAGGGAGAGCCGAAGCAAACAGGCACCATGCTTCACTATTCAGCACCGGTTAGGCCTCATCTTGAGTCCTGTGTCCAGTTCTGGACATTGCACTTTAAGAAAGGGTGCCAACAAACTGGAGCAAGTTCAGAGGAGGGCAATCGGGGGCTAGAAACCAAACCATGTGAGGAAAGACTGAAAAAGCTGGGCATGTTGAGCCTTGTGGAAAGAAGACTAAGGGGAGATAGGATAGCACTCTTCAAAGACTTGAAAGGTATTTCTACAGAAGGAGGGACAGGATCTGTTCTTGATCATCCCAGGGTGCAAGACATGTAATAATGGGATAAAGCGACAGGAAGCCAGATTTCAGCTGAATATCAGAAAAAACTTCCTAACTGTTAGAGCAGTACGACAATGGAACCCATGACCTCGGGAGGTGCTGAGTGCTCCAACGCTGGAGGCATTCAAGAGAAAATTGGACAACCCTCTATCAGATCTACTTTGATTTGGATTCCTGCCTTGAGCAGGAGGTTGGACGCGATAACCTTAGAGGTCCCTTCCAACTCAATTATTCTATGATTCACACATGGCATGGATGTGCACAGCAGAACTGAAGTGTGCCCTTCTGAGGCTGTTGTGTTTGCACACAAAGTGATGTGTGAGAGAGAAGAAAGCAAGTAAGAGCTTGAGAACTTTGATTCCCCTCAACATTAACTTTTCCAAATTCTGCTCTGGGGAAAATGAAACTGTAATTCAGTTCACTACTCTGGATTTGCAAGCTTTGTCACAAAACCAGTGTGCATAACTTATGCAACTTTTAGCTGCCTTCACATGGAGCATGGTGTTCACAGCCGCAGAGAGAAGGTTGTTTTCAAAATCTCCCATTATTTGTCCTTATTGTTGATCTTGACGTTATACCTTTAAGATTTTCACATCAGTGTGGAATCGGGGTGATTGGTTTACCATAAAAGAGCTTAAAATGGCTTGCTTTATTGGAACACTGAGGTTGCGTTTTAGAACATATGGTCAATATTTTTACAGGACTGTTTAGTTTTACAACATAGCCTTCCTGTTCTTGTTCTTTGCTTCATCTTGTGATCTTGCCTCGAACACACTTCTCTTTGTGAACAGACAGCAAATTAATTAAATTCTCATGTAATCCGTACCACTGATTTCACTTTCCCTTAAGCCACCCGAGGAATGAAAGCCTAGAGCAGAGTTCTGTCTTTTCAGTCCTCCATGAAGATCATAAAGGATGTAGGCTAGAGTGATCAAACGTTGTTACTTCTTCCAGCTTTGGGGGTGGCCAACTTCTGACCCTCCAGATGTTCAACTACCGTTCCCATAATCCCTAACCGTTGGCTGTGTTGGCAAGGGCTGATGGGAGTTTCCACCCAGGACATTTGCTAGCTGTGGGATTCTGTAGTTCAGCTGGATGGGCACTAGAATGGAAAGGATGTTTTCGACTCTATGTTCTCCATCCTGGCTTGTCTACTAACTTGGTTTTCTGATTGCCTGGGAGCCCAATAGTTGTCTTCCTTAACCCAAGCAGCTCCAGTTCTGGACAACTTGGGACTCAGAAGTAATTAACTTAATTAAGAAATCCAACCCTGCCTGAGCTATCTTCCATACCCTCCTTGACCTCTGTGACTCCCAGGTACAGTTGGGCTGTGGTTTAAAAATGGGTTGCTCCCCATGGAGCCTCGGTGTTGCATTTTTAGGGAGCTATCAAGATGCTGAATTTAATTGGGGGAATTACAGTAATAATCTTAGAACCGCAGAGCTGGAAGGGACCCTATAGATTGTCGAGTCCAACCTTTGTCAAAGGAGCACATTGGGGAATCAAACTCCCAACCTCTGGCTCTGCAGCCGGAGAAGCTAAATCGCTGAGCTATCCAGCAGTTATGATTCAGCACCTTGGAGAGTTCCTTGAAGTGCCAACTGATACCTGACAGCTCCAGCCTCCACAACTGGTGCTCTTGTCTGAAACTATGGTGGGCAATGACTCCGGGAACCCCATGGATCTGATGTAGTGTCTGCCCCCAAATGCAGCATTAAATGGGTTCCAGAGCTGTGGCCGGGCTCTTGAGAGATTCCTTCAGACAACACGGTTTTGTATAGAAGTGATTATGTGGGAACTCTGTGTGAAGTGGTATTGCAAGGGCATTAAAGTCGTTGTCTGAATGATTCTCTGGTTTTACTAATGCGCAGCAGATATTAAAAGTGCTCCATATGCATTGTCTAATTGTAACCTGTAAAACAGCCCCTATAAGGTAGCTTGGTATTCCTGCCTATGTATATACAATGGTTAAATGAATGCCATGGCACGATATTTAAATGCAGTACTACAATCAGGACTCTGCTCACTACTTGAGTTCAGTCCTGACAGGCTCAGATAACTGGCTCAAGGTTCACTCAGCCTTCCATCCTTCCAGGGTTGGTAAACTGAGTACCCAACTCTCTGGGGTGGGGTGGGGAGTGTGTAGCCTGCATAATTAAATTGTAAACCACCCAGAGAGTGCTTTAAGCACCATAGGGTGCTATATAAGCAGCAACCTTTGCTTTATGGCTGTGAAGTCAATTCATGGCAAAGATCAGATTTGAACCAGATACATTTGTAGATCAGTTTCTTAGTCAGCTAATGCACTGAAATTCTGGGAAGTTTTAGTTGAGGAGAAACCTCTCTGGTGGTGGTGAAAGGAATATTCTCATTTTATTGTGGAGATGTAGCCTATAACAAGAATGTTCACTGCTGGATAGCTCAAGAGATTTGGGTCTCTGGCTGCAGAACCAGAGGTTGAGAGTTCGATTCCCCCACGGTGCCTCCTTGACAGGGGCTGGACTTGATGATCCACAGGGTCCCTTCCAGCTCTGCTGTTCTAAGATGATATGCAGTGCTTAGATCAAAGTTGGTGCTTTCTGTTGATTCTACCTCCCAAAAAACTATGTGACTCAAAAGCTGGGGGTTTTCTATCTCAGTAAAAAGGATTCACCATATTTAGGGACACAATACCAAACAGCTGAAGGCTGATTAACAGCATGAAACTCTTGTGGGATATCAAATGGACCTGTTATCCACAAAGAACAAGGACGAGACATTGGTTCGCTCTGACAATATTTAATAACTGTCTCTGGTTTTATTTGACTTACGCAAATGATCAGTCAATTAGGGCCGACATGGGTCCCATGAGAATACATGTCATTTCAGAGGTGTGGAGGGAAGGAGAGGCAAAGACAAATAGCTCATCTAACCTGAACCCTGATGTTGTGATATTACCTCATCTGTGCTGGGATTTGCAAAGGATCCTTGTGTAACTTCTTGGCGTAAAGGGGGAAGACGATGCAGCTCATTTGTATAAGCTGCTAATTTTCTTAAATCAGTGCGAATTCCAGGGAGCCTTCTATGGAAACCAGCTTTTCAAAAAAACTCCTTAAATTGCGTGAAGTGATGGGTTTGGGAGAGTTTAATAAAACAAAAATAAAAACAAGGACAGACACGTCTCTGTGTTAATTCTTCATGGCATCCACACTCAGATTAGGTCACTGGTCTCAACCCTCTGAGCATGTGCAGAGGGCAGCATCTTTCGTCTTGATCCAGACTAACCGCAGGTGGGGGATGTGGACAAGATGGGAAGCCCTGCTGGGGACCAAAACACCTGAGGAGGAACATGCTGTGCCCTTCTGAGAGTTTCCACGTCTGTGTAGCTTGAAATGATGGGGAATTTCGGAAGATGTTAAAGTTTGCAAAGTGGGACACAACGGAATGACTTCCTTCAACAATAAGAACCATCAGTTTTGGGCCAAAGAAAGGAGAGGAAGGTAGACAAATAAAGCCTGCTTGCCATGTCCATCAGAAAAAGATACTTGCTGAATCTCTGTCTCATCATCATCATCATCATCATCATTGTGTGCCATCAAGTCAATTCTAGCTCATGGTGACCCTTTTTCAGGGTTTTCTGAGTAAAAAGTACTCAGAGGTGGTTGACCCTTCCCTCCTTCTGGGGAGCCCTGGGACTCTGCAGCTTGCCCAAGGCCACCTTAGCCTGGCTCTACGTAGAAGACACAGAGGGGGAATCGAACTCCCAACTTCTGGCTCCACAGCCAGAGACCTAAACCATTCAGCTTTCCAGCCAGCTGAGTTAGGCCAAAATAAATAAATAAACAAACAAATAAATAAACCACACACACCACAACCCTGTCGTTCAAAACAGGTAAGCATCTTAGATACAGCCTATAAAGTTCAGACCAAAACACGCAAATGTCATCTGTAATCCCCAGTGCTCAGAAATTTCTATTTTCCACAGGGACAGCAAACAGATCCTGTCATTTTGGATTGGGCCAGGAGGGTGGTGTGTGTGTGTGTGTCCAAACCTCCCCACCTCACAATCATTTCTGACCATGTAACCCCTGACACCGAGCGGAATGAACAAGACCATGTGGGTAGCGACGGAGCCAGATACAGAATGAGTTGAACTAGAACAAGCAGTAGATTCTTCCTAGAGCGATGGCTGGTCTTTCCTACAGGAAATACGGGCAGCCTGCGGTGACTTCCATGGGCTTTCAAGCTGAGAAAATATGCCAAAAAACAGGAAGGAGCAAAAAAAAAAAACACCCAACAACGTACAGCTGGTAGATTGGTTTTCTGAGGGGCGATCCTATAATTCACTGAATAGCAAATCCATTTTATTTTTATCATTTTATAGTTGTTATGGCTACCCGTAGTCTTGACAAATAAATTACTTGACATTTTTCCCTTCTTCAGACTCCCGTCTGTTACCTTTATTATCTCCACCTCACAGCCTGATTCCTGATTCCCTTGTTTTATATTCCGAGAGGTTTTTCTTTCATCCTGGCTTTCTGGGGACAGTTTCCAGTCTCGGTCTCCTCTCTGCCTCTCATTCCTACCCCCTTTTATCTTCTTTTTCAGGTGAGGAAAGATTGATCGGGGGAATGGGTTCAGCTGGCTTGTGAGGAAAACAGTAAGACATAAAAAGGCAGCCTGTTCCCCACCATAAACCCAAGGAAATGCCAAGCGGTGGGCAGAGAAGGGAATACATTTTTAAAATAGAATGAGCCCTGTTTTTGCTTCTTTCTGTGTGTAAAATGGCACTCTGGAGGGTGAATCAAAGGGCATTTGTGTTTAACTCGTAAAGCACCAGGGAGTCACCGCAGAAACAGGAAAACGGGCATCTAAACTCTTACAGCCCTGCTTGACGGTCAAATCTGCATTGCGCTAAGGGTCTTGCTGGAATAGGGGACCAGCCCCCCACCCATACTCCCAATCATCCGCTGGCCTGGGATGCTGAAATGTGTGTACCCCATCCTTTGAAAACTCCGGAAGGGTCCCTATAAGTGGGAATCCGCTTGACAGCACACAATAATAGTTATTATTTTTACTCTGGAGGACAGGGCCAAGCGGGGGGGACAACCGGGGCTGCTGTACAGTTTGCTTGGTTTATTTGTCGATTTGTTGAAAGAAAGAAGCAGAAAGGGAGGTTTAACTGAAATGTTAAGAATGTGCATTCACAACAAGGTAATCACAATAAGCAGAATAGAACCCAGTATCCAGCTCTTCCCCACCTGTTCTGTAGGCAGGATCAGCAGCTACCTAGAGCAGCATCATTCAAGGTATCTTTCGATTCACTGGGGAATCTAACTGTTTTCTGCCTGCTATCCATGTTTCCAGATTCTGGGGGAGGGTGGCAAAAGCATCTGACATGTGATGGTCCTCATCATATGCCACCCTTTCTAAGATTTTGCCCTCTGTCTCTTGCCTCATATTTGCTAAGGGCGTGGGACCTGTACCCTTCCAGATGTTGTTGGCTGGCAGACACCATCCATGTTCATCGCTGGTTGTGCTAACCAAAGCTAATGGGATTTTCAGTGCCATAGCATCTGGAAGGCTACCTTCACCCAAATAGGCAGAATGGAGTGAAACAGTCCTGTTTCCTTGGACAATAGATAAGTGCATAGAGATTTAAACATATAAGGAGAAGGAGGAATATAAAAATCAACATGTGTGCCTGCACATGTTTGGTACAAATCCCCAGTGTGTGATTGTGTGTGTGTAGAGAAAGAGAAATATATACGTTTTTCTGCATGCATGTTATCTTCAACCACAGTGTATAGATGTGCATGTATATGTCCCTCCATCCCCTTAAACCAGGGATGTACAAAGTGGGGGCCTCCAGATGTTGGCAGATTCCAAGCTGTTCTGGCACACCCCTGGAATACAGAATTTCTCATCGTAATGTAAACAGACCGACACAGCGTGTAATAATGTTGTGTGCTATGCATCTGAATTATAATAGCATATCCCTATGTGGCTTGCTTTCTTACTTTTCTCAGGAAAAGAAAAACACAATCCCGTGGACATTTCTGGTTGGACTGCAACTCCCATCAGCTCTAGCCCATAGTGGGGGATCATGGGTGCTGCAGTCGCACAGTATCTGAAGGTCTGTGTTATGTCCACCCTGTCTTAAATCCTCCTTTCCTCCCCCATGCAACGAGCCTGGAACCCCCCCCCCCCCCAATTTTATCTTGGGCTAACTGTTGCACCCCACCGCCTTCACAGAGATAGTAGTAGTAGTAGCAGCAGCAGCAGCAACAACAACAACAACACAACAACAACGAGAAAGAGAAGGAGAACAACAATATATACTTTGGTTAAAACTTGTATCTGTTATATAATACCAATCAGTAATTTTATAATTTTGACTGACTGTGTCTAGTATTTTTTGATGATGATGATGATGATGATGTTGATGATGTCATGCTGGTTCGCTCAGTGGCTTAGGTCCCTGGCTGCACAACCAGCAGCTGGGAGTTTGATTTTCCACTGGGCCTCCTTGACAGGAGCTGAACTCCATGACCCATAGGGTACAGCTCTGCAGTGCAGGTCCATTTTGACTTGTATCAACCCTTTTCAGGGTTTTCCAAATAGAGGTACTCAGAAGTGGTTTACCACTCTCTTCTTCTGGGGGTGCCCTGGGACTGTGCAGCTTGCCCAAGGCGACCCAAGCTGGCTCTCCTTCGCAGGAGGCACCGTGGGGAATCGAACTCCCAACCTCTGGCTCTGCAGCCAGGCCATTCCCCCCCCCCCCCGGCCTGCATCTCAATTCCAGCATTTTACGTCATCTGCACATCTTCGCTCTCTTGGGAACCGCACAGTGCCTCAAATGTTGTGGAGGAAGGAGGCGGCGAAGTGGAGAATATTGGGTGATCGTGGCTCCGCTTACGCTTGAGTGGCAGTGCCAGAAAGCTCCCTTGATTCACCACTGCTTCCCTGAAGCATGGGTGACACAGCGCAAGCTAAAACAACCCCCCACACACACACACACACACCATCTCTGGCTTTTAAAATTCTTCTTTTTCCAAGCTCATCTCGAGGGCATCGGAGAGAATCGATAAAATCCTCCACCTCGGCTCAACCCGGCTCAAAAGCAGGCTACTGCATTTGGAAACACAAAAGGAGCCCGGATTGTTACCCTAAGAACAAAGGCACTGATACTTAAGTAATTCTAGAACATAGAGAAGCCTGCTGGAATCCCACACAGTGGCTGCTGAGTTCAGTGATCACAGGCTTCCTCCAGCCGCCGGCCATGGAGGCCGGGGAGAACCAGAGTTGGAGTCCAGCCCATCCAGAAGACTCCGGGTTGCATGTGGTTTACCAGTCTGTACGGAAGCCTGTGATTGGTGAACCCATTTTTCTTGCCTTGAAAGCATTTAGGTAAAACGTAATGTGAGAAGCAGGCTGACTTTAGTCCACCTGGCTTATTTTGTCATCTGGTTGGGATTTGAATTTACGACTCTAGGGTTTAGGACCAGCACTCCGGCTCCTGCACCATGGATTCCCGTCTGTATGGAAGCCACATGAGGGTTGGCTTTGATAATATTACTGCTTTCTCAAGGAGATATCTAGTCATGCAGGCATGAATATTCATATTTATGCAGGTCATATTCTAAAACCAGTGGGGGAGGGACCACCATGATGATAAAGACGTCTCACTTGGGAGACGTCTCACTTGGGAGACGTCTCACTTTGGAGACAATGTCCATGGTTTCAGACCATGGCTTTCTGTCATTAAGGGAATATTCAGCTACACACAGCACAGCAGGCAGGCTCAATCCTTTCCTTGTGATCTGATTCATACCAAAGGTGTGCCATCAAATCAATTCTGACTTAACGATGAACCTTTTCAGGGTTTTCTAGGTAGAGAGAAGTTAGAGGTATTCAACGTTCCCCTCGTCTGGGGTGCTCTGGGACTCTGCAGCTTGCCCAAAGCTACAGAATCTGGCTTTTCTACCAGGAGGCCCAGTGGAGAATCAAACACTCAACCCCTGGCTCTTCCAACTCCATGATTCTATGATTCTATACTCCCAACTCACTGAGCTATTGAGCCAGCATTTGCGACATCTCTCTGTGTGTTTTTAAAATGTATGCGTATCTTGTACATGGAACAAAGCAGTCCCTGGAAAGAAGTAGATGGACCACTGTCAGAGTCTTGATAAGCCACGTGCTTTTAATGTCTCTCTGCTGGGGAGATGATGTTACAGCATAATAACCAGGTGATGGGGTGAAGCAGATTTGATGAGTTACAGGTTGTATGAGCCAATGAAGACAGATTTTATCCACCTTCTTCTGTTTGTGTGTCTGCCAAGAAGGGGTGTTAATGTGGAACCAATGCTGAGTCATAATAATCACACTTTCCTAGGAGATTAAATATGACTGCTGGATTTCTGAGATTTGCTTGCTGGAGGAATTTCACTGACTTTGAACCCCATCCCCAACCCTGCGTCATCCCCACCAATCGCTTACAGGTTTATCTTGTTTTACATCGAGCACTGCCCTGCGATACATGGTCATCAAAACCAAAAAGAATAAGACGATAAAATGTCAGAAACATCGTAAACAAACAAACACAATGAAGTTATTCATTGGTCACAGCATCTTTTTCCCCCATCCTCTTTTCACTGCCTGTTGCCGGCAAGTGACAGCAAACAAACCAAGCATTTTAATTAACTAAACAGAGGATTCGAGGCGCCCGCATGGCATTGAAACCACATGCTCGACTCTGCCGCTGAGTGAGGGATCAATCCGGAAAGAAAATGGGCTTTTAAAAGGAGGAGAGCCGTTTCACACATGGCCCAGCAGCAAAACTGGGTTTCTGTCGGACCCCGTTGGGCTCTGCAAAGCAAGAAACCCCATTCAGGATCTCTCATGCAAACGTTTTTGAAACCTGTTTGTACATTACATAATGGAATGTGTAAAAGGGGATGAGGGAGAGTGAAATTTTTAAAACACACAGAGTTGGGACCAAAATCATATAATAATACGCAACCTGTTCCAGATCAGGGCATTCAACGGGCATGACCTGAAAGTACCAGCTGGTTTAACTCATCCCACTCAGAGTTTCTTGTGTTCTATTACTGTTCTACATGGCATCCAGGTAAAAAAAATAAAGCTAATATACATACTTAGAGTAGGGCACATATTTAGACTATGGACATTTTATGTATACTCATTGTTTTCAACTTTAACTCTTTTCTTCCATTGTTGTAAGCCACCTTGGGTCCTTTTCAAAGAGAAAGGGGGGGTGAAAATATTTTAAATAAAATAAAATCTGTGTCACAGACAGACCTCAGCCCAAACTGATTTCCACACCTTACAAGCAAACAAAAACAAACAAACCAGAGAAAAACAAACCCACCACCTGGTTGTGTTTATGAGATGTGCCTGCACAATAGAGGAAAGAAAGTGATTTAAATCATCATCATTATCATAGAACTGCAGAGCTGGAAGGGACTTTATGGATCGTCGAGTCTGGCCCCTGTCAAGGAGGCCCTGTGGGGGAATCGAACTCCCAACCTCTGGCTCCGCAGCCAGATGCCTAAACCACTGAGCTACCCAGCACTTCATACTGTTTATACAATTCCTCCTTATATTATGAAATTCATCAGGCTGATGATGACCACAATCTCAGATGGCTGCAAAATGAGATTAAATCAATTCACGAAAGAGTGCTTGGCTGACGGCAGTTGTTATTATTAGCCAAGGAAGCTTAGGCTCGCCGTGACCCAGTGGTGCCTTGCAGATGTGACAGACTGTAACTCCCATCATCCCCCGGCGTATGGCCAGCACATGTGAGGTGCAGGGGTTCCAGGCTGACTAAAACAGTCCATACCCTCAATACCAGATGCTGGAAAGATAAACGGAAAACCATCTTTCCTTCATTCACGGCTTGCTCATAAGCTTCGGAGAAGCATCTGGAGGCCTCATTTTGGAAATGAAACACCAGAAGTTCTTTAATATTCTTGGAGAATGTTTCTCCCCATTTTTCTCTCTTGGGGAAAAAAAGTGGGTTCCTCAAGAAGATTAATACCCAGCAGTTTATTCCGGCATATAGATCTATTTGTCTCTGTGTCTGTTTATCCATCTAAGTAGTCGAGAATCTGCTCTGGCTTTTTCTCAGACATTTAAATAAGCGCCGAACCAATTTTGAAGATAGGGTAGAGTCTTCTTTGTACCCGTCTGTTGGTTAGTCAGTTTATCTATCCACCTGCTATCCCTCCTTTTCTCCATTTCTGATTTATTAACAGCACCAAGATTATTAAATTCATTTTCCAATTCTAGATTAGCTAGGAATTAGAAAACAATGTATACTTTTCCATTAAATGAATGGTCTGGGATATGGCTGTTCATGACAAGCTAACCTGTAATACTGAAGTGAAGGAGGGTTTGATTAGTAAGAATATATTTATAGATAGACAAAGAGAAGGCATTGATTATGTACTAATGAAGGGAAGAAGGCATACACCTTAACAAGTGCCAGTGAAATTTTAGAAAAGGAAAGGGGATCCGTTAGGGGGATGGCTGTCACTCCAAATGGTCACAGTTATGGGGAAGAACAAATTGTATATATATATCGCCCTGGGTTATTAGATGTTTTTGTTTGTATGGTTTTGTTTTATAATTTTTTTAATTTTTTAAAAAAGAAATTGAAATCCAAAGTGTCCTATTCAATTCTGGAGTTTTCACTCTCTCAGTTTCTGGGTTAGTCGGTCTGTCTGTCTATCTACCTGCCGGCCATCCATCCATCATCCAGGTCTCCCCTCATATACACACTTCCCGACACCCCCCCCACACACACCGGCTGGAATTGTGAGACCTCCCTGAGAACAAGGATATTCTGAGACTCTGGGGATGATGGGAGAGATGATGGCACAGCGAGGGACACTCTGGCTGTTATTTTCTCAGCAGAGACTGGCTATTTCAGCAACAGCAAAACAACAGCAATAGCATCAGCAATAATGATGATGATGATGATGCATCCACACCATGGCCACCCCTGACTGCTCACCCCACCCTTCACTGGGGGACCCATTCTTTGCACCCACTCCCTCCTCCTCCTCCTCCTCTTGGAATGGCTGAGCTGGAAGGGACCCTCTGGGTGATGGAGTCCAGCCCTTGTCAAAGGGGCCCAGTGGGGGATTCGAACTCCCAACCTCTGGATGCCCAAGACCCTTTCTCAACAATAGGGCAGGGGGTTTAGGGTTAGGGGCACCGATGACCCACTCTCTGGGGAAAATAACAATGGCCTTCTCTAATAGCCAAGGATCCGGAGTCACTCTGGTTTCGGTGTAAACCCTCTCCCCCTTGCTGCCAGGCGCCAAGAAGCTGGGCCAGAGTCACCGCCTTCACTATAAACCCAGAACACCTAGCTTGGTTCCTCCAAAGCCGTCCCCCCTTGAGCTGCCGCCTGAAGACTCGCAGCACTGGGGGGAAAAACACACACTTGGGAAAGAGGGCTTGAACCAGGAGGGATCCTGCGGGGCAAAACCTAGCCCGCCAACCTTGCCTTTTCCCCCAACCCAACCGGAGAGGCGTGGGACGACAACCCCCATCATCCCCAAACAGCCCCACCAATGCTTCCGGAGGGGAAGACCGACTGGTGGCAGAGAAGCAGGCGAGGGAAGGAGCGCGGGGGTTCGGGCTGGAGCTCCGAGTTACAGGGGGCACCCACGTCGGATGCCCGGCTGGGGACCCCGTCGGACGCCCGGCTGCCTGCGTCTGGGCAACGGGGCCCAAAGGAGACACTTACCGCTCACTGCCAGCCTGCCCGGGGCGGGCACCTGTTCGCTGCCACCCTGGCCGCCATGGTGGACCGCATCCTCCGGGAGACGGCGGCGGCGGTGCCCATGGGTGCCCAGTCCAGCCAGCCACGCTGCCCTCCTCCTCGTGGGGCCAAGGGATGGCAAAGTTGCTCCGCTTCCCTTCCGATGCCTTCCGAAGAAAGAAAGAAACAAAAACCCACGCGCGCTCTCGCACGCCGGCCCGGAGGGGCAGCGACGGTGCCAGGGAGGACGAGGCTGGCAGGCAGCCCGCGATGCCACCCGGAGCGCTAAAGGCTCTTTGAGCTCCTGGCCGCTCGCCTTCTGCTGGCCACCCAGGGGCGAGGAAGGGGCGAGCAGCAGAGAAGCGGCATCGCCTGGCGTGGGTCCCTCCTCTCGTCCCAGCTTCTGCTCCTTCTGTTCCTGCTGGTGGTGCCCTCCTCGGTGCCAAGACAACCCCTGCTGTCGGGTGGCTTGCCCCCTCATCTGCCAGGCAACGTTGCCATCCTGCGCGCTCTCTCTCGCGCGCTCTCTCAGTCTCTGTGGCCAGCTGCGCTTCTGCTGCCAGGATGCGGTGGCATGAGTTTAAATCTCTCTCTCTCCCCCCCCCCCTCCTTATCGCCTCTCTTTTTTTTTTCTTTCCTTCCTTCCCACCCCCAGATTTGGACCGGGGCGGACCGGGGGGGGGGGAGAGAGAAGAGAGAGGAGAAGGGAGCAGAGGAGGCGTTGGTTGCCAGCTGACAGCTAGGCGAGCAGAAAGGATGCTTCTGCTCTGGTGGAGGGGGGGGGGGAGACAGAGACAGAGAGAGATCCCCTTACACACACACACACACACACACACAACCACCCCCGCCTGGTAGATAAATCTGGTGCCTCTTGTGTTTCCACCCCATCCTCTCCCACAAACACCCATCCTTGCCTGAAATAAAGAATAAGGAAAAACCGGGCAACCTTTTAACTCCCCCCCCCCCTTTCTTCCTGCATCCCAGCCAAATCTCCAGCAAGCCTCTGGTGGCGTGGAGAAAGAAGCTAATTTATGTATCATCATCATCATCATCATCATCATCATCTAATTAGAACTGCAGGACTGGAAGGGGGACTCCCAACCTCTGGCTCCGCAGCCAGAGGCATAAACCATTTATTTATTTGGTTGTTGCAGGTTTTTCGGGCTGTTTGGCCGTGTTCTGTTCTGTTCTGTATTTATTTATTTATTTACTTATTTATTTATTTATTTATACTGCCCATCTGACCAGTGGTCACTCTGGTTAGTTCACAATGCAAGAAAACATAGACATCGTATAACAAAAGTGCTCCAGATTAAACTCATTTAAATTAAATAAACACGGATTCAAGCAAACTAACCCCATGCTGTAGGTCCCATCGGAGCCTCTGAAACTTTCTCGCAGGTCTTGAACTTGCTGCCATCCTGCTGAAGACTCTAGACGTAAGCGATCAAGTAAGATATCATCTGAGAACGGCAGAGCTGGAAGGGACCCTCTGGATCATCCAGTCCAGCCCCTGTCAGGGAGGCCCCGTGGGGATTCGAACTCCCAGCTTCGGGCTCCACAGCCAGAGACCGAAACCACTCAGCTGTCCCGCAGTGCTACACGTGCTTGAGATATTGTGACCCATGGGACGCCTGATTGCAATAGAGGGTCTTTGCCCCGCCACTGGCCCAGCTCGGCCTAGCCTTATCCAGGTGTGCCGGCCTACAAACCCCCATCATCCCCAGCGAGATAGCCAGAGAGGAGAATGGGAGTTGTAGTCCAGCCCATCTAATGGGGGGGCTGGACTGTGGAAGCCAGGGTGATGCTAGGATGCATTGCATTCCACTGGGAAATCACTCTTACAACCCTGGGGGGGGGGGGGGATTGAAGGCTTGCCCTGGCATTATATTGATCTTTGCTTAAATACTTAATTTAACAAGGAACCATGCTTTTTTTCCCTCTACAAAGAGCATCTAATCCCAGGCACCTACCAAAAAAACCTGCAGGAAAACAAGGGATTTGAAAAGAGAATACCCTGAGAAGGTGGAAGATACATGCTTAGCAACCACAATGGTGGCGGGTTGGAAAGGTACCCCTTTCCCCAGGTCTTCACTCTCTTTTCGTTCCCATCTCTCTCCTTTCTTCCTGTTTCCTAACCCTCCATCCTGACCTACTTTTCTCCCTGCGCTGCCCACAGTGTTCCCGTCTCCGCACACTCGCCACTCACTTCAGCTGCAATGTGACTCCCCGACCCACCCAGATTTCAGCAGAACACCGTTTTTCTCCATCGTTGTGTTACTGCAGATCCTGGTTTAACACTTTGGAGCCTTTATCGGTTCTGACAGTAAAGTCAATTTCCCGGGCCTTGCCTATAATACTGGTGCCATGCGGATCTATCTATCTATCTATCTATCTATCTATCTATCTATCTATCTATCTATCTATCTATCTATCTATCTATCTATCTATCTATCTATCTATCTATCTATCACCCAGACAGCCCTGCTTCTGAGAGTCTCCGTAGCTATTGGCTAAGCTGCTGTGATGTCACAGAAGGTTCGCAACCCGCATTCGAAGTGTGAGCAGGAAAGGTCAGCCATGGAATAGCAACAATCATGGCTGGTTCTACAGGGGAAGTGAAAGGTCATTTTGCTGATGGGGAAATGAATGCAGCGCCCTGATTTTTCATACCACAACAGCAGTCTCTTGCTTTTTGTGAGCCTGACTCTTGCCATTCTTGTCAGTGGTGCCCCCTACTCTCTAAGATGGTTGCCTACATCTGTGGATGCACTACCTAAAGATGTTATTTCTGGATGAGACAAAGGTGTGTTGGGAACTTCTGAGTGACTCCCATCTGAGGAACGGAAGGTAGGCTGCAGATAATCATCAGACATCTACAAATCCTTCAATTGGTGTTGTTATGTGCTGTCAAGTCACCTCCGATTCATGGCGACCCTCTGAATGAGCCATCTCCAAAACATCCTGTCCTCAACGGCCCTGCTCAGCTCTTGCAAACTCAACCCTGTGGCTTCCTTTAGGGAGTCAGTCCATCTCATATTTGGTCTTCCTCTTTTCCTGCTGCCTTCAACCTTTACTAGCATTATTGTCTTTTCCAGAGAATCCTGCCTTCTCAGGATGTGCCCAAGGTAGGAACAGCCTCAGCTTCAACATTTTTTGCCTCCAGAGACAGTTGAGGCTTGATTTCATCTAGGATCTATAAGTACTGCTCCATAATGAGAAGATTTTTGGAAATGCCAAGATGGACCTGTTTTCATGGGGATTTTCAAGTTCCTGGCCAAATAAAAGCCACTTCGTTATTCTTGTTGTTGCTTCAGATTATATCTTCCAGAATTGCCCAGTCCCATCATCTGCATCCTCTCTCTCTCATACATACGTACATACACTCTTTCTTCCCTTCCCACCCACATTCCAATTTAGCTTATCCTTTCTTGACTGTGTTATCAATGATTAATCCCTCCACCCACACCTTCAGATCAGGCTACTTGGCACACATGACACTTCTCACAGCCAGTAAAGCAGGCGGGCTTCTGGACTCGTTCGCGCAGTTTTTCTTGGTCTTGCATCTTCCTGAATCTTTCATGGGCTCTGGAAAGGAGGAGAGAATTTTGGGGCAAATGACAGCACCCTGGGGAGGCCAGTCAATGACAGCTGCTCCTCCTCAACATTTCTGCAGTGGCTAAATAAGAAAATGACTTCACCTTTGGAGAGTAAACTGGCAACCTTCCATGATGATTAAGGAGCTTTTTTTTCTCCTGCAATAAATGTAAGTTTTCTGTTTTTACCTAATTATAGATGTCCAGAATAGTGACTCCTGTTTCATAAACCGATTCCTAGCCCACTGCAATCTGTTAGCATAAATTAGTCAGCCTCCTCCAAAAACTGTAGCAGTACCCATATTTTAAACACATTGTGGAAATAAACGGGGACAGCGACTGTTTAGAAAAATTGTATCTATTCTCCTCTTCTTTGGCTTGATTATAAGAAGGAAACATGTATAATGTGTGTTTGTGTGTGTATGTTTTAAGTCTGGAGATTCTTCTGCCAAAAAACGATCTCCATTCTTTGGTCACCTAGAGTTGATGCTTACTCACCAGAGGTGAACGGGGAAGAGGTTCTTTCTCATTCTCAATTAATTGCCCCCCAAAATTATCTTCAGCAGAGTGATGTTCAATGTCCTCACCATGGATATTTGCCCAAAGTTGGCCAAATATTAAAATAATAATAATTGTCTTCTAACAAGCCAAATATTAGGTATCCTTATTTGGTACTGAAAGACCTTTGGTTTTCATTTTTGAAAACTGACACCAATGATTCCTTTCAGTATTTGGTCTAGTTATTCCACTTTAGTGGCAACCTGACAAAGCAGTGGTGTTAGCCCTGGGTGACACGGAATGTTATTAAGTATTTGATAGCTGACACTTTTCAAGAGTGTGCATTTTCTACCCACCAACATCTAAATAATCCAGAGAGACTAACCGCTCTTCAAACTTTAAAAATAAAAAAAAATTGACAACATTTCCATGCTCAAGCTTGAAGGCAGAGAAATGGCAAAATGTCTCTGGGTTGCACCCAGCTCCCAGATTTCCATTTCGTTCTAGAACTAAATTCATTGTCTAAGACACTAAGGACCGGTGACTTGAATTTAAGAGATGCCACTTCAGGTTTTAGTTGCCACTAGTTGTACCCTATTCCCAGAATTGGTTCCGCAGCTTGGAGAAGTCTTGTCAAGTGCGGACTAAAACCCGGGGTGGACTTCCAGCACCTCCAAAACTGGAGTCACTGACTGCTACTAGCCCAAGAATTCCTTTTCCAATTTATTTATTTAAAATATTTTTAAATGCTCTTCTGCTTTGAAAAAGCGACGGAGAGGGGGGAGCGTTGAGAACTAGCTTTCCCTGCACTGGTCCCTGACTTACAAGTCTCCTTGGGAACTCCCACAACACCAGAGGGATATCTTACAAGTTGGCAATTAATATTTCCATGAAATATCTTCTCCTGCTGCATAATTTCCATTCACTGCTTTTTGTGGCTCGGGGTGGGGTGTGTGGCTTGCAAAATCTGAATTCTCCAAGTCAGGGCTTGTAAGCCAATTAATGTTCTGTTCTTTGAATGGCAGTCTGTTCTCTGGTCGGCGGTGTGCCCAGCTTGAAAGAGAACAGTCCTCTAGCTTAAAAGCAGATCTTTAGAAAGCTCTGGGTGTTTTTTGAACTTCAGCTACCAGCGTGTCCAGTTCTGGGCCATCAATGTAGCTTCTCTCGGCCGCCTTGAACAATTATTCTCTTACAAGGGTCCTCCAGACCAAATCCAGTTTAAAGCTTTTTAAAACCATAAAAAGAGAAGGCACAGGTCATCCTAACATTTCCTGTCAATAATCAGCTCCTAAATAGTAGACGGAAGCAGCCACAAAAGGTTCTCATAGCCTTTCCTGCTCAGATAAAACGGTTTGCATTCTCTATTTAAATTCTCATAATCCTTTCTAAATTTGCCTCAACAGACAGAAATTAGCAGAAGCAAATTTGTGTTAATCGGTGTCCTCAGGGGTTGAGGTCTCTGACTGCAGAGCCAGAGGTTGGGAGTTCGAATCCCCACTGGGCCTTCTTGACAGAGACTGGACTCGATGAATCATAGGGTCCCTTCCAGTCCTGCAGTTCTAAGATTATTATTATTATTTAATTGAGGATGATGTTTTTTCCCTTCTTTCATCAATATGGTTCCTCAGCTCCCAGAGCATTCTGTAAAATTTGAATAGGTACTCCAGGTATTGCTGCCTGCTGATATGCCCAGCAAATAAGCCCATGAGATGGGCAAGGGGGGGGGGAGTGATGTAGGAGGGGTCTCAGCCATGGAAAGTTACTTTTTCCAAGCACCGAGGAGGAGAATTTCCAAAGAATATGTGCTTCCATCACCTGAAATGGAAAATAACAACAACAAGCAAACTCTGGAAGCAGCCCTGTCTCCATATGTCTTACAAATCTGAACATTTTTCTGTTTCTCTTCTTAGAGGCTGAATTGTGGAGAAGTATTTTACCGTTAATTATATTTGTTCCGGGGGTGTCTGTCAGCATTGCTTTGGGGTCTGAATGAAGCTGATGGCACCATTGCCAACCACAACCTACAGAATTAAATACATCTTGTAAATTTCCTGTCACCGTGTTGAAGGGCTATTAAAAACGTTGTCCTTTACATTATATTTTTGCTTTCAGAAACGACCTTTTTTTTTTCACCCATAGCGCAACATTTATTTCTGTGTATTGTACACACTGTGTGCACCATATATCTTAAACTATGCTAAACCGTGTGTGCTGGAGCAGCCGAGAACACCTGGAATAAAGGATAAAGCATCGACCTACCTCATGCGGTTGTTGTAAATATTGCTGAGATAATGTATGCAAAGCCTTATGAACACTGTTTGCCAAAGTTCCCTGGGGTTTTCAACTCCCTGCTTTCAGACATTAGGGACAAGGCAGCTCAGATAAGCCAGGAGGATATCGAGTCTGTCAAAAGATAAGCTGAACTAGAAGGAAAGGACAGATATTTGGGGGGGGGGGGGGGGACTGAATATATGGCCACCATTTTTATATAGGCTACATTTGGAAAGGGGTAATGCCCTGGTCAGGTCATATATCCAAATTCCATTTTAGTGATAAGCCTCACTTCTAATTTTGCACCTGAGCACATACATTATTAACATTTGCTATTCTATTCAAATCAGTATCCTCTCTTCTTTTGAAGATGTGTAAGCAGCTTTCTGAAGTGAAAAGCAAATTCTAAAGCATTCTGTTTGCTTTGCAGTCACCCTTCCCACCAAAAGGAGAAAAAAAAAAACATTGAAGGATAGTAGCTAACCTTTAAGGACAAACAGCACAATCTGAACCCAGGGCTTAGATTCCTAACCCTCTGTCTCTTCGGCGTTTCGCTCCAGTTTCCCTAATGGATTATAGACCTGAAATTGATTGATTGATTGACAGAGAATATGATGTGAAATTTAAATAGGTAAATTTCATACACTTCGTACACTTAGTTCACACGGCTCTCTTAAGTGTACGAAGCTACCTTACCATCTCAGATTTGTTATCTTAGTCCCTAAAATCTCAGGGGCACCCAACAATGGTAGAGAAGAGAAGCCGTTACCGAAATGGACCAGCAGCCACCAGTAGAGACTGGTGGCCTTTTCTTTCAGTTGGCCGTAAATCTGCTCCGCATTTTAGCAGGCACCTTACAAGAGCCATCCATGGAGCAGAATCTATTGTAGGGATAAGGTTAGCTCTGGCAAAGTGCAACCCAAAATCTGGCCTGGAGCCACAGCCCCCTGAAATTGGAGTCACCCCCTGCCACAGGCTACCACTGGCTACCACTTTCCATGAAATCCAGATGCTTTGCAGTTCTGGCTGTTTTGTCTCCCGGGATAAGCTCTGCCCATCATCCTAAAATGGATGCACCCCGCTCTCATCTTCCCACTGGGTTCCACCAATCAACCACGACCCAGGGGTTATGCATTCTCTCCCCCACCCACCCGCAAACACAGTCAGAAACACAGTCCAATTATTGCTAATTGCGACGGCTGCTTTTCTGTTGGTCCCACTGGGAAAATTCAGCACTACAAGCCGCACAGACTGAGCTGACATTTGGCGGGAGGGAACTTGCGTCGCGGCAGTTAATTTGAGGAAGGGGGGGGGAGGCACACCACCACCCTGGCAGACACGGGATTACTTGGCTGTTTTTTTAAAATTTAATTTTATCTGTCGAAGAAGCTGGGGGCAGTGCTGTATAAAAGCCTCCCCTCTTTTATCCGCAGCACAACCTGGAAATGGCTTAAGATGGAAGGTTCCCATGCTGAATCTGAAAAAACAGAAGATGACATTCAGCATACAAGTCATAATCTATTTGCACATGCCTAGAGGCACTCCCCCCCCCCCCCCGGAGACCAAGAGAAAAATATTGCACTGCAAATACATAAATAGACTAGAAGACCATAGAGACAGCCCTTCTTTGCATATCATTTATGGTCTCTAGCAGGATTTTCAAAAAGCTTATAGTTTTCTAGTCTGAGAAATTATTGTTCTTTGTTTCATTTCTATTTTTCCAATTGTGGGATGGGGGGAGAGGCTCGTACTAAAACCCTTGTTCTGGGTTCTGTGTGCTGTCAGATTTTCAAGTTTTCAGCTCCTTTGCCAGCTGATCTCTCAAAAAGTCAAAGAAGGGAAAATTTAATTTTTTTGCCCTAAAACTGTCCAAAACTCCCAGCTGATGTGTGTGCGTGTATGTGTAATCTCTCCTAGAACCCTTTCCCAAATCTTGCTTAAACGTTCAAGGGGCACAATGACAGGGTGGCCTATGGTCTGAGCAGAGTGTCTGTGCTTCACCCCCATCTCTCTGGGGTGACACTGATCTCGTAATGAGCTGCCTAAGGGCAGTGATGAATGAACGCTGTAGCGCTCTAACCATTAGATAAATTTTTCTAGGCAAAACTCTAGCTTTTGCCTTTTCACTTGCTTTCTTCCTGGTCTTTTAAAGCTTGGGGCCAATTTCTTCCAGCTGGGAGAGGTGGTTGGGTTCCAAGTCAGGAGTTGAGTCCAAATCATTGTTAAAAAAAACCCCAACAACAGCCTGAGTTGAGTTCGAGTCCAGTCACTGGTACGACTTAGGTCCGACTTGACAGCATGTCCCATGACTTGAGTCACCGGTAAGAAGTAAGCATACGTTAATGTGTGTGTGTTCCCATGCAAAAGACACCTCTCTTACAAACAAGTGAACTACAAATACCCTCATCCCCACTGCCCATGCTGCCTGCAGAATTCTGGGAACGGTGCCCCCCAAATAACCCTAACTCTTCCAAAGTCTGCTTCTGTGACTAACACTTACACAGGTCAACGTATACACATGGAGGCTAGCGTGATCGTGCCGTACAGAGGCTGCCGTTTCACAGCTGTCAAGGTCTGCTTTGAATTGTTGCTAACTTATTATATATTTTCCCCCTTGGTAGATCTTTATCAAAAGAGAGAGACACAGAGAGAGAAGAAAACCTCGTCCTTGCTTTTAAGTCAGTGGAACACAAACTCCCAGTGGAATACCGGCTCTGGTTGAGTAAATTAATACAGCCTGCTGAGTAAAATCTTCAGCAGTGGGAAAATAATTTGGAGGTGGATGGAAGTGATCAAGAGACGATATCTGAGAGGGAAATAATGATGTGGCCGTCATGTCCACGTGAGAAATCTTGGGAGCTAGCCATGCCTCCCACCTCCTGCTAATCAGCACTAGGCCTTCGGCAGACTTTAAGGCAACCACACTCTCCTTGCTCTTGAAGCACCTCTTTCATCAAGAGGACTAGAAGCTTGTTTGTAATGCAGAGCCTTGAAAATAGGGATTTTTTATTTATTTATTTATTTATTTGGTTTTCCTTCCTGGTCCAGGATCTAATCATCTGAAGATGGGGGGGAAATCATTTTTCTCAATGCAGGGAGTTCTGTTCTACCGCCAATAATCATTTTGTGAATGGATCCTGTTAATAACATCATTATCTGTGTTTACACTTCCTGCATTTCATTTCCTTCTGATGTCACTGTTCATAATGCCTTCACCAAACCAGCTGTAAAGCACAGCAGCACTTCATGCTGCTGATAAGGGATGGTTCCAAATATGGGTTTTTTATCCTGTCACTCCCCAGCCTCAAACAGAGAATTGTTCTTCCAGACATTATCACCTGTTGTTGGCCACCTTTCCGCTTTTTCGGTCTTAACACAAAGACGCAAGAAAAGATGGGATCCTTTGTTTGTCTGTTTACAAACAACCACAGGGGTTTCTGCATCAGTCACAGCTCTGAGTTGTCCTCCAGAAGCACAGGACAGTTATTCATACAGAGTTTCAGCAAGAAGACTCCTTTATAGGCTCGGTGGCTGCTGGTTCAGAAACTGGCAGTCTTCAATTATTTTCCGGGAATTCTTTCTCCAGCAGTTCTCCTGCACAAGGCTCACCGTGAGGGAGCAGCTGATCTCAAACCCAGGGTGGGATGTAGAGAGATCTCCTGGTTTCTGTTTCAAAAGATCTTCCCAATCTGAATGTAAATTGGACTTTCTGACGTTAGCTGCTTCATGGTCTAATCTTTTCCTTCCATTAAAGAAAAGCAATGTTACTCTCCTGCCCACCAGAAGGGGGGGGGGGAGGGCTGTGATGCTCCTTAAGATGCTTCAGAGAGATAAAACCTCCAAAAGGGATTATGTGACATGACCTTAAGCCTTCTCCCATCCTTGTGCAAGGAGAAAAAAATTCATACAAAGCCCCAACCTTTCCAGTAAGACTTGAGACATGCCAGCACACTGCCCCCTAGAGGTGCTGAGGCGTTAATACGGACCATTCCCCCAGGGTGCTGTAAACCAGAATTTAAAACCATAATTTTTAAAGGATGGGGCGGGTGTAAATTTGCTGACAAAGCTGCCTGAGTTGAGCCGCTGAAGCAGCTGGGCCAGCAAGACAGCAGTTGGGAAGGTTGTCATCCGGAAAACCGTGGAGTCATCACAACGCTGGGTCTCTTAATGATTTTTTTTTAGTAACTATAAAAAAGAAATTGGAATCACTGCATTGTTGGGTGCACAGAAAAAGAGACATTAAGCCAGTTGGAGAGGTCCACCAGTAAACCCCATGAGGACAGAAGAGAGCTTCTGAGTTGCAAGGAGATCCCTCCTCTGGAGGACTCTTGTGTCAGCAATGGGTGGGTGGCTGTTTTGATGGTCAAGCTGAAGATGCATGAAATTGTTATGAGAAATACCTCTGAACATGTGCAGAGTGTGGTCTTCACCTCCTCCGGATGATCAACAGACAGAGATCCATGCCCAAGATTGGAAGAATGTGAGAACAGCATTAAACAAGATCAACATTTATTATGAGTCCATGGAGAGGGGGTTAGGGTGGACATAGGAAGGAAATTCAGAGAGAGTAGAACCAGCCTGTGTAGCCTTGGGCAAGCTGCACAGTCCCTGGAAGAAGGAAAGAGTAAACCACTTCTGAGTATTCTCTCCCTGGAAAACCCTGGAAAGGGGTTGCCATAAGGCAGAATTGACTTGACAGCGCATGATGATCATGATGATGGTGATGATGAAGAATAATAGCTTTGCTCTTTTAAAAAAATATATAGATCTTCTAGCCCTTAACTCTACGAGACAGGCTGCAAAGATTGTCATTAAATGTCATTACATGTCCCTGGCCTTCAGAAAGACGGTTTGACAATAACCACAGAAAAAACACAAGTTCTCTTGTGATGCTGACTCTGGGAATGAGACCGGGCCTTTGGCAGGAAACTGCTACGATATTTTTGAAAACTGGCCTGCCTTGTTTTACTACAGCAGCATCTGCCCCCAAAAAACCAGTTTCTGACCATCTGTGTGGTACGATCTCATAAATATTTTGCAAACCCCTGCACCAGGGAGGAAATCCTGGAAAACAGCGATGTTGCGCACAGCACCTGCAGTTAGAACACATAACTTGCACGTAGATTGGGCAGGTGGTCAACTCATGTCATCATCTCAAATCTCAAATGGTCGTTTCAAATCATCTTAGAACTTGCAGGGCTGGAAGGGACCCTCTGGATCATTGAATCCAGCCCCTGTCGAGGAGGCCCCGTGGGGAATCGAACTCCCAGCCTGACTGAAACCACTGAGCTATCCAGCAGTTCACCCCTCACCACTGTACATGCTGGCTATGGCTGCTGTGGTTGTCATTCAACATCTAGGAGGCCACAGGTTAAACCAAGCATCACATCTACTGTTAAACACCCTGAGCTTCTAAAAACCGAAGAACACAAACGAGGCCGTGACAGTCAGGTTTCCATACTGGGAGCAGCGACTTTCTGTACTATGTAGCTTCACACCCATGAAGTATTCCTTTTGGAAAAGATCTTGAAAACCCGGAGGAGTACCCGTTACAAGCGACTGGCATCATTTACCAGTTAAGGAACAGCCTGCCGTTCCTTCCAGCGAAATGCGTAAGAGGTATAATGGGGTTGGTTATTGTAGTTTTTTCCGGCTGTTTGGACGTGTTCTGAAGGTTTTTCTTCCTAACGTTTCGCCAGTCTCTGTGGCTGGCATCTTCAGAGGACAGGAGTTAGAACTCTGTCTGTGTTCTGGTGTAGTGTGTGGGATAGTTGAGTCATCCCACACTATCCCACACACTACACGAGAACGCAGACAGAGTTCTAACTCCTGTCCTCTGAAGATGCCGGCCACAGAGACTGGCGAAACGTTAGGAAGAAAAACCTTCAGAACACGGCCAAACAGCCCGAAAAACCTACAACAACCATCGGATCCTGGCCGTGAAAGCCTTCGAGAATACATATAAAGGGGTTGTTTGAAAAGGATATTAAAAAGTGAGCAAGGAGCAGTGGATGGGAAACCTTTGTGGAGGAGAGAAAGGCACTGTTGGTGTTTTCTAGACATCCACATTTGGAAAAAAAAGGAAAAGGCAACAAAAATCCAGGGATGGAGAGACTCCAAATTTAGGCACACATTGTTAGCACTTCAGATTAAATCCTAGCATCTCCTGCCTCGCAGAGGGAGAATAAGTGCACACTTCTCCATCTGTTATCGGCACATTCCAAATTTAACCCGAGTGTCCTCGAGAATATGCCCTTAACCTAAACATGGTAGGAGGTTTTATTCATTGGATCTGAAGAATATGAAATAGGGAAGAAAGCAGGCCTTGGGAGGAGGCTGTAGCCTCTCTCTTCACAGACTCCCCGTCGGGCTCACAAAAAGTCCAGCTTTCACCTTTCCCTTTGTGGCTGCTGGTGATCCCAGAGCAAGAGTCTGGAGGACCAGAGGCTGATTTAGACTTTGAAGTTTGCATGGGGTAGCCACTAGAGGTGCACAGATCTGTGGGGTGTTTTGGGACTACAGCTCCCAGAATCCGGGAGGGTTGTAATCCAAAACCACAAATCAGCACACCTCTTGGAGGAACCATTATGAGTCGCTCAGGGAACTGCCACGCACATGCCCCCTTCCCTGGGTCTCGCTCTCTCCCCCAGACCCATCCGAGCTTTTCTGCAACTCTCTGGCCTCCATCTCTTCCACCACCACCACCACTTCTGTCTTTCCTCCTGCCTGTTCCGTTCTCTTCTGTTGAGGACCTGCTCTGCAGGAAAGCGCCCCGGCAGCGTTTTACCAGGAGATGAGAGAGCCACTTAAGAAGCCATTTATCAAAGCGCTCAATGCCAGACAGGTGGGGAGACCAGCAAAGCTGCAGCGGGAAGCAAAGTTTAATCAACACCAGGGGGCTTTTAATACAGACGACTGGCTGCTTCTATTCTTTCTCCTCCTCTGCCTCCTCTCTCCTCTTCTTTTTATTAAGTAATTAAAAGGCTGCTTTTCCTTCTGGTTATAGACGGTACCGTCACTGGGGTAGAATGGGAAAAGTGGTCTATCGCTAAATTGGCACTCCCTCCTTTGGCATTGAGGGGGTGAACCAGCCATCTATGACTCTCCCAGTAATGGGATTTCACGTCCATGTGTGCCAAAGATGGAGGTTGAGCTGGGTAGTGAACCACACGGTGAAAGGAAGGGGGGGCTGGATGTTTGTGTGCCGTTTACTACAGCATGGTGCTGTAGGAATCCCAAAAATCTCTTCCCATCACTCTGCGGGCAACACACCACCTGTGCTTTCTGGAAGCAGCTAGAGTCTCTTTCCTCTCACAAAACGAGCTACAATATTTTACATGCTCAGAAGTGGGGAACTGTAATTTGTTCATGCTTCTAATAATCATCCTGCTTGTTGGATTCAGGGAGATGTGCCTAAAAAAAAATAAGTTTTCCAGGTGCTGCCTTGCTTTCCTAAGAGAAGTGAATCAAAGCATTCAAACCTGACCTAGCTTGTGGTAGATGTAGGAGCGAGCTTCCTATTTCCTTGACGTGCTGGAGTATCTGGGAGAGAAAAGGGTTTTTCCATGATGAAATATCTTGTTCCACTTGCAAACTATCCCTGTTGGAATGCACAGAGGATCATTGTGGGGGTAGTTAGGTTTTGAATAAGCAGTTAAGAGCCACTAGCTTCACAAAAGACCTACTCCTCGTTTGTTGATACGGTCCAATACAGTTGCCTGCGTTTTTTGGACTCTCTTTGTGTAGGTGGGGTGGCAGCTATAGGAGTGTTAAGCTGGATAGCTGCATACCAAATTTACCACCATACCTTCAGATGTTGGTATCAGCAGGTACCCAAAGAGGCCAGCTTTAGCATTTGATCTAGGTTCTTTGAATACCCTCCTGTAGCTATGCTCTTTCTGTACGTGGCTTTCTTTTTGTAGCAGACACCTGAGAATGCTGTTAGACATCCACAAGAACATTCTAACTGTGTGCATAAGACCCCCTGCAAAAAGCTGTTATGTCTGATGAGTAAAGCTTCTGGAGCAGAGACCATTGGAATCCTGGCCTTGCAAGACCTTTCCTGTATCCCGAATACAAATTAGCAATTGGGAAATGGGCCAGACTTCCTTTTCAGATTCTATTAATCCTTTGGCCAAATGGAAGTGGACTTAGCAGCGCTACTTATTGGAATAGCAGCCGTGAAATCAGCAATTTCAGCTAAGTACGGTTCAGGCACTTGTCAGAGAAAGCCTGACCTTTCCTAAACCTTTGTGCAAACATCATTATATTACTCTCCTGGTGGAACATTCCAATTAATTAATTTCGGGTTCTCTGCTCTGTCATGAGAAGATGAATGCTGAGGAAATAATAAGTTCTCTCTCCAGTTCAGAGATCCCCATATACCAGCTTCATAAGCCCATGATGTTCCTGGTTTTGATTCTTTAATAGGGAGTGTGTGCCTAGCAGCTCTTGGCATTCTTATTACTGGAGTACATATTTCAAAATGACCCTGTATAATTGGCTAAACTCTTTTTTGAAATGGGTCAGCTTATGAATACTTAGGCTTTATATTCTGAAAGTGGTAAGCAGAACCAAAATATTGCCGCACAGAGCATTCCTGGCCAGAGTCTCAGCCACCCCTACCATTTTCCAAGTTATTTCATGATATGTTGTCTCTCTTCCTTCACTTTTCTCTTTTTTTTTCTACCATCAGACGATCAGTGAACATATAGTACTTGATCTTCCTTGGACCCCTTTGGGATTTCCCCCACTTATGTCCCAGCCTATATTATTGGTCCTTCATGAAACCACAGTGTTCTTCTGTGCCTATTCATATATCTCATCTATATCTGGATGGTGTTGTTTTGTCTTCAAAAGGATCAGCAACAGCTGTTGACTCCAGTTTCAAAGGTGCGGTGAATCCATGCCAGGTTTTAGCCTGCACTGTACAGAAGTTATTCAAGGCACTGAATCTATGGGGAAGGGGGATAGAGTTCAGCACCCAGGAGAGCTCCAGGAAAAGGCAAGTTAAAGCCTGAATGGATTCACAGCGCCTTCAAAACTGCCACTGAGCAGCAGTCAGATACTATATGTTTCTTAGCCATACATCAGGCATTTCCTTGCTATGCTTCAAAATTGTATTTTAAAGTAGAGGCTCGGGCATCTGAATATAAGAAAATATGGATTTCTGTATTCTGGGGAAAAACTTATAATGTTGAAGCTGTTAGAAGGTGTTGCCAGCTGTCAAATCCTTGGGCGAAAGTTTGTTTATGCGATCTACTCCCTATTCTTCTATAAGGGTCCCACAGAATGCACAAAAGAAGTGATGGTTTTTGCATCGCAACAATGGAATACAATGGAATTCCTGCCCCCTTGCTTACTCGGCAGCACTCTTACATCCTTGAACTTGTGTAACGGGCAGATGTTCAAGAGGTGCAGCTCTTCTGAGCGTGCAGGTATCACACAGTCTGAAAAGCTGCACTAATAGAATTTCTGCCCATATGGAGATGTTAAAAAGGAACTAAGCATCTTGTCATGGGGAGGGTGGGAGATTAAAGCTAACTGATGCTGCATTTTATAGATAAAAAACAGATTTGATTTCTTGCAAGACTGTGCAGGGACTAGGTAGCATCTGAACCCAGGTCTCCAGCGTGGACTTTGTTTCCCAGGCAACACGGAAAGCGTGTCTTTCCCCAAATGGCTGCAAGAGCAAGGGTGACCCACCCAACATGGCGGAGCGCCCTCTTTCATGTCATTTTCGCATGCCACACTCAAGATGGCGCACCCCGATTAGAACCTCTGCTCATCCGCGGTTGCCAAGGTCATAGAGATAGGAAAAAAAGAACGCAGTCTAAAATCCCCATAAAAAGTGGGTTACTAAGGGAAGTGGTTACAAAAAGGTCTTAGAGCCTGTTTATTAAAAAAAAAACAACCCTGCAGTGGATAATAAAGCATAAAAAATAATCCAATTCCGGACCAGTAGTGTGTGTAACAATCCCTCTATATTTTCGTAGCTCTACAATTTAAGATGGACGATCCCTCTTTGCCGCCCTCAAAATGGCGGCGTCAGCGTCCCGCTTCCCTTAACTCCGTTTTCTGGGCGAGGGAGTGTCCCTGTGTGTCCACCAACCGACCAGAGGCTCGTGTTGGGCGTGGCTTTCGGGTTGCCTTGGCAACGGGGCCCAGAAACCTGTAGGGGGGGATGCTTGCGGGGTTCCGAAGATTCCACGTCGCTGAAATTCCCGGAGGCGCAGGTAATAGAAGCGGCCGTGCGAAGTGCGCCTGCGCGGATTCAGGGACTCCGTGTAGAGTGCACGTGTGAACGGGTTGCCGCCGTTTTTCTTTCTCTCTCTCTCTCTTTCTTTCTCATCGATGCATTTCAAGGGGAAGCGTGCAAAGGTATTACAAACGCCTTGTCATGGGTTAGATGCGGGTCGGTGTGGACCTTCCGTGTCCCGAGCTGGAATGCATTTCCACTAGAGGAAGGAAAGAATCGGGTCTGTTAAAAACCAAAATGCCACACTGCCCCGAAAGGTGGAAGGCAGCAGGAAAAGAGGAAGACCAGATACGAGATGGATGGACTCCTTAAAAGGAAACCACAGGGTTGAGTTTGCAAGAGCTGAGCAGGGTCGTTGAGGACAGGACATTTTGGAGATGGCTCATTCGTAAGGCGGCATAAGGTCAGAAACGGGCCGCTCGTGCCCCATAGATGTTGGACTGCAATTCCCATCGTCTTTCACCCATGGATTGATAGGTGTTGTGTCAGGAGGACCACATGCTCCCCTTACTGAATTCAAGGGGCATGTGCTTTTGCATGTCAGAGAAAAAGTCTGGAAAATGTTGATCTTGAAGCCTAGAACTCTCAAGAATCTGCCAGCCACCATGTTTTGTGACCGAGCTGGCTGGCTTGGTTCTGGAACTGGTGGTCCCAAAAAAGTAACATCCCAAAAGTCTTATTTTAGGTTTCCCAGAAGCCTCTGGTTGGCTATGTTGGGAGGAAGCCTTCTAGACAAAATGGCTCATACGGTCTAATCCAGAGGTTCTTTATAATGGCTTAAATACATTCTAGACAGGCAGGCCAGTTGAGACCTTTAAACAGCGATCGCTCGGAATGGAGCTTCCACTTACAGGAGCAGTTCAACAAATATTGAAGTCGTGCCACAGAGTAGCGTCTGGTTGGCCATTGCAGGAAAGAAGGGGCTGGACCTGACAGACCTTCAGTCTGATCCAGTTCGGCAGTTCATACCTTCTGAACCCTGCTATTCAGCGGGGTGAGCATTTTGCTTGACTATTCCATGCTTCCAAAGGTCTTTCGCTGTTGCAAGCTGCCTTGTGTCCTTTTCAAGGAGAAAGTCGGGGTTAAAATAGTTTAAATAAATAAGTAATAAATAAGGCGCCCGGGGACTCTGCAGCTTGCCCAAAGCCATATAGGCTGACTCTGTTTTCTGGAGGCACAGTGGGGAATCAAACTCCCAACCTCTACCTAAATCACTGATCTATCCAGCCAGCTCCATTCTGCGTTAATGTTTACATTATCAGATCCACAGACTCCTGCCTTCCAAGGCGAGCATATGAAAGAAGTCCTAAAGCTTCTAGTCCTCAGGATTAACGAGAGAGCATTAAAACATAGGGGGAATCTTAGCCAAAACAGACTGGGTGAGGGTCACTTCTAAAGATGGATGGGGTTGCTTTGGTTTTCTTTACCCCTCTGCTGATAAGCAGAATGAATTATGCGTAGCAGTAAAACTTGCACAAACTTCTTACGCTGCTGAGTTGGCCTCTCTAAATAATGCTCCCTTCTAAGATGTAAACATTCAGATACTTTTTACAGAAGCAGTATTTCAGGGTATCAGACATTTCGTTTCCTTTGGGCAGAAGTCTGATTCTGAACAAATAGACCCCAGGAGTTCTTAATATTAGCAAGATGGTTTCCCCTTTATTATAGCTTAGCAAAGCCAAACAACACATGTTAAATGAGCTGGAATACAACCACCCTTGACTCATCTACCCTTCCTCTCTAAATCCCTCTCCCTGCAGGTCCATGGCTGAAGTCCACGTGATTGGTCAGCTTGTGGGAGCCAGCGGATTCCCCAGCAGCAGTCTTTTTTGTAAATGGGGGATCCACACAGGTAGGTAGAGCGTGTTCGTCTGGGAGGTTCAGGATTCAAGTCTTTGCCCGAGGAGAAGAAGCTGGCTCTAGGGGAGTCTGTGAGGGGACCGGTGGGAGAAGATTGGGGTGTAAGGCAGAGTAGACTGAAGATCTTGGATTTGGCCACACACGTCTCTTTTTAAAAGGGTTTTGCTTTTACAAATTAAGTGCCATGACAGTGGCTAAAAGCTAGAACAGTGTCATGGGTGAACAAAGATGGGAAAAGTTATTTTATGGGCTGATGACTCCTTGAAGACTCCCAGCCAGCGGGGCCAGTTCCATTCTGGCTGGGGAGTTTTGGGAAATGTAGTATAAAAAGTAACCTCCTCCATCCTTTGGTGATTAGCCATCATGTTTCCCAAACCTGGAGAGTCCCAGCCTGTCAGAGCACATAGTCATGCTAAAGAGATGAACCTAGAATCTCACTCAAGCAGAGATGTAAAGGTGTTTTTAAAAGGTAGGAGCAAAAAAAGTCACACTCCTGTTTCTTCCTGGGCCGTCCACTGTCTACATTCTGTGGGGCTGCTCTATCGAGAGAAAAACAGACAGAGAGATGGAGCAGCCTTACAGAGTGTAGGCAGTGGACGGCCCAGGAAGAAACAGGAGTGTGACTATATACATACATATATATGTGGGTGGGTGGATGGATACACGGATACACACAGACACACACACATTCCTTATGATGTACCTGTAAGGTAGGTAGGTCTGAGAGCAAGCCACTCAACCAGGAAGTTTTCAAGGCTGAGTAAAGAGTAGTAGAACCTGAGCCGCAGTCCAACACTCTGACCTCCACTCCTATTGTGCTGTGCCTTCTCTTAAGTCACTTTTCTCCTCCTCCTCCTCCTCCTCCTCCCTGTCCATTGTAGGGGGTGCTTGGAAACTGCTGTCTGGGCTCCGGGAGGGACAGACGCAAGTCGACCACCCTCAGCTGGATGACGTGGCTTACTGGTCCCATCCCATCGATGTCCACTTTGCCACCAAAGGTTTGCAGGGTAAGAAATACCGGGAGAGCTGCTCTCTGTCTTGTTCCTGGCGACTGCCGTATTGTAAAGTTGAGGTCCTTGGATGAATCAGTTCTGAACACTGTGTGGAACAGATGATGGGGTAGGAGCGCCAAATACGGGGTGTCCCAACACCTCGCAGACCTACCCTTGAGGTCTGTAGCACGGTTAGTGGTGGAAATCCTGTTGCGTAGCTGTGCAGGCATAATGAAAAGCGGCAGAAGCGATAGGAAAAGAAATCATGGTAGGGTGGAAGCCATATCCGTGCAGCACATCTGCAAGTGTGGCACGCCACAGTCCCAATGTGAACCACACAACCAGTTGCACGTGAACTGTGCCACCGTGGCCTGTGAAACTGATTGTGTAAGTCTGGTGTGAACTGCACCGTCAGTTGCACGAGGCTGGCGGGCTGGGTGTCAGGCCCATCACGCTTCTGCGAGCGTTCGCTTTCTATTCTGCCAACTGGAAGAGGATTTCAGCCAATCAATCTTAAGAAGCTCGCAGCTTCATGGACAGTGGAAGGAAGAGGCTTCTGTACATCCCCAGAGGCACTCTTTGTCTTGGTAGTCCGTAGGGATGAAATGCAGGGGTTGCAGCAGGCGTGGGATAGGATATTCCAAGCAAACCATGCAGTCCAACTCAGATTCTGCCTCTGGAGTTCTGTGTATTGCAGCTCCTGTGAGTCTCCTGCCTTTAAAACCTTCAGAACTGGTCAGTGGTTTTCATCACCTGGCCCAGCGTCCTGGCCACCTAGATGCCCCCAGGAAGCTCGCAAACCAGGCGTTTAAAAGGCTACCTCTGTCTGTCTTGCTTTGTTAGACTCATGGTGTTGGCTGCAAAGGTAGAGTGCCTCTTGCAGTTGGAGGCTCTATCTAACAGAGCGGGAGGGGGGGGACCCTATATTTTTAAACTTCAACTCCCCAAATGCCCCAGCCAGATCCCAACAAACCCCCAATATAAACTGGGATGCCTGGGGGATTCTGGGATTTGTAATCCTACCCATAACATCCCGTAACTTTGGGACTGGCTTCTGTGAATTTCTCTAGTCTCTTTTTATTCAATGGCTTTAGCACAACGCCTCCCCACCCAATGCCCCAGAAGGGCGCCTGGGGACCTGGTGTGTGTGTGTGTGTAGAATTCGGCACCTTTGCCCCTCCTGTTTTGACTTCTGAGATTTCCAGTCAACGTGCTGATGGCAGGGAGGGGGTCATGCTTTGCTCATACTGACCCCTTGCTCCCCTTCCTTTTCTCTTCCCCACGTTACCCTTGATATAATTGGCTATATAAAAGGAAATTAATCTGCGTACATCGTACGCTCCGGCAGACACAAGAGCTCAGAAACCCGCCGGCTGAGGGAAGCCAGTCAGAATCACAGGGGGATTAAGCGCCAGGAGCCTGCTGCCTTTTGAACGGGCTACAAAGCTGGTTTGTTTTGTGTGCGCTTCTCCATGGCCTCTTTTCAGACTCAGCTGAGCCGGGGTCGGAAAGGTGGGGGGGGGGTGAGAAGAGGCAGCTGCGGGCAGGAGCGGGACCGTGTCAAAAGGCTCCCACCGCCTTCCTTTTTCCTTCTCGGTGGATGAGACTCCACGTAATTAATAAATCATGCCTCCCCGGCTCCTTGATTGCCCGAACGCAGGGCTCAGGGGGAAAAGAGAAAGAAAGAAAGGAATGAAAAACAGGAGCGCTCGGAGGCCTGATGAAATAGGGATGAGGGGATCCATGCCGCAGGTTCAAAGGGGAGCGCCAATGAGGGGAGGGCCCGGGAGACCAAGCCAAAGAGAAGTGTGGACTCTGCGGAAGAGAAGGGGCAGGACTTCATTGCTCTTGGTTTATAGAGGGCTCTCAGGTTCAAAATCCTTCCTAGAGGTTACACAGCAGACTTGTAAGGTAGGCCAGTGCTGTTAGGCCCACTGGATGTTCTCGGGGTGGGAGGAGAGGTGCCGCTCTTCATGGAGGGAGCCCCAATGATGCTCTGAGGAATTGAGAGGTGCTGGTTCCCTCAGGGGGGTGGAACAGAGTGGCTACAGAGCGCCATGCAAGAATTCCTCATTTTTGAATCTTGAGTCTTTGAGTTTTTGAATCCAGGAGTCTTGTGTCACTTGGAAGACCTGTTCCTTGGTTTTTTGTGCCTCGTAGCCCTGTAAGCAACGGTCGCCACTGTGGGTTCTGTTAATCCTGTTTTCTTTTTCCCCGCCAGGCTGGCCCAAACTGCACGTTCAGGTGTGGCACCAAGACTGTTTCGGGCGCACGGAGCTGTACGGCTATGGCTTCTGCCACATCCCGTCGAGCCCCGGCTTCCACCAGCTGGACTGCGTGACCTGGCGCCCGCTGGGCTCCTGGCAGGAGCAGCTGTCCCAGCTTTTTGTGGGCGGGGGCCCCCAGCTGGTCAACAGCGACCTCGTCTACACGGGGGCTGACCGCTACCGCCTCCAGACCCGCGCCATGGGCACCGTCCACCTCCAGCTGGCGGTCCTGCTGCGGAACTTTGACCGCTACGGGGTCGAGTGCTGAACCCCCAGCCGCCCCCCCAGCGGGACCGCACCCCTGTTCAGCGAGCGAGGGAGGAAGGTCCCCTGCCAGACCATCAACGGAAAGGAAAGCCTTTTGCAGCCACGAAGGCGGCATCCTCACGCTCCAGGACCCTGGGCGTTGGCCCAGGGGTTGCGCCCGCCTTGCTGGGTGCAGAACTCGCTGGGTCTCTTGAGCCAGAAAAAGGCACACCGTGTTGAAGGAAGAGGCCTAACATTTTGGGCCCAGGGTGTGGGGATACAAAAGGGACCATGAATGGGCCAGTGCTTAACCTAAAGGAGGAAAAAGCGAGTTCTCTAGCCTTTTCTTCTCATCTGGGCCGAGACCTCAGGAGAGACGTGCATCACAGCCCGGGGTACCTCTGAGACACACCCCGTTCTTTGCTTTTGGGAGGGAGCGGAAAGAAGCTTTGCTCATCGGATTTTCAGTTTCTTCAAATCGCTCATAACTGGGAGGACCAGTGTGCCCGGCACTGGGGTTGCCGGTGTACCCATTTGTACACCTCCTGTTTCTTATTTCTATATTGCCCTTTTGCCCCAGTGTGCATTAAACTGGCTTTTGGCAAAGGTGTCTGTCTTATGCATGAGGTGTGTGTGTGAAAATTGCTTTGCCTTAGCAACCAGATGGGTAGTATACAAATTGAATGAATGAATGAATACATACATACATACATACATACATACATACATACCAAAATCATATCTCCATCTTGTTCCGCTCTGAAAAGAAAAACATGCTCTTTTGACTTGCCATGGGACTGACCCCATGCCCCTTTAGCCCAGGACTACCAACTCTGGCTGGCCACAGTGGCTTTGTCGGATGTAAGAGATGCTGGCGTTTGAACCTCTGTGCATGCAGGACATGTGTTCTGCCGCTAAACAATGGCAGCACAGCCCCTGGTATTCATGGTGGTCTCCCATCCATGTACTAAACAGACCTGACTGTCCTTCACTTAGATAGCATCTTAAAAAGCAGAGACATCACCTTGCTGACAAAGGTCCGCATAGTCCAAGTTATGGTTTTTCCAGTAGCAATGTATGGAAGTGAGAGCTGGACCATAAAGAAGGCTGACCGCCGAAGAATTGATGCTTTTGAATTGTGGTGCTGGAGGAGACTCTTGAGAGTCCCCTGGACTGCAAGGAGAACAAACCTATCCGTTCTGAAGGAAATCAACCCTGAGTGCTCACTGGAAGGACAGATCCTGAAGCTGAGGCTCCAATACTTCGGCCATCTGATGAGAAGAGAAGACTCCCTGGAAAAGACCCTGATGTTGGGAAAGTGTGAAGGCAAGAGGAGAAGGGGACGACAGAGGACGAGATGGTTGGACAGTGTCATCGAAGCTACCAACATGAATTTGACCCAACTCCGGGAGGCAGTGGAAGACAGGAGGGCCTGGCGTGCTCTGGTCCATGGGGTCACGAAGAGTCGGACACGACTTAACGACTAAACAACAAAAATCCTTCACTTCCAAAATTAGAGAAGATCACCTTGTTGAAAGCAGTGTAAGCACCTCATCCCGTTATGCCCTGTCATTTTAAATGATCTCCCTGCATACCCACTCTGACCAGTTCTGGTTCTAGGGCTCAGCGTGGCGATGAGCAAAATGCTTTTAAGAGCACAGCAAGGTATAGATGTGTGTCATTCTCTTCCGTCTTCTGTACGTTCCTTTTCATGAAAAAAGAGCGCATCGTCGGCCCCTTCTCTCTACCTGCTTTTTTTAAACAGGGCAGACGGTGGCATGGATTACCTGCAGCCTGGATTTAATCAAGGTCTGTTAATCGTTGTGGACAGTTCGCAAAGCCGAGTGTAAAGAAGAAGAAAAAGAAATACCAGCCTTTCATGTTTTTCTGGCCCCCAACACCATTCCTGCCTCAGCTGGAATTCGGGCTGCAGACGGATGTGAAAAAGCACAGCCCAAAGAAGCGGTTGGGATTAAGCCCACCGGTAAACGGCAGTGAGGGTGGGTGAAGTAGAGGAAGTGTTCAAGCCTGCTTAATATCGTCCTTCTCATTCGTTCTGACAGCATCCCCCCCGTTGTCTGCAAATAGGTATGGATCCAGCGGCCAGCAGCCCCTCATGCCTAAATCATACATTTCTTAATAGTGACTCATAGTGAATCCTGGATGAAAAATAGCCCAAGGAGTTGAATATGAGGTTAAGGCTGGAACAAGATGAGGCATGAATGAACGTCCGTCAAGGTAGACACGGAGCCGAGATTGAAGGTGGCAACCAGCTTTTGGCTCTAACCGGCCCTTAAAAAGAGCCCCCTGAATCAACCTTGTACAGCTCCAGTGTTTCTGTTCTGACCATGGTAGCCAAATGTACGTTTCATGGCTCAGGGGGAGTTGGAAACTGGAAAACCCCCCTCAAAATCCCAGCCCAGTACTCTAGCTACTATGCCACACTACCTCTCAATGCCTCTGTGACTCTTCTAAGCAGGACATGATGGGAGAACAGTCATTCTAAAGAGATTCATTGCCCACAGATTATATTTAGAAGTTCCACATAGCTATTGTTATGGCTAAATCTTCTACCAGTTTGCCCAGTAATACATGGCTCCATTTTGTTTCTGTCCATGGAGTTTTCTTGGCAAAGATACTGGAGTGGCTTGCCAGTTCCTGCTCCAGGTGAATTGTGTTTTGTCAGAACTCTCCACTATGACCTGTCCGTCTTGGGTGTCCCTGCACGGCATAGCCCATAGCTTCTCTGAATTACTCAAGCCCCTTCGCCATGACAAGGCAGCCATCCGTGAAGGAGCCGACAAAGGTCCGCATAGTCAAAGCTATGGTTTTTCCAGTAGCAATGTATGGAAATGAGAGCTGGACCATAAAGAAGGCTGACCGCCGAAGAATTGATGCTTTTGAACTGTGGTGCTGGAGGAGACTCTTGAGAGTCCCCTGGACTGCAAGGAGATCAAACCGATCCGTTCTGAAGGAAATCAACCCTGAGTGCTCATTGGAAGGACAGATGCTGAAGCTGAGGCTCCAATACTTTGGCCATCTCATGAGAAGAGAAGACCCTGATGTTGGGAAAGTGTGAAGGCAAGAGGAGAAGGGGACGACAGAGGACGAGATGGTTGGAGAGGGTCATTGAAGCTACCAACATGAATTTGACCCAACTCCGGGAGGCAGTGGAAGACAGGAGGGCCTGGCGTGCTCTGGTCCATGGGGTCACGAAGAGTTGGACACGACTTAACGACTAAACAACAACAACAACATGGCTCCATTTAAAGGTCATAGTCTTCAGGAGACCTTGTAGCAGGGAGTTCCATAGGTTCTAAAGACACGATGCCCAAGAAGAGCGGCTTTTTGTTGACACCAAATGTACAGCTGCTATTGCATTGACTGACCATGAGCTTTAGTATTTTGGAAGGAAAAGAGGAATGGGGGAAAAATGCATGCTTTTTGCTCTCTCCTCTCCATAGTTTCTCTCCACTGTGGTGTCTCGCCCTTTCTCATGTCTCCTGACCTTACCAATTGACTTCACCACAGAAACTGGGCCTCGTCTAGAGTTTGCAAAAGACACTTTCTTGGCACACAAAAAACAGCCGTTGACTCCCCAAAGGTAATTTTCCCAGTCGACCGTGTGTGCGTTTCCCATCACTCGCCTTTCTCCAGTGCTGTTGCCTTCGTAGCTTCTTTCTGCTTAGCGATTGGCGTCAGAATCCAACGTGGCTTCAAGCTGTCTCCTTCTGGGACGGCTTTTTTCCAGGTCGCTGCTTTCCCGTCCCTGAGCTCTTTGCTTTGCCGGCAGGCCTCCCAAGGTGCCTGCCTCCGCTCGGCCTAATCGAGGGTGAAAGTACCTGCCGTTCCTGGATGCCATTCCCGGATGCCTCGGCTTGCGCGGGAAAGCACGGGTGTTTCCCAAAACCCCTGACCCAGGACCGATGCCAGCCGTGGATCAATCCGAGAGTGGCACAGGAAGAGTTGGGCTTTTGCATCAACCCCAACGGGTGTGCAGGTGTTCAGGGTTTGGGCCAGGGAGCGAGGGAGGTTGCCGAATTAAATGTGTTGCTTCTCGCATGGAGATACAGATCAAGAAGGATGCGACACAGGTCCCTTGCGTCTGTTCCACTGTAACCCGCAAGAAAGCTCATGCGTCTTCTTGCTGGATGCCCTGGTTTTGGCTCACTTTCAGCCCGCCTTCAAAAGCATCAGGAAGCAGAGGATGGGGAAGTAGGGTGTCCTCACGCTTGTCGTAAGGGGGGGGGGGGACAGTCCTCCATTTGAAGTGCGGCTGGAGGGCCAGCCTCGTTTTGGGGGAGGCTTCTGTTTTAAAGGGCATTGCTTCCGAGCTGGATTTACACATAATGGCCCATCGAGGGGAGATCAGAGACCCTGAAATCACCGTTCCCACCTAGGCAGACACACAAGCTGCCTGGTTCCTGCCTTTGCCAATCATGAGGACAGAAAAAGCCAAAGAAGCAGCTTGGAACCGTCTTGATGACTTATACTTTTCTTAAAAAGTGGTCACCCACCCTTGTCTTCAGCATGTTTGTGATTGTCCACCCAAAGCAACAAGCAGAAAAACCTCCTCTCCCTTCTCTAAATTGTTCAGTGCCATCCAGTCACCTCCAATGTATAGCGACCCTTATGCATGAGAGATCTCCAAAATGTCCCGTCCTCAACTGCATAGTTCAGCTCTTCTAAGCTCAACCCTGTGGCTTCCTTTAGGAGTTAGTCTATCTCGCATTTGATCTTCCTCTTTTCCTGCTGCCCTCCACGTTTCCCAGCATGATGGTCCTTTCTAAAGAATCCTGCCTTCTCATGAGGTGCCCAAAGCAGGACAACCTCATCAGTTCAGGGTATCCACAAAGCTCTCCTCCAGCACCACATTCCAAACAAATAATTTCCCCCCCTGTCTGCTTTCTGAACTGTCCGGCTTTCACATCCATAAGGGTGATTGGAAATACAAGAGTGTAGATGATTCTGTCTTGGTCTTTAATATCCTTACACTTAGGTTGCTGCAAAAGAATCGTTGGAGAAAATCACCAATAGATGTACACGTTGAAGGACTTGTGCGCTTGGTTCTAGAAGCAGCCACACATTTCAAAACATATTCTCCGATGCACCCTGTTCCTTCATCGGTCTGTCGTATGACATTGCACAAGGTTCTAGCTGGTGGATCTCCAAGGTTCTAGTAATCCTGAAAGCCTGATGCTTTGGATCCCATCCTGGCCCAGGCTAGGCCAGCGCTTAGAGAAGGAGGCTGTTATCGGGGGTACCGCATGCAGCTGAGAGACCCAACAGAACCATCAAAAGTGATGCATACTCTCTGTGCAGTTCTTGATGTCGGTCAACTGCCCAAGTGACCTTGGTTCAGTCATCACTACTCAAGGTGTGATGATATGGGGAAATGGACCACAATTTGGACCCCTCGTGGAGGAGTCTGGCGTAATCTCTTTCCCAGCAATCACATGACACACAAGGAAGTGCCCTCCATCCTGACCCCGACCCTTTCTCAAGCTGGACCGTTTTGGTCTGGCTGTAGAGCTTCCTCTTTTGCGGGCCAGTTTCAGGTTCCACATTTTGAAGACACTGTTTCAGAAATTAAATTCAAGGAGATAGTAAGTAAACCATTCAGTCCTATCTGAAAGCTGTTGACATTTTGTCGTTCTGGACAGATCCAGCAGGGGTCATCCAAGCTGCAGAGTTGGTCAAGAGCAGAGGATTTGAGGAGAGTTTCCAACTGGGCATTACATCAGAAAAATCCTCATTTGCATTCATTTTGTCCCAAACACCAGTCACCATTCCACCCTAGAAGTCCCAGCAACCAGTGCCTTGCTGATCTAACCATTGTACAACACTGCCTTGTGAGGAATATTCTCTTCCTGCCTCCCAAACTTAAAAACTTTTGCTTTTCCAAACAGGTCTTGCTTGTTCTGTGCTTTTAATGGCAGCCTGATACGCATTTCGGACACCGATGCGGGCTGGGATCCTGTTGCGCAGCTGTGCAAATGGCACCGTGTTTGGAAGTCAGCTGCTGTAAGTTAAGAAACCTCGGTAGACATTATCTGTTGCATACTGGTTTGGATTACTTGGTGTGCAACAGGTGAAATGTAGGGGGATTTCTTAGCTTGAGGAATGCATGTCTAACAGTTATGCTGTTTGCGTAACTGTGCGACAGGATTTCAGCCATTTCCCCACATCATATAATCTTGAGCCTGTTGGTCTGTTGTTTCTACACATTGTATTTCTAGAATCTGTTTTCCCTTGTTTCATATGCTTTCTCCCATTCTGTCTGGAGATGCGCTTCCCCCCCAGGAGTGTGTGTTTCCACTGCAAATTATGGTGCTTCCATAAGCAGGAAGGCCTGGGCATTGATACACTACCACAGGACAGTGAAATGTGCAAACCTAAAGCAGAGTCTTGCACCTCCATTTAATAAACTTCATTTAATAAACTAAAAAGCATAAAATCCTTTTTCAACTCAAGAAGAAACCAGCCGACAGTCTGTCGGAGGCAGTGGCAAGTATCTGAAGGATTTTCTTTCCACTGATTTCCTATGCATTGTTTCTGCCGTGAGCAACATGAGGAGGTCACAGTGCCTGACCCAGAGAGACAAGCGTATGGGGCCAGATTGGCAACAGACAGTAGGCGCAGGAAGCTGGGGGGGGGGGGCAGGATGAAAGACACAGAGAGGAGCTATCTGTTTATAGCTGGGTGCCCCATGGAAGCATCACGAATCTGGATCCCAAAATGGGAACTTGCCACATGTAACGCGGCTTGGATTCATTTCGGGTGTAACACAATGCCAAACCCCTTCTCCACGACAGAGCGGCTCTGAAATAGCTCAGACGCGGCCACGGCTGGAATTGCCCACTTGCTTGGCATGCCGTGCGGGTGTCTTGTGTTGGGAAGCAGGGTGGGAGTTGAATGTCAGGCAGTGTGTGTGTACACACACACACACACACACACACCAGGAGGGCTAGGTTAAGCAGCCAAGCCTTTGGTATCTGGTTACAGGGAGACGCTTATGAAAACGAGTCGGAGACACACCAACGTTTAAGGACGAAGTTTGTGCGGGTCTCGAGATAAGTCCATGCTGAATGTGTCTCTTGTGATCAGATTTTTTTTTTAGTGCACTCTGCCTCTTCAGGAGCTCACCCTAACTGCCCCTTCTGTAATATCCTAACAACAACCCTGTCAGGTAGGTTGAGCTGAGAGGGAGAGAGAGAGTCCTGCTTAAGGAGCATCATGGCCAAGGAGAAAGATTTGAACCCCAGCCTCTTCAATCCACACAGAGTGCTGTAACCACTGTACAACATGGCAATTCTGCTCTCTCGGTAGCCCTGCTGTTGTGTGGTGACTGTAAGACGGGCTGGGGTTCAAATCTTACCTCAGTTTCTTGTCCTTAAAGCAACACGGGCAAGCTACTGGTCCCTTAACCTCAACCCACCTTGGATCTATAATATATAATATATGTTTTTGGTTTTATTGTTTTTAAATTTGTAAACCGCCCAGAGTAGACCTTTGGTCTAGATGGGCGGGATAGAAATCCAATAAATAAATAAAATAAACCCCTAATATCTCTGTGTAATGATATTGCCCTAGCCGACAGGACTCTTGTTGAGTGAACAACTGACGGCTAAACGAGGACTAAATAAGTGGCCGTCATAATAAACTGGAATTAGCGTGGGGTGTTTTCAGGAAATGTAAGGGGAACTTGTATCAAAAGCCCTAGCCATTTCCTCCTGAGTCTGGGCTAGTTCGTGACGGCTAAGTCCACGACTTATCACGAAACTTTAGAAGATTCCCTGGCCCTTAACAGCATCAGGCCCAAGGCCACCAAAGGGAATCACTGGCAGAGGGGAGACTCACACCCAGGCCGACCGATCGGAAATATTTTCCCATATCATGGGAAGCGCGATGGAAGGCCAGACAAATCTTGAGCCTGATGCCTTCGAACAGAAGCCCGGAGCTGTAAAGGTGCCCTCTAATCTTTTGGTGCTCCAGGACTCTTAGAAAAGTAAGACTGCTTTCTCTCTGAAGAAGAGAGAGCCGTGGTTTCTGTGTGTACGTGCCTTGCTTCCTGACAGGGCATCGAGTCTGCTTTGCCGTTAACCATATATGTATTTTACTTTTTTTCCTTCCAGGAAGGAAGAGAAAGAACTGGCCTGAGATGAAGAGAGTAGACAAGCAAGCAAGGCAGGCAAGAGACGCAGCTTTTGCCCAGAGTAGCTGTCCAGCTGTCCCTCCTGGTGAAGGAGTTATATACAGCAGCGTTCACTCCCTCCTTCACTTCCTGGGTGGAGCTGGCGCTGGGGAGAGGCAAAAAAAAACCATTTTAAAAACCTCCAAGCCAGTAGTCAGCAAGTCCCAACAGGAGTGGTAAAATTACACCCTTTCCTGCAGAGGAAGAAAGAAGGGCCAGCTGGCTCCCGGGAGGAGAAGCAGCAGCAGCCGCCAGCCAGCCAGCCAGCCAGCCAGCCAGCCATCTGAGCGCAGCCCTGTCTTGGGATCTCCCAGTCCTTGGCAGCTGGATTTGGCCCCGCTCTTCCCGGCTTGCCACATTCCGGAGAGGTCCGGGTGCCCCTCTCGGCTTGGCCGAGCCTCGAGCCCCTTTAAAGGAGGCTTGGAATCGGATCACAGAGTGAGCCGTGGTCCACTTCGTCCGGCCACGATGGGCCTTCGGACTGGTGCCCTTGGGTGCCACAAGTGATCCCGGGCATCCAGGCACATGGGTGAGGCTGGTGCCCAGGAAATCTCAGTGAGACCCGAGGGGAGTTTTTTGCCACCTTTGACAGCTCAAGGAGCAAGTTCCAGCCTAAAGCCAAAAAGGGAGAGAAAAAAAACCTCCCCCAAGTCACTTGATATTTTAAGAGACTCCATGTGGTCAGTCGCAGCTCACGGTCTTGCAAGGAACAGCTTCCTTTGTCAGATGACAGCGCAGAGGGATTAAGAAGAAACTGAGAAGGAGAAAAAGCATCAAGAGACCCCAGCCGAGGAGGGGTGTGTGTCTGTGTGTGGTGTTTTTTGTTTTTAAGCGCTGAGCTAAGAGCAGAAGTGAAAAAGGGGGTGGAATCATGAAGAACTCGGTTGCAAGCGGCTGTGCCTGGCAGGGTGGTTTTCTGTTCGCAGCCAGGGGCCTTGGCATGTGGCGGGCGGCGGGCTGGCTTTTCCTCCTGCTTCTGGCTTTGCAGCACCTCTGCGCCACCTTTGCTTTCTCCACGTGCAAGACTCTGGACATGGACATGATGAAACGCAAGCGGATCGAGGCCATCCGGGGCCAGATCCTCAGCAAGCTCAAGCTGACCAGCCCGCCGGAGGTGGAAGACCCCGAGAAGAGGGTCTTGCCCGAAGATATTGTGGCCCTTTACAACAGCACCCTGGAGGTGATCCGGGAAATGGTGGCGGAGGAACCCAAGGAGACCCCACAGGAAGAGTATTACGCCAAGGAAGTGCATCGGTTCAACATGCTACCCGCAGATCACGGTGAGCCAGATGCTCTGGGCTGGGCTGGGCGGGTTGGAGAGCAGAGGGGTGCTTGTGTGGAAAGCAGACCAAGATGCCTAGTGGCTACAGCAGGCCTCAAAACCTAGACTGGGGTGGCGTGTTGTGGTCTGCGACCTGGCCCTGTATCTTCAGTGGCAGCTTGGGGGAATTAAATTAAGTCAACGACTGTTTCTCTGAAATCATTGAGATGAATTGAACAAGGTGCCATCTGCTTCATTCCTCAGCATCGTTGAGGGTTAGAACCTTAAAACTTAGAAATCAACTCTTAGGTCAGGCCAGGGGTGAGCGAAGTTGGGAGTCTGGACTACCAATTCCCAAATTCCTTATGCTAGCCGGAGATTCTAGGTGATTGTGTTCTACAGAGCCCTTCCCCCCCCCCCAGGAAGGCGGGCCAAAAGTTTCTGGGAATTAAGGTCCAAAACACCTCATATTATCCACTTTGGGTCAAACCTGTGCAAGGAATAACCTGTAGTCACAGTATCGGTGAGGTCCTGCAGCCCTCAACAAACTTTATCTTTTGCTGCTTATATGGGGATAGAGGCCAGAGGTTGCCAAGTGCCTGGCGTGGGCTGAGAGAGATGCCAGTGGGTGGACTTGAGAGAATACCATCTCCTAAACTACTCAGTCGTGTGTGAACCAGACCTCAGCTTTCCCATCTGTAAAATGGGCACACTGTGGATCTCATTAAGGGAAATGCTTGTGAGCTGTCCTGCAACGTTGTGATGTGATGAGGATAGGAGATATACCCCCTAGAAGTTAAGCAAAGATGGTGTTGAACGTTCTGAGCACAAAAACTATATAGCAAGGGAGGGGAAAATAGAGAAGAGTTTTTAAGAAGATCACTGTCAGATGATGTCCCAATCTGTCAGCACAAACTAAAGAGAAGAGTTGCAGTCTTAGATCAGAGCAGCAAGACCGCCCTCCCTTTCCGACAACTGTTATTGATCGTTAAAGGAAAACTTGGCTTTTAATTCAATTTGTTTAACCCGTTGTAAACCAGTTCAGGATTCTCCCCCAACGCCCTAAAGCAAACATTATTCTTCTGGTGTTGTCACCATCTTATTATCCCGGCTCTCGCTCCAGTGTCTTGGAGAGCATCCTAACGAGGAAAGACAGTCTCCTTGTTTCTTGACAAAAGGAGACCAAATGACAGGAAAGGCTGAGCCGGTTTCTGGGTGTCGGGATGCTGTTTAAGGCCGAGAGTCCGCTGTGCAGCTGGCAACTCTATCATTGCAAAAAAAAAAAAAAAACCTGCCTGCGACCCAAAATATCAGATAACAAAGTTGGAAAAGAAGCCCCTGAATTTTTGGTCAGCAGCTTCCCTCAAGACTTTAGAGATTACCGCCTGATCTACTGGAAGGCAGCCTTTATTGCCTTATTCTTCAGACCGTTCTTCTCCTCAAGTTGGCAGCCCTACATGAACCTCCCAAACCCGGGGCTGGAGTTAGGGAACGAGAGAGCCGAGCCGAGGTTACAAGTGAAGTAGACTCTGCACATGCACAGAGGATGTAATGAGGTCACACACAGCTGTGATTGTAGCTTGGGAGGTTAAAAGGTTGGACACTGAGGCTCAGATACGTGAGCCCCACACCGTGCTTTTAGGAACAGGTTGATAGGGTCGCCTTGGCTGGTACTGCCTGAATGGGAAGATCCCTAGCATTTGAGTGAGCGAGCAGCAGAGAGAAAAAGAGAAAAATGAGAGAGAAAGAGAGAGAAAGAGCTACTCTCGTACTTTCACTTCCTTTCTGTTTTCACGAAAATGCAAGAAAATGCACCATAATGCAGATTCACCACCGGGGCTGCGATGGAAGTAGCCATTCCAGTCCCTTGACATAAAAATAACGAAGCGTCTTGTGGTACTTACAAGGCTGCCAGGTTTTAACTGGGTGCAAGCTTTTCCTAACAGCAGCCCCCTTCCAATATGTGGAAACCCCCCCCCCCCGGCTCTCCACCCAGCACGGGGCTATGATATGTGAAATCGGATGCCAAAGGAAACTTGTTAGTCTATCAGCTCCCACAAGACTCTTTCTGGTCCTCGCTGCTGTTGTTTGGCGCATAAAGGCAGGCGTTCACGAGACGGCCTTTTCTGCTGGGGTTGAAGGATTCTTGCACAAACCGCTTTCCCCCGGGGAAGGAGTAGCCAGGCCGGGGGTGAGAAAGGAGGTTAGGTTGGTCGGATCTTACTATTTCCTGCCAAACTGCTGGGCTCAGCAAGGCCCAGCGCCACTGGAGCATCGCCACTTCTCGCTCATGGCGTGGCTGGCCAGCATGCTTTCAGTCTCGGGGAGAGATGTGACTTCCTCAGCCATATGACTCCCAGCGTCCTACGGATCCTGTATCCCCCCCCCCCCCAAAAAAAGCAGTGTTTTTGAGTTGTGGTCTCCGAACGGGCAGACGCTGGCGCTTTTGAAACCCAAACAGCAGCCGCTGTCAACTCCTACATGGGATCAGAGGCCAGCTTTTTTCCCTTTCCTTTCCTTTTTAAATGGCCCACGATGCTGCGACTCTTAATACGCACATTTAACCAAGGAAACTTTCTCTCATGGCTGCACCTCCATGCCATAAATATCATTTTTGCCTGGCGTCTGTTCCTGCACGTCCAAGCTGCTGCCGGCGATGACGGCCCGGGAGGCGGGCAGGGCCAGTTTTATAAATTTATTTATTTATTTATTTTAAAAAAAGAGAAAACTTGGCAGCCTTCGTATTAACGGCCCTGTGAGCCACATGCGGCACTGGCTCGGGAAAGTTATGCCGAGTCTTTGAATAATGACTGGAAGTAATCAACTATCTGAGTGACCCTGGAATTGAATGGGCAGGGCACCGAAGAAACACATTTAAGATCATTGGGGTTGTGTGTGGGGGGGGGGGGGGGAATAGTTTTTTGTTGTTGTTGTTTTTAAGCCGCCCAGAGTAGTCAATTGACTAGATGGGCGGGGTATAAATGCAATAAATAAATAAGAGTGGTAGTGTCAGCAGTGAGTTGGCAAAAGCCTGGCATGTGAAAAGCTCAAAAACCAAACTGCTGGACTGCAGGATACTTGCTTAGCCAGGAACCCCTCAGATGGGTCAGACTGCAACTCCCATAATCCCCAGACACCATAACTCGTGAAAGATTATGGGAGTTGTCGTCTGAACCATGTGGAGGCCACTGAATGGGAGAGGCACCCTATCGGAGGATCCCCACCCAGACCGAAACAGTCTGAAGCCCATTTGGGCAGGGGTGGTAATTACCTGACTAGGGAGAAGGAGGCATTCTGGATAATGCCCGCATGCGCCAATTGGAGAAAGCTGAGAAGAGGCCCCATTCCAGCTACATAATTCTGTGGTTCTATGTCCTGGGTTCGAATGGTGTCGTTAGAATGAGAGTCAGGACAGGAAAATGAATAGGTCTGCTTTCTTCGGTGCCACCTTCTCCTGCAAAATTTCTTTGTGTTATGCTGCGGTCAAACGCACAGGAAAAAAGGTCAGCCTATACATATACATTTTTTTTAATGTAAAATATTTTCATCCTGCCTTTCTGCTTAGAAAAGGGCCCAGGGTGGCTTACGTCAATTAAAACACAATGTTTAATGTTAAAAATAGGAAGTGTACAAATACTAAAAAAAGATCAAATACCACACTAAAAAAAAAAAGGTAAACAAAAGCAACATTGAAACCACCTTCAAGGTAGTAAGGCACAAACCATCCATTAAAAAACTCCTCTCAGGCAGCCCGTCACTGAGGGAAAGCTTGCTTGCCTGAAGAGAAAGGACAGCCAAGATGGGGCCAGCCTGGCCTCCAGTGGGAGGGAGTTCCAGAGTCTCTGGGAGCCGCCACAGAGAAGGCCCCTCTCCTTTATGTCCCCATCAGACACATCTGTGGTGGGGCTGAGAAAAAGGCACTCAAAGCATTCAACAATATCTGCCTCGTGGCAAGATCGCCACGTTCCGTGGCTGGATCAGAGCCACGTCGGTTGGCTCCAGCATGGTTGTCGGTGGGCTATTTATTATGAGCAAGCTATGTAGATGACTGCATTTCCCCTGTTAAATATATTCCTATTATCTTGTCATCACAGGACCCTAGAACTGTAAAGGATCCCCCAAGGTTATGTCTACCAGTCCTCTTGCAGGATGCAAGAAGCCCACCACAAAAGCGTGGGCATAAAACCTGGGTTTCATGACCTCCAGTAAAGGAGAGTCTCCCAGGTTGCTTTCGGTTAAAAAAAGAGTGTGGTTAGTGATTTTTAAAGGAGAGTGTAAGGGATGGAGGGGGCTGTCCCCAAACCCCCCAGGACTGCCACGTGTGTGACTTCCCTGTTACGACAGAAATAGCACCACGTTTCTCCTGCATGACTAAACAACTGGTTTGTAGGCCAGAGTGGCATGAATGCTTTGGCGGCAGTTTTCTCCCCCCTCCCCACGCACACCACCGAGCATTTCTCTGTGGTAAGAAGGAGCCCTTCAGGAAACCTGATTTCTCCACCCTCTTGCCTGTTTTCCTCCTGGCCTCAAACAACAGCTTGACGCTGTAATTTGAGCATAGAAAAACTTTTCTAAGCCTGGAATTGCAGGAACGAGAAGGAAAACGTTTACCTGCTGTGTTCAGGTGCATTAAACATGTGGCTTTAAAAAAACAAACTCAGTTTGGTGTTTGTGGATAGAGTGATGGACCCAGGCGTCCTGAGTTCAAATCCTTGCTCAGCTATGGAACATCCTGGGGGTGTGTGTGTGTTGTGCAGAACTGGTAGAACTGCCCCTTCGATATCCCAAATACCTTGAAAGCTCCATCAGGGTGCTATAAAATCAGTTCCATTTTGGCTTGATGGCACATGACACTCATGCAGGGATAATTATTAAGAAAAATGTTCAAAGGCTGCCGTTTGGGGCGACCACACCTCCGCAATACCTCAGCTAATGTGGCCAGCAGCTGTGCTAGCTGGAGGACTGTGGAGGTATAATAATAATAATAATAATAATAATAATAATAATAATAATAATTCTCTTCCCGTTCTTCCCCACCCAAACTTGGGTTGCCGGCTAGCTACGAAATGCCCTTCTTTAGAATCCAGTAAAGCAGCTAACTAGCATCAAAGCGGGCTAAAGCTTTGTGTGTGTGTGTGGTGGGAGCATCTCTGTGTCTGTCTGTCTGTATCCATCAATTCCGCTTTTGTTGTTAGATGGCTGTGTCGTGGGGGGGGGGGGTCGCTGCACAGTTTGGAAGAATCAGGTTCGGGGGGGGGGGCTTATGGGCAGGGAGATCCAGCTCCAAGCTGGACCGAGGCCCAATTTCTGAGGATTCTTCACAAGCCATACAGGCTGCCAAACGAACGAACGAACGAACGAACGAACGAACGAACGAAGGAAGGAAGGAAGGAAGGAAGGAAGGAAGGAAGGAAGGAAGGAAGGAAGGAAGGAAGAGTTAGAGAGAAAGAGAAAGAGTTGGAAGGAAGGAAGGAAGGAAGAGTTAGAGAGAAAGAGAAAGAGTTGGAAGGAAGGAAGGAAGAGTTAGAGAGAAAGAGAAAGAGTTGGAAGGAAGGAAGGAAGGAAGGAAGGAAGGAAGGAAGGAAGGAAGGAAGGAAGGAAGGAAGGAAGGAAGGAAGGAAGGAAGGAAGGAAGGAAGGAAGGAAGGAAAAACAAGAATTTGCGATGTGTCCGAATCCACTTCCAGTTTTGAAAAACGGTTCTTTTTCAGTCAAGGTGTGGGGCAGCATTCTGGGGGTTGTTGTTGTTGTGGGGGGGGGGACCCAATACAAACCAGCCTACCACTCTCTGAGGAGGAAGCACTGCAGGGTCTCTCTCCTCCGCTCCCCATGTGTGTCTCTCTGTGTGTAATCTATTTAAAAGGCGAATCACTGTACAAAACTACTTTTGAGAGGATGGGGAGAAGAGCTGTAGAAACAGTCTGTGTGGGTAGAGGATCAAGGAACGGGGAGAGGAAAAGAGACAGAGGGGTTCCCAGTCGCGTCTGGCCTCTCTTCCGTATTTCCTCCGAAGACACAGTTCCGTACACATGGTAGCAATGGCTGTTTTTTGGGGAGGGGGTTGTGGCAGGGTCATTCCCGTGGACCCCAAATCGCTTCGCATCCTCGTACGGTGAGATGGAGGGAGGGCGTGTCTCCCCCCAAAAATAAGGATCGGCTTTCCCCCTTTCCTGCAAATCCTATAGGGTCATAAAAGTCTTCTAGATGTAGAGAAGCCTGGAGGATTTCGTTTGCCTCCCGGTTTACGGAAGGCTTTCTTTGTTTATTTCAGAAAGTTATATCCTGCTTTTCCGCCCGTAAAATTCAGCCTGGTCAAAAAAAAAACCAAAATGAAAAATAAACCATTCGAATGGGATTAAAACTCCCTAACAATGATCGGCTAAGAAATCAACAGCATCAGACTCCGTTTAGGGCTTCCTGGTTTATGCCCATTTTACAGCCGAAGGAAACTGAGGCGGACTCTCGTACAGCCTGGCCCGAGGCCACCGGGACACAACACACTCATTTTTCTATCTTTGGAGATGAAACTCCGGAAAGTCCCAAAATAGCATGGGAATTTCCTCCGACCGATAAGCAGATGCTGTTGAATGCCGACACCCTTATCTCTGTCTCTACAGCTGTAAAATACGCATCTTCAATTTGTAAGATTTTGTGGCATGACTACACAACGCATAGGGAAACAAAAAGGATGACCACGTCAGAATGTAAAAGCAGGGAAACCAGGGGTTAGGAGGAAATGTTCTGACTTTTCTTCTTAGTACTGGTAGGGAAGCAACACCTTGTGGTTGGATGTAAAAGTGGGAGGCCAAGGTTTTTTTTTTCCTGGGAGGGCTTCCGTGCCTTGACCAGCTGCATAGCAGTCAAAACCAATCAGGTTGGGGTGTGTGTGTGTTTGCTTCTTTGTTCATCTGCTGGATTTCTATGAAGGTAATTCAATTAAAAGCACAGGAGCCCTAGCCAAAAGAAAAGCTGGTACCTTAGAGATAAGAAACACTTTCATTTCATTGCAGGTTCTTAGAAAGAAGTAGAATTCAGAGGCATGTTTAAAGACCCAGCACCATTATTTTTTTTTCTAGCTGCTGTTTTAAGAGCATCTTGATCTGGGAAATATATCTTAGAAGTGCAGTGCTGGAATTGACCCTCTGGACCATCGAGTCCAGCCCTTGACAAAGAGGCATTGTGAGAAATCAAACTCCCAACCTCTAGCTAAGCAGCTAGATGCCTAAAGCACCGCGCTATCCAGCAGATGAAGTTGCTGTCAGAGGCACAGGAGCAAATTAGATCGGCACTTTGATCAGATGGCAACCCCAGAGGCCTGTGATGTCCATTGTAATATGAGATATATATTTTGCGTGTGTGTAAGTACATGTACCCATATGCACACCTACATGAAGATGTAGATGGTTGCGCATTGGGGAGATGATAAAAGAGATCCACCCTAGACACAAAGGAATGTCTAGCAAATATTTCTCCAAAAAACTTGTTTCACAGCCCTCTTTTTTCTTACTTCTTCCTCCGACTTCCTTATTACCAGATGCTCCTAACTCCACATTCATTTCACAAGAAAGCAGAGGCAGAACCACCGCCGTTTGTGGCCGGGGAGTCTTGCAGGACAGCTCATTTGTCCACAACTGTGGGATGAGAAGATGTGATGTCAAACCGGAGTCGGGGCCCTTTTGATCTTGGAGGGAAGCTTAAAAATAGACTCTTCCTGCAGCAGAAATAGAGGCTGGGAAGCTGAAAATGTGGTGTTTAGTTCTGGGGCACTGCAGTGGTCTGTCTTGACCAACTTTGGGAGGAAGTGTGGTATATACCAGTTAGGCTGCTGGAACTGAACCAGAGAGGCCTGGGTTCAAATCCCTTTTCACCCATGATATTCCTTGTGTGGCAAAGCCATCTTGCAGGTCTGCTGTGTAGAGGAGAGAGAACCATGGGCAATCAAATCCCTCATCAGCTAGTTTTGCTTGCTGTAAGAGATGAAGTCTATATGACTGGTCAAATTAAACTCTACAACCTGATTTATCCTAATTTTAACCCATTTCTGGACCTTCATAGCACTCTAAGAACAGCAGCTAAGAGTCCGGGTGTACTGCTTTTAATCCCCCCCCCCAACCTGGTGCTTTGAGGGCTCCACCTTCTCCCAGTGTCTCGCAGCATTAAGCATCCCATTGACCTCAGACAGCCATAAGTAAACACACAGAGAATCAGACACCACAGTATGCAAGAGTACAGTGTAGCAGCCTGGCAGCCCTCTGTCCCCTGGTCAGGGAAGATGAAATGGGTCACGCAGCATGCTCCGGAGATGCGTCTGGCATGTAAATCCAGCAGTTCATTCCTGGAGAGAAAACAGAGCCGATGAGCGTAGGATTATAAATAGATTTAGGCTGAATATCTGGAAAAACGTCTTACCTGTTAGAGCAGTACGACAATGGGCCCAATGACCTTGGGAGGTGGGGAGCAGTGCTCCAACGCTGGAGGCATTCAAGGAAAAATCTGCCTTGATTTGGATTCCTACCTTGATTAGAGGGTTGGACTGGATGGCCTTAGAGGCCCCTTCCAACTCTGTTATTCTATGATTCCAGGAAGTGCATCGGCAGTTGCACTTTGGATGCATGGTAAGTGCTGTTCGGCTTTGCCTTCTCGATTGATTTTGGCTTCAGCACTGAGAGCTTCTCCCTTCAAGATCTTTATGCCTGACTGGGATGCATCTAACGCCTTCCGGTTAAGATTACTTTTACTCCGGTTAAGAAACTTTTTAAGATTACCAATAGCAATTCATTGACTTAATATATCTTTCTGAAATTTTACCCGAGGCGGCAGCTGGCACAGGGGGCCTGAAGACCCAGGCGAGCACTTCATGTAGCTACAGAATGGAGGAAAAGAGGATGATGTGGAGCCCAGCCTTTTTCTTCTCCTTCATCATCCTCTTCTCAATCCAGCCCTTTGTTCTTGCTTTTAATTTTGGGAGGTGCTGGTTTTTCCCTGCTCCAAAAAGATGCTGTAAATCTTCCTGCGTTAAAAACGTCACCTGCTACTTTTTCCATATGCCTAGGTGTTTTTAGGAACACTGGAGCCGACCAGGTGTGTTTTAGTTGCAATCTTGTAGAGATGGCACTCACTAGAGGACCATGCCGGGTGGCCATCGGATGTGTAGAGGGTTGTTTTTAACTATTCTCCTTCTTAGTTTTAAAAAATGCCTTCCTTCTTCAGAAAAATACCTTTAAAGTATGTTGAAAAACTAACACGAACATTTGGTGGAGACCACATTTCTCCGACATGGTGTCTTCTTGTTTTTTTTAAAACTGAGAAGAAGTTATTTTGCTGAATGTGGGAGCATTTCAAACCTAGCTTGGCTCATCAAAAAACACACCCAAATCAACGTTTCTTCCTTAATCAACACAAATATTTGTTTCCTAAACTGAGGAGCAAGAGGACTGCTGGATAGCTCAGTGGTTTAGGTCTCTGACTGCAGAGCCAGAGGTTGGGAGTTCAATTCCCCACTGTGGCTCCTTGACAAGGGCTGGACTAGATTATCCATAGGGTCCCTTCCAGCTCTATAGTTCTAAGATGACGACGACAATGATGAATCTACTGCTTGCTATACAGTCCAGTGTGAGCTATGAACTGCTGGATAGCTCAGTGGTTGAGGTCTCTGGCACCAGAGGTTGGGGGTTTGTGCTTCTTTGGCAGGAGCTGGATTTGATGATCTATTCTATAGGGTCCCTTCTTGCTCTGCAGTTCTAAAGATTCTTATTATTAAGACGGAAGGTAGTCATTCAAAGTTTTCCAACAGCCTGAAGTTTTTTGCCCCATGCATAGATTTCTAACGTGAAATGATTTGCACCTTCCCTTTTGTAAATCCTTAAGTTGTCTTGGTGGAGGTCTTGACAGATGCTCTTGCAAAGCTTAGCTCTCCTCTTCACAAGAGACATGGAAAGTCTGATCTCATTGCAGACAGAACCAGCACAAAGAAAAAGAAGCTCCTGAGGTTCTCTCTCACTCCCTATCTCTCTGTACAGAAAGCTACGGGGACACTTACAAGAAGAACCGGCATAGCATCTTCTTCGGGTTTAACATATCCCACATCCGGACGATGCTTCACGATCCGAACCTGTTGTACCGGGCTGAGCTGAGAATGCGTGCCTTTGGAACAAGCCAGGAGCAACGGCTGGAACTTTACCAGGTGCAGTGGGAAGGGCCGGGACAAAGGGTCCATTTGCCACGACAACAGGACACAGCAGGAGAGAGTGACCCACATCGTGTTGAATTCCTCCCCAAAGTCAGAGGGGCTGTAGAATGTGTGTTGCGTTGTACCCTCTAATATGGAGACCCTTCGGTCTACTCCTACATAAGTTGATGAGGTTGATGGCTATTCATTGGGGTGATGAGAAAATACTCTGCATATGCTCAGGGGGACTTTTTAATCTCTAGGGCCGATCCCTCAAAGTCGAGGCACACACCTTGTCCAGAATCATGTTAGGAAATGCCAAATGTAATGGTCCCACAGCAGAAAACTTTCACACAATTTCCAGCTGGCACTTACACCAGCTGGGTATCACCCTGTTGAAAGCAACAAGGCTTCCTTGTGTGCAAGGGTAGTGAATACACTGTTAGCCAAATCCTGAGGTTGGGGGGTGGAGAGACAACCACATATGCAATAGGCCATTGCACAGAGAGGGGGGGAAAATCAACAAGATTTGACCTTTATTTCTAATGAGGTTTGGCTCAACTTAAGTCCTCGAGCCAGACTCTGTAAACGGCTTTTGCATTCTACGTCAAGAGAAGGGAGGGTGGAGAAAAGGAAATTTCTGGTTGCTGGTTTCAAAATCGGCATCTCCCATTTCTTCCGTTCTTGAAAACACAACTCATTCTCTGCATGACCTGCATTGTGCAAAATGAAATCTTGAGCGCTGTGGAGGACTTGGGAGAGAAGCTGGAAGCCTGGAAAACATGGGTGGGTCATTTGAAGGGCACAGAACTCCTCGCTTTTTAATCCTAGAGGCATTCCGCCGATTTTTGCCTGCTTTTACCAAAGCAGGCCTGAGAACTAGAAACTTGGTGGTTGTTTTTAATTCAAAGGCGGACTTTTCAGACACCAACGCACTGCAGTACTTTGTGCCTGAAATGACACCCTGAAGGAGCCAGAAATTTGGGGTCGCTTATGACTTCGCTTGGCGTTTGGAGTCATCAAAGATGAGCAACTGTGTAAGGACCTGGGAGGGTTTGCTCTCATTTTGCTAATCCAGCCTTTTCTCCCCCCCATCACCCTCCAGCAACACAACTTCCGGAACACCTCCACTTGGTACTATCTGGATGGGCGCCTCGTTAAGTTGAAGGCCGAGAAGGAATGGCTTTCCTTTGATGTCACGACCGCCCTGCGGCTGTGGCTGGCAAGTACAGGTAAGCGAAAGTGGCGTTGAAATGAGGAGAGGGGGAAGTTCTGTCATTGATGTCTGTTCACCTGCTCCTGGGGCTTTGGTATTTCGGGCTTTAAATCAATCGTTGTAAAAATTCAAAATATGACCCGTTTTCAATTCTGCACCACGATTTACCTGGATCCAGGGTGGTGTACACAGGCTCATGAAATCTGCATGCGTTTGGAAAAAGTATCGCAAAAAGAATCCTTAAAAACTTGAGCAGGTCCTTTGAACATAGACGGAAGAGGACAGCGCAGTGCAGTGCAGCTTTGAATTTCTGGTTCGTTTCCTCTAGCGGTGCAGCAGAAGTGCAAGGATTTAAAGAGCAGAACAGCTTCAAGTCCCCACAATTTGGTTCACTCCTTTTTTTAAATTCTCATCCACTGGCGCTTACAGTCTCAGCTCGTTCTGAGACGTTCATTTGAGAAAGAATAAAAGATTTCGTTTACTCAACGGTTGAACAGATCAAGCAGCAAACCGGGAACAAACCCAGCTGACTGACTTTCAGCAACAGACTCACTGGCTGCTTCCGACAGACTTAAGGCAAGGGGGGGGGGGGAACAGAGCAGAGAGGTGGGGCTCTCTTTGAATTCAGAGGCAGGGAAGGAACAATCTGGTGAGTGCTGGAGAGATTCACAGTCAACCCCAGCCCAGAAAGGTCCTTGCCAACCACACCTTCTAAAGGAAGTATCCGAGGTGGCCAAAAGTCCAGCACAATATAGGCTAGAACACCCCATGGACTGGCATGAAGAGGCTGGCCCAGGTTACGGCCTCTTTTGCTGCATCAGTGCAGACATCCAGGTGCCCAAGGTCCATGGCGGCCAGATGGGTACTTCCAGGATGCCCACGGCAAACCACCACAGAAGGTCTCCAACCTGTATCCCAACATATCTGAAAGGGCCTGGATTCGGAAAGCCCGCGGTGAATCAAGTCGCGATGTTTCCATTTCAGTGGCCTGCCTTAAAACCCGGGCCGGGTGGGGCTGGAATGGATGCAGTCGCTTTTCCTGGTAGGGAGTCTTGCCCCCGGCCTTCAATAGATCACCTTCAGGCCCACGCTCTGTTATGCCGGGGGGATCTCCCCAAACTGTAACCCTAAAGCCCAGGAAAAGCTTGAGCGCCAGATTCGCCAGAACCCAAAACGTGTCATGATGACTTTTACAAAAGTGTCCCCCGGCACTGAAATGGCAACTTGCAAGTAGAAAGCCAGCGGATCAAGGTTTAAGATACACCCCTCTTTCCCTGATGTGTTTGTATGCATTTTAAATATAACATTTTACAAGAAGGTGCAGACCACAATACAGCATCGCTTCGTCTCTCCATCGCCTCGCCACCCTCCCAGTCTTAAAGGCTACGCTCTCTCCGTTGGCCACCTCCCTCCTCCATAGTGGATCTACATGAGACAGAGGATGAGATGGGAATGCTTGTGTTAAATGTATTCCTTCAGACAAGAGGGGTGTGTGAGGGTGGGGACTCCTTTTCCAACCGCTTACAGAGCAAATAATAACAAAACACTCCCTAAAATTTAGCACAGCAGCAAGAGAAGTGGCCTGGAAACTCCTCCCTCAGGCCTCAAACGTACACGTTTTCTCCTTGGGTTTGAGATGTAATTAAATTTAAGTCTCAAATTAATTATGCCTTGTCATGAGAGTCTTTTTTAAAAAAGCAACCAAGCTGACAGCCCAGTCTGAAACAGTACAATCTCCTTTAGCATTTCATTATGTCTTCTGTGTAGGTCTCCCCGGGCCTGTTGCAGACTTTTGAGTTTCTCGTTAAATTCCTCTAGCGGTGCAGCAGAAGTTCAGGGATTCACAGAGAAGAATAGCTTCAAATTCCCCAGAGTAGTCTGCCCCATTTTTCTCATCCATTGGCACTTGCAGTCCCAATAACGCACTCTAAGACATTAGTAGGAGAAAGAATAAAGACATTGCATTTACTTACAGATCAACAGCAACTGGCAAACATGACTGCTTTCGACAACAAACTTTAACAGAATAAAAGACAGGGAAAGGAACACAGAGCAGAGGGGCGAAGCATTCTTTGAATTCAAAGGCTGGGAAGGAACGAAATGATTAGTGCTGGATAGCTTGACAGTCACCTCAGCCCAGAATGGTTCCTCCCTGCCAAACCTCCTAGAGGCAGCATGCAAGGTTGAAAAGCAAAAAAAACCCCAACTGTGTCGACAGTCGCTCCGTGTGTTGCAGATGCATCCATGAAAACACTCCAGTGCCTCTCCCTTCAGGGGCCGGAAATGCAGGGCAACTTCCCCATGGATTGCTCTCATGCCCAGGGGTGTGGGAGTAAAAGAGTGGGAGAGAGAAGGCTGCACCGTGCCATGCCACACCCTGGGCATGCTGCCATGGGGTTCCGGAAGGAGCCAGATCAAAAGCGTACATGCGTCAGGCGAGCTTGGCATGCGCCCCTCTCTGGCTGCTTTCTTTGCCACGGTTGCCAGTAAAAGGAGGGAGAAGAAAAAATAAAAAACGGACGGGAGCAGGATTAGAGACGAAGGGGCTTAGTTTCTTAGCAAGGGGTCCCCTCTTCGGGGTCTTCTGAGTCAGACCTAAAATCAAAGGCTTGCTGGGCTGCGGGGAGGTGAAACGCCCAGGGTTGGAAAAAGCCAAACCTCAGGCGATGGATTTTCTTGGGTGCGTGATTCTGTGGTGGCGAATTCCACCTTCCTTCCTCTCTCCTCACTGAGGACTAGGAGCATGACCTAAAATCCGCCTTTGTGCAATTGCAGAGAGTCCGGGAAGATTCCGCCTCAGCGCCCACTGTTCCTGTGAGACCACCCCGGAGGAACTGAAAGTGGACATAGAAGGTAAACCCTGAGGAATGGGTGCGAGGGTTGGACTGGCCAGAGTCTGTATGAATTTGGTTCAAGGAGACAGGTTCACACCCTGTTCGGTGTATGGCATTTCCAAACACAGCTCATTTCTGAACCAAAGAATGACATGAGGGTTTTAGGGATCAAACACCCGTTTTTGAATCAGTTTTGGGAGAGCTCCGTGCATTTCAAGCGGGGTGGGTCTTTGCACCCGGGCCCATAACAAAGGCTTCTTTTTCTGGCCCTTCCCATGCACCTCCATTTCCTCTTCCCTAAAGCCTGCGAGACTTGAGTGCCAGGGGTTGTCAAGAGGATGCTTAGCAGGCTTCTTGGATTCAGGATGAGACCTGCCCCCTTGTGCGAATCAGGCTTCAGACTTTCCTCATGATCATTCTCCTGACCCACATGCCTGCCATTCTTTCAGCCTCCGGCTGGGTGGGAGAACCTCATGCGGAGGGCGGGAAAGTCTTTCCTCAGCTGAACCAGGTGATCCAGTATGATCGGAATATCCCCCAGGAAGCCGTGTGAAAGCGCACAGCCTCACACACAAAGCATAACTTGTGTTAGATCACTAACCGTTGCGTTAACCTATAGATATGCTGCAGCCAGGCCTTACAGGGTCAAAGCCTTTCTGAGTAACAGACTATAAAATCATACACCACCACCACACCAGACTTCCCTGTTCCCTCTGAACCTATCCACAGTCCTCAAAGTAGCAGAGAGAGAGAGAGAGATGGATTTTTCCCCCTCCAGGAACAATATAATATTGCAAACTCTTGTTGTTGCAGTGCAAAGTATTTAGAGCGGTTTTATTTTGAATTGGCCATGGAGAGCCATTAGCTGTACAAAAGACCAGCTCCTCGTTGTTCAACGTGGACTGATCTGTCCGTCTGCATTTTCGGACTCTGCTTGTGAGGGGAGGCTGGTTGTAGGGGTTGTCATGACAAGCACCCGCATTTCCAAAATTTACCACCACGTGGCTGGTGAATATGTGTCACTGTCAGTATTAAGTCAACATCCCGCTTGCATCCACTGTACTATAGACGACCAGATTGGGGTTCCTCCGTCTGAGGAAAAGGGCTACCGCATACCGCAGCTTGTGCTACAATCAGCCCGTGCGTTTTCATGGCACCACGCGATTCTTGGTGAGACAGACTCTCACATAGCTACCGCTCTCGGCACACCTCAGCACGCTTCCTGCATTTTTCCTGAACTCAAAAGAGGACCTCCTGATGAAAGAACAAGTCTTTTTATTGTGGGGTCACGCACAGGCTAATTCCATCGCATATTCCGCTGTAGGCGCACCCCCTCTTCAAACTCCTGAACGCTTTTCTTCCAAAATGTGTCCCTCCTTAGCAGGGTATTTCCCCCCTACACTTTCCTGCCTGAATTAATATTGGCACACTCTTCACACTTAGCTGCCTGACGTATTTTCCCTCCGCACATAGGTCAGGGTCGCACGGCATGCTACGAACCGCGCACCCTTAGAAGCCGAAATCATAATTGTGCGATGGGGCCTCGTCTATAGATGGTTCTTTCTGGTTCACTAACAATAATAATTGTGTGCCATCAAGTCAGTTCTGGTTTATGGCGTCCCTTTTCAAGGTTTTCCAGGTAGAGAATACTCAGAAGTGGTTCCCCATTCCCTTCTCCTGGGGGTAGCCCTGGGACTTTGCAGCTTGCCCAAGGCTACCCAGGCTAGCTGTACTTGCAGAAGGCCCAGTGGGGGGAATCGAACTCCCAACCTCTGCCTCCGCAGCCAGAGACCTAAACCACTGAGCTATCCAGTCAGCTAACAACAGCCTAAGCACAGCCCCAATAACTGTTCTCTGCAGCTACTACAGGATATGAGAGATCTTTTTATAATAGTTTTTTTAAAATTAGGGAGGCAAATAAGGAGACCGTTGGGGTGGATGTACCCCTCTATAATCTGAGGGAGGTACATGGCATCTCCCTGGAAATTGACCACCTTCGGTTTAAACTGTGGGCAAAAGCACCATAACTCTTGGAAGTCATGTTGGTGAACTCACTGCCAGCAGTTCAGAAAAAAAATTAGAAAAGGCCGTGGGGTCCTTACATGATACAGATGCAGGAAGTGGGGGGGCGATACTTTTAGTAAACGATAACCATGTGCCATTAAGTCAATTCTGACTGAGGGCAACGCTTTCTGGGATTTTCAAGGTAGCGAATATAAAGAAATGGTTTCCCAGTCCCTTCTTCTGGGGGCATCCTGGGGGACTGTTCAGCTTGCCCAAGGCCACCCAGGCTGGCTCTTCTGAGATGCACAGTCGGGGAATCAAACTCCCAACCTCTGGCACCAGAGCCAGATACTTAACTCACTGAGCTATCCAACCAGGTTCTGGCTCGCTGGAGCCTCGGATTTATATCTCCTGGAATTGCTACCCAAGTCTTCAGGAAAAACATAGGTTAGCTTTTAAGTGGCACTTAAGCTGCCAGGCATGGGTTCTGCTTTCCAGTGTGCAGGATTTAAGAACAATGGCCTAGCATCTTATGAACCACTGAGCTGAGAAGAAGTAGAAAGCTTTATTTCATGCCCTGCCACACAGCGGGGTCCGCAATACCCACCCACCCCGATCATCCCCACTCTCCCAATGGGCAACAGCCTACACCCTACATTAAGAGTGGGGCAGGAGATAGACGGAGACCTACTGGCAAATCTCTAGTTGATTTTCCAAAGACCAGAGATGATTTATGATTCCCAACTGCGCCACCGACACAACGACCTTTTCTTTTTCCATTTGCAGCAGGAACTAGATGAGATTCCCTCGTTTCTGGTCTTGGGGGGGGGGGGTCAAATCCAAGGCTTCAGAGGGTGGTGCTTGGAGGCAACACTCCTCCACAAACGTTGGCCTCTTTTACCCGACTCTTGGCTGGCAAATTCTCCAGCCTGAGCTAAAAGTACACTGGAAGACACATGACATCGGCTAACTTCTGACCCGCTTCATAATGCCGGCAACGCAGCAGACCGCTCTGGTCAAATGAGCTACGATACAAGGCTAGTGGTTACTAGACACTGGATGTTTTATGCTTTCGGTCCTCCTGCTGCCACATGCAGCTTGATTTTTGCTTGCATGAGCTACCTGCTCATGTGTTTGTTTATTGAACCGGCATTCCAGCAAAATGACGCCCCGTCTTCTCCCCTAGCCACTCAAAGATCGGCGGCAGCTGCTCTCCTTCTGTCCCCTTCCTTTGACCCTGGATTCTGAACCAGATGCTGCAGGCTGGCCCGTCTTTGCTCTCCGGACAATACTGACAAACCAATTCACCATGTGATTACAAGATGCTAGGGAGATCTTAGGACTTCATGAGATTCTCGGGGGACAAACCATGTCTGGGGAAGCAGTAGAAAGCCATATTTGTTGATGGTGGAGCTAATCTCCAGTCCGCACACTTTTGCGGGCCAGTTTTGTTGACTGTTATTTTGGAGATGCCGGTTAATGTATTATCTGGCATGTGGCATGCTGGACGTATCCAAAATAATTTTCGAGTCACAGGAAAAATATCGCTGCAAGTGCTCCTGAAGGCATTTCCTTGTTTGTTTGGCTTTCCACATTCACGGGGGGGGGGGGGGGGGGTGACAAAGCGTTTTACTGTTCCGTTTTATATTTATATGTGGTATGTTTTTCTGAGCAGCAGCAGACAGATGGTTTGAGATCAAATGTAAAATTAACACAGGGCTCTGCCGACACTTGCTCCTTCCCAGGTACTAAAGTGAAGAGAGGGGACCAGCAGCAGATCAGCCAGGAGAAGCAACAGCTGCCTTACCTGCTGGTGATGGCGATGCCACCTGACCGGGCAGACCAACTGCAGAGCCACTCCCGGCAAAAACGAGCCACAGCTAATTCGGAGTACTGCAGCCAGTAAGTGGTGCAAGGCCAGGAGGGAACCAAGGATACCCTGTGCAGGGACATAAGTAGAGATGCCTTGGTACGCAGGCGATCAAACCAGTCTTACACGCTTGTGGTGGCCATACTGCCAGCTCTGTTTATACCCCACTGAGTTGGCAATATGTGGAATATGTGAGCAGGAGGATCGCCAAGAAGCTGAGGACCCTGGTTTTGTAGAGTCAGTGAATACGTGTTGGGTTTTTAGTCCAAACATTCCAGGAAGTTCTGAACTTTTGTTTTCAGCACCTTGGACAGGTCCCTTAAAACTTGGGCTAAAACTGTGGAGTGGCGTCATGGCTCCCCAGTCACCATTCTTCAGCAACGGCGGCTTGAGAACGTGGCGTATGTAAACCACCAAGACCGGGATGGAGAGTGTGATGCCTTCCAGATGTTGTTGGGGTGACGATGCTCTCCTCCTTCACTCTTGTTGTGCTGGCTAGGACTGATGAGAGTCCAACCACATCTGGAAGACCACATGTTTTCCAGGCCTGGACTAAGACCAGTTTGTATGCAAATAGAGACAGAAGTGTGGGCATTTGGGGGTCAGTCAAATAATCCGAAGGAAAGTGGGAAGACAGATGTCCCGTGAGTCAGGAGTTGCCTGAGAAATGTGGTCCGAGCCCAGCTGCCGTATTAATCTGATTTGGAGGCCACAGTTCAAACTAGACGGTACAGAGCAGCCATTAGCAGCTAAAAGGATGCTAGCGTTCCAGCCAAGATTCCTGCAGTGCTTGGTGCCTGAGTAATCAGGATCGGAAAGGAAGCCCATGTTTACCTGCAGATGGCCAATCAGAAAGCAAAGCAAGCTAATTTGCGAGCTATGGGCTGTGAGAAAAATCCCAGCTCTAACTAAAAAATATATTCCAGCGCTTAAGGGATTTCACTTTTGTGATGTTCTGTATCTCTCGCTCAGTTTGAAGCAACTTCAGGAAAGTGAAATTGAATTGGCCAACCCCAGAGTCTTTGCCAAGGTGAAAGAGAGAAAACTTGGGTTTTTTTTCTGTGGCTTAGAGAAAGGGGTCGGAAGGCCACCAGGGCTCAGGGTTTGGTCTCTAACTCCTTCTGGATTCTTCTGCTCCAGATCCCCAGAGGAGAAGAACTGTTGCGTGCGGCGCCTCTACATCGACTTCCGGAAGGACTTAAAATGGAAGTGGATCCATGAACCCAAGGGCTACTACGCCAACTTCTGCATGGGGCCTTGCCCGTATCTCTGGAGCTCAGACAGCCAGTATAGCAAGGTGAGGGCAGACGCTCCTGCCTATCCAGAAACCTCTCATATTTCTGTCTCTGTTTTCCCACCTCCTTTCCTCCTTTCAAAACTTGGCATGTGGAGTCTTGCGTTGTATTTCAGAAAGTAACTTTAAAAATCGTAATGACTTCCGGGTTGAGATGAACAATATTTTCAAGATATTACTTAGAGGCATTTTGAGTGTAAGGGTCCACGCTTTCTACCACTCTCTTGTTCATCCTCATTCTCCCACACATGTGCAAGAAGAAAATATCACAAAAGCAACGTGCCACATCATGAGAACGGAAGCTTTCTCGTGTTGACAGCAACAATTCGTTTCTTACTTTTCTGGTTTGAATTACTTTTGAGAAAAACTGAAGTGCTGTTCAATGGAGGGTAGTCACTCCAGAAGGTTGCAGTTCTAAATAGGTGTTTCTCCTTGTCCTCGGAACAGGTTCTGTCTCTCTACAACCAACACAACCCATCTGCCTCGGCCACCCCCTGCTGCGTCCCGAACGAGCTGGACCCCCTCGGCATCATCTACTATGTGGGCCGTCAAGCCAAAGTAGAACAGCTCTCCAACATGATCGTCAAGTCGTGTCGCTGCAGCTGAAGACAAGGCGGGATGGACTTGCATTCTGGGTGGACTGGAATTTTTAAAATTAAAAACAAAACAAAACAAAAAAACAAAATCCAAGAGGAGAAGAGGTTAGGACTGAAGCCGAGAGGACAATGGGCAGCCCTTTCCCCTTGATGAAAACCTCATGCCTTAAAAAGAGAGAGAGAGAGAGAGATAACTTTTCCTTTTAAAAAAAAAACTCATCCAGTGAGATTTATTATTATTATTAATATTATTATTATAATTATTATTTTATTTTGTAAAGTTATGGTTTTGAGGGGTGGGAAACCTGGAATTCTTTTTAATTGTTTGGCTTCAGGGGCGGAGAGAATTATAATTAGAATAATAACTGCTCAAACAGAAGAGGGGGGGGGGGAAAGGGAACATGTCGTCATGTCGTTTCCCTATGCAGCTTTCCTGCCATAAAGAACGTGTTGGACGAATAATCTGGAAACGGACATTTTTCATGGAGGAGGAAAGCCAGCGAAGAAAGGGTGCCCCCCCAAACCCATGCCAAGGTGATAGAAAAACGTCAGATGGGGTCATCCTCAGAGGGCAAAGGATGATGTCCAGAGCCAGCATCCTTAAGTTTTCCAGAGGTCAGAACGGCTGCCCTCTGGATGGTACGACGATGCGCTCACTTCCAGCAGGTGCCTGTGTCGCGGGACGATGCCGAGGTCGCCTGACAGATGCTCTCAGACCTTTGTGATCCCAATCCACCCCACCCCGAAGACAGCAGGCGAGGTTTCCATTCGACGCATGTTTCAGAAATGGAATGCCACCCGCCCGCCCAGAGACCACTGCCTGGCTGAACCCTCTCTGTGCTCCACTCTGATTCCGTCCTCTTGTCTCCCTTTGGCAAGTTGGCTCCAGTCCTCGTGGCCGTTTGCCCTACACGGGTTCGTCCCTTGCCAGGAGCATGTGAAGAATGGAAAAGAGAGGAAACTTCTTATGGGGGAAAGGACTCCGCCCACGAATGACTTGTCCCCGCCTTCTGGCCACTTAGCCCCGCCTCCTCCCCCAGAGCCTCTTGTCCCCCTTTTGACTGCTCAGCTGGTTGAGGATGCCAGAGCCCAAAAGGGGCAACTCAGAGAGAGCTTTTTGGGGTGCCATGAATTGTTTGCGCTCGTTCAATCCGAGGTTCGCCTCCAGCAACGAAGGGGGGTGGCGGAGAAAGGGGCTGTTTAAGGTCCAGGTTGGGGCCAATTGGAATGTCAATGTCACATTTGAGTGTAATATTAAATATTTCTATTTCCCTGCCTGGATTTGCAAAAAAAAAAAAAAAAGTGTTCTTTGGTTCCTACGACTCCCCTTCCCAGAGATGGGAATAAAATCCGTGAGTCCTATTTCTTTTTTTATACTAACCCTTTACTCCCACCAACTCCAGACGTGTCAACAGGTCATAAGGGAGAGCAGGAATAGCCATTTTCACCCTCTTTTCTAATGCTAGAAGACAGTGAAGTATGAGCAATAAATGTAAGGCAACCAAAGGTTGTTCTTTTGTAGATAACTAATGAAAACTCTGTTCCAGGATGTGGAGAAGTTCCCTCTTTTTTAGTTATCTGGAATTACAACTAGCCCTTGTTGTTTCGCAAAAGTATGTTCCCCAAGCTTTGCCCTGCACCAAGAAAATATTAATAGCCACTAAATCTGATGCCTCTTGAGTTTGGAAGTTGGCGGAGCAAGAAATGAACAAACCCAGGGACTGTTAACCATGGAAACTGAACAGAATATCAATGTATAAAGGCAGTGAACTTTCCAATGCACAACAGATGATGGGGAATGGGTTTGATTTTGTGCCCTGGTTGTATGTAAGGTTCCCAAACCTATCAGGCTGGCTACTAACCGTACTTTTCGTTCGATCCAGCAAGGTTGGTCCTAGATGTGTACGAGTGTTTATACAGGCAGAACAGGTCTTGAGGAATGGAAAGCCAAGGGCCGTCTTCAGAGAACAAGCAAGAGGCAGCCCGGGACGCAGAAGGATGGGCTCACTACATTTTGAAGTCATTCAGGCTTCCCCAAACCTGGAATGTGTGGGGCTACAACCTCCATCATCCCCAGAAGAAGATGGAGGTTGCTGTTCAACACATCTGGCAGACACCAGATTGGAGAGGGTGGATAGATTGATGGTGTACACCTGGCAGGTCTGGAAGAATAGGAACCCAGCATCTAAAAATACCTAGTTACAGCACTAGATTCAACCAAAATACATCATATCCTCAACGCTTTTGTGCATCCAGAGGGCTGGAAGTTGGCTGTCTAGTGTTCCACTCACCACCAAGTCCAGCTGGTTTGCTGGTGCCTTCCCAGGCTGCAGGGCTGCCGGGCTAATTGACGTGGTTGCATTCCCCTTACACCACGGAGTAAATATTTACAAGTGTCACGTTCTTGGCAAAGGGCCTTGGCTCCTACATGGGGGGGACAGAGCTCCTTCTGGGTGACCTTGTAGAAGCTGGTTCTTTGTTAACCACGAGGACAACAACTCAAAAGGGGGTGTTCCAGGCCAGAGCGAGGATGCAGCTGGCTCCAGGGAGGGCTGCCAAAGCCAGCTGTTTACAACCAGGCAGCTTGGGCCAGCACTTCGCTGGCTTGTGAGAACTGTTGACAAAAAAGGGAGAGACTGGGAAAAGGGGGGAAGTTTGAAAGCGGGGTACATAGGATGACAAAAAAACAAGGATGTCGTGTCGTGGCTGTGGATTTTGCCTCGTTTTGTAGCCCTAGCATCCTTTAAAGAGCCAATTCGCACACTTCCTTTCTATCCCATTTCGAAGACTTGCAGGGAACGTGTCCACGGAATCTCTGAGCCACGAACGTTGCCTCTGAGGAAACGGGAGGGCCTACCTTAAAGGGCTGTTCTAAGGATGGCTAAGAACATGCATGTGTTTGGGTGGATTACAGGAGTTAGGATAGTTCGGATCAGTGGCTTCCCCTCTTTCGGCCGTGGGGCGCCCCGATCATGTCCCTGTGTCAGTTGTGAAAGATGGCGGGGCATTAGAGGGGTGCTACAGCTCACAAAGAGCAAGGAGAAACAACCTGGCCCTCCAAACGTGTTTGGACTACAACTCCCAGAAGCCTTGGCAGACATAGCCAGTTGGTGAGGAATGACAGAAAGCATCGCTTAACAACATGTGGAGGGCCACAGGGTCCCCCTCCCCAACATAAAGGACACCATCAAAGCCTGCTGGGCCTCTGTATCCCTGTGCATGAATGAGCAGCATCCTGTAATAGAGTGGTCCCCAACCTTGGGCCTCCAGATGTTCTTGGACTACAACTCCCAGAAGCCTTCACCACCACCTCTGCTGGCCAGGATTTCTGGGAGTTGAAGTCCAAGAACATCTGGAAGCGGAGAAGATTTAGAACGGTGGGGCAAGCTACCTTTTAAATAACATTTGTTCTCTACCCTGTTGAGAAAGTCCAGGACCCCAACTGGAACTGGGGCTCAGAAAAAGTTACTTCTTTTGAACTGCATCGCTCCCAGAATCTCCCGGTCAACATGGCCCCGGTCTTTAAAAAAAAAAGAACTTTTCTAAGCAGTGGGCGGAAGACTGTTCTGTTTGAGAAGAATAGCTGGCTACACAGAAACATAAGTGGATAAGCCCAAAGAACAGGGGAGTGCAAACCGATTAGATTTAAAAAAAAACGTGCACAGAAGGGAGGCTGCAGAGCAGAGCTTAACAGGCGACAGAGAGTCTGGCTGAGCACCGGCAGCAAATATGTTCCCAGCCCGGTCTTTGGAACCCTTTTCTTGTCTCCTGAGCTACGGCCTGCTGTTTGCCTTCTCGGAGGCGATTTTCAAGTTCTTGACAGCGCCGGCCTCCACCCAGGATGCTCCAGGTTCACCGGACTATCCTAAGTGCCAAACGCTGAGATCTATCACCTTGCGGCCTTCCCCACAAATCCTTCAAAGCTACATGCCTTAAAGCTTCTGTTTTAATTCCCAGCAATCAAAAGCTGGCACAATTGGCAAAAGGCGGCCTGAAGAGGCTGGCGTGAGAACGAACAGACCCCTCTTTACCTCTAAGGCAGTTCTGCTTCCAAGGAAGCATGACTGTATCCTCTCGTTCAGCCCTCACTTTCAGGAGATCGATGGAAAGAAAGCTAAGAACACCAATGATCATGGTACCGAAGATCCCCGTTTAATCTCTGCACCTTAAGTCTCGTTGGAATCGGGCATGCTCTCGACATGCTCAGAGGCAGTCTCTTCTCTATGATCACCTCGAGCCCTGTCTCTCTAATTCAACAGGGTGTGAACATGTGAGCTGGGTGCGAAAGGGCAGAGAGGGGGGGGGAGAGAGAGAGAAATCCAGGCTTCGTAGGGAATCTCCTCAATCCCAGCCGTAGGAACGAGAGAGAAGTGGAAACCTTTTGGCCCTCCTTCATGCGCAGCAAGGCACCCGACCGACTCCTGTGGATCCTGCCAAGATCCCTCTCTGTAAACACACACGGGGAGTTTCCTTCCGTTGCCAGGGCCGGAACTCGGCTCAAGCATCTGAACTGTAAACAGAAGCTTGGCTGGGAAGAGCTTGAGTGAGTGCAGGAGCTTTTTCTGGGGTGGTTCGTGGTAAACATGGAAGGCAGGGCGCCTCACTGGGAGCAGCTGTTTGGAAAGCTGCTCTCTATTACCCGACCACCACCACCACTTGTTCGTTGGACGGAGTGGAGGTCTGGAGGAAGCAGTTTTCGGGCCGTCTCGAGCTCACCTCCACCTGTCGTCCTTCTCGAAGATTTCGTCGCCAGGGGCCCCTTCCACGGGGCAGGTGAGGCTGTCGTGCAAAAACCAGATCACGACAGTCAGAGCAGCTTCGGGAAGGATTCTCATCAGCACCAATGGGTCATCAGGATGAAATGTGCAAAGAGGTGCAGAACTGCACCCCCAAACCAATTTGAACCGGCCATGAGTCTCATGGGGGGGGGGGGACATGCCTCCCAAAAGGAGGATGTGAGCCAGCCAAAAAGAAAGAAAGAAAAAAAATCACAAGAGGACAAAAAGGATATTGATCTGCATAAATTTCCATGAGCTGATTTATATGTACTGATGCAAAATTAGAAAGGGCTTCTAGAATTTAATATAATTTAATATTTAATAGAATTTAATTTATAATATCATTCTTGTTTGACCAGGGAAGACAGAGACCAGGAGACCTGTGAGTTTGCTGGGTTTGTTGTCCAGGAGCTACTCGCTGGGGATGATGGGAATCCTCAGTTGGAGTTTTTACAGCCTCGCATGCTGCCTGGAGAAAGCGTGGCTGGGAGGGACTTTTCTGGGCTGGGGTGACTGTCAATCTATCCAGCACTAACCAATCATTCCTTCCCTGCCTCTGAATTCAACCAGAGACCCACCTCTCTGCCCAGTGTTTTTTCCCCTCTCTAGAATCTGTTGAAGTCTATTGTTGAAAGCAGTCATGTTTGTCAATTTGCTGTTTTGATCTGTTCAATTGTAAGTAATAAAACCTTTTATTCTTTCTCCTACTGTCTCAGAGCGAGTTACTGAGACTGTAAGTGGATGAGAAAAAGGGGTGAACTAATCTGGGGGAACTTGAAGCTATTTTACTCAGTGAATTCCTGCACTTCTGCTGTGCCGCTAGAGGAATTTAACCACCACAATGGGAACTAGAGTCCAGACACCCGGCCATAAACATTCAAAACTTGGCAACTACCCGAAGAGTTCTTGATCTCCTTCTGTAGGGGTTCCTTCCCTTTAAATCAGACTTGGATTGGGCAGACGATAAAACAGAGGATAGCTTCTGAAGAATGACGGTTCTCTGGCAGATATTCAACAGGAGGACTGCCCTCTCTAAAAAGGGATGTGTGACCCCCTCTTCTTGTTTGACACCTTGACCACTAAGCCTGTGACCCAGCCTACATAGTATAATAGGCTTGAATGTAGGGGTGGGGTGGGGGTGTTAAATGCTCTGTCTCTTCTTGCTCACCTTGGTTTTGTGCCCTGTCCTGTGTGCGTGCGTGCGCGTGCATGAAAAACACTTGGGAAAAATAGCTTTTTTTTCATGTAATGTGTGGCGTTTGAAAGAAAGAAAGAAAGAAAGAAAGAAAGAAAGAAAGAAAGAAAGAAAGAAAGAAAGAAAGAAAGATGTTAAAAAGCACTCCAGTTTTTCTGCTGCCTGCAGGAGTGTTTCCCGGTCAAATTGTGGGATCAGTAGGCAACGCTTTTAAAATGGAATAAATTCCCAGGAACCTTTGGCAGTAAAAAAGAAAAGAGTGGCTGTCCAGGAGAGTTCACCTATTGTGAAAGCCCTGTTTGGCACTTTGCAGTGTCAGAAGCTGTTGTGAAGCAAATATATATCTATATATATTCCTTAGGAAAATAAACAGCATCTATACTTATTCCTGGGCTCAAAATAACCCTGCCGTGCTCCTTCTTCCTCTACAGTCAAGTTGCTAAGATGGGAAATAATATCGCTAACCCTGTTAGAGACCAGGGGGTGAGGGATGGAGGAAGGGAAGTTAAACATATCCTGCCGCTTTGTTTGCATTCCAATCTACAGATGGGAAACTTTCTCAGAAAGAAGGGACTTGCCAGAGTGAGCGTGACTCACAGCCGTGACACAAGCACCCGTCGTGAGACTGCAGCAGAAAGCACTAATGCTATTCGAGCACAGAAACCAAACAGACATATCTTACGAAGAACAGGCGTGTGTGGGGGGGGGGGTCCCACTTCGCTCCCACCCTCCCTGCATTAGTGCCACTACACTCCCAGAAACCAGAATCTCCCTCTTTCCATGGCTGATCATCCTCAGAGCTATCTCCCTGCCTGGAGACCTGGAGAAATAGATATGATGATGAGACTTCAGCCAGCACCCTGAGACCTGGGAGAGTGAAGCCCTCCAGATGGTCTTGGACTACAACTCCCATCAATCCCTGACTGGTTGAAATCTTTTAAAAAAAAAACCCAAAAAACAGGAATATTTTTGAGACTGCTCTGCTCTGGGTGGGGGCAGCCGTCCAGCTTCTTACTTGAGGATTTTTTTCTCTCATCATCTCCCTTCCATCCTGCTCCTTGTGCAAGAAGACACAACATGGGTTATTTTGAATACGGTTATTTTGAATAGGAAGCGCAGACCTTACCCCTGAGCCCTCCACAAATTCACAACGGTAGAGATTCGTGGCTATACTACTGCCTGGGGGGGGGGGGGTGTTGTTCAAAAGGGTGGGTTTTTTAAAAGCCTAATTTCGAATCTCTATATAACTTCAATTACGATCATACTTCAAGAGCTGGATGGGGTTTCCCCAGTTTTGCGTCACACGCTCTAAGTACTACCCCAGGCTGCGACCGGAACCGATACCATGAATTTTATCCCTCTCCAAATTCGGTGTCTTGAAGAACTGTCCCGTTTCCACCATTGTTTTTTCTTTCTTTCTTTCTTTGCAGCTGGGAAAAAGGCTTTTGCTTAAAGGTTTTTGCTCATGAGGGTTATGGTCGGATAAACAGGGGCCTGTCGGAAATGGAAGCCGGGGAGGGAGGGAGGGCAGGCCCCCCAGATGGCAGGTAAATATATATTTCCGGAAAGCAGTAAAAAAATAAAAATAAAAATGACTTGTATCATGGAGAGGGGAAATGACACAGCTTCGTCTCTCCCCCCCCCCCCCCCTGCCTCCCCAACCGCTGCCATCCTGGCGGAGGAACTGACACCAGCAAAAATGGCTTGTGTGTGTGTGTGTGAAGTATTGTACAAAAGACCGGGAGTTCCTGTCAGCATGGTTCACAGACCCCGGCCAGCTGCAAACAGGCCGCTAACTGCGCAACAACACAAGGCGACACACGCTGACACAACAACCCAGCCCCTCGGACTTGCCAGTGTGTTTGTTTTTCCAAATATTTCCAGCACTCCGGGCTGCGTTTTTCCCAAGCATATACAGAGTGCCCCTGACCGTGCGAGGAGGGGCAAAGTAGCTAAAAATATCATCCTCCTTTCCTCTCCGAAGGAAACTAGCTTCTTTTGCTTCTTCTTTTTCATGGACTGATAGACCCAGCGCTATTCTTTTTTCCTTTCCTTTTCTGACCGATGGGAAGTAGCTTTGGAAAGAAAGCATGGGGTGGCCGCGCTTTGTGTGCGGAGAGCACCTCTGACCATGTGTAGAGTGCAGGCAGAATCCAGCAAAGCCGTCCTTAATCAGGTTAAACATTAAGATATAAGGACGCCTTGAGCCTTCTTTGTTAAAGATATAATCATAATCACACAGATTCTGGAAAGATAAAAATGATATTAAATTAGAAGATTGGTATAATGAAGTATGGGACATTGCATTAAATGATAAATTGACTACTGAACTTAAGATGAAAAGAGGGGAAATAAGTTCAAATATTTTTTATGCTATTTGGGGTAGAAGGAAAGGGGAAAGCCTCTAAACAACAATCAATACAATTTTGGAAAGGAAGTTCGTATTAAAAGTATTGTTCCAAGGGGTCCCGTGGGTATGGGGTGCACGGTGGTTTAGACTGTAGAGTAAGTATTTTGTATTTTTGTATTTGTTTTGAAAATTAAAAATAATAATAATAATAATAATCATGCAACATCAAGTCCACTCTCACTTAGAGTGATCTTTTCCAAGGTTTTCCAGGTAGAGAGTGTCCCGAAGCGGTTTCCCATTCTCTTCTTCTGGGGTCGTCCTGGGGCTGTGCCGCTTGCCCAAGGTGACCCAGGCTGGCTCTGTGTAGAAGGGTGATAGGAATCGAACTCCCAACCTCTGGCTCCACAGCTGGATACCTAAGACACTGAGCTATCTGCCAGCTGTGTTCAACATGTAAGAACAAATAAAGAACGGTTTGCTGCCCCTTAAGGGCACCAGAAGCCTGAGACTACCACCTCTTTCTCCCTCATGGTAGGGCCGGCCCAGATGTGCCATTTTCAATCCACAGTTGGCTGCCTCAGAAAGCTGATGGTGTGTGTCTGTGTGTGTCACAGGATACAAATTCCACACAAACCACCTGGGCTCCATTTCACTTCAAATTATGCCAGCCTGTCTTCACCTCCTCCACCACATCCCAACCACCTCCCACTCCTGGCTCTGCTGGGCTGGGTGGCAGATTTTTATCTTTTCTTTCTCCTGCCCACTGATCCACCCACCCCATTCCTTCTCACACACACACACACACACACACACACACACACACACACACACACACACACACCATGCCACCATGTTGGCATGAACTCCTTCGGCTGCCCTGTACCCGCTGAGGAGGATCAGCCGAACGGGCATCTGGGGGGTTCGCCAAACCCAGCGTTTAAAAATAGCTTTTCGGCCATTTGCTGTACAAACTCCATCTGCATACATTTGCCGTGGCGGCGGCTTTGGTAGAGGAAGGGAAAGAGCGCTGGGCAAGCCAGGCTGCCGTGCCAGGCTGCTGTGCCCGGACAACCCTGGTGAAAATGGAAGGATGTTTATTCCCGACGTCCTGCCCCCTCCTGTTTTGCTTTCCCAGAAACCGCTGGTGCCGACTCAGACTGCGAAGGCCTCGGGGGAACATGGGTGCTTTCCTTCCTGGCCTTTTCAGGGCTGGGGGAACCCGGTGACGGAACGGCTGTGGTGTGGGTGACTTGTGAGATCAAGGTTCGAGTCCCCAGCGAGCCATTAAACTTGGCAGGCAAATTTGGGACAGGTTGTGCTCTCTCTCTCTTGGCCTGTCCTACCTCACAGGGTCATTGTGAGAATGAAACGGGGAGGGAAAGAATCGTGGATGTGGTTTTATGCTTGCTGAAAGAACGTGATGAGTTAGATATAACAATATAATTTGTTGGAGGGGGGGGATGACAAGACCTACAGCCTAACAATATCTAGAGGGCAAGAGCCTGAAAAGTTTGGTGCGCGGAGGGCCTTGAAATGAATGGCTCAAATGCCCAGTTCCAAGGGATCCCCCCAGCCCCGTCGTGGATGCCAAAAAGAGCAGAAGTATTGAACGCTTTACATTGCATGGTCTCTGGCTCTCTCTTGTGGCCAGGTTCTGGTAAATACACCCTTAAAATACGTATACATAGGCATTTCTGAGGTTTTTTATTTAGTATTTGCAGGCAGTGCCTAAATGAATCAGCAGATACTGATCCGGCGGAAAAGGGGGTTCCTACTTCACTAGCCTACATGAGGGAGTGGGGCATATGGTCACTCCAAGGAGGGTGACATCTGGATCTCTCAGTGGTTTAGGAACGTCTTCTAAACCTCTGGTTCCACCCTCTGTGGAACCAGAGGTTGGGAGTTCGATTCCCCACTGGGCCTCCTTGATAGGGGCTGGACTTGATGATCCCGAGGGTCCCTTCCAGCTCTGTCGTTCTGAGATTATTCCCCTTGTCCATGTGCTGATTGGTGCTTTCCAGCCATGAGCGTAATGCTGCGATGGTGTGTGTGTGTGTGTGTCACTGTTGTTTTACCAGCTGCATTGCTGCCATTTCTTTGTCTCTTCTCTGTCCCAGTTCTGTTTGTTTTTCACCTTCCGCGCCAGGAAGCCCAAAGGGCAGCCCTCCTCCCTTCCCGAACCATCCCACGGCCTCCCTTGCACAGCTTTAACCACTGGAGGGTCGGGTCCTAGGAGGTGGGCAACGGGGGTTGCCCCATCAGCACCCCTATAACTTGCTGTGCGCCTGGGGGCAAAAGTGGTCCTCCAGACTGTGGCTGGGACTACAATCCCAATCACCCCTAGCCAGGAATGCTGGGAGTCATTGTCGTCCAACGACATCTCCAGGCTTGTATTTTTCCCTAGCCACGACTCAGCCCCCGGCAAGGAAGAAGGCTGGCTGATGCTGGGGACCCGGCCGGCTTCCCCTCATCAGATCCAGCCGGCATCAGGGGCCACCATGCTCAAGGTTCAATGCTCAGTGCTTCACTCCAGGTGTGATGGAGGGCAGGCGCCCACGTCGGTCCATGGCAGTCACACGCTTTTCCCCTGCTTTCGAAAAGTGTTCGGAGAGCATGGAGGAGAGGCTGGCCTTTTCTCTCCCTGTTTGCTCGGTCCTGCGAGAGGCCGGCAGTGAAGTTGCGAAAGCTTGTGTCTTTCTCCCGCCCCAGCAACGGCTGTGGCCTGTATTCCTGTCAGGGCCATAAATCCTGCCCTGGACCCAGAGCAAAAACTGCAAAGATGTAATTCTCTCAGGGCAAGGGTGGGGAAGGCTCCAGGAATTACTCACCCAAGAGCTGGATTGCCCTTCCTTTTCTCCCTGCCGGAACCACCCCCATGCGCCACTCGCAAGCACATGCGCACGGAGCTTCCGACGGCCTCCTCCCAAATTCATTGGGAAGGCAGCGGTCATTAGTAGTTAAAGCAAAGGCAAGAGGCTCGTAAGCAGGTTAAGGACAGGTAACATGGGAGCAGTTCTCACGTGATGCTAAAAATAAGGGTAAAAATAATTAAATAATAAACCCTGCCCATGGGCCTCAAATCAGAAGAGGCTACCTGTCGCCTCTCTGTGGGAATAACCCACGCGGCCTTACCTCCTCCCTTATCCGTTTCTGCTGAAAACGGGTTACCTGCCAGTTCCCACCATCAGGGGTAACTGGATGATTCAGTCCTTCCCAGTGTAGGAATGTGGCAGAGTCTTCTGATGTGTCCCTGTATGAGTCGCTGTTCAGGACCTGCCTCCTTCCGATCAGTCTCTCCTGGCTCTGCGCCTCGGCGTGGGCTGTGAGTGGATTGTTTCGTCCCTCTTGATGCAAAAGTGCAGCCACTTCATTCATCCCTTCAGTGGAAGCTGCCAGCTCTGTCTGCGTAAACCAGTGCATTGGCACACTCTGAACAATGACTCACACAGAGACACAAAGAGATGGTTTCCTTCTGAGCGTGGCTGACTCTTAGTCCTAGATCGGATTAAGCATAATTAAAAAGGGGGGCTCCGAACAAGGACAGAGTGACTGGCTTTCACCGTTGAGTAATCACAACCAGCGGCCACGCATCTTATTATTAGCCTTTTAGCTGCTGCTGAGGGAAAAGGGTGTGACCGGCAGGCCTGGATGATTCCCAGAGCCTCTCATGTCATGAATTATGTACTGAAGGATTCTTGGTTTGTGTCTGTGGGAAAGGGAAATGGGGGAGTGACACTGAGTGGTTATCACAGGAGAGCAGAGAGCCAGGACTGAAATAAGGGTGGGAACGTCCGGGTACTGTTTGAGTCTATGCTCACCGTGGCCAAACTTTAGAACATGGGGTTTCCTCAACAAGGCAGGTTCCTTGGTTCATGAGTCAAATTCTTCTTCCTTATATCGCACTATCACAACCTTTCATGTATCAAGTATTACCAGCAAAGAAATACAGGTGATTCATGTTCACAATTCAAAGTGCTAGTTTTAGCCTATAAAGCCCTAAATGGCTGGGGGCCCAAGCGATCTCAAGGGTGACCACGTCTCCCTTGATGAGCTGACCCGGGTGTTACGATCACCAGGCGACAGCTTTGTCTCGTCTCACCAGCTCCACATGGGGACCCGGGAGAGGGCCTTCTCTGTGGCTGCTCCAAGACTTTGGAACTCCCTCCCACTGGAGGCCAGCCTGGCCCCCTCTTGGCTGTCCTTCCACCAGCAGGCAAAGACCTGTCTCTTCCGGCAAGCCCTCCCTCAATGAGTAGGGCTTTTTAAAAACAACTGATTGTGTCCCATTGCTTTGTATGTGTTTATATGTTGATTTTGTTTACTGTCTTTTACAGGTGGGATCTGTTTGATCCTTTTTTAGTATTTGTAAACTTACTGGTTTTTTAGCTTTAAAAGTTGTCTTTTAATGATGTCAGCTGCCTTCGGTCCTCCCTAAAGAGAAAGGTGGGTAAAAATATTTTAAATAAATAAAAAGTCAATAAATACAAAGTGGAAGTCTTCCAAGAAAACTGGAATCCCATTTTATCCCGACATGTTCGCCCTGTGGTTCTTCCAAAGAATTCGGGATGACTGACATGGATTTACAATCTCTCTGTCATGGCTTTGCACGACAGCCCTACAAGGTAGCCTAAGCCAGCAAAAGACAACAGGAACCAGATCCTTCCTGGTTTCATCTGACCGTAACTCTCCCTGGTCTTAAGTCCTGCCATTTCTAGCCATTATACCACATTGGCATCTCTTTTTTTTTAAGACAGTCGGGTAATGGAGGCGATTGGTTACCGGGTGGATGAAGTCACTCAGGCATCCCGGGCCCCCACCGGCTATAACTCTGTTCCTCCTCGGTGTGTTCATTCACACCAAAATAGACCTCGGCTTATATTTCTCAGGATTTGGAAACGATTTCTCTTTCTCTCCATCTCTCTTGGACCGCTGGTTGGAGGATTCTGGGAGGTGTAGCCCCCCCCCCAAAAAAGAGGAGAGGACCGTTTCCAAGCAGTGAGTGGGGTTGAGCGAATGAAAGTGTACAAGGCGCCTATGTCAATGCATGCGTGAGCATGTGAGCGACGGTGCTGCCAGGCAGAGAGAGAGAGGGAAAATCAGTCCCAGCGAGACACATTTTCCGATGGTATTGGCGAGGTTGCGCCTTCTCGCTCCCAGGCAAAGGGAGCTCCGCACAAAAGCCTCTGTGTGACCCAGCAGGTTGCATTTGGCCTGTGGCGCAAGGCCGGGAGGAAGGTGGGATCCGTTTCCTGCAGTCCAAGAGAGCTCACACACGCCCCTCCCTGGCCGCAGACTGGTGGTCTCGGTGGTTGGGTGGGGGGCACAGGCAGGTGTCTTTCCATGCAACGCTGAACCACATGCCAAGCCGGAGACTGCCCCAGCTACCTTGCTAAGATCCCCCTCTTCTACCCTGAGCGAGGAAAACTTTTTTTTCTCTACTACAAATCCCAGCGTCCCCCAGCCAACAGTGCCACAAGGGCAAACCCTACTCTGTCCAGCTGGCAGCTTGGGGACGTTTGGCTTTTTGCCGGCATCTCCCACCACTCCCCGGTTAACACCTGGCGTTCTTTCGGTTACTGTGGGCCATCAAGGAACTTTTCCAAGCCCGCAGGGTTGTCACGAGGGACCATGGTTCTCACTCATTCTCTGAAAATGCAACCCGCTTTAATAGCTTAACAGCACTTTAAACACTTTTGGTTGCGGGTGAGCTGGACTGTGTCCAACCTTATGGGCAACCCTAAGATTTCCAGTCCATAAACTCTTCGGCTAGCCTGGCTGCCGAACATGTGCACGGAGATCCCCCGTGACAAGGCCCATAAAGCGTGCGACCGTCCGAAGTTTCCTGGTTCAGTTGCCACAATATTTATTTTTTTAATTTGCTGAAAGCAGCCCAGTGAGGAACTAATTCCATAAATATTCGCCACGTTATCTCTCTCTCTCCTACTATGTCGGAGGAAGTGGATTTGTCCACGAAAGCTCAGATTAAAACATAACTCTTGGTCTTTAAGGCGCCACCATGTTTTCGTGTTTTTAATTCGTTCTTTTATTTTTCATCATCATCCTCTTAGAACGGCAGAGCTGGAAGGGACCCTAGAGATAATGAAATCCAGCCCCTGTCAAGGAGGCCTCGTGGGGGACTCGAACTCCCAACCTCTGGCTCTGCAGCCGGATACCTAAACCACTGAGCTATCCAGCAGTTTAAATTTTTTTATTTAGTTTTTTTGTTTTGTTTTTCCTTATAATAGTTCCAAGGAATAAATTTCCTCCTGGGCATGTGCTGAGTGCCTTTTTCCTTTCATGATTGTGCCAGTGAGGGACGCAGTCATTCATCTGACACTTCTTATTATGACTGCCCCCCCCCCACACACACACCCGAACTCTGTGTGTACCGGGCCCCCCGAAATACATCCCAGTCTAGACCCGCCCTCAGCATCAACACCTTCCCAACCCAAGTCCCGGCCCCGGCCTTGAATCTCCTCCGTCTCTACCACTTGGAGGAAGCGAAGGCGGGTTCCATCCTGCGTGAGAGAGACACGACGGGGCTGGGTGGCCACAAGGAGCCTCTGAGTCAAAGGAAAGAATAACAAGTGGCAAAAACAAGGACAGGCAAGCGGGCAGGCCCGGGGTGTGGCCGTGGGCACCAAACGGAGAAGCCACAGACAGCAAGGTAAGGCTAGGCATTGCCATAGCCTAGTCAAAGTTGGTTCTATTGACTAAGAAACAGCATCACAGAGTGTCGGTCAACCATGTACCAGGGAATCAGTGGGAGCTCAGTCAGATGCTTTCTCCTCTCCCTTCCTGCTGCCTGGGGTATTCTTTAACTAGGACGGATGACCGAGGAAGGGAGCTTTGCCTTCGTACATACAAAGCCCGCACTCATCTGCTGAGCGAAGGCTGCCGGCGCGTGGCATACCTGGTCGACACTCTCTCTCTCTCTCTCTCTCTCTCTCTCTCTCTCGGCTTTTGCCAAAGTAATCTGAACGACATGCCCAGAAATAATTCTGTGTCCACTGCAAATTACACAAATTGAAATACCTTCTCCTCTTTTATTCTCCCCGCCCCTCCAATTTCTTCTACTTCTGCAAACCCAGAAGAGAGGGCGGGTGGGTAGTACGGAAATCAGAGTGCCTCTCTTGTTCAGCAGGGAGAAACAGGTGGGCATCTGAGTAAGAACAGCCCGATTTGTCTGTTCCTTCAAATGGGCTGGGTGTATCGCTGATGGTTTCGGTATTTTTCCTGCCATCCAGATGACGCAAGGCTTATTCTGCACTGATCGGTGGGTTCCCCCCCCCCCCCGTGTCTTTCAGAATATTTTTGTCCTTGCTGACAACTTGGTTTAGTTTGCCCCAAGGTTTTTACTGAGCGGTGGTGTTTTCGCACTAAGCTGCTTTCTCATCATGAAGTTCATGTCTGTGTCAACTAGAAGCTTTTAATTAGCTAAAATATTGGTAGGGGAAATGCTCCAGATAAGGAGCTCCATGAGAACCAGATTTCGGACACGTATTTCCAAGAATTTTAATGATTTCATGCGGAGAAACAGTGGCTCGTCGTTTCCCTGGTACGATGTTTGGCATTTGGAGCCCATGTAGGTTTGCATTTCAATATAAAATCCATCCACCTGGATGTTTGCGTGTTGGTATAAAAGGACATCATTCATTCAAGTTGTGTTAGCAATGTGGCAAAGATCTCTTAACCATCCCATCTGCCTTCTGAGACTTTAGCAGGAATTGCCCACAAGCTTCCATGCATACTTTCAAACCACAAGAGCTAAAAAATGGCTCTCTCTCTCTCTCTTTTTTTAAAAGGCCTTTTTTAAAAATAAAAGCTGGAATTCTCAGAAGACTGAATTTAGCACCTAAGACCACATCTTGCATTTCCGGCTGAATTACAACAGGAAAGGAAAGGCAAGTTGCCGGTGAATATATGACTGGGGTGACATGACCAGGGACAAAAGACTGCCAAGTGGCTTTGACGCTCCTAACAAAAGCCTTGGCTGCATAAATCACTCAACAGGGCTTTTCGTGGCACTTTGGACCTAAATAGCATGAGTGCCTTGCTAATTGTGGCAGATCCAATGAGTATTAAAGGGCCAGTTCAGAACCTGGCACGCCGTCTGCACTCTAAACCAGGGTGGATTAAATCAATGATTTTTTAAAAAATTAAAAAAAACACTGATTTTTAAAAATTTATGTCGCATTTTTTAAATTTAAATCTAATTTTTAAATTTTTTTTAATCCAATTTGTTTTAATGAACCACTTTCGGAGGCAAAATCCATCTAAATATAGTTTTCTGCTTAACATACATGATAGTTCAAAGGTTATTTATTCAGCATGAATAATAAATTTATTCAGAGCTTAGTTCTGCAGCATGAGGCTGTATATTCATGCAACATTTACATTGTGGGTCAACTAATTCAATTAATCCAAGTTATCCATGATGAGATAATATGCACTTTTTCACAGTAAAATTGTTCTCAACCATCACATGAGAACTGCATTTTATCGGCCAGTTCACTCCCCTCCCTGCCCCAGTGGCTAGCCCACGTCTTCTCCAAAAACAGCTAGAAAAAGTTACTTCCATCAGACGGAGAAATACAAAGGCCGTCCTGATAGTCCGTGAGAACCAAACCAGACCAAAACTCACCGGCCGGCTTTGTTACGACCTACCGCTATTCCACAAAAATATGCACCTTTTCAAGTGCTTTGAAACTCTTCATCAGTGGGTGTGATTTTTTAAAAAAAATGGAGGGGGGAAAGAAATAGGGAAATCCACATATTTGGGCTGCTGCTGGTGTGGTCGAGTGAGCTTCTGTGAAGATCACAATGGAGAATGATGATTGAATGAATGTCTGGGAGGTGAGCAGTTATTAGATTCTACCTAGCCCTGTCTAACTTGGACACAGATCTGATGGATAGCTCAGTGGTTTTAGGCAGCTGGCTGGGGAGCCAGAGGTTGGGAGTTCGATTCCCCCACTGGGCCTCCTTGACAGGGGCTGGACTGGATGGTCTTTGGGGGTCCCTTCCAGTTCTGTAGTTTGGTGATGATGATGATCATATGTCTCAGATTAGAGCTGGCTAATCTAGAATGGACCCATTTGAAATCATAAACACACAAAACCCCAAAGCAACAGAAAAAGTAACTTTTGGCGAGCTGCCGTTGCCAGAATCCGCCAGCCAGTGCCCATGGTGGCTTCAAAATGCTGGCCGTTGCAGTCCCCAGAGTAACTTTTCTAAGTGCTTCAGTGGTGGTCCTCTTCCTGAACCCTTGGTGGAAAGATGATGGTGGAAAGGTATTCCTGGCTCTTTGTCTGAATCCACATCTCTGCTGATAAAGACACAAAAGGAAAGCTAGGGGAAAAGTTGGCAATTTTATTTACAAGGAGATCTCTTTGCAAGGGGAAAAAAGTACTTTTTGTCGATAGAAAGGAGCCTCGAGCACAAAAATTATAGGATTTCACTGAAGAGCCAGAAATCTCAGTCTCCCATAACCTGTTTTTTCTCCAAGTCTGCTTATTCATAATCACATCTGTTAGCTGTTTATTAGCTGCAGATCAAAAATACTTGCATCAAAACCACAAAAGCTTTGGCCCTCGTGATATTCGCTGGACTTCATTTCCCAGAAGCCTCAGCCAACAGTAATGCATTGTGGGAATTACAGTCTAAATACCTGGCCGACTAAAGGTTTCCCCTCACCTGGTTTGTCTTGGAATGAGACTGCAGCTATGAATTCACTCAGTGTGCTGTTAATGGGGAGAGTGACAGGCTGGGACTTAGGAGGCTTGAGTTCGAATGCTTACACGGGCTCAGGGGAGCTGTAGGGAGCGGAACGAATATATAAAACCATTCCTGAAATATCTCGTCTTGAAAAGTAAAGCAAATTGTGCTGCTTATAAAAAAAAACCCAATAGCACTTAAAGCACTCTCTGAGTAGTTTATAATTTAATTACGCAAGCTGCCATTTCCACTCCCCCCTCCCCCCCCCCCCAGCAAACTGGGTACTCATTTTACCGACTGCGGAAGGATGGAAGTCTTGAGACTACCTGAGCCCATTGGGATCAAACTCAGGTTTTGAGCAGAGTCTTGACTGCAGAACTGCAGTTTAACCACTGGGCCAGGAGGCTCCTGTCAAGCCCTGCCACGGTCATTGTAAGGCGTTTCTAAATGGGTGGCAGAGAAGACACACGCTTTGACTCAGGCTTTCACACTATGACAAGTCAGTTGGACTGCTGTGTAACTCTGGCCACCTACCATAAATTTCTCCTTAGTTTATGGAATAAAAACTGAGTCACCTGCTGTCCAAGAGTCTTGCCATCCTGTGGCTACCGTCAGCTGCTTTTGCGACTCCCTTTGATGTACAGTTGAAGGATAAAAAGTGACTAATGCCCCCAGCAAACGAATTCAGCCGTGCCTCCTCTTCCTGGCCCAGTTTTACGCCAAGAAACAGGATCTGTGCCATCTCTGGCCAGAAGCATCTTGGAATCTCATCGTGGATGGGGTCACTGTCTGGTGTGAGGCTTCGACCCCCATCCATTTAACCACAAAGGCCTCTGCCAGGATTAGATCCAGATGTGGGAGAATATGAGTTTTCATTTTACAGCTCTGCTTTTGAACAGTGTGTGTCAAATTATACATTTCAGAGTCTGGATCTGCCTCCATCTTAAAAACACATCTGCACGGGCTCATTCTAGCTCCCTCGACGCATTTGGAGCAAGGCGTCAGGGCACAAAACTTTAAAAAAAACCACACACAATATTCCATGCTTTTTGATATACATTCGTCTTAAGTTACCTGACACACAAATACTTCACAGGAGGGGGTGGTGAAGTAACTGGGAATTTTGGTTAGAAACAAATACAACAAGTTTCTAGCCCTCAAAGGAAACTCAGCACGGTTAAGAACAGGTCTCTCCAAATGAGTATTAAGGATACCGAGCAGAAACTGGCAGTGGGTTGGGAGAAGAAAATACACTTAATTCAACTGCCAGAATTGCTTAGGATGGCATTCTGACTATCCTGGAGCATTAGGTGGATTTTTATTTAACAATAACACATTCACCATGGTGCTGTGATTAATGGTCCACAAATTTTTCACCTAAATGTACAGGTAAACTCCCAGGAAGGCACACACTGAAACTGAATCAGCTACCCTGGGAGATAAACAATAAGAGGGAATTACAGCGCTGAATAATGGTAAGCACCAGGGAAACCACACACCTTCCAGCGATGCAGGAAACCACTGTCAGAAATTCTCCTTTATAAAAATATGTGTGCAATTTTGGGGTAATTTCCTTTCTCTCATTATACACGGAAGAACCTGGTGAAAAATAGGGACTCACCAGACAAAATGGAATGTATGGAAGAGATTACTGTATGTGTTTTTCCCCTGGTTAACAATCCACCCTCTGTGTATGTATGTTTGTGTACGCACACAGAGATAGAGATACACAAACATACTTAGAAGGAAGCCTTGTGACTCAGTAGAGCCAGGGGTCGCTAATGTGTGCCCCCCCCAAAATATTCTTTGCCTACAATTCCCATCAGCCCCTGCCAGCGTAGCCAGCAGTGAGGAATTCCGGGAACTGTAGTCCAACAACATCTGGAGAGATGAACTGAACTCAGCGCTGAATTTTTTTTACTCTGAGATAAGCAGCTGTAAGGTTGCAATTTTGAAAACTTTGATTAGCTTTCAAGGGAAAGTTTTGGGAAATAGATTGGAGGATGTATGACCGGGCAGATAGCTCCGTGAGCCAGAGGTTGGAGTTCGAGTCTCTGCTGTGCCTCTAGAGAGAAAAGCCAGCCTGTCTTGACCCTGGACAAACTGCAGCATCCCAGGGATCCCCCAAGAGAGGGGAACTGTCAATTGTCACCCGAAATCTGCTTAGCCCCCTCTCCGGAGACTTTCAAGAAATCTTTTAAAAACCTTCCTATTCCAGCAGGCTTTCTAAATTACGCCATCTTAAAAACTCCACTGAGAATGTATCTTCAACATCTGAATTTAAATTAATTTCCAACTTCTTGTTTATTTAAATTGTATGTCTGTAATGTTTCACTGTTGTACACTGCCCAGAGTGACCTTTGGTCAGATGGGCGGTTTAGAAATTTTAAAAGTTAATTTAACAAACAAACAAACAAATAAATAAACAAACCACTTCTGAGTATTGTCTATCTAGGAAATGCTAAAAAGGGCCACCATAAGTCAGAATTGACTTGACTGCACCTGATGATGATGATGGTGATGATGATGATTGGGTATGTATTCTGCCTGATTCTGTGTGAATTTTTTTAACCTTTTGTATCCTAAGGAGATAGTGCTCTTTCTCTGCAATCTACCTTACAATCTATACTGGTGCTTTTAATTATACCGATTTAATGCTCATTTTGTCCCTAATGAATCTTGGCAACTCCTAATTTCAGAAGGATGTCAAGCTTTCTGTGAACAATCTCTCCCATGGGACTACCATTCCAATCAGGCAGGAAGTGATCAGCAATTTAGTGTCAGCCTCCGGCATTGATAGATACTTTTCCAACAAGGAAATGTTTGCAAGTTATTAATTTCGAAAGAAAGATGCCAGCCCTACAGCTTGCTCGAGCGCACACCTTCTGGCCTGCCTCCTCCTTCCTTCTCCTAGAAGTGTGTGAATGGGTTGCGGTTAGTCAGTGGTGAGGGAGGTAAACATAATTAACTCGTGGGATGCATCGCAACAGGATGTCTTGATGGCCATTAATTTGGATTTGTGTGTGTGTGTGTGTGTGTGTGTGTGTTTCACGGAACAGGCAAATTTAATTGAAGAGAGCCCTGAGCCGCGTTGTAGCTAGGAAGACCCTCCAAAGTTAGAGGCAGTCTATCCCAGAGCATCGGATACTGGGGGATACAGGACAAGGGGAAGACCTTCATGTCCTGCTTGTTAGGAGAGAACTCTGAAAAGAGAGAATAGAAGACTGGACAGGCTTTCCATGGGGAGGTTTCTTGGAGTTTGGGAGCCATGCTGATTATTCCTGTAGATGATTTCCCCTCCTAGCCAGACTGTCTCTTTCTGTGGCACAGAGAGCTAAATCTTGGGTTCTCAGCTTCTCACTCTCTCCTCAGGAAATGACACATCTTTGCAAGCATTTCCCATACCCCAGCTGGGTGGATCTCTCTCTCTCTCCCTCCCTCTCCCTCTTTTCCCCGTGTAGGTTCACTGGACCCCACGGCCAGGCCTTGAAGCAAAATTGGGCTGTAACCTATCCATGGCTCTTTGAGAGACATACAGACTTGTGGTTAGCATAAAGATCAGGGAGGCTAGGCTAGCTGTTAGACATCAAGAATCCCACCTATACTTTCAGGAGATGAACCCAATCCTATGGGATCAAAGCGGATGAGCGGTTACAAAGGAATACAAGGCACAGACCCACATAAGGGCTCACACCATGCCTTTGCAAATTAGTTTTTAAAAGCTATAATTTTCTGGTACTTTGTTCACAATTATTAGCAGGGATCAGAACTCCTCACTCTTTCTTTCCACATGCCACCCTCACACAAGGCATCCGGAGAGGGCCAGCCCAAGTCATTTTGCTGTCTGAGTCTGAAGAATCTATCTATCTATCTATCTATCTATCTATCTATCTATCTATCTATCTATCTATCTATCTATCTATCTATCTATCTATCTATCTATCTATCTATCTATCTATCTATCTATCTATCTATCTATCTATCTATCTATCTATGGCAGTGGGAATCCGGGCACTTCCAAAGGGCTGGGCAATGACCAGGGGCAATTAAAAAAAAAACCCGAAGCAAAAAATGGATCAAGATCAAGGCAGGGTGGAACACCTTTTCCTGAAATTTTAGGGGACAGGGGAACCCCACCCTTGTCCACGAGCTACCCTTGGGCTGCATGTTGACTGTCTTAGAACGGCAGAGCTGGAAGGGACCCTCTGGATCATGGAGTCCGGCCCCTGTCAAGAAGGCCCAGTGGGGATTCGAACTCCCAACCTCTGGCTCTGCAGCTGGATACCAAAGCCACTGAGCTACCCAGTCATTGACTCTTCTAAAGTTGCTCTTCTAAAGTGTACCTTTCCAAGTCTTCTTTCTGCCAGAGGCTACGTACACAGGGCTACGAAGCACAGAGGAAGATTGATAGCTCCTGGTGAGCCCTCTGCAGAGGGAGGAGGCCTGATCGACCATCATTACAGCCATTCTCACGAAGGAAGGGACCCTTGATAAGCTTCCGGGAATCTTCTCTAGCACTGCAGTGTTGAGGCTTGGACAGCTTAAAAAAACCATGCAGGTACTCTGGTCCTGAAAGGGGCAGGAGATTAGCCAGTGATCTCGACAGATTCCTTGTGTGTCCTGGCCGTGTACTCCTTAGCTGTCATGGTCTCTTTCTCCTTATGCTTCCCAAGGGCCTGTGTGTGTGTGTGTGTGTGTGTGTGTGTGTGTGTGTGTGTGTGTGTGTGTGTGTGTGTGTGTGTGTGTGTGTGTGTGTGTGTGTGTGTGTGTGTGTGTGTGTGTGTGTGTGTGTGTGTGTTTAGTGGCTGTTTCTGCTGAGCCATCCAGAAGGCATTTCCTGCTTGCACCAGCATTGAGGGGGTGAAAGTTGGAGAAGTTCAAAGCTGTCTGGAAACCACAATTCAACTTTCCCAGGCTGAGGAGTAACCGAGCTGTGGATGATGCACACCCCGTACACACGGGAGAGCGTTCGCGGCAAAGCCCCTAAGGAAGGCTCAGTCATACAGGTTGGAAAACTGACAAGGATGGCTGTGTCTGGTCCGGTTGCCCCAAGGAGAGCAGAGCAAAGTCCTTCTCCAAAGTTAGAAAGACTGACGAGGGCCGAGGCATCGCAACGATGCTCAAGGAGTGGAGAGTTGACATTATTATCACAAACAGAAAGGATCAGATAAGAGTGAAGCCAAGCTCATATTTCTTCTTCTTACACTGTTATCCCTCCAGGCATGGCAATGTTTCAGTGCTACTTGCCTGAAACATCAGACATACAAACAAAGCCACGCTATCTCCCAACTGACGGCTTGCAAAGCAAAAGCAAACTAAATTGCCAAATACAGAGGGAGGCAAGTTTGCATTAGACTGAACAGACCATTTTTTCCACTAAAGGGTGCACAGCTTCCAGCTACGGAATCAGCATCTTGTCTAGTGAGGCTCACGGCCTCTGTTTGCCAGGTCTCGTGACTCCAGCTGACATCCCAGAGAACTGCTGTGCTTGTTTGGGTTTTCAGGACAGAGAAACAAATCTGATGGTGTGCGGGTGAGGGAAGAGAAAGCTTGATTTCGGCATATGGGTGTGCTTTAAAGCCCAGGCGGCTAGTCCCAGGGCTCACTAGAGCACCATGCACGTGTCCGTCGGTGCCATGTGCTTGTGCAACTGCAGCGCACCAAAAGGCCAGGAGGAAGGGAAAGAAACTGGGAGGGGGGGGAGAGCTGGTCAATGCATGCATGTGGCCCCATGGGACCATTTGCAGCCGAAGGCAAGGCGTGGAGCAGCCACATCACAGTTTATGGGCCTTCTTGTTAGCATTCTTCCTGGCAGTGACAGCATAGCAAAGATCCCCCTAGTTACGCTGTAGGTGATACCACGTGGGACGGGAACCTGAGTGGAGAGAGGACCGCTACCCGGCTTGTCCTCCCGCCTGCTGAAAAAAAAAGCCCCTCCTTATCTCATTTTGACTTGCTGCCTCACCAGGTTAGCTGACTTTCACCCAGATTCTCCTTGTACCCTGTTTCCACCATCTTTAGGCCAGGCGAATTTCGGAACCTTTGCAGACCATTCCCCTCTGCCAGTGGTTCCCCACCTTGGCACCCTGGATGTTCTTGGATTCAGAATCCCAGAAGCCTTCGCCACGAGCTGTGCTGGCCAGGATTTCTGGGAGTTCTAGTCCAAGAGCATCCGGGGACCCGAGGTGGGGACCCCACTGCTCGATGCTATTCTCTTCTACTCGGTATGGGATTCCTCTTGGGCCTGCTGCCCTTGGCTAATCTCTGGAGGTCTCCCTCCTCTCAAGGTGTAGCCATTGCACAATTTCTGTTCTGGAGAGGTTCAAACTGACTTTAAGCTGTTCTGGCAATGCTCTGACGTCCACCTGAGCGAGGGAAAAGAGACCAAACCCATCGCCTCTTGGTTCTTTCTAGGCCGTTCTCCCCTCCCTGCGGCGCCCGCCGCCTCCCTGAAACACGGAGAAGGTCGGGAGGGGGTCAGCTTCTTTTTGGATGATGCTCCCGAGGCGCCACCACCCAAGAAGCAGGGTCAGGGAACAAGATTCTGGCCCCGCTCCAGGGAACTGTCAAGACGGAAGCGGAACACGGAAAGCTAGAATCCAGGCCTGGCCACAGACCCACAAGCGTGATGATGATGAATCTAGTCCTCGGTGGAGCACCCCCCACCCACCCCTTCCACAACTGCCTGAGGTCAGGCACGGCGATAGGGGCCACCAGGGGAGTCGTAGGGCGGCTTTTTAACTCCGGCGTCAAAATGCGATGAAGTCACTGGGAAGAAATTTGGCTTCACGCAGGCAGAACATGGTTGGGGGTGGGAGAGCGACTGAAGGAAGTTGGCCGCCAGTTTGGGCCAAGGTTCATGATTCCAGGGTCCTATGGAAGGATAGTGTGGAGCAAGTGAAGAACTTGGAGAAGTTACTTTTTATTTTTTTTTATTTTTTATTTTTGGACTTTGGGGGATTTTGAGAGCAGAGCTGTCATTCTAAGCTCAGTGAACGGATGAGAGGAAGGGAGAGAAGAAATCAAGGTCTCTGTGGTATGCTAGTGCCCTGATTCTGGAAGACAGCTAGAGGGAATGTAATGAGATCTATAGATGCTCCACTGGCCGAGGACAGTGGTATCATATAAAACCTCCATGTTCAGGAGAACTATACCTTTTAATAGGAAAGGCTAGGGAAAAACCAGGGGAAATGCCTGCTGCCCATAGGCACTGTCAGTTGGCTTCCAAGGGCCAGCCACTCAGGAAAGCAGGCTCCTGGGTTCACTGCACCTATGGCCCAATCCAGAAGGATTCCTTTGTCAGGCAGAAATTCAACAGATAAACCTAGGTGCTAGATAAAGCGTAGATTTTCATTTTCTCCAGCATTTATATGTTGCAAACCTCTAGTTGCTTCCACCCTTTATACAAAGTTTGCAAACCTTGCTCAGGTTGTCTGTGGAGAATCCTTTTGGACTCGCACAATGTAACCAGGCGATTACACAAGTGGTGTGTGCTCCCTCAGGCCCCGATTGTGCCATCCATGGCACAACCAAGCACCCACTGCTGCACCACTGTCACAAAAATAAACACGGTTTGTGCAATGGCCCTTCTGTGTGTGGATCTTCACAACAGAATCCTCTCCTTCAAAACCAAACAAAGAGATTATTTTCCTTCAGCTGGCCTGACCAAATTCAATAGGTAGAGTAGTTCTTCCCAAATCAGAGAGGACCAGGTTGTGAACACCTACTATATTATTATTGTTATTTATTATTATTATTTGTAGAACTGGAAGGAACCCTATGGATCATCGAGTCCAGCTGTTGCCAAGGAGGCACAGTGGGGAGTCGAACTCCCAACCAGATGCCTAAACCACTAAGCTATCCACCAGTGCTTTAAATAATAAGAACCACAGAGCTGGAAGGGACCCAGCGGATCATCAAGTCCAGCCCCTGTCAAGGAGGCCTAGTGGGGAATCGAACTCCCAACCTCTGGCTCCGCAGCCAGATGCTTCAACCACTGAGCTATCCAGCAGTTCACTTATTAGTTAAAGAGGAGGAACCATTTCCTGCCAGACAGGCGCTAAAAACGAGGAATGCCTCGGTGGAAAAGAGAGAAGGCAACCCTTACTTCTCTGCTAATATGCCTGAAAGCAAAAGGATTCTAAGCCAGACTCTTAAAGTATGGACGACTCAAATCCCTGCACTAGGAAACTCAGCTTTATCCATTCCAATTTCACTTCTTCCACTTTTGAAAATCTGGAATTTCAAGGGCTTCCCTTCACCAATAGGAAGAAAGGTTTGCCAGTGTTGTTGAATTCTTAGCAAAAAAAAAACCCAACATTCATATCCATCCTTATTTCTGGATGAGCAGGGGGGCCCCTTTGTTCCCGCTGCTGACTGGGAGGCAGAACTCTGAGTTCCATCTATGTTTCTGAAAAGGACTCCTGAGGCTAAGTCTTGGGTTCCTGCCCCCATTTTGGGGAGCAGATAGGTCCCCGTTCCCCCCCCCCCCCCATTACTAAACTCTTGGGAGCGTCTGATGCTTGCTCATCTCAGGATAAAAGTGGCCAGAAATGGGAATGAGTCAAAGAGGAAGATGGTCCAGCAAATCGAAAGGGTTTTCACAGGCCCTACTGGTGGGTCATCCTCGTATCAGAATTAAGGATTGTCTGATCAGCAAATTAACCCGGTAGGGCCCGGCTGTATCCTTGGCCCCAACAGGGGTAACAGCCTGCTAAAAACTGGCCATTCCAGACGGTTCACACAGGAGATAAGAACAGGTTTTTTATTTTTTTTTATTTTATTTTTTTAAAGATTTCTACAGAACTGCATTGCATGGGATAAATTCAATGCTCTGAAAAAATAAGTAATTTCCAAACAATTCCAGTAAAGGAAGCTGTGTACAAGATGAAAGTGTAATGAATGTTGAATGCATCAAGGCTATCAGGAGAGCCCTTTCTCTCAATCCCACCACCTTCACGGGTCCATCTGATGGGGGACCCAGAAAAGGGCCTTCTCAGCGGCTGCTCCCAGACTCTGGAACTCCCTCCCACTAGAAGCCAGCCTGGCCCCATCTTTGCTGTCCTTCCACAAGCAGAGAAAGATCTTACTCTTCAGGCAAGCTTTCCCTCAAGGACTGGCTGCCTGAGTGGGTTTTTTAAAAAATGGACTGTTGTACCTCACTGCTTTGAATGTTTCAAGGTTGCTTCTTTTTACCACTGTTTTGATTGGTATTTGTTTGATCTTTTTAGTATTTTATATACATACTGTTTTGAACCTTAAATATTATCTTTGAAAGATGCGAGCCATCTTGAGTCCTTCATAAGGAGAAAGATGGGGTAAAAATATTTCAAATAAATAAATATTGATCTGCACTGGATGCAGATCTGTTTATATATACAACATTGTTCTGTTTTTCAGAGATGGATTACGCTCCATGAAGGTTTATACCACCACCACCACCACCCCCAAAAAAAAAACAGCAGCAAAAAAATTGGCTAGCTTTTAAGGCCACCAGATTCGCTGATTTTGCTGTCATAGATTACAGATGAATACGGCTATCCTCCAAAAATGTCTAAGAAGACGGCAGGAAAGATGTGAAATAAATGCTCCCTTACTGTCCAGAGACTTATCTCGGTATGATCTGAAATCTAATTTCTGCAACCACGCCACGTGGCTTTCAGAAAAGCTGAATGATTAGCACCCACCATACCGCTCTGAACACCTATAACCTTATCTACACAGGTTTGGGGCATGTTGATTGTCGGATTCGAGACCACCAGGAAACACAACAAATCTCCAGGTCGGGTTAGGAAATAATTCTGAAGATGGGGTTAGTCTGTTGACAACACTGGGTTAGATGGCCAAAAGGTCTTAGACGCAGTATAAGCCAGCTTCCTATGTATTCTTTGGCCAAGATTTGTCAGGGGTGTGGGTTTTTCTTACACATCCTGTGGTTGCCAACTTTTTAATCTGCCTCTGCTCCTCTGCTTTTTTTTTTTGGTAGCAGCCTGACCTGAAGACTTGAGCAGGTGACCATAAAAAATTAAGAGTCAATTATTTGATGTCTGCACATCAACATTGAATTAATGGCCTGGAAGCAGAACAAGATTGGGTTGCTAGCTACCATTCTTGAGTAACAGCTTACCAGCCTCGAGAGAGAGAGGCCCAGAACACTGTGGCAGAGGGGTAGTCTTTGCATGCAAAAGTCCCACATACAGCCACCCTTATATCAAGCCCTGGAGAGATGCTACTAGCTGATGCAAAAAAATAAATGTAGAGCTAGCTTTGTTATAAGTCAGTTTCTAAGCATATGGCTAAGAATAAAGTGTGCAACCTGGCTGCAAACAGGTAATTACTGGTCTTTTTTTGCATGCAGAATAAAGACTGAATTTAGAATTGAAATGTGGAGGAGCCCTGATTTGCAGGAAGGCAAAAAGGGACCACGTGTTTGGCCTTTTCTAACGAGGTAGATTAAAATGGCAAAGCTGAGTGAGAGGGAGTGAAGACTTCATTCTTTTTCACCATTCATGTCTCCTGCAGGAGCCCAGAGATGCTCCGGTTTCCCCATCACAGAACGGTCGCGTTTTAAGGAGAAACGCTGCAGCCGAAATGAACGCACAAAGAGCAGAGAAAATGAATCAGGCAATAAATAGCTTGGGTTTCCAAAGTGGCTCCTAAAACGCTCCTGTTTAGTCTAGCGTGTGGTGGCTGCAGCGTGGGGGAAGAGGAGGAAGAGAAACAACCCAAGGAAAGATGTAGGTGGGGTGGGGGTTTCCAAGACCGGCTAAATCAGCCCTCCTTTTGAAAATGTGACAGGGTGGGAGGAATACCCACGGGGCCATGGAATCTGGCCCTTTCCCCTGAGGCAGAAATTCCCAAAGGAAATATCAGGACGGTGAAGAATTCTTTAAAAAAATAACTTTCTGTGGAGTCTGCGTCTCCCTTCCTGAAGGAGTCTGCCTGTTGCCTCTCTGTATGATCTGGTCAGCTGCCGGCCACTACAGGGTCCTTCTGAGGAGAACGGCAGGGTAAAAATATTTTAAATAAATAAATAAATGAGCCAGAGACTTCTAAGGTAGAGCATTCGATTCTTCTGTGTTTTTTCAGCATCCGTGGAGAGAGGGGGGCTTGGAACAGATCTCCCCCCCCCCCCGTGGAGACCACGGTCCTGATGTTGTCAGTGACCCTTGGGATGGAGTAAGATCTGATAGCACAGAGGATCCCTTTCTATTCCTGCCCTGTTTGGAAAGTAATGCAGGTCTAACCACCTACCCACTGTACAAAGGGGCCGCTCCTTCCTCCGTGTTGTTTCTCTCTGGGCCAAACTGTGCGCGACAGGTTATTCTTCGCTGGGGTTAAAGCTATGCCAGTAAATGTTCTAGAGATGGGACTGAAGAAGTCATTCAGGAATCCCAAGATCCTCACTCGAGCAGCCACTGATTCTGTATCTAGAAACAGTGGGCTCTTAAGAAGGAAGAGTCTTGTGTTTGCCTTAAACACCAGCTCGCCTTATTTTAACATGAGCTTGCAAATTAGCTTGGTTATGTTCTGTGACTGGTCATCTGGGAGACAGCATGGGCTTCGTTTCCCTGTCTGATGCCTCAGGCAGGCAGACCTGAAATATGGGTGTTAGCTGGAGGAATAAGATTCAGGCAAGAGGAAATACATTTTTGCTTTGGCTTGCGGTCTGGTCCTGAGAAATACGAAAGACCACCTCCATGACATCTCTCCGACACGAGGGTGATTTCAACTGTCATGATGGGTTATTTACAATGTCTGTTTCTACCTTGACTTGGTAACAAGACAGGTGTGTCACACACACACAGCTGGCGGAATAATTAGCCATTTAAAGCAGGATTACTATTTATTATATGGATTTGGCTGGGCAGAAGGCTGTTCTGCACCCAAGATTTTTCTTTTGCTGATGTCACAGTTCCTGGGCTGGAAGATGCCACTGAAGAAGAGATGTACGTAGATGTTATTGGCAAGAGGTGATTTGGGGCCTTTAGGTGGCCAAAGTGCAGCCCTCTGGATGTCATGGGACTACAACTCCCATCAGCTTTGGCCAGCACAGCCAATGGTATGGAATGCTGACCACTACAGGGTCCTTTTGAGGAGAAAGGTGGGGATAAGTGAAAGGCAGCAGATAAATGAATCAGTGGATAATGATCCCATGGATAGGGGGATCCGTAGGATCGTTATCCACTGATTCACTTATCCACTGCCTGAAAATAGTAAATAAAAAAACCCAGAATATGTATTTCCAGGGTGTATTTACCGGAACTGGCCACTATAAGTTCCTACTGTACTTACTGCAAATATTATGCCTGATGTATTTCTACATACCCCCATGGCAGTGAGAGTCATGACCAGGTGAGGAGACAGGTCACAGACAAAGTGGCAATGGTTTGTTAACACAGTCCTAGGACAATCAAGCTGTAACTTGGTCATGTGGATACGTATGCATGTAGAGGACATGTATTTGCATTCCTTGTGTCTGAAGAAGTGGAGACGGATCCACAAAAGCTCACAATAAAATAAATTTGCCAGTCTTTGAAGTAGTCGAATGGTTCGTCTCTCATATTCTCTCTCTTTTAAATTTTTCCAACATTCCGAGACAGACGAACATAGCTACTTCTTTGGCATTGCCTACTTTCTACATCTAGAGCACAGTATGAGCAAAACCAAGTTGGGTTTCTCAATTCCAGTAGGATCCACTGCTTCACATGTTGACTTAACCAGTGCCGTACCCTCCGTGTGGCTACCCTAGTTAAGTCCAAAGTGGAATTTAACCCTACACTTTGTGTACTTAAAGATGTAGGGTTACATTCCACCCTTAGTCCTAACTAGAATAGGCACCCTGAATGCACAGCACTTGCTCAGTCAACATGTAATTCCTCCTCTAGTTGAGAATCATGATTGGATGTTGCTCAGAGGCTTGTGCATCGAAAGCTGCATGGCCAAGGGTCAGGGTGGGGGAGAATGGGGATTGTTGTCCAGCAACATCCAGAGGGCCCCAATGTAGGGCACCTTTGCCTTCCTCAAGAATCTCCCAGGAAAGTGTTTTCATAGCCTCCTCTAGTAGCTCACCTAACTGAAGTGCCAGTTTCTGTTTCGGGCAGAACAAAATGGAAAATTTCCCTACCAACCAGTTCCCTTCGTCTTGTCGGGAAAGGACTTCCCTCGTGTTTGCTAACCAGATAAAAGAAATGTGTCTTAAAAATCAGAATACACCCTGTTCCCCCCAGATTACATATTTTCTTCCTCACCCCCTCTCTGCAACTTTGCCCCCAACTATGTGTTTTCTACGACAGACAGTGTGGGTGTTAGAGGCAGGGCGGGAGAGACTCAGCTAGGATTATTTTCAAATTGCAGCTGAGCAAAGCTGGCCAGCCAGCCGGCCGGCCTTCTTTACATGTCTGACCGTTTTCAAGCAGGTCCCACAGCCCGACAGCAGCCCAAGTGGGCACCTGCTTCCCCCGGTCTGCACGGGTGGGGTTCTCCGGCTGTCCCGGGGTGTTTCCCCTTACACACCCAAACGTGGCAGAGACCAGACACCCAGTGGCCCACGGGCATGAATGGAGCTCACTGTGGGACAGACAGAAGTGGATTATATGAGCGGGTGGAGCAGAAAACGAGAGAGGGATGGCCTATTTAAGGGTTAGCGGGGGAAATGAGCCAATTTTTGCTCCAGCCTGTCATCAGGACACCTTGAAAGGTTCCAGGACTCCCACAGACATACAAACACAGAGCTGAGTCACTTGCCACTGATCTTAAGGCAGAAGGTAGATGACCCAGGGGTCATCCGTTGATACTGACTGCCAGGAGACTTGCAGAAGGGAAAAGGAGGAAAGAAGTGAAGCCAGAGTGGGCAGTGACACAACACACACACACGCAACCAAAAAAGGCCATCGCTTAATGAATCAGAGGATAGAGGACAGCGCTTACATGGGCACAGAGTAAGAACCCTGCTCCTCACCGTTGCCTCCCAGAGCTGGCTGTCAAAGGGGAAAACGGAACAGACACGCTTTCCCGTTTTTAAGTCCTTAGATGGCTGTTAAGAGATATTGGCCTGGCACCAGCCAGCTGTTTCCAGCTCCTGAGAGCCAGCCATGCTGCTGGAGACCGGTGAGAGTTCTCGGGTAAAACATCTGGAGGGCACCCAGCTCCTCAGCCTTCCAGGAGATAAATTCACGGAGGGAGTTGAAATCTATTTCTTTTCAACTTCTACCTTTCTGTCTGTGATTCTCAAGTCTGGCATATTAAGGAATATTAACACAGGAATCTGCCTTCTTGTAGGTCGGGCCCATGGGCCACCTAGGCTGGTATCGTCAGCTTTGACTGGCAGCAGCTCTCCGGGGCTCCTGCCAAGATTTACCCTAGCTCTGTCTGGAGTTCCTTGGCATGACTAAATACAGATCAAGCCTGATCCTGCTTAGGTTGAGAAATCTGATAAAATGTGATGTGGCATGGTGGCACTGATAGGTACACCAAGTGACCAGTCCATAGGAAGGAAGGAAGGAAGGTAGGAAGGAAGGAAGAGATAGAAATAGAAAGAGTTGGGAGGAAGGAAAGAAGGAAGGAAGAGTTAGAGAGAAAGAGAGTTGGAAGGAAGGAAGGAAGGAAGGAAGGATTGTCTATGCAGTGATTCCCAACCTTATGTCCCCAGATACTCTTGGGCTAAAAACCCCAGAAATCCTGGCCAGCAGAGCTAGTGGTGAGGGCTTCTGAGAGTTTTAGCCCAAGAACATCTGGGGACCCAAGGTGGGTAACCACTGGTCGATGGTGATACCCTCGATTCTAGAAGCATCTCCCCAGCAAAGTCTTTTGGAAGCTAAATGCGGCGTCCTTTTCTTGCCAAACTTTTAATGTTTCCACGCTTTTAAAACGAGTGGCGCAAAGCCTCTTCTGGCTGTCATTGCTGTTGCTGAGTGCTTCTATTTGTCAATTTTGATGGATTTTTCTCCTTTTTTTTTATTCAGGACTTCGGGTCACTCTGGGAATTTTTATGCTGACGAGAGGCCGCGGAGTGCCATAATTAATTGGAAGATTAATTAATAACTACGAGATGGCCGGGATCCAGCATGGAAGGGATTTAGGGTTTTGGACTTCCCAGAAGCATCTGGCAGGCGGGCTGCTGGAAAGGATAAAAGGAGGGACAAGATGGATGATCCGGGAGAGGTTCTGTCTTCTCCCTCTCTTACAATATTAGAGTTTGGAGTGATCTCAAACTGAATAGCAAGAAATTTGGGAACAACGAAAAACAAGGTTTCTTCACCCAGTACAGTATTCGTTTTGAGAGTATGCTGCTACAACGGTTGCCTATTTGTTCCATTTACACCCCACCTTTCCTCCTTCTCCTCCCTTCATTCTCACGACAACCCTGTGAAGTTAGGTTAGGGTAAGGGACTGCGATGGGCCGAAGGTCTCCCAAGGAGCTTTATGTTGTAGAGTTTGGATTTTTTGATTAAATTCCTTTAGCTGCACAGCAGAAGTGCAGAGGGATTCACAGAACAGAATAGCTTCAAAGTCCTGCCAATTTAGTTGGCCCTCCTTTCACTAACTGGCACTTACAATCTCAGTAACTTACTCTGAGACATTAGTAGCAGAAAGAATAAAAGGTTTCATTACTTACGGTGAACAGATAAAAGAGCAAGCTGACAAACATGGCTGCTTCAAGCAGCAGGCCTCAACAAACTACAGAGAGGGGAAAAAGCTCAGAGCAGACAGGCGGGACTCTCTTTGAATTCAGAGGCAGGAGGGAATGATTGGCCAGCCCAGCCCAGAAAGGTCCCTCCCAGCGACATCTTCTCCAAGCCGCCTGCAGGGTTGTAGAAACTCCATGGCCCAGCGGGGATTTCGACCTGGATCTCCCAAGAACAACAGTACACCACCTGGGCTGTAAGATCTGGGGAGGACAATATGCTCTGAAAGTAGGAAAATGGGAAAAGTTGGGTTATATTTAGATGCCATCTTGCTGTCAAGAGTCTTCTTTGCAGGAGTGAATTCCCATTAGTGCCATTGTCTTGGAACAGAGTCCCAGAGACTGAGTTCTTGGTCGTCTTATCCTCCTTTCTCTTCTGGAGGTGGGTTTGCAGTCTCAGGCTCCCTCTATTCCACCCCAGAGTCCCTGCCCCCTGTTGACCCCATTATTTGTCTGGACAAGTTTATTGGGTTTGTTTCCTGCGGCTACATGGAACTGTTTCTTGACCTGGGAAAGATGCCAAGAATAATTCCGGGAAGAGGCTGAGGGAGCCGGACCAGGGGGTATCCCGGAGCAGCTGCAAGAGAGCCAGCCGCATCAGACAGAGACCCACCACCACCACCAGAGCATGCGTGTGTGAGGTGGGGTGAGGGGACCACGCCAGGCTGATCTTTTTGGGATGCCAAGCCACATCAAAGAGGAGCCCACGCGGGTCTCAACGGGATCCAGGTGATTGGTGGAAGCTGATTTTGAAGAAGCTAAACCCTGTGGGGGGTGTGAGATGCATGTGCAAAAATTCATAACCGTTTCCTGCCCAGCTCATCTCTCTCTCTCTCTCTCTCTCTCTCTCTCTCTCTCTCTCTCTCTCTCTCTCTCTCTCTCTCTCACACACACACACACACACACACACACACACACACACACACACACACTGGAGAGTCCTGCAGGCAACCCTTGTAACATCCCTTGATTCAATAGCTTTAAATATTTACTTCTGACCCTATTTCCTTTTCTCATCAAACTTCTTGGCATTGAGTCAGGCTATTGGCTGATTGCTCTGCTCTGCTCTGACGGGTGTCCTGCTCCCCTAAGACTCAGGCAAGGGTCTTACTTCTCCAGCGGAGCTTCTGGAGAAGCAGAAATTGGAATTTGGGACCTTCCATTGGCCATGCATGCCGTACATAACACTCCCAAACAAAGACGTGCTTGCTGACTCCCAGCGGGGCTGCAGAAGTAGATTGGGGGGCGGGGGGGGGGAATGACCCAAGGCAGTTTGCAGAGTTTTGAATTTTTGGTTAAATTCCTCTAGCTGCGCAGCAGAAGTGCAGAGGTTCACAGAGCCAAATAGCTTGAAGTTCCCCCAGAGTAGACCACCCCTTTTTCTCATCCACTGTCTCTTATAGTCTCATAAATATATGGGACATTCGTTGGAGAAAGAATAAGAGGTTTCATTACTTACAATTGCATAGACCAACAGCAAGCTGACAAACCTGACTGCTTTCATCAAACAAGACTTCAACAGACTCAAGAGATGGAAAGAGTGCTGAGCAGAGAGAGGAGGGTCTCTCTCTGAATTCAGAGCCAGGGAAGGTATGATTGATTAGTGCTGGATAGACTGATAGTCACTCCTGCCCAGAAAGGTCCCTTCCAGTCAAACCTACTAAAGGCAGCATGCAAGGTTGCAAAAAGTCCAACAGGTGGAGCCAACTACATCTCGCTTGGGACCCGTCTTTCTCCTTGCACGGTCTAAGCACACCAGGTACCCCCTGACAAGCTGGGAAAGGGAGCTGGTGGGGGCAGGGTGAGCGGCACCCCATTTGCCCAAACCCGCAGGACCTTGCCTGATGCTATAATCAGTACTTCGTTGTGTGAGGGAGCTGCACCTCAGCCTTCCGACTCAAGCCACCGGTCCTTACCGACAGTACCTCCTGGGCCACCTTTACACCTCAGAGTCCTCTCGTTGTCAGGCCGGAGAAGACAGTTCTCCACGACCTGATATGACCGCCTCAAACCAACAAACGACCAGCTGAGGGCACCCTGCCACGGGTTCACCCTCAGGGACCCTCGTGGACATGCCTGCCGAGGTTTCCTGCTCGCTTTGTTTAAAATAGCTGAGATTCCTGGCGTGCTGAACACACAGTTCCTTCTCCTCTAAGTTCGTGAAGAGTGAACCGTTCGGACAATGATCTTTTAGGAACAGTTAGATTTCCCTGGCAGGGGGTGGAGGAGAGAATGCTGCGGTCCACCCTTCTTCCCACCGACCAAAGGAAAAGCACTCTGTACATGCACCAGGGGACTCCGTTCTTCACACATTCCAGGATTAAACCCACACACTGAGAAGAGATCCCAGTGTTGGGGCTGGCTTCAGCCTGAGCTCTGAATACAGTAAGAGCCACCAGGAAGGGCTACTGTGACTACGAAGAGCGCTGTTAAAACAACAACAACAATAAACCAGGCTTTGGAACCTCATGACCTCCAGATACTTTGGGCTAAAATCCCCTTAACACCGCCCAGTGTCTGGGGGCAGGGAGATCCATGAGAGTTGTCCTCCATGCCCATCGAGAGGCCTCCAGTTGGCAGGAGACAGATCGCTATGGTGTGCCAGGAAGGCTTTAGGGGTGCAGCTTGTGGCAATTATGCAAATGTTCACCTTCATTTTCATATTTAAATCTGCACAAAATCCTGCTTCTGCTCATTGCAGGTGAGGTTCGAAGAACCTATGCAGGTTCCTTCTTTATAGTCTGAAGGAAAATAGGATGAACCTTCTCCAAATAAATGGGGATGAATTTTCCCGAAAGAATAATCTGTGGAGACACGATCTTTGCATATTCTCTTCCCTCTTTCTCTCTCACTCTCTGGCCTTTTAATCTCCTCCCCTTGTTTCCTCCTTTCCCCCCGTCTCTTTCTTTTCCATCCCGCGAGAGACACAGAGCGTTCCTTAACAGAACACGGCAGTGGGTTTTTGAAATGGGACCAACGACCGGGGAATGCTGTAGGGTGGCCCACCCACTTGTCCAAAAGCCTACAAACAGGGTCCTTCAGAACGCTGAAATTCTCAGCCTGGTTTCTGTGTTCAGTTTTCTGCACACGAGCAGAGCAAGTCTAGAACTGCAGAATCCACATTTTCTTCTTTGGCATAGCAGGAGAGTCATGTGTCTTCCTTGATGCAAAACAGGTGCATTTGTTTAGAACGGCTTGCAAAATTTAGCCACATGTATACTTGACTGGTCGTTGATTATGTTTGGGGACATGGAAAAGGAGCAAGTCTCAGCATCATCAAATCAGCAGAATGAAGGGGTCCGGCTACACGGTGAATACTTAAGCCGCCTGCCCCCACCCCACCCCAAAGAACGGCACTTTCCCAGCTGTTTACACAGCTGGGAGATACGGTTGCTTCCCTCAACTGGGCCAGAGGACCCACTCACCAGCGTGTGACTCATCCCTCGGGGTGGGGGCTCAGACTGGTGGAGAAAGGGGCTGACAAGGCTGAGTGATGGGGCAGGTGACTCAGGGACTAACGGTGTAATTTCAGCCCACCGAAAGGTATCATTAAAACAGCCCACGGAAGATCGAAATAGCTCCGGGGCCCGGCTGACACCATGCCAGACACACGGCAAGCCCTAAACAAAAGCAGGCCATGTTATGATAGAGAAACTGACAAAACACTGGCCTCGGATAACCCAGTGTCTAAAACTCCCAGGTTCATGAGATTTCAGCCAGAAATCCTCGTACATGCATCTTCCTGCTCTAGTAACCTGGTGGATTTAGACTGAAAGACCCTGGGGAGAGGGATTTAGCATTGTAAACATTACTAAGTGCTAAAACATTTAAGGCTGTACGCATCCCCCCCCCCCATCTCTCGTACACTAGGGGTGGGCAAACGATGGTTTTCAGTGGCCTCCTCCCACCCCTCTTTTTTGCAGCCTTTGGGTCTCTGGACCTTCTGAACCCCCACCCCGTCAGGAAATGGTTCTTACTCCCAGGGATGGAGTCTCACGTTGTGGGACATACTGTCAAGTTGGATATAACTTGCACCGATGGCTAGACTCAGACTTTTTTTCCCAATGACTAGGACTCGACGTGCGACTTGCCACCCACCCACCCCTCCCTTTTTGGGGAGAGGGGACTTGTTTTTAATACGGACTTGGCGTCTTGCTTCTCTCCTCCTCCGGCTCCTGATGGCTCCTCAGAACTGAAGTGGGGCCATAAGAACAGAAGTGGATTTAATTTCTAGTTTCTTTTGCTTGTTTCTTGTTTTGCAGTCACCACTGGGTCCCAGCTGGTGTGTGTGTGTGTGTGTAAAAAAAATGACCTCCAGGCCTCCATGGTTTGCCCATCCCAGCTCTGTACCACATAAATCCTGCACCTATAAAAGCTGGATTCTGTTAATTGCATGTTACCCAAATAAAACAAAGTTACATAATCTCTTCTTGGCTTTGTTATCTCTCCTGGGCGTAGTGGTTGAGGAGTGGAGGCAAGGCGCTAGTCAGATGCCCGAAACCTCTCCTTCAAATGCTGGGATGCTTATTCAGACAATCATTATGCTGGCTAGCAGTACTCGGCACTCAGCCTTTCCTCAATCGGGTGCCCTCACATTTATTTTATTATATTTATTTAAAATATTTTTACCCCGCCTTTCTCTTTAAAAAGGACACCGTGCGGCTGACATAATTAGAAGACAATATTTAAAAGCTAAAAGCAGGAAGTATATAAATATTACAAAAGAATAATCAAACCAATAGCACACTAAACATGGACAGCAAAGATGGGGCCAGCCTGGCTGGTCTACAACTCTCAGAACAGCTGGCCTCAAGGAATCCTGGGACTTGCGGTCCACCCCATGTGGGGACCACCAAGCTGGAGGAAAACTGGCCCCCCACACTGCTATAAGGACTGGAAACTTTCGCTGCCCTTGTGAATGACTGATGATTCTTGGCCTCTTCCAAAATGCCTACTCATGGATATATGTTTTAAAGCCAATGTTTCAAAAGCATTGGACTGTCAGAATACCCACCGCGGTAATTTTTTAAACCTCTCTTGGTGCAGCAATACGGACAACATACATCAATTACTTCAATGTAAAAAAAGCAAACAGACATTGGACCTGTCTGGATTGGGTTGAAGTTGGAGGGTGCCTACCTACATGCAGAGATGTGGGGTTGGAGCAAGGTCAGGTCTTGACAAATGAATAATGGAGTGGGGGAAGAGTAAAGTAGACGCAGAAAAACAAGGTGATTTAGTTCCTTGTTGCCCAAGCAGGCAATGTGTTCACTGTGAAACCAACCCCCTCTGGACCTCAAGTGGCCAATCTAACACATACAGTGTGTTGCCTACATCTACATCATCATCACCATCGTTAGTACATATTAGCATTATGACCCTCCATCCTATGACCCTCCAGACAAATGTGAAGTGCAAGTGGAGGGGACAGGATTGAAGCTGGAGATGGATAAATAGTCAAGCAAGGCCTGACCACCTTGAATGAGTTCAAATCTCCAGGACTGGAGGAACTGCATCTGAGAGTATTGAAGAAACTGGCTGAAGAACTCTCAGAACGGCTATCCATTATTTTCTTGAAATCATGGGAAATGGATGAGGTACCGGAGGATTCAAGGAAGTCTAATTTTGTCCCTATCTTCAAAAAGGGCGCAAAGGAGGAACCTGGGAATTACAGACCAATCAGCGTGACATCAATCCCAGGAAAAATTCTGGAACAGATTATAAAGTAGTCTCTATGCAAGCACCTAGAAAACAATGCAGTAATAACTAGAAACCAACATGAATTTGTCAAGAACATATCTTACGAGACTAATCTGATCTCATTTTTTGATCAGGTAACACCCCCCCCCCCCGCCTGATAGAGGGAATGCTGTAGACATAGTATATCTTAACTTCTGCAAAGCTTTTGACAAAGTCAAGCTAACGAGGTGTGGGCTAGATAGAACAACTGTCAGGTGGTTACAGAATCGTACCCAGAGGGTGATGATTAATGGCTCCTTTTTAAACTGGGAGGAGGTAACAAGTGGGGTACCCCAGGGCTCAGTCCTGGGCCCTGTGCTCTTCAACATTTTTATTAATTACCTGGATCAGGGGGTGCAAGAAATGCTAATCAAATCTGCAGGTGACACAAAACTGGGCGGAATAGCTAATACCCAGGGAGACAGAAATTCAAAATGATCTGGATAGGCTGGAGCACTGGGCTGAAAAGAGCAGAATGAAATTCAACAGGGATAAATGCAAAGTCCTGCACCTCGGAAAAAGAAACCAAACACACGGTACAAGATGGGCGATACCTGGCTCAGCAATACTACAAACTAGAAAGATCTTGGAATCGTCATAAGTCACAAGCTGGATAAGAGCCAACAGTGTGATGTGGCTACAAAAAAGGCAAATGCTATTTTAGGCTGCATTAATAGAAGTATAGTCTTCAAATCCCATGAGGTACTAGTTCCCCTCTATTTGGCACCGGTTAGGCCTCATCTTAAGCACTTCAAGAAGGATGCTAACAAACTGGAGCAAGTTCAGAGGAGGGCAAGAAGGAGGATCAGGGGGGCTGGAAACCAAGCCCTATGAGGAAAGACTGGAAGAACTGGGCAGGTTTAGCTTTGAGAAAAGAAGACGGAGGGGAGATAGGATAGCTCTTTTCAAATACTTGAAAGGCTGTCATCCAGAAGAGGGGTAAGATCTGTTCTCCGTCATCCCAGAGTGCAGGGCATGTAACAATGGGCTCAAGTTACAGAAAGCCAAATTTCGGTTGAATATCAGGAAAAACTTCCCAACTGTTAGAGCAGTATGCCAATGGAACCCATGACCTCGGGAGGTGGTGAGTGCTCCAACACTGGAGGCATTCAAGAAACATTTAGACAGATATCCTTTCACTTGTATTCCTGCACTGAGCAGGAGGGTTGGACCTGATGGCCTTATAGGCCCCTTCCAACTTCATTATTCTGTGATTCTATGATTATTAACATGTTTACAGTGCAAAGCTTCTGAAAGTGGAGGATTGGCTGGCTACAGGCCATTGCCCAGAGGACGCTTGAGAGTATTTGCAATGCTAGTGTTAAACCAGAAGAGGTTAGGCTAAACCTATGGAGAGCAAAAACGACACGACACACCTTGCTGAATGGTGAAAAGTGCCTCCCACCAGGAGAAGACTCTGGCTGGACCATCTGGAGTCACTCAATAGATTTCAAAGTGAAGTAGGAAGATCAAGGAATAATCAAGTGAAATGGGGGTTAACTTGAATACTGGACAAATGTTCTGTGATCGTGGAAAAATGCAATCAATGCAGCACTTTTGTGCATCCATTTCATGTCCCACCACATGTACACACAAAAGAGGATCTAGTGAATGGCTGAGATCACGCTATTGAAGTCGCCTGCTTCTCATCAACATTTATCTTAAAATTTTCATTTGTTTTTAATTTTACTTATACTTCACATATGTCCATAAATTTAAATTGTGCAATGCTCTGATATGAATAAAGAAAGATTATTAACACATTAGGCTCAAGAGCTGGGTCCAGAATGGATGATGAGAAGCCAATATTCTTGGAAATTATGTAGGTTGGTAGCTCTGTGTCACTGATTCTTTGATCCTTCAGCACAAAAAGGAAAGGAAAGAAAGAAAAAGAAAAAAAGGAGAAAAACGGCCATCCTTTGGGAAAGTTTCTTCAGCCTTGGAAGTTGTACCAAAGCCAAACCAACCTCCCACAAGCTCCCGGGAAACAGGGGCCAGGGCGACAAACGGAGAAAAACAAACAGTTGTGTCAAACCACAAGCGTCTTTCAGGCCAACTGCACCCTGCAATCTTCCGAGCTGTGACCTCATCATCACGCTAGAAACCTCCCCCTCTGAGCCCAGAGTCATCCGCCTGTAACGGTCCAGGCGGATATGGGCCACTGCTCTCTGCAGCTTGAGGAAGGGAACTTTGAGGGGTTGCAAGTCACCAGATCTACATAGAGGACTTAAAAAAGTAATGAACCAACTTTTGTTCACAGTGACCGCAGATGCCTGAAAACCTGTGGGTGTGTTTGTTACAATTTTTTGGACCCTACCTTCTTTACCTTTACCATAGCATCCTCTTCAGGACTGTGCCTATTCTGCAATTCTGCAATTGCAGAATCTGCTTGTGGCCGCAGAATTCAGCCTGCTGAGAAAGGTCATATTTTTCTTCAAAAGCAAGACCACAGCAAAAGGAGGCTTGAAAGAGTTTGGGGCTGGAGATGGACAGTGGATGAACTGGATAGGATTTTAAAGGAATGGCTCAAGTTTATGGGCCTGGCACGACCCCCTCCGAAACGGGTCAAAGGATCTCTTAAAGAGACTCCATGCAAATATATGTTGTTTTGCACAATTTAGGCAGCTGCAGATTTCAGGGTTTCTCCACCTTCATGCAGAATAGAAGCCCTTGCAACCTAAATCAACTTTTATCCGGAATCAAAAGTTCTACCTGCCTGCTTCTCCTAATGAAAATCCCCACATAGAGGCAGGGAGGAGATGTCTTAACAGGTTCAGGGGTCCAGAAAGACACCCCCCCCCAACCTGGGCTGCAACCCCGATTACTATTGGAGAAATGAAAGATCATCTGCAGATCTTCCTTGAGAATATTTACTGATACTTATTTCTCCTTGGATTCGTAGCTCAGGCTGGGTGTTTCTCATTGAAAGAAATTATCAAAGGCAGGTGTTTATCAGAAAGGCAGAATACATAACAGGGATTTCAGAATTAAAACAAACTTTTCTGCTTGACCTACAAGATCGAAGGGCTGGGAGGAGGGGATACGGTATCACAAGGAGGTGGGGGGTAAGTTACAAATTCTGACGGGTCCCCAAGCCTCAGGCGACGGCGGCTTTGCTGCCCTCTTTAAAACGGCAAAGAATCTTCTTCAAAACCACATCTCAGAAGAAATATCCTTTCCGGTCGCCCACATGAACCCCGGAGGCAGAAGGGCATTCTTGAGACTTGGGGTGAAGTGGGTGTTTTTACTCAGGCTCCCAGACGTGTCCAGGTGTAAAAATGGGGAGAAGCGGGATGGCACAGGAGAGCTATTTGGTTATAAGGATGCAGAGACTAATCCCTCTGTTTATGAATAACTGGCAACAGGAAGATGGCAGGGCCCACACACGCTGGGTTCACAAGTCTTTTGCATTTCCACTGCCTGATCCTGCCAGCCCTGTGAGTCAGGGGGAAGCCCTCAAAGTCTGGGGCCCCAGGCAGCATCCTGTTTTTAAGTTGCTTGCCCAGCCTCTGTAAGAGAAGCAGCCCAAGATGGCATGTTCCCTACGGATCCAGCAGGCAGGCTGAGACCTGACGAATGAATCATCCGGGGGTTCCCCTTCAGGTCTCCCCAGTTCCTTCGTCTCTAGAGGGGAAAAGTGGCCCGGGTTCAAAAAAGTGAGCTGGCAGAATCTTCCGAGGCGGCAGGACGGGGCTGGGCCGAAGCACCCTTGGTACCCAGTCCCGGCTTGCCAACCGAGAATGGGCCCAGTGCCCTGCCTCTGTGGAATTCACCGAGGAGCAACTGGAAACCGGCCGGCGGCCGGCCCTTGGCACGCTCAGAAAGCACTGCTGGAATGCTGGGCTGAATACCTGCATTCCTGGGCTTCAGACATTCCCAGCATCCAGGCAGGTGTTTATGCAAAGGCAGGAATCCCAGGGCCCTTTTGGGAACCGCTGGTATTCGGAGCAGTGTTTCAACAGATGCATCTCAGACTGGGTTTCTCGGCCAGCGGCAGGGTGGGCGCAGAGGAAGTCTCGCTGGGACAAAAGCTTTCTGTCACCAGTGCCACCGACGTGCCACGGCCTTCCGACCCTATGAGACTCAGACATTCACCCTTTCTCGTAATTCCCCCCTTTCCCAGTTCCTCTTAAAAACGGTAAATATAGCGGAACACCCAGGAAGACACAACGTACACGAGAAAACTCATTTCCAACAAAATACCTGCTTTGGTGTGTGTTGGAACACTTTAAAGACTAACCTATATTTTAAAGTGAGCTTTTTGTTTCCATCCTCAGAGGACTCGGATTCTTTCATAGGGCGATGGGTAAGACTCAGGAGGAGATGACCTGCTGAAAATAAGTCAGAAAAGATTTGTGCTTTTTGGATCACAACTCCCAGAAGGCTGCCTGGAGAATTCTGCGGGTTGTAGTCCAAAAACACAAATCCACACGCCTGTAATTAAGAATGAGTGTCCTCAATCTACCACCACCACCATCGTCCTTGAAATAAAGTTACTAGCAACCTCGGGGCTGAATCTACAGCCTAATTATCTTCCTTTTAAAGGAAGCAGGGATTTTAGGGGGAAGGCTATGGGAAACCTCCTTGACCCGCTATCGAGGTGGCATTGCTCGCTGCCTGCTAGGCCACATCATGCTCCTAGGACAGTCCAGATTTTGGCAAACCGTCTCTCTCATTGGGGGGGGGGGGCATGAGAAACAGAAGTGAATTTGGGACCTCTGTCCCAGGGGCTTGACAGAACCCCACCAGGCAGAAATATTTCCGTCCTACTGACCAGTCGTCCTTGTGTCTAATCATGACTGGAAGGGAAATCTTACGTGTGTGTTCTCACACCCTACGCACACGCTCACACTCCACTCACTGGTGCTTATTCCCCATAAAGGGTTTGGGTCCAGCAAAGTGACATGATTGTTTTACCAGCTTTGCTTGTACTGCTTTTCCAATAAATCTCTTTCTCATTCTTTTCCTATCGAGCAAAAAGAGAAAGCTCTTCTCTCATGACGAACCTGCATACTTCCTTCCACTTCACATTCGTAGCTGATTCACACATGTGGTCCGTGTCTGCGGGTCAAAAACCCTCATTACCCAGCGACTTGGTGCTGAATCCGCGGACGACCTCCACGGCTGTGCCGTAGTGTTCGAGGTGAAACGGAAACTTTGTCTGGGGGCATTCCAGCCGCAATGGCTCATGCACACATGGAAGTCATCATGCGATAGCGCGCTCCTCCAGCGTGCAGGAACTTGTCCTCGGGGGTCAGATTCACACTCATGTTGTTGCAGCGGGCGTGCCGCCACAGACAAAAACGACATGGGAGACGCTCCATGGGCGAATCTACCCAAGAAACACTACACTCTGTGCCTTTTTGAACCCTCACCCTTCCAACTCAACACAAAGTTGAGGCTGCTGTACATAACTATAGGCAACCGAAGAAGTGGGGTACTGAAGAAGACGTTTCTGACCTCACCCTCATTCTGCCCATATATCCGATTTATTTATTATTCTTCATTAGATACATGTTAGCCTTGCCCTTCTGCAAAAACATTCTCAGAATGGGCAACATACATAATAGGACATAGGACGGTCTCTGCCATCAGGCTTACAATCTGAAATACAAGACACGACACACAAGGAAAAACAGATGTGGGGAAGGTAGGAGGGGAAAATGCGGTTGAGAGCCACTCTGTAGCCTGGGGCCAGCCAAAGTTGTGTCAGATGAATCATAGAAGAACAAGAGTTGGAGGGGCCCTATAAGGCTATCAAGTCCAACCCCCTGCTCAGTGCATAGAGGGTGCCTGGCTGTTCTCTCCATCGTTCTGTCCACAGTGAGCTACATGTGTGAGTGTGCTTGTTTTCTGAATGTAGACACGCTTCAGAAACCCAGCTTTTGAAGACGGGGGTGGCTTAGTATCAGTCACAACTTCGTACAAGTTGCTTATACCAAGCCACCGCCACCCCCACCCCCCCGGGCTGCTTACTTTAAGAATATAATTAAACGCACACGCATTTCCTTCCACACAAAGTTTCATGGCCCAGAGGCAGGTTGGGGAGGCGCTCCCTGCCATGATCCGGCAGCACCGTGCCAAATGCGCTACAGTCATTCTTGCTTGGCAGAGGTCGCAGGCCAAAAAGGAAAATACAAGGAACTACATATGTTACACAGACAGCTTTACAGCACAGAAGGACCACATCGGTTCAAACTGGCATTTCTTCCAAGAAGGCAAAGCTCACTTTCAAGAGTAAAGGACCAATCTGCGGAGCCAATTTTGTCCCAGAAAGAGAAGAACCACCCTGGACAGCATGTTTTCCACAAAAGGAGTTTCAGTCTTGCAAGAGCTATCTATATGCCTAGCTTGGGGAGGATGTGCTTGTGCATGTGTTCCTTTTTCTCCTCATAGGGTAGCCATGAAGGAACATGAAATATTGTGCCTAAGGGGGGGGGGGGACTAGCAGATGATATATACTCCTTTTCATCCCACTACAGTCCAAACCTATATAAATCTAAATTCCATTGCATTCAGGAGAGCTTTCCCTCAAGGAAGTTTGTACAGCCTCCATTTCCTACACAATGGGAAAAAGAGGTTAATTGTATTTATCCAGAAAGCTGGGCTACCACCTATCACAAAGACTAAAGGTGAGTAAATACTCATAAAACTACCAAAACTCCACCAACCCTCCCAGTTAAAAGTCTCATCAATAGAGATCAGCTCATAAAATACATAGACTTAGCCTTTGTATTGAGCTTGCTGGAGTTCTGCATGCAGCATCATAATAATTAACAACTCGGCAAAGCGTGTCAGGACAATTTCCCCCCTTTTATTCAAAAGAAAGGCTGTGGAAGAGAGATAGCAGATTACTCCAGACCACTTTGCAGGCACACACTCGCCCCGGTTTACTTAAAAAGCAAAACCAATGTTTAAAATGTGGTAAAAACAATGTCCTCCTTCACGGATTGCTGCCTTGTCGTGGCGAAGGGGCTTGAGTAATTCAGAGAAGCTATGGGCTATGCCGTGCAGGGACACCCAAGACGGACAGGTCATAGTGGAGAGTTCTAACTAAAAGCAATCCACCTGGAGCAGGAACTGGCAAGCCGCTCCAGTATCTTTGCCAAGAAAACTCCATGGACAGAAACAAAAGGCTAAAAGTTATGACGCTGGAAGATGAGCCCCTCAGGTCGGAAGGCGTCCAACATGTTACTGAGGAAGAGCGGAGGACAAGTACAAGTAGATCCAGAGCTAATGAAGCGGTTGGGCCATAGCCGAAAGGACGCTCAGCTGCGGACGTGCCTGGAAGTGAAAGGAAAGTCCGATGCTACAAAGAAAAATACTGCATAGGAACCTGGAATGTAAGATCTATGAACCTTGGTAAGCTAGATGTGGTCAAACAGGAGATGGCAAGAATAAACATTGACATCCTGGGCGTCAGTGAACTAAAATGGACGGGAATGGGCGAATTCAATTCAGACGATTGTCATATCTACTATTGTGGGCAAGAATCTCAAAAATGATAGAATGATTTCAATACGAATCCAAGGCAGACCTTTCAACATCACAGTAATCCAAGTTTATGCACCAACCACCAATCCTGAAGAGGCTGAAATTGACCAATTCTATGAAGACTTACAACACCTTCTAGAACTGACACCAAAGAAAGATGTTCTTCTCATTATAGGGGATTGGAATGCTAAAGTAGGGAGTCAAGAGATAAAAGGAACAACAGGTAAGTTTGGCCTTGGAGTTCAAAACGAAGCAGGGCAAAGGCTAATAGAATTTTGTCAAGAGAACAAGCTGGTCATCACAAACACTCTTTTCCAACAACACAAGAGGCGACTCTACACATGGACATCACCAGATGGGCAATACCGAAATCAGATTGATTATGTTCTCTGCAGCCAAAGATGGAGAAGCTCTATACAGTTAGCAAAAACAAGACCTGGAGCTGATTATGGCTTTGATCATCAGTTTCTTATAGCAAAACTCAAGCTTAAACTGAAGAAAGTAGGAAAAACCACTGGGCTAGTCAAGTATAATCTAAACCAAATCCCTTATGAATACACAGTGGAAGTGAAGAACAGATTTAAGGAACTAGATTTGGTGGACAGAGTGCCTGAAGAACTATGGATGGAGGCTCATAACATTGTACAGGAAGCAGCAACAAAAACCATCCCAAAGAAAAGGAAATGCAAGAAAGCAAAGTGGCTGTCCAACGAGGCCTTACAAATAGCAGAGAAGAGAAGGGAAACAAAATGCAAGGGAGATAGGGAAAGTTACAGAAAACTGAATGCGGACTTCCAAAGAATAGCAAGGAGAGACAAGAGGGCCTTCTTAAATGAACAGTGCAAAGAAATAGAGGAAAATAATAGAAAGGGAAAAACCAGAGATCTGTTCAAGAAAATTGGAGATATTAAAGGAACCTTTTGTGCAAAGATGGACATGATAATGGACAAAAATGGGAGGGACCTCACAGAAGCAGAAGACATCAAGAAGAGGTGGCAAGAATACACAGAGGAATTATACCAGAAAGATTTGGATGTCCCGGACAACTATAAGAGATCTGGCTCACAGTGTGGCTGCTGACCTTGAGCCAGACATCCTGGAGAGTGAAGTCAAGTGGGCCTTAGAAAGCATGGCTAACAACAAGGCCAGTGGAGGTGATGGCATTCCAGTCAAACTATTTAAAATCTTAAAAGATGATGCTGTTAAGGTGCTACACTCAATATGCCAGCAAGTTTGGAAAACTCAGCAGTGGCCAGAGGATTGGAAAAGATCAGTCTACATCCCAATCCCAAAGAAGGGCAGTGCCAAAGAATGTTCCAACTACCGTACAATTGCACTCATTTCACACGCTAGCAAGGTTATGCTCAAAATCCTACAAGGTAGGCTTCAGCAGTATGTGGACCGAGAACTCCCAGAAGTACAAGCTGGATTTCGAAGGGGCAGAGGAACTAGAGACCAAATTGCTAACATGCGCTGGATTATGGAGAAAGCCAGAGAGTTCCAGAAAAACATCTACTTTTGCTTCATTGACTACGCAAAAGCCTTTGACTGTGTGGACCACAGCAAACTATGGCAAGTCCTTAAAGAAATGGGAGTGCCTGACCACCTTATCTATCTCCTGAGAAATCTATATGTGGGACAGGAAGCAACAGTTAGAACTGAATATGGAACAACTGATTGGTTCAAAATTGGGAAAGGAGTACGACAAGGCTGTATATTGTCTCCCTGCTTATTTAACTTATATGCATCATGCGAAAGGCTGGACTGGAGGAATCCCAAACCGGAATTAAGATTGCCGGAAGAAATATCAACAACCTCAGATATGCAGATGATACAACTCTGATGGCAGAAAGTGAGGAGGACTTAAAGAACCTCTTAATGAGGGTGAAAGAGGAGAGCGCCAAAAATGGTCTGAAGCTCAACATCAAAAAAACTAAGATCACGGCCACTGGTCCCATCACCTCCTGGCAAATTGAAGGGGGAGATATGGAGGCAGTGACAGATTTCACTTTCTTGGGCTCCATGATCACTGCAGATGGTGACAGCAGCCACGAAATTAAAAGACGCCTGCTTCTTGGGAGGAAAGCGATGACAAACCTCGACAGCATCTTAAAAAGCAGAGACATCACCTTGCCGACAAAGGTCCGCATAGTCAAAGCTATGGTTTTTCCAGTAGCGATGTATGGAAGTGAGAGCTGGACCATAAAGAAGGCTGACCGCCGAAGAATTGATGCTTTTGAATTGTGGTGCTGGAGGAGACTCTTGAGAGTCCCCTGGACTGCAAGGAGAACAAACCTATCCATTCTGAAGGAAATCAACCCTGAGTGCTCACTGGAAGGACAGATCCTGAAGCTGAGGCTCCAATACTTTGGCCATCTCATGAGAAGAGAAGACTCCCTGGAAAAGACCCTGATGTTGGGAAAGTGTGAGGGCAAGAGGAGAAGGGGACGACAGAGGACCAGATGGATGGACAGTGTCATCGAAGCGACCAACATGAATCTGACCCAACTCCGGGAAGCAGTGGAAGACAGGAGGGCCCGGCGTGCTCTGGTCCATGGGGTCACGAAGAGCCGGACACGACTTAACGACTAAACAACAACAACAAAAAAACAATGTCCAAAGGATAAAAGCAGGGATTGTGATTTCAGTCAATGTGAGATGCACACAGCAGAACATACAGATGTGATTTCCACTGAGATTGATCCTAAAGAGAAATAAATATGTCTTTTTTTCCCCCAGCAACCAAACAAGGGAGCGAACAGAATGTCACGGTTTTCAAGGAAGTAGCCATAGTAAGTCTGTTTCAGCATATATAGCAAAAATAAAGAGTTCTGGCACCTGAAAGGTTAAAACATTTGTTTTTGTGTGAGCTTTTGTGGATTGTAATCCACAAAAACTCACGCAGAAATGAAGCTGCTAGTCTTCAAGGATCCCATAGCTCTTTGGTTTTTATTTTTTGGGGTTTGCAGAATGGGAGTAGCAGCTGTTTCGTGATACAGAAGCTCTCAAAAACAGCACCTGCACCACATGTTCAGAGAGAGCACAACACACATCCCTACCTTGTTTAAAAAACAAACAAACAAAAACTCCAGGCAAATAGAAAGCTAGCTCGTCAGGAAAATGTTTTTTTTTTCAAACCAGCGTTCTCTGTAGTGTACCACGTTTCTATACAAAGAGAGGTTTTCTCACATGGAAGACAGACTATTTAAATATCCAACTCCACCATCGCCACCCCAAGGTCACAAAAGAAGATACAAGATTCTCTGCCATCTGGGTTCTATACAGATGCCTGGACGGCAGACGGGAGCCATCTCGCGTTAAGTGCAGACAATGCAACATGCTGTGCTGTGCCCATGCAGAAAGAGGAATACAATCTTCCCTCAGCGTAGGGGATCCCTCCTACTGCTTGCCCACAAGCGTTTCTCACCAGCGTAGAAGGTGTCATGTCAGAACAGGCAGAAACATTACAGGCAAGCCTCCTTCTATGGCGGATTTTTGTTATGGGGATGTGTGTGTTGAAAAATACCTCTCCAACGCCTGCAAATGGTGGATAAATGTCTATGGAAATCCCCTTGCTGGATAGGGAGATGAGTCAGGCGTTTGTGGGTAGCTTGGCAAGGCAGGGGAAAAACAAACGCCCAGCCTAATTCTCGGGAAGGGGACAGGCGTGAAGATAAAATGGAGATACCAACATGGGGGCGGATAGGTTTGGCTGCTAGGACTCAAGCCATGCAGCCACTTTCTCACTTCTTCAACCCAGACACACACATCTTGCTGGCTCAGTCTGCCAGTCCAGCCAAAGCAAACCTTAAAGCAGATGTCTGATCATCCCTCTTTGGGTGCAACAGGAAAACTCTGCTGGGACAGGCTGACCAACGGCTGTAGGAGTAATTCACTGACGTGTGTGGCAATGGTGAGATAAATTTACTCCGAGCCTAGAAGAGCTTTATAATCAAAGCTCGGGGGGTCTTTTTCCTTCCAGACAGGCTTCGACATACAGACCCACCCCATCCTTTCTTGGTCTCAATGCCGCCTCACCTCCGTGCTCTTTAAATTCTCTGCCTGTAGGACAAGCGGGAATCAAGGGCTGGGGGGTCGACCGTCTGTTGTGTTGACACCTGGCATTTTAGCAGCAAGTACGTCAATAAACATTCCATGACATCACAGCAGCTAAGCCTATGCTAGCTTGCAATACGTCATCTTATGATTCCAGCAAGGGCGGGTTTCCCACAAACACAGCACCACCGAGCAATAATCAGTGACAATAATCATGGCCCTTTCCTCTTCCTTGTTCTTGAAAAAGGGCAGTCCTATGATTTCCAAAATCTTGGTTCTGGTCTCCGTATCAGCCTGCTGAAGCAGCTCCAGGATGGAGACAGAAGGTTCTGCTGAAGGTGTCTTGGGCAAGACAGACTTGGCAATGATTTTTTTTTTTAAGCAGGATGCTCTTCTTAGAAAATTCCTTCCCAAAGGAAATCCACTTACCAGCTATAGGCTGATCATTTCCACCCCACTCAACCATCTTTTTACATTTCCAGGACTCTTGGCTTCTTTCGTCTACTCAAAATTTTCTTTTGCTTGTGCTTATTTTGTACAGAATTTTGCTTCAGCAACACCGTCGTTTTGCTATCATGTTATTGCAAAACATCCCGGAAACGTCACTGGCATGCTTCATGAAATAAATAAAACGAAACACAGGAGGAAAAAGGAGAAATCCTGTCATTATTCAAACCTTAAGATTTTCCGGACTAAAAGCATCAGAGGAGAGCTGCTCTCTCGGGCCGTTCCCATCTCTAAGGACAAAATGTCAGTTTTCTCCGGCCGCTGGAGGCAGAACCCACTTAGGGTGGCGCTGCTGACTTGGTATCTCCTGGCTTTAGCTGATCAAAGCCACTAACCATAAAAGCTGTGATCCTGAGATCTGGTTTTTAAAGACAGCAACTGATATATTTTAAGATGCTTTTCCACCATGGGCCAAGGAGAGGCTGAACAAAGTTCACTTTGTGCCCCATCTGTGTATCGCAGAACAGCTCTGAACGTTCTGTGCAAAGAGAGGCAGAAAAAAAAATACTGGAAAGGCTTGGAGATACCACCCCCCCAACAAGACAGCCCTTCAGACCACAAAAACTTTCTTCTCCTGTGCTAATAACACAAGTGTGGACCGCTGCCCATCCTCACCCATCTTCTCTCTCGTAATAGATCAGTCCCTAAGACAGCTGGCTGAATAGCTCAGTGAGTTAATTTCTGGTTGTGGAGCCAGAGGTTGGGAGTTTGGTTCCCCACTGTGTCTCCTGGGACAAGAGCCAGCCTGGGTGGCCCTGGGCAAACTGCACAGTCCCAGGGCACCCCTGGAAGAAGGGAATGGTCAACCCCTTCCGAGTCTTCTCTACCTGGAAAACCCTGGAAAGGGTCGCCATAAGTCAGAACTGACTTGATGGCACGTGATTGTTATTAGGTGGGTGGTGGTGGTTCTATGACATGTCACACTTTCTCTGCAACCTATACTTGAACCCATAAGCAAGTTTAAACATGTTTATATGAGTAATCAGGCCTTTCTCGCCAGATTACTCATAAACATGTCCAAACCCATTTATAAGTTGAAATATGGACTGCAGGTGGGGAAAATGACATGTCATAGAAATCTCCCCCTAATTATTATTACAACTTTTAAATCAGCAGTTTGAAACCAAAAACATGAAGGTCACCATGTGGATCCATGTAATGCATATCAGGCAGATGGGGCTTGCAGAAAACAGAAGCAAGTGGGTGAAAGATACGGACTCTTGAACACAGTAAGCAGGTCAGGAGATTGCCACCAGGTGCACTTGGCTGGTGAGGTTTCCTTTTAGGCAAGCAGAACCAGTATAAGAACTGTAACATCCATCGTTAAGGACAGAAATAAGGAGCCTACACTCACAGTCATTTTATGCCTTATTCCTCTCCCTCCTTCACTTTTTGAAAGTGTATCCCTTTAAGGGCAGCGGATGACATCTTTTCACAATGTACAATGCCATGAAGTCGCATTTATTTCTTGAGAATTACAAGGAGGATGGGACTGTTTAAAAACATAGACAAGCTACGGCTGGGACAGCCCTTTTCTTGCTTTGAAGAAACCTTCAAACGACACCAGCAATTACTCAAAGGCTTGTTTATTTTCCACGTGCTGCAAAAATCACAGAACATCTTGCCTCTCAAGCAGCAGAGGTATGTTTTACCGAAACATCCTACCTGCGGGTAGCCAAGAGTGGGTGCTGGCTTCCTCTCTCACCCAGACACCCCTAGCTTGACAGGCCAAGGGAGAAACAGCAAGCTTGAGGAAGACACTAAAACAGGAAAGGGCCAGAGATAAAAAGATAATCACAAGTTGGAAAGCCCTGACACTTCAGATCCAGAGTGCCACTGTCATAGCCTGAGGAGGACCTTCATTCTTTTATTAGCCACCAAGAAGCACTTCGGGACGTCCCGTGGGATCCTGCTGCAGGGCACCAAAGAGGCTGCAGGCATCACAGGTCATCCTTCAGCTCAGATGCCAACAGGAAGCTCCAATCCACAGCCACTTCCAGAAGCCCCATCGGGCCGGGCCACCCAGTTTGGCATGGGAATGGGAGAGGTTAGCAGGGTAGGAAGTCGAACTTCTGTGCCCCACATCGCCCTGGTGGCCTCGCCTCTGCTTTAAAGCCAGTCTATTCTGCTTCCATAGCATCAGCATCTTCTGCCTCTTCCTCATCAAAGTAGCGCTCCTCCTCGTCCCGTGAGACAATGTCCAGGTTGTCAAAATCTGGATTCTCGTCAACTTCACTGCAGATGAGGAGGAGGGAGAGAGAAGGGAGGAGGGAGTTATTTCCAAGGATGTATTCATACTAAATATATATTTAGTATATATATATATATACTATATACTTATATATATATCTGAAAAGAGGGAGAAAACAGTTTAAAGCAAAACGTTGTAGTTGAACTGACTACAGGATTATGTAGTATTATGAAAGCTTGTACTCCACTTCAGCTGATGCTCCATACCACTAGCACTGACCTATCTAAGGAGTGGGGGCTGATTACGGGATTATGATATAGTATTTACTTAGAGTGGAAGTTAAAGATTCAACAATGATGTATCTGTGTATCTGCATTTTGATGTAGGAGGACAGTTCCAAAATTTAAAAAATGGACGTCCCTTAAAATGAGGAAGTTCAGACGATAGTCTGGCCTTCCTGCATCAAAATATAGATACCAGAGATGAGCACAAATCAGAAAAATGGTATTTGTTTCGATTAGTGATTTGTCAAGGTCGATGAATCACAATTTTTTCTGATGAACCAACAAATCTATTCGTCAATTTGCTTTTGACTTTAAAACCCTATAAAACACCTCCCCCAAGCACCCAGAGACCCCGTATTCACAGGGAAGCTTCTACTGCCTCTCCTCTACAATCCCTCCAAGTTTGGGGAAGATTGGGTTTCAGATATCCAAGTTAGACACCTGCAAAGTGGGTCCCCCCACCACCAGGAAAGTGCCCTTTAGCAGCTGGCTTGGGGAAAGCTATAAACACTAAGTACAGAAATATTTAAAAGAGACAAACAAATACTTTCAGACCGTGGATAAGTGAATCAGCGGATACTGATCCTGCACATAAGGGGTCCTACTGAAAAAACCAAAGATCAAGGAAAGTGAAATTAACCTTCTTCCACATAGAAAGTATGAAAGAAGCATGTGAGACTCGAAAAATTTGTGCATGCAATCCTAAATCCAGGCTCAGCGTTATGGGAGAAGGCGGCTGCAGAAAAACTCTGGCAAACGGCATTCCCCTCAATTCTTCTTCCCGAGGTTCGGCCTCACCTGTAGTCGAAGTCCCGGTCCTTGCCCTCAAGGAAGCGCTGGTACATACGGCTGGTGAACTCTTCTCGCAGGATTGCTTTCTCTTCCGGGTCAGGGACCCATTCGTCCATCTCGCAGTTAGAGGCCTTGTCTAAGGAGGGGAAGCCACACCGAGGCGGGTCAGGAACCGTGACAATACTGCACACAACACTGCCCTTCCTCCCTCCTGATTTCATTACTCAGCTACGGTTAAGAGAAGCGTCAAGGTGTGTGCCGTTGGCATTTCTATTCCCCTACGTTACTCCCCTACCTAAACATATGCATAACTAACATTCGCCTATTCAGATGGCGCTGCCTGCGTTGGAGGAACTGGGCTGCAGTCCACGTCACACATGCCAAAACATTGCTAGTCTTTAAGGTTCCACAATAGTTACTTTTGCTGCAAATGAATAAAGCGAGTGCTCCCTGGGAATTATAAGGGTGGACAAATGGCCCAAGGAGATCCATGAAGCCTAACATCTCAGCAGAGATGTGATCCCATAGGTCTCTACATTCTATCTACCACAACACACTGCCTCTCCAATTTCTAAGCCACTTAGCCCAATTCTGTGTGATATCTGGAGCCTACAGCCCCAGTTCCCAGCCTCCCCCTTCTGCCCACCACCTTCCCACTCATCCCACCCCATCCTCATGTGGCCCATAATTCTCTTCAACCAGATCCTTTGTTCGAACTACTAGAATTTACAGCCTTTCCAGCACTCAGGATTTCCGCTTTCTTGCCACATCTACACAATCAGTCAGTTTCTTGTTACAGCCCTTAAACCAATCATACGGAAAAATACAAACCTTGACAAATTTCCAAAATTCCAAATACTTCATAAAAACGTTTAACAGTTTAAAATCTAATATCTAATGACCAGAGAGTTTCCGGGGACCCGAGTATCGCCATACAGAATGTGGTTAAAGTGATCTTAGGGTCTAGATCAGAAAGAAGAAGCTCAAGTCTGTTTTGTTTTTGTTTTTCTGAATGGCCAGGGATTTTTTAAATCAGTGGGGTGATGATCTCCTTACGTGCCACCTCATAAGGCGGGTGAGTGAAGAACATGTAAAACTACAACAGCTGCCCCAACTCCTATTTGAAGGGAATACGCTGAAGAGTTGTACATGGGTGATAAAAACAGGATGGCCTTGGAGCATGTTTTTTTCTTGCCAGCTGTTCTGTGTGGCTGTGCCCTGATCAAGCACCTCAGGTTTAACACAGAACAGTACCCAGGGCATGCTGGCCTCTTTCTTCCGTACCAGCCACAATGTAGGGAGATTTAAAAGCCTCCCGAGCCCTTCCTGCTCTGTGTCTTATTTAGCTGCAATATTTCAAGCACCCTGATTTAGAGAGCTGGCAATCCGGAAAGAGCCACTGTTCTGGACTCACCTTCGTCATTCTCATGGCTGCTATCTTCTTCGTCCTCCTCCTCCTCTTCCTCCGCAGCCTCTTCCTGCTCCTGCTGGATCTGCAGCCGCCGCTGGATGACTTGCTCCTGGTAGGAATCCAAGAGGACCCCTGAGAGGGAGAGGGAAGCCCCTTCCTTGCAGTTGGCCAGGGCCTGCAACTCCTCGTCGCTCAGGTACTGGCCAATGTACTGCTCGTAAAGGAGCGGGTCCCGAGAACGCATCTGCTCATCACTGAAGTATTCTCCATCTGGAAGCAGTAGGGAGAGAGAGATGGGTTAGCAACGGAGAACTCCGGGTAACAAGGTAAAAGGCTGCAGAAACTGGCAGGTGGTTGGGGCCAGGGAAGACCAAAAGAGTCCTTTCAGATCAGACCAAGGAACTCCCCTCCCACTGGAGGCCAGGCAGGCCCCCCGTCTTTGCTGTCCTTCCACAAGGAGGCAAAGACCTTCCTCTTCAGGAGGGGTTTTCTCTGAGTAACTTGGCACAATCCAAAAGGAGTCTTTAAATGGATAGTTGTGCCTTGCTGCTTTTAAATGTGTTTGTAGAATTGATTTTATTTACTGCTTTTAAGATATTTGTTTCACTCAAAATATTTATAGACTTGCTGTTTTTAGCTTTAAATATTGTCTTTTTAATGATGTAAGCTGCCTTGGGTAGGAAAGGAAAGGAAAGGAAAGGAAAGGAAAGGAAAGACCCTGTGGACTTTCTTTCTATCTGTTCTATTACTAGTGAATGCAAGGACTTTTTTGGTTAATATTCCCCAGGCTGCATTCTTAAACGCAGTTGCTAAGGAACTCCGCTATATGTACACTTTCTGTCCACACAATGTATAAAATAATAAAACTCTAAGCATTCAGACCCCTATACCTCTGATGAGCTGCTGCAGGGCTGCGTAGCGCTTGTTCCGCACCCGGGTATGCTGGGTTTTGCCCACGCCAGCCCTGCGCACTTCAGCGCAGTAGAAATCTGCCTCGTAGTTGCCAGAGAGGTGGTGGAAGCATGCCAGGTGCTCCTCCCGCAGGGCTGTTCGGAAACGTTCCAAGAAGACCAAGGGCTTGGTGTGGTACAGATCTCGTAAGATGGCCAACTTCTGCGCAGGCGTAAAATCTGGTTCATCCTTCTGTTGGCTCTGGACAGCCAAACGGCTATTAGCCACAGCGCTGAACATGGCTAAGAGAGTGGAGTCAGTCTCCTCAGCAGGCTCCAGTTTGGAGGCACCAACAGACTCTTGATTTCGACCACCCCGGAGGAATGATTTGATGTCATAAGCCTTCCCACTATGGCTGGCATCAACTTCATTAGTAATAGGACCGGATTTTCTGTTACCCTTGTGAGAGAGTTCAGTGGCGCCATTCACAATGTCTGCAGCTGGAGCTTCAGTCCTCAATTCGAGTGATGCACAGGCTGACCCAGACTTATCAGAGAAAAGATCTGAGCCTGCATTCCATGAGCGTCCCTTCCCATAATGCAGTGTTTTATATGCCTCACTCCTGCTCCAGGAATAGCTGTGCGGGTCTGGGACCCCTGTCATTTGTTCTCCCCAGTGAAGCTGGTGCCATGAAAAACTCTCAGCTGCCTCAAACGGACAGCCACCCAAGGCAGCTGCTTTCCGTTCATTCTCATGGGAACCTTCCAACAGCACACCGGGAACCCTGCTGCTTCCTGGAGCTGGGATTTCCACAGTCTCTTCTGCGGAGTGGAGTGGCTTTGTGGCCTCTGTTGCATCTGGAAGACAGCTCTCCAACATCTCTGTGGCGGGAGGATTGTTCGTTGTTTCTTGCTCTACGTCCCTGAGAGTGTGAACACCTGCAAAGACAGAGAAATCTGTACATAGTTTTGTTGCTCAAACAGCTGCTGTATCTCATCAGTGGGTAAATAATATCTAACAGCACAATCACAGGCATGTTTAAGACCTGGCTCTTTTTGCAAGCCTTGCCCCCAATTAGCAAGCAAGCAAAATAAGTTTATTGCGTGGCACACAGGCCATTGCAACATACATCGGATAACACAATATAAAACGGTATAAACAATATAATATACTCCGTTAAAATATAGTACAATAAAATATTAAAAGCCATTTAGAATCAGGTTGATTTCTATTACAGCACAAAATTTTGACATCTAAGGAGAGGACAAAGACAGATGGAAAACATTAACCAATGCCAGCAGCAAGCATCTATTGTGGGGGGAATAACCCCAAAGATGTAGTTACTTAAGTATTGACTTCATTGGTAGAGGCAGGGGATACAGATTTCATTTTTATCAATGTAGAGATAAAGCGTGCCATTCGGAAAGTGACAAATTTGTCTCTGTCGGAAAGTAGAATCTTGAGTTTTTCTTGTTCAGAATTACTAGAGTGTTTGTGTAAAATAGGGTTAAGGAGTCTTTCGCGATAGGTGTCTAATAGTGGACAATAGAGCACAACATGTGCCAAATTCTCCACTGATTTTTTATCACAAGAGCAAACTCTCTCGTGATACGGAATTTGTGTATAGTGGCCTAATAAACTGGCTAGTGGTAACATATCAAAACGTGCCCGAGTAAAAGCTTTTCTATAATCAGAACTCATCAGATCAGCGAAATAAGATGGAAGATTCAAAAAGGCAAGGATAGAATGTTCTTATATAAAGGGGCCATTTTCAGGGTGCCTAACAGACCTAACTCCGTTTGAACCCAGTGGTCGGACAATCTCTGTTTCAGTAAATGTATTACAGCGGGTAGGCCAAGGTGTTTCACATGCTCTTCTGAGAATCCAAGTTTAGCAACTAGTTGCAATGCAAAAAGTTTCCACAATCCAAAATTCATCTCCTCATATGATGCTATTAAAAATTCTGACTGAGTGATGAACAGAATTTTCAGCCAGTAATTATTATTAACTTGTAGACTAATGTCATTAGTACCAGTTCTAGTCTAAGAAATGCTGAGGGGGTCGAAGGGGGGACTGCCAGGAGTAATCAAGCAAATTTATTTTGGATTACTTCTGAGGAGGTTAGGTTTCCAGATCCCCCTATTTCAGCACCATACAGGATCTGGAGAAGTAGCTTGATTTTATAAATTTCACGGATGGGTGGGACCAAATGCCCTCCTTTAGTTCTATAGAATCTAAGTATACCAAACATGGCTTTTTCAAATTTCTGCTTTGCAAAGTCAATCTGGGCCGCCCAGGAACCAGACTGGTGGAACATCACGCCCAAATATTTATAATTAGTTACCTGTTCTAATATTCTCCCATCCGTTGACCATTTATGAGCCTGAGGTCTTCTGTTGAAAACCATAATTTTGGTTTTCTCATAGTTGATATTAAGGGAATTTTCCTTACAATAGTTACTAAATTGTTTCAATAATCTTGAAACTATTTGAGTATGAGATATGAACAGGGTATCATCTGCATAGGGTAGTACTGAAATAGCCTTTCCACCTACTCTTGTGGGAAAGAAATGTAGTCCCGTTAACCTATCCACCATGTCGTTGACCTATAAGTTAAAGAGCAATCTTTAATTAATTTTGATTAATTTTTGTTTTTGTTCTTTTGACTATTTCCTTTCTGAATTTGCTGGAGACCCTTGTCCAGCCGGCCGAGGCAAAGAGGCAGTCCCGAAACCAGCAAAACCAGGGAGCTGGACAGGGGACAGATTGTATTTGTCTTCAGTGTGGAAGGGATGGTCACTCTCGAATTGGCCTTCTCAGCCACACTAGACGCTGCTCCAAGACCTCCATACAGAGCACCTTACCATTGTCTCTCGAGACTGAAGGATGCCTACTACTATTCTTTTTATTACCCTAATTTTTAATACAATTTTGCTGTGCCTAATGTTCTTGTACCGCGATCCCTTTTCTGAATCGTCTTGACTTTTTTGAATTTTGTTGTTGTCGTCGTCTCTGTTTCTAGTATTATGTTATTTTGATATTCCTTTCTTCGCCGCCCAGAGTCATGGCTCGGCCACCGGTTGGGTGGGATAGAAATGTAAGTCAGTAAGTAGTAGATAGAGAGATTTGTATACAAATATCCCCATCTCTATAAGCAAGTACACACACTCCATACATACATACACATGTATACACACAGAGACATATACATACAGAATACACGTGTGTGTACGTACACACTCCAGGAATCCCACCGTTCCCGCCACCTCTCCTCTCACCCCCACCGCTTAGCAGCCCGTTTGACTTCAGCAAAGGAAGAAAGGAAGGGCGTAAATCAAGTGAGGACGTGTCTGTGTGTGTGTCTCTCTCTCTTTTATAAATAAGCAAAAGGAGACCAGGTCATGGACACAGGGGGACCCATTTCCATGCAACACCACTACCCCGTCCCCAACGCAGCAGGCGCGTAGGAGCTAGACACTCACCGGGCGGCTTCGCCTCCAGAGGGGCGTCCCCTCCCGCTTCCATCCCGGACTACCGATCTCCTCCGCCGCGGAAGACCAAGCTACCCGGACGGACTCTCCGAGGGGAACTTCCGGTTCCCGCGGTGCGACGGCGAAAGAGTTCCCCCCGCAGTGGGGGAGGAAGACGCGGCACCAGGAAACGTTGGTTCCGGCCGAGGGAGCCCGCGGAGGGGAGCTCGATAGGATGAACGTCAAAATGAGGAGACGTGGGCTTGTGGAGGTTCAGGCCGTTCACAGGAGAGCTCTTGGAGGGTCGGGGAGAGGGAAAGGCAAATAAGCCTCCCACAAAGTGGTTCGAGCAGGGCTGCTTTGCCAGATCAACCTCTCAAAAGTTAGAAAGTCCAGAAATATTGGCAATGTTTACATCACCACACCCTATGGATTTCTTCTTTAGTCTTCTCATGCAGAAGGGAGAGATGAGACTTTTTGCACCATTACTGTACATTTCATGTTTACTTACGCCAAACGATGGATATCCAGCTGAGGTTTTGCACACCAACTCAAATGGGGTTAGAATTAAGCTAGATATGCAAAAGACCTAACTAGCTTTCAGGGGGCCGATTACCTATTAGGGGTTTCCATGGGGTAGACTTCTTGGCTGTCACTGGACCAAGGGACAGCTGATCTGAACAAGAAAACAAGGATCAAAATCCAGCTGTTGGTGATGCTTCCATCTGTGAAATGTCCTAAGCTGCAACAGCAAATTGCTGCCAATTAGCAAAGTGCCAGTTGTATTTTTGGGGACCTTGCCTAAATTGGCAATTGGATTCTGGCCAAGGATTGAAACAGTGCTGAATTATGAATTAAGGTGAAGCAAAATAAATATTTAACCAGTTTTCCTCTTTTACTGTGCCATAAATGTGTTCCCACACTCATCCCAAGTGAAACACTGTTTTCCCTCGTATCTCACTGATGAAAACCGGCTGCGACATCTACAAACAAGGGCTGTGCTGGATTTAACACTGAAGAAGAAACCCCTGCATCAGCTTCTCTAGTCTTTATGGCCACCCGTTGAAGCTCTTCTCTGTATAATTCTTCCATCCAAGAAACATCATTTATGAGTCAAAAGCTTTTCATGCTCCTGGTACCCTGGTTACAGATGTACTTCCCAAAGAGGTTCACCAAGAACCAACTATGGCTATCATATAGTGCCAAGGCAAGCCCATTTTTTTGTTCACCTGCATTTTAGCAGAGTAAGTTTTATCTCCAATTTTCTTATTGGTCATTGTAAGGTGTTCACCATACTGAAATCTGGCATTATGACAGGCATGATAAAAAGGTTTTCAAAAACCTTGCAAATGGGGAAAATGAAAATTGTGCAGCTTGAAAAGATATTTCAATGGGCAATTAGGGACCAATGAGAGTCTTGGGTCTCAAGCTCTTTTCATAGACATTCTGTATGTGAATGGAGAGGTGTTCATGTATGTCTGTAACAGCTCAGCACCATCCTGAGCAGACAGCTGTTGAACCTTCTCCATTACTGTCTGCTACAGCAAATGGGAGAAAAGGATGAGTAAATAGAAGTTCTAAGAGGCAGGAATCTCAGTGAAGATCTAGTAACATTGTGTCCATGTTATTGTTTTTAAATGTTGCAGTCAGAATGTGAAGGTTGAAAAGGAAAGGAAAAACACGCAAGACAAATATTTTAAAGTTCAATATTCACTCTTTTTTCCCTCCAAATACAAAAAGCTGTTACAATTCAACTCAACACAAAGCATGTGCAAAGTTACAGAAACTTAGACATTGTATAAAAAGTTACACATTTAAGATGATTTCCCCCTCTTTTGTTTTTTCCTCTCCTATATTGAGCAAAAAAAGAATTGTTACCTTGATGAAAATATTAACAGCTGCTGACCCACAGTAAAAAGTTACAGAAAAATCTAAAAAAAACAACCCAAAACTGTAATTACCATAAGATAAGCCATCTCTTTGCCCTCCAGTTTTAATAGTTATTTGCGGAAAAGACAGATAAAAACACCTCAAAGACAGGTGACAACAAACTGCAGGAAGAGTTTCCAAAATGTCTGGAATTTATGGTCACTAGCAGAGTCGTGGGAGGGTGGTGGCAAGTCCTAAGAGGGCTGCAAAGGGATCACCCCAACTACTGCGGAACATTTGATACGAGGATAGATCGTGGCCTAAAAAAATACAAGGATGTGAGGCTGAAGACTCGAGCTTCTTCAGAATCAAGAGTAATTTTTAAAAGGAATAAAACTATTTTCAACAAGGAGAGACAAGAAATCATGTAACTTCCTCAAGAGGGGATGGTACAGAGAGAAGGAAACATGCCTCTAGCTGTACAAGTAAAAATGCAGCCACCCTCCAGAACTACGGCAAGGAGGGAAGGGCAGAGAGACAATTTCCTTCCCAGATCCCTGGAGACTCATAAATGCCCGCTATCAAGTTAAAAACTTGCCGAAGATGGCAGAGCAACTTGCTCCTTTCCAAGAATGACACACCGTCATCACTGAGTGCCGGAGCCACCCTGCGAGGTGCCCGTGTAGCTCCCATAGTCGTAGCTGCCATAGTATGGAGGCCACTGACTCTGGTTTTGATAGTATTGGCTCCACTGCTGGGCGTACTGTGGGGGAAGGAAATGGCACACAGTTATGGTTTAAAACATCAGGGAACTGGAAATCCACCCGATCCACCTGAAATTGTAGTTTCCTCCAAGGACCAAATCAAGTTCATTTTCACATCTCTCTGACTCTGGGCTTCCTGCAAGCTCTTTTCTCTAGTTAAAACAGACCATCGCCCCCTGGAATGTTCACCTGGATGGAGTGAGTGTGTTACTTTGTGCTGATAAAACAATACAGTACAATAAAGGGCGTTCTGCATCCCTTCAAGCCAGGCTGAGTATTCCAGAAGCTGCATAAAGTACGCATATTGAACCTAACTCATTTTGGTTCTGCCAGTTCCAGGAAGGGATTAGGGAAGTATTGTAACTGTATAACCCCTTTCCCAGTACAGCCCGCAATAATCAGAATTACATAAAGAGGAAGTGTATACTTTGTGTGGTACATACAAGTCACAGAACTCATTTCTAAAAAACAAAAAACAAAAAGCCAAAAACTCAGTATTGCCTTCAACAAGCTTAGAACCCACATTTTTATAAGGAGCCTCGTGGTGCAGTGGTTTAACGGCAGTACTGCAGCTAAAATTCTGTTCACAATCCAGGTGCAATCCCACGTAGCAAGCCAGCTTGAGGTTCACTCAGCCTTCCATCCTTCTGAAGTCGGTAAATTGAGTACCCAACTCGCTGGGATGGGGGGGGGGGCAATTTGTAGCCTGCATAATTAAATTGTAAACCACCCAGAGAGGGCTTTAAGTGCTATCAGCAGCATGCTTTATCTGCCACCTCTGCATTCCGCTTTTCCTGCCTGCACAAGGCCTCAGAAAAATATTTTGCCTAAGAGTTCTGTGAGGTTTGATAAAAGGATTTAGAATGAGACAGCTGAGTGAAAATTTTCAAATCCAGTGACTGAACCACTGTACTGTGCCAACTTGTTTTCCAGAAGCACAAAAGCAGAGATAGCCTTCCTTTTTTGCCTTACATAGCAACCATAAAGTGGAAAACCCAGCTGAGCATCCCCACCGGGAAGCAAGGCGGAAAATGTGAAGAATGCCCGCTCCCCTCCCAGACCTCCTCCAAGGCTGCTCAGCTCTTCTTCAGACACACTAGCAAAGTTACCCAATTTCTTCTCACCTACCTGTTGGTACTGGTTGTAGCTGGGTGGGGCTGGGGCTGGGGCTGGAGCTGGGGCTGGAGCGGGAGCGGGAGCTGGGGCCGGTGGGGGTGGTGGGGGCTGGGTGTAGGACTGGCTGTAACCACCATAGTTCCCATAGTTGTAGCTCGGAGCTCCGTAACCACCTTGGTTGTAGCTGGATGGAGGGTTGTAGGGCTGGCTGTAGCTTTGCTGTGGAAGATGTACACGAGTCATTAAAGAGCCGGTTTTATTCACAGACAGACGAAAAGAAGCTGATGGGTGCCCTTCAGGATTCAAGGCCAGGCAGGGTTGGGGATGAGAAGACCGAGACAAAGAATGTCTTAACGGGCCGACCCGCTCAGCTCCCCTCCATCAGAACTGAATGCGGGAACAGCTCTTTAGCCAGCTAAAAATTACACTCTTTAGCACATTTGGTAGGAAAGCCAATCAACGAACTAGAACTTATTTCCTGGTCCACCCCAAGAACAAAAGCATATGAAGGATATGTGCTGAATAGTCACTTCTTGCTAGAGGGAAATCAAGAAAAAGTAAGACATTGATTGTAGCCTGAGTTTTTTGTAGACTAGGGAGTAGAGATGGGCACAAATCACTTTGTGTCGGGTCATCCTAAGCCACAGGCACGGCACCCCAGGTGCCGCACGTTCCCTCTCCCCCACTGACAAGCCGGTGCATGCTGCTCGTTCCCTCCTCGTCACATGATCTTTCAGTCCCAGCAAGAACACGGACGTCCCTTCTCCGCCTCCTCCAGCAGCTGGCCACTCAACAGCAGCGCTGCAGGAACTGCTGCCCCCGCCTCCTCATCTGAGAGGCCAGCTGCTAGAGGAGGCGGAGAAGAGAAGTCCATGGTCTTGTCAGGACTGGAAGATCATGTGATGAGGAGGGAATGAGCAGCGCGCACCAACCCATCTCTACTAGGGAGCTGTAAGCCATAACCAGGCCATATGGACAACTCACACATGGACAACTCAAGTGAGGAAATGACATGAAGAGAACAAGCCAGGCTGTTTCGAACAATACGAATGGAAGAAAAAGAGTCAGTTCTGCCTCGGGGTGACAAAAGCCATCCTCTTCTCTGGCTCTCTGCTAGTTTCTGTTTCACTCTCAGAAGCAGTATGGCCTGGGCGGGCACACGCACACACACTTACCTGTGGCCCTGGAGGATAAGTACTGGGAGGAGGATTAGCAGCAGGGGCTGGAGGGGAGGGTCCCAGATTGCTGCTGCTCTTGTAGGTGTTTTGGTTGCGTGCTGGGCTGTAGCCGCTCGGGGGTTGGTTGTTCCGGTTGTAGTTTCCCCGGTTGTTGTTGTTGCTGTCGCGGTTTCCACCTCCCCAGCGGTTCTGGTTGTAGCCACCCCGATTGAAGCCTGAATAAAGGAAAGCCATAGCCATAGAAAGGTTATGCTACCTAAGAAAGGTAAATATTTTAGAGTCCTGCCCTTCAGCTGTCCTTCTTGGCACCCGCAAATTCCCAGAGGTTTTTTCTCCCACCACATAAGGAGCCAAGACTATGCCCTTATGAAACTCCTTTTTTGTGTGAAAATGAATCGACTCAATTCATACAATCCTCTCTACGCTCATTAGGTTGGGATGTGCTGAAACTCAGCCCCTTCTTTCCACCCACCACTTCCTCCAGTTGTCTCCAACGAACCATGATGTCCTCTCTTACCTAAACCAGGAAACAAAGGTTCCAAGTTCGGAACAAGTTAGGCTCCTGCTAGCTGATAACCATGGTTTTCCAGTTCAGACAGAAATTATGAGAAAGAGCTGCCACGGCAAGTGGAAGGTGCATACATCTCTAATTAAACTGAGATGTGTCCAGCCAAATACAACTCTAGGCTTACTCCCACCCTTCTCCCTTGTATGCCGGTGTTTAAACTTTGTTCAAATACATGCTAATCATAAATGGACACACTAAAATAATAATAATTAAAAAAAACAGGGTAAGCCTGGATAAAACATTCCTGCACTTTTTGTTGCATAGATAGAAAGTAAAGCTCAAAAGGTTAGGTTTACAGGTAGATCTTGCTTCAACACGGCCTGTACCCAGTGTGGCAACCACGGCAGGGCCAAAAATCTGTGCACTCTACTGCAGTGAATAAGGATTATGAGAGGGTTTCCCTGGCAGTTGTCTCCAGGCTTTGAAACACCCTCCCTAATAAGGTTTACTTGGGGAAAACTTTTTCTTATTCACCTAGCAATTTTAATTTATCATAAACATCTTAGTTAAGGATGTTGTTTGCTGGATCTTTTTACGCAACCACTGAGCATATGCTACACTGGCATCCTAACGGGTTGAAAGGTGGCACCCAAATTGAGCACACTCAGCTACCTCCATGTATAACCACGGCTTGTAACCTTGTGGCAACAAAACACAGTAAAACTTGATGAACTTCATTTCTAGGTTTGTGACAATTCCTTAAACACAATTTCAGATTCTCAGATTTACTGGTCACAGTTAAGGAAAACAGTGCTGGTTGTACCTCTAAACGCCTAAACAGCTAAGTCCAAGCTATCTAAAAGGCTGAATCTCCCTTTATAAGCCTGCCCAGGCATTAAGATCATCAGGGGAGGCCTTTCTCTCGGTCCCACCACCCTTCCAGGCACGCTTGGTGGGGACTCGGGAGAAGGCCTTCTCTGTGGCTGCTCCCAGAGACTCTGGAACTCCCTCCCACTGGAGGCCAGCCTGGCCCCATCTTTGCTGTCCTTCCACAAGCAGACAAAGACCTTTCTCTTCAGGCAAGTTTTTTTTTAGCGATTGGCTGTCTGAGAGTGGGTTTTGTATAGATTGTTATGATCCGTTGCTTTTAAACAGGTTTTCAGTATTGATTTTAATTACCATTTGAATATAATACTTGCTTAATTCTTTTGAAATATTTGTATACTTACTGATTTTAGCTTCTAAATATCATCTTTTTAATGATGTAAGCCGCCTGGGTTCCTTTTAAGGAAAAAGGCAGGGCAAAAGTATTTCAAACGAACAAACCAACGAACGGTGGTTAAGAGATATGGCTGTATAGAGGCTGAAATTCTGACAAAGCTGAGAAGACAACCAGGTGTCGTATCCCTGGCCTGCTTTGTGCCAACCCAGTGGAGTCTCAGCGTTCTTTCCAACACCTGCGGGTAACCTATGAATATTGACGCGTGGCAACTGGCGCAAACTCACCTCCTCCTCCTCCACCTCCTCCTCCACCACCACCTCCACCGTTGCTGCCCCCCTCCTCCACCGCCACCTCCTGCACCACCGCCTCTGAATCCGCCGCCACCGCCGCCGCCGCCACGGTTTTGGAAGCCACCACGACTGCCTGAGGGCGGTCCTCGGTTATCGAAGCGCTGAAAACCGCCGCCGCCTCCGCCTCGGCCACGGAAGCCGCCCCCGGTGCTCCCGGCGCGGTTGTCGAAGCGTTTCTCAGGCGGCGGGCCGGCTTTCTTGCCTTCCTCGTTGTACTGCCTCACCAGCTTCTCCGCTTCGTCCCGCTGCACCTCAATGTAGACCACCGAGTCGAGGAAGTCGCCTGCTTCTGGCAGGGCAAAGTTGGCTGGTGGGAGAAGACAAAGGGGGGAACATCAGTCCTCGGGGGGGGGGGGAAACGAGGATGACGTGGGAGGAAGGAGAGGCTTTGCTCCGGGTCTCCAGGAAAAGACGCGAGAAAACAGGAAAGAGAAAGAAGTGGGAAGATCAAGGAAAGACACACTGTGAATTATAAACACTGACACACGTATAGGATTCTTTCTGCACTTACTGCCATACCCCTGCATCTCAAGCAAAGGGTGTTATCTACAGCAGACTAACCCAGCCCCACACCCTTTGGGTGTGGAGGACTACAATCACCATAATCCACCATGGAGAGCACCAGAGGAGGGAAGGCTGTGCTTAAAAAAAAAAAGAGAGAGAGAGAGAGAGAGAGCATTCAAGGAGAGGCAGAGTTCTGCCCTGCAAGAACCCCCCAGCCCCAATTTTCCTTCTTTTTGGCTCACACGCACGCACCCCCTTCACCCCATCCACCTGAAAAACTCACTGGTTGACTGACATCTACAGTATTTGCCCAGCCTAACCTGTGCCGCAAAGATAAACCACAAAATTTGAAAGCCACTTGGTGCCGTGAGGAGAACTATTTGCATTTTAAAGATGCTGGCTGTATAGAGAATGGAAAAAGGACTGCGAATTCCCTGTGCTGCTATCAGCCTTCCACCCTCTGGGGCCGCGAGGCGGTGGGGATCTTCCCATTCCAGGTTGAGATAACAGTTGTTGCGTGGAGAGTTCCAGCAAGACTCTGCCTTCCTCTGTGTTAAGGCCAAGGGCTATCCAGGAGTGGTGCAGCGAGAAGACTTCCCGGACAAAGTACTAAACCTTCCTTTACTCCGAATGTTCTTCTACGATTTCCAAGTTAGCCCTGCTGAATTTACCAAGCTTAGTTCCAAGAGGCCCACACACATTACCAGGCTTCAGAACTCCCGAGCCTCCTCCTAAGCCCTTGCAAGACCTGTGAGACTATTTCCCAGCAACTGAGAGGCGGGCTGAGCTTACACGCTGGGCACAACCGATTGACGGGATAAGCAGGCTTTTTCTGATTGAGATAAAAGACAATATCAGCGCGTCATGCACATGGACCTTTCCCTTTTCCCCAACTGGGGGGTGGGGTGGGGGGTTGTGGGTATTCAAGGGCAACTTGGGTGAGCAGGGAAGAGGAAGTGATGACTGTGGGGCAGTGGAGGAGGAAGACAAAGGGAGAACTGGAAAGAGCTGAAGGGGTTGCTTTCAAAGCAGTCCTCAAACTAGACACACCGTCACGTTGGGTTTCCCCCTTATCACCTGTGTCATGTGTGTTTGTTTTTCTAGGATCCTACCTTTCATTTCTAACACTGCGTGATCGGGCACATCCTTCCCCTCCTCATCAGTGCGCTTTATTGTTCGATCTTTTAAATCCTCGTCCGTGGGACAAATTACAATAGCCTTGCGTTGGAAACCTTCAAAAGGGCGCATTTTTCGTCTCTGGGCAGATCCATAGACATTTGTCTAGCAATGGTGACAAAGAAGAGGCAAAAACACTGGTCGTTACTTGTCAGTCTGCGTTCTTCCTTAAACGGAGCAAAGGGTCCCCCAAAACCAGGAACGACAGGTTGGCTCCCCAACCACCCACGGATACAGAAGGATGTGCGTAGATCAGCGGCTGTGTGTACAGTCCACCCACATTTGGGAGCCATTCCCTGACAACTAACCTACCTTTCTGGATTTTCTCCCAACTTCTAAAAGTTTTTTGTTTGTTTTTTTTAAGCAACACACTCTAGCAATCTGTAGGTGTTTGTAATTTAAACGAGCTCTCCTGGGACATCAGGCTAACGAAACAGGGCCTGCTTTGTTCAGAAACAGGGCAATTTACATTTTGAAGGGAATGCTAGAGAGCCAGCTTTAGACAACCTGAACACAAGAAGCAAAAGAGGTGTGTGTAATCTAGCCATTTAGACGTGTTTCTCTAAAACAGCACCATTTTCAAGCACAAGAGTTAATGAGGTCTGGCAAGCCGATTTAACAAACACGACTTGACCCAACTTAGCTGTTAGGCTCTTCCTTTTGCCAGAGAAGAACATTAATAAGCGCCCCGCTGGATCTTGCTAGGGGTCCAACCATGGTTTACAAGATGCCTCCAAGAAGTGGACAGGCAGGACATGAAGGCAACAGCCCTCCCCTGCTGGCCCCAGACTCTGGGGCTCAGAGGTTTGCCATCTCCAAGCACAGAGGCTCCGTTTACCTACAGGGACTATTAGGTGTTGGTTCGCTGATCTCCATGAATCCATACACCTTCTTTTAAAAGCCATTTGTAAAGCCAAATTCAGCTTAGTTGCCATCAGGCCATTCTTCCTGTTCTGATTCAGTTAGAAGACGTAACAAGGAACGAAGATGACAAAAATTGCTCTACCCTGTTACAAGAAAGCAAGGCCTACTACACCTTTATTCTAAAACAAAAGCAAGACAGTCCGATTTCACTCCACTGACTTCTGCTTTAAGGAGAGCTCCGGATAATCTTCCTCACAGGCCAACTTTAATTGCATTTTATGTGTATCTTCATTACATCTCGGATACCAGAGCTTCCATGTATATGGAGGCTGGGACACCCTCTCTCTTTAAACTGTCGAGAAAATCTCGACAGATAATGGGAGAGGGCTCAGTAAAATTATTTAGCAAGCCACAACGGACAAAATCTCACACTAGCGATGTCAGTGACAAGGGTTTATGTATCTGTTTTGAGGCTTCCCATGGATGAAAACGTATTTGCAGATTAGTGCCACCACAAATTCTGCAGTGAAAGAAAAGCAAAGGCTGGAAATCAGCTCAAATTCCATCACGTGACAAAGTTTCGGAGAGTGCCCCCCCCCTCTATAACTTTGCAGCACAACATGGTGGGGCAGCTTCTAATGTATGCAGACCTTGAATCTGGCCTCTACACCTGAGTCTTTTTGGTCAAGCACAGAAGTTCCTACGAACAAAACTGTCCTGCCACCATAAGGACTAGAAACATCTTTTTAAAATGAAAGCAGCCCATTGCAGCAACCAGATTGTACACATTTGAAACCAGACTTTAAAAAACTGTGTTGCATCTAAAACGACGCCACTCCCTAAACCATTTACAACAGCAATGAACTCTGAGGTGCAGCTTCTGCAATCCTTTCAAACTCAAGGCACGGCAGACTGCTGATCCTACCACTGTGATGCCCATGAAAGGTTGCTTTTTTTAAAAAAATTCCTTGCTTTGTTATGAATATATATTTGGAATAAAAATGAGTAAGACAGAACAGACCAGGGCAGAGAAACAGAACTTTAAGTCATCATTTCTGCTGCCGCTTTTAAAGAGATCATCTCACTCCACTATGTTTACACATGGCACCAGAAAAGGAAGTCACCTGCTTCTGAAAACCTAACTAATGGTAACCTCACTTTGGGGGGCATGTCATTAACACACAGGATAATAAACCATCCAATGGCAGTACTTACAAGTTCACAGATTCTTTAGAACTGCCATGCTGGAAAGTACCCCCGAGGATTAAGGACACCAATCCTCTGCTCAAGCCCCTCCGAAATCATCAGCTGAAGGCAAGGACAGTTCTCTTTTACTTACCATGTCTTAAATCCCATGTCTAAACCCCAGACTTAAGCTGCACCTCTTTTAAAGCACATCTTACCATCCTGCTTTAAGTATTATCAATGACCACCTACCTATACAGACCTTGAACAGTTATTTTCTGGGATTATAACTCTCAGAGGCCACCAGCTAACTGGATTTTGGCTGGGAGATTCTGGGGTTTATAGTCGAGAAGAGTGATTTCCAAGCTCTGCTTCCTCTATGGTTCCCGGACACCCGTGGGTTTTCTGCAGTGCTTCTTAGAAGTTAAACGCTTTAAGAAGCAGCCAGAGAAACGTCTAAGGAAGGATGAATTCCGTTACCTGATCAAGGATGTAGTTACGTTTCTTCCGGGCTGCGATTTGGATTAGGCGGTTCAGGCACTGTGTCGCTTGCTGGATGAGGACGTCCCACCGGCCAGCGTAGTTGCGCTGGCGTCGGAGTCCCATGACCTGGGAGAAGGCAGGATCAGTTTAGGATAGCTTTTACCCCTCTGGTGACTGGCCTGAAGCATGCATTATTTTCCACTGTGCGGGCTGGAAAAGAAGGGCCTTAAAACGACTCTGGAAATTCTCCGTGCAGGCTCATCAAACGACTGGGGGGTAACCACCCTCAGCGTCAACAGAACATATTGCAAGGGCCATGTAAACTCTATGTATGTGTCCTTTGTAACCCTTAAGATATCCCCGCAGCAAATGAAGTTCTGGAGTAGGAAGAGAAAGCCTTCCTTATCTTTAAAGAGAAGGATTTTAGTTTTTGTGTTTTTGTCTCCTTGTACTGCAAATGGAGGAGATATTTTCTAGCACTACCGACCCAGTGGTTTTATACCCACTGTGTAACTTGTATCAGTTTTATAAAACTGCTTTATTTTCATGGATGTGAAGCATTGATTTTTTTGGTTCTTTTGCCTTTAAAAAAAACAAAAACAAAACACCAATCTTTTAGTCCTCCTGTGCTTGTTCTGTGCATGGGGGGCATATACGCTTTGATTCTTGAAGGGAGAAGACACCATTATTTTCCTAAGACTATACCAAAGGCATTCGGTGAGAAGTGCAAAAATCCTGAGGTGGTGGGGGATGAGCACTCCTTTGACTCGCCTTTAAGAACAGAGGCAAGGAATTTCATACAGCTTGAAAATGGCTTGCCTGTCAGAAGAACAAGGGATTTACTCGATTGCTCTTCCCTTCCCTGGTCTTGAGCCTACTGCCTAAGTCATACAGACATTTTGTCATCGAAGAGACCATGGAACCATGACTTCCTACTCCTTCCTGTTCTTTGAAAAAGAGTTCTCCTTCAGCCGGCTGCAAGAAGAAATAGTAAGCTCAGCTCAGCTCACAGAAAGAAGGCAAACTGAGGCCCCACCTGCGTTTCTATCCCTAATCCTCACCCCCGGACCAAACTGGAACCAGAAGAGCGCTGGGGCAATTTGAGGAACTGCCCATGACAAGCATTTTTGCGCTCAGGAAGGGCAAAGAGCAGCTCAGGGATCACTGGCTGGGTAAAGACCTTGATTAGGGTTAAATCGGAGGCAAAACCCTATGTAAGGTGGTTCGTTTTTAATATTGTAAGCCGCCTGGGGTCCTTTTGAGGAGATAGGACCCAAGATCCTTTACTTATAACATTTATAAATGGCATAAATAAATATAATTAATGTTAATAACAGACACTACACTTGATCTTAGCCTTAAGAGGCCAAGAAACAATCCATGCAAAGATATGCCTGCTTCACAACTTCTTCCAAGTTAATTTCACATCTGGAGAATGCCGATTTTTTTTTGTTTTATTACTATTATTGTATTATTTTATGCTTGTTTATATGCATTGGATTTCAAGTACTATTTTTAAGACTGGTCTAATATGCCTCTTTATTCATCGTTCGTAGTTTCAAATACTGTCTTAAGGGTGCTAACCACCACTGTATACTCATTGTTTTCAACTTTAAATATTGTCTTTCAGTGTTGTAAAGCCACCCTGGGTCCCTTTCAAAGAGAAAGGCGGGGTAAAGATATATTTTAAATAAATAAATAAATAATTTTAATTTTTTTTTAAGGGCTTCAACAACACTAGAAACAATACAGACACAATCCCTGTTTATTACACAGATAATCTAAGAGCAATACCCACATTGAAGCAGAGGATGTCCTGAGAACATGGAGTGTGCAGTGATGGAGAAATTCTTCCTGTAAGCTCAACATGCCAGGGCAATACAGGGGACGGGTGTGCCTAAAATCTGGCCCCGCTCAGCCTCTGAAATCATCTCTTACCCTCATTTTGTCCATGATGGCATTTGTTCCCAGAATATTATATTTCTTGCTTGGATTGGCTGCAGCATGCTTAATGGCCCAGGTTGTCTTCCCAGCAGCAGGCAGCCCTACCATCATCAGGATCTGAAATATACAGCTATCACATTAGCATCTGTTCTGCACAGGTGAAGCACCCAGGCCAGCTGAGTGTGACACTCTGGTTTCTTGCACAGAGGACCAAAATTCCCCTCTCAAGAGAGATGATTTTGCAAACGTAGCTTGCTCTAAAAATGACGACCACGACGTCTCTTCCAATCTGTGCATGAGATTTTAACTCCCCTATTTATTTTTCTTGCTTCAATTTAGAGCAGATAGAACTTTTCCGGGAAGATCTTATTTAAATCAAACTGACTAAAATCATGATTTAAACTTTAAAATTGAATTAATTTTTTTTTTTAAAAAAAGAAAATTAAATTTAAATTGTGATTTAAATCATTTTTTTTTTAAAAAGTAAATCCTTGATTTCTATCCACACTGGAACCTGCTCAACACAAGCAGGAGGGGCAGAAACTAACACTCACAATCTCCTGTTTGTCAGTCTCCCAAACTCCTTTCAGCTGAGGTTCAACTTCAGGTCCATACAACGCTACGTTCAAAGGGGAAAACATCTCTTGAGGTGGGTCTGCCCACCTGAGCACTACAGACCCACAACATGATTAACCCCCGTGCAAAAATAAATAAATAAAAATAATTAAAAAAAAAAACCCAAACCCAAACCACCACCCTAGTGATCAGAACAGCTGCTGCCTCCCTTTCTGAGATGCTTACTTCACATTCTGACTTGCTCTTTGGTCCGATAGTCCCGCGCACCCGCTCTGAGAGTGGAAGATGCTGGATGAAGGTGAACCCCGGGGGAACGGGGAAGAAAGTATCCTCCTTCTGCCCGAAATTGAACTCGATGGCACAGTTCTTCACCAGGACGTGAGGGAAGAGCGCCTGGCCACTCAAGAGGTCTTTCCGCACCCGGTACGCCAAACCCAGCCATTTCCCGTTCTTCATGAAGGACATTTCAACATCATCGCCACATTCAAAGTCCTAAGAACAAAGGGGGGGGGGAGCTGTTAGTCGGTGCGGGGCAGCTGAAAGAGGGAACTACAGCAACATCACACACCACACCGACTGGTCCGGGGCCTTAAGGGTTGTTGTTTCGCCTTAGACTAAGCACTCACACCCATGCAAATGATACTGGCCTTCCCTGTTACTACACAACACCATTTGGATTTAATCCAACGGTTGGTTCCCAACTAGAGCAGACCTACTGCTGAACGGGGGGAGGGGGGGGAATGCTCAAGTCAATCCCACTGATTCAATGTACCTCCTCCAGCTGGAACTATCAATGGCAGTAAAGGTCACAGATTTTAAATGGAAGCCTATAAACCCGCACACAAGAAGGAAGAGAGAACAGCAGTGTCCCAAAATACAAGAACACACACACTCACCACAAGGCAGGTGATGATGTCGTTCTCAGTAAAGGATTCCCCGTAATTTTCAAACTTGCAATTGGTGGATTTCTTCCCCGTGCCGCCATAGCCATAGGAGAAAAGCTCCTCGCCTAAAAAGAAGAACACCAAGTGGTAACTGGAAGTACTTTTCATCCGCTTAAGATGATACACACACTGTGACCCTCCCTGGACAGAGGGAGCCTTGCTGCAGTCACGCCCACCCTAGTAACCTCTCCCTGTGATGATTAAAACGTGTTATATGTGTTCTCCAAAGGTAGTCACTCTGGTGCCCATGTTACAGTCTTTCTCGTTTTAGGAAAAACCAAGATCCTACATGTGAGCAGGAACGTGCTGGTCATTACCCTATAAAGCTCTAAATGGCCTAGGTTCAGGTTATCTGACTTCATAGGAGTCTTCTCGGCTGCCAAGATCTCCTGAGAGGCCCTTCTCTGGGTTCCACCACTTTCCCAAGCTTCTTTGGCGAGGACACAAGAGAGGGCCTTCTCGGTGGCTGCTCCCAGGCTTTGGAATGCATTGCCCCAAGAAGCCTGGCTGGCCCCCTCCCTCTTCTCCTTCTGTTGTCAGGCAAAGACCTTCCTCTTCAGGCAAGCCTTTTAGCAATACGTTATATCAGAAACTCTAGTTTTTAACTTATGGGTTTTAAATGGTTTTTAACTGTTTTTAACCTTGTTTTAATCTTAATGTATGTTTAATTGTTTTTTTTATTGTGATATTTATATAGTGCTTTGAAATTTCTATTTCACCTGTTGTGAGCCACATCCTGCTATTACTAAAACACAACATCTCTGCAGGGTTAATTTATTTATTTACAAATTTTTACCCTGCCTTTCTCCTTGAAAAGGACCCAAGGTGGCTTAACAACAATGAAAAACAATACTTAAAGTTGAGAACAACAAGCATACAATGGTGGCTAACATCATTAAAAAACAATATTTAAAGCTAAGAACAATGAGTGAAAAGAGACAGCTTACATAATTAAAAATAATATTAAAGCTAAGAACAAAAGTATACAAATAACAAAAGAAAACACATGACACTCTTGAGAAATGGAAAAGGCAAAAATGAAAAACACAAGTAGTACTAAAAATCCAGTCAAAGCAGTAATGCCTAACAATCCATCTAAAAATCTCACACAGGTAGCTAGTTCCTGAGGGAAAGCTTTGCCTGCTTGCAGAATCCAGCTTAACCCAGAAGGAGTCCTGTTTCAAAAATGAAACCGAGAGTCTAAATATTCTAGAATCCACTCAAAGACAGCCTCAGGTGCCACCTTAGAAGGGACCATCACCTTGCTTGGAGGGCCAGGACAGAAGGAGGCATGGTCTTCTAAGATAGCACCACCCACCTGTAGATTTTGCATGTACCTTTATGAAAAATAGTTCACCGTGTTTTAAATCCTGCTGTGCAGTTAACTGCAGGCACCTTTTAATCCATTTGTGTAGCCCGCTGGCATTAGAGTCAGGCATGTGGCTTAGACTCTCCCCAGATTCAGCTGCCGCAGTGCTTCGTACCTAACTGGGTGCTGCATGAATCCAACGACCAGCCGATACGCACGACATGAGGATCAGGTTCCGTGGGAGGAAGGTGCTTGACGGCGATCTCTTCATTGACCTCGGGACAAAAAGATAAGCATCCAGTCAACAGAGATCTGGAAGCCAAGACATCTAGTCCAGGAGTAATCGTGGAGTTCTAAGGACCTGGAGTTTATTGTGTCTTATGGACAGTGCGGGCGAAGACAACTGCCCTAAAAAGGTACACAGGTTTTGGAACTAACAAAAAGAGGACAAGGTCTGAGGAAAGACTAACTTTAAGTTAACAGGAACTTTGATTGGACACAAATTCGGAATAAGATGCATGCACAGAATCAAGCAACAAGCACCCCTGTGCCGGTGACACAAACATATCTTACACAAGGGCAATGGCACTCTCAAGCCTGCCCTCCTTCACACAGATCTTGAAAGAACAAAACATTTCCCTCCTTCTCAAACGTCTATGGGGAATAAGTATGCCCCTCCTTACCTTCATCTCGTAGCAGATCCTTCCGCGCCGCACCCCATAGGTGGCTCTTGCCCCCGACCAGAGGTAAGCAAACCCTTCTATAGTCAAAGGGTAGCCGCTGAATCGGTCACGGGCCACTTTGAAATGTAAATCACAATTATCTGGAAGGCAACGTAAAGGAAGAGGTGAGAGAAAGCCAGAGGAACAACAAACCTCCGGACAGTAAAAACCTTACACATAAGCTTTGGGTTCAGTGAAATATGACCAAATATCCAGGCAAGTGTATGCAGTCGTCATCTTAAGTGCCAAACACTTAAACATTAAGAGCTTCTTCACAAAGCTCACACAAACACCTTGTGGCACATTGTCCTGCAGCCCCTTTTTATATATCAACAGGATCAGCTCTGCACCTGCAGGATGTTACGTTTAGGAATGGTGTCAGTTCAAGCTGGAAGTCCTAGGCTAAACAACCCGACCCCATGCAAGGATCAACCCTATCAGGCTAATCGTTTGGAAGACTGCACCTCAGCACTGCTGCATCTACCCCTTTCCGTGTGTTGCTACTACCTGGCCAGCCAAAAGCCAAGCAACGTTCTGACCTTGAGGCTACCACCCTTCTATATATAGCAGGGGAACTTTACCCTTGAAGGATATAGCAACAGAGGAAGAAAACAACCCGATCCTGAGACACGCCTCTCTATTTACAGTGCAGGTTAGCAAGGTCAGATAAGAAAGAGGCTGCTGATGGGATTCACAAAACTCACATGTATCAAGGGCCACCAGAGAGTCATCAAAATCATCCTCATCATCTTCAGCAGGCGGCTGAGGAGATCGTCCCCTAGAAAAAGGATGACAAATGCAAGACCCATAGAACAAGATACCATCGTGCAAAGCAAGCTCACAAAGTCCAAGCACCCGCAAACGTACAGACATCACTCAATGGGCTGGTGGAAATCAACTGTCTCTCTCTCTCTCATTGAATTCACAGAACTGATTTTCCTGTTACGGCTGCCTGCAATCAAAAGCTGGAGTGTATATAGACTGTACCCCTTTGTAAATCACTTCAATCCACAGTGATTCACTCTGCATTTCCAAGACCAAGAAAGGCACCAACGCTCTCATAAAAGAACAAACAACAGCAAACACTTCCTCCAAAAACATGCCTGGACGTACCTTTTATCCTCGCGATGTTCATAATATCCGCGGCCCCGGGACTCCTCAAATGGCCTCTTACGACCCTGCTGCTGTTGCTGCTGCCAGGAATGAGATGAATCAGAGGTGCCATAACTGGAGGGAGGTGCATTGTAAGTTGAACCACTGTAGCCAGAACTGGAACTGTTGTTAGGGGAGGGTCCTGTGTAGTCGGAGGGAGGTGCATTATAACCCCGGGCTGGGTAGCCAGAGGGTGGCATGTTGTAGCCAGGGGCCAGTTCCTCTTCTTTAAATTCTGACTTCATTTCTGCACTCAAACAGAACACAACATACAAAAATGAACAATGGAAGTCCACACCTTTAAGGGCACACCTTAAAGCCATGTAACTGCTACAACTTCACCCTAATCAGAGATGGGTAAGAGCATTCCTGCAGATGCTGCTGAATAGTATCATGCACGCAAGGCTGGACGGAAGCTGCAGTCCAGTATCAGCAGGAGGGTCACACCTTGTCCAGCCCTGCCTTAACCCCTAAAAAACTCCTATTTAAATCACAATTTTTCAAACAGCCAGTTTCTGACACAGCACACCTTTAATGCAGACACGATCTTCCAACATATGAGCTTAGAAGGAATCTTGCTATCATGGGGACTAAAAGCGCTGAGTATGTATAAATATCCAGTCCTTAGCATTTCCCCCCAGTGCTGTGTTCTTCTAATTTCATCACCACAGAACATAGAACATGATATATAAATAACCCAATTAGTGTGGGCAAGCAGACAGGACACTTGCTCAGTTATGACTGAATTCTGTGGGGCAAAATCAATAGATTGGAATGTATGGCACAGCTGAAGAGGAGAATCGACCCCTTACCAGAACAATGGACTTAACAAGCGGCAGCTAAAGCCCCACTACAAACGGTATCTGAGCAAAGCCTTCTGCTTTTCTCCAGTGTAAACAAATGGCTATCTGAATCCACTCCTATGGCAGCAGGTGGGTAACAGCAGTGAGTGACCTAGATTACACTGACAGGGACGCTGCGGGAAGACTGTGAATGGAGATGCTATGTGACTAACATGGGATCTTAACAATGGATTGACTCTCCACGCATGACTCTCACACCACAAGTTTGTGCATTCCCGCAGTAATAAAACAAAAGCTGCTTTGGGTGACCTCCCCTCTCCCCAGTCCAGAGAAGTAGATGAATTATCAGCTTGCTAGCAGAAAAACATAAAAGCACTGCTATTCAGGTATGCGTATCAGACCAATATCAAGCAGCAAAGATTGATTATTTTAAGCTCCTGATTGTACCTGAACGTAAGCCAGAACGATCTTGGTCTAGAGGTACTCTCTCGTATCCAGATTCACTCTCCTGTTTAATGTCGCAATGCTCGAAAGACTGATATCCCTGCATGTCGTCCTCATGAGCGTTGTCGTGGATGCCATCTTGAAACAGGAAACGGAAACATGGATCAGTGTCACTATTCTATCCCATACCCTATTGGGAAGGGAAAAATTTTGTACGATCAAGCATTTCTTAACTGCTACAGGTATCCTGTGATGACCAAAAGGCGCAGCTCAGCCCTTAAGGCCAACCAGCAACAATGTCAATGTCTCAGTTCATGTCTTCAGCAAGACAAAGCAGCCAACGTCTCTCCCCCACCCCCAGCAGTATATCATCTTTGCACTGAAATGGAGGAGTGGATGTTTGAAAGCTCTTCTCAGCAGACAAGGTTATGGCATGTAGCGTGTAAGAATGTCAAGGAGAGAGTCAACCAATCCTTTTTCTCCCCATTATCTTTCTCTACCTATTGGCAAGGTAGTCTTGCCCACCTCACAGTCAACGAAAGCTTCTCCACTTTGTTATGTCAAATATAAAAGTCGCCGAGATCCAACACAGGAAAGCAAACAGGTGCTGCCTATCAGTCAAAATCCAAAGAAACAAAACAAAACAAAAACATGTGGCAACTTAAAGACTATAATGTAAGCTTTTGTGGACGCATCCATGTTATCCATACTTACAGAATGATGCTTTATACAGAAGATGTTTCATATTTTAAAGTCAAAGTGAACAAAAAGCTTCCCATCTAAGCTACTCTCTGCTATATATTCAGAAATCTGAACGCAGAATGGGTAAGCACTTTACATTCAGAGGATAGCCACACTTTGTTTAACTATTACCATCCCCAGAACAATAAACTGTTGAACATTTTTTTTTAGAATTCAGACCCTGAGGGCCCACACCAACACCACCAAGAATATACCAACTGGGTTTGGGGGTGCCACCTGCCCTGAAGTCTCAATTCCCTTCCATTTCAAACTACCATCTAAAGCTGCTACACTATATGGGGAAAGAAGTGTGTTTTGCCTCAAACAGAAGATTATCCCGAATGCTCAGAAAGTCTGGCGCCCATAACAATGAAAAGCCAGCTTAAGCAAAGATAGCAGAAGGTCTCAAAAGCAGAGCAGCACTTGATGGATGAACAGCTGTATGAAAAGACTCCATGTTTCACTTAAGGGGTGCTGGATAGCTCGGTGGTTTATACGTCTTTGGCTGCAGAGCCAGAGGTTGGGAGTTCAGTTCCCCCACTGTGCTTCCTTGGCAAGGGCTGGACCCGATGATCCATAGGATATCTTTCCAGCCCTGATTCTAAGACAGCATTCACGAGTCACAGGCATAAACACCAGCTGCCACTCCTAAGCGGAAATCACACCACAGATTTCAGAAAATAACAAGTCAACATAAAGATCGAAAGTGACGAGGTCCTGAGAAAGGGTGTTTGCAAACAGCATAGCAGGAGAAAGACCTCATGAATCTGGTATGTTACGTAAGACCAGATCAGTAGAGAAGATGAAAAAGAGGACTCAGAAAAAAAACGTAAGTGCTCCCTTTCCAGTGCACTTTACTAGAAACAACCAGAGTTGGCCCAGTTCCCTAAATAGTACATTTCAACTATTCCGAGCCCTCTGTGTACGTTGCTCTGACATGCCTTCCCAAACCACGTGGCTTATTTATCTTAGGAAAGCCTTTGGGAAATACTAGGAAGGCTAGAGAAGCTGTACGTGAACCGGGCACCCATATTCCGGCATCCCCTTCCATCTCTCCTGGGAAATATGGCTCCCGCACACTAACTATTCCTCAGTATAGGGTCTCATCTGGATACAGGGACTCATCTGGGGTGCCCCCAAGAAAATGACGCCGGAAGCTCAAAACCTGGGATGGCACCAAGCAGCAGGGCTCTTCTATGGCTTTCCCTGGCAAATGGGGACCGGAAAGCTTGTGGTTCCCCCAGCAGGTCCTGCGAAGGAAAAAAAAAACCCTCCATCCTTCAGGCAGGAGCTGTGGGCTCTCAGCCACAGAGGGGGCAAGTGATGATGCCTTCCTAGGTGAGGAGGGGGGGCCCCACGGGCAGCCACCTAGATGGTCTTGGCCTGCAACCCACCTGCCTCCTCCTAGTCCTCTAGGTTGGGAGGGGGGAGGAATTATTTCTCCACAATTAGGATTTCCCTGCATTGGCAATTGTGCGTGTGTTTGTGGGGGGGGGGGGGGGGGCTGGACTGAATGACCTTTGGGGCACCCATTCCAGGTTTGATTCTAAGATCTTTCCAGCTCTGCAGTTCTAAGATCATGATGATAATGATGCTCTCCCACCGCTTGGGACGGCCTGGCTAAGGAGGATGGGAGTTGTAGTCCGACCCCACCCGGGCACCGATGGCCCGTCTTTCGGGCGGAATCAAGCCGATTATTGGGGGGGGGGGATCCAAAACCTTTCTGGGAACGAGTCGGAGGGATCCCGTGGGATCCTGGGCCGAGTTAGGGAGCCTCTCTCAAGGAAAGCCCAGAGCCTGGGGAGGCTTTAAGGGAGGCTTCCTCCCTCTCTACCCCCCCCCACCCCCACCCCCACCCCAGAAGCGGAGCTGCCCCCCCCGGAGCCTCCCCACCTCTCTCTCTCTCCCCTCATCCCACACCCCGAGGCCCACGGCCGTCCCGGAGGGTCTCCCCCGCCCTGCCCACTTACAGTGCCCGTCCGGCCCTTCTCCGCGGCCCTGCTCCTCTTCGAGCGCCGCTTGCAGCCGCTCGGCCAGCTCGGCCTTCAGCCCTCGGGTGTCGAGGCCGCGCCGGCCCAGCTCTTCCTTCAGCTCGTTGACCCGCAGCCGCCTCACGTCCATGGCCCGCTCAAGCCCCGCCGCAGCATCGCCTTCGCCCGGCCATCGAGGCGCCCGTTCCGGTCCCGGCTCAAAATGGCCGCCTTCGCCCTCCTCCCCCCTCTCCCGGCCCCGCACGCCCTGCAACGGCAGCGCCGGTTGGCCAGCCGCCGGAGATGGGAATGTCACGCGCCCTCTGATTGGGTCCCACGAGATCCCCCTACCTCCGAGGCTTCCCTTCTCCCGCTCGTTCCCCGGACTGCGAAATGCGCTCTCGCATTGGAGGAAGAGAAAGGTCAATCTAGAAGTAATTTTTTCATTGGCTAAACTCGGCTCCTTCTTTTTCCCCGCCTACATTACTTCAGGCGACATGGGTTAAGGAAAGAGAGGCGGGGGAAAAGAAGTGATTGACAGCCAAACGAGGCTGGAGCGCCCAATCGGAAGTCACCTCTTTTTCTAACTGCCCATTGGTTGACAGATGGGTTTATTTGTTTCTAGAGGGATTTCCCCCCCCTTGCTTTCCTATTGGCTGAACCTTGCATAAATATTGTTTTGCAAGCCAAGATTTATCACAGCATTGACAAGACGGGCTGCCCTTCAGCGGAATAATTACATTTTGGGATGCATTTACCCAAATGTGTTATTTTTTTCCCCCACGGAAAAAGACATAACTGAGAGGACTATTACAGATGTGTAATTTAGGACTACAACTCCCATGATGCATAGTCTGAGGCATTCTGGGAGTTGTAGTCCAGAGACACCTGTACTACCTCTCTGGCATAAACGGTGTTGCCAGATGTCAGAAAAGGTTCGGGGGGATAAAACCAATGAAGGCTTTTGCAGCCACTGACAGGCTAACAACTTTGGCTTCAGTTTTGAGATGCCCAGTTTGCGCCCAGTGGTGTGGGAACGAAACCAGAACTCCCAGCTGTTGATCTTGACAATCCTTGTAGCCAGCGGATCCTCCCAAGGGTCCAAAAAGTACAGGAAGTTGGATGGGATCATAACAACGAAGAAGGAACTGGTCTTTTGTAAAGCGAATGGCTCTTAACTGCTAATTGGAAACCAAACCGCTCTAAAATGTTTTGGGTTACAGCAGGGGTAACTTGCTGTTCAATAATATCCTTAGGAAAATAAACTCCTTTCCTAGCTACTATGAAGTTTGCAATGAAGCTCATCGGGAACAGATTGGCACACAATGCCATTATCCTAGTTCCTTTCGGGCTCTCTCAGGAGCCAGCTTCACTCAAATCCTACCTTCCCCACTTGGGTTTAAATTTCTGCTTTCTGCACACTGAGATCCTAATGACTTTTCTCTCTGCTCAGTTTTTCGGCACTGCGAATGGAGGGGGCCAGGCTGATAGTTTCCATTAGTCAGCTATGGAGAGGACCGGTATAGCGAAACTTCCTCTCCAGCGACCCCCCCAAGCAAGATCACTGTCCCATGTTTCATTATGCCGTGTGGCTTAGTAAGCTTTGGTGTAAAGAAGCGGCATATCTCTTAAATACAGATAAACTAACTTGCCCAGCCTTCTCCAACTTGTTGCCTTCTAGATGTTCTGAACTACAATATCCATCATCCCCCAGTCAGTCCTTCTATCTGAAACAGAGGCCCAGTCAGTGGTGAAAGCTCTGAAGTCCACTGGCCATCTCTGTCTCTAAAGAGATGGAAAATATAACACCTCCCCTAGGCCACTGCATTGGCTGGGTGGGGATTTGAATTGCGTTCTCCCCAGTCTGAGCTTGACACTCTCAGGACCAAAGATGGGAGCCCCTGTGGTTATCCAGATGTTGTTGGACGACATGTCCCATGATGGCTCAGCATTGCTTATGTTAACCAGGCAGAAACATCTGGAAGACTGCACCTTCTCTCTCCTGCCTACCCCCCCATATAATGCATTATCTAAAATTATCTGCTTCCATTTTACGCCAAGAACGGACTTATGAATCAGGTGCCTGCAAGTGCAAGACAAATCTCTGGCCAGCAGAGGGTAGCTGCATCCTTTCCAGACCAGAAATGAGAGCAGTTTTCAGCCTGGTTTCACTTCTCTTCTAGAAAAGTCTCACCGGAGATTAGAGATGTAAAATTTCCAAAATTTTCCCTTTTTCCCCCCAGAAAAAACAACAACAGGGAAAATGTGTGTGGTTTTTTTTTTTTTTTTCAGGAAACAAATTGTATGTGTTTAAAGTTGTCTAGACTGGCTCGACCGAGAAATGGAAATTTCAAAATTTTCCAGAAAAAAATGGGTTTTTTCCCCCATTTTCCCCCTGGGAAAAAAATGGGATTTTTTTATTTTATTTTTTGGAAATTTTACCAGACAGAACGTGAGCTCCTGCACCACAGTGAGGCTCACAATATACTGAATAGCAGACAAAACAAAAAAGAAAAAGAAAAAAAAAACAAAGCAGAACAAACGAGGCAAAAATATGGCACCTTGAAAACTAACTGCCCTATTTTAATGTACTGGGATTTTGTGGCTCAAGTCCACTGCCTCAGACATAAGCGTGAGGCTATATGATTGTCATACTTATATATAGCCCCATGACCAGGCGGGGATATAGATAAGGGAAACACCAAACCCACCTAAGACATCCATTTTCCATTTCAAAGCAATTCTGTATGTTGTCACTGAGGCTACCCCAAATATTTTTTTAAATGCACTGTGCTGGTAGACGAGGGTCTCGTTGTACAAAGATCAGCCTCACAGCAAGAAAAGAGTTGCAGTGTGTCTTATAGCAGCATTGCTGATCATTTATTATGGCCATTAGACAAGAATTGTACTGTTCCTGTACACAGCAGAGCCTTGGTATACTTCGGGGAGACCATATCAGGCAAAATCCAGAGAAGCAAAACAAAACAAAAATTTTAAAAAGACAAAAACATGTGGTACCTTAAAGACTAACTATTATATTTTAATGGGAGACCATCGCTTTCGTAGCAGAAGGAATGCCCTCCTGAGCTGCACGTAAACAGATTTCAATCTGTGAACTTTCAGAGTCACTCAGCATTTCCTGGCTTGGCCATGGGTCTACTCTAATGGGTCGGGATGTGCATTTCCCCCCCCCCCCCAAAAAAAAGGGAGCCGAAAAGCCTGATCAGCTTCCTGCAACTTGGGGAGCTGCCTTGGGTTCTTTTTTAAGCAGAAAGGCAGGATTAAAATGTTTAAAATAAATAAATAAATACATTTGTTGATTGGATTCAATTGAATTGAACGGCTGGCTGAACTGGGTTAAAATTTGAAACCATGGCAGGACTTTTCAGAAGTTTTAGCGACAGAGAAAAAGGAAGAGTGCCTTCGATTTGGGGCATCACCTGGTGGTGTTGCCAAGGACTGGCTCATGGTATTTCTTAGAACTGCAGGGCTGGAAGGGACCCTATGGATCATCGCGTCCAGCCCTTGTCAAGGATCCACAGGAGGGAATCGAACTCCCAACTTCTGGCTCCACAGCCCAATGCCTAAACCACTGAGCTATCCAGCCTACTTGAACTCTTGAACTTTGGAGCCATGGTCAAGTTGTGATGGAGGTGGCCATTGTTTGCATGTCTTCCTTCTTTGTGCCTAAAACGTTTGTGACCAGGATGTGATTCTATTTTTTTTTAACAATAAAAGGGAGGTAAACAGGTTTCCTCTCTGCCTTACCTCATCAAATTTCAGTACCTCCATTTTTCTCCCAACCCAGTGGGCTCCAGCACTAGAAGCGGCCAGACTATGAGACAAAAAACACTGGAAGTGAGGAGAATGTGTTAAGAGAACTGGTGTCTCCAGCCTCCTTCACTCGCTTTTATTGCAATTTTTATTCATTTCTCTTTTCTCTGTTTTAATGGAATAACAAAAAAACATTTGTTATTCAACCAAAATGTCAAGAGCTTTTGGAAAGTTGTGGACAGAAGAGCTGCTTTGCCAAAGCTGAAGGATTCTGTCCGTTGCTCTCCAGAAACATCTGGGGAGCCAAAAATTCTTCCACCCGTGCCCCAAAATAGCACAAAAGGTTGGCTGAACCCTGCCGCTGAAAGCCTTTTGGATCGGTTTTTTGGACAAAGCTTCAAACCTGGGACAAGTTTCTCCTTTTTTTTTTTTTACACAGACAGGTTTTCGGACACCCCATCCTGCTTCACTAACCCAGGAGAAAAAAGCATATATATACGGTCGAGGACTGCCTGCCTTTTCTTGGTTCCCTCTGTCTCCCTTGTTTTCATTCTTTCTGGACGCCCTCTTTTCCAACCCATTGACCCCGCTTCCACTCAAGAGACAGAGAAGCATTTGTGATGAGGGGAGTTCGCCTGTCCCTATCCACTGCGAAAGAACTTAATCTGTCACTGCCCTAGATTAAGAGAGAAATGCTTGGGGTGAGGTAGGATGCTCCCTTCAATGGCCCGCCTTGTTCTCTGTTACTCATTCGGATGAAAAGATCAACAGTTCGAGCAGACAAACCCTGAATGTGGCTTTTGATTCAGGTCCTTCATCTGCCTGGCAAGGGGTGGAGGCACAGCGTGGCCCTCTGTCCACCACTCCGAGTTGGCTTCTGCTCGTAAACAACCCATTAAAACCATATTTTTGGGTTCAGATCATGAGTAGGAACCTACTCAAGGGATGGGACAGAATGGCAACCATCGCATGAGTGACTGTTAGTCCTGTTGGCTCACCCCCATTTCTCTCCAAAGCCTGTTTTAGGTGTCATCCTGACAGCTTTGCAAGAGGAGGAAAACTTGGAAACCAGCTCAGATTAGCACGTTTCTAAGAACGGAGAAGGCTAGCCTTAGAATTTCTGCCCTAAAAGAAAGAGGTTGTGAGGGCCATCCTTGACTTTGCCTTGATTGTACTGTGAGGCAAGCTTCCGTGAGAGGTTGTGCATGGACAGAGTCCTCCTGTTTGTGTCACCCTTCCTCAGGAGGAAAACCACAGTGGGAGGCCTGCATGCTGCCATCCAGCGAGAGGGTCTGACCCAGAACAGCCCCAAGATCAAACCACCAGGGAAATTTAGGGATGGTATATTTTGGACATCACACACTGCTCACAAATTCGGTCACCTGAGATGGGGCCCTCAAGATGTAACGTCTACAGGCCAACTGGCCTTTGATTGCTTCACAATAGTGGAACCATGGGCACTGGCCAATAGGTACCAACATCAGGCATGAGATTGTACTCCATGCAGTCCTGCATGAAGTTTGAGCTGCTGGTGAAGGTGTAAACATTTTCTGTCCTCTGGCAAAACCTGTTTGCTGAGGTGTGGTTTCCTTGGAAGACACGTGTTACTATCTTGTCTTGTTTTGGAGACCTCATGACAGCCTTCTGACGTGGCCCGCGGCTGAGATATGTCACAGAACACATCTGGAGGGCACCGGTTGGAAAAAAAAGGTTGCAACGGAACGTCGGAGTAACAGCACCGCAGATTATTGCATCTGGAAAATTATTTTAACTGGCAATGCCAGAAGTTTAAATTTGGGACCCCATTCAAGCAATGAACACTTTCCACCATCACTGGAATTAAACTCTTGTCCCAGATTTTTTTATTTTCATTTTTTAAAATGAAGTTTTTTATTTATAAGCAAAATAGATCACACAGCATTTTCTCTTTCTCGCTCCAAAAACCATCCTTGCCCTGAGAGGGAAATGTGTTTTTGTACAAAAGTAAGGGAGTGGAAAAACATTTCATACAAAGCATTTTAATTTTTCTTAGTTTTTTAAAAAAGTATATACATTTATATTTATATATATATATAAAAACATTGCATTAAAAAAGAATCTGTAGGAAAATCAAACAGTGGATTGTTCTGCAGACTCACCAACATGGCGGACAGAAAGAAACAGCTTTTGATTTGAATATACCAGCACTCGAGGGCCCTGTTAGAGACGGTCCTTTAGCGGGCAAGAGAATTCTTAAGGAAAATGCTGGTTTTCCAGCTTTTTCCTCACTTGATCCGAAAGGGAAACAGATGTTATTGACGCATTTCATTTAGAAGAATGGAAAACATGTTTTTTTTTGTACCTGAAACAGAGTAACTGAAAACAGCGTTCTGAAGATGAGGCATTTCTCGTGAAAGAAGCGGGACAAAATCTATATTCTCCGGACAAGTTCAGGAAGGTGGTAGCCAACTGTTTTGGCTTGAGGGCCTCAAGTTAAAGCCTTGGCAAGAGACCACAAGTTAGAAAGCATATCTGCCAGCTACTGTAAGGTTTGCAAAAGTTGCTTTTTTAAAAAACCAAAAAAAGAGAGAGCAACATTTCCAAAAACTCCACTGTAAAGCAGAGCAGGTGGAAAAGTGGCACTTGAACCCACTCCTTCTCCTGCCCTGATCTTCCTCTCTCGCATCGGTTTTTCCAGCCAGGTTCTAAGTCCTGAAGGACTTCCAACTCAAAAGCGACAGCTGGGCAAAGAGAGTCAATTTCAGAGGTAGAAACAGCCAGGGATAAGACGAGAATAAGTCCCTACCTCCTTGCCCACCACCTAGCCTCCTGACATTGCCCTCTCCCCTTGGCAGCAACACAGCGCTAAGGCACAGATCATGTTGTATCAAAGCAGGGCCAAAGCCCACACAGGCCAAGACATGAGAGTCGCTCACAACAACATTACAGAAGTCTGATGCCTTCAGCGGATCTCGGTCTTCAGGATGCAGAAGTGAGAGAGAAGTGAGGTCGGGTTGTGGGTAATGCAACAAGGTCACTGGCCTCCTCCTTTTGTTTAGGTGGGTTACATTTGCTGCCAGTGCCACATTTAGCATCTGTGCAACGACGGTGGCTACCCGTGAATCAGGATATTTAAGGAGGCATACAAGCACATGTTAAAATACATAAAATACTCATTGCATAGATTTATTTCTCCTACGGAATGAACCCAAGTTTCATCCCATAAAAAGTGTTAAGGAATATGCACAAGGTTTTCAAAAGATATACTTGTTGTTTAATCAAATGCAGATGGCAGTGATTGTGCTTCAATGAATCTAATTTAGGAGAGAAAAAATAGTGAGCGCTGCCTGCAAATTTCTTTGATTTGGTATTTTTTGGCACTTATTCATGGCTGGACATCTCCAAAGCTTGCAGTGGCTTTTACGTAGACTGGCCGTTCTTACAAAGTGCTGCTGCTGCTGCAAACGAGAGGAATGTCGTATGGATGATGCAGAATAAATCAGTAACACGTGTGCCTTTATGGTGCAAAAGGAAAGGAAATCACTGTGTGGAAAGGCATTTAGTGTACGGCTGGAACCAGGCAATAGGTTCTGAGAGAGATAGGGGCTGAAAGCAGGCTTTTCTGTTGTTCCATCGTTGCTACTGATTAAACAGGTGTGGCAGGTTCAAAAAAGATAAACCTGCAAAGCCTATTTAATCTGAAGTGAAAGCAGAGTGAATACACAGACGGGGGGGGGGGGGGGGGGGAACACGGTGAAGTGTTTCCAGAGCCACGCTACTGTGAATGGGCAATATGGAATGGAAGAAAGATTTAATCAATTTGCTACCTCTCCGTCTGGGCATCTCATTGCTGGATATTTGCCGGATGTGATAAGAGGGATGTGACTAATAGTTCAAACAGTTCCAGTCTGTCTTCAGTTTAGAAGGAGGAACTGCTGTCAAGATGTGAGATTATTGTAAATAACTCATGTGTGACAGATGCAGTCAATATGCTGTGAAGGTGCACAATCTATGAGGGGTCATAAAATCAGTAGGGGCAGTACTTAGCTCTGAAAGAAGAAATCACCTTTTTTGAGGTGGCTCCCCCTTGAAAAGGGGGCTTAAGAGAGTTCTGGTGCAAAATGTGGCTTTGTTTCTAATAAAAAAAAGGAGCACACTCACAGCTGTTTCTGTTCTGCACAACTTGTGTTCATCTCAGTGAGAGTGGCACAGGATGCTCACACAAGTCCCGCTGAAACGTGGAAGGTGGCTCAAAAAGAATCCTAAAGGTGTTGAAGGCACTGTGGCCATTATGACTGTTCCGGGTCGTCACCGTTTCGCTGACTCTGCTTTAGACCTCTGGAAAATTCAGGAGGTTTGTGGGAGGCTGTCGACTCCAGTGTGAGGAGGGGGCGAAGGCAAATCCGCTCTGGGTTTTCATCCAAACTTTGAAGTGGCCACCCAAGGTGCAATAGAGGGGGTTTCAGCACCTCGGAGAACTCCTGCAAAATCTGGACAACTCTGCCCCCACCCCCAAAGCAGGGGTCTATATGGCATCTGCAAGGCAAGTTCACCACAATGGGAGAAAAACTCCACCTGTTGAGCTCCTACCTGGTTGGAATGAGTAAAGATGCAGAGCCTTTGTCAGGAAGAAATGGGAGGGGAGGTAGGAGCCTTAACGTTTACTGTACTGTTAGCTCTTATTAGTGGGAAGGCTTTGGACTAAGTTTTTCTTCTCCAGTTTGAAATGTACTGTACTACCAAAAATGTCCCCTTTGGGGAAAAAAGAGAGAGATGTTTGAATGCATTTTAATGCCCCGTGGCCCCTCTGAGGCTGGCACCTGGATATGGCTTCTGGCTCCTGCAGCATCCTTTACCCACCCACCCATTCCTGGGAGAATTCACAGCACAACCCACTGATGTCTAAAGAGGTGTCTTCGATAATCTGTTGAGTCTGACACCTCTCAGCTTTGAACTGGGCTTGAGGAGAGCCTAGTACTCCCCCTGAATTTAAAAGGATTAAAAGAATCCGCCGGGATTAAAAGAATCCGCCGGGTGGAAACCTGAACTGGAGTCAAACTCTGGAATCAGCTCTGAATGCCAAGGGTGGCTCCTGAGAAGCAACGGCAATAAAGAGAGATGCCCTCTGTGCATACACAGAATTCATTTCTCTTGCCATTAAACGGCCAGAGTCAGATTCTCCCAGCGGGGAATTGGGGTGAATATATAAGAGCCTCCTGGCAGCTCTGAGGATGCCAGCATGATGAGGGGCATGCTAGCAAAAGGAAGACAGCCCAGGAGACGTGGCAGTGAAACAGCTGGGAATAAAATGGGGCGGAGGGGCATTGAAAGGCAACTGCTGTCATTTGGTTATACAAAAAAGCAGTGACGAGGGTCATCATCCTTCCTTAAAAACCCCAAAGAACAAAAAACCAGCCCTGCTCCTGGGCCCTTAACAGCAGCCGACCTCCTGTAAAAGGAGCAGGCAGAGCTTCTCTCTCCCCCCCCCCCCACCCCATTACAGCTCTGGGAAAGCTACGCCCACTCAACGGATGGGCATCCGTTAAAGATACGGGAGCAGGGCACCCCATCCTCCTCTCCCAAGTGGCAACCTTAGTACCTTGCGAGCTGGTGATCACCAGCTAAACTTGAACCACAGATTTCGAGGGAAAGACAACGGAGGGAAAGAGTTTTCCCCTTAACATTCTCTCTGAGCTTCAAGATGCCTTTTTTGGGGGGGGGGGGGGGGGGGACTACAACACCCAGAATCCTGGGAATTGAAGTCCAAAAAAAGAGGAACTGACCCGAGCGTCCCCATGTCTCTGCCCTCGGGAACGTGTTCCTGCCTTCCCTCGGTGTTGGGGACCAGGGTGGCCTGATGGGGAAGGGTGGCCGGGAGTGCGATGCACACTCAGGGCCATCCATCCAAACCCTTTCTCCCTGAAAAGGAGGGTCAAGAGGGAAAAGGGTCCCCTTGCCATACCAGGGAGGGGAAAAAAACAGGGTGGTAAAAGGGAAAGCAGTGGTTCATTACCAATAAGGAGGAAGTATCTCAGGGAAACCTCTTCCCCTCCACGAGAGGAACCTTCTAAATCCTTGGCAGGGGGGAAAGGTCTGCACCTGTAGGGTTGTTCACAACCTTCCCCTCTCTCAGACAGAACTAAGACGCCTTCACCGTGTTCCCTTCACGCCCCTTCTTCCGTGGCGGCACAGCCGGGGGGCTCTGTCAGGAGCCGGCTGCTCTCGTGCGGGGTGGGGCACATCACGTAGCGCCCCACGGCCTGGGGCGGGTGAACCTCAGCAGCCGTCACCGTGGGCTTGAGCCCCTGGCTTTCCTTGCTCGGGGCTTCTTCGGGGCCCAGGCCGCCCACGGCGCCCAGCTCAGCCTCCCCGGGGGCTGGACCCTCGTCCATGTTGACGTAGAGGATTTCCTCGGGCTCCTTCGCTGGCGGGAGGGCCTTGAGGATCGTCTCCAGCTCCCGGTGCAGCACCTCAAAGCTGGGGCGGTCCCGCGGGTTGAGGGCCCAACAGCTCAGCATCAGCTCGTACCTGGGACGCGCGGGGGGGGGGGGGGGGGGAGAGAAAAGATGGGAAGGTTTATCAATGAGAGAAATACATAATCAAACCAAATCATCGCAAAAGCAGCAAGAGACTGAAATGCACTGAATGGAGGCCACTCGGAAGGAGGGAGTCCACGAATCTTTTGTAATTCGACGAGATTTACCGACAAGAAAAGAGTGTAAAAACATACAGTATGTAAAACTGTAAAACTGCCCAGGACCTTGAAGACTGTAATAGAAAGGCTTCATTTAAGGTGTATGATGGGTGGGAACCACCCTGGGGTCTCTGTTTCCATCTGTGCCCTTGTGAAATTAAAACATAACTTTGGAGCATGTGCAAAGTGCTTTTTCTTACCCACAGAGTCAACATCATCCACTCCCACATGTCCAAGAATACGAGATCCAGCATGGTGCAGTAATTATGTGTGTTGGCCTGTGTACAAACTTCTCCTCAGCAAGAAATGACCCTGGATCATCTGAGCTAACTTGTAGGGTGCTGTGAGAATAAATGGTGTGGATAACATGTGTGCATCAGGAAGAAATCTGGATGCCTTGAGAGGAAGGGCTGAATGAATGAATGAATGAATGAATGAATGAATGAATGAATGAATGAATGAATAACGGGGTAAGGACTGGGATACAAAGCGACTATGTACGATAAAATCATAAGAGCGTGGAAAGCAGGTGATGACTTTTCCTCCCGCTATCCTAATATCAGTTGCTCAATAAATCTCACTAGTTGTAATTTTAGGAAGAGAGAAATAAGCACTTCTGTCTTCACACATTTTTAAAAAATGAATTGGATGCTTCTGGAGAAACCGATGCCACTCCAGTTCTTAGAGAAGCAAACTTCTTAGGGCTCGTGTTAAATCCCTAGAATGTCACTCACTCAAACCAAACCAAATCAAAGGAACAAAACAGCCCCCACCACTATCAGAATTTACTGATCCCCGGGGGAAGGAGCGCCCTAGGTAGAAGGGTGAAAGGGGTTAAGCTGCATGGTCTTACGGGAACGTGAAGCACAGAGGCCTAAAGCTTTATGAAAGAGCAAAGGTGTTGATGCTTACAGGCCATCTAGGCAATCAAGAGGCTGTTTCAGGCGGTTGCCTTGGCACAGGTAGTCATAGATTTCACTATTCTCCACACCGGGGTACGGCGTCTGGCCTCGGGTTGCAATCTCCCACATGGTAACGCCGAAGGACCACTGGAGAGAAGGAGTTAGAAGAGGGATGTGAGAAAACACTACAGCTCCCAAGTTAAACAGGTTCCAGATTCAACCACGGTGGTGGTAGTGTCATCACTGGTCATGGGGGAAGAGACCGAAGCGACGCTAAGAAAAGTTACTTTTTTTGGACCACAGCTTCCAGAATCCGCCAGCTGTTGAGAAGGTTTTTGGGTTTTGGGAGCTGTAGTCCAAAAAAAAATGAACCTTCCTGAGCTCAGAAGAGAAACTCAGCCCACGGGAAGGAAAGAGCTTCCTTCTTACTGGTTTGAGTGGGAAGCAGGGAAGGAGGAAGGAATCGAGGGCACTTCTCCTTATGGGGTAGCTCACCACATCGCTCTTGATGGTGTAGACACGGTCAGCCAGGCTCTCGATGGCAATCCACTTGACGGGCATCTTTGAGATGCGCCCTTGCCGGTAGTAATCGCCGTTGTAGATCTTCTTGGAAAGACCAAAATCGGCCACGCAGGCCGTCATGCTCTCGTTGAGCCTGGGGCGGGAAGAAAAAATCACACGTGACGGAATAAGCTAGCTAGGTGAGAAACGTTAAGCCTGAGGGCAGCAGGCTGTGAATACCGCCTCCCCCAACCATCTCTAGACCAGCGGTTCCCAACCTTGGGTCCCCAGATGTTCTTGGATTACAACTCCCAGAAGCCTTTGCCACGAGCTGTGTTGGCCGGGATTTCTGGGAGTTGTAGTCCAGGAACATCTGATGAGCCAAGGTTGGGAACCACTGTGCTAGATCCTGTGAATTCCCTTCCCAGTTCCCTTACCCCACACCCATCTCTGCTGACTCACATGCAGTTACGGGCGGCCAGGTCACGGTGTATGAAGTTCTTGCTGCTGAGATACTCCATCCCACTAGCAATGTCCGTCATGAATTTGACCAGCGTCTGTGTGGGCAGGTACTGGTGGGTGTAGGAGAGGACAAAGGGATTAGTCGGGGTTGAGCTGGGGGCATCCCCTCTTTTCCTCCAAAGCATTACCCCCTTACCCATGTCTTGAGGGGGTACAGCTTGATTCTCCCTTTGTGTTTGGACACCAACTTCTAGAATTCCTTCACCATTGCCTACCCTGGCTAGGGCTGATGGGAGATGTAGGGCAAAAACCAATACCTGGTGGATCACAGTTACCCATTGTCTTTGTACTTCCTTTATGCCAGGCTGTCTCCTTGCATGAACCCACAACCAAAGGGGATGGACCCAAGAGCTTCACGATTGGGGTTTTGAGGTTCGGATCCCAACAACAGAGGCGTCAGAGGGCTAATACGTACCACGGGGCTGTCCCCAAGACGGGAGTACAGGAGGAAGCTGTGGAGGTCACCGTGCTTCATGAATGGCAAGATGACAACAGGAGAAGGGTACCCATCGCCCTCTGTGTTCTGAAGACAGACTCCTGGAGGAAGGAAGGAGGTGATGATGGATAGAAGGAAGGAAGGAAGGAAGGAAGGAAGGAAGGAAGGAAGGAAGGAAGGAAGGAAGGAAGGAAGGAAGGAAGGAAGGAAGGAAGGAAGGAAGGAGGTGATGATGGATAGAAGGAAGGAAGGAAGGAAGGAAGGAAGGAAGGAAGGAAGGAAGGAAGGAAGGAAGGAAGGAAGGAAGGAAGGAAGGAAGGAAGGAAGGAAGGAAGGAAGGAAGGAAGGAAGGAAGGAAGGAAGGAAGGAAGGAAGGAAGGAAGGAAGGAAGGAAGGAAGGATTATTTCACACCGCCAACTCCGATCAGCAAATAACAGGATGGATGAAGCTTTAAGAATATGGCTCTGATCTCCAGTGATCTATTTTAGGTACAGGAAATTGGAACAGCGCCAGGCTCCTTTGGTTCTTTTCCCACGGCTATTGGTTTAGAGGGAAAGGGAGTTGAGAAGCCAAAGCTGAGATTCTCTCCCCAGCTGTGGAATGGAAATGGGGTCTTCTTTTTTATATAGAGAGGAAGGAGATGGAGTACTTGTAAAAACTCAGCATGATCCCCTACTCTGTGGTCCACCAAGCCAGATGCTGCTTAACAGCCACATGTGCGGGCCTATGAGGCACTTGGGAGCTGATCCTCTCTCACCCTGCCCCCTGCCAGCAGCCTAGTTTCTCCATCCAAGATGGGTGATAAAGAAAGGGGGAATGGCTACATAGCTCAGTGGTTTAGGTCTCTGGCTGCGGAGCCAAAGGTTGGGAGTTCGATTCCCCACGGGGCCTCCTTGACAAGGGCTGGACTGGAGGATCATTCTATAGGGTCCTTTCCAGCTTTACAGTTCTACCTTTTTCAACTTAGAAATGTCACCTTTTTGGACCACCCTGTCCAGTCAAGTTCGTAGGGGCATCTGGGAGATGTAGTCCAAAAGATGAACATCCCCAACCTGTGATCCCTACAGATTAAATAAAAGTGGGGGAGCAGGTGAAGACACCAGGGGATTCCCCCCTCTGCCTGCACAGGAGCTGATTGACGATCTCCTCCCCCCCTGGACCCACAGCCCTTCCCCACAGCTTTCTCTTTGAGAACAGCCTCCGTGGGGCGGCTTAGTCAGTCACACATTCCTTCCATCCGCCAATGTTATTTTTTACTCTATTCCTCCTTAACGGGGACGGAGGAGGGGGGGGAGGGACCCTTAAGGCCTTTCAAGGCACCAGCAGTGAAAAAGCCTGATTCCCATTAGCCGGGCTTCCATCCGCCTCCCACCCTTTGCCCTAAACCTACTCAGAGCTTCAAGGATTCTTGCCAACATCTGTTTTCCCAAGCAGTCTTTCTCCACCCACTCGCTCTGAGAGCCCTGTTTCCCCAGGGAGGGTCCTTCCACTCCGCCTCCCCCCCACCCCAAACCTAAAAGCCGCTTCCCCCCTCTTCCGTTTTTTTTCCCCAGGCTTCAGCCCTGTCCCTATATGGAGCCGACACGAGGGTGCGCTTGATTCACCCAGCTCCGTTGACTCACCCACGCTGGGCACCAAAGTTAGACAAAGTTATACCGAAGCCCAAGGCACACCCAGATGATGAACCGAGGAGAACCGGGAGAAGGCAGGAGAAAGAGAGGAAGTGAAGAGAGGGGAACCCCAGGTATGGCTGGAAATGTCCACCTGGAATTAACCTCTGCCATGAGATGACAGCATGAGAGCTAGTGAAAATGCATGTTAGAATGGCCCTTTTCAGAGATGGGGCACCTGTCTCCTGCTTCTCCCTTTGCCAGGTGAGCTTTGCCAGAGGCCATGGGCTACCTGCATGACCTCCTGACCCATCAAGCCACACTTTCCAATCAGGAACATTTTTGCCCTTAAAATTCCTAGCCATGTCTTTGGACTTCTGTACTTCCTCCCTAGGTTTTTCCAGTAGCGATGTATGGAAGTGAGAGCTGGACCATAAAGAAGGCTGACCGCTGAAGAATTGATGCTTTTGAATTGTGGTGCTGGAGGAGACTCTTGAGAGTCCCCTGGACTGCAAGGAGAACAAACCTATCCGTTCTGAAGGAAATCAACCCAGAGTGCTCACTGGAAGGACAGATCCTGAAGCTGAGGCTCCAATACTTTGGCCATCTCATGAGAAGAGAAGACTCCCTGGAAAAGACCCTGATGTTGGGAAAGTGTGAAGGCAAGAGGAGAAGGGGACGACAGAGGATGAGATGGCTGGACAGTGTCATCGAAGCTACCAACATGACTTTGACCCAACTCCAGGAGGCAGTGGAAGACAGGAGGGCCTGGCGTGCTCTGGTCCATGGGGTCACGAAGAGTCGGACACAACTTAACGACTAAACAACAACAACAACTTCCTCCCCAAATTTTTAGAATGATGAAGGGTTCTATCATTAAAATGCATTTAAAATCAATCAATCAGTCAATCAATCAATCAGTCAATCAATCAATCAATCAATAGCTTGCATATTTGGTGCATTTAAAGTATCTAATAAAGGTACTGTCCCCAACCTCAGGGATTCTGGAATTCAGCTGAAAGGTGGTTCAGAAGTAAAGATGAGCCTGAACCACCGGTTCGGTGGTTCGTGCCGGTTCAGACAATGGCAGAACAGGTGTTCCGTGGCTTGGTGCCCCGCCCCCTCCCGCAGGCACCCACTCAGAAGCAGCAGCCTGGCTTCCCCGCCCCACCTCCTCTGGGCACTGCCTCTGAGTGGGTGCGCCGAACCACGGAACACTTGGGTCGGCTGTTGTTTGAATCAGCGCAAACCGCTGAACGGGTGGTTCGTGCCCATCTCTATTCAGAAGTGCGCACATACTCTCTCTCTCTCTCCTTCCTCTTACCAATGAGCTTCATGACATTGGGATGGTCAAAGTCTTTCATGCAGACGGCCTCACTGAGGAAGTCCTCCATCTCACTGTGGGTGCAGATGGCGACTGCAAAGAAAGGAGGGGTGTGTGAGCGAACCAGGACCCATAGACACTAGGGCACCAACAGCAAATATTCGTCAGAATGACTAGGGATGTGAGAACACAGGATAAGAGCGCCTCTGTGTACATGCAGAGGGCTCAACCACCAACTGCACCCTTATGCCTGGCAGTGGCTGTCAGGTTGAAGCGACTGTAGGAGGCAAGCCAGACCCGTTTGCACATGGCACTGTTGACAATGATTGGGAGAAACTCTCCCTTCCTCTGGAAAAGTCCGCCCCCCCGCCCCCCCCCCCCGGAAGCAACCTTTCTCAAGCTGCATCAGCAAATGTGCCCCATTTCCAAGGGATCTCTAGGGCTCAGTTCCAAATCTGCTTTGCAATCCCCATGTTGAGCCCTGGAAGACATCAAGCTGAAGAGGAGGAGACAGGGCCTCTGGGCATGTGCAGAGGGATGCTCTTTTTTTTCCTGGGCATGTGCAGAGTGGACTGAAGGCAACCCTGCCTCAAAACTCCCAGGATCAATAGGAACAGTTTGGTCCTCCACCCACAATCTCTCTTGTTTGACAGCTGTGACCCCAAATTCTCTGGGCCAAGGCGTGGAGCATCAGAGAACAACGCCTCCCCTTGGTGCAACTTACTCTTCATGGTCTTAACGGCAACCTTCAGAACGGCACCATCTTGGTTGAGCTGCCCTTCCATCACTGCACCAAATTCTCCTGCAGGGACACAGAGGAAAAGCCTGTGACCGAAACAAGAAGAGCAGAGAGCAAATAGCAGAAATACAGTATTGCATGTATTTATCCTCTGGGAAGGAGTTCAAGAAAGCATACACAGTTTTTAATTTCCCCCCCCTCTTAGCAACTCTGTGAAATCAATTCCAAGGCATAAGATTTAAAGTAATATCTTTGTTAGGCCAACCAAATTTTGTGGCCACATGGCAATCCCTGCTTTTCTCCGTGATGTCAGTGTTGGGGGTTTTGCAACCTTGCATGCTGCCTTTAGTAGGTTTGGCTGGGAGGGACCTTTCTGGGCTAGAGGGACTGTCAACCTATCCAGCACTAACCAACTGTTCCTTCCTGCCTCTCTGCTCTGTGCCTTTCCCCCTCTCTGTTGTTGAAAGGCAGTCATGTTTATCAATCTGCTGTTTAATCTGTTCAATTGTAAGTAACGAAAATGGTTTTCATTTTTTATACTATTCATGTCTCAGAGTCAATTATTGAGACTGTAAGTGCCAATTGATGGGAAAAGGGGTGGACTACTTTGGGGGATGTGAAGCAATTCTGCTCTGTGAACTTCTGCTGTGCAGCCAGAGGAATTTAACTAGAAATTCAAAACTCTGCAACAGTCTAATATTTAGTCAGGGACCTAAGATAAGCCTCGTGATTGGGCAGGAATCTGAATGCACTTCTCCAGTCCACGTCTTAGCAAGTTCATCCATTATTTCCCCCCCTCTGTCTCTTTTTCACAGGTTTGGGGCAAATCTTACTCATCGGGGGCTCTTTTAAAAAAGGGAAGAAGAAAAAAACCAGAAACAGGCCAGATATTTTTTTTCCTCTTTCTCATTTCTTTAAAGGAGTGGAATAAAACCCTTTTCCGTGAAATAAGACCACATGACTCACGCTAGAGGAGAATAACTTGGCAACTTTTAAAGTTCTCCTTGTTTCCAACAGCAGCAACAGTATTATTAAACTCAGGTGTGTGTGCATGTTCTTACACAATAATAATGTATAAAATTAGGCAAAAGCAACCAAACAAGAAGACAAAAACCTGCAGTGAGTTGAAGACTAGAGGAAGCAGCCACAAAAGCTCACATTAAAATATAGCAGTTAGCCTTTAAAGTGCCCTAATGCTTTCGTCTTCTTTTTTCTTTATTTTTCTTTTGGTTTTGCCCAATACACTAAGCACAGACCCATACGATGACCTTTTCTAAAACTATGAATATATCAAATTGTTATTGTTTACATCTCACACACTATTTATTGCTAATTAGGGGCAATCCATGGTTAAGCAAGCACACCTTTGACCTTGAATAATATCCTTTTGAAGATATTTTCCAGGCCTCACTAGCAAACATTCCGTTCCCCAGGCATTCATGGTGCATCTGCTTGAATCTCGGTGTATTACCCTTTTACTCCCATTGATACGGTATTTATTGACATCTCTAACTTCTCAAGGAGGGACCTGCAAATATTTTCAACTGTTCCTGCTTGACGTCTTCTATTTAAGAAATCATACATTGCTTCAAGAGAGGCAGGCTAGAAATGTCTGTGCTGGCTTTCCAGTAGCACCAGTAAGAAAAGTATGTGAGAATTCATTTGTCCCTTAGTTTCAGGATGGGTACAATACTGCTTTTAGAAGTCTGTTGAAACAACTGAACCAGCTTACTGCTGGTGGCCAGGGAATCACCTCAAGTCAACCAGACAGAAAAGCGACACAAAACCAAGTTTTTCTTCTTTTTTTTCAGGTGACATGAGATTAATGGCCTCAGGCCAGATAGTAAACCATTCTTGCCAGCTTGTAATTTGGCAAAACGTCCCAGGAATTTAAAGGCAAACAAATGAAGCTACACTGACAGGCATGTTTTCTCTCCTCGTCTGTCCCCCGAGACGTCCCTCATTCCCTTGCAACTCGGTCCAGTAGAGTGAATGAAAACACATCCACGGTTCGGTGGAAACGCAAAGTACTGGGAAATTCCTGGGCCCAAGAATGAGAAACCCCAGGAAAATGGGAGCTTGGTGGGGGACAAAAAAGAGGGTGTTTCATAAAATCATAGAATAATGGAGTTGGAAGGGGGCTATAAGGCGATCGAGTCCAACCTCCTGCTCACGGCAGGAACACAAGTCAAAGCAGATCAGACAGAGGGTTGTCCAATTTTTCTCTTGAAGGTCTCCAAGCGTTGGAGCCCTCACTACCTTTGGAGATCATTGGTTCCATTGTTGTACTGCTCTAACAGTTAGGAAGTTTTTCCTGATACTCAGCCTAAATCTGCCCCCTCTCTTTTCAAGCAGAGTGTTCATAGCTGACTCTGGATAATTAACACAATGCATAATTAACACATGGAATTTCCTGCCACAGCATATGCTGACAGCCATGTGTTTTGATGACTTTAAAAGAGGATGATATATATATATATATCAGAGGCCACAGGTTTATCAATAACGATTGGATATAAAGACAGATTGGAGCTTCTCATATTGTGAGCAAGATTTGGAAACTTTACTTTTTTTGGATCACAATACCTAGCATCCTTGGTAATCTAAAAAACCTGAGAGTCGAACAAGATTTTTCAAAATCCCGGTTCCACAGTAACCAATAGCAGGGGCTGGGCTACCCGATGTGGCTTCTGAAATCAAAACATTCAGTGCAATAAGGGAGTGTAAGCATCTAGGTTGTACACCCTTGGAACTGTAGCGCTATATCGCTTTGCTGCAGGCAGGGTCTACTTCCATCCTCTTCTGTAGGTAACAAGTCAGGAGAGGGAGAAAATGTGACTTGAACCCTGAAGAACAATGCAAGATGGCAAAAGAGGTCATGAATCTGAGCCTCCCTCTCCATCGCGGTGGGGGGGGGGAATCACGTGTGTTTTTCCCTGGCTTGTGTAAAGGCATCTGGATGGAGAGGAAATGGAGACAGGTGGGAAATCCATTTTCCCCGGTTGCTCCCGGGGCAGAAGAACATGAGTCCTGTAAGGGCTTCAGCACGCGACGTAAACTCTCCCAGAACTCAGCCAACGGCTGACATTTCAGGAGCAGATCAGACTTTCCGCATATAACTCAAAGTCTGGCAGCTGTTTTTGCTGCTGCTTTCTCAAAATGTAGGGCATTCGGAGGACAGCTCTAGTCATGGGATCCAGGCAAAACATAAAAATCAAAAATATATATCTTTAAAAGGTGAGGAGGAACGGTTTGGAAGCCTGCAACCCTACACTCAATTATTTCTGTCCTGGAGGGGAAAACTGGTCTTAATTTCTTAATGAATTTTTTAAAAATATGGTTAAGAAATTATAATTTAAAAAGACAGAGGAAACAGGGAGAAAAACATGGGGAAACCTCCCCCATCAAATTCCATGAGTGAGGCAGTACAATCTCACAATGAGGCCTCATCTATTATTTGTTTATCATGCACTTGATGGAGAAAAACACATTATTCAGTTATTTAGAGAAACACAGAATCCTAGAAATGGTTTCTGCCTCATCAGAATTGCCTGCTTCCATCACCACAGCTTTCTTCTCTCTCCTCAAGACTCAACATTTGTGTCCATGATATTTACATCTTCAGATCATAGCTTCTGAAAAAGATAGCTCTGTATCATAGAATCATAGAATAATGGAGTGGAACGAGGCTCATAAGGCCATCAAGTCCAACCTCCTGTTCAATGCAGGAATCCAAATTGAAGCATATCTGAGAGAGAGGTCTCTATTTATCTCTTGAATGCCTCCAGCGTTGAAGCACTCACCGCCTCCTGAGGTCATGGGTTCCATTGTCGTACTGCTCTAACAGTTAAGACGTTTTTCCTGATATTCAGCCAAAATCTGGCTTTCTGTTGCTTGAGCCCATGATTACATGTCCTGCACTCTGGAAAGATCAAGAACAGATCCTGCCCCTCCTCTGTATTTAAAAAGTGCTGTGTTTTGCTTCATGTCTTTATTCATGTTTCTCTGCCTCTTTTTATTCTATCTTATTTTGTTTAAAATGGAATCATGGGATGGGAATGGAAGGAGTGAAAGGAATATTTTAACCCCACAGCTTTCATTGTATGTTCCTATGAAATCTGGGGCTTGACAGACTCTTTCAAGAATGGCATGGCAGAAAAATTTAAGGGAAAGCAAGCAAGCTCATCCCTGCTGAGAATCAAGAGAATACCCTATGCCTTTTTAGTACCCCATCCAACCTGTGAGTGCATCTTAGATGTGGCCCAGAATCTCTTACAGTGTATTAAGTTCCACGGCAGGCCATACGAGGTTTCTGCAGCAGACAGGTCAGTGTGGAAAAGATCCTTCAAGGTATACTAAGTCTGAAAAGTAATCATATCCTAAAAGAGGATCATCTATACATCTCAAACAAGGGTTAGCAACTGGCAGCCCTCAGGCTTCATCTGGCCTCTTTTGGCCCTATGAGTCCAAACGTAGAGGGCAAAAGAGAGATGCAAAAATGGTAATCTATGGCAAATAGAAGTTATGTCCAGGAAAAGCAGCAGCTGCTGAAGTTGCTAAAGGCAACCCAGCAAACTTTCTGGATGGATGTTCAGGCTGTGCTACTAGTTCGCCTCCGCTGTCTTCTTGACAGGGAAAGTTTCTCTAACAGAGGGAGAAAGAGAGGGGGGGGGAGGAAAGATGAGTTGAGACAAGACAAGAGAAGACAATACAAAACAAGACATGAAAAAGGCAGAAATATTCCAGGGGAAACATACGTATTTTTGCCAGGGACCTTTCCATCTCTGCTTTCCAAATGCTTCCAAACTAATCCCAGCTGAGCTTGAAGGAAACTTTTTTTTTCCCCTTCCAGAAGGAAGATGGGAGAGAAACTTTGCCAAGCCTTTGACCTGAATGAGTAAAACAGGCCTTCATCTCTCTCTGCAGTTTTGTTCCAAGAAAGCTGGGCCAAAGTACTTCTGAGTGGTTCCATTTAATAGTACATGTTATTAATTATGATAGCCACGTTTAAAAAAACAAAAAAAACCAGCCTTGACGTTTGATCAGGAAATGAAAAAAGGAAATAAAATTTGCCTCTGTCCCTCCTACAATAATTCATTTCTTATATTTTTTAACTGGGATATCAACCCAGGTGAGTGAGATGGTCTGGGATTATTCCGCGCTGAAAAGAAAACAAAATATTCCACACCCCATCCACACAACAGCACGACACTGGTTGTTTAATATAGTCTCTGTTAGTTGCCAATGGCTGCCAGGTCCTTAACCATTTCAGGTGACGCCACTGGATCTGCAGATTCTCCCTCCAGAGGCCTCACAATAGGGGCCAACTGTTTGGCTTCAGGCGAGGGCCATCAGGGAAAATGTCCAGCTGTCAGGGCAACCTACCTTCACCAAGCGTTTTGCCCAGTGCCACCTTGTGGCGATCAATCATCACATCTCTCAGCTTCTCTTTCAGTTCCTCACTAATGCCCAGACTGTTCACTGCAGAAAATAAGAAGACAATGGTGTTGTATATGTAAATTAGGGACCTGGTACCCAAACCAGAGTCCAAAGTCCCCAAACCTGTTTGTAGCATAGAGGCAGATGTGGGGCACGAGACGGTGGAGGAATGAGCCAGAAGATCTGGTTTCTAAGTGTCATTTGGGAAGAGCTGGGATATTAGCAGCAATCAAAAGAAGTGAGTTACCAGTAACCAATTACTTTTTCAGAGAAGAAGGGTATAACAAAGTTATATCTCAAATGTAACAAAAAACATAGGAACAAAGTTACTTAACTGGTAGAACAAGTAATTGTTTCTGGTTACTTTGGAAGTAAATTTTAATGCATTTTAAAGCAAAGTGTGCTGCTTACCGCCCCATAGCACTTAGAGCACTCTCTCTTTTAGAGGCATTTTGAGATGTTTTCCAGTTTTATGCTAGCCCCTTACCAAGTTTCTCTCCCCTCCAGGATGCAACAGAAAGCATCAAAACAGTAACAACCAGTGCAACAAGAATAATGAATCACTTTGTTAGTCAACATTGCTACCAAGTCAGGGCAATGCATTCATTTTAGCAACACTGTGATGAGTCACAGGAAATAATTACTTTTGAAAGATGAAACTTTCAAACTATGATTACCCTAAGTGATGGACCATTGGAGGAACAGAACCTGATAGCTTCACCAGATAGGCTATCTGAGAGGCACACCTCCTTTCTGCTCCTATTGATAGGATCTCAGTCCAGTTTTCCGATTGGCCGGGAGCCCCATATAAGCTCTTTCAAGGCCGGCCGATCCTCCTGACTCTTGAGTTTTCTTGTCATGGAGGGAGGCCGGCCAAAGAAGCCTTCCACACCCCAGCAGACTTTCTATTTGCCCCACGGCTGAACAGACGCCTTGTCCTTCAGCCCCAAGTGTCACTCGCTCGCCTAAAAAGACTACGACTTGACTTTAAATGGAATTGGTGGCTGACAGAGATCCTGCTGTTTATTAATACTCCCATGCGGTGGAGAGAATTTAATACATCCCCTGAATTCTTCCAAAACCAAAATTTTTACAAGGTTCTAAATGCGGACTTAAACTGGGGACCCGAGCCAGGATTTCTACAGTGTTCTGGGGGAGGGAGAGAGAGAGAGAGAGAGAGAGAGAGAGAGAAACATGTATATATAAAACTTTTCTCTCTCTGTGTGTGTGTACAATACATTCACATAAGTAGACACACTGCTCACTGGTTCAGACAGACAGACAGAATCCCCATCTTCTAACTCCATCTTGGGCTTCTTTCAAGATACTACATTTTACTCCCCAATTTCATGGCTACTGACGACAGCAGATGGATGGCTGAGGGTGGTTTTTACACCCCTTCATTGTTCAGTGTTTTTTGTTTTGTTTTTGCTTTTGTGTTTTGATTGTTAATAATAATTATTATGTGCCGTCAAGTCCATTCTGACTTATGGCGACCCTTCTCTGAGTTTTCCAGGTAGAGAAGACTCAGAAGTGGTTGACCCTTCCCTTTTTCTGGGGGAGAAATCCTGGGACTCTGCAGCTGGCCCAAGGCCACCCAGGCTGGCTCCTCTCCCAGGAGGCCCCGTGGGGGAATCGAACTCCCAGCCTCTGGCTCCGCAGCCAGATACCCAAACCACTACTGTTACAATTGAGCAAGTCCCACAGTTTCCTCAAGCATGCTGATTCCCGCCCCCGCCCCCTCTCTGAGAAGGCTCATGTTGGCCACAGAGACATTAACACCCACTGCCTGAATTTTGCTATTAGAGGAGATGACACTGAGACCCAAGAGAGAGGAACCCCCAAATAATGACCAATGTTTGTACCCTACACCATACACAACTGTACATTCGTACAAAATAAGTGTTCAAAGTAGGATTGCACCCATCCGCTGAACGGGTGTCGGATAACTGGGGGCGAGGGACCCATTCTTTCTGTGAAACTCACACGTGGCTTCGGTGGTACGACGGCTGTAGGATTTGCGGACCCGGTAGTGAACCACCAGCTCTCCTTGCTCCATGCTCGGTTCGAATGCCTCCCTGTAAGGTGCACAGAAAGAGATGATGAAATGCAAGAAGGACCGGACTCAGGCCCGCCCAATCGACTGTCCATGCTGTTTCGCCTTGAGAAGGCACCCTCTCATGGATTGTCTTTCCCAGTGCCCATCGCTCCGCTTACCCGTAGCGGGTTTCCTTCTTCCTCATCCGTGCTAGGAAGATGGTGATATAGATAATGGCAGCAACGACTATGCCTACCGCCACCACCACATACCACCAGTGCCAGGAAAAGGCAAGGTGATGGACTCCTACTGCAGAGAAGAGAGGAAAGGGTTAAGGGGTGGAGTCATTCCAGGAGGCCACTGAGCCTTCTCTCTTACAGCTGGTATTGCAATGAGGGGATCCAGTGGGGGTGGGGGTGGGATCCAGTGGCCAAATCTAGAAGCCAGAAGGGATGATGGAGGCCATCTCCCCAATTGGCCATGATCCCCACGTGGCCCCTGATTGTTTCACCAACCAAAGCGCTCACGCTACCTGCCCCTCAGCTGCCACCTGTCGATGACATCAACAATACCTATTATTAATAACCGAGGTCCAGGCCATAGGTCATTTTAAAAGAACCAAATAGAAATTGTTTATTGATACAGGGGCTGACAGAACAAGCCATGTTGTGAACTCTTAAACAAACATTCTCCTTTATCCACTCTCAACCACCCCTTTCCCACCCAAACTCCCAAAACTTTCAATCTCTTCAACTCTAACTCCCGATCTCCAAACTCTGTCTCTCTATCTCAAAACTCGTATTCCCACCAAAAAGTAATTTTTCCTGGAACAGATCTCACTTCCTTGGCTACCCTCCTGGTTCGCTCTTGCTGTCAGCATGTGTTCCTGTCCCCTTTAGATTCTAATATCAGAAACCAATCCCTCTGACAGACCTTTTAATCCCTCTTTATCTCACTGTCTGTGTTGGAAAGATTTACATTCAATGGACATACAGGTAAAGGCAAATAATTTTGTCTTCTCCGTGCTTTGTGCATCTTGCTCGCCAACAGTCAGTGGCAAACAAACACATAAGGACGACCCCATTTTGAAAAAAGGAGAGCATAAATCACCCTCCAAGTTGAGATACCCTGCTACCGGTCCTCTGGAACTGGAACTTTCTAGAACAGTAGTTCCCAACCCTGGATCCCCAGGTGTTCTTCGACTACAACAAGGATGATCAGGGGGTTGGAAACCAAGCCCTATGAGGAAAGACTGAAAGAAATGGGCATGTTTAGCCTGGAGAAATGAAGACAGAAGGGTGATATGATAACACTCTTCAAATACTTGAAAGGTAGTCCTACAGAGAAGGGGCAAGATCTGTTCTTGATCATCCCAGAGTGCAGGACACACAACATTATGGGCTCAAGTTACAGGAAGCTAGATTTCGGTTGAATACCAGGAAAAACCTCCTAACTGTTAGAGCAGTACGACAATGGAACCTCGAGAGGTGGTGAGCACTCCAACACTGGAGGCATTCAAGAGAAATTTAAGACAACCGCCTGGCAGATATATTTTGATTTGTATTCCTGCCTCAAGCAGGAGGTTTGACTTGATGGCCTTATAGGCCCGTTCCAACTTCACTATTCTATGAGTCTATGATTCTACAACTCCCAGAAATCCTGGCCAGCCCAGCTAGTGCTGAAGGCTTCTGGGAGTTTTAGCCCAAGAACATCTGGGGACCCAAGGTTGGGAACCAATGGTCTAGAAGGAAAAGGAATGAAGGGTTATTTCCCGATTGTGACCATCCCAACCATTTCCTGGTGTTCATTGCATAGATTTCACATACTTTGACTCTCACCTTGCTGGGGTTCAGGTAGTTTTTCACCTGCAAGAGAAACACCAGTAAATTAATTATTCCTACATGGATGACAACCTGAGCCCAACACGGGCCAACTTTTGATAAACAGGGCCTCAGTTCGAACCCAACCAGATTCAGGGCTCACCAATGAGAATCAAAATCCCCCAAAATCAGAACACAGGAGTCCTGTTGTAGAACTGGCTTCGGTCTCCGTGACTTGCCAAGACTGCAAAGCCACAACAAGTAAAAAAATAAAAAATTGAAACCAGGGAACCTTACTATATCAGAACCAGGCCTGAGCTTAAAAATTGCCAGAACATGGTTTATGGAAAAGAGGAAGTGAGGGGTGGGGCTGGAACACAACAGCATCAACCATCACAACAACAACTCAGAGATCAAAAGCTGCTTTTGGAAAGGCACCTAAAGAGTTTGGACCAGAAAGAATGGAAATGATTATAAGTATTTTTTTTTTTTTAACAAACTATAACTTTGGCAGCAAAATGACACCCTCCAACCCTCAACAAGCTTTCTTAGAAAGCTGCACAGGGATATTTACTTCCCAAAATGGATTTATTTTCAATAGACCTTAAGTGCTCCCATCACTTTTGCTCCAAAACTTTTGCCTTCTTTTTCTAAAAAGTACCTTTTAATCTCTGTGTTCAGGTTTCCAAGCCAAAGGACGCTCCCATGTTTTACAGCTCCTGAGCTGTATGGAAGTTCATGTCCTTTCACCTTAATTTTGATCCTTTCACGACCGTCTGTTTCCCAGGCCCCCAAAACCCACGCAGCACTTCCTTGGTGTTGCATCCCATAGTTTCACACTCTCCAAGGATGATCTCTGCCCCAGCATGACCTACTGGCTGAAATTCAGTAGCATCAAGCTAGGCCATATAAGGCTGGTGTAAAATCATCCTTGCTTTAGTGATTTTGGGGGGAATTAAAGTTGTCCTTAACCACTTTCCCAGGACAAAATAGAACCCTTTTTTGGGGTGGGTGGGTGGAGGAACTGGAAACTTTTAATTCCTCCCAAAATCTCCATGGTGGGTGACATCCCCAGTCTCCTCGTCCTTACCAGGCCCTGTGGAAGAAATCATGATGGCCCTGCTCCAAGGCCCATCGCCTGCGCCAGTATAAGCTGCGACTCGCACGGTCAGATTCCGGTCTGTCGAGTTCAGCATCAAGACGGTCTCGTTGGTCAACCCCACATCCACAACCACCTGGTGGAAGAAGGTGGCAAAGAAAGCAAGAGAGAGGTTAGCCGGGTGAAGGGAGAAGACCCTGGACCAATGGACCCCCTCCTGAACAAGAATCACCCACCTCCGGGGAGTCGCCACTTTGGCAAACCAGCTTGTATCCACGTATGATCCCATTGATGTCTCCTTGTGGTTCATCCCACTGGATGATGGTGCAACTGCCATTTTGAGTGGCCATGATGTTCTCCGGTGCACCTGTAGGGACTGCCACAGAAATCACACGTTACCATGGAAACACACTGTCCTCCTGGCTCCAGATTGAGAAGTTAGGGGACCGTTTCCCATGATGCAACTGCCTCTAATCTCAGGAACGGATGCTTTAAGGGAGAAATCCCACTGACCCTCTGCAGAGAGGTCAGAGTGTAGCTGTTAAGAGCAGGAGCTCAGCAGCATCCTCAGTCCAGATCTTACTTCAGCTCTGAATCACTTGGGATAACAACTGGTCTACCTGACAGGGTTGTTGGAATGGGTGAAGATTACAACATGAGAATCTGTTTGAACACTTTAGAACCCCCTATCTGTGGGATCAGTATCCATTGATTCTCTTATCCACTGCTGGAAAATACAAAATAAAACCCCACAGAAATACATATTTACACCTATTTCCAGGGTGCATTTACCAAAATGGGTCACTAGAGGGAGGCAGAGGCCATGCAATATGTATAGTGCTTGCTATTTCCACGTTTTTCGGCATCCACGAGAGATGTGGAAGCGATCCCCCGTGATTATCGCGGTCCTACTGCATATGAATTATCATTTGTGGATCAAATTAGCGTCCTGCAGAATCCATCCTAGAATCCGTAAGGGCATGAAAGCGCACACTCTTTGATCAAAGCCTTGCATTATATTTTTAAAATTAAGAAATAAAGATGGAAATTAAGGACTGTAAGCCTCCGGCTACCAGCAAAGCGGCCCTCAGTCCCACCTGGAGAACGGGATGCTGTCAACCTGGCAACCCGAATCACCAGTTGATGGCCGAAACAAGGAAGCACAGGGGCCACCATAGGTCGGTATTGCTTTCCGGTGTCCTAGAGGTAGCTGGCTGGCTACCGTGAGACAGGCAGACTCCATAGGAGGCTCAGCTCCCAAACCTTTCCGCTCCACATTCTTCTTGCAAACCGCCCTGTTTCGTGCTCACCTCCTTCCATCGTTTCCATGGCTACCCAATGGGTCCACGGGGAGTTACCCTCCATGGACCGACAAGACACACGGACGTGGTAGGTGGTGAAGGGGGTCAAGCCGGTCAGAGTGTGGCGGAAGGGGGGCACACGGACATTCTGGTTGTAGAGCGCCCTCTCGGAAACCGTGCTGAGGTCTTCATCAGAGGGGACAGCCTGGGAAGAAGCGTAACAGGAAGGACAGAGGGCAGATGACAGTGTAGGAGGTATGAGGGACATGTCAAACTGGGGTGAGTGGTAGCCCACGCTGGTTATGCTAATACTCCAAAATCTCCAGCAATTAGATTTTTCCCCATCAGGTCCCCAAATCCTGGAAATACGACGACAGCAGCAATCTTATGCCTTTCTCTGTCTAGCTGCAGGCTTCTACTTCAGTACATTTTATCGGGATTAGCAGAAACACTCTCATTTATTTAATTATTTGTTTCCTTTCTTTTTCTACCAGCTTTCTCCTGGTCTATGGATCCAACGTGGCTCACAAATAGTTATAGACAAGCCGTTAACACACACCCCTCCCATAAAATATAACATAGAAAGAGAACTATGCTTAAAAGCTTCTGATAAAAATGATCTAAAAACACTTGGAAAAACAGGGTCTCACCGAAATGGGGAAAGGCTATAACTTCCGACGCCTTAAAAACGAGGAGAGAAATAAATCAGAAAACAATTTTAGTGTGTGGCTAAAGCTGAACAGCAAAGAATTGTGAAAATATGCCTCAGACTGGCTGAGTTCTACCTATGAACCATTTCTGTTTGTTTTACGTGGGGAAAATATTAATAGCGGGATCTCCAACTTAGGCTGTGGTCATGCAGGCAATAAGAACCGCATTCAAGCATCGTTTAAATCGATTTAGATTTTGTTGTTCACACAATGCAAGGGTGAAATCAATTTATATGGGCTGCAAAGCGATTTCTCTCCCCCCCCCCCAACTGTTTGTTTTATCTTGCTGAAAACCACCCAGAATAATGCAATGCACTACTGGGGTGGTAGATAAATTTCAGACCGACCGACCGAACTAAATAACCAAATAAATAAGTCGATAAATAACCTGCCAGCACGGGCTTTTTAAAATACTTCGCTTCTAAAATCGTTTCACTTCAATGTGGTTTCGTGGAAACAAGTTCATTTCAGCCGTGTAGATGCAAAACTAGTTTAAATCATCAGAAATAAATCAATTTCCATTCCAGGCATGTGAATGCGGCCACCAGTTTAAATACCATGTGACTTGAACCTGATTTTTTTTTTGAAAGTCTGAAAATAAATCGATTCATATTGCCAGGGTGGCCAGCCTTAGTCTCCTGCATCAATAAGAAGGGTGCTTAGAAGTTTCCTTTTAAACAAACGAAACAAAACGGTAATCTCCAGAATCCTCCAACTAGTGTAGGGTGAGTGGTATACACACACACACACACAAAGGAACTCTGAAGTATAAAAACAGGCAGGAATGAGCACACGCTGGAAATTCCCCTCTGCTATCAGTTTTGTTTCAGGGTTTCTGTTTTTCCCTTGCCTAGGCTTTTTCATTTCCCCATCCTGGAGAGAGATGTCACATTTCATGCACTGGGCGAATGGCTGGGGGAAGTGCGGGCGGATATCCGAGGGAAGCAAAAGTTGGACAGGAAGTCGTTCCTAAAAATAAAACAGTCCCCTCGCAGGGCAGGAATGAAAGTGACAGATCTCCCTCCAAAGCAGCTGCAGGCATCATCCGCAAACTGGCTTCTCTTCCTCAAATCTCCGCGGCTCCAGTTTCTATAGCTGTCAGCCGCCTGACCTCTTTACCTGGATGGTGCAGAACTCTAGTGCGTAGGCACCACTAGCTCCGGGTTCCCATGCGACTTCCAAGCTGCGCTCACGGTGATCCACCAGGGACAATTCACGTGGCCGTCCAGGTATCACTGCAGAGACACCACAACCACCAGGTGTCAGATTCCACAAGAGCAAGATGACGAAGGGGGAAATGAGGGTGTTTTACAGAGCAGCAGAAATAGGTATGAACCATTGATTTTTTTGGTTCGTGATGGTTTGGCCAATGGCCGAACAGGTGTTCCACAGTTCGGTGCCCCGCCCCCTTTTGGTAGGCGCCCACTCAGAAACAGCGCCCTGGCTTCCCTGCCCCGCCTCCTCTGAGTGCTGCCTCTCAGGGGACAGGGGGCGGAACCATAGAACACTTGTTCAGTCGTTGGCCGAACCAGCACGAACCACCGAACCTGTGGTTCATGCCCATCTCTACGGCGCAGCTTTGATGCGTGCTTTTATGCATTGCAGTCTGCAAAAAGTTACACCAGATAAAACTCATTTGTCTTTAAGATTCCACAAGAATCTTCAAACCGGATCCCTTTTGTCTGTCCCATGTGGGTTTGCGTCTCGTTTCTACGATCCAAAAGAATCCAAGAACAATCCACTGATGGAAATGCTCATGGACACACTGAGATTCTGTTTCTACACATATGTCAGTAAATCCCTGTCTGTAGAAAGCTAGCATGTCGGAAAAGAGTGTGTCATGTTAACTTCCTTCCTGCCATGCTAGTTTTCTATTTGCAGGGAGCTCCTTGACTCATGAAAAGGCATTCAGACCAGCAATGTTGAAGTACATAGCATGTGATTTAAGGCCAAACTAAAGATGAGATGAAACATGCCCTGCATTTAACTGTACTTTTTAAAAAATGCTCCAGCTAAGGAGAGCTGATAGTAAGGACAGGATCAGAGCAGGAGGAGGGAGGGAGGAAAAGGAGGAGGAGCTTTTGCTCTTTTTCTCTCCTGGGGTGAGAATCCCTTCCTAGTCGGCAGTGGTTCCATTCCCAGGAAATCCACATGGAAGCCACCCACCCACGGGTGGCTTCAGTAAGATGACATCACCCAAGAAAGGACTAAACTCTAAAATATTGATCTCTACATTGCTTAAAGGATTTGCATACTTTAAAACTTACACCTTCAATATAAAGACTAGTTTAAAATCAACATCACTGTTTCCCCTTTCCCACTGCTGATTCTGCTTCGCCAGGAGAACCCTCGACAACCATGTCTCACCTTTCACAACTGCCGTTCGAGACGTGCTCACACCTTTGGCGTTGTGAGCTTCACAGGAGAAGGATGCGCTGTGATTCAAACCTGAGAAGCAAAAGCCAGCATGAGTTGAGAGGAGCAATGAGCAATTACCAATCATGATCATATTTTAAATAGTAATGGTGATGAGCATTTCTGCTGCAGTTTTGGACTCTGTCTCGGTGCGTGCCCTTTGATCAGGAATCTTCACGATAGCTCATTGAGGAACCTTTCGTGTTCCCAGTTGACGGATGGAGAAAAGAAGCTGATAGACAATCACTTGAGGCCACCCAATGGATTCCACCCCAAGAGCAGAGCTTAGAACATATTTTTAAAGGAACTCCTTTTGAGTTACTTTTTATTTTACATCAGACAAGTTGCTTTCATTATGGAAAGCAATTTGTTTCACTGGACCTTATCAACACATTATGTTCTACTTCAAATTCTTAAGGTTACTGGCATCTTATCACAAAAGTACAGAAAAATACTCTCTGGTTCCTTCTAGTGGCTGTTTCTGATATTGCACCTTGAAAATACTTCCATATTTAAATCTACAAGAGATTAAACAAAACAACAGCCAGAATCCTATTAGGGATTTACGCCTGCATAAGTGTGATGGCTTCAATCATGGCAATACGTTGCTGCTAATTAACAAATTGCCGTTCATCCCCAACCACTATATTCAAAGAGCCTCTAGTGTAGGGCTTCCAACCTTGAATGTCTCCAGACACTCTTGGACTGCAACTCTCAGACACCCTTATCACTTATGTGCTGGCAAGGGCTTCTGGGAGTTGTAGTCCAAGAATATCTGGAGACCCAAGGTTGGGAACCACTGCTCTCTAGAGGGTCATCGTTTCCCTTGGCCCTATGATAAATCTTCCAGTCATTCCATTTTACATACTGGGAAGGGTATTGGGAAGTCAGCCAGAGAACGAACCACAGAATAGGAAGAATGAATGTGTAGCAAAATCGTAGGGGAAGGAAGGGGAGAGCAAAAGCCCACAAGCCCTTAACTGTGACCCCAATCACCAACCATTGGAGCAAATTCGCTTTCCACCGCCACTACAAAAGCCATCCACAAACGGTAGTAAAGAGGACTGAAACAGAAAAGGAGGATTCCTCTCTGCCTCTAATAGGAGCCCTGGAGTAAATCCAAACCTCCTTCTACGCCCACACTTACTCTGTACACTGGGGACTCCTCAAGAGTAACCTGCAGCAGCCTTCACACGCATCCTGTCCTGTTTCAGATTAATGGCAGGGAAATGCACAACAATCCCCGCCAGAAAGAATCCGAAAATATTCTCACAGATTTCCCCAGCACGCCAGCGCTCACCAGGCAAAAGCTTCCCTAGCCTTCCCCCGCTAGTTGATTATATTTATTTCATTTATTTAAAATATTTTTTTTACCCCGTCCTTCTCCTGAAAAAGGACCCACAAGGGCTTACGTCATTAAAAGACCATATTGAACGCTAAAGACGATAAGTATGCAAATGCTAAAAAGGATGAAACAAATACCTCGCTAAAAGACAGTCAATAAAAACAACACCCAAAACACATCGTAAGGTACAATCCATCTAACTCCCCCACTCAGGCAGCCAGTCATTAAGGGAAAGCTTGCCGGAAGAGAAAGGTCTTTGCCTGCTTGAGGAAGGACAGCAAAGATGGGGCCAGGCTGGCCTCCAGTGGCAGGGAGTTCCAGAGTCTGAGAGCGGCCACAGAGAAGGTGCTCTCCCGTGACCCCACCAAGTGCACTGTGAGGATGATGGGACCAAGAGAAAAGCCTCCCCTGATCATCTTAATAGTTGAGCAGGCTCATGAAGGGATATGCGGTCCTTGAGATAGCTTGGGCCCATGCCACTTAGGGCTTTATTGACATAAAGTCCCTCCTTCACCCTGTCCTGAGAGAGAAACTATGTCTTTCCAAAAATGTCCGCACTTCAGTCTCACTATATTTAATTGTTATTCGAAGGAATTGAACTTTATGGACAGATGGTTCTTATTTCCCATTTCTTGTGCTTCTTGACATTTGCATCCTTGCTCTTCTCTGGAATCACAGCTTGAGAATTCCAACTTGGGGTGGGGGGTGGGGGACTACAGTTCCCATAATCCCCAGCAGGGTGAGCATCTGGGAGACACCAGGCAAAAAATGGACCTTTTTCCAGAACTCTTTGTGCAGTCGCTAGCTTAGAAGCTGGCTTTAAAAGGGGAGGTTGACAAACTCGACTCGTGGGTGAGGAAAGAGGCATATCGGGAGCCTTTAAACATGAAGGCAACATAGATCCTTCGGATTCTGTCAGGAGGACCGGTAAATACAGCGATTCTTTGCACTGGGAGGCTTCCCGGCTGGCTGCTACAGGAGACGGGAGTTTGCTGGCTTCCAGGATGAACTCGGGAATCACATCCAGCAACCTTGGTTCCTAAGGTTCATAAGCCCTTCTCACCGTTGCTCTCCGTTTCAAGCGAGAACAAGTGTCTATAAGCACTTTCAAGTGGCCGCACTTCACATACATTACCTCAGTTGTCATCATCATCATCATCATCATCTTAGAACTGCAGACCTCGAAGGGACCCTCTGGATCACTGAGTTCAGCCCTTGTCAAGGAGGCCCAGCGGGGAATCGAACTCCTAACCTCTGGCTCCCCAGCTGGACACCTCCACCCCTGAGCTCTCCAGCAATTCTTTGCAGAAAGTATGTTTGTCTGGGACAAAAATGGCAAATACTTGACCCTCGTGCTGTTTTTTTTTTAAATCTCCGCTGGTCAGGGATTCTCGGAATTACATCTGAAATAATTTTGTAACTACTTGTCGCATTGCTTTCGGGGTAGATTCGCCTGACCACCCCCGAAGTAGCAAACAACAGTTAATTGCATGACTTGTAGAAGAACCAGGGTCTTACAGTGGACAGAGTGACAGGCTAGGATTCTGGAGTCCTGCATTCGAATCCCTGCTCAGCCACGGAAACTCGTTTGGAGGCAGCATTGGTCAAACTGTCCCTTAAATATCTTAATACTTTAATACACCCTGCTAGGATTGTCGTAAGTTGGATGTGAACTTGATAGCACTTAGCAGCCACAACATGACCTGTAACCAGTTACTTCCAAGCTCAGCCACATGTCTCTGGTTCATACCTTTCTACACCAACTGGCAATGCTGGCCGGCCTCTGGCCTTTCCCCACGGCCATTATTTCAATAGATTCGGGGGGCTGAGGAAGCAGACTAGCTGCTTTCCTTGAGTGGAACCAGGATCCCTTCCCTCCCTCTCGTCCAGAAGAACAACATCTGGGGGCCAGGCCTCCTTGTCCCAGCTGGTATGTCCTGTTCCTCCCGCCCACCCGTCTGTGGTTTGGGTTTCCTTATGTCTGGTTCCAACTCTTGGCCCATTTTCCATGCTTCAAAATGTCTCTGGAGACAGGACTGCTGGGTTTATTTACCCTGATTAGAGAAAAAGGAAGTGAGAACAGAGTAAGCAGCAGACACAGTAGCCTGGGGCAGAAGCAGAAGGCACAAATTGGAAAAGTTACTTATGTAGACTTACAACACCCCAAATCTTGGCATTGTAACTAAATTTTTCCGGCAGAAACCTTTGCTTCCGTCTCACTTCATGGGAAAGATCCCCATGAGTTGGTGGGAGAAAAAAATGAGACTCCCCATCTCTTTCTAAGTGCCTTTTTGATTTGGGACATCACTTGGTTGTGTGCCAAGGACTGGCTCATGGTATTTCTTAGAACTGCAGAGCTGGAAGGGATCTTATGGATCATCGAGTCCAGCCCCTGTCAAGGAGCCACAGGGGGGAATTGAACTCCCAGCCTCTGGCATGCCTTAAACCACTGAGCTATCCAACTCAGTACCCCAAGTGGTTTACCTGGAATTGGTTTATCTCTTGCAACTTTGCAGAATGACCGAAGGACTAGCACTGGGAGCTCCTATAATTCCCAGCAAATAATGACATAATGTTTTCATGGAAGGGGGTCAATTAGAGGCGGCAGAAACCACTTCATTTCAGAGGAAACGGCTTTGGTCCAAGGCTCTTGATGAACTTTCACTTCTGCTGTTAAAGCAGAAGTCTAATCAGCAAACTCAGTTTCCCCTGTGAGTCCATGCCCACGAACTTTGCTCACTGAAAAAGTTGCTGTTCTACAAAAAACAAATCCATTCAAGCTCCTTTGTCGCCCCATATGGTTCCCAGATTTCAGCATCCTTATTTTGGCGTCTCCTCTCTCGCTTTATTCAAGTTCCACCACAAATCCCCTATTTCCTCCGAAGACCTTGCCCATCCCTTCCACCACCTGTCTTCCAACGACAACAGCAAATAAAACCAACTCAGCGGGCCATCCATTAACACTTTGTATACACAACCATCCCTTCTTACTTTCCTCAGGCCACACTATCAAATTGTTCGTTAAGCTCTTCTCTGTAACCCAACAAGCAAACTGTGCATTAGGTTCCAAAAGAGAGGGAGTGTTCTGTTTAAATATATTCCCCCCCCCCCCCGCAAACTCAGTTAAACTGTGGAAGCATTGCTGCTCTTTTTCAACTTAGCCAAAAGCTCTTCATTCATTAACTTAATACACTCTTTTTCAATTATTTTCTTCCCAGGAGAGTCAAAGAGCCAGAAAATACATCCAGCCAAGTTTTAAAGATGTAAACATTCAAAATACGTTCGCTTGCTTACACAAAATGGTACAGGCATGATGTGAGGCGGAAGGGGTTATCAAAAGGGATGCGACACGAGCGCTAGCCAATAGGTCCTTCCCAAACTTGTGTGACAACATCCATGTGACCGTTAACACCCCCTCTGCCAACAAATTTGCTGGGTTGAGAAAAGTGTTCTGATTGCCCGCAACAATGGCAGTTAATTGCACTCTAAACACAATTTTACTGTTCTTTGAAGAAAAGCCCAGGTTAAACAATATCGACTATCACAATGACCGCTATTTTCTGACCGCACCATTCTACCAAGAGCTGAGTCAGCCGGTGGGCCCTTGAATCCGGCCACCTGCACAAACAGATGGTAGTGGCAAAAACATTGGGGGCAGGCAATCCGATGCCCGTGCATCTCTGCAGGGAGGCAAATTAAAAGGGCATTGTGCCACAAGCACCCAGGGAGAGAGATGGCCAGGGAAGAGCGGGCGAGTTAACATCCTGCCTTCTCAGAGTGGTGGCGGCTGCTTTCTGACCACATCATTGCTGCAAGGGCTGAGTCAGCACGTGGGCTATCGCTGCTTCCATAAACAGATGGCAGGGATAGAAAGAAACAGCCAGAGAGACCCAGGAGGCACCCACTTCACTGCACTGAAGCTGGGTGACTAACTTCAGAGGCGCCCAGCTGTGAAATGGAATATATGATGCTAACCTGAAATCGGAGGCCAGCAAGCCTGCCTGCCATCATCCAAAGAACATAAGAGGGTCAAAGATCAAAGATCCCTCTAATCAACCATCCCATCTTCATTAGACTAGAATAAGGATGACTCTGGAGGGCAGGGATTTAGACCCTGGTATCCCTCCCAGGCCAGAAATGGTCCCCCGGATGGTGTAGAATCAAAACTAGAAGTGATCAGGCTGCAGATTTGATGGGGCATGGGTGCATGGGTGGGTCAAACAGATACCACACTACAAGACAGTAAACAAAAGCAAAAGCAAAACCGTGTTCAAAGCAGTAAGGCACAATAATCCATTTAAAAAAACCCGGTGAGGTAGTCCCGGAGGGAAAGCTTGCCTGAAGAGAAAGGTCTTTGCTTGCTGGCGGAAGGATAGCAAAGACGGGGCCAGGCTGGCCTCCAGTGGGAGGGAGTTCCAGAGTCTCTGGGAGCAGCCATAGAGAAGGCACTCTCCTGTGACCCCATCAGACACATCTGTGGTGGGAACTGAGAAAAAGGCCTCTCCTGATGAACTTAACACCCAAGCAGGCTCATACCTTTAAAAAAATAATAATTAAAAATGTAAATCTATACTACACACTCTAAGATACTGCAGATTTGTGCTGAGGGTGTTTATAGATACTGTAGTTCTATCATGCTGCTTTTCGTAGCGACTGTGGATCTTGCCAACCAGCAAAAACAACTGAGGACTTGCTCTGTGCTTCAGGGACGAGAGCAGAAGAAAAAAGGGTTTTGCGTGTAAACCCCTCCCCATAAAATCAACTGGGGTGATCTGAAGGTGTGCCATACGTGGCCTGGAAGATTTCCAGCAGAGACTTCCCTAAGATGCTCCACGCTGACCTGATTAGGCCAAGCATCGTTAGGGGACAAGCCATTCCTGCCGAGAGAGGAGCAGCGTTCACCTGGAAACCCACACAAACGGATGCTTAACCATGAGCTCGTTTACCAGTTCAGTCCTTACCAATCGGCTGCCACATAATCCACGCTGCCCGTCCTGGGGCAGAAAGCCAGCTTTTTTAGATTCACCGTCACCCTGAGCTCTGTGGATCCTGTACACAAGGCTGCTGGCATTTTCATTTCCACATGTTCCTTCCAACATTTACCTTGTCGTAACTATTTAAATTGGCTGTCTTTGCTTAACCCGGTGGGGCGCAACCACTGTGCCCCGACCCTTCTCTTGCAAATAAATGTGCACAGCATGTTTGGATAAACAAATGCAAAGGTTTCATGGCTTAAATGATGGAATGAAAAAACATGCTTACTTTAAGGGACAAGCTGCTGGTACAGGGAGGTTAGAAATGCTGTAATACATGCATACATCAAGGTGTGCACCTCTTTTCCCAGATGGATTTGGCCTGCGATGCCACAATACATTGCAGAAGCAGGTGGAATCTCCACTCCAGTTATTGCCTTGGTTTACAAGTTAATTGGATATATCAAAGCAACACGGAAGGAAAATTAAGGGATCATTTTCCTGTCTCTCCTGCTTAAACAGGAACCTTCATGCTGCAGATTGGATCTCCTGGAAATGGGATGATCGACAGACCAACTTTGAGCAGTGGTTCTTGCACAAACTTGATAAACTGGTAGACTTCCTCCATTTCAGGCACCCACCCTTCTTTTCTGGAGCTCTCCGAGGAAGATTCTCAAGGTATTAAGAAAGCCATTTGCCTGTCATTAACTCCAACAATGCGACACTGATAGTAGCAGGAAAACAGATGAGGCACTTATGTTTTCTGCAGGATGATGCTGGAATGCTTCCAGTGACTCTCCTTCCTGCTGTTGAGATGCTTTCACATCATGCCTGATGCTCACACATGTGTAGAAATGCTTGTGTCATCTCTCTTAGCAACCTTTCCTAGAATGGCCACATGCACTCAGAAGGTTGGTCTGTATTTCCAACTGAAAGACCTTCAACTTATCCAGGCTGGGTCGGTAGGACGATAGTTCCGACCTTTACTTTTTAAGAGGAACTTGAAGGGGTCATTACTTCTCAGCATCAAGGTTAGCGTTAGCTGTACTGTTGCATCAGTCACGCAAATTAATTTGTTCTATTCTACGTTCTTGATGGGTGCATGTCATTCTTGCCAACAGGCCAAAGGGATGCAAGGAAATACTGCCTTGTTCCCTCTAGTGGCTAGTTCTGATATTACACTTTGGAAATTGTAATTGGAAATGCAACTGACAAAACTAAATACTTCCCTGAAAAACTCCAGTCAAAGCGCCTCTAAAAATGTTTTTAAATGGTTTTTTTTAGAGTAACACTTTAACTAGATGCTACTCATTACACCTAAGTAACTTAAGTGTCTTTTCTTATACTTAATGATGAACTTTGTAGCTGCTCATTACCCAAAGTAATGAGCGACAAGTAACTATGTTATTTGCAACTAATTACCTCCAGGGTCCAGGTAGGGTCCAGTTGGCTCACAGCAGCAACTGGTCATCAAAGGGCCTTTATAAACCCAAAGCGTTGCCAGATTGCATTAAGAAAAATCCCAGGTGAACTTTTCTGCTGAACCAGGGAGCCAAGTTTCATTGAGAAGAGCTGCCAACTGATCAGAAATAAGCCTGATCTTGTGCTGTTAGTGGCAGTGGACCTGCAATGGTCAGCAAACTTTTCACAGCAAACAGAGATGCACACTCATTTGGTAATGCTTTCAAACAAAGCCAGTCTTCAAGACTCAGCTATGGTGGATGATTGACCCGGATGGCCACTTGGCCTGTTATCACACCATTCTTATTCCCGGACTGTCTGCGATGCATTTCTGTTTAACCAAGATGTGCTCACTTCCAGAGCAAACAGATAACCCCTGCCCTGTCTATCTCTTCCCGACGCCATCCCATTTCCTTGGTCTGCACATTCCTCACTCCTTTGCATCTCTCCTCCTCTTATGTGCATGAACTTCCCTCTAGTTAGGGAAAGCCACAATACCACGGTGTCTCCTTGCCACGTGAGAGGTCCTGCCCCCTCACCCCAGGTTCGGTGAAGGCAAGAGGCTCACTGTTTGGAATGAAGACGGGATTCTGTGCAGAAACTACAAAGGGGAAGGTTTTTCTTATCTCTGCCTTGTAGGAAAATAATATTTGGAAACCAAAGAGTTTCTGCCTTACCCTTTTCACCTCCCCCCTAGTCTCAACTTGACACACAGCTTAGACGAAATTCCTTACAAGTAAATTAGTTACCTATAACTAGTTACTGTTGAGTAATTATGTGGCCAGAAGGGCCAACCTTCCTTTTGAGCTGTAAAAACGCACATAATTATCGCCTAGTTATCTTCAAATATTTATTTGAAAGGAAATTTTAATGCATTTTAAAGGCACGATCAAATGGATTTTTTTTTAAAATGCCTTGCTGTTATCAGTTCTAAGTGGCAATGAAAATATTACTTGGTTTTGTGTTTTTCTCTTCACGTTTCCTGGGTGCAATATCAAAACTGGCCACTAGTTGTTTTAAGGATCATAAGCTGGCAATTCATGTGAGTTGCTGTCAATACTCAATACTCAAAACTAAAGATGCATTTGATCTCTAAAATCAAAGGGGTGTGTGGAGGACGGGAGGCAGAACCTCCAGGCTGTGACGTCAACCTTCTGGAGGAAGATGATGGCCAAAGGCAGGAATTTCTGGAATTTTTGTTTGAAGGGAGGGTTCCACAGCCCCATGAAAGAATATGGAAAGGGGAAAGTCTGACCCCCATCCATACTTTTCGCTCTCTGTCACCATCCCGAATAAAAAATGGTGGCTTTACACTGGTTTCACCACCATCAGGGTGTCTGACCACAGTGCTCTTTCAATGCAGGAGGTGGGAGGAGATGCGCATGGTCCCTCTCCTGCCACTGTTGACAGACAGTATAGCCTAAGAGTTAAAGCGAAGGACTGCAAAAGCAACAACTCCTAGGTTCTTTCTCCAGCGTCTAGAAGAAACCGAGAAATATGTTTAGCATTGGGTGGTGGGTGGCAGAAGCCCTTCTCCTGAACACTCTGGTTCGTCTTCTCATCTTTGCAGGGGTAGTGTGGTCTAGTGATTAAAGGGGGCAGGCGTGGAGGGAAAGCCAGAACCTAAGAATAAAACCGAGGAGCGAAGAAGCCGTTAAGTTGCCAGAGGATAGACAGAGACCCTCGAGTATCCTATACTGCCTGCCCAGTTGTGATCCTGGATTGTTCGCGGCCCCCCCCCTCCTTTGCCAAAATGCTCTCCTGGCTCTGAGGCAGGGGCCGGATCCTCACTCCTGACTCAGAAGTGTGTCACCTCCTGCCCAGCGTTCCCTTTCCTTGACTCATCAAAGAGCCATGCCCGGGCTAAATCAACCCCAAAAAGAGAGGAAAGGAATGGCAAGCACGCAGGGTGAGGCAAAACCTGGACACAGAAGCAACACACACACCCCGTTCAAGGCGCTCGGGAAGCTTAAGTTTGAATTCACCCTCCCAGGCGGCAGAGAGAAGGGGGGAGCTGGAAAGGAAGTGTGTGTGTGTGTGTTTGTGTGTGTTTGTGTGTGTGTGCGCACGCGCACACCAGCCACGATGTGAATGAGAGTCCTGGCTGTTTTTTGTTTTTTTTTAAAGAGAATTGAAAGTCTTTTGAGAAGCACACAAGGCACAGCTCCCCATGGGGGAGCTTGAAAACATTTGCCCCATTGTTAGCTCCAGTTAAACAGGTTTGGCTCCCTGAGGTTTCTCAATCTCTCCCTCTCCCATTCTTTCCACTTCAAAATCCTGCAGAACCTGTTGGACGACAGGTGAAAGTGGGAGGAAAGAAAGAAGCATGAATTTGCCATGGGCGTGGGTTGGACCTGTGGGGGATTTTTTTCAGGGGAGAGGGTCCCCCCTCTAAAGGGTTGACCGAGAATAATCCTCCGTTTGGGGACGTTATCTATGTGAGGAGCTGTCCAGGACGAGACTGGTTTTAAAGATCAACCCAATATTCTCTGCAAGGGGTTAAAACCACAGGAGCCGCTTATTTCGTGAGAGGCCAGTCAAGTGATCACTTCTATGCCAGGCAGACAAATTATTCAAACCATTTCTGCTGTTGCCTCTCTACATATGAAGCGTGTGGGCGGCCAAAAAAGAAGAAGAACCGGGTCCTAGAGCAAATCTGAACTATGTTCTGCTTTGGGCACATCCTGTGAAGGCAGGATTCTCCAGAAAAGACAATCAGGCTGGGAAAGGCAGAATGCAGCAGGAAAAGAGGAAGACTCAGTATGAGATGGATCAACTCCCTAAAGGAACCCACAGGCTTGAGTCTGCAAGAGCTGAGGCATAGCTTTTGAGGACAGGACATTTTGGAGATGGCTCATTCATGGGGTTGCCGTAAGTCAGAGAGGACTTGATGGCACATAACAACAACACAACAACAGCATATAAAGTAGCATGGGGGGGGGGGGGGTGAATCAGGGTCCTCTTTTGTCTTATTTTTCATACTGTGCAAGTGGCCACCCAACCTGAGCAGTCCTGCCTCTTTCAAACCCCTTTTAACCTTGCGGGGGGGAGAGAGCCAACCAAACCAAGGGGCTCCAGAGCTAGCAGGGATTCATTCTGCTGGTTTCCCAATCAATAGATGCCCATCTATTCAAAATGTGCCAATGCACGGAGGATCAGATTCAAGGAGGAAGAGGAGGGCCAGGCTCCAGAGCCGTAAATTAGCATTGCTGATGTCCTCACAAAGGCTTGGCAACCGTGCATGGGGATCAGCAAGAGCCGGTGTAGCCAACCAACCAGGCTTTCCCTCCCACGAAGGCAGAGTGTGATGGGAAATGGGCTTCATTTCTGCCTGTCAAGCTATTCCTGTTAAAAGACTCTAGACTAGGCAGGGCTTCTAAAGGCTACCCTGACTGCATCAGTCCTGGAAACCCGGGTGTCTCTTCGTTCACTTCCTGCGCTGGGAACAAGAGCTGAAAGAAATCCGGCTCACGCTTAAATAAAGATATTTCTGGTTTTTATTTTTGTGAGACGACACAGTTGCTGCTTTCCCACTCTATAGCAAGTGTACTCAAGACAGCTAACTTGTATGGCTGAAACCGTCCACAGAGTAAAGGCATTTATTCTTTACTCAAGGGTAAAGGATTTCACCCAAGCACACGGGGGAGGGGGAAGAACCCTTCAAACATAGAGGAAGCCAAAGAGACACTGAAATCATGCATTTAACTGGAGAGAAGACCGTTCTCTGTGGCTGCTCCCAGAGACTCTGGAACTCCCTGCCACCGGAGGCCAGCCTGGCCCCATCGTTGCTGTCCTTCTGCCAGCAGGCAAAGACCTTCCTCTTCAGACAAGCTTTCCCTCAGGGACTGCCTGACTGAGGTTTTTTAAATGGATTATTGTGCCTTACTGCTTTGATTGGATTTTTAGTACTACTTGTGTTTACCATTTCTCCGAGTGGTATTTGTTTATTCCTTTTTAATATTTGCATACTTATTATTCTTAGCTTTAATATAGTCTTTTAATGATGTAAACTTTTTTAAAAAAATACTCATTGTTCTCAGCTTTAAATAGTGTCTTTTAATGATGTAAACCACCGTTGTACACTCGTTGTTTTCAGCTTCAAATACGATGTAAGCCGGCTTGGGTCCTTTTTAAGGAGAAAGGCAGGGTACAAATATTTTAAATAAATAAATAAAATATACGGTGGAGGGTAGGTAGCGAGGGATTTCCAGACCTGGTGCATGTACGGTTCTGGGTGGCGTAAGAGGGAGGTGGGGAATTCTGAAATGTCCATTCATTTGACTTTGGAAGCCCCTTGAACAGGGGGAAATAAATAATTGATAAAGAATTATTAATAAATATTTAAGAGATTCATCTTCCACACCTACAGGAGCCCTGTTCTGTGCATTTACACCACCCTTTATGTGGAAACTGGGAAACAAAGCAATATTAGGCAAGCAGGAACGGTGTCTCGGCCATCGGTGAACCCCTTATGTGCTGAGCTACTCAAAGGGGCAATTTCCAAGATAGTGGACGGAGGGTTGTGTTTTTAAGAGGTCTCTTGCTGGCCAAAGGAGGAATGAAGAATGTTCCCTGGCCACAAAAGCCCCTCCAGAACCACTTCCTCTTACCCAGGCGCCTAGGTTTGTGTGTCTGCAGCCCCACGCAACTGCCGAATCAGCAAAAAGCACAAGCAAACGGGGTGGGGGTGGGGAAAACCACCCCAAAGGCTCTGGGCAAAACGGGATCCCACAGTGGCTGGGTTTGGCACATCGTGCCATGGTTTCCCAACTAAAAAGAACCAGAGGCCAGGCTGGTGCCAAGCCACGGGGAACAAGAGTCCTGGAGCTGGTCATCCAAGCCACAGAGAAGGGAAATGCCAACCGAGCCAGGTGGATCAGGGTGCAAAGCCAACAGGGAGTTGGAGGGGGAGAGGAAGATGAAGATGAAGAAGAATCTTGGCTGAAGTCACCGGACGTGGCTGGCAAGCAGCGATGACAGCATTGTGCCACAGGCATCAATGGTCTTCTTGCTCACCCTAAGTCCGTTTATAGTCCCAACCATGCAGGGAGTGAGGCTGCTGACTTGTATTTGAAAAGGGATTTAAGAGTTTATTTGGCATTTGGGCTCATGGGATTTTGCGCCAGATCTTGAAAAAAGGTTACTTTTTTGGACCACAACTCCCAGAATTCCCTAGCTACTATGGCCAGTATGGCCTGGTTCACAAGTGGGTACTCCTAAAGCTTGTGGGGGGGGGGGTTCAATTCCCCACTGGGCCTCCTTGATAAGGGTTGGACTTGATGATCCACAAGGTCATTTCTACCTCTGCAGTTTTAAGATTATTATTTAAAGAACTGCTAGATAGCTCAGTGGTTTCAGTCTCTGGCTGCGAGAGCCAGAGGATGGGAGTTCGAATCCTCACTGTGCCTCCTTGACAGGGGCTGGACTTGATGATCCATAGGGTCCCTTCCAGCTCTGCTGTTCGACGGCAAGGTAAAGTATCCTTGATTCTCCCACCATTCCACTTTGGTGACCTATTGCACATCCCGTTGTCACTGTGTTAGTAAGAAGAAGAATTTCCTCTCATCGTTCCCCTTCCCCCAAAATATCTCCACGCTGCCAATCTATTTGGCCTACATTACAGGGCTGGTTGTCAGGATTGGAGGCCTGATGACCATGAAGCATTTGGGGCACTTGAAAGTATTTGGCATCACAATCATGAACAACGGGGGGGGGGGGGGGGGGGCGTAGGCGGATGCACAGAAACATACGCACGCACGCACACACACACTCACACTCACTGCCCAGTTGGTATTTGGCAACCTTCGCCATGCGCGGGTCTGTTCCCACGCTCGGCGCAAGCCCCCCACCCCACCCCAGCCATCAGGAACCAGCCACCTCCATAGAAAAGGGAACAAAGGGGGCTGTGGGTTGGGGACAAGCTGGGCTTTGAGAGAAGGGGGTCAGGAGACAATGAACAAGGCCATGAGAGGCTGAGGGAAACGGGTGTGGGGTGGGGGTTTTGCTCATGAAGCGAGACTCAATGGAGAGCAAGAACAGGGGTCCCGGGCATCCACCGCTCTCCCGGCTTCTCTCCACAATCCTCAGTCAAAATTCCCTCTTTGCAAGCGAGTGGAACAGGGAGAGACATAAAGAGTCGGGTTTTTTTGGCTCAGCCACCGAGATACGGGCAAAGAAACACAAGTATCAGAAACAAAGCTTAAGCAGAGCGTGGTCGTCTCCTGGACTCAGTCCCAGAGCTCTTTGCCACACCAGAGGCTGGCCCCAGCACTTGTCAAAAACGGAGAAGGGGCCTCTGAGTGCGTGCAGATGGCATCATGATTCATCCAGTCTGTGTCGCTTGGACGCACCGAACGGCCGACGAGGCGTCCCCCAAACCTCAGAGCTGAGCTCGGCAGGCTTTTAAGATGGAGGCAGAACAGTTTCCCCCTTTAAAGCTAGGAGAGGGAAAGCCACGAACGGAATCTACCATTTCAGAAGGAAGAGACACACAGTAAACGGTGGGCCTGCCGTGTCCAGGAAAACCAGGAAGAAATGGAGAAGGGAGAGAGCCCAGAAAGGACCAAATGTGATCTCTTGGAACCAAAACCAAGAAACTAAACAACCAAGAAAACTCTTAATACAGGGCATGTGGTGAAGGAGTGGATTTGGAAACCCAGCTGCTCATTATGAGAGTTGCCACCCAACAGGTCTTTTGTAAAGTTAATGGCTCTTAATTGCCCTTTCAAGACACCAGCTTTAGCACCTTCCTCATCCTTTGCAGCTGGACAGCCTTCTGGATCATGCCCAGTCCCATAATTTTTCTTAGCAGAGGAGACGAACATAATTTAGCATAGCTCACCTTTCACAGTCAACACGGATGGGGTCCGGGCCAGTGGGTCGGCCAAGGAGTTGAGGGGGGCGCTGTCCTGCAGCCAGATCACCAGTACCGGTTCTGGTGGGCCCTGCGCCCTGCAGGTCAGGTTGAAAGGAGAACCAGCGGGGACGTCAAGATCCTCCGGCGCCTCGGCAAAAACGGGCAAACCTGGGCGAACCGGGGTGAAAGCAACAGAATGAGCAAACAAACACCACACGCTCTCGTTGGGAGGTGAGGGGGGCGGCATCAAAGAGCAGAGGCACCTTGAGGGTCTCCATTTCTCGATTTAATTTAAGCCGCAGAATATTTGCAACCAGAAAAAAGGGGGTTTACTGAGCATGCACAAAGTGCAATTCCCCCTTCGCTTAGCATTTGAGGCCCACACAGATAAATAGGAGAGTTTTTTTAAGAGAGAAAAAACAGAGCTGCTTAAATGCATGATTCCTCTCGTGAAATGTTTACACTGTGATTAGAGGCAGATTTGTGCTGGAGAGGTACCAGTAAAACAACGCTCCCTATCTCCGAAATGTAGCAGATGTGGGAAGTTCCACAGAAGCTTTGGGGCTGCGCATATTTAGATGTGCTGCTCGGGCTGCATTAGATACAACCAATATTCGATTGCATTTGTGGATGTTGACCTGTCAATTTCTACAAAAACTATCCTTTTCCTGCTTCTGGGGATTTTCTTTCCTAAACTGAAACACTGGTGGGAGATCCTGGTTTCAAATATTTTCAAAATTTTAAACCAGCCCTCTCTGATTTCAGCAGATCTGCCTTCTTAAGGAGAAAGGTGGGATAAAAATATTTTTAATTCTTAGATGCTGGCCCTTGGACTTAACTCCATTCTCCCGGTCTCAGTTTTGGGGCCTGACATTTCAGGCAGTGGAATACTCTGCCTGCAGTCCTGAATTTTGGAATCCATGCCACTTAGAGCATGCTCAGAAGCACTCTTGTCTTTTTTCATTAACTGGTTTAATTCTTGCTACTAGCTGCCAGCCTTTAAATCAATCTGTTCTCTTTGCTGACAAATACCGGTACTTTTGCACTTGTTACAAGAAGGTGTATCCCTGTGGCATCACAAGCACCCAGTCCCTTAAGTCACAAGCTTTGGTCACAACAGAATCTCCAGTAAAGGGATGTTACCGATCCGGGAACCCGAAGTGACATGGCAAGAAATGAGAACAAGGAGACCCAGAGTAGAACAGGCAGCACCGGGGAAAAACTATACAGATTTCTTTACGCGATTCTTTGAACCTGTCGGTTTTTTTTAAATGTTTTATCTTCATGTTTAGAAATAAATCTTATAAAAAGTGATTTTTTTTAAAAAAAAAAAGGAAAGTGTGCAGCTATTTACTCCAATCTAAATTCTTTCCTTAGCCCTCAATCTTCTTTGCTAGAGGACTACAGGGCACCGCACCTGAGTGGTGTGAAGATCACACACACACACATACACCCACCCACCATGTTTACCTTCTAATAGCAAGTACGCCTCGTCGGAGAAAATTTCCGATCCGTTCATCCAGGTCACGCACTGGTAGCTTCCCATGTCGGAGAGCTTTACGGAAGGGATGCTGGCGGGATGACAAGGCGAGTGGATGAGGAAGAAAGAACAAGATTTATAGATTGTTAATCTGGGCTTTTCTGCTTTCGATGTTTGCCCCTCAGCTGGGACAAGAACTACAATCTGGGCTCCTAGAAAGAAGGTCATGGGCTGTGACTCCTGGACCAGCCAGCTCATTCCATGATGAGTTAGTTGTAAGACTCGGAGCCGGCTCTGCCATGAGGTAGCGTGGAGCAGTCACCTTATGCAGCAGGTGCCGGAAGGTGGCACCAGGGTGTGGGAAGAGAGCGTTAAAACTGTCTTTTGCTCCTAATAAGGGGACTGGCGCCTTCACGCGTGGTGGAAGTTGCTCCCCCAATGCCAATACTGAGAGATGACTCGGTGGCTAGCCCAGTCGGGTTGGAATAAGGAAGGGCCCCTATTTTATTTTTTTTGCATTAGGCGGCCAAATGTCTTGGGAGGGCCCTGGAAGCACGGAGGAATGGCTGCGAATATCAGAAGGAGGCACAAAGTAAAAACTGCTAGGTCAGAAATTCATCTGGACGTTGAGTCATGGCAATTCAACGTCCAGATAACCTCAGCTGGATGACTGAGAATCTTCACCGATATCAGAAATTCATCTACCCCAGTTTCCTGCTTCCAGCAGTGATCAGCCACTGCCTATGGCCTGCACCTTGGAAAAGTTACTTTCTTTGGGATTGAATCTAGGGGTGCCAGCTAGAGGGTTATAGAACTGCACTTCCTGGTGAGGACATTTCTAGCTCAGTGCTTCCCTTCGCAACATGGTGCCCTTTAGGTATCTGGTACTACGAGGCCCATCATCTCCAGCTAGCATGGCTAGGATGGGAGCTGCAGTCCAAAGCTTCTGAAGGGTGCCAGATTCAAGGAGTATTTGCAGTTTGCTCTTGAGTAGAGAATCGTTCTAGCTTGAATGAATTTGGGTCATCAATTCTCAGGCTGGCAACATCCTTGTTTATTTATGGTGTAGGATCCTTCCCTCTTCTATGTCCATATTCCTAAAAACCAGCTGTCTGTTTTCTCCTCTGGATCCCAAGCCACAGCAAGCAAACAAAGTCCCCAAGTTTACTGGTTTGCAAGTTTATTTTACAAAAAGTTATTTAAACTCTTTTGTTTGTCCCAGCTACACATTGTTTCTTTTACAGTTGATCAATGCTGACATGAATGCATAAGCTTTGTATAAAAAAAAAAAAAGGAAAAAAGAAGAAAAAGCGACTATCCTTTTTAAAAGCTTGACGGAACCCCCACAGCTAATAAAACAAAGTCAAACCAAACCAAACCAAGCAAAGCAAAGCAAAAAAAAAAAAAAAAAAAAGCACCACGAGAACTCAGAAGATAATAATTGAGTTTCCAAGAGTCATTCTCAGAAACAGACGTTCCGAATTTCCAAAACAATGACAGGCCACTCGGTGCCCTCTAAATATTTTGGGCCGTAACAGTTCCCATCATCCATCACGTCTGATTCTGCTCATTGGTGAGACACCGGTTGCATGTCTGGCGGTATGCTTGAGGAACCAGCACATGCCCAGGAACGCAACCAGCACCTCATGAATGAGTCGCCATTTGCCAGTAAGGCTGACATGATTTCCCTTACACATTGTGTAAATCGGCCGTAAGATGCTAGCCGGGGATAGCAATACGTTCCTCGGCTAGCATCTTACGGCCGATTTACACATGTGTAAGGGAAATCATGTCAGACTTTCCAGAGGATGCCAATCCTTTAGGCAGTGAGAGAAACAGAGGAGAAAAGCCCTATATCAGAGCTGGGGGGCAGGGGAGAGAGAGGCTCCCAGCCAGCCTTCCCGCCAAGTTCTTCTGCTTCGGGATTGAGCAACTGGAAATAATATATCCCAGTGAGTCACACACTCATGCACAGTGCACGCTCATCCTCCCAGCCACCAGCTCCGAGAGAAACATGGTGAACTCTTCACGTGAAGAGAGGCTGGCATCGTGTCCTAACCCTGAACATGCAACCTCAAAGCCCGTCTCTCTATATTTTCCACAGTTTATAGTTCCCCATGGCTGCCTGGAGAGGATATTCTATATCATCCATATAACAGGCAGCTGTTTTGAGCAACGTAGGGGCTGGAGACACAGCTTTTTCCCTTATTTGGAGGGGAGCCGAATTTTATTTGCTCTGTTCTGAGACCGGTATGATTCATATCCCTGACTGTGTCTTTATACGTTGCTCATGGGCATGAAAAAGGAGGGAGGGAGGGAGCACTTAACACTTTATAAGTGAGCAATTCCCAATCTTGTCTTCTTCTGATGGGTTGGGCTACCACTCCCTTATCTCCAGCCAGTAGGAATTTTGGCTGTGACAGCTGGGGATGATGGTTATTCTAGTCCAATGGGCCTGGCAGGCACTGAGTGGGTGGAAGTGACACAATACTCCCTCTCCACCCTCAGATCCCATAAATGAAACTTTCACCCAAACCCTCCATCATTCCATGGGGACTTTCACCCTTCAATCCTGTGGACCATTCCATCTTTTTTTTTTTTAAAGCTCCCAGGACTACCAGCACCTAGTAAGGCCAACTACTGCTACTTTCCCCGGGGCCCCTTTTAATATTTTTATTCTGGCCCCATACTCTTTGCAGCACTAAAAAGGGGCTGGATGGGTAATTAAAGGCAGGGGGAAGCCCCACCCCCCCTCATTGCTCAGAGGGCTGGGATTGCAGCCACATAAACTCGCTATGGTCCTCTGACAGATGATGGCTGCATGAGCAGATGGATCACTTTCAGATCGGGAGACTTTGCCCCGAACCTCCTTCCGATCTGAAGCTGGCCCTGTTAACCCTGGCTGGCTTGGTTTTCTGGGGCCGGGCTAGCACCTGCTCCTTGATCCTTTTAAGCGGCAATGCTGGGGATCAAACCCAGACCGTCTGCCACCAAACCATGTGCACCCCGACAAAGCAAGGAGGCCTGCAGGCTCCTTGGCTAGTCCTCAAATAATTTCCTAACGCTCAGGAAAACAACTTTTTGAGTTCGAGTTGCCACAACCTGGAGAACGTGAGGATCCTGGGATTTTTAGTCCGAAATGTCCCTTTTCCAAACTCTACTCTTTCCTTAAGCCTTCCCTTTGCCTCAGCTCTCTACCACCGAAGGATGGTGTCTGAATGTTTTGGATTACAACTCGCTCCGTCCTTTACTGTTCACCAGCTTGTGTAGGGCTCAAGTAGGGCTTGAGAGCTCAAGTTCCAAAATCTATAGGTTCCGAACATCCCTTTCTCCTTAGAGTAGTAATCATAACCTCAGAGGTGCAAGGGACCCAGCAGATCATGAAGTCCAGCCCCTGTCAAGGAGGCAATGCGGGGAATCGAACTCCCAACCTCTGGCTCTGCCGCTGGAGACCTAAACCACTGAGCTATCCAACGTTCCCGCTCTAAGGTCGGAATAGTCTCAACAAACGGCAGCCAGATGCTTCCTGGGGAAAGGCTCCTTTGCATTCACGTGAAGAGATACATTTCCCATCGAATTCTACCGTGTTTCCCCAAAAATAAAACAGGGTCTTATATTAATTTTTGCTCCAAAAAAACGCATTAGGGCTTATTTTCAGGGGATGCTTTATTTTACAGTCATGTCATCTTCTGGTTGCTGCGCAAGGGTGGAGGGCGGGGTTTCACTGAACTGGGGCTTATTTTTGGGGTAGGGCTTATATTACGAGCATCCTGAAAAATCACACTAGGGCTTATTTTCAGGTTAGGTCTTATTTTCGGGGAAACAGGGTAGTGCACACATAGCAAAGACGGTTGGCCCTGTTCTTGTGCAGAGGAACCCATCTGCTCTTATCTTCCGGGTGCTCACCTCAGTTCGCTGGTGGTCATCCATTCTTCATCATCCACAGGCACCTGAATCTGGTTACTGTCGGCAACCTCCAGGACCGCACCGTCCCTCAGCCAGCTGATCTCAGGGGGCTCGCCCACGGCATGGACGGAGCAGGAGAGCTTCACGTCTTTACCCAATGAGGACGTCAGGTTAGAAGGGTTTTCTTGGAAGTACACAGCTGGAAAGAAAGACAGAGTGCTATGAAGGGCCCAAACAGTCTTCCAGAGAAGAAAACTGCACCAAAAAATATACAATACTGGGGGAGCACACCCCTTCTTCCAAAACTACCAGGTTCTCAAATGCTGGCTTTGTTGACGTTGTGGCCGTTTACAGACTAATGGACAAAATTAATCAACGGAGGTTGTCCTAGTTTGGAACTATCCTGAGAAAACATGACTCGCTAGGAAAGGAAAGAACATTAGGACAAACGGAAAGCAGTAGGAAAAGAGGAAGACCTAATACGAGATGCGTTGACTCGGTCCAGGAAGCCACCACCTGGAGCTTGCAAGACCTGTGCAGGTCTGTGAATGAGAGGACCCAGTGGGGGTCTTTAATTCACAGAGTCACCCACTGTGCCTCCCAAGTGGCTGGCTAGGAGATTCTGAGTTGTGTAGTCCACGCAAATAACATTTCCAGGCTTTACCCAGATTTCGATGCGGGGAAAACACACAATGTTCACTCAGAGGTTGTCTTTGCCAATACTTTCGACTCCTTCAAACTTGGGATGCTATCCTTTTCAAGCAAAAAAGGGAAATGTAACTTGGGCTAGGCATCAGCCTGTGAACCGTTTGATCTGCACAAAGCAGTGGGAGAGGTTTTCGGATATGAGGAGAACATCACACACACAGCTAACGTCGACAGCAAAACAGGCAGCTGTTTAACGGCACGAGAGGGAGGGAGGGAAGGCTGGTTTAAAAGTTGGCAGCCTTTCAGCGATACGTCGGTTTGCCCCGATTTTCATATCTCCCGGAATGGGCCTAACTGGGACGGCAGGAGAGAGGGATGACGTTCTCCTCTGGCTTGCCAGCCAGCCAGGCTGGTGATGATGACTCCACTCGCCTCTCCCTCTCCGGCTGCCAAGGATGTCGGGCAGCTGGGCTGTCTCCACCCTTTTAAATTATGGTTCTTGTAAAACCCTGGCACGGGACACCCCAAAGTTGCAGTGCGGACCACAGTGAAGCACAGAAATCTTCCTCTCCCTCTCTCTGGCTTTTGAAGAATTTACAGCAGTGGTTCCCAAACTTTTTCCACTGGAGACCCCCTTTTACAATAGCCAAGTCACTGCAGTTCCCCCACCACGTTTGCATAAGAAGGGCTTTTTAATGGGGTCAAATCATCCCTTCTCAGAAAGTAAAGGCTCTTTTCTCCTCCAAAGTGCCTGTTCCTCATACATCAGGTGCTAACTTTAATATCCCTCTCCAGAAGGTCAAGGGATAAAGGTTACAACCTAGAGAAGGCAACCCACAACCCCCAGAAAACACTTCGTGACCCCCTTGGGTCACATAAACCACAAATTGGGAAACATTGATTTAGAGGTTCCTTTTGTCTCCATGTCCTATAAAATGCCCTGCTAGCTTTAGGACAACTCAAGAGAAAACCACCCCTGAAGCTCAAAACCGGCTTGCGTGACAGAAATCCAACAGGTGAAGCTCATTTCCCCTCCTGCTCCTACTTTTCCAGTGCAAATAACTAAACAGGACAGATGCCTGTCTCATGAGCACTTTTATCGATCCACGTGGTATTTTCAAATGTTTCTTAGATCTATTTTTTAAAATCCCCCAGATGTGTTAGTTCACATAGACTGAATGATCCTTCGGGGCGGAGGTACCAAACTGTGTGGGTATAACAGAACAAAAATCCAAATAAATGCCAGAGAAAAATGGAGATGTCGCCCGTCAGGCAGGACTAATCAGTTAAAGTTTACACAGACAAGCAGCGGGTCTCAAACCTGTTTTGTCCACGCAAAATAGGTGGGACTGTTTCAGATCCTGGACTATGGTTCCCAGAATCCCCATCCAGCATACTGGGAGTTGTAGTCCTAACATTTCCATGCTCTGGGCTATTTTAAGTGGAAAAGGGGGTTTAGGGGGAATGCTCCACTCTTGATCTACCCATCACTTCGCTCTTGTAATTTACCTCCGCTCCTTTTGCAACCTTGCATGCTGCCTTTATCAGACTGTCAATCCGTCCAGCACTAAACAATTGTTACCTCTGAATTCAAAGAGAGCCACGCCTCTCTGCTTTGCTTTTCCCTCCCTTTCTCTGTTGTCTGCTGACAGTTAGGTAGTCTGTTGAAGTCTGTTGTTGAAAGCAGTCATGTTTGTCAGATGGCTGTTTAATTTGTTCAACTGTAAGTAATGGAACCTCTTATTCTTTCTCCTACTAATGTCTCAGAGTAGTGACTGAAACTAAATGCCAATTGATGGATTATCTGGAAGCCTGGTGGAGGTTGTAGCTGTTGTAACAAGTGAGGCGGGGGGGCAGCGGGGAAAGGATTAAGCATCCTGCTTGCCGATTACCCTTCCTAAGCTTCCTTACCCCAACTGTACCTTCTTCTCCCTACCTCCTTCCTAAAATCTAAATGTATTTTGTGAGGGAAACTTAGGTACAGAACCTTGGTGTTGTAGAAACAGGGAATGGTTTAGAACAGAGGTTCCCAACCTTGGGTCCCCAGATATTCTTGGACTAAAACTCCCAGAAGCCTTCACCATTAGCTATACAGGATTTCTGGAAGTTGTAGTCCAAAAACATCTGGGGACCCAAGATTGGGAACCATTGGTTTAGAAGAACACGTGGGAGAAGAGGTAAGCATCTCCTCACCCCCACTCTTCTTACACTGGCAAAACATGGTCCTGAAACTGCATTTGATGCAAGGCGTATAGGTTGGGCTTCCTCCACAGTCAGATGAACAATAATAATAATAAGCCATAAGGGCCTCGTACGGAATTCACAAACAAGGGTGCTTCCCAGCCTTCTTTCCAGATTTTGAAATTGGGCTTGACGTTTGTGGCTGACCGAGGACTTGAATCGGGCTCCTTTTGGCCAAAATCCAAGCCCATCGGTGACATGGCCTCTCGGATGTTTTGGGTGGAAGGATCCTCCTTAGACCTAGTCAGTGCCCATGAGAAAGAAAGAGTGATGAGAGTTAACCGTCCCACAATGTCTGGGAGGCTTCTAGTTGCCCACCCCTGCTCTGGCCATGGGGGTGGCACAAGTTATGACCAGCTGGTTGTGAGATGACCGTAACCTATATTTCCCATTCTGTCACTTCCCAACAGACTGACTAATTTGGAAGAGGGTCACGGCACCAATTTCTTCACTCTCTCTCGCCTCAAAAAAAGGAGAAGTTACACAATCATCGTTCAGAGGCAGATAGTGGAACATGGGACATGTAGGCCAATGGCTAAGATATCCATGCATCTCTCTCTGTGTGTCCCTATAAAAGCGAAGGAGGAGTTTTGGTGACTAAATCAATCTGAGAATATCCTGCCCTGTTGCTCTCGTTAACCCTTGAGGAATGAAGGACACATTCCAGGGCCCTGGAAAGCCACCCAAACTTCATTCTTGGGCCTCTCTGCTCTTTCATCTGGTTAGGATTGGTGGGGAGGGGGGGGGGGCACCATGTATTATTTCATGGCAACGGATGAGAAATTCATACGAGCTGATTTTTTCTTTAAAGAAATGAAATTATCAAATTCATGCTCGGTGAGTAGCTTCAAATCAACTGCTCCAAACAAGTAACTTCAAACCAACTGCATCAAATCCTCCTCTGTTCGTTCCCCAGCCTGTGCTTTTTTCAAAGTATACACAAATCAACATGTACTACTCAAAAAAAATTCATTGTCTGGGCAGGGGAATGTACACCGTCCTCTTTAGTCTCTGAGGGAAACGGGCAGAAAACATCACACTAAGAAAAAATGCATTTCACAGTGTGCACATTGGGAAACACAACGCAAAAGCCACATGGATTTCCCTGGAGGAAGACCCACAGAGTTTCGCAACCCGAGACGACAATCCGACGTGAATGCAAGCGGGGTTCAGAGAAAATGTAAGGAAATTGGGACTGAGGGAAACTGAGACCAGACAAAACCCCTGCAACAGACACAGAATCTCCTCCCAGCCTGGATGGAGGAATGATCTCACGCCTCTTTCTTCACACTGTAGTTTCCAACAGAGAAGGGGAACATTTGTCTTTTTGGACAACGACTTCCAGCCTCCTGCAGCCACCACAGCCACGGCCTCTGTGGGGTGTGGGATTTGGGGAGCTGTACCCAAGCCCTCCCCCGCAACAACCCCCTTTTCCTTCCCTGGTTTCCAAAGTTATCTGGAAGCCTCTCCGATCAGATGTCTGTCTTTTACGTTTACATGTCAAGTCTAACCCTCAGGCATAACCACGTTTCACCTCGACTGAGCAGGGAGGGGAGGAGTGGTGCAGCTCTACTGGGGGGTGGACTGGATGACCCTTGGAGCCCCTTTCCACCCGATGATCTCACCGACCAAATGGTGTGAAGAAGCCTGCCGCTCCCAGCCCCCCGGGAGAAAAAAATTTGGCACCAACCTTCACAGGGTGGAGACGATGTTCCTCCCTCCTCAACTGGCTATCACAATCTACTAATTCACTAGGGATGCTCAGAAGTGTGTGTGTGGGGTGTCCTTCCAGATGGGGCAACAGCTTGCCTCCCCCCCCAACATCACTACCTCATTCCCACATCCCCACCAAACACACCCACACTCGAAGTCCGAAGATCACCACCGCTCCTTGCTTGGTGGAAGCAGCATTACAGCACAGCAACAACATCTGTCCTAAATTTGCACCCGCTGGCCCTTATCACAGAAAAGGCTGTGGCCTTTTTTCCCTTCTGGAAAGCCCTGCCCCTGGGCCTTCGCCAGCAGCGCAGTCTGCGGCACAGGCATCGGTGTTTAAAACCAGCCAGTTCCAGCTTCATTTTTTTTTGGCATTTATAATAATCATCTTGGAAGTGCCGAGCCAGAAGGGACCCTCTGGAATGATCATCGAGCCCAGCCCCTGTCAAAAGAGGCCCCATGGGGAATTGAACACTCAACCAAACCAATGAGCTATCCAGCATTTCAATCATAATCTTAGAACTATAGAGCTGGCAGGGATGCTATAGATCAAGTCCAGGAGGCCGGGTGGGGAATCGAACCCCCGACCTCTGGCTCAGCAGCCAGAGGTCTAAACCATTTTTCGGTGATCGGTACAGATCTCGGAGAATCCTAGGGGGGGCAAAAAGTGGCCAGTTTCCCACTTCTGTTTTGAGAGAAAGGGGGCAATCAATTGGCAAGTAAAAGCAACCCTCTCTCCTGGGACCTAATATCGGGGTGCTATTTATATATAATCCCTAACCCTGAGGAAGGTTGACTGGGGCCAGTGAGGTTCCCTAGCCTTTTCTCAAGGCTCACTCCTAGAGCACAAGAAGCCACAGTCAAGACCGCTGTCTCTCTGAGCATGGGCAAAGGGATCCTCAGTTCTCTATGCATAAACCACATTCGACCCCTACGTATATATCTGGGACTCACAGGGTCCTCTTCTCCTCCACTCACACAACTCCTGTGGCTTTAAGGAGGGAGCGGTTTCTCACACATTATGGGACACGTTCTCCCTCTCCAATTGCAAGCATCCATTTGGCCAGTCCTCGGTGCCCAACCGCGGCCACCCTGATATGATTCTGGGAAGGTGACAGGCAGAACATCGAAGCTCATGGCTCTCCCAGGCTTGTGATACCATGGGCTCTATTCACCAGACACGGGTGGCAGCTTTTAATAAGCAAAATCCCTTGGAGGACAGGCAGAATAAAAAAAATAATACAGTAAATAAATATCTGGTGACAGCGAGAGCTGTATTTCTCCTTGCTTTGCAGCTCTTAAAGCCACACTAAATAACAAGTGGCAACACACCTTGCTCTTCCGTCTTACTCTCCAAAGCCACTTTTTAAATTTTTTTTAATGTTCTATCTTGTTTCACAAATTGCACTCTGAGGTTCCCACCTGCATTATCCACAGCTTCTGTTTCAGAGTCTCTCTTCCTCTCCCCCCCCCACCCCCGGGACAGCTGTGGTGGTCCAAAAATGTACATTTTCCAAGCTTTGCCACTTAGAACCGAGACAATCTTCTCTCCGTGTCCCCCCTCCCGCTTTTTTGCTTACACCAGAGACCTCGGATTCCTCTACAAACACTGCATTCCACTTAAGGATTGTGCTAAGGTGAGGGGGTGTGGGAAACGCCGATGGCCTCCCAGCGTAGGAGGAAGGACCCTGTAATAACAACCTCTCTGGCTGGCTCCTTGAAAAAGGTAGTTCACCCACCCACCCACTTCCCCAAATTATAATAAAATAAAATAAAAATAAAAATTACATTCCATTTCCAGTACATTTTAGGGCTTCTTTCATTTTTATTTCTGGAACACTCAGCAATCACTGATGGCCTGATGTGGAGCGATCCTTTGTCCCTCTCAAAACTGGTTTTAAGTTGAGCGCTAATGATCTGTTATGCAGCCGGGACCCGAGTGCCATTTGGTTAAAGCCAAACATTTCCCTTAGGGGTGCCACTGCTTCAAAGGGATGTAAAATAGCCTCCAACCATTTATGGGCCCCTCTGTTCTGCCTGTCACGTAGGCAGTGACACAGTTTAGGTTTCAACCTGAGCACTCCCCTTACCTGGAAGGAAGACACCACCCAATGTCTGCTGTGGACCAATATGGAAGCTAGCAGCCAATCCACGTTTTGCACCTGTTTCGACAGACGCACCTGTACCTAAGAGGGCCAGGAGGGCTGTTTTAGGAAGAAGAGTCCTTTGTTTGACAGGTTTTCCAGTCCAAGCCCAGTTTAAAGATACAGAACCCGAAAGAGAGAGAGATCCACAGCTAACAGCTGGAGAACAAAGCTCGTCCGTGGCCATCTCGTTTAGGTGCACTGCCGTTCTTTTTCGATGACGAGATTTCTAATTTTGCATTTGCCTATAAACATTCGTCTATGCAGCTTTCTGTAAAACAATTCCCTCCTTTAATTGTGCATCTTAGCTCAGGTCTAGAGCAGTGGTTTCCACCCTTCGGTCCCCAGATGTTCTTGGACTACAACTCCCAGAAGCCTTCATCACGAGTTGTGCTGGCCAGGGTTTCTGGGAGTTGTAGTCCAAAAACACCTGGGGAACCCAAGGTGGGGAACTTCTGGCCCAGAGGAAATGTTATGCCTTTTACCCTTCTAGGATGGCCTTCAACCCATATAATTTTTATCTAATCAAATGGTGACATGCTGAGATGTATCATCTCATGTACAGACTGGCTGTTTTTACAGACAGCAAGAAATATGCATGGGAATTTTTGTGAATTCCATGGGTGCTTTTTGTTGTTGTTGTTCAGAGGTTGGATGGGGTTGATCTTTCATAATCGTCCTTGCCATGACTTGAGTGGGATCTGTGCTAGCATCTCATCATAACATGGAATCAAACAACTTTAAAGTGACTCAACTTGTCTGCTAATTCTTCCGAAACGCAAGGGAGCCTCCTGGCCTCCCTGATGTTTAGCAAAACTTTCAAAACAACCTGTTTCGTTGACACCCCACAAGGCAACAGGTTCGTCTAAGATCAACCTGTCACACAATCCAGGCAGCTAAAGAATAGCAAAGGGCTGGGCTTCACTATTCCCGTTTCGTGGGTAGAGCCAGGATCCTAATTTCTGCTGGTGTTTACCAAGATCCCACGGGAAGGCGATAGCTCTTCTGTATTTTATTCAGCACAGAGAAAGGAAAAACTGCAAGCCGAGTGGCTGTGCCTGATGTGATTATTCCCTTTGTTCTCCTATAGAGATATGTTGTTTTTTTAAAGAAGGTAAACCACCTTGAGTCCCTTACAGAAGGTGAGGCCATTTTTAAAAAATAATAATAATATTCTTGGCATCTGTGCCAAGCTTCTGTGTTTCACCCTCTGGAATTCAACTTTTGGTATAGACGGACACCAGGTCCCAAGACCACACTTTCTTGGTTCAGATTTATTTAGGAGTATAAGAATTCTTTCTATTACTTTTGATCTATTTTAGTTATCTATTATATTTAGATGCCATCTTTCCTCCAGTGAGCTCAAAAGTGGAATACATCCCTTTCTTGGCCTCGGCTTTAATCACACAATCACCTTGCGAGGAACAGCAGCCTGACAGGGAGTGTCTGGCCTGAAACCCAATGTTGAATTTTAAGGCTCAATGAGGACTTGGAACCTGGATCTCCCCATCCCCAACCACTATACTGCGCTGTCTTGCCAACATCAATTAGAATCATAGTTTCAACAATGAAGAGAGAAAGCCACCTCTTTTAAAACAGCACTTCTGAGTCCTCAGCTCCAAAATCAAGATGATCCTTAAATCTTTAGAATCTTCCTTGCAGCTGGGTTTGCTAAGTTTAGAGCCTGGACTACGACTCCCAGAATCCCCAACAGACACACGACTTTGGAGATTTAGGTCATTTGGGCTAATTTCATCTCCTAATACCTTTAATTTTCCTCTTCTTGACCTTCTTCTAGCTCAGTTCAAATGTGAATTGCAAACTTCTTGCGGCTGAGAACTTTGCTGTTTCGTTTCAGAAAAACAGAGGAAATTCTTAGACACCAGTGGCACAACATAAATAATGGGAGAGGAGGCTGGTGGTGACCCAGGACTATGGATCCACCTAGTTAGAAGCAAAGAATCTTCAGGGGCCACACACCAGGCCACACAGAAAGTTCTTTCTCCACTTACAAAGACCACTGTTTGCAACTCCCAGCTCAGAAAGAAACAGGTTTCCCTTTGAGACCCAGAGGTGACAAGAGATGGGGGGCACACCTGGAGGGAGGACGGTCCTGAAAGACTCCCCCCACCCTCCCCATGCCCCACTTTGGAGAACTGAATCATCGGACCCCCGACCCTGCAGTCACCCCAGGCTTGGAGACAGAAGGAGACAGCCTGTTGAGAAATCCCATCTTGGTGGGTTTTTTTTTTTTTTGGAGAGGCAGTGCAGTGCAGTGGTTAGGGCATCTCCCATCATTGAACGGGATAAACTGGGCTCCCAAGTGCCCTCTCTCTCACCCCTCGGCCAACCCCACAAGGCTGCTGTGAGGACTCAGATGGGAATCATCTCCAGAGCTCCCTGGAAGATACTTCAACCTTATGCTTATCAACCCATCCTCCTGCCGCCTCTCACTATTCAAGGGGGGGGGGACACCAAATATTCTCCTGAGAATAAATCCTAAAATGTAAGCTTGGCTGAGAGAGTCTCAGGACTCCATCCTGGCTCCAAAGGTTCAGGAGAAGGGGGCACGCGTGAAACCCCCTTTTATTCTCACAGTAACCCCAGAAGGCAGGAGAAATAGCTCGCTGGTAGCTTTCCACATTTGACCCAACTCCGGGAGGCTGTGGAAGCCAGGAGGGCCTGGCGTGCTCTGGTCCATGGGGTCCCGAAGAGTCGGACACGACTTAACGACTCAACAACCACAAAAGCTTCCCACAAGGCCATTTTTAGTGTGGCATCTGTTTGATGCTTTTTAATACTTGCAGACTTACTCTTTTGAGCTTTTAAATATAGTTTTTTTTTTAATGTTGCAAGCCACCTGGAGTTCTTTTTCAGGAGAAAGGCGGGGCACCAATATTTTAAATGATTCCATAAACGTGATGAACATCCCGGCCAAAGAGGGATTTGACGTTCACCTACTCTCGACAACAACCCCGCGAGGTAGGTTTAAGGCTGAATGAGGGAGACTTCTCCCTCCCTGCCTGGGGCCGCCAAAGCATCATTTGAACCCAGGACGTCCCCCCACCGATTGCAAACATCCTCCGGCATCTCTCCCCGGCTCTTACAACCCTGCTATCCCGACTGGTAATGTCTGGACTGTGGTCCAGAAATGACTTTGTCTGGACCACAACACCCAGCATCCGCAGGGCGCTCGCTGTATCCCGAGCGGCTTTCTCTTCCCCTCGGCCCGCAGCCCGCTTCCTCCCGCGTCCACACGAGCATCCGTGACACGCGTGTCCAGCCACTCACCTTCCTGGGCGCCGCCGATGCCCACCCACCACGCCAGCAGGCAGGAGAGGAGCCCCCGGCCGCGCGGACCCATGTTCCACGAGGACACCGACGCGCTCCCCAGGCAGAGAGCGAGCGAGCGAGCGAGCGAGACTGGCGGCGCTAGCGGCTCATGGGCGAGGATCGGGGGCTCCGAGGGGGGCAAAAGCCAGGACCCCGATCCCTCTCGGTCCCAGCTCGCCCGGATTAGCTGAGGAGGGAAGTCCTCGGCCGGAGCCCGTCTCCGAAAACAAGTGACGAAACCAGCGGTGAAGTCAGCCCCCAGAGATGGAGGGAAGGAGGGTTGGTTGCAAGTTTGGAAACTAAGCAAACTCCAAGAAAATAAAGGTCCAGGGGAGAGGAATTACGCGCGCCCCCCCCCCTCAACTGGCCCAAACTCCTTGTGGAAATTCGGAATAATATCCGGCTCGACTCCGGATCGCAGGAGAACCGAGCGCGCGCCAAGAGAACGTTGCTTTTCTGCGAATTTCCCACTGAGGTCTCGCCTCGCTTGTTGCTGCCAGCGCTGATTTCCGTCCAGGTTTGGGGTTTTAAGTCCTTGAAAGCTTGCACCTGATTTTTTCCCTCGCTCTCGCTCCGGATTGGGCCGGCGCTTGCCCCTTGTCCTCGAGGAGCTGGAGTCGGATCCGAAGTTCCCTCGGTGGCTACAGATCTCTGGCTTTCTCTCTACTACACCTCGATCCGAAGGAACTTGCCCGCTCAAGTTCTCCGGCCGCGCCTCCCGGTTGCCAAAATGCTTACTTCTCCAAAAGAAGAAGAAGAAGAGGGGGAGCCAGAGAGAGAGCGAGGGGGAAAAAAAAAATTATATATATATTTATATACAAGGGGGAAAGTTTCTTCCTTTTCGCTTCGTCCCTGACTCATCCACTCCTACACACGGTCGAAAAATTGTACACGAGAGAGAGAGAGATAAACAAGTTGAAAGTGGGACAGGAGGGGGGCAGAGAGAGGGAGAGACCAGGGGGAAGCAGGGAAGGGTGTGAAAAATTCCTTCTAGCCCTCCAAGGGTTAATGGGAGGAGAAGAAAAAAGGACAGAGAAGGGGGGGAAAAGAGACTTTTCTTAAAGTTATAGGCACCCGTTCCCCCCCACTCCCTCCCCAAAAGAGAAAAGGACCGGGATGCAGGGGGGGTCAAAGATGCTGGTGGGATGACCCGGGAAGATGGCAGGCGGAGATAACGCAAATGAGCATCCCATCACTGGGCTGCATCAGTATCCCAAACTTCCAGAGAAAGGGGGCCCGCTGCTGTTTGCCTGTTAAAACAGAGGATCCTGATGGGAAACATCTTTGGTGTGGTATTACAGGATGAGGGATGGTGAATGTTACTACTCAGGGTAAGGTGCTCACTGTGCTCACTGGAAGGACAGATCCTGAAGCTGAGGCTCCAATACTTTGGCCATCTCATGAGAAGAGAAGACTCCCTGGAAAATACCCTGATGTTGGGAAAGTGTGAAGGCAAGAGGAGAAGGGGACGACAGAGGACCAGATGGCTGGACAGTGTCATCGAAGCGACCAACATGAATTTGACCCAACTCCGGGAGGCCGTGGAAGACAGGAGGGCCTGGCGTGCTCTGGTCCATGGGGTCACGAAGAGTCGGACACGACTAAACAACAACAACTACTACTCAGGGGTTGCTGGTTTGCAGCTGGGCTCCGGGCCCAGCATCCTCTGGAAGGCAGCAGGTCCCTGGGCCTTGAGAAGGTATGGCTCAAGACAGCTGGAAGTGACCAGGTTTGGGAGGGTGGGTGTGAACACAGGGTCCGTCCGTTTCCTGGGTTGAAAAACGGAAGGCATCTTTCTGCCCGCCCACTTGGAAAAGTCACCTTTCAAACCACTCTAAAATCTCAACGGTCTGCTGTCCAAGGAATGTGCTTGTCGCCTCTCTGTGTGAGTCCCTGTGATGATTGTGTCTCCCACGATCCATCATGCGCTCCACTGAGGAACGGTGTACTTGTTCCTTTCCGGTCCAGTGAGCGAGCCGAATTTCCACGAAAGGCAGGAAGGCCAGCTGGACACAAGGAAGATGCAAGAGAAGAAAAAGCTGGAGGGTTGACATCATTCATAGGAACACTGATGTTTTGATTTATTTCTCGTGGCACATTCTGAGTTCTCTTGCTCCAATTGGGGTGCAAATCACGGTGACTGATTTTCCAGTCTTTCAACTGGGCTTCACGCTCTCACTTGGGATTCTTCCCATTCTCCCCCCCCCTTTCCCCTCCCTCCCTTTTCGCTTTCTTTTCCTTTTATAATTAAGCTCCCCGGGGAGGAAGGGACTTGCCTGGGGTGCTAAGTTTGCCACAAAACCTTTAGTGTGAAGCATCACAAATCCTAATGGCCCCAAGTATAGTGATGAGGAGGAGATGACCAGGGAAGAGGGCTTATTTTCACGAAACCTACAAAGTCTGAAAGTGATTTCATGGCCATGGCTTCACCCGAAGGATGCTGGGGCAGTGTAGTCCAACAAAGAGGCAGGGGATCCCCTAATCCGGAATCCAGAATCCGCCAGCAGATCCTGATCTGCTTCCTGCTGGCTCTGGTCTGTTAGACACCTGCCATCTTCCACAACAGGAAGTAGAGCTCAGAGTAATGCTTTCCTACCAGGTGGCATTCAGGTGTTTTTTCCCCCTGTGGTATTTGGTTAATAAATAATAAAAAGTAAGGGACTATAAAATGCCCCATTGTTTGTGCCTTGGTGTGTGTGTGTGGAATCCAGGATGCGTGCTTGTCAGATTTCAGAGTTAACCATTACCAACCACAAAGACACAGCGGAGCCGTGGATCTGATAAAAGGCGAGGATCAGACCCCGAGGTAAAGAAAATCGGGAGGTAAAGAATATGGGTAAATTGGAGGTAAAGAAAATCGGGAGAACCTCTACTGTTTTGTCTTTGAATGAGAGCAGAGAGGGAGAATACCTGGCGGAGCGACTACTCCCACCAAAATCTACCCGTATCACTCGATCTAGCCAGGAGGTGAGGCTGAGGAGCCTAACGCCAAGGGAGGCCCGGAAGGAAAAAACAAGAAACCGGGCCTTCTCGGCAGTGGCTCCTCGCCTTTGGAATAATCTCCCTCCGGAGATCCGCATGGCCCCTTCGCTGGGCATTTTTAAAAGTCAATTGAAAACCTGGCTGTTTAGGCAGGCCTTCCCTCCAACCACTATTTGATTTATCTTTCTCATCTTTTCCATCTTGAACCAGTTTGATTATGATGTTTTATATCATTGTTATTTTAAAATTGTTTTATTTTATATGCTGTTCGCCGCCCAGAGTAGTCTAATGACTAGATGGGCGGGATATAAATTCAATAAATAAATAAATAAATAAATAAATTCTCTAGAGTGTGGAAATTTACTTTAAAAAAACAACCCAACGGAATTCATCACAGTTCTGGGGACCGTAATGTAGTTAGTTGTTGTAATCTTTGCTGGAATTCTCAGAAAAGCAACCGAAGAGTCTTTTTGGACTTTAAATACTAGCAAGATTGAGCTGGAAAAAGCTTTCGTGGTCTGCATCCACTTTGCCAGGTGCCCTGGCCCTTACACCAAATAAAGATTGCCAGTCCTCAGGGTGCCACAGGACTCTTTGATTTATTTCCTCTGCAACAGAAAATATTTTAGAAAGTGATTCTTTCCTTTTAGTGTCATCAAAACAAAATTTGTTGCTTTTTCAACAGACATATCAGAATGCCTCAGGCTGCTGGCCTGGGCTTATATTTGGTACAAAACACTTCTAAGTGGTTTCAAAGGCCATAAGTCATTTCTAATTGAGGGGGGGAAATGTTACAGTCACACTTGAACAGCAGCAAATAGTGCTCAATATTTTACAATCATACGGAATTTTTAACGCAAAGACAAGTTGATTGTAAGTTGTGCCCGGTGTGGTATTGTGGATAGAGTGATGGATGAGGTTTCAGGAGACCTGGGTTTGAATCTCTGCTCAGCCATGGAACCTCACAGGGTGGGACCGAAACTGGGAAAATAATAATCATGTGCCATCAAGTCAGTTCTGATTTAGGGCAACCCTTTTCAAGGTTTACTAGGTAAAAGTGTGCTGCTTATATACTGCCCCACAGCGCTTCAAACACACTCTGGACAGTTTACAATTTAATTATACAGGCTACACACTCCCCACCCCAGTGAGCTGGGAACCCAATTTCGACACAACCTTGGAAGGATGGAAGTTTGAATCAACATTGAGCCGTCTACTGATCCCGTGGAGATCAAACTCAGGCCGTGAGCAGAGTTTTGACTGCAGTGCTGCAGTTTAACCACTGTGCCACAAGACTCCTTAAGGAATAGAGGGTATTCTGAAGTGGTTTACCCCTCACTTTTTCTTGGGGGTACCCTGGGACTGTGCAGCATGCCCAACACCACACAGGCTGGCGCTACTCGTAGGAGACCCAATGGGGAATCGAACTCCCAACCCGTACCTAACTTACTGAGCTATCCAGCCAGCTTGAAACCACTTCTTAAATATCTCACTTACCTTGAAAGCCTTATTAGGGCCGCTCTAAGTTGATTTCTTTCTCGATAACACATAACAATATCTCTGTCTAGCCATTTCCACGCTCTTTACTGGCATGGTGATAAAGTGCTTAGAAGGGCTTTACCAATTTCACCTTTTGCTGGTCAGCAGACCTTGAAACAGTTATCTTTTTCGACTACAATTCCTGGAAACCCCCTTGGCCATTTTTTTAAAAACCCCAAGAGGCACAGAAATGGCTGGAACAGATCAGATGCAACGTATACAGTGGTCCGTACACCACCTTGCTTGGTGAATTCTGGGAGATGTCGTCCAAAAACGGAACATAAAAATAACATTCCAACCACATGGTACCAGGGGTGAAGCATTAAACCAAACTCCCCAAAGAGTACTGGGAAACTCACTTTGATCCCCGGCAAACTTTTCCCATTAATTTTTGGAACGTTCATTTATAATTTTTCTGCACTGCCCCCCAAGTCACTGCCTGAAGACGGGATTTTTTAATCCATGAAAGCTTGCATTAATTGCTTGATTTTTTTTTAGTGGTTTAATAAAGGTGCCGCCTTCTTCTCCATGTGTATTTCCAAGTCCGGCGGTGAGTTTACCCCTTTCTAAAGAGAGGCCAATCTCTCCCTTTCATGGCTGTACCCAAGACTCTCTGGTATTCCCCTCTCCTGGTTCCTGCCTCAATTGAGGAACTTGTCTCAGCTTTTGGCATCTCTCTGCAGGCCTGGGATGAAGGGAGGTGAGCTAGGTTACGAAAACATCAGCTCCGACCAAAAACACTGACATTTTGCAGACCAGAATCTGGAGTCAGGTTTCTTTCTGAAAGGGAGCACTCTGGCAGCTGTTGATGGATCCTTTAGAGAAAGGCCCCGGGGCTGATAACAGCAAAACTGGATTCATCCAGAACACCTGAAACAGCCACCCAGCATCTCCCCCTATTCCCACTTTTCTCTACCGTTTTAGAGTCCATATACCCCTCCAGAAGCTGCTCTGTGCAGTTTAGAGGTGAAGTAAACATTAACTCCACTTTCGAATTAAGGAGAGCGGATTTGTTGGGATGTCAATGCACTTTGATGCTGTTCAACTATCTCTACTGCACTTGGCAACAAAGCCACAGGAGTTCCTGGGACTGTCAGGACTTCTGGTGAAAAAGGGATCCTTTACAATGGGTACCAAGTATAATTTTAAGACACAAAATGTTATAGTGCAAGAATGCGTGCATTTACATCTGTCTTTTAATTATTTGCACTGAGAGAGAGAGACAAGAGAGAATGTGGCATGACTAGGGATGTGATCTCCACCTGTTTCAGCTGAGTGCATGATGCACCACTTGAAGGCCAAAGTTAGGCCTCACAGAAAGATTAACCCTTTGCTTTCAGCTTTGGCAAACCTGCAGAGAAATCCGTGTCATGCAGACGAAGGCTCCTCTGCTCTGTTTTGGAAGGGTCTGGCTTTCAGAGCCGACGAAAAAAACATAACAGCCTTGGGCGGCGTCATACCATGTTAGTCTCTGTTGCTTTATCTGCCCATTGGGAATATTAACGGCAAGATAAAGAATCTGGGTTGCTTTTTATCCATGCAGCTCTCCTTATTTATAGTCCTTTTATACCTTTTCCCTGATTTCGCACTGAAACTGAAGCCATTAAAAACAAGCCCATTAAAAATAGGGCTAATTTTGCTAATTTAAAATCTGGTTCTGGAATCTTCTGCGTAGGCATTGCACATGTTAGCTACAGATCTTCCTTGTTTTGAGTCCTCCTGTGGCTGAAGAATCTAATCTCAATTGACTTGCAGCCAGAGACAAAACTGAGTTACAGCTTATTATCATAAAGTTGCTTGGGATCTCAAAGTCCTGGCATGTGAAGGACTTCCAGAACATCTCATGGTATACGCTTTCCTCTTTGTATCGAGGAATGAAAACCAGCCCATTGGTACGGTAAGGTCTGCAGACAGTTTTGAGGCCTGGATGCTTTTCTTGCCACTGCTGGTACTAATTACGAGAACCAGTGTGGCGTAGTGGATGGAGTCAAAGTCTGGAGGCCTGTTTTCAAATCCCTGTTTCGCCATGGAAGCCTATTGAGGGGTGGCAATGCTAAGGAACTGCTCAAACATCTCCTGTACTTCAAAAACCCTGTTAGGATTGTTATAAACGGAAAGCCACACAACAGCCCATAACACCACCAACATTGCCTGCAGCTCATATCTTGCAAAGCTTACCTTGATGAGTGGCTTATAGGAAAGCTCTTTTAAAAAAAAAAAATAAGGTAGCATCTCCGTGCTTTCCAGATATATTTAAATGTAAGGTAGAAATCAATTGTATCGTATTAAAAACAAACAAACCTCATACTGTCTTTCAAGATTTCATGCAGCAGGACAGAAGAAAGCTTGGAAAATAAAGGCTGATGTAAATTAAGTAGAATAGTTTTCTGTAGTTTTCTGTCATTCTTTCCTGTTCTCCATTGTGATCTGTTGCAGAGTTTTGAATTTCTGGTAAAATTCCTCATGCTACCTACGACAAGTATAGAAAGGAGAATAGCTTCAAGTTCCTCATACAGTCCACCCCTTTCTCATTAACTGGTGCTTGAAGTCTCAGTCACGTACTCAGGCCTTGATAGGAAAAAAGAATAAAAAACATTTCATTACTTAGAGGTGTGAACAGATCAACAGCAAACAGACAGACTTCCACAGAGAAAAGAGAGGGAAAAGAACACCGAGCAGGGAGGCGGAGCTCGAAGGCAGAGGTTATTGTATTTTAGTGTTGCATATCTAACATGACCGGCCTGTGGTCATAATAGCAATCAAGCTCCAAAACCTTCAACATGGTCATCCGAGAGGCAGACTACTCTACAGACAAACCCACATTTCCCCTGCGTGGCAGATCCTTCTGTTCCTGACAGCCGAGCCCTATCTGCGCAGTTTCTGAACTGGCCAGATCAGAATTCCCGGGGAAATACTGGGATAAACAGTTTAAACTTTCCCAGCCATCACCACTGCAGCTGTTTCATCTGATTTCCTTCACATCCTCTTTACACTCGCCTTCATAGGATGAGTCTGGATAGGGAAGAGAAGAAGGTTCATGAAAGGTGACAGACCCCATACTTCACATTCCAGCGATCCCATGGGTGTGTGTGTACAGTTGCGTGACAGAGCTTGCAAGTCAAAGCAAATGTGCTGCTTTATATACTGCTCCATAGCGCTTAAAGCACTGGGCAATTTACGATTTAATGATGCAGGCTACACATTGCACCCTCCCCTCCAGCAAGCGGGGTGCTCAATTTACCAACCTCCAAAGGAGAGAAGGCTGAGTGAACCTTGAGCTGGGACTGAACCCGGGTGAGCAGAGTTTTCATTGCAGTACTGAAGTTTAACCACCGCCCCACAAGGCTCCTCGGGGTTAATTCTCTTTACATTATTCCGTAAAAAGACTATACATGCACAGGTAGCCTCAGTCCAACCTGGGGATTTCCATTTTATGCTCTGGACCTTTATAGCTGTCAGAGACCTTGATGGCTATCGCTCCCTACTCATAGGAGGGAAATTGGATAATGCAAAGCAGAATGACAGAGGACTTATTTTATTTATTTATTTATTTTATTGGATTTCTACCCCGCCCATCTAGACCAAAGGTCTACTTTGGGCGGCAACGAACTGAGCAGAACAATGCTGCCATTCTTTACGAGGCATCCTCTTCCCCAAATGAATAAAAATTAAAGGACAGCTGGACTCCAACCCAACACAAAGAAGCAGGCTGTAAAAGTATCTTGATCATACTTGAAAGTGGAGTAAAAACCCAAACAACTACCAACTATTTGTTGTTTATTTATTTAGCAATCCTGTATACAGCTCCTTTATTCGTAAACACTACTCTGGGTGGTTTACATCCAATACAAGCAAAATAACATAGTGCAAAATGAGTCTTAAACAAAATACTAAATACTGACACACACCCCATATCAACAAACAAAGCGATAGGCGTGCAATAAATCAAGCGTAAATCAATGGCAGATGATCAATCCATAGTGCAACCAAAGAGGACGCTCTCAAAAGCTTCAGGAAATAGCCTGGCGTGGAGCGTCCTCTTGAATACACTATCTGGGTCATTTACAATTTAATTATGCAGGCACAGCTCCATAATTGTGTTTGCAATTACAACTAAGAAGTATTTTTCAGTCCTAAGCAATCCTGCAGAATACACCTGTTCCAGATTCCCGTGCATCCCAGGGCCACCACAGTATCATTCGTTCTTGACCACTGTTGTCAAGGAGCATATAGTCCAAAGCTAGCCAAGCTATTCTAGCTCACACAAACGCCACAAAGACCCTTCTCATCTCCTGAGGTAAAAATACAACAATAACAAACCAATGCCCTTCGTGAAACCCCAAACCCCAAACCTGTTACCTGAGGCAGCCCCCCTGCTTGGTCTAAGGTTGGATTTGCAGGTACCAACCTGTCGAAGCTCAGAGCATGGAAAACATACCTTTTTGAGGACTACAGTGCCCAGAAAGCCATGCCAGTTGGGGATTCTGGGCCCTGTAGTCCAGAAAATTAAAATTTCCAAGTTTGGGAAGGGTGTGATGAGATAGCCCCTCTGAATACCCTGCTTCACATTCTCCCTGTATCTCCCTGCTCTTTAAACCATTTGGGGGTGGTTGGCTTTCTTCTAAACTGGGGAAGTATCCAAAATCAATGTGGCTGGCTCCTCGGGGAACAGGATCTTGGCCCTTCGTCAGAAAACAGCAAAGGCCTTATCCAGCGGGAGTCGACAGGGTGACCCTGAGATGGAAGTTTCTCCTGTGCCAAGGACACTGAGTTTTCGTTCAGGCCGCAAAGATAACAGTTAACATCTCTTCTGAAGGAGAGACCTAAAAACTTAACACGGAGGAAAGAAGCATTTCTGTACGTTTCTGATTCTCCTGACAGTGTCGGGTGGCTCTGTGTCCAGTTTCAGAGAGGAGAATCTTCTATTTGTTGGGTTCAAGTCAAAGTTAAACCTAAGAAAAGGGAGAGCAACGGTATTGAGGTTGCCCATCAACCGTACCTGCATCGCAGACTGAGGATCAGGGCTCTGTGATCAGCTGATCACTATCTTCCTTGTGAGAATGAGATATATTGAGTTTATGTTACAGTAATTATTTCCATATTTGCAGGTGGCCTGTGTAAAAACGTACACATGTTTAATGCACATCTGTGTTTGCAGATGTATGTCTTCTCCTTTGGCGACATGAAATGGCCACTTTACACATTCAAGAATCAAATTATTTGATTATTCTTTACCAAAGAATGACCAAAGCATTTGGTTTTCTGGTGGATGGGTTATTTAACGTCTTTGTTTTGGCTGGAGGGCAGAAGACTAGGTTATGGGGCTCAAGATCAATGATGCTGGGAAACCCATACAAGAAGCAGAGACATGGTCCAATTGGTTAAGCCTAGTGGGTTTACTAAATTATACCCCAATTCCCAGATGGAGGGCATGGGTTTTCTGCATCACCCCAAGTAGAAACATGTCTGTTTCGAATAGGAGAGGAGGTGTGTGCATGCGCGCGTAGCCTGTGACGCTTTGTCTGAAGGATTGGGGTGTGAAATCCAATCCACAGGTGTCTCAGCAGTCACTATAAAACAACAAGAAAGACGTGCCTGGCAAAATTCATTTTGCCAAGAACTTTACATCCAAGAGTCAACTTCTGGCAAACTCCACCTTGCCACGAATATGTGGACTTTGGGTACTTGCTTTGAAGAAGTGGGGATTTACCTACAAAAGCTTGCATATTGTACGATTTTTTTATTGTTGATTAGTGGCCTATAAAGATATTGCTTATCCTTACATTTGTATTTTGCAATGGCCACATGGCTCCTCCTTTTTATGTCCACCTGCGGTTTCGGCTGCCTAAGGCAAGCACCTCGCTCTGCCTCATGATTGGAACAATCCTGTCCCTCATCATCACAACAAATGCGCATGGCCCTATGAACCATTTCTTCACAGTTCCTTTTTTTTTTAAAGTATATTTTGGTTTTTAATAGTTCCTGGAGCACCTCCTGGTGGTTATTGTTGTTCCATCTGGAGATATTTTCCTAACCCTGAAGCTTAAGGCTTTGCTCCCTGCCTCATTTTTTTCTTCTTCTCAAGGGGGAAAATCCAACATTGAAATCGATTAACAGTATCCCGGCCCCCCATCTTCACAAGTATCCTGGATAATGAATTGGTGTATTTGCATATTTAAATGAATGACAACTAAATTTTCTTAGGCGTTTGATTGCAAGTTAAAACGTTTGACTACAAGTTAATCATCTGCTTTTAAAAAAGTCTTCAGCAATGCTAAATGAATAAAATAACCTGAATTTTTAGAGGTCCTAAGGTTTAGCAATCTAAAGCATAATCTATAAATCCCAACTGCTAAGAGAATCCTGTGAAATTCAGAAATAACATCTTGCTATAACAGAGAAAGGGTTTCAAGTCTCGACGTATGATCTAACATTTTAAAGGAATGGAATTAATTATTCCTTGGAAGCCACATCCTGAACTCTACCTTCTCACTTCCTACCAGGTGTCTGTCTGGGCACATCTGTCATTCCAATCCCTGTGTTGAAAGAGCCTCGTGGCACAGTGGTTAAATTGCAATACTGCAGTTAAAACTCTGCTTGCAACTCGAGTTCAATCCCTGGTAGCCGGTTTGAGGTTCACTCAGCCTTCAATCCTGGTAGCCGGTTCGAGGTTCACTCAGCCTTCAATCCTTCAGAGGTCAGTAAGCCGAATACCCAGCTCGCTGGTGGGGAGGGGGACAATGCGTAGCTTGCATAATTAAATTGTAAACTGTCCAGAGAGCACTTTTAAGCTTTATGGGGCAGTATAAAAACAGTACACTTTGCTTTGCTCTGTGTTGAAAGGAAGCCATTCTGCATATGCTCAGAGACACTTTTATCTGGCCCCTCGTATTCCAGAACACAGGCTGCTATCTTGTTCTATATTTGTGTATACAGATGTACCTTTTTTAAAAAACAAAAACGAGGGAAGCTGCCCTCTCCTGGCAATCAGACTGGCCAGGTGCGACAGAAGCTCGTAAATGTTGAAGAAGATATGTACTGGTTCCAGGGAGTAAATCTAAGCCGAATCCTGCTTCAAATCATGGTCTGAAGCTCCGGGGCTGGACAGCATCTTGTCAAGGAAGTGCCACTCATAAATATTAAGTGGCTGTCCCTCAAGAAATGACAAAGCAGCTCCTTCCCCCAAGGGATGTAACTAGGAAAGAATTTTTGAGTGTGCCTGAACAGAGCTGGGACCGACAGCCTGTTTCATCTTTCGTTGGATCATGGCTAAACTATTTCCTCCCCTCTGAAATAATAAACACAGAGCTTCATCAATGTTTCAAGCAAAGGAGACGCGTCCATTTCATGTCTGTCTTCAGAGTCTTGTTGATGAACTACTGGGCAGCTCAGTGGTTTAGGTACCGGAGTTTGATTCCTTGACAGGGGCCGGACTCGATGATTCATAGACGCCTTCCAGCTCTGCAGTTCTAATATTATATTATATATTCTTAGAAACCTCGTTCCAGTCAATGTTTGGCAGTAACGCATTGCACAAATAAGATGCCTGAAAGGCAACTTCCTTCTTTTCAGCATCACTGAAGCAACGGGTCGAGTTACTTTTATAGATATAGGAGGGGGGGTACCATGGGCCACCGGCTTTGTAGCCCTCTGACGCTCCCTTGTAAGAAATTGACAGCAACTGATTGTGTTGCTTCAAGAGTAAAGCATTGCTTTTGCAAAAAAGGAACTAAAGATGGAAATTGGGAGAGCAATTCTAAATTTGTTTTAAATAAGCTTCCAAACACAGGTTCAAATGCATTTGCTTTGAATATACGTAGAGGGATATAAGCCTGTGGGAGGACAAGACAGACGCTCCCGAGTTTTTCTGTGCAATACATTGATTTTAATTTACCAAGGTGGCTGATTGTGTAGAAGAGAGGAACTCTGACTGCTGGAATAAGAACAAGCCGTCTTTGTTGACATTCCTTCTGCTACACTCCTGCAGAAAGGTAAAGAAGAGTAACTTCTTAACACATCGTTTTGCAATCCAGAATCTCTTTCCGTCCTGCTATCGTTGCAGGCCAAAGCTGGAGCTTATCCTGACTTGCCAGCGTATGCAAGGTCAAGAAAACAAGCCCTGTACGAGACTGACACTCTGGGGCCTTCTTAAGGAGGTGAAATTACAGGAAGACTTGGAACGGCTGGTGCACCAAGGCCTGGGTTATCTGGGGCCACGTCGCTGGTGGAAGCGGCTGGTGGAAACCATCTCTTTTCAGATGGGCAAACTACTCTGGTTTTTCCTGCGGTCCTCTGGCTTCAGATGGTTCGAGGGAATTGGCCACAAAATGGAAAAATGTCATTTCCAGGACAGGCTGTATGGCTGGGTGGACAGCTGTTGACATCTGGCTCCAGATGTTTTCTCCGCCACAGTTACGTGGAACCAAGCCCCCAGAGCAGCCAAAGGCCGCACCCTGGTGTGTTTTGTGCGACAACAAAAGTTCCTGGCTCATGCAAACGTGGGAGTCACCCTGCAAAAAAGGCTGCTATGGGAAGTAGAAATAAAACCCACCCAACACAGGAGAGGGCGCAGACCAAACCACAGCAGATTCCTCCTGTATTTTACAGGCATGTCTGCCTGTCCTACTTTGCTTTTTCCTTCCGAAACCCTGTTCTCCGATTCTCTTGTGGATACCATCCTGATTTCCACACCCTTTGCTTTCTCTCTCTTGAGATTCTACCAACATAGAAAACAGTCTTAATGCAAGTCAGACTTTTTTTGTAGAGTTAGAATTGTTTTTTCCCCAACTCCAGAATGGCAGCAATCCCTTCTTAGACACAGAGGGGTCTTCTCTTGTCACTTGTGAGTATCAACCACATGCTCGGCCATGAAAGGTGTCACGCTTAGCTTGAGGTGCCTTCCCAGAAAAAAGAGCGAGGCTCACCCTCCTTCATTTTATAGTCTTTTGCCCACCCACCTCTGAACAAATCAAATTTGTGGGGTCCACGTGAATGAACGAATGCCAGAAGTCCTTCACAGCAGACTGCAGCTAGCGAAGTTCATTCACTGTATTAAAGGGGATTCCCCCGCCCCTCCTCAGTACTGGGTAAATCCAAATAATTCATATCTCAAAGTAACACTGGAGAGATTATGGCAAGATAGGTTAATACAGAATAATAAGAATGCCATGAATTTGCTGCAATGGGATGAAAAAGCCACATCAATCACCCAAGCGCGCACACACACACACACACAAATCCGATACTGGGTAGTGTTAGCATGATTGGAATTTTTGCTCTAAATCTCTCAAGTTTCTAGTCCTTAAGGCAGCAGAACCAGATTCTGCAACATCTGACAACATTAAAGGACTTTGTATGTGGCTAGAACATGAACTGTAGCAAGAAAGAGGCTAAAAGTTGGGTTCTGCCTATTTGGACTCTTTTCATAGAATCATAGAATATCAAAGTTGGAAGGGACCTATAAGGCCATCAAGTCCAACCCCCTGCTCAAGGCAGGGATACAAATCAAAGGATATCTGCCAGGTAGTTGTCTCTCAAGTTTCTCTTGAATATCTCCAGTGTTGGATCACTCACCACCTCTTGAGGTCATTGGTTCCATTATCTTACTGCTCTAACAGTTAGGAAGTTTTTCCTGATATTCCTAGATTTTTTTCATCACATGCTTTAAAGAAAATGGCATAAACTGTAGAAATCTGGGCTTAAAACTAGGGACAGAAGTGAGTTGTTTTTGTTGTTGCATGTAATCCTAGATACTGTTAACCATGGCCAGTGCTGACCTAGAAGGAACATGACACCATGAGAGGAATTAGTGTGGATAACTGAAAGAGGGAGGATGTGAACCTATGGGGTGGCTTAGATTGCTAACTCTTAAGTCTGCTTGGGTCCGTTTCTCTTTTTCTTCTTCCTTCTCTTCTTTGCAGCAAAGACAGGGTGTCTCCCATAAACTTTTAGGGCAGCACAAAAGGGCTGAGAAAGCAAAGCCCTGACGTATTTGTAAGGAGGAATTGTTAGAAAGTGCATTCCTAAAGCATGACCACTGGCTTAGCAGAGCTGGAAAGAATGATCTCGGCTCGAAGCACTGGCCTGCATGATAAACAGACCATCTCCACATTTCTGTCTCCTGAGAATCTACGGCCAGTGAGCCTGGATTGCTGTCCCTTTGCAGGATTCCTGCACTTGACCTAGAATTTGATACCAGTCACAGAAACAACTACACGAGAGTTGCGCCTTCACCAGACTTTTTCAAACACATTAACTCCCAGAAATGGGGACTTGATTCACGGGACTCTCTGCCAAGTCAGACTTAAGTCACGGCAGAGCCTTTACTCAAGGTTTTGTTTTTTAAATGACAAAGATTCGACTCGTGGCTCGGAATGCACCCACACCATCCTTTTTTTCTGGAGGAAAAAAGTTTGTTTTTAATAGGGACTCAGACTTGGAACTCGGGACTTGATACCCAAAGACTCGGACTCGGGACCAAACCCCACAATTCATATTTGTCCTGTTTATGGGACCACGTTACTACACTTCTTTATCTGGTGACAAAACAAAAGAATAGGAAAAGGAACACCCGTTCTTTACTAATTAAAAACAACAACCGTGCAAACCAGAGCAGCCACATCTGGAATATCATGTGCAGGTGTGGTTTAAGCGACCACAAGGAGAATACTTCAGAAGAGGGGAGAACACAGTGGTAGGGGGGGAAGACAAATATGCTGGGGTGGAAGCATCTTTCGTGGACTAATTTATATGCTGCCATATTTTATGCTATTAATTATATTAATTGTATGTGCTTTTATATTAAATGTATTGTCTTTTTTCATTTTGTCCTTCACTTTATATTTTAATTTGCACTTTAACTTTGATGTTGTATTATATTGTTATTTTATGGTTTTGCTACTGTTGTAAACCGCCCAGAGCAGCCCTGGCTGCCAGATGGACGGTATATAAATCAAATCAAATCAATAAGTTTCATATGAGGAATGTTTTTAAAGTATTAATTATTATTAAGTATTTTAAGTATTAAAGGATTCTTTTTTTTTATCATTGGAAGCAAGAACAATTAAGGAGGCACTCAAGTTTTGTCAGGTTATAAATTATTATGAATGAGCAAGAGATAAACCCCTATTTATACTAGTAAATGTAATACTAAACTTAGTGAAGTTGATTAGTGGGAGGTTTAGGGTTCGGAAAAGTAAGTGACCTCACACAGCACACAATTAACTTATTGCTATTAAGAGCGAAGGATCTGTTTTCTGTTTGTTTTGATTTAATAAAGTTGGACTTTTATGCCTAATTTTCCGTTGTTTTTTTTGGTGTGTTCCCACAGTTATACACACACACACACACACACACACAAATCTGACTGCACATTCTTATCCTTTTCACGAAAAGAAAAAAGAAAAGAAGAAGAAACAGCAGAGTTGCTTGTTTTGTTTTTTTTAAACTTAAACACCCATATGAATTTATTAAATTCCGGAGTCCGCATTAGGATGCAATGACGAGAAATGTTATTTTCTTCTGCTTTGTTCTGAGAGTCAGCTCTCTTTATGAAAACGGAGACACAACTTGGAGAAAAACGCCTTAATAACAATGTCCTAAATACCCGCACAATGGAATGGAGGTCACAATGATTATTGGTTCGAGTTCTGCTTTAAACATAGAGATTTACGGAGGAGCTGATGAGGGTGGGTGGGTGGGTGGGGGTGAGGTTTTGCTCCCAGGGGTACAACAGGTCACACTGAACTTCACCAACATTTCAAGCAATCTTTGTCCCCCCCCTCCCCATCCCAACGACCCTCCCGCCCGTTTACTGCCCCCACGAGTTTACTGGAATATAAAATAAAAAGCTTTGGACCCTGGGGGACCGAAGCGACTCTGTTCCTTCCCTGCCCCCACCCGTCTGCCTTCTGTCCATTCTCCAACCGTGAAAGTGTTGAGTTAGGGGTATTAAAAAATAAACGTTAGAGCGGGTTAATCTTTTTTCTTCTCCTCTGCCGTTTTCAACGGGAGTGTTTCTGGGATGCCGTCTAACAAGCTCTCCGAAGGGGCTGCCGGAGAGCTGTCGGCGACTCGCTCCGTGGCCGCTGCGGGAGCTCCGTTGGCTGGGCCCTCTGTTAACGCCCCGGGGCCCCTGATGGCCAGCACCTCAGGGGTACCATCCTGCTGGGCTATGCTCTGTGTCACTGTCCGGGATGCTTGGTCCTCCCCACTGATCCCAAACTCATTGACACGGGTTGGATCTACCCGGTAGATCCATCGCTGGTAGAGGTAAATGAAGAAAACAACATCTGCGGGAAGAAAAAGATAAAATGTTACCATGGCATTCATGTTGGAGTAGCGTAAAGGTAGACCATCCTTTCGCTTGGACTTGGGATATCCCCCCCACAAACACTTTTTCCCCTCGGAGCTGCTATTTTGAAGAGAGAGAACGGCAGAAGAAACTTGCTGCGGGGACCAGCTGAAGGGGAGAATGCAATGCAGGCGGACTGGGGTTGAGAAATTACCATCTCGAAGGCAGCCTATCCGGTACATCATGGGCATTTTGATCACGAAGGCAAAGAGGTCGTCGATGAAGGTGTTGAGGGCTTTGTAGGTCAGCATCCGCCATGGCAGATGGGCCACTGACTTCAGCTTGTAGTTGATGAACAGCTGAGGGGTCATCGTGATGAAGCCTGCAGAAAAGAAGGGGAGGGAAGCCATGAAGCCGGACTTCAAGCAACCACGCTATTTAAGATGTACGTTAAAAATTGTCGAAGGAGAGCTCATGATGGTACACATACAGAAGGATCCCCATATCCACAGGTCATCGGTTCAACGATCTACGGTGGATGCCTGAAACCGCGGATACAAGGGAACCCTATATACAACATACAAGGGGGGCAGGACAAAGGCCACGAGGCAAACGGTGGGTAAGTGAAACCACAGATCCTATTGTATTTCAGAAAGGACACAGAAAAAGCCTCTCTTGTTGGAATCATGTCTACAGTTTTTCTGCATCATCCATGAAGGAGTCGTGCTCAGCTTGATGAAGTGGAATCTTCTCCACAAAAGCTTGCAATTTGTTTGATTTTTTAGTGGTTCAATAAAAGGTATCACCCACTCTTACTACTATTTAAGAAAGGGACAAAAGAAAGACAACTTGTGGGCCAAAGAGGCACATTCTTGATGATTCCCATTTGAATCCACAGCTCTGCAGGTGAGCAACCTCTAGTTTTCACAGAATGCTAGTTTTGGGAAGGCTCCGGCCACTCACCAAAGGTCAGCAAGAATCCGTAGAGCATGCTGAGCACCCAGGAATACCAGCCCTTGTGCTCCATGTAGAGGAGGCTGTAGACAGCGTAACAGCCTAGCAGTGGGAAGAGGATCCAGGAGAGATACCGGAAAGCCATCTGCGGAGGCAAGCAAGCAAGGGGACAGGTTTGAAGACGTTAACTCCTTGCTGGGAAACCAGAGCATCTAGAAAACCCAGAGCTCACTGACTAGCTAACTAGCCTCACCATCTGGTGGAAGTAGCAGCTTCTACAAATCCCCACCAAGGAAAGGATCTCAACCCTTCCCATCAAGAATGGATTTCCCCGATCTTTCCCCAGCAGGGCACCCAACACTTACGTCATCGTAGACTTTGGTTGACGACTCTATGTATGTTGACTTGTCTTTGAATGTTAAGCGTGGGAGGATCCCGACAATTTTGTTGTCCCAATCCAGCTGTTCATCAGCATCAGAGAGGAGGACAGAACAGAGAGAATCCATGAAATGGATCAGCGAAACGCTCCAGCAAGCTCAAAGTAAATGCACCCAAATCCCTACAAAACAGCTAGGAGGGAAAACTTTGAATGGGGCAATATGACTCAGGAGCCGCAAGTATTCAGCACAAGGACAGAATCAATGGTACTGTGCAACACAGAAGCAGCAGCAGCAGCAACAACAACAACAATAACTACACACGAAATGCTAGCAATGAGTGTCTCTTAAATTAAATACCTAGCTTTCCATGATGAAGAATGCAATTCTAATACTGGAGGTTCCCCAGAAGCAACTTTAGTACACATTTTCAAAAAAACTGTGGTGATCTGTTGTGGAACAACCTCATTGAAGAAAGTAACAATGGTTACCCAGACCTTGATGCTGGTTGCGAAATGGCCCCCACAACAGTTCAAGCTTCAGGGCCTCAAAAATCTAGGTCCGCCACTGGAGACATGAGATGTGGGTCACCTTCAAGGCAACAGCCCTGCCCTCTGCTCTTACCCTGACATCCATCACTTTTGTGATCTTCCACAGATCAATGAGGAGGCCAATGAAGACGCTGACTTGCACCACAAAGTTAGTTTCGTTATCCAGGATGTAGAGGAGAACCACGAGGGACTGGAAGACGCCGAAGAATACGGACCGGACGGAGAGCCCCTCTAGGGATTGCCTGCTGTTCCAGAACTGAATATCTGGAAAAGAGGAGGAGAAGCGGAGGTTAAACCCTAACCCATCCCTCTCACCACCCAGGTGTGGTGGCATTTCACTGGGCGTCCTGTCAGACGTGTCACCACCTAATGCTTTGGTACTGAAGCTGGAGGGCAGAAAAGAGCTGCAAGCAGGCATTTCGGCTGACGTGATGTTGCCTTCTGGGTTCAACACCAAAACAGCTGCACTCAGGATTTTAAAAAGAGAGAAGTTTTTCAATATTTTAGAACTTACCATTTTTGAAAGCGAGGAATTCGAAAATACTATGTATGATAGATACAATAATGGTCAAAGCCAGCAGGTAGGGATTGGTTTCTAACAGAGCCACCTGGGGAGAAAAGGAGATCCCAGAGTTATTTATTTATTTAAAATGTATAGGCCCCCTTTTCCGAGGTGGCGCACAGTATTAAAAGAAACAAAGGCTAAATAATGAATAATTACAATAAGCATTAAATATCATATTAAAACGCATAGTGAGAACACTATTTAAAAACTCAGAATAAAACACAGAATAAAACTCAGAATAAAACTCAGAATAAAACTCAGAATAAAACACAGAATAAAACACAGAATAAAACTCAGAATAAAACACAGAATAAAACACAGAATAAAACTCAGAATAAAACTCAGAATAAAACAGCTCCTTTGAGAAAATCCCCTTTGCTGAAGCAGTAATTGAAAGAGAAAGGTCTTCATCCGCTTGAGAAAGGACAGCAAAGATATAGCCAGCCCGGAGTTTTCGGAAATCCACAAAGCCGTAAACATGCCAGAAGCGTCAAGAATTTATATCCTCATCTTGCCCAGGTCTTTTACAATTTCCAAAATTTCTGTAGGGTTTTCTCTATTTTGTAGATCAGTGGTTCCCAACCTTGGGTCCCAAGATGGTAGGGAGACCACAATGCCCAGAAACCTTCACTGCTAGCGGTGCTGGCCAGAATTTCTGGGAGTTGAACTCCAAGAACATCTGGGGACCCTGCTGTTGTAGACCATTCTGTACTCTCAAATCACAAGACAGCTAAGGAATACAGAACACAGATGATATAACTCGATACATAAAACCCTTCAGGATAAAATATTCTCTCTTCCCTGCTAGACAGAATCCTATAAATTAGTAATTCTCATCTTCACTATCATATGGTCCATTATGAGGAAGAGAAACATGGCCCTGTTAGCTTTAAGGACACGGCACGGCAGCCCTGCTTACCTTCACGGAGTCTTGCTCCTCGTCGGACTGCTCGTACAAGTCCTCTCCTAGGAAGTTCCAGGGGGATTTGGTGCTCTGAGCGGCGTACAGCTGCCATCGCCACAGGGAAAGAGGACAGTAGGAAAGGCGGAAGGGCAACCGCTCCACTGTCTCATTGATGGGATAGTAGTCCTTCTGCAAATTCCAGTAATCGTTGAAGTACAAGATGGGATAGTAATCGCCGCTCACGGCGTCGAATTTCACGTCTGCAACAAAACAGCCAAGGGATGTTCACACCGCACCTGGACTAAGAGGCTATAGCTGAGGGAACAGCAGAATACAGAACCACAGAATAACTGAGTTGGAAGGGACCTAGAAGGCCATCGAGTCCAACCGCCTGTTCAGTGCAGGAATCTCAAATCAAAGCAGATCTGACAGATGGTTTTCCAATTTTCTTTTGAATGTCTCCAGTGTTGGAGCGCTCAGCACCTCTCAAGGTAACTGGTTCCGTTGTCATACTGCTCTAACAGTTAAGACATTTTTCCTGATATAGTCAGCCTAAATCTCGCTTCCTGTCACTTGAGCCCATTGTTGCGTGTCCTGCACTCTGGGATGATCGAAAACAGATCCTGCCCCTCTGCTGTAGGACTACCTTTCATGGGGGGAGGGGAGGAGAGAAACAGCTGCCACCCTGAATTAAAAGATCTTGTAAAGGAACAGAGGTGTAAACGTTTATGACTATATGATCTTGCTTCACTGGTTTCCCACTTTCCTTCCACAGAGAGGAAAAAAGAGAATTTGAGCCTGTTGTTTTCTGCCAGGTAAACCAGCACAATGAAATCATCTAGCAATCGGAGTTGAGAGTACATGATATGGGTTATACAGGTGGGCAATGCTTAGCTTCTGAAGTAACTAGGAGTAGATATCAGCATGTATAAAAGGGAATGGGCCACATTTAATGACACTAGTGTTCTGTTTCTTCTTTCCAATCTGCCAATATTTCTGCTTTTAGACCAGTAGGTATACTGAAATAAAATGCCCTCTTTTTTTGGGTGAGCGTTAAAAGAACAATAACTGGACAGAAGGGCTTCTTAACTCTGTGAATACATTTCTGTTGCACGTTTTGATTTTCAATGGATATGTTTTAAGTGCAGCTGTCTCCCTTGACCGGCTGCTATTTCAGACTGTGATGTTCCTGCTTAAGGAAAAATGCTACACACATTGTTTCATATGGGTGCCGTTAAACGTCATATGTTGCCTGATGGCACTTTGGTAAAACAACACAGTTAATAGATCACGCGAAGATGCACAGCTCAAAGACAGAAAGGGAGGATACAGAAATCCATTGATACACAAAACCAGGGCCAATCTAGGAGGAATTTTTTCCCCTCTCCCCCCCCCCCGGGGGTGTGTGTCTACAAGTATCTGTTGCTCTTACACTGGTCCAGGGGCGGAGGAACACTGCCCTTGACCCACGGCGTGTGGTCGTCCACTATGTTGATGGTGAGGTTTGGGTGCCAATGTGAGATCACTTCCACGGGGCCGAAATCTTCAGCTCTCTGCAACAGAATCACAGATTCTTGAGTCCTCTTGAGTGTGTGTGATGTTCGGGGCAAAAACAATTATTTGGGAGGAACGGTAATTAGAAATGCCACTCAGTCCTGAACTCCCAACGACCAAGGCACTTTTGTGAATTAAAACCGGATATGCCACCCACTTCTACACCCCGAAAGCTGGCTTTTAGAGAGTATAGGATTCAACATCAGGTGCCTTGGGAAAAGCCCTGACTCTGCGCATGTCACTGTGGCAGGCCTCTGGCCTTGGAAGGAAGGAAGCCTGGAGCTAGAATTCATGGACAGATGTAAATGGGAGCCTTAACCAATCTAGTGACGTTATTACACTAAGAATGGTGATGTAATCAAATGCCACAGAAAGCTCGATTAAAATAAAAAAAGTTAGTCCGCTAAAGCGGTATAAAGAGAGGAAAGCCCATGTAGCTGGCAAGTCTTTCTTACTTTCTAAGCCACAGGGTAACCTATGGTGCTGTTTGCTGATTCCTATAGCATCCCTCAAGGTTGAGAAGTCCAAGTTAAGGATTTATTAAAACACAATACACATTACCTCACACTTCTAGGGCCACTCTGGCTTCTAAGCACTCAATTACTGGCCAAGAACGTCCATAGCTTGTCTCTGAAACTGGACAAGCTCCAGGTGGGATGTTCTAGAGCAGGAAAGGCGCACCTGAATGCCAGCTCCTCATATGTTTGGGTTTTCAAACGTTTTGGTTTTTACTCCTGGAAATATTTCCTTGTGTCACAGAGACCCTTGCCCATGATCTCATGGTCCCAAGACAGGGAGGTTTGGTTCCCAAACTTAGGGATCCAGATGTTCTTGAAATACAGTTCCCAGAAGCCCTAGCAAACCCACCCAACGGCCAGAGCTTCTGAGGGACAGAACATTGCTCCCGGAGCTTGGAATGAAAGTGTTGCAAAAAGTGTGCTACTTACGTATATACTGCCCCGTAGCGCTTAAAGCGATCTCTGGGTGGTTTACAATTTAATCATGCAGGCTACACACTGGGTACTCAATCTGCCAACCTTGGAAGGATGGAAGTCTGAGTGAACCTCTAGCCGGCTCCCTGGGATTCAACTCAGGTCGTGAGCAGAGTTTTGGGCTGCAGAAAGAGGCCAATGACTCGAGCTGATCACCCAAGTTACTTACACGGTGTTAGTTTTAGACAGCAGAGAGAGTGTAACTCCTATTTCCTGGGGTTGCTTAATGAGGAATAAAATCGACAGTTTTTCAAAAGCTGTAATGTCTCCTCAGAACAGAAGAACAATCCAGTGGAGAGTCCATCTGAGCTACCCTCATGCTTCCAACAGACTTCTTAGCAGCTCACCAGGGCTCCCTTTACTCCGTAAAAGTCCTGCCACCCACCATAAACCACAACATCCTCAGTTCACAAACAGCTCTTTCCCAGATCAAGCTTTAAATGAAACTCTAGATGTTACCATAGATTGTGCTTCCTCCTTCACCACCTCATATTATTTCCCCAGCTCTACAGATAAGAGCAGTTCATGGAATTTCCCTTCTCCACCCCTTCAGGAGGAAGAGACAGAAGGTGGGAAGCCTCAGCCTGTTATAGAGCAAGGCAGTGGAAGAAATAATGAAAACCGTTTTGCAACATGAAGCGCGGCGATTGCCCAACCATTTATCAGAGGCTCCACTCCACCAGAGCGCTTCAGACTGCCAACATTAGGGCTGGAAGGGCTGAATTATTGTGTGAGAGAAGCCAGATAGGGAGAGGAAGCTTTGCTAACCAGAAGCCCCTTGAATCATTCCTAAAATGAAGAGTGAAACGGCAACCTTGAGGCCGAAAGAAAAAAAAAAGAGGGGGGGGGGGAAATTCACACAAAGCGATGGTTACTTTTATCATTTCAGGATCCGCTTCGGTCTCTCCAGTTAGCAAATTCTTGGTTTTCTGGAACCGTCTGCGTTTGTACTTATTTATCACTGCAAAGAAGAAGAAAAAAGGGAGTCAGGGTGAAGAGGCAAAAAAGGATAAGTAGTTAGGAAACCATATAAATAACAGACAAAGCCAGAGAAGGAGATTCCAAGATCGCAAAGTCCTTGCTCCAATTCAGGTTTCTAGTGCTCATGATTGCAAGAAGAGCTTTGAAAACAGGCTAACAGCCCATTTTTCTTAAATAATAAGCAACAGGGAGGTGGGGAAAAGGTCAATACTTGTTATGCCCTATTATCTTCCACAAGGGTGTAAATGCACTGCATGTCACTGCCCTGTTTGATTCCTCATCTCTCTTCCGACCTCCTTCCTGTTATTCTATGGTGGACCACTGATAAGGAACCAAAGAGCCAGCCCCCAAACCTTTTTATCTCCAGAAACATTAAGCAACACTGCACTTCATCTGCACAAGCCACTCCAGGCCTGAGACTACCCAAAGCAGAAATTTGGCCTTTTGGCAGCATGGAGATGTAGGCACAGGGTTATGATTGCAAACAGCATATGAGCTTTTATGAGATCTGGACACTTGGGAGGAGGAAACAGGTGGGCAGATCCTCCGTGCCGTCGCCACAAAACACAGATAATTGTTTAAGGGTACAATATCTCCCCACCCCGTTTCTTCTTTCTGAAGGCTCAGCCCAGATACTGCTTTGCTGAAAGGCAGGGGTCTCTCCCTCAGGCTCCCACAACTTTCTCAAAGCAGTAAATTCAGCGGCTGTGAAGCAGGAAAACTGGCAAGCGGTCTCTTGTCCAGCCTGGCCAGAAGGGTCACAAAAGGCCTGCGGGTCTCCATATGTCCAATGCCACTATTGGCCCATCCTTCTGCAAATGATGAAGAGATGCTGAAACATGAAGTATATGCTCAGATTTGAAACAACCCACCCTTTATTGGGTCTTTGAGGGGAAAGGCCCACCCACAAACACAGCAAATTATGCATGCAAGGGATCGGATGGGCTACAGCTTCCCAGCGTGTTACCACGGCATGTGCTTGCAGCAGGGCTGCTGCTTGTCAACCATCACAATAATCACTGCATGGAACATCTGCCACATTATGTACCAAGTGGACCATAAACAGACTGAGACTGCCTCCCTAGAGTACTCAAGCTCTCATTATTATGCTGGACAGCTCAGTGGTTTAGGCATCTGGCTGGGGAGCCAGAGGTTGGGAGTTCAATTCCCCACCATGCCTCCTTGACAGGGGTTGGACTTGATGATCCATAGGGTCCCCTTCCAGCTCTGCAGTTCTAAAATTATTATTATCATCCCCAAGAGCGGAGTCTGAAAGGGAGAAAGAGTACTGACAGAGCCTGGTGGAGAGAGACAGACAGAACAGGAACTAGACACGAGTGGAAGTGGGGTGTGTGTGTGTCAACTCTGATGGGTCTCTTGAGTAAATTTTCTGAGGCCCGTGTGGACTGCCAAAAATTCTCTTCCCACTGGAAAAATGAGAGTCCGCTTCCAGTTCTTAGGAGTTAAATGGGGGAGGCGGAGAGATGACCTGTTTAAGAGAGGACCTCCAGCCCCTGTATTTTAAGTATTAAAGGATTCTTTTTTTTTTAATCGTTGGAAGAAAGAACAATTAAGGAGGCACTCGAGTTTTTTTTCCATCACAGAACAACTGGTAAGGGGTGGAACAGTGCGGAGTGCTGGACTCTGCCCCTGAGACCATCTTCTGTAACCTTCTAAACAGCAACAGAAAGGGGACTTGGAGGGATGAGGGAAGGCTTACTTCTTGACGTGTGGACGGTGGCGAGGCGCCTGTACAGAGTCTTCTGTTTCGGATCGGGGTGGAACCCGCTCTTCGTGAAGTACACATGGATATAAATGGAACCGTTGTGTTGAACACTCTGGAATCACACACATACACAGGTAGACATCACAGTGTAGCTACTGGCACTGTCCATTTTGTGAACGTGTCATGGAGGGCAGAGAGAGGTGAAGGCCCTGGGGCACATGAAGAAGCCACAGCCGTCACCTCATGCTCCTGGAGCAGCTCGCTCCCACCCACCTGAAGGCTCAAGCGGCCTTAAACATCTCTCCTGTTTCTTTCCTTAGTTCTCTCACCTCACAAAAGCCCGCCCTACCATTAGGCAAAGTAAGACAGCAGCCTCAAGAAGCACATTTGGAAACAGCAAGAAACAGTTATTAGACCTGTCGTTGTGGTAACTCTACCACCACGTTGGTGGGATTTTCTACCTCGTGTCCCAAAATAAGTGGGCTGGCTTTGGGGACTCCTCTACTAAAATAAGAGGAATTTGCCATTCCTTCTTACAGAGCGAGATGTCTTGGGGCCAGTCTGGGCACATAACCTTTTAGAAGCCAGAGAGAGAAAGTCCTTCACAGCCCAGTCCGAGCCTGCTCCCCATCACAGAATCACAGCATCATGGAGTTGGAAGGGGCCTATGAGAGCCATTGAGTCCAATCCCCTGCTCAAGACAGGAATACAAACCAAAGCAGATTGGACAGAGGGTTGTCCCGAGTTTCTTTCAAATGCCTCCAGCACTGGAGCACTGCTCACCACCTCCCAAGGTCATGGGTGCCATTGTTGTACTGCTCTAACAGTTAAGAATTTTTTTTTTCTGATCTTCAGTCTAAATCTGGCTTCCTGTAGCTTGAGCCCATTATTACCTGGCCTGCGAACAGGCTCAAAGTTATTGACAGGCACTTCCAGCATCTAAAAATATATATAAGGATGTCTAATGTGGCAAACAGGGCCTGCACTGCAGATATCTTCACCCCCACAGTGCTGTGGCTGGTGCCTTTTCAACTGGCACCTCAGATTCAGGCTGCGAGGCACTGTTTCCCTGCAGCTAAAGCTCCCAGGGTCTCTGGCTAAGCCAAAGTACCATCTATACAGAAAGCAAAAAAGTGCCTCCAACACAGGAGAGACTGTTCACGGGCATGCAACTTTCTTCAACACTCTGCTTCCTGGTGTCCCACTGTGGACAATTAGGGAGAAAAGAAAAGTACACAGCAAGGGGGGGGGGATCTGGTTGGGGCAGCGCTTGAGAAAGAGGCCAGTGACTCAAGCGGATCACCCACCTCAGGAATATCTAACTCTGCATAGTGTTCGTAGCACCCATCAGCGTTCTCGCCGCTTGTCCAGTCCCCGTAGACAAGATCCCGCTGCTCCCAAAACAACGCCGAGGTAGCATTGAAATCTGTAAAGTGCTCATGCTCTGATATATAGACATAAAGATCCTGCAGGGGAAAGAGAGGGAATTTATACAAAACAGGCCATGCTATATATTAGAGGCTGGAATAAACGGAAAGAGTTGCGATCGCTCAGGTGTAGATTTTCACTTTTATGTACATCCTTGTTCCACGGATCTTTCACAAGTTTGTGTTAGAGTCTTTTTGTGTGTGTGTAAACCCTGTGTCCAGCTGTGTCTACCATCTGCCTCACTTACCATTAAAGTGTCTTTCGGAAAAAGATTGCGGCTTGGTGCCCTGGGTGCTCCGCCAGCGCTGGTTTGATCCTGTGGTGCCGGCCCACGACGGAACCAACTGCTGATGGCCCAAATGATAAAGATCCTGAGTGTTCAGAGCAAAGAAAAGTAGAGGATCAACACATGCGGCAGTGATAAACCAGCCCTTCTCTCCTGAAGCAGTTAAAAAGAGTCCGGGGAAATTCCACGCCGACTTTGATCAAACAAAGACATCTGCAGAAAATGAACTTTTATCAGATATCATAAATTTGCTTGGGCCTTGACCGATAACTCATTTGTGAAGAAAGGCTCTATTTTGATCTCAGCCAAGGGATGAAGGGTTTAAAAAAAAAAGTGTAGACTCTGCTCTCTGCTTCATCAAGCCCCTCATCCTCATTAGGAAGAATTAAGGAAGAGAAAGTCAAAGTCACTTAAGGGAGGCACAGTTTGAACAGGTTGGGATGAACTCTTCCCAAGTTTCTGATGCCACCCACCTTGCAGAGGGAAGGGGGATCAGGAGCCATTCTGTGCAGCTCAGAGCCACTGATGGGCCCCGGAATGCAGTAGGGCTTTGAAGGAGAGGTTCTGCTCAGGGCCTTGCACTAGAACAGTCATCCAAACCCCTAACCAGAAGCTCCTGCCATGTATTTTAAGACTTATAAGCAGGGTGGATAAAAAGACATGATTTCACTTGACAAAATTTAAATCATGATTTAAATTAATTTGATTTAAACCAAATCAATCCTGCTTCCAAGTACCTCGGGTTCCCAACCCCCTTTAAGCTTTCTCCCCATTTTAGAATCCCTAATTCAGTCTCTTCTCTTTGTCTCTTGTTGCCACAGAGCCTGGGCTAACACTGCTTTTGCAATATCCTTTGGGGAAAGCAGGAGAGATACCATCAGCAGAACTGAAGGCAACGGTGCTGGGAGAACATCGCACCTCTCAACGTGTATCTTTGCTGATAAAGTCTATGGCTTAACATTTGGAGGTATTTTGATTAACGGCATGCGTGGCTCTGCTGTGACATGTACACTCTTGCACACAAAATAAATACTGCCCCCCCCCCCCCCCGCAAAGCACATCAAACTGTGAGAGGGAGAGTTTGCTGCAGTTTTCAAGTTTCTTCCAAAATCTGTTTTATGATGAACTGCTTTAGCACTTAGCATTACTAATAGTCTAACAATAAAATACTGGCATTACTCTTAACATCATTACCAAGATTTTAAATAGCAACAGCTACTGGCGATTGTGCCGTTCCTCAAATGAACTCAAGATGGTATAATTGCACATCTCTCTGGGAAATGCATAGCTTAAGCCTAATGTTTCATACTGCCTCTGTGACTCAGATCTGGGTTTCTAACGGGTCAACTGCTTATCTGTTACAGCAAATACAAGGTCCTGTGGTATCTTGAAGACTAATCAGTTTAGCACAGCATAAGCTACGGTGGGCCAGAACCCACAAAAGGTGGTGGTAATATACTGCTGTTAAAAAAAAAACAACAGTCTACAGAAACAGGACTTTCCGCCAGGTCTAAGCTTCCTTCGTAGGACTATTTGGCAGTGGACAGAGTCGGTGAAATAGACCCATCTGGTAAGGTTGGTAGTGCCCATAGCTAGCAAGCCTAGCGTTGGCTGCTAGAACAGAGGCCCCCTTATTCAGGGGAAGACAAACCTTTTGACTACCCGAGAGCTTCACTTTGCGTAAGAGGCATGCTGCAGTTATCAACTCTTCTTTGCTTGAGAAAATGTGGAGCCCAAAGCTTTCGCATCCCGCTCCCTTGCCTGGTGGCCTCTACCACAACTGCTGGTGCTACCAAAAAATAAAGCCAGGCATGGGCTCTTCTGCATTAACAAGCCAGAGTGTTTAACCTTATGGCTGGAGATAATCAGCCAACTGGGAAGGAGACCGAACCCGTGCTGTTCACTTCTGCTGCTTCATGAATCATCGGTGAAAACTCATCAGCCGAGGGAGGCCCAAGAACGCGGTCTGCTTCACAAATCTGATGAAAAGATGCAGACACCTTTCTTTTCTTTAGATGGCTGCCTGTATCTTTTAATTTGAATTTCACGCTCAAGACAATGTCACCTTCGTTCAAGCCCTTGCCTCACACAATACTATTATGGAGTTTTCTCAACACAGCCAGTCGACCGAACCCTTTCCAGTCAAAGAATTAATTAGCTAAACCTTTCTTGCTTCAAACTTGACAAAGAGCCACTTGCCCTTGACAAGTAAGACCTGGGCAATTGGATGATGATGATTTCAACTTTTATGCGCCTCATCAGTGTGAACGCTCTAGGGAAGGTTTACAAAAATGCAGGGTTTTTTTGGGGTGTGTGTGTGTTATTTTCTTTTTAGATACAAGCGAGTAAAACATTTATAAATAGATGGGTCTATAGTGCCTTCAGACAGATTAAAAGTGAAATTTCTTTGGTTGCCAATGGTATTAACACTGCTTTGGAATAACCAGCTAATCGTTTAAAAAAAAAAAACAACCCACACAGAATATTTTAATCTATTTTACGACTTCTTCTAAGTTTTCTCACTTAAAAAGGGTAGCAATCACCTGGAAAACTCCCAATCCAATGGAAGATAAATGATTTTTTCTAACTTCAAAGATGTGCTTTGGATCCATCTGTGCAATGAGACTGAAACTGTCGCCAAGGAAAGATTACAATGATTTTTTTTTTGCACGCTCACAATTTTTAAAAATGCTTTCTTGCAGCATTTGCCCATTTTCATGGGGGAAGACACAGCGGTGCTGACCGTGCTCCAAGCCGATTTGCATTAATAAATTGAAATGTTTAACTTCTCTAATCCTTCCGAAGGTCGCCGCTGGGTTGGCAGCGCATGGGTGCCAGAACATTTCTGCTGATGCAGTTCCCAGAAACGACCTGGCTTCCCAAGTGAGAGCAACCATAAAGGCTTGGGAAGCAGAAAACTTCATCTCCGTTTCCCATGGGGTCACCTTGATCTGCAGCGTCCATGCACGTGTGTCAAAATGGACGGACTCCTACGGACCATCTGAGTTTGCAAGTAGTAGAATGGAGACCATAATATAAGGAGCGAGAGTGCTGACCTCTTGAGACAGCGTCACCTAGTTTTCTCACCAAAAGGATGACTCCAACTTATCTCACACTCTCTGGGACCATTGCTGGCCCTGTTCAGGTCCTGCCTCTGATGACTGCTCCTTGATCGGCTATAACTTACTTCGCCATGTTCTGTACACTCCTGGAGTACCATAAGAGTGAATGACAGAATGGGGTCAGGCACTGTTCTTAGCACAGGGCGCCAAAGTTCAGCTATAGCTAGCAACTCTCAGTCTAAACCTAACCAAAGCAATGTGAAATTATATTATAAGCCATGCAAGGCCCTTAGGACTGATGCGCTGCGAAGAGGATACAAGCTCATTCAGTTTCAAGAAAGGAGGAGGGGGAGGAGAAAAATGTTGCTGAAGTCTGGGAGCCAGGAGAAAACTGTACTTCAGCACAGTTCTTAACTGGATAATTAGCGAATAAAGAACCCATTCAAATATCTCAGGAACCTCTGGAGCACTCCACCCTGCTGCACGATACATCCTGTGTATGAAAAGCTGACGCTGAGACTTGAGATGATGTAGATGTTGTGTGGCAAATACACGAATTCAAAAGACTGCTGCATAGGCCCATTCCTTCCGAGCCATATATATCGCCAATACATTGACATGAATGTCATAACATCGCTGGTGTGTCACTCAGTCTAAGAAAAGTTGCCTCTATGGCAAATCCTTTCTTCACACAGTCATGCTTGGAATCAAATACCTTCCATGAAGGACCGCATATCCTAAAACCAATGAGGTTTTGGATTGTTCTGAGGGATAAGCGCTTGTTCTGTACATTACACTGCAGCTTCTACATTAGGATTTGATGACATCTCTTGATTTTGTGACTCGAACACATCATAAAGGGAAACCAAGCCAGCCCTAGGCTTCTCTCCGGAACATTATTACCTGCTGTTTACACACCGCGCTATCAAGACTCCCCACAGCATTTAAAATGCTGGCTGCCATGTGAGTACGAAATAGCCCATTAATATTTTGCCTGGGAAGATCCTGCCCAAAGCCCAAGAAGTGGTGTGTGACAAACTCACTTATGCTTAACGAGAGAGCCTGCTCGTCAGCTGCCGTAAGTCACATACTTTGCCAGAAAGATGCCTCTGGAACAAGCCGGTACTGGTCTTATTCATTCTCTGCTTTTGGAAGGGCACTGTACTGAAGCGACCATAAATTCAACACAGGCTGGGGTGGGGGAACCATCCCAAGGCTACAAAACCGTGTGTAGCCTCATTCTCACAAAGAGCAGCTGAAGCACTAAACCGGCTTCCTGAAACCACCACTTCAAATTGCAGGTGATTGGGAGGGATGCATAACTGAATGCCCCACGTATAGAAGGACCTCCTGCAGACATAAATGTAGATGAGATGGAAACAAGATTTATGTCTAGCCTTCTCCCTGACATGCTAGCTTTCTAGAAACATGGAAGACGTATACAGTCCTGGGAGTCATTCTGACCCTAAAGGTACCTGTCAAGTTTGTAACGGGAACCATGTAAGGCATTTCCGGCTTGCAGGTTTTGACTTCCTCTTTGGAAGTTCATACAGGGTTTCTATTTCAACTTCTATTTCAGAGGGCAAAAACTCAGACACATTGGTCTAGGCAACATGAGTTAAAGTACTCTGCAATGCACGCAGTCCTTTCTCTTTCACACTGGGTGTATTCAGCATTTCTATTATACAAAACTAAGGTTCTCATACTTCTCACACAGAAGCCCTGTGCATGCTTACCTGGGAGTAAGCCCTACGAATCAGAGTGACACATACTTCTATGGAAAACACACACATCACTGTTTTATAAGTACATATGCATATACAGAATCAGAGGCAATGCACTTTATATTGTTAAAGAAATAAAGTATGCATAGGTTTCGTAAGAAAGTATTATAAATGTGCCAACTATTCCCCCCACCCCCACCCCATGTCCAATTCTCCTCACTCTGCTCTTCTTACATGCTCACAAAAATGGGAAAAACAATGTTTTGTCCAGGACTTCAACGTTTCTAGAAATGGTACTTTTTTTTCTTGTTTAATGGAGCATTCAGGAATGTGAACTTCTACCTGCCGTCTAAAGACATAATCGTTCAGATAAAAGTTTTATCAGCCCATCTGCCTTTCGAGAGACCTTGTCTGGCTATTTAGTGTACAACTGACCTCGTGCAGTAGCTAAGCAAGCCAGCTGAGGGCCCAGTGGGAAGTCCCTAATTCAAATCTCATTCCTGCCATAAACTGATCAGATGGCTTTAGGGAAGTTGCTCTTCCTCCAGCCGGCCAAACCCAGCTCCTAATCTGCAACACCAAGGTGTGACCGTTGTTAAGGATTACCAGAATCAGGTTTACTATATGTTTGGAATAAACCAAAGCGTTACAGGAACAAAAATAACTCCTATCTTTTCAGATGCACAATAGGGGTGGGGGACACTTCTGCTTTCACCAATGTATAAAACCCTAACTTGGGAAATCCAGAATCACACTGAGGACAAACTGTAGTACAGAAACATCAACAAACCCACACCCCTCCTATCAAGTTTGGTACGTGCCCAAAATAAACACAGGAGGCAACAAGACTGCCCCGCAAACGGGGAAACCTCACCTGAACAAGACTCCTTTGATGACCTGCCAGGCATTGGGAGCTTGCTGCTGGGGCTGGTTCGGTTGCTGGGTCTCAACGGGCCCTTCGCCCCTCCCGGCAGTCCCATTGCTCGTTACTTGCTTTATATGCAGAGAGAAAAACGGGAAGAGAGATTATTAGAAAGGCTGTGTTTATCATACCACACCAAGGACCGAAATGTCTGTGCTGTTTCAAAAACCCCAGTGACAGGGGGAACCTCTCTTGCTTGTCTTGTGTCTTCGCCAGCTCTGGCTCTCCAGATGTTTTAGGACCACAATTCCTATCATCCTCATCCAACATGGCAGTGGCCAGTATTGATGGGAGATGGGCTGCAGTGTCACCTGGGGATCAAAGGTTGAGAAAATCTACTTTATTTATTTATTGGATTTTTTATTATTACTTTGGGTATAAGAGTCAGTTCATATTCCCAGGAAGATCATTTGTACTGTTGTTCTATTTAGTTGTAGAAATGTAGTCTCACGCATCCAGAACGTGCCATGTTGAAGAGGCCTGTCTTGAAGGCACGGCATCCAACAACCTGCACAATTATAGCTGATAGTCATCTGTGGCACCTCTTCCCCTTTTTTCAGCCCCTATGCACGTCCAGTAACTTCACCCTTCAAACACTGTTGATTCTTTCAGAGAGAATGTCACAAAACTTGAAACAACCTCGTCAAAATCCCAAATGCAGTGAAGTAAATTGAGCAAACACTTGAAGTAGCAAATTCTTCTACGAACTGCTATCTGAATGTCAGAATTCACCATAAAACCCCACTCCAATAGCTCCCCATTCTATTTGAAGAAAGAACACTGGAAGTGTGTGTACATTTGGAGGCCTGGGGGGGGGGGGGAAGACAGAAGCTTTATGATCCAATTTGCAAGCTGTTGATAAAAAGGAAGGCTTTGAATCTAATATTCGTTAAGTTACAACAAATTAATTTAATACAACAGAGGAAGCAAAAGATTGCAGTGCAGGGACTTTATGTGAAAATCTAGAAGGAGGGGTGGAAGGGAAAATGTGATATAGTGTAAAGAACCAGGTAACAAATATCTCTGGGAAATCCCAAAGAGAAGGGAAAATTTTAACTCAGAAGATACAATTGATTTTTAAAGGATGGATGACAGGCAAACAAAAAAGATTAAATGGGCACTGTGTGGAAAGTCTCCCAATAAAGGATAGAGAGAACAGGTGTACGAGTGGAATTTCCTCCACCCATGCCCTGTTCCAAGCAACTATACCCTGCAGCACCTGGAGCTGGTGTTCTCCAAACATCTGAGACCTCTAACACATTTCTTTGAATTGTAATTGGAGAGAGATGTGAACTGCTTACTACTTCTAGAGAAGGAAAAAAAATTCCCCACTCCCATTGCAACCCATCAATGTTTTGAGAGTCCCTGTTCTAACCACATTTTCTATCAGGGAGAGGCAAGCGCCAATCAGGAACTCACTAAGAGATGCAACAGGGAACCTCCCTCGCTGGGCCTATTGCCTTCAGGATCAACAGAATGATCCAACCATGCCCCACGTTGAGACAGGACAGAGCTGTCTTCTGCAGCAAAGAATGAATGAAAGTACCCCCAAGGCTGAGCAATGACTCATGCAGGCACACAGCAGGAAGCATCCTCTATAGGGTGAGTGATTTGGGCTGATAGGAAATTTTAATTAGGCTATTTTATTTCCCCTCATGGGGCACCAGCATTCCCATCACAGAGGTCAGGAATGAATGACTCTGAAACAGACGACGAGCTGCAGTGAAAAGATAGACCATTTCATCTCGAATGGATAGCTGGTGAACAAACAATATTGTCTCTGAGAACAAAGTACATTTGGAGGCAGGGAGCGAGTGCCATTCTCAGGATCAAGTGACAACTGGTGAGGGCATTATGTCAAGCAGAAGAGCTTCCTCGTTTGTCAGATGGGAATGTTTTTTCTCTGAGAAAAAAGGGCAACGTAATAAGCAAAACAGGACTGCAGGTTGGCCAAAGAGGGAGCACCAATAAGTTGAGTGAGGCGCTCATCTGCCTGATGAAAAAGTACTGTGTACTATGTTAATGTCTCATGTAGAAAAGGATTGCAAACAAGAATCTTAGAAAAGAGGCAGGGCAAAATAAACCACTTTCAAAGTGGGGGGGCGGGCAGATTTCACGCAGGTGGACAGAGGAGGAGGAGGAAGAAAAATCGTTTCCTAGGTAAGGGGAACAAAGGCCAATTCCCCAAAAGGAGAAAAATGTAAGACAGACAAGCAGTTCACCAAGAAGCCATAAAATAGGTGACATTGAAGACAGCATTAGGTGATTCCCCTCTGTCTAGGTCAGGCTGGGCAAAGGATCACATGCTGCCCCCTGAGACAATTTTTGTTGTCCCCACCCCCCAAAAGTGATTGTAGGAAAAAAAATGTTTTCTACTCCACCCCCATAACTTTTCAGGGTTGATATGGCACCCAGTGGGTCCTGAGAACGGAAAAACTGGCCCCTGGGCCGTCCATAATTGCTCACCTCTGGCCTATATAAGGGCTGGAAAGTACAGCGTAATACCTGCTATGAGAAGAGACAAGTTGCTAAGTGGGTACTGTGCAAAAAATGTGAGATGAGGGGGAAGAGAGAAAGGCACCGAAGAATGAACTTGGGAAAAAAGGGGGAAGAGAAAAGATGCCAGCCAAAAAAGCAAGGGGGAGACTGGCATAAGGGGGGAAAACAGCAATCTAGGGGGATAATGCATCACAAGAGAAAACTAGAAACTGTTTCTTAATTATAATGTTGAGAGGTGGGAACACGAGCACCAAGAGTGTAAAAGCTAAGGGGAAAGGGACTCCCTTGGCAGACACCTGAAGAACCAGGAGGGTGAACGATCCCTTCCAAGTGTGTTTGCACTGCACCTGTCCTAGCCAGCAGTTTCCTAGGGCTTATGGGCTATCTAGTCTTAAAAACGTCCGGAGAGACACATGTTTCCCACCCCTGAAGGAGCACAAAACAGGCCAGGAATCAAGAAAGCCAAACCGAAGCCCAATCAGTGGGGAAGTGGAAAGGGTGAAGCCAGAAGGAGTGGGAGGCTAAGGCAACTCGGTGTGACACAACAGCGAAGGAAGGACTTGAGGAAGCCTGGAGTGAAACAGAAACCACAGGACTTGGGAGTGGAAACCCACCTGGGTTTGAACATTTTTGAGAGATAGCTTCAAATCAGTTTTCATATATGGATCTGTTAAATAGGATGCTAAAAGCTTCTGGGCCACCTGATGCACAAGACTCAGGCAGAGAACTAGGCTCCCTTTGGGCAGGCCAGGTGGCTCGGCAGCGAGACATTTATCACTGTAGCCCTGAGCAGAGTAGCTAGTGCCCATGACCCAAGACAACGCTGTCTCAGTTTCCTATTCTTTGGGGCCATCATGATCTCACAGCCTCATTTACTGCGGGAAGGGCATCCTTCCACCCCGTCTGCCTGCTTCTTTTTTGGGGGGGCAGGGGTGGGGGTACCCTGCAGTTTTCCTGCTGGAAATATACCAGTCTTGGCAGCTGATTCGAGAACAACCATCTTGATTACAATTGTGCTACAAAGTGTGGGGGACAATACGATTCCAAAAAATTTTCTTGGATGGCTCTTCCTTTTTTGCTTTGGAGGTGGGACAGCAGAAGAAGGGACACAATCCCAGGTCGTAGGTTAGGGTGAAACAGGTTATCCTTAAGACTCACTCATTTGAACCTTCACTTCTAAAGCCTGTGGAGAAAATAAACCCCTTTTAGTAAGACTGAGCCTTTTTCAAGTTAAGATACTTTTAACGTTCACTTGCTTTTCCTTGTTCAGTCGCATTTTAGTTAGCACGTAGTTTAGTTGAATTGTTTTTAACTGTTTTAGTTTATAATGTTTGGTGGAACCCGCCCGGAGTAGACTTTGTCTAAAAGGGCGGGATAGAAATCGAATAAATAAATAAATAAATAAATAAATAAATAAATTTAATTGCTTTTCTAAATGTTTTACTTATGTTTTTAATTCTACTCTTTTTAATATTGTGAGCTGCCTTGGGTCCCCTTATCGGGAGAAAGGTGGCCTATAAATAAAACAAACAAACAAATGACAAGGGCAAAAAGAGGGGGGGAGGGAGCCACAGACGTACCACCTCCACCCCCTGGAAGGCACAGTGGGACACAAATCCAAGAAACACGACCCAGTTTTCCTAGCTAACCGGGGGGGGGGGGGTGTGCGTGAAAATCATCGAATCGTCCCTCCAGGAAGCAAGCCTCCCTCTTCTTTTCTGGGCCTGGCCTCCCTCGCAGGTCTGTTGTGTGAGGCTAAAAGGAGGGGGCCAATCTCTCCTGTCTGCCCCCCCCCCTTCAAAAATACCCCCAAACCCCAGGGTCTGTTTGCAAGGTCAAATCCCAACCCAAGCCATTGCAAGCAGGTGTAAGAAAGGCAGAGGAGTCTGAAGAGACAGCCTGGAAACTTCCTTGGGGAGGAAGAGAAGACCGGGGCGGGGGGGGGGGGAAACTGGGGAGCACTCTAAAGATTATGGGGGGGGTGGCTTTAAGGAGGCAGGTGTCACGTGACGGTCGCGAAGGGAGGGGCTGGGGCAGGAGGGGAAGTGGCCCCCCCGGGGGGGGGGGCTGGGAAAGAGTGAGGGGAAAAGAGTGGGGTAGCTGCCTCGCCGGGAAAGGAGGGAACGGAAGAGGAACTCGCAGGGAAAAGGAAGGCCGAGGAAAGGGCTCGGCGGCCGCTACCTGTTCAGGGCCGGAACCGGGACCCGCAGGCACCACCTCCGTCTCCGGCGCCGCCATCTTGCTGCGCCGTTGCCTGGTGCCGCTCTCGCGAGACTGGCCTCCTTTGCCCTTCGCCCTTTCCGTGCGGGGCCACGTGACCGGCTGGCTCTTTGAGGGGCGAGCGCCGCCCGGCCGCCGTAATGTCCCGAGTAGCCTGGGTGACCGTGACTCGCAAAGAGTGGAAGGTTCGGAACCCATAGAGAGAGCGTTGCTTCCTTGGGTACCGTAATTGCCCGAGTAGCACCCCACAAAACTATCGCCTTTTCGGCCCTAAAACAGAGATAAGGTATTGCAAGATCAGGAGTAAGTGTTTTAGTGAAAGTTGAGGAACCGAAGTGGCTAGTGTCTTCTTAGCTTTTTTTGAAAAATTATTTTTTGCATCCTCCCCGGTGCTGAAAACTTCAGATCTTATATGTAAAACTTGGGTGTTTCTTTTCTGCCTGCAAGATCTTCGTTATCAACCATCAGGAAGGCTTAGACGCCTATCAGACAATCGTGCCCTTTAAAAAAAACACACACACACAACCCCCCCCCCCCAAACTCTCAGCTGAGAATTTATGCAATAAATTGCAATTATAGTTAAGAAGAACAACCAGCGACGTGGCAGGAAGAAATCAGCAGAAATTCCAATTTTGTTAAATATATTACAGTGGTGTCTCCCCATCGCTCCAACCGACCCGCTTTTTGCTTTGGATCAATTAACAACCATTAACGACCTCTTCTCCGGTATTTGCAACCACAACACCGTAGCGTACAAATGTCTAATTGTTTCCTGATAATAATTCTTTTTCTTTCATTAGCTTCCAATAAGATCTCCCTGCATGAAGTGGAGGAAGGATTCAAACCATAATAATAGTAAGCATCAATAATTGTTATGGTGAGAACCATCACGAAATTTGAGATTGTGTTTTTCCTTTGCTTACCTTTGGAAAGAAATATAGGGTTACTTCCTGATTTACCCACTCCTATAGATAAATCAAAGGATATCCAGCGTGAGGTAGTGGACAAGAATGCCTAGTAGATCTCTGCAGACCTGGGTTCGAATCCCTGCTTGGCTGTGGAAACTCATTGGTGGGTTTGAAAGCCTTAGCAGTGTCACTATAAGTCGGTTCTGGTTATGAGAGGTCAGATGGAATTACATGTAGTACAGAAACTGACAACTGCATTAATTAATCCTTTTCATACATGTTCAAAGGACTGGTTAGCATAAACACCCTGATCATAATGTCAAGTATCCAAGTACCTTTGGAGCTGTTAATGTTGCAAAGTTTTGAATTTTTGGTTAAATTCAGCACAGCAGAAGTGCTGGGATTCACAGAGCATATTAACTTCAAGTTGCCTGGATTAGTTCACCTCTCTTTCTCATCAACTCTTTTTTTCATCAACTCTCTTTCTGAAAAACTCACTCTGAGACATTAGTTGGAAAAAGAATAAAAAGTTTAATGACTTACAATTTAACAGCTCAGTCAGCGAACTGACAAACATGACTGCTCTCTACAACAGACTGGAGAGGGGGGAAAGGACCTAAGCAGAGAGGCGGGATTCTCTTTGAAATCACAGGTAGGAGGGAATAATTGGTTAGTGATGGATCGATTGACATTCACTCCAGCCCAAAGAGGTCCCTCCCAGCCAAAACTACTAAAGGCAGCATACAAGATTTCAAAAACTCCCAACAGCTAACAGCCACTGTTTGCTCTTCCAGAGAGTATTTGCTTTAGCTCAAGCCAGAAGCATCTTCTTCCGTCTTATCATCCTGCTGGAAATATTTGCATGCTATATACATATCACCATGCATAATCACAACCGGAACCAACGAATGGAGAGATCTATGGCTGGATAGCTGTATGCCATGCATCTGAAGAACTGGACTAGGTCCAGGAAAGATCATGCCGAAGAAAACTCACTGATCTTTAAAAATAAGACTCTTTGTGGCGTTTGAATGACAAGCCCCAGAATCCCCTAGCCATGCTGGGTGGGGATTCTGGAAGTTGTAGTCCAAAACAGTAGCATGTCCAAACTCTGACTAAAACATCTAAATGCAAGTTCATATAAACACGTGAGGTGGCTTTGACCCAAAAGGGGACCATTGATCCTTTCTGCCTTGCATTTTGCATTCCAACTATGAGCAGCTTTCGCCCTGGGAATCTTCTCCACCATCATTCCCTTCTAAATAAGTGTCCTGAGGATTAAACAGCAGACTTCCTGTAGCTTCAAAACCTGTTTTTCCCTCTGAGCTATATCCCCTGCATCTAGGATTGTCCGACCAGAAGCATTTTGTTCCCGGAGATTTGGGGGCTAAACTTAAGACTGATTGCCCATTAACAGCAGCAGTCCTACAGCATGTAAGATAATGAGAAAAACATGGCATGTTCTGAACTCAGATGAATGAACCCCCCCAGAGATCTAGGGTTGACAGGCTGACAGCATCCCAAGACACAAGACCCAAAAAATGAGCCCCAAAACATGAGTAAGAACAAAAACCTGAGATCCAACAAAAACCAGGAGAAGTGTAGCTTTTCAGATCCTGCTAATCATCATCATTATCATATTAGAACTGCAGGGGACCGTATGGATCATTAACTCCAGCCTCTTTCAAGGAGGCCCAGTGGGGAATTGAACTCCCAACGTCTGGCTCCACAACCAGATACTTAAACCACTGAGTTAAATGACGATGCGGCTCTAAAAGAACAGGGCACCTGTACTTTTAGTGGTTGCATAAAAGAGGGATGTTCAACAGGTAGAGCCATGCAGTTTACTCTGGATGAAATTCCGTCACCCACAGCACTTTCTAAAACTGGAAGAAACTTGTCCTCTTTTTCTTACGGTCACCCTAGGGTGGCTGTGCTGTTGTTGAGAACAAGATGAGGAAAGTTACTTTTTAAAAAACTACAGCTCCCAGAATCCACCAGCCAGTAGATATATGTGGCAGGGGGTGATGGGAGTTGAACTCTGCAAAAACATGAATCAGCTGTGTGGAAGCAAAAATGCTGAAACGGAGATTGTCCTACTTTGGGCATATCCTGAGAAGGCAGGATTCTCCGGAAAAGGCAGTAATGCTGGGAAAAGTGGAGAGCAGCAGGAAAAGAGGAAGCTGAAATACGAGATGGATTAACTCCTCAAAGGAACCACAAGCTTGAGTTTACAAAAGCTGAAGCAGGGCTGTTGAGAGCAGGACATTTTGGAGATGGCCCATTCATAGGGTCGCCATGAGTTGACTTGATGGCACACCACAACAGTGTTTCTTCTAAACGGTGCTCTGGGTGGCTGAATTTTCCGGTTCTCTTCCCAGTTTTGCTTCTCTGATTGTATGACAAATGGAGGGAATATCCTCTTTCTCCTCCTCCTCTCCCTCACTTTTGTGATCTGTTCCAACTGGCTCTTTATTTACCATCACTGCCTGCTCTCTTTTAGGTTTCTGTTTATTGAAACCACACATCTGTGCCTCTTGGCGAAGACCTCCCCCCCCCTTCTCTTTGGATGGAGTTGCTTCCGGTGCTTAAAGGCAGAAGAGGGGAAGGGGGCTGTGTGTTCCGGTCATGGTAGCCGTTCCCTTTGTCCCCACTCCTCAGGGTCCCACTCTCCTTTCCTGGAACTGGGCATCGTTCCTGATCTCTTGGACCGTTCCTTTTCCGAGAAATGAGCCGGGAAATGCGGAAGCCCCCAAATGAACCTCCGGATGGGAGGCAGGTGGAGACGGATGCCTCCGAGGCAGAAGGAAGCCGTAAGACCGTCCAGAAAGAAGTCCAGCAATATGATGATTCCTGCTGCCTTGAGTTTGAGAAATCTGGAGAGGGTGGAAAACGAGGAGAGCTGGGTAAGGATCCCTTCCTCAAGTCCTCAGATCACTTGGTGAAGTTAAACACTCCTATTTATTTTTGCACACGTGATTCTAGTAACTGTGTGCCGCCAACTCAACTCTGACTGATGGCAACACTTTCCAGGGGTTTCTAGTTGAAGAATACTCAGAAGTGGTTTATTCTTCCTTCCTTCAGGGGCCATCCAGAGACTGTGCAGCTTGCCCAAGGCCACCCAGGCTGGCTGTTTCTGGGATGCACAGTGAAGAACTGAACTCCCAACCTCGGGCTCTACAGCCAAACATTTAACTCACCGAGTTCTCCAGCAGTTTGTACATACGATTAATAATAATAACAGCCATGTGCCATCGAGTTGATTCTGACTTACACCAACCCTTTTTTGGATTTTCCAGGTAGAGAATACTCAGAAGTGGTTTCCCATTCCCTTCTTCTTTTGGGGGTGCCCTGGGGCAGTGCAGCTTGCCCAAGGCCACCCAGGCTGGCTCTTCTGGGATGTACAGTGGGGATCAAACTCCCAGCCTCTGGCTCCACAGCCAGTTGCTAATTCACTGAGCTATTCAGCCAGGTTGTACCCGTGATTCCTAGTATAATCACATGCCATCACGTTGATTCTGATTTATGGCAACCCTTTTCAGGTAGAGAAGACTTACCTTCCTCTTTTTTGGGGGGGGGGGGTGCCAACCTCCCAAACCCTGGCTCTGCAACCAGATACCTGAACCACTGAGCTATCCACCTAGTGAGTTTAAAGTACCAGGCAGAGTAAAAAAGTGATCGGTTTGGTGTCCGAACCATGCTTACACGCAGCGTTACAACTTGAAAACTTGCTTTTCAACGCGAATTCGTTACTTTGGTGAGTCACGCCGGAAACCAGCCGGCTGTGGTTACTCTGTTATACTTCTTTTTTTTTTTTTACAAACAGTCAGGCTACTGTTTTCTTGTTGTTGTTTTGTGGTTTGTGTGCGTGCGTGCGTGTGTGTGTGTGTGTGTATTCCGGGGAGGGGAGTGAACTGCCGTGGCTGGGATGGGGGTCTTTTCGGTGCACCTCTGACATCAAAGACAGCAGCTCTACCCATTAGGCCACACTACCCTGGCATCCCAGATCCCAGCTGCAAGAAGCAAGGCGAGGGCGTCGTACCGAGGAGTGGGGGCATCAGTCTGGAGAGCCAGAAAGGGGGCAGGAAACCCCACCTTCTGCCGGGCACCCCCTGCCTCCCTCCGCCTGCCCGGAGCGCTCACGGCTTGTTTCTAACTTTCCTGGTTTCGGTTGCTGGAGCAGAGCCCCGCCCCTTTCACGGCCCCGGCGGGGGGCTTTCCCGTTCTGGGCAGCGTGACCTCATCACTGGCCCGGCCAATCAGGAAGCGGCCGCCGGCAGAACAGGGGAATTCCAAGGAGCCCTGGTCCTCCTTTACAGCAAGCAGGAGAAAGAGGGGGGGAAAGGGCGAAAGTTTGGGCTTTAGGGCTGGCCATAGTGGGGCGTGGGTGGGAATGTGGGCCTGGCCCGGGTCATGAGTGGCCTCCGACCCACACACGATCGCCTGCCACGGCTGCCAGGGGAAGAGATGTTGGTTCACCCTCTAGGTATGGGGCAGCCGGGACCCACACGGAACCGGGGGGCAGGGGGGGGGGAAGAGGTTCCCGGCCCAGGGACGCTGGGATCTGGTTTCTGGGTGATGGGCAATTGGGCTGGCTTGGCGAGGGGGGCGGCAGAACCCCCGATCAGAGGGTGCTGGGGTTGTTTGTGAGCAAGACTCCACCGGGGTGTTGTGATGTGGTTCCCAGGATCGTCCCTGTCCTCGTGCAGCTGCGTGGCTCCTTGGAGCCGTTGTTTCGCTACCCTGAAAAGGGAAGGAAAAAAAAAAAAAGGTTTGGGAGGGATAGATTTATTTCTGCAAGAACTTAAATGGATCGCAAGCTGCAAAGGACCCACGGGAGAAGCGATCTGTCGTTTTTCAAGGGGTCCCCAACATGTTTTGGGGTCCCTGGGTAGCTGGAGAGGCACAAACCTTCTCTGACCCACTGAACTTCACCCCACCCCTGCTAACTTCTGCAGGTCGAGTTGTCATTAAAGAAGTGGATCCGGTTTGTGCCTTTTTTTCTGGGTCTCACCGGGCAGTCGTAGGAGGACAGGTTTTTCTCAAAAGGTAGTTTGTTCCTCTTTCTCATACGAATGATGAGCAGAGAGGTCCGTGTGTCTTTGAGTGCCAGCAAGGAAAGCATGGATGCTTTTGAATTGTGGTGCTGGAGGAGACTCTTGAGAGTCCCCTGGACTGCAAGGAGATCAAACCTATCCATTATCAAGGAAATCGACCCTGAGTGCTCACTGGAAGGACAGATCCTGAAGCTGAGGCTCCAATACTTTGGCCATCTCCTAAGAGAAGACTCCCTGGAAAAGACCCTGATGTTGGGAAAGTGTGAAGGCAAGAGGAGAAGGGGACGACAGAGGACGAGATGGTTGGACAGTGTCATCGAAGCGACCAACATGACTTTGACCAAACTCCGGGAGGCAGTGGAAGACAGGAGGGCCTGGCGTGCTCTGGTCCATGGGGTCACGAAGAGTCGGACACGACTTAACGACTAAACAACAACAAAAAACAACAACAAGGAAAGTATCCCCCCCCCCCCACTTTGCATTATTTGATGTCTTTCGGGGTAGGATCATGGCCCTGCAGATGTTGTCGGGTTGCAGTGGGCTGTGCTATTCGGTACAGCTGCTGAGACCTGAATGTTCTTTCCCTTGTCTCAGTGCCTGTCTGTGCATGTTGGCAGTTTTAAGGAGTGACCATTTGTTTTTAAAATGTGTTTTGGCTCTGGGTTTTCTGGAATGTGGTGAAAATCCCGCCGGGTGCTGATTTTGGGATCGCTTGGACTTGCAAATAAATTCTCAGCCGGTTGCCTGGGGTGGGCAAGAATTTTCTCCAGGTAACCAGACAGGGAAGCTGTACAAAAAGCGGGAGGTTCTCCTAGGCTACAGAAGACTCAGGAGAGAGATGTGCAAGCAGGTAGACTAGTTCGGTTTGGGTAAACCTGTTTGTAGAGCTGCACATTTTTATCTGACATCACTTAAAGTATTCTGAAGTGCTAGTAAGTGTATCTGATATATTTAAGGGTAATTATCACAACCAAAAGTGCATCATAAGAGTGTATGGAATTTCTAGCTGCTGTGGTTTAAGGAAGCTGGCTGGATAGCTCGGTGAGTTAGGTATCCAGATGTTCAGAGTTCGATTCCCCACTGGGCCTCCAGCAAAAAGAGCCAACCTGGGTGGCCTTGGGCAAGCTGCACAGTCCCAGGGCTCCCCCAAGAGGAAGGGAATGAGAAACCACTTCCGAGTAGTTTCTGCCTAAGAAAATCCCGAAAAGGGTCACCATAAGTCAGAATTGACCCAATGGTACGTGATTATTATTATTATGGTTTAGGGATACAGCCTTAGGTCCTTTTAAAGAGAAAGGTAGGGTTAAAAAAAAAAAAGGTTGGGCATTAAGGAAGGCACAACACCATTCTTTTTACAAAAGAATGTTGTAACTGGCAGCATCATTACCGTCCCCTAAATAACAAGTGATGTTTTGGTTGTTGTAGGTTTTTCGGGCTGTTTGGCCATGTTCCGAAGGTTTTTCTTCCTAACGTTTCGCCGGTCTCTAAAACTCAACAAAGCCTGGCTCCCAGCACTGAAAAATACAGCCTGAAAAAAGGTTAACGAACTCTACCCAGCCACAAGGACCGGTGATCACTGCACACAAAAGACTAGCTAATGACACCCATCAATTACAGTGACAGATCATCTCCCCCCCCCCCCCCCCGCTTATCACAACAATACACCCATAACAAAAAACACCCTGATCACCATAATCACCCAATCTCTTGAAAAGGACAAAAACCTGATCCCACAGCTACAAATACTCAACTATCCCACACACTACACCAGAACACAGACAGAGTTCTAACTCCTGTCCTCTGAAGATGCCAGCCATAGAGACTGGCAAAAAGTTAGGAAGAAAAACCTTCAGAACACGGCCAAACAGCCTGAAAAACCTACAACAACCATTGGATCCTGGCTGTGAAAGCCTTCGAGAATACAAAGTGATGTTTTATTTGTTGCTTCTTCTTGTTAAATTTTTGGGACAAAATAATATGTTTGGGGAGTATTTTTAAATTCCAAAATTCCGGTCATTCTCTTTCCATTTTAGCTGGATTATCTTTCCCCACAAGGAAGGAACTTAAAATGTAATGGAGAAGAAATGAGGAGGGTAATGATTAACGTAACAAGTTACCAAAACTAAGAAACCATGTGATTTTGAATTTTAGGAAATAGCACAGGGAGTCTAAGCCCGTAGGAAGGCCCTTTGCCTGGTACAGGAAGAGTTTTTGTTTCATTTCATTGTATTTAAGCGCATTTTCCTGCTGCCTTTTATTTTAAAACTCCCAAAGCAAAGAGGTTTGCAAACAGTGAAGCTGACAAAATGCAACAAATAAAACCAGCTAATAAACCATGCAACGGGGGAGAGGATGACAAAATAGTTCATTAGAGTCACCAGGTGGCTGGGGTTGAAAATGCCAGGGGGCAGGGAATTCATTTTTAATTGGCAGCAGAAATGTCACCTGGCGGGCAACTGCTCAATTGCAATAAGAGTTCCACATAGCGGGTGCCCCAACAGAGAAGGCCCTGCTAATGCTCCCCAGGACCAAGTAAGCATTGCTAAGTTTGGGAGGCTTCAACCCCTTTCATCATTTGTGGAGTGAACTGGGAGGGTGGGGTTGGGAGGCTCAACCTCAGTCGGTCCCCTGACAATTATTAATTCTACACCAAAGTTTGGAAAAACGGGTTGTTCCAGAAAAACAACCTGCCTGAGCTCTGTTCTGTCCACAGCGAGAGCCTAAGAATAAAGGAAAGACGGATTATTATTTTTTTAAAAGGGGAAATTCCATTTATAAGACTGGATTAAGTAGTGTTTGTCTCCTGGATTCTGGGTAGGAGCTTCTCAACATCTTTCTTGTATGCGTCTCTTTCTAGGCGCTGCTGTTCCGGCTTCCGGCTTGTCTATGGTGCAGCCAGCTGCAGAGACTTCTGGTAAGGATACATAGCATCCCATCTGTGTGTGTTCCTCCTTTATTTATTTATTATTTCTTTCTTTAAAAATATGTTTACCCCCGCCTTCGTCCTTGAAAAGGACCCTTACAACATTGAAAGGCAATATTTAAAGCTGAAAACAATGAGTATACAGTACAAAAAAAAAATAGCGATCATCATCATCTTAGAATTGCAGACCTGGAAGGTACTGGGAATTGGACTCCCAACCTCTGGGTCTGCAGCCAGATGTGTCCTAGCATCTGGACTGTCTGTCTTTAGATCCAGCATTGGATAGGCGTACAGGGAGAGGAGCCAGCGGGAGAGAACATGTTCATTCTAATCCAGGAGCATCTCTGGGAAAGACTTGCCCTAGGAAGTAGACACACCATTTAATCCTGGAGATCACGGATGTGTCGGTGGGAGAGTCGAATGAACCCTGTGCTCTTGTGTTTGCTCTTCCTCTTTGCTCTGGATAGGTTCAGTCTGAATTGACGGTTGGCTTTCAGGCAGCAAATAAGTGGTAGGAGAAAGCTTAGCTAGTGGCACGCCTGTGGGCAAGGCTGGCATTGATCAGGGGCACCAGGTACAGAGAGAGATAAAGGCGTTTTCCTCACCTTCCTGGTTGAACAGAAAGATCCAGCAGTCCTTTAATGAGCTTAGCAGTTGTTTTGGGAAAAAGGACAATCCCCCCCCCCCCCCCCGACCTTCCCAATCCCTATCTGTGATTTAGGTCTCTGGCTGCGGAGCCAGAGGTTGGGAGTTCAATTCCCCGCTTTGCCTCCTTGACATGAGGTGGATTCAGTGATCCACAGGGTTCCTTCTAGCTCTCTGATTCTATGATTATGATTATAAAAATCTCATGTCGATCACCACTGAAATAATTGTCCTGCTTTGCCTGATCTTGTCTTCAGTGTGTTTCCTGTTCTTCAAGCTGTTCTCTGGCACAATGAGGACTAGAAACTAGAGTTGTGCGGATATGATTTTTTTTTTTTTTACTCCAACTCCCAGAATTCTTCAAGCTAGGGAATTCTGGGAGTTGTAATCCAGAAGCACAAAATCTGCACAGCTGTGCTAGCTGCGTGATCCGGAAGTTGAGCAATGTGCTAAATCATGTGGGCATATAGACCGTGGTGTCCCCAGATTTAAAAATACTGATTTTCTTTTTTGTTTTCTTTTGCAGAAGAATTAGGTAAGCATTTGAGGGCTTGGGGTACACTGCAGAATTTCAGGTAAGGAGAAATTCTTGGCTTACCGGATGGCTTGGTTTTGCAGATGACAAATGACCAAAACATGGTTTGCCCTTAGCATTGCGGCTCAGGAGTTCTACCCGTGCAGGTCATCAGCTTCAGAAATGACTTGTCTATCCGGCCAAAACACAAAAGAAAAAATATAAATAAAGAAGACAAAAACGTTGCGGCACCTTAAAGGCGAACTGCTAGAAATGACTCTGATTTTCGCTCGACAAAAGCTTTGCTACTGTTGAAGGCATGTCAACATACTGGCATACTGTCCAGCCTTTCAATCCAGAGAATGGGCTTGCATCTACTTTCTGCACTCTGGGATGCTCCCAGTCTTGGGGATTACGGTTCCCATCAGCCCCAGCCTGCATTGGCAAGAGTTAGGGGAGTATGGGAATTATCATCCAAAATATCTCGAGAGGGGGCCAGATGGGGAAGGCTGCCTTCAATCTTCAGTCATTGTGTGGGGGAACATGTACAGGAAGACCCCCTTATCCACAGGACCAGTATCCACTGGTTCAGTTATCCACAGTCTGAAAATCTTAAAAATCTTAAAAATCCTAGGAATATATATTTCTAAATATGAAGTTATCAGAACTGGTTACTAGAGGGAGACCAAGACCATGCTGTGTATAGTGTTCACCATAAAAATACTGTTCATTGTAATCTGTTTTTCGGTATCCGCAGGGGGTTTCGAACCGATTCCCCGCAGATGCGGGGGTCTTTCTTTACCTGAAGACCATTCTTCACTATCATTGCCATCATCCTCACAGCCACTTTTGTTTTATTTTAAAAACCCTATTTCCCCCAAACTGCCCTACTCTGCAGATAGCATTCCCACCCCCCCCACCCCACCCCCATCAGAAGCCTCCATGGGGTGTATTTTGCCGTTTAAACATATTTTGTCCCTCCTAAGGCTTTTCCCCCTTGGGATTTCTGGAGGGAGGGGGTGGCTCTCCAGTTTCGGGGCGGGGGGAAGAGCACAGACTCCCCATTCCTTCCCGAATGCTTGGAAGCATCTCACTCTTGCTTGACAGCTCGAATAATGACGGTCAGTGCCGTGAGTTCAATCTGGAAACTCCCCTCTCTTTCCTGCTTCCTAGCCATGATCGATGAGCTGATTAAAGAAGATGGCTTTGAGACAAGCATCGCGTCCCTTCAGGGCAGGGTCCCCCTGAACGGGCCCTCCAAGCTGATCTCCAGATGTTCCACCTTAGGCTCCCCCACTGGGATGCAAAGACTTGCCGAGCCGCCGGGAATGAGCCTCTTGCCGCTGGGCTTGGAAGTCTATGGGCCCCGCTGCCTGGCGGCTTCCACCCCGCTCAGGAGCCTCCAGCCGCCCAGCTCTCCCAGAACCTGACTAACTTGACACTGCAGCCCGAGTTGATCCCCAGGGGGGGCTCGCTGCCTTTGCTGCCCGGCGCCCGATGCTTCGACCCTCCGTGGCCGCCCTCCCTCCCCGCGGTGCCTCCCACGATGGTCCAGGACCAGCTGGACAGCGTCATCCTGGAAGTCCCCAAGCTGGTGATCACGGAGCAACCCAAACAACGAGGGATGCGCTTTCGGTACCAGTGCGAAGGCCGGTCGGCCGGAAGCATCTTAGGCGAAAACAGCACTGACACCAACAAAACTCTCCCCCACCATTGAGGTGAGCCTGGAGAAACCGCGGTGGCGGGTGGTGGGGCGCTTGGGGTTTTAGTCCGAATTTTAAAAGCAATATCAAAGGTAGGGGATGTGTTGGAGGGATGAGGGGGTCAGCGTTCTGGATAGCTCCTGCACACTTCAGATGAAAAGCCATAGCAGGTTTCCCTCTCTCCCTCTTTAGTCACCACCCTCGTTTAATGCAGTCTCCTGAAAAACGGCTCCTTCCCATGGCGTTTAGATTGTCAAGTGGGGGGGGGGGGGAACCCTCCCATTGGCACTGCTGACCTGCAGGTCCTCTTAACACAAAAAGAAGAGAAAAGCAAGACTCAGGTTTTTGTCCTTTGTCCCCAAACTCTTGCCCTCCGGATGGTTTAGACGGTACAGCCCCTCAGAATTCATAGAACCATAGAATCGTAGAATTGTGAAGTTGGAAGGGGCCTCTAAGGCCATCAAGTCCAACCTTGAAGGCCTCCAGTGCTGGAGTGTTGTTTACCAACTCCTGAAGTATAGTGGTGCCTCGCTAGACGATTGCCTCGCAGGACGAGGAATTCGCTAGACGATGGCTTTTTGCGATCGCTAATGCGCTTTGCAAAACGATGTTTCCCTATGGGCGATTTTCGCTAGACGACGAGTTTTCCCCATTAGAATGCATTGACTAGCGGTCAATAGCTGTCAGTGCATTCCAGCGGGGACCCGCGCTCGCTAGACGAGGTTTCCCTATGGACGATCTTCGCAAGACGACGACTTTTCCGTTGGAACGCATTGAAGAGATTTCAATGCATTCCAATGGGGAAACGCGCTTCGCTAGACGATGTTTTCGCAAGACAGCGATTTTCGCGGAACGGATTAACATCGTCTAGCGAGGCACCACTGTAACTGATTCCATCGTCGTACTGCTCTAACAGTTAGGAAGTTTTTCCTGATATTCAACCGAAATTTGACTTCCTGTAACTTGAGCCCATTGTTGTGTGTCCTGCACTCTGGGGTGATCAAGAACAGATCTTGCCCCTCTTCTGGATGACTGCCTTTCAAGTATTTGAAAAGTGCTATCATATCACCCCTCAGTCTTCTTTTCTCAAGACTAAACATGCCTAGTTCCTTCAGTCTTTCCTCCTAGGGCTTGTTTTCTAGCCCCCTGATCCTCCTTCTTGCCCTCCATTGAAACTGTTCCAATTTGTCAGCATCCTTCTTGAAGTGTGGTGTCCAGAACTGGAGACGGTACTCAAGATGAGGCCCAAGTTGCGCCGAGTAGAGGGGAAATTCCTGTTCTTAATTCCCAGAAAATGTGCAGTGTGTGCTTCTAGGAAGATGGAATGAGGGAAGTGCCCTGAGGTCCCCATCCTGCCGCATCCCAAGGTATGATAACTGGAGCACTCTCCTTCTCTCGGTTTGCCTAGCTCCAGAACTGCACCGGCATCCCCGAAATCAAGGTGACCGCGTGTTTGGTGTGGAAGGACTGGCCCTACCGCATCCACCCCCACAGTCTGGTGGGGAAAGACTGCAGCAACGGCCTCTGCGAAGTGATGCTGAAGCCCCGGATTAACCCTAAGCACAGGTGACGTGTTGCACGACAGCGTGCAGAGAGACGGTGGCTCAGCTGCCTTTCTTGGGGAGGATTTGTAATGTGATGAAGGGGCAGTTCTTCCAGCCTTCTCTGTTCTAAATCACGGATCCAGGGAGAGGAAGCTGGGGAAGATAAGTTCGTAGTTCTAGTGTCGTCTTCCCTGACCTGCTGCCTTTAGGACCACAGTCCCCAGAATTCCTGGACAAGGGCCGTGAGGGGCAAGTGGACTTTGAGCTCTGAATGATCTGGAGGAAATCAGGTTGGGAAAGGATCTTGTCGCATTTTCTCTACGAGAGGGCTATAGCACAGTGATAGTATACCAGCACTCTGCCTGAAAGAGATCCTATAGTATATTCAACCCACCCTATATTCAGGTGGGGTTTGGAATGGCTGAAGTTGAGACCCAAGAGTTAAAAAATATTTTCACATGCATTACCAGAACTGGCCACTAGAGGGTGCAGGAGACCTTTGTATTCGTCACTTACAAGTATTTATAGCACAGTGTCTGTCTCCCTCTATGGTTCAGTTCTGGTAATACACATAAAACAGTTTTTTTCCCCCTGGATTTTCTTCTTCTAATATTTTAAATATTTTCAGACCATAGATAAGTGAATCATTGGGTACTGATCCCGTGGATGAGGGGGGTCTTACTGTAATGCTTTACTTTTGGAACCCGGATGCTTCCTTTGTGGTGCCTCTTGAGCCTCACCCTTTCTTTCTGTTTGCTTTCTAGTTTTAACAACCTCGGGATCCAGTGTGTGAAGAAGAAAGATATAGAAGAATCCATAGAGAAAAAACTGCAGCTTGGAATTGATCCTTTCAATGGTGAGGGGAGCCCTTAACAGGCATGTTCAGACGTGAGAGACGAGGGGCTATGGGCTCTGTAACTCTGGAAGGGTCTTACTTGGGACTGCTAGTGGGGTCTGATGAGCAAACTAACAAGGTCAGAGCAGTGACAAGTGGTTAGGGGCTCAGACAAAAGGGCATGCAGCAAATTGCTCCAGTTTCCTCCTTCCTGAGAGGCTAGGCTGGGAGCAAGGAGCAAGAACGGGCTCCGGAAATTAGCTTTAACAGGACTGGAAGCAAGAGCACGGGCCGTGGCAAAGTTGGGTTGGACAGCCTATGGCCCAGTTGCTCTCCAACTCCCATAATCCCAAAGGTTGTTTCATTACAACTCCTATCATCCCAGTCAAAATGGCCTAGGGCTGATCACAGCCTGGAGATAACACCTGAAAGTCAACATGTTCGCGTTAAAACCATCCCTTCTGTAGTAACACAAGGACACGCCAGACACGGTCCTCGAAGAATAAAATTTCAAAGGCAATGTACAGTTGCAAAATGTTTTTTTGAAGATCCGGTGCATTTTTCCCACTGAGCGGAAAAGCAATGTTTTTAACGTTAACACATTAAAACAGGTGCATTCTTTTTAAGCTCTAGTTTTGATGTCAGACTTTTGCTGCTGCTTTACACGGCTTCCCAGCCCCAAGCAAGAATTTGTATGTCGTCTCTTCCGAGTCAGTCCGCAGCCCAGTATATTCTGCCATTCCTGACTCCAGCTGCCTTTGACTGACCTGACCCTTTGGCCCCACCTCTTGCCCTTCCTTGTTCAGTTAGTTTGCATTTCAACATCTAAACCTACGTACCAAAAAGTACCCGAGTTCATAAGACAAAACAGAGTTCTCCGCTGTGCCGAGAAGTTTAGGTGGGTGATGATAAATGTGGTAACTTGAGATGGGCACGAACCATCACGAACCACCATTTTTCTGGTTCATGCCCATCTTTAGTGATAACTCTTGCCATGTAGTTATGTAGTGTGTGTTATGATCCCTTAAAAAGGCAGGAGGTACAAAGCTTAGTTCCACATCTGGATGGCACAATTTCATTCTTTCTCTTTCCTGTGTAGCCGGCTCATTAAAAAATCACCAGGAGGTCGACATGAATGTGGTCCGGATTTGCTTTCTGGCTTCTTACCAGGATTGCAAAGGAAAGACACGGCATCTCAGCCCGGTCCTCTCTGAACCCATCTTTGACAAGAGTAGGTAACAGGGAACTCTGAATGAGGGAGGTGGGCCAGCAGTTGTTTCTAATAACGGTATCCAAGAAAAATATTGGAAACCAAAAGTGAAGGAAGCCAAGGACTGAGTGCTGGGAATTGGGTCTGTCCAGATGTTTCGTTGGGGGAACAATTTGCAAAACCCAGAAAATGCTATATGAGATGGTCAGTGGTGCCTGGAGTTTGGTAATCAGTGATTTAAGAAAAGTCACTCTACACATGCTCAAGACATCTCTTTTTCTTTGCTGTTGTGCCTCTTCCTCCTCTCCAAGGAATGACCCTTGATATTGGAGCAGGTGTGGTATCTCAGCCTTGAGCAGGCCCAGCATCATTCAAAGCCTAGACTATCGGTGTGTGTGTGTTTTCACAATTCTCTGTCACACCTTTCCCCAAGCTACACTTCTGATGCCCTCCAGTAGACGCTTACTCTGAAGAAGTGTGAGAAGAGGTAGCCGTGTTAGTCTATGCTATCATAACAAGCGAAGACAAAAGAAATATACAAAGCAAAGAAGACAAAGACGTGGTGGCCCCTTAAAGACTAACTGCTATATTTTAACGTGAGCTTTCGCAGATCTGGTCCACTTCCTCTGAAGAAGGTCCCTTATGGCCAAGCGGCAGGGAGGACTAGAAGGAAAACCCTCTTGTTGTTATGCAGTTGGACCCAATTCTAACATGGTTTGTTTGTTTGCACGCAGAATCAACAAATACTTCAGAACTAAAAATCTACCGGATGAATAAGGAATGCGGCAGCTGTACAGGCGGAGAAGAGTTCTATTTATTATGTGATAAAGTCCAAAAAGGTATGTGAAGAGGACAGGGTGGTGGCGGCTCAAGCCTGCTGAGCTAATATGACTGGTTTCTTGTTTGTCCGAGGGGGGAGATAAGAGACTCCTTGCTGAAGGGATGGCATGAAGGAACTGGACAGGGAGAACCCACAAGCTGCCGTAGTTCCCAGCCTTGGGTCCCTAGATGTTCTTGGACGACGACTCCCTGAAATCTTGGCCAGCGCAGCTGGAGGCAAAGGCTTCTGGGAGTTTTAGCCCAAGAACATCTGGGGATCCAAGGTGGGAAGAGCTACAGGGAATGGTAACAGAACGAGATGGAAGAGAAGTTTGCTTCAGCTACTTTGACTGGACAGGAATTAAGAATCAAGGGGACAAAGTTAGCCTGTTATTTGGGCAACTGTGTGATGATGCCCTGGAAGTATTTATCGGGAGGTAGGGTTTGTAGGAAGTTGTTTGTGTCGAGGGTGGTGGTTCCAAGAGATAGGTTAAGGCATTCTGTCATCTGCTGTTTTAGCTGAAGATATTTTTAGACCTACCCATTCAGACTCTCTCCGGAGCCTGTGTGTGCCCAGACCTTCCCTTGCCAAAGATCTCTGAAGCTCAGTCAACCTGGCTTTTCCACACCTGTCCTCACTCGGTGTCTTTTCTACCCCCCTTCGCAGAAGACATCTCCATCATCTTCCGGAAGGAGGCGTGGGAAGGCAAAGCGGATTTTTCCCAAGCCGACGTTCACCGGCAGATCGCCATCGTCTTCAAGACGCCGCCGTACGAGCACCTTGACATCACCGAGCCCGTGGAGGTGGAGGTGTACCTGCGGCGCTTGACGGACAGTGTCTCCAGTGAACCGTTCAGCTTTACTTATCTGCCCAAGGATGATGGTACGATCATGTAACCGCTTTCCTTTCTTTTTTTAATTGACTCTAAAATACACAAAAATTTGCAAAAATAAAAAATGAAAAAATGTAATACCTACACACACACACACACTGCTCTAAGAGGTTTACAACAACACAGCGTAACAGTGGCCCGACCACCCAGCCTTAAGTGTCTCAAAGAGAACAAGCGATACAAACTAGACATGGGCTATTTGTATTCCTATTCCTGGGGATCCTGAGTACGAATCACAGCAACACAGGTGCCACGGAGGGCCATTCCCTCTCCCCAGAACCGGACGGTCCCCTCTCCGGTTGCCTCATGGCGGTTGGGTCCTTCGTTGTGGAGCCAATCTGGGAAGGAACCCAGCCAGTGCTTCCCCACCTCCCCTAGCAACTGACCAGTCCGGCGAGACGGGGAGTCTCTCCGCTCGGCTGATGAGTGGTCAGCTGCGTGGGGAGGCAGAGAAGCACCGGTCGGTGCAGCGACCGGTGAGTGGATCGGCCAGTTCTGTGGGGAGGGAATGGGCCTCTGTGGCGCCCCAGGGATACAAATACGAATAGCCCATGTCTAATACAAACTCAAAATGATGGCGACACCAGCAACGCATATAGGATAACTTAAAGAGAGGATGCTTTTGAATGCCTCTTGAAATGGGACAGTCAAAGCTTGCTGAAGCCAAATGGTTCTGCATCTGATCAGTGCATGAAAGGGGGTCGCCTTGTCTTTCTGTGACGAAGGGTGAAATCTCAATGTGCTAACCATGAGAATGGCTGTATGGCTCCTGTCTATTTTCCAGACACGTATCGGGTCAACAAAAAGAGGAAACAGGGTATGCCTGACGTCTTAGAGGAACTCTCTGGACCAGGTTGGTTTGGTTCTATTTTTTTAAAAAAAAATACCGCCAATCGAGTCAATTTCCCATTTATGGGGACTCTTTCCAGGGTGTCTTGGGCTGTAAGTACTCAGCGGTGGTTTACTGCCCGCTTCTTCTGTGGGTGTTCTTGGATCGGGTGGCTTGCCCAAGGCCACACCAGCTGGCTTTTCTCCCGAAGGAGCATTGGGGAATCGAACTGTCAACCCCTGGTTCTGCAGCCACCACGCTCCCACTCACTGAGCTACCGGGTCAGCTCCAAATGTGTATACTTGAGGGTAAATGGGCAGCCATCGGCTTTGTCCTGGGGGGGGGGGGGAACGGCTTGTGAATTTCCTTTGGTATCACCTGCGTATGTCAGAACCGGGCATGATAAAGTTCGTTTTCTTTCCCCAGATCCTCATGGGATCGAAGTCAAAAGGAAGAAAAAGAAGCCCGGGTACATGGATCACTTCAGCTTGATGCCTTTGACAGGTCAGTAACAAAAACATGTACCAGCAGAAGAGCAAGGACCGACCGGTGCTTCTCTGCCTCCCCACGCAGCTGACCACTCGTCAGCCGAGCGGAGAGACTCCCCGTCTCACCGGACTGGTCAGTTGCCAGGGGAGGTGGGGAAGCGCCGGCTGGGCTCCTTCCCAGTTTGCCTACCATTAGGCAAACTGAGGGGCCCAACTTAGTGAAGTCAGGATGTTATAGAAAGGCAGGGAATTGTTAGTGGTTTCCTTTGCTGCTATGTTTCTATGGCGGGGATGCTTAGTGGATTTTCTGCCTCTTCGCCGAAATAACGCAGCTGATGGTGGGCCCCAGACACCTTGATTTGGGTGGGTGTCAAGGCTGCCCTTTGCCTTTCTGCCTCAGTCAGCAAAATGCGTTGGGCTGTCCCTTCTGAGGGATAGTTTCCTCCTCTACCTCGTCCCTTCCAAAGAGGGCACGTTCCCCATCCACCCCCACATTAAACACACATCAGAACCTTCCCAGGGTGATGCCTAAGGTAACAAAAATGACATACAGGCACCATACCTGTATATCATGCAGTTTTTACCAACGGCCCCGCTCTGAATCAAATCGAATTGAATCAGTCAGTCAGTCAATCAATCAATCAATCTTAACCCTAACCCCTGAATCTCAGAGAACTGGGTAGCTCTCATCCTCAACAACTCGTCAGTGGTGGGAATTGCTTTGCTCTTCTTCTAGCTCACCGCTCGTCCAGTCCAGAAGACAGACATTTCCTAGCCAGCTTAGAGCGCATCAGTGTGCCGGACCTGTTCGAGGACTACAGCTTGGTCCAAGACTTGGCTTCCTACGGCGGCCCCAGCCTGAACGACGTCCTGCTGCCGTCCCTCATGGATTTCCCCAGCGCTCCGGAGCAGGAGTTTTTGCTCGATACGTATTCCCTCCATTCCGGCATCTCGGCGCCTTCCTCCGGGGAGTGCGAGGCGGAGGGCACCGCCAGCTTGGTGGGAAGCAGCATGTTTCCGAACCAGTACAAAGAAGCCGCCGCGCACCTGGAAGCGGAGACCGAGCAGACCGTCACAGGCCACGGACCAGCCTTGTGAAGGAACAGGCGCTTTGAGGAGAAAGACTGAGCCCTCAGTTTGGAAGCTTACCTAGAGGAGGGAGTTCCTTGAGGGGGGAAAAAAAGAAAAGCAAATGAAGATATTTCCCCTGTAAGCCCACAGAAGTGATGGGAAAGGGTACTTTGATATGATGAAGGCTGCTCAGAGGGCCTTCCGTCTGGGAGACGGAAAGGAAGGGTTGCACTTGGTGCTGAAGGAGGAGGTGACTGGCCCAAGAGACCTGCGTCTCTCTTCCTCAGTTTTCTCTCTCTATAAAATCAGGCTGGCGGTACTGACCGATTAGTTATGAAGGATGTGCGCATGGGCAGAAATGCACCAGCGAATGTACTGTTAATATTGTGGCAGAGAAGAAACCCAGTCTCCTTAACCTGATGCATGCTCAACGGATATTTGCATTTGCTGTTGAATACTGTAGGACCGCAGCATCCGGGGCGGGGGGGGGGGGGAGATTGGTTCCAAGCCCCCAACGGATGTCAACAAACATGGAACATTGAACGCTATACATTGCATGGTCTCTGGCTCTCTCTAGTGGCTGGTTCTGGTAAATACACCCTGGAAATACATATAAATACGTATTTCTGGGTTTTTTTAATTTTGTATTTTCAGGCAGCGGATAAGTGAATCAGTGGATAATGATCCCGCAGATAGAGGGGTTCTACTGTATTTTGACCCGCATTGCTTATCTAGCACATCCCAAGCCTACAGACTCGGTGAGGACAAGTGTCTAGATTGGAAGAGCTGGGGGCCAATCATCCCCATCTAGACTGGATCAAAACTTGGGGGATTCTGGGAGTTGTAGTCTTAAATTTCCAAGCTCCTGTGATATTTTACCTTCCTTTCAATGAATGTATGAAGTCATCCGATATACGAAGCTGCTTTATGCTAATCGAAGCCTGTGATTTAGTCTTGCACTATTGGAATATAACTCTCCCATGAGTTTTCTTAATGCTGCTGCTCACCTTTTAATTCAGAAGATACGAAGGAATGAATTGAGGAATTTCTAGATTCAGTGAGCCCACTTCCACTCTAGCACTGAGCTCTGATCCTGCTATCCAGCATCCCCTCGTGTCAGAATTAAGGGAAACACTGTTTTAAGGTGCAGCTGTCACTGCCCCGTAACCATCGATGATAGGGGCAATACAGTGAAAACGATGGATGAGGATTTGGGGATTTTTTTTGGACTACATAGCCCAAAGCCCCCCACCCACCCCCGTTCTGGGTGTTCTACCTGACTGACACTTACTTTACAGACACTTAAATGCGGCTCACCTGGGAAAAGGGGCCTAAACTGGAAGGCTTTGAGTCTCGGCAAGGCCTAGCTTCACCCAAGTTTCCTTTTCCTACCTTGATGCTATTTGGGAGCTTCCTTTCTGGACAGGAAGCTAGGCCTAGCCGAGTACCAAAGCCTTCCAGTTTAGGCCCCTTTTCCCAGGTGAGCCACGTTTAGGTGTCTGTAAGGTGTGTGTCAGTCAGGTAGAACACTCAGAATGGGGAATTGGAGGATCTGCACTCCAGGAAATATAAAAATCCCATCACTAGTGAAAACGGGAGTGCCAAAGGTCCCCATCCCTGCCTTGTTCAAAGCAAGATCTATTAGGTCTGAAACGTGCCCCATTTTGAAACAATTTGGGCATCAACAGTTGGGAACATTTGACGCAGCTCTTACACAACCAGGAGGAAAGAAAAAACCAGATGGTATTCTACGGAGGCAGTCCTGCTTTGGGCACATCAAGTGAAGGCAGGATTCCCTGGAAAAGACAATAATGCTGGGAAAAGGTGGAAGGCAGCAGGAAAAGGTAAGGTAAAGGTTCCCCTTGACATTTAGTCCAGTTGTGTCCGACTCTAGGGCGCGGTGCTCATCCCCGTTTCCAAGCCGTAGAGCCAGCGTTTGTCCGAAGACAGTTTCCATGGTCACGTGGCCAGCACGACTAGACACGGAACGCCGTTACCTTCCCACCAAGGTGGTACCTATTTATCTACTCGCATTTGCATGCTTTCGAACTGCTAGGTTGGCAGGAGCTGGGACAAGCGACGGGCGCTCCCTCCGTCGCGTGGATTCAATCTTACGACGGCTGGTCTTCCGGCCCTGCAGCACAGAGGCTTCTGCGGTTTAACCCGCAGCGCCACCACGTCCCTTAGCAGGAAAAGAGGAAGTCCAAATGTGAGATGGACTGACTCAATAAAGGAAACCCTGGGCTTCAGTTTGCAGGAGCTGAGCAAGGCTGCGGAGAGGCCATTTTCGAGAGCGCTCATTCCTAGGGTAACTGAAAATCGGAGGTGACTTGATGGACATAACTACGGTTGCAAGAGTTGGTGTAGCCCCCCCCTTAAGGTCAAGGGGTGACCCCCCCATAATAAATCTCACTTTATGCTGAATCACATCATGCTGAAGGCCCAGGCACTCTTGAGCTCATCCCAACACAGAAGGAGCGGCCCTGATTTGGGGGGGGAGGGAGGGATTTGGCCCCACTTCCAATTAACACGAATTAATCTCCTGCTCTCCCCCCCCCCTAATTTCCACCCACCCCACAGCAGTCCTTGCAGCGAGAAGGTGGGGCAGTTTCTCTTGAGCAATGGCTGCAGATGGATTTCCCCTTCTTCTTCCCCCCCCCACCCAGGAACCTCTCCCCCGAATGCTAACTCCCCGAAAACTGACGCCCCCCCCCCCCCATGATTCGGATAACGAATCCATTCGGATAGTGGAGAGGAGAACTCGAGGGCCCAAAGAGCCTCGAGGGCTTCTGCGCCTGCGCCAAGTTCTGCCGCGTGGCGATCCCTCTACTGGCCACTAGGGGGGGGGAGGAGGAAGCGCCTCTCTCTCTCTCCTCTCCCCCCCCCCCCCCGCGATACGAGCGGAACGAAGACGGGAAAAACAAGAGGAAGGCGGTGATTGGCAGGAGGAGAGGGCTTGGCGTCACGTGGCCCTTCCCGGACGAATAGACGGTCACCGCAGACGGGCTGCTTCTCTATGGTCGGCGTCGTTTCCGCTTCCGGCCTAGGACCTGCGACGCTTGGGGAGGGGTGAGCGAAAGCGAGAGGTGGTGTCCTCTAGCCGTGGCTTGACAGGGCTCGGGTCCTCCGCCAGGTCGGTGAGTCCGAGCTGGAGGAAAGGGAGGGAGAACCGCCTCGGGGGGGGGGGGGAGAGGGTGGGCAAGGCGGGATGGGGCTCTGCCTGGTCGGGGGTGGAGGGGTATCCGTGGGCGCTCCGGGCATAGATTGGTTTATTTTTATTTATTTAAAACCTTTTTTTTTTTTTTTTTACCCCGCCTCTCTCCTTCACAAGGGCCCAAAGGCGGCTGACAACAGCGAAAATTAAAAATTTAAATTATTCCCCCGCTGAAACGCTCTGCTTTGTGTTGAGTTTAACACCTACGACCATTCGATCGATTTTTTAAAAAAAAAAATATTACCATCATAGGGGTTATTCCATGCTGTATGTGGTATGTTTTTTTATTTCTGTATGTTTTCGGATATTGTTTCGGGTGCCCCTTCGTCAGACAGGTGGTCTAGAAGTCCTTTTGAGAAGAAAGGTGGTGTGAAAATATTTTGAACAATAGCTAATAATAGTAAATGATAATTATCATAATGGTAGTAATAATAATAGAAGTCTAAAAAGAAGTAAAATAAATAATTAAAAGAAAGTATTTAAGCTAACAATAATAAATATACAAAACGACTGTGTTTCCCCGAAAATAAGACAGGATCTTATATTAATTTTTGCTCCAAAAAAACACATTAGGGCTTATTTTCAGGGGATGTTTTATTTTATAGTCATGTCATCTTCTTCTGGTTGCTGCACAAGGGTGGAGGGCGGGGTTTCACTTAACTAGGGCTTATTTTTGGGGTAGGGCTTATATTACGAGCAAAAGGGACATGGTGGCGCTGTGGGTTAAACCGCAGAAGCCTCTGTGCTGCAGGGTCAGAAGACCAGCAGTCATAAGATCGAATCCACGCAACGGAGTGAGCTCCCGTCGCTTGTCCCAGCTCCTGCCAACCTAGCAGTTCGAAAGCATGCAAATGTAAGTAGATAAATAGGTTCCACCTCGGTGGGAAGGTCACGGCGTTCCGTGTCTAGTCGCGCTGGCCACGTGACCACGGAAACTGTCTTCGGACAAACGCTGGCTCTGTGGCTTGGAAACGGGGATGAGCACCGCGCCCTAGAGTCGGACACGACTGGACTAAATGTCAAGGGGAACCTTACCTTTATATTACGAGCATCCTGAAAAATCATACTAGGGCTTATTTTCAGGTTAGGTCTTATTTTCAGGAAAACAGGGTAGAAGGATCAAAGGAATGCAGTACTAAAAAGCATAAGCAAAATTCTAAACAACATAAGCAGAATAAGTTAAATGATGGTAATAACAATAGTAGGTAAGATACATAGTCTTATTTTCGTTTGTTTATTTATTTATTCAGGTTGTATATTGCCCCATAGTACATGGCACTTTTTGGATGGTTTACAATGGAAAATGCAATCAAATAAAACACAATGTACTATAAATGTATAATTTATAGAAGCCATAATTAGTCCTATGCCACCAACAAATTGAAATCAAATAAAAATAGGCAGTTAAAGGGCTCAAAAATCTCAGGCTAATATTAATAAAAAGCTGCTTTTAATAGAAATGTTTTTACCTGCTTCTGAAAAGATTTGGAGGGAAGGAAGGAGGCTGTTGAACTTCTGTTGGAAGTTTATTCTAAAGAGAATTATAATTATGCTTATATATGCACTCCCCACCTTGTCAAGGCAAAATTGGGGAGGGGAACTCTCATTTTGCTCCTTCCTATATAAAAAAGGAAGAAATGCAGTACCTAGGAACTAGAATAATTTTTAAAAGAGGAGAGGGTATGAAGGTGGATATGGAGGGTGGCTGGAAAGATGACTGGTGTTGAGGGCTTCTTGTTTAGTCGTTAAGTCGTGTCCGACTCTTCGTGACCCCATGGACCAGAGCACGCCAGGCCCTCCTGTCTTCCACTGCCTCCTGGAGTTGGGTCAGATTCATGTTGGTCGCTTCGATGACACTGTCCAACCATCTCGTCCTCTGTGGTCCCCTTCTCCTCTTGCCTTCACACTTTCCCAACATCAGGGTCTTTTCCAGGGAGTCTTCTCTTCTCATGAGATGGCCAAAGTATTGGAGCCTCAGCTTCAGGATCTGTCCTTCCAGTGAGCACTCACGGTTGATTTCCTTCAGAATGGATAGGTTTGATCTGTTGAGGGCTACCACCACCTTTAAAAAGTGGCTCTGGATTACTTAATAATAAGATGGTATCAAGTTGATTCCAACTTACGGCGACCCTTCCCTGGTTTTTTTTTTTTTTAATTTTCTAGATATAAAGTACCCAGAAATAGTTTCCCCTTTACTCTTTCTGGGGGTGTTTTGGAGCTGTGCAGCTTGCCCAAGGCTGATTCTTCTCCTGGAAGGTGCAGTGAGGAATCGAACTCTGAATCTCTGGCTCTGCAGACTCAGGATTACATGCACCTTGTTTTAACTGCCGTCATATTGCCTTAATAAGGAAGTAGGTGTGCTGCAGTGGGGCATCAGGTGGCATTCCTGAAGCTTAGAACAATCATATCTAAATAGATCAGGAAAGAGATCAGTTGTATGTGCATCAAAGGGATATTCCTGAAACTTTGAACGGCCAGGGCTGGTTGTATGTTAACCAGGAGATAAAATAGTGATATTATTGTTGCCTGTTTAGAGGTATTCTCCTGGGTTCTTAGGATAGTCTTACATCGTGTGATATATTACATGAAATTAACCCTGGAGTATTATTTGTGAAGTCTGCGGCAAAGTAGCATGGCACCTGTTTCACCTGCTTGTGTTTCATATCTTGGTTAATATTATGTCGCATTTCTTTATAGCGTTGCTGATCAATGTTTTGTGAATGATAAAGTAAGGGTTAGGCTTCCTAGTTTTGTTAACTATTCCAACAGTATGGCTTGATCAAGGAATTCAAAGAATTCCTTGATCAAGCCATACTGTTGCATCTTCCATTTCTCATTGCTGATTCTCCAACTCTGGTTGTTAAGCGAAAGGCCATTTAGCTGTTTCTCAAGAAAGCACTTACACTTTAAAATAAATACAAATATATGGTGGCATAAACGCTTGACTAGAGTTCACTTAATCGGCTGAATGTGAATTGGGCTCTAGTTGACTAAAGCTTTTTCTGTGAGAAATACGTTGGTCTGCAAGGTGGTAAAAAAATCTGTTGTGCAGAATTGCGGGTCAGATTACAGAGGGACTCGGTGGGGGTTTCTCCACCTTAAGGTGAGTCGTAGTTGGTGGCAAGGCAACAGTCTGCCTTCAAAAGATGCCATTTCAGAGGAATTATTTATTTCTCTCTTCGTGCTGAATGTACATCTTCATGCCGATGTTCTCATCTTGGTGGTAGACAAGGTGGCCTTTTAAAAATTGTTTTGAAAGCATTATGGTTCACCTGCTACACTTCAAGTTCTCAGTCTAACCAAAAGCTCAGTTGGAGCAAATCTTAGTTTCTGCTCCCTAAACCAAAGGAAGATGAGAAATGAGGATTACTTAATTCTCTCAGTGTTAGCGACTACAAAATCTGCCACAATAGTAGCTGTATGACTGTTCACGTCAGCCTTGTGTTCTGGTAGATTTAACTGTGTTTTTTGTTTGCTTTTAAATTAGAATGTTTTTAGACCTCATGGTGGTTTGAAAATGTTCAGCAATTTGTGAATCGGTATATGGGCAGTGGTTCCTATAGACAGATGAAATGTGAATTGTTTTCCACATGGAATTTTTGTACATGTCCTCACCCATGTAATACCATGCAAATATTTGTTATGTGGAAGTAGTTAATATGTTGTAGTAATACAGCTATAAAATATTTTAAAAAATAAGTTTTCTTCTCTCTGTCTCTATAATAGGTTATTTTATTAAACTGACATGCATATGTATATTATCCAGGCTTCAGCATAGATGCGGCCTTGAGATACTGAAGGAAGTGAGAAAATATTTTTGGGTGATACCACCAGCTGAGTATATGTTTGTTCTGTGCAGCAGTAAGAGGCCAGAATCAAAAGACCTTCCAAACAGAAAACCCCCACATAGCAAAAGTATGCCCTTCATTTTCAGCCTCTCTGATTAAAATTTCTCCTTGCCAATGCAAGAAACTAAAAAGGTTTCCAGCTTCTATATTTTTGGATGAGATTCACTTGCACAAGGTTCCAAAAGAGCCAGTTAGGTTTAGGTTACATTGGGTGATCAAGGGGTATAATGAGGTTGCTTCTATGTGGAAGGAAGGGCTTCCCAGTTATGCAGCACGTGTATTCTGTGTACAATAAATAAAGCAAGCAGCTGTGAAAACAAGGACTCGTATCGTTGCACATATGTACTCTTCTTAAAATGTCACTTTCCCCTCATATTTGCAAGTGAATCTGCAGCTAAACACCCACTTGTACCTTGATTAAAACTTGTCTAGAGTGTATGGAAGAAACTTGTATAGAGTGTCACAGGAAGGACAGATCCTGAAGCTGAGGCTCCAATACTTTGGCCATCTCATGAGAAGAGAAAACTCCCTGGAAAAGACCCTGATGTTGGGAAAGTGTGAAGGCAAGAGGAGAAGGGGACGACAGAGGACAAGATGGATGGACAGTGTCATCGAAGCGACCAACATGAATTTGACCCAACTCCGGGAGGCAGTGGAAGACAGGAGGGCCTGGCGTGCTCTGGTCCATGGGGTCACGAAGAGTCGGACACAACTTAACGACTAAACAACAACAACAAAGAGTGTATGGGGTGGCTGCATAAAATTATCTTGGGCATCTTGCTTTTAACTGAACCTGTAAGTTGAGGGTTGGGAACCTTGCAGCCACGAGACCCTCTTGGCAGGCCCTGGACCCCAGAGAGGGGAGAGTCAACTAAAGCTCCCAAGAGCTGTGATTTGCCTTACAACAAAGCTGTTCTAGCTGATTAAGTTGTGTTCCTTACACATTTATTTATTTATTAGATTTCTACCCCACCCCCCTAGACAGCGTCTACTTGGGGCGGCTTACAAATATCATAAAATATCATAAAAACATCATAAACATTAAACAATTAAATCAATAATATGGTGTATTCAAGATGGGGAATGATAGAAAACAAGAAGATAGAATTCAAGAATTGACAGAAGGGAAGGCCTGCCTAAAGAGCCAAGTCTTTAAATGGCTCTTAAAAACACCCAGCGAGGGTGCCAGGCGGATCTCTGTTGGAAGGCTGTTCCATAGTCGAGGGGCCACTGCAAGAAGGCCCGGTTTCTTGTTCTTTCTTTCCGGACCTCTCTCGGCGTTAGGCCCCTCAACCGTCCCTCCTGGCTGTGCCGAGTAATTCGGGTAGATCTAGGTGGGAGAAGGCGATCTGCCAAATATCGAGGTCCCAAACCGTTTGACTTCTGCTTTCTCTAGGGTGCAGCTTTCTCACACACCAGAAGGCAGCTTTGGATCTTTTCATGGGCTTTGCTTGGTGAGAACAAGAGCATCCGTTTCGACATCTCCCAGGTTCCTGCTCTTAGTGAGTATTGCCTTCTGTGCCTGGATGTCCCTCTGCTGTTGAGCAGGTCAGACAGCCCTTGTTCATAGGGCACCCCAGGTGGCTGCCTGAGGATTATTCACTGTACCTCATGTGCAGAAGTATACCTTTGGAGTACTCCCCCCCCCCCCCGGATCCTGTTTTCCCTCTAGAAGTCATAGATTATTAGATTATTAACTTCGTCATCTTAGAACTGCAGAGCTGGTTGATGACCCTAGGGGTCATCAAGTCCAGCCCGTGTCAAGGAAGCACAGTGGGGAATCAAACTCCCAACCTCTGGCTGTGCAGCCAGGTGCCTAGACCCCTGAGCTATCCAACAGTTCTTTTCTGAGGCAGTCCTCCCGCTGGAAGAAGGCAAGCCGAAGAAATGCCTTGCGTGGGTTGCCACAAATGGTGCCCACCGAGGACAGCTGGTTCTGCCACAGCTCTGCAGTTGTGGAAAGGGGGTGGGAATGATCCGAGGAAACCTGAGGCACAGGCGTGCCAGAATTGGCTGTCCCAAGCAGAACCTAGCGGACCAAACCCTTGGGCAGAATAGGGACTAGAATTGCAGCCAGTGGGTAGCCTCCGCTCTGGGAGAGAAAATTCAGAGCCCAAGGCGTTTCTTTTTTTTCTTTTTTCTTTTTTTTTTGGTGCATCACTTCTGTTCACCAGCGCAAGCCCTTGGAAGTGCGGCTATTCCCCCTGCCCTTTTTGCCAAGGGCTCTGGTTTCAGTGAGGTTGCATATGCTGTGGGTAGCTGCACCAGGGTGCTTGTTCTGTGTGTTTTGGGTGTCCGGGGTGTATGTCTGTGTGTGAGAGAAAGAGAGAGAGTGTGTAAGAAAGTTATTTTATTCTGGGCATATTTTTCACCTCCACCCTGAACAGCTTGGAGAAAGGCAGGATGTGGCACGAAGCCCGAAAACATGAGCGGAAGCTCCGTGGGATGATGGTGGATTACAAGAAACGAGCTGAACGTCGGAGAGAGTATTATGAAAAGATTGTGAGTGTCCTCCTGGCTGGCTCTGATCTCCGAGAAGGGCTTGCACCGACATTTCCTAACTCTCCTTCCTTTTTGCCTTATTCAGCTCCCTACTGACCCCATTGACTTGTGTTTCAGTTCTGTGTTCTTGAGGAGCATGCTGTTGGTAGGCTCCAGTTGGCATCAAAGTGTTCAGTAGAACAGGGCCCTCTAGATAAGCACTTCCTTTTCCAAGGTCCGGATGTGACAGACTGCAACTGCCATCAGCTGCACCAAGCAGATATTCAGAGGACATCAAATTCATGAAAGCAGCTCGAGACAGTCCGAAGTAACTTACTGCTGTGTTGCTTAGAGATGGGCATGAACTGCGGTTCGGGCCAGTTTGGCACAGCACCCACACAGGTATTCTGTGGGTGCCGTGTGCTACCCCACCTCCTCCAGGCTATCATCCACTCACTGGCAGCAGCGTGCTTCCCCTCCTCTGCCTCCTCGGGCAGCCACCCACTCAGATGAGGAGGTGGGGCCGGGAAGCCGCACTGCCTTTGAGTGGACGACTGCCTGAGGAGGCAGAGGAGGGAAGTGTGCTGTGTGGGTGTCACGCTGAAACACAGTTCGCACCCCTCTTTATCTGTTGCTCGGTGTTGTGCACACTATATAATGTGACTTACTGCTATGTAACAATAAAAATAAGTGTTGATTGAACAGAAGGAAACATGAAATAAAAAGAGCACCTGAAAAGTGGGAAGACTCCCACATATTTTAAAACACTTTAGAAAACAGAAGAAACGGGTGTCTAAAAATATCCATTTTGGTTTCAACCAGAGCATGTTACAGGGAAGGCTTTCACAATTTGGTCAGGGTTACAGAAAAGCCTCCTTTCCCGGTAGCCGTTTGCCTGTCCTCAGAAGGTGGGGCACTCAGTGAAGGGCCTCTGAAGATGTTAGCAAAGGGAGCAGTATAGATAAAAGCAAGATAGAAATAACAAATGAAAAAAAAGACCAAAATGTGGTGGCATTTTAAATACTAACTCTTATCTTTTTATAAAGGCAGGTAGCTATGGGCGACCTAGCCGTTCGAAAGCATGTAAAAATGCGAGTAGATAAATAGGTACCACCTCGGTGGGAAGGTCACGGCGTTCCGTGTCTAGTCGCGCTGGCCACGTGACCACGGAAACTGTCTACGGACAAGACGCTGGCTCTACGGCTTGGAGATGGGGATGAGCACCGCCCCCTAGAGTCGGACACGACTGGACTAAATGTCAAGGGGAACCTTTACCTAAGCTATGGGCGAAGGGGGTCTTCTGCATGGGAAAAGCAGATCCCTTCAGTTCAGGCATACATCCTTATGTGAAATTCTAATCTACTCCCCAAGTTGGCAGATCTGCTGCTGTTCCCCTTGAAAGTTTATTTCTTTTATTTCATTTTGAGATGCGGAAAGAAAATATAGGCGAGAGGATGGTTCTCCAAATGCACCGTTTTGGCTTCAGCTGATCTGGTGACGGCTGTCTCTGAGGACATGGGCTTTGCATGCCGAAGGTGTTGGGTCCCATCCCTGGCCTATCCATGCGGGGCTCAGAAAAAACAACGGCAAACATTGATGTTTCTTTTCTAGAAAAAAGATCCGGCCCAGTTCCTGCAGGTCCATGGCCGTGCATGCAAGGTCCACTTAGATTCCGCCGTGGCGCTCGCAGCCGAAAGCCCTGTGAATATGTGAGTAGCATTCAGTTCTCTGTAGGCAAAGTAGGGATTTATCTCCTGAAAGGGGAGGGAAAAGGTGCCCAGATCTTGTGGGCGATGCCCCACCTCCCTTGTGCCAACTTCTAACATGTGCCCCCTGACAGTTTTTTGCCCCTTGCAGGATGCCATGGCAGGGAGATACCAACAACATGATAGACCGGTTTGATGTTCGAGCTCACCTGGACTATATTCCCATGTACACCCCTCCACTACTGAACCCAATGTAAGGTGTTTGTTCCTTTCCTTTTCAGTCCCGAAATGCGCAGCCCTTGGCTTCAGTTTCTGATTTGTTTGCCCAGTAAAATGAAGGCCGGAAATAAGGCAAGAGAGCTTGGATAAACTGGCTTGACTCTTGACTCTCTTGTTGCTTTTTCCTGTGGGGGAGGGGGAAGTGACTGTGTCTGAAAGAAAAGGTAGAGTCTTTCTGGCTTCGTTAGGCTGCTGTCGAAGGTATTCCCAGTACTTTGCACTATAGAGTGCTGCGTATATAGCCTGGGTGGCTGAATGTTACAGCTGTCCAAGATTTTGAAAAGTTCTCTATTTGGTATCATTTGCTGAACATCCTTAAAGAGGGGTAGACTAGTATAATGCTATGCAAACATCCATTGCAAACACCCCTACGTCTACATCAGTGCTGTGAACTTGAGATGGGCACGGACCACCGAACCAGCGGTTCGTCCTGGTTCGTCCTCTGGTTGAACGGGGGTTTGGCACTTCCCACCTGAGCAGCACCTGGAGGAGGCAGGACAGGGAAGCCAGGGCGCTGCCTCTGAGTGGACACCCACCGGAGGAGGCGGGACTCGGAAGTGATGAACGTCTGTTTGGCCAAAAAACGAACCAGCACGAACAGTGAGTTCGGCCAGTTCGTGCCCATCTCTACTGTGAACTCATATTGGATGCATACAAAGGTATGTGGCAGAATGTCAAGTTTAGTTGTGCCTGTTAGAACCTCTTTCTAAAATCTCTTCTTTTGGTTTTGGAAAAATCAGCAGAGGTTATTTATGTTTCTTGGTTTTGATACTCAAATAAAACGCACAATTCGGCCCATTTTGACAGTGGGATTTGCTCCGCTGATTTAACCAATCAGTTATTTATTCAGTGGGTGTGCTCTGCTTTTAAACTTCCAAACTTGAAATGCACAGCTACCAACAAAACTCTTGAGTAAGATGTCTCTCTGTGCGTCTCTGGCACCGTCATGCGGTTCTCGGCCATTCACGTTCCTTAGTTTTTTCATTCCCGTGCCTTCTTTTTCTTTCCGCAGCAATCCAGAACAGGAGTCCGACGAGAGGAAGTGCAACTACGAAAGGTACAGAGGTTTGGTGCAGAACGACTTTGCTGGCAGTAAGTTCCCACGGACTTCTCTTACGTTGCTGTTGATTACGTCGGTTTGGTCAGGGAAGAAGAAGAGTGGCCCTCGAGGGTCTAGTGTTCTCTCCCAGGCTGGCAACGGCGGGGGTGTTCTCTGTCAAGTCTAAGACTACACCCTAACTTACTACTTCCTAGTTGGTTTGTCACCAGGTTGCACTGATGACATTTGCCTGTGAGCCTCAGGCCTGAGGGTGGGAGCATGGGGAGGCGAAAGGGAGTCCGACGCTCGTCAAGAATCAGGAGATCATTTCCTTTCCCCTCACAGAAGTAGCAGAGTTTGCAGAAACCCATATGTTCCGGCAAGACACTCTTACGAGTATGATAACGGAATAAACTTAAGGCTCTTCTTGTATGCAGTTGAGTGTCAACTGCAACCAGCTAAGTTGATCTCTCCAGGGACCAGTCCTGATGAAGGCTTTAAAGCAAGCCGTGCCCTTGAGAGAGCTGCAGCTTGAGGTGTCTTGCACGTAGTGCATGTCCTTGCTTAGTGCAGCTGCCGTGTATGCGTGGCGGTTGGGGAGGGGACCATTCCCACAGCGTTCTGTTTGAAAGCTGTCTTCGGCTACTGCTACCGCATAGCCTTTTTAGAAAACAGGCCCATTGCCTCCACCCCTGTGCTACCTGAATCCTTGTCCTCACGGGCTTCAGTTTCCTCCTCAAGTGCCCGGGAAGCAACATATCAGATTCTAAAGATGTGACGGAGAAAAACACGACAGGTCCAGTTCTGGCAGAGAAACGATAGCACCTCTGATTGTCTGTTGCACCTTCATGTGCCTAGTCTTTTCAGTCGGGGTGGATGAAAACAAGCGATTTTTAAAGAATCAAATTGATTTAGATCACTATTTAAGTGATTTTTTTAAAAAAAATTAAATTGTCAAAAAAAATATCCTATTTTTAAAAATTTAAATCATGGGGATCCATTGAAAACAGGGTGGATTTGATTTCAGTCGTGCTTTAAACCCAACCCACCCTGTTTTCAATGGATCGTCCCCTTTGCCGGGCATAGCGGCGTCTAGACGACTGGGAACAGGGAGGGCTGAGCACGCTCTGCCACCTGCCGTGCTTGTCTCACAGCTTCCGACGAGCCTCGTGGAGTCCTGACCACCTTTTACCCCCCTGTCTCTGTCTCCTAGTCTCAGAGGAGCAGTGCCTCTATCAGATCTACATCGACGAGCTGTACGGAGGACTCCAGAAACCCAACGAGGACGAAAAAAAGAAGTGAGTCCTTTGAACGGGCCCCGGAGGTGTTGGGAGTCAGAGTTGGCAGGGCTGAGCTCTCTCGGTGGCGGAAACGGAGGGCGTGGGTTGAGCTGATCTCTCTGCCTTTAGGTTAGCCGAGAAGAAGGCGTCCATTGGGTACACTTACGAAGACAGCACCGTGGCGGAACTGGAGAACCCGTCTGAGAAGCGAGCTGAGGAGGAAGACTCTGAGGAAGATAGTAACACTGATGAGGATGAAGTTATTCCTGATATTGGTATGTTTCCCAAGTCACTTTGTCTGTGCTTGAGGCATGACAGTGGTTCTCAGTCTGGTCTGTTCGCTTTTATTCCAATAGCTGCTGAAGGCTGAGTGATGGTTTTTAACTGCCCCACAGGCAGTGGCGATGCCTTTAAGGCAAGTAAACAGAAGGATGCTTGCTTGAAGGGGTTTGTGCCCTGCCGCTACCTAATTTCAGCATCAGGCAAGGGGTGCAGCCCATTGTGGGTTTGAACACCAATCGCGGTTTTGAGTGGGCAAGGCCAGCTCCTTGATGGGTCAAAATTTCCATCCCTTGTACATGCACACCAGGGGTAGGCTCTTGACTTCAGCGGGGGTTGGTTTTCAGTACATATGGAAGTAGTGAGTCTTGTGGCATAGTGGTTGAACTGCAGTACTGCAGTCAAGGTTCTGCTCACGAGCTGAGTTTGATCCCGATGGGTTCAGGTCGCTGGCTCAAGGTTGACTCAGCCTCCCATCCTTCCAAGGTCGGTAAATTGAGTACTCGGCCTGCTGGGGGAGAAGGCAATATGCAGTCTGTATAATTGAATTGTAAATTTCTCGGAGGATGCTTTCAGCACTGTGGGGCAGATTATAAGCAGCATGCTTTACTTTATTAATAGTAAAGGATTGCTCTGTGACCCATGCTTGTTGCAGGTGGTTGGAGTTATATTTGGAAATCTGGAAGGCAGTGGGTTGAAGGAAGCAGGTTGAGTGTGCAAAGTGCGTTATAAGCAGTAGACGGACCAACCAGTTGATGCTGTCCCTTTTGCTTTCAGATGTTGAAGTCGACGTAGATGAGCTGAACCAGGAGCAAGTGGCTGACCTGAACAAGCAGGCTACCACTTATGGGATGGCGGAGGGAGACTTTGTCCGGTAAGATGCTGCTGCTGTTCAGACTCTTGGAAAGCAGAGGTGATCCAGCCTTCTCCTCTGCATGGTTCCAAGGCTCTGTGGCGATCGGGCTCTGGTGGTGGAGCGGATCACCCTGGAATTAGGCTGATCTCTCTCTGGCGGCCCGTGTCCCAGAACGATGCAGGGCTGCAGAAATGAAGAGCCAAAACAGTCAGAATTTTGGAAACGGAATGGCAGGAAATTGAGACAGGCAAAAGGAAGTACCGTGGAACTCGCCACCACAGGATGTAGCCACGGTTATCAACTTGGGTGGCTTTAAAAGGGGATCAGTCATGGGCATGCAGAATGAGGCCAGTAACGGTGGCTGGTCAGGGCGACTACGTTTTGCATCCAGTATCAGAGACCCTGATGTTGGGAAAGTGTGAAGGCAAGAGGAGAAGGGGACGACAGAGGACGAGATGGTTGGACAGTGTCATCGAAGCTACGAACATGAATTTGACCCAACTCCGGGAGGCAGTGGAAGACAGGAGGGCCTGGCGTGCTCTGGTCCATGGGGTCACGAAGAGTCGGACACAACTAAACAACAACAACAACAAATCAGAGATGGGATGCTCCTCCCTTCCATTTTTGCTCAAAACGCCAGGTGGGAACCTTGGGGAAAAAAGCATTAAAAGCACAATAAAAATATATGTGATGGGGGGCGCTCACCAAGTATACCCCGGGACAGATGCCAAGACCCTCTCTGAGCGAAGAATTGGTTTGTTTGCATCCTTTCTGTCTCTCAACTTCCACTTTTCTTTCTTCTGGAAGGATGTTACGGAAGGACAAAGAAGAGGCAGAAGCCATTAAACATGCCAAAGCCTTGGAGGAAGAGAAAGCCATGTACTCGGTAGGGAGGAAGGCAGGGGTCCCTACCCAGCACTCTTGACTTTGCTGGTTTCTCTACCGTGGCCATTTCTGTAGTTCCTTTAGTTGGGCTAAGAGGCTTTTGTTGACTCATGGTGGGGGAGAGAGGAGACCGAGCCCTTGGGGTGGCAAGGGGGGGGGGGAGGGAAACCTGGGATGTGTATGGATTAATCCCCACCCCAATGCCAGGGAGGCTGAGGTTGGGAACCTTTAGAGGGAGGGTTTCCTCTAGCAGCAGTAGCTCCTCTGACATCCCAGCTCTCCTTTCGTCCCCAGGGCCGCCGCTCTCGACGTCAGAGGAGGGAATTCCGAGAGAAGCGTTTGAAAGGAAGGAAGATCAGTCCTCCGAGGTAAGTCCTCCGACCCACACGGATCCTGCTGAGCCTGTCTTTCCCGAAGAGGAGCTAGGGCGCCCCTGAGAACAAGCCTTCTCCCTTGGGGAGGGAAGACCTCCTGAAGCATGTTGCTTTGCCCCTAGGCAGAGTTTGCCGGGATCATTTGCCCTCTCCGAGCACAGGGGCGTTTTCTAGTTTCTAGTGTTGCTTTCACAAAGAGCCGACGGATTCTTTTCACTTTGAGCAAATGCAGAAGAATCCCACTCTTGAATTTTCCTGGCCAGCGCTTCTCAGTCGGTGACCTCTTTCCCTCTCCTTTCCCTCCCACAGTCTCTTGGCGCAGAGGCTGCTTCGTGTCCCAGAGATGTTTGCTTACAAGCGTGCTTGCACAAGTGCACTCCCGTGTCCAAGAGTGAGGTTCCACGATCCGTGATACGGCTTCACTGGGCTGGAGAGTTCATCCCCTGGGGTGGTGGGGGGTTAGGGGGTAGCCTGGCTTTGTTTCACCGAGGTCGTTGTGTGCTATAGCTGACATACTTTGGGTGAGCCACTGCTGAGCAGATCTTTGGCTCCCGCTTCCCTGGAGAAGAGGGAGGGCAAGAAGCAGAGAAGGCCAATAAGACTTCAGAGAAGGGTTTGGGGGTGGGGGCAGGTGGTGTCAACAAGTTTGGCAATCATCCCTTGACATCATGGGCTTCCCGGCTGAAACGCTCCAGAGATTTTCTGCTTGTCACTAAAGCGAGGAACCCAACTTCATTCACTTTTTTCCCTTCCAGGCGGGGTGGGGTGGGGAGAAAGTGCTAAGGAAGTATCTCCAGAATTCCCTGAAAAGGTTCTCTCACAGCAGAATAGGGAATCCCTGTCATTTCTGATCAGAGATAATGGGGGGGGGGGGCATTCCCTTTTCTTTTTCGGAGGCAGTGGGGCAGATATTTATTTAGTTATTTAAATACATTTTTTACCCTGCCTTTCTCCTTGAAAAGGACCCAAGGCGGCTTGCGACAGTGAAAGACAGTATTTATTAGAAAACCATGAGTATACAACGGTGGTTAACATCGTTAAAAGACAGTATTTAAAGCTAAGAACAGTGAGTAAGGAGGCATCTCACATCATTAAAAAGCAATAGTAAAGCTAAGAACAGTAAGTACTGTATACAATTTTTAAAAAGAGAAAACAGTGCCCACTTGGAGAAATGGATAGTCCCTTGCCCTCTTTTAAAGAAGGAAGGGAACTCATCTCAGGAAGAGACTTGAACTGGTGTGCCGAATACCTTGGACTGGGTGTCTTCTGAAGCCCTGCCTGATGGGGTGGCCACTTTGCGAGTCGGCTCTGAGGCCGCTGCACCTTCTAAAAGGGATGCCACGTTGAGTCTTAATCCCTTGTGTTTTTACAGCTATGCCCGGAGAGACAGCCCCACCTACGATCCCTACAAACGGTGAGTAGAAGCAGCTGCTACTCCAGTAACCTTGGGAGTTTTGTTCAGGTTTTTGTGGTCCTCTAATAAAACACCTCTGCTTGTAGAATGGAGTCAGTGGGTGTAGGAACATAACCGCCAAGCCAGCCCTGTTTCAAAAGGAGCTGGGATGATCCAGCGAGCGGGGAATAGAACCAAGATGCTTTGGCGGTACTGGGTTTTTTGTTTTTTGGTTCTCTGAGACACACTCCCAGTTTCATCCATGGTAAATTCAGAAACTGCTATGAATCCCAGCCGTTTCTGGCACTGCACCCAGCATAGCCCTGGCATACAGGACAAGGGCATTGAGAAGATGCACGAACAGGACACTTGAAAGCAAAGTCTTCCTCGGGATTCCATTTGGGAGCTCCCGATGGCTCTCGCTTTGCCAATCGAACGTGTCTTGACATGGGAAGCGATAAGCGACGGGCCGCAGACTGAAACAAGTCCGCGCTGCGGTTCTGCCGTCTCAAAGCGATGGTCTCTCCTCGCCCCCTAGATCGCCCTCCGAATCAACCTCCGAGTCCCGGTCCCGCTCTCGCTCGCCTTCCCCTGGTCACGAGGAGAAGATCACCTTCATCACCAGCTTCGGGGGCAGCGACGAAGAAGCTGCTGCTGCCGCCGCCGCCGCCTCGCAAGCCGGAGGAGCCCCCCGGAAGCCCACCCCCCTTGGCAAGGCACGCTCTGGCCAAGTGCAGCAGGGCAGCGCTGCGGCAGGTCATAGCGCCTCCTCCCGGTCGGTAACTTTCGCACCCGCCTTGTTTTCCCAAAAACCTTAAAGCAGAGACCATTCCGGGGTCAAAGGTTAATTTCTTACTTTTCCATCCTCCTCCTCCCCGTGCCCTCAGACCCGACCGTATTTGGGAACTGTGTGCCCATGGGTCGCTCGTGCTAGCCAGTCTGTGCCCAGTGCCTCCTTTCGGCAGAGTCTGATTGGGGAGGGGGGAAAGACAACGGCCTTTTCCTGCGGAATGCTGGGAAACCGAGGGCCGTTAGCCAGCAGGGGTGTCAAGGTGGGTGGGGATCCTCCGGAGCAGGGGTCGTCAACCCCCGGTCCGCGGTCCGGGTCCGTGGGCTTGCCGGAACTGGGCCGCGGATACGGATCTCCACCCCCCTGCACGCATGCGGGGTGTGTGTGTGTGTCACGCTTGCGCGGGGGGTGGTCGCGCCCGCGGTGGGCATGTCGCACTCGTGTGGTGGGCGTGTCGCGCTCTCGGTGGGCGTGTCATGCTTTCGCGCATGCGCGACACGCCCCCTGCAGGCGCGACACACCCACCGTGCGAGCATGACACACCCACCGCACAAGCGCGGGGGTGCCCCCCCGCGCATGGAGCTCGCTCCTCCCAGCCGGTCCACGGGCCCATAAAGGTTGGGGACCGCTGTTCCAGAGTATGCACCAAAGGTGGTGGGGGGGTGCTATTTCTTGCTTTTCATCTTGGACCATTCCAGCGAAAGCAGCTACCGTGGTTCTCTTCATTCGAGGAGGCGGAAGGTCAGAGACTCTGTGTGGCCAACGAGAATCGGTGTATATCTAGCTATCGCTTAGGCTAGGATGCTGGTTTATTGCAAGTTGAAACCTGAAGCTTCTGTCCACCCACCCATTCAAATTGCAGAAGAGATTATGATTACAGTATTGTGGAGTGAGGGCTTTTGAACTCTTATATAAAATGAGCTTTTAGCCAGGGTGGATAGAAATGAATGATTTTTTTAAAAAAATCAAATTGACAGAGGTCACCATTTAAATCTTTAAAAACTTGATTTTTAAAAATTTAAATTGTAAAAAAAATATTCAGTTTTTAAAATTTTAAGTTGTGAGTTACATTGTGATTTAAATCAGTTTTATATGCTAATTTATAGGCTAAAAGCAGGGTGTATTTGATTTAAATCAGTTTGATCTAAATCAAACACGCCCTGCTTTTAGCATATAAATCTAGAATATAAAATCACAATGGATAATACAGAGATGCTGTAAAGCGTCATACAAGAGAATAGGAGGAGTTGGATAAAGCAACGGTGGCAGTGAACAGAGGGTTTTTTTTCTGGGGGCTTCTTCAAAGACTTGGGACAAGTCACAGAGTAATGAATGCATCTCCTTTCTGTGGATTCCTGTGCCCAAATTTGTTCTGTCTTTGGATTCAGTCCACCGTGCTGCTTTTGAAAAATGTCCCTTTGCTATTCAATGGGAATCAAAAACCTGGTTGCTGTTTTTCTAAAACAACATTTGGAACGCTTGGGAACGGAATTAAATGTGCTTGTCCAGGAGCTGAGGCGAGATTCTGCAGCTTGCAGTGACCTCTTGCAATCAACCAGCCCGCCTTCCTTGCCTCCCAGGTAGACGGCATCCCGCTTTACGCCTGTAGCCCACAGAGTCTCCCGGGCCTTCCCACCTCTCTCACTAGGCCTTGCCGAAGAACGGACCGGGGTGAGGGGGGCTGTGAATGAGCCCTTTCTGAGCTTTTTGTGAGCTCTAAACATTATGATCCTTGAATTTTAAAACTCTGTAACCTATGGAATTACCTTTTCGGCTGGTTTTCTGCCGCCTGGGGCATCCCCTTGTGTTTCCGGCCCCTCCGTCTTTTCCTTGCGCCTGCGGTTTGCTGGCTTGCCCTCCTGTCAATAGCCAGCATTGTGCCTCTCCTCTTTGCAGGCGACGCTCCACCTCCTCTTCCTCCTCCACCTCGTCCACCACCTCGTCTTCAAGTTCGCGGTCCAGCTCGCGGTCCCACCGGGCCAGCGGCTACCACCGGGCCAGCCGTTACGGCCGCTCGCGCAGCCACCGGTATTCCCGCTCCCGTAGCAGAACCAGGCGATACTCCGCGGGAGGCTCGCGGGACGGCCGGCGTCATTCCAGATCGCGCTCGACGGAGCGGGGCTGGCGATACGGGTCCCGCCGCAGGTCCAGGCAAGTGGAGCGGTTTGGCAGGGCAGCTCCCCGGCAGGAAAGCGGGCTGCGGATTTCTCGACAGATCTGGGGCTCCTAACAAAAACGGCATTTCCCCACCCCACGACTTTTCTCAGGAGTCATTCCCGATCCGGAGAGCACTATCGGTGGAGCAGCGGCAGGGGAGGAAGGCACTGGAGTAGCAGCAGCAGAAGTGACAGTGACTCGAGGAGTCGCAGCAGGTCAGCGTCTCCGGCCAGAGAGAAACCGCTGAGGCCTGCAGCTTCCCCTGCTGTCGGGGAGAAACTGAAAAAGTGAGTGTGTGATCTCTTTTCCCCTGCTTTGAGGGAGAGCGAAACCTTTTCTTGTCACCCAACTGGGGAGGAGCGTGGGAGTCTCTACTTTTGCTGTACAGTGGGACAGCAGTATCCGTGGGGGGGTCAGTTCCAAGCCTCCCCCATGGATACCGAAAATCGTGGAAGTATCAAACACTATACATTGCATGGTCTCTGGCTTCCTCTAAGGGCCAGATCTGGTGAATACACCCTGGAAATATATATAGATACATATTTTTAGGGTTTTTTTTTTAATTTAGTATTTTCAGGCAGTGGATAAATGAATCAGCAGTTACTGATCCTGCGGCTACGGGTGTCCTCCTGTACTGTAACAGATAAAACCTCTTTATTTTTTCTTTCCTTTTCTCCCTAGGGCTGAAACTGCTGGTGGTAAAGAGACAGGAGCTGCCAAAGTCAGTAAGAATTTAAACCTCACATCTTAATTCCCATCATTGCTGAAAAAAAAGACAACAATAGAGATGCACAAAAAGGAGTGTTATATTTAGAGTTTTGATGGTTACACTTGTTTGCTTCCAACCTAGTTGGAGATGGTAGTTTTTTTTTGCATGTGCGCTGACTCATCATGGCACTCTTCGTCTCAAAATCTGCCTTTTTAAACCTGGTCTTTACCAGGTTGGCATTTATGGGGTGGAAGCTCCAGGGAAGAAATGTTAATGTTAGGATTGACCTTTGGGGTAAACACAACAAGTGTTGTGTGCCTAAGTGCGACTTCTCCTAAGTGGGCTAAAATCCAAGATGGGAGCTGATGATCTGGGGCCTTTTTGTGTGGGCAGACAAGGAGAACAGGATTATCTGCTGTCGGATCTTACTTTCTTTGTTCTCAGCATTTATAAATTGGCTTCCAGTCTGAAGGATCCTGCAAAGGCTTCCAGTGATCTCTCCTGCTAAGTTAAAAAAAAAGAAGGATCTTCTCCTTGTTGCTTGTGTTTGATGCTCCCAGCCCCGGACTATGTCTGTTCCCAGACCATCCCATGGGACATTTGGTATCAGAGCTTGTTGTTGGCTAAGGCCCGTAGCTCTGTGCCAGAGCCCATGCTTCTCATCTGTAAGGTCCCAGGCGATAGGGCCAAACATCTCCAGTTAGACAGATTTTGGCAGCCTGTTGGCAGAATGTCGGTGCCAGAACCCCTGAAGAACTTCTGCCGGAATAGAACAACTCAGGACTAGACCTGCGTTTCTGTTGGGTTCCCAGCTTTTTATGGTTTTTCCCCCGACCATTCTGAAAGGCCCAAATGCCTCATTGAAGGCTTAGTGACTGGCTGTTAAGAGCTTTTAAGTTAAAATAGGCTGATACAGTTTCAGTCCTGTCGTTTTTGTCCCTGACCCTATACATCACGAGAAAGTAGTACCTAAGAATTTATCTGAAGTGGAAGTTGGATCTTAGGATAAAAGAGGTTTCGCACCCTTGGTCTAGAGTCTAGACTCTAGACAGTAGCATAGCGTGGATCAGTAGAAGTCCTCTTAATGCACGACTGCCGTCTGTTTCCTTGGGACATGACCCTGCAGAGCCATTTTTAGAAAGACATATCTTGGCCAGTAGAGGGCGCAAGGGGGCTTTTTCGGTATCACCCAGTATGTGTCAGAAAACTAATGGGGTAGGGTGAGAGAATCACAGAAGTGAGTAGCCCTCCCAGGACCAGAGGGGGTGAGGGTGTCCAAAGGCTGTCCCTCTCTAGATTAAGCCCTTTTATAGAAAGGCAGTGAGAGGTGGAAAAACATTCTAGAGCCACAGGAGCTGGAGAGGGCTGGTGCAGCAGAACCAACTGGGAAATGCTCTCCTTTCAATGGCCTAACTCACCCACCAAGGTGGTTCAGTCTTAAACTGGATCTATGAGGATTGGTGGGATGCACTGTAGGTTGTTGAGCCCCCCCCCCCCCAAATAATCAATCTGGAAGAATAACCCCTGACTAAAGTCCAGTGTCCAAAGGGTAGACTGAAAGAGCTAGCAATAGAGATGGGCACAAACCGCTAGTTCGGTAGTTCGTGCCGGTTTGTTTTTCAGCCAAACAGGTGTTTGGCAATTCCCAGCCTTGCCTCCTCTGTCAGGCGCCTCTCCGGAGGCAGCGCCCTGGCTTACTTGCCCTGCCTCCTCTGAGCACTGCCTCTGAGCGGGTTCCTGCCTGAGGAGGCGGGACTGGGAAATGTCGAACACCTGTTCAGCCGAAAAACGAACCGCTGAACCGCCGGTGCTTGTTCATCTCTGGTCAGCAAACCATAATCAGGGATTTAGTACCGAGAAAAGCACACAGACTGTAGAGTTTTTTCCCTTAGGCTTTTTTTCCTTAAGTGAAAAAATAAATCTGAGTATGAATTAATTTCAGCATAGAAATGTGGAAATCTGTGAGTGGTTTGCCAGGTGGGCCATGGGAAGAAGAAAGGGAGACTCCGTGGAATTCCCTGATGATGCTGGCCAGAATCTCTATGCACTGTTCTGCTCACAGAACATGGTTGCAGGAGCGGTGGTGCTTTTTCAGAACATGGGCCAGGAAGTTTGCAAAGAAATGCCATAGAAAGCATCCAAGGCAATCTGGGGTTTGCGTGAGAGCAAGCTGAAGATGGCAAAACACAGTGGCTGGTTCTATTCTGCACAGGGTGCATGAGGCTTGAAGCCTCTACATTTCTAATAATCTTGATCAAACCCCTTTCTGGCATCGTTTCTAAAATCTGAGCTGTTTCACCTGTTGGGGAGGAGTCTGTAGTAGTACACAGTTTACTTTCGGCGGTTGAAATATTATTTGTTTTAATCGCTAAGGCACAACAAGTTCATTTGAGGTTAAAATAAATCCTACGGAACAGTAAACATTGCCGTCAGTGCAAACCGGAACCACAGATTCATGCTCCACAGAGATCATTTGTTCGAGCAGCAACTGTGAGCGTGGGTCTGTTTTCAAAATGTTGTCTCCCTTTGGCCAGGCTTAATGGAGAAGTACCCACTCTCCAGCTGACCTTGTCAGATGGCCCGTAAAAACAAACAACTTTTGGGTAGGTCTGATGAAATCTCTGCAGCTCCTCACTAGCTCGGAGAGAAAAATAAAGTCTCTCTGTCTTAAGATGGCAAGGAAGAAGAAAAAAAATAGTGTAATAGACCCACTATTTTTCAATAAACATTTGCAAATATAATATTGCCTGTTTGAAGGATGGGTATCCTCTGGATCTATTGGATTACAACTTTTATCATCCCCAGCCACCATGGCCTGTGAGCATGCTGGCTGGGGAGGGGATGATGAGAGTTGTAGTCCAACAGATCTGGAAGGCTCTTCAAGACACCCGATAAGCACTGGTACTCTTGTGGTTCAGCTATTTAGTGAACTCTCCTTGTTCAGCTTCTCTTCATTTAAACCACTTCCTTATTTGCCTGGGTGGTTATGATGGGATGCGCTGGGGGAGGGTGTGTGCTTTGTGTCCCAGTGTGCTTTTTGGAAAGTTCCGGCTGGTTCTCTGGAAGGGCTTCCCCAGTTGCATTTATACGTCCCTGGGCAGCTCTTGGCATGGGAAGAAGAAGGGCTTGAGAGTAAGTGGAGCAGAGGTTTTTCTGGGGTGACAAGTCCCAGAATCAGTGGCTGTGGTGGTTGGTTTGGGACATTGTAATCCAAACAAGTAACTTTTCCCCACGTTTTGGTAAAGTGGATTCTGAGGAAGTGGTTTGTCTTGTTGTGGGTCATGGAACAGGAATAGATATGTCGTTCGGAAGACAGAAATGCAGAGCGGAACCAGAGAGTTATAGGTTCTTCAAATAAGCTATGAGAAAGATGTTTGTAAGGTTAATGCATCCAGGAGAAGGCTGGCCATGACTGCATAGGTTGAAAATGACTGACATTCCACGGTGAAGCCCAAGAAAACATGCTGGAGATTTTCCAACGCCAACCTATGCCTGCTCGGATGCATTTCAGTTGCATGTTCTTGCAAACACAACGGTTGCTCCTTTAACATGGCCATGGCTTTTGCTTTGGAATTCCAAAACAAGTCATTCTCAAGAAAAGATCTTAAACGATACGCCTTCCAGACGTCTCACAAAGTGGGCCGGACGTGTCTGCTTGGGTCTGGACTTTGTACTTCACGTTGGCAACCACGAGTGTCAGAACCTCCACTTGTGAAAATAAAAAGAGCTGGGGTTTTCAAGGATCGTGTCGGGGAGCCACAGTGTGCTCCTTCCTAGATTTTGGGGAACTTGTGTCACCCACCGCTCATGAGGCTGAATTTGGCTCCAGGAAGGAGCACTGAAGTTCTACCAGGCAGTTAGAAGCAATAGAAAGCCCAGCTTTACAAAAGCGTTGGTAGCCCCCCATTTGTACAGCCGTCCTGGTCCCCAACAGAATGTTGTCTTCTAATCTTTGCATTTTGCACATACTAGCCAGAAAAAGGGGAGAATAAATTAATACTAATTGTCTGGAAGGGGATCTTGCACTTCGGAAATTGGGTTTTATTTAATTATTTATTTAAAAAATATTTTAGCCCACCTTTCTCCTTCAAAAAGGACCCAAGGTGGCTTACATTATTAAATTGCAAGATTTAAAATTAAAAAAAGAGTAAGTATGCAAGTATTTAAAAGAATCCAGCAAAGACCTCACTTAAACCCCCCTCCCCCAAACCAGTAAATAAAAGCAACTCCAAAAACACACTCAAAGCATTAAAGGTACAATCATTCATTCAAAAATCCCACTCAGGCAGCCCATCAATAAGGGAAGGCTTGCCTGAAGAGGAAGGTCTTTGCCGGCTTGTGGAAGGACAGCAAAGATGGGGCCAGGCAGGCCTCCTGTGGGAGGGAGTTCCAGTATCAGTCTGTGTTTACCTGTCTCTGTCCTTGCAGATGCTCTACCTGAATCAGGTGGCTTTGCTACAAGCTCTAGCTCTCAATCTCTGGCAAAGGAGCCCATAAACCTTAGTGGGCTACCTGTTAATTGCTCATGCAGTGGAGTTGACGTTCTCCTTCCTCCCGGCTTTCCGTGGCCCCTTTTGAACCAAGGTTGCTGCCTTGGAGTCCCCTGGAATAGAAAATCTCATATCTTAGTTTTGGGTGTTTTTTTGTGTGTGTGTGTGTTTTGGCATCTGTAACAGGGTTGTTTGGTTGACAATTTGCCTTAGTGTCCTCCCTTCAAAATTGGGGTCTTCCTTCAGTATTGACTTGTTGGAAAATCCAATACTTTTGTGGCACCTTAAAATCTAGCCAGGTTTGTGGGCTGCCGTCTGCAAACGTTTATCCCAAATAAGCCTGGTTACTCTCTATAAGGTGCTACAGGATTTTCTATGGTTTTAGTTACCTGTTTAGAAATCTGCTTATTTTTAGTAGGGTTTGTCTTTCTTCGGAGCCTTCTCTTCCCGCGAATGCCTTATCGAACCTCAATTTGATAGCGAGCTCAGGCTGACAAGCCAATATTTAACACTTTTCTGTTTGCCTTCTCATTGTAGCCGAAACTGACCCCGCAGGAGAAACTGAAGTTGCGCATGCAAAAGGCGCTTAACAGGCAGTGTAAGCATCCTTGGGGCTGTTGGACGGGCAGGGAGGGACGCGTGATGCAGGGAAGCTATTTTCTTCTCTTCCTGGTTTGGTTCTGTCCGCACCCCACTCATCTCCCCTTTCTGTCTCTTCAGTTAAAGCAGATAAAAAAGCCGCCCAGGAGAAGATGATGCAACAGGAACACGAAAGACAGGTAACCAACACATCCATCGTTCTGTGGTGGGGAAGAACAAAATCACAGAGAAGCTTCTCCTGTTGCTTCTTTACAATCCCTCCAAGTGTGGTGAAGATTGGGTTTCAGATGTCTGAGTTATATACTCATAAAGTGGGCCCCCATCAGGAAAATGCCTTTTAGCACCTGACTTGGGGAAACCGAATCTTCACCAAAATTGGAAGGATCGTAGAGGAGAGTCAGAAGCTTCTCTGTGATTTTGATGTCTCTAGGTGCCTGGGGGAAAATTTCCACTCTTTGTGGGTGTATAATTTGGACATCGGGTGGGGGGGGGGGCTGTTTTATAGCCAAATGAATTGACGAATCAAATTGCTAAAAATCCATTGATTCATATTCATCTGGGCATTGATTTGTACGAATACAAATAGGTGAATTAACGATTTTTGAACAAATTTGGTGATTTGTTTTTTTTTAATGCAAGCCCTCTTTTTATTCTTCTTCTTATGTGGGACATGATTTAGTCTGGCTTTGCCGCTATGTAGGTTTTGCTGCTCTTTTTGGGACTCGGCCTTCTCTTGACTTTTGCATCACCTTCTTCTCTCTTCTTCCAGGAGCGAGAGGACGAGTTGCGTGCCATGGCTCGGAAGATCCGGATGAAGTAAGGCCTTCCTGCAGTTTTCCAGTTCCCTCGCCGTGGAGTGGTGGGGGAATGGGTGGTGGGGGTGGGAGACGGATTCGTTGGACGTCTGCTTCTGTTAATCTCCAGCGTTCCTCCTGGCAGGGAACGGGAACGTCGGGAGAAGGAGCGGGAAGAGTGGGAGCGACAGTACAGCCGCCAGAGCCGCTCTCCCTCCCCGCGCTACAGTAAGTGCCTGGCGCCGAGGAAGAAGATTCGGTGGTCGGCGGGGTCGGGCATGGGAGAAAAGACTCTAGAAATATAAACGTCTGGGATTTTTCATCATTAGAAATAGATATTTGGGGGATTTTTCTTTAATATTTTTAATACAGTAGGACTGCTTTCTCTGCGGGATCACTATCCGCTGATTCACTTATCCGTGGTCTGAAAATGTTAAAACTTGGGGCTCCCCACTCAGATCTGTAGTCTCCAAAGGAGTGGGGCTGCCCTGACTAAAATAGTCATGGCTTTTGCATCTTTCATAAGGGACGGCCTTATCTGGGTGGGTGGTTTTGTCACACACCCCTCCCCGTGGAAAGCGGTGATCTACTAGATCTAGATCTACTCTCAAGCATCAGCTTTGCCTCCAAGCCTGTTGCTCTCTTTGGGTGTTCTTCTTTATAAGGAGTGTAGAAGGAGCCAGGGGGTGATACTTGAGCTTCGTGTCCCTAACTATAGAGCTCCCGGTGTTGCATGAGGTCAGAAAAGGAAGTCTCCTTGTATTCAGCTGAAACTCTGAGAAAGCCAGGGCTCCTGGCTGTGGATTTTTTTACAGCTGCTTTTCAGCCTCTCTCTGCCAATGCAAGAACATTAGGCGTGGAGAAACCGGGACTGGATTGTACCCCCTTATGTACTTGCTAGTCAAAACAACATATCTGATGTTTTTCAGGCAGCACTGTGGCCCAGGAGCATGGCTCTAAGGGGCAGATCCTTGTGAATTTTCCATATGGGATCCCAGTGCCCCCTTTCCAATTGCAGAACACAATTTTCAGGCGCAGAGATGACCTGCGATGTGTATGTGCTACCTTGTGGGTGTTGTGGCTCTTTGTTCTAGCTTCGTCCTCACTTGGGCAGCCCACCTTCCTCCCGCTGTCCTCACCCACATGGGCAACTGGGCTTCCAACGTGGAATGGCTTGGCTCCTATTTTTGTTAGGTGGCAGCCATTTTGGATTCCTGAAATGTATTTCCTGGGGCCAGGGTGGGAGGGCAATAGGGGAAAAGGTCTTGGTCTGGAGGGCACGCCTCATGTTGTTTCTTGTAGATGCTTCTCCAGTAGCCTCCACCCAAATGCTGCATCCCTCTCTTACCAAGAAATTGAGTTATTTAATCCAAGTAGTGAAATGGCTACTAGAGATGGGCATGAACTGGTTCGTCCCAGTTTGTAAGGGCAGCAGCTCCCCTGCCTCCTCAGGCAATCAGCCCCTCACCAGGCCCAGCTCACTTGCTTTTTGAACCTCCTTGGCTAATCTCCCAGTCACAAGCAAGAGCACAGACTTCTCTGCCCCGCCCTTTCGTCCCGAGTGGGAGATCAGCCAAGACGGTGGGGCAGAGCAGCCTGAGCTGTTGCCGGGACTGGAAGATCAGTTGAGGTGGTGCAGGAAGCAAGCAAAAAACAAGCAAGCTGGGCCTGGAGAGTGGCTGGTGGAGCCCGAAGGGGGGGGGGGGGGGAGAGAAGCAGCATGTGTTTTGCCACCTTTACGAACCGGGACGAACCAGGATGAACTGGTTCATGCCCATCTCCAATTGCTACAATTCTGGTGAAGTGCTTAGAGGATGTTGACTCTTTCTCCTCCATTTGTCTTTCAGGTCGAGAATACAGCTCTTCAAGGAGGTAATCCCTGCTTCTTTTCATAGCAGTTGAAGGGGTGACTAAAATGAATAGACCTGTTGCTGAAAGAGCTGATCTAAATTAGGGCTACCCTTCTGGCTTTCCCTCTTCTGAAGCATTAAATCCATCAGTGAGAACTGGGGGATTATATGTGTTTGCTCTTTAACGCCAGGTGGAGAAGGCTGCCTTAGATATAGGGTGAGTGAACTCTCCGGTGTCCCAGTGCCGTGCACATATTTACAGGAACGCCATCTGTGATCTCTGCTCATTGTTTCCATTCCGTTGAATGTGTAGGTGCTAGGCCCTGAGTCTGCCTTTCTTCCAAGAAACGAGGAGCATCCTGTACGGATGGGCCGAGAAGCTCTCGCTTCACCAGATGATGTAGGCCAGCGGTCCGCAACCTTTTTCGGTCCGCGGACCGGCTGGGGAAGGCGGGGCACCCCCCGCGCTCATGCGCGAACAAGCGTGCGCGCTTGCCCGTGCGCATGCGCAAATGGCGGCGCAGCGCTTGCACAGGCGCAAACGGGATGTGCGGTGGTGAGTGCGTGCGGGGGGGGGCGGGAGGTCTGTCTCGGCGGCCCGGTCCGGCTCAGGCCACGGACTGGCACTGGGCCACGGACCGTGGGTTGGGGACCTCTGATGTAGGCGCTTCAAAACTCCATCGAAGATGACTAAAGATCAAATATTATTGGACTTGTAGTCCCCACACATTAGGAGAGCCAAAGATATCCTGACTCCGATGCATCGACTTCCCCCATTTTTACCTTTTCAACAGTCCTATCAGATACATTGGGCACAGGGGAAAGATGTTCCCTTGGGCCACGCGGCGAGGTTTCTAATTCAACCTGAAATCAACATGGTTTTTTTGGTCTGCTGTATTGCACTGGGGTGATAAAATGGTGATTGCTCAGTGAGTTAGGTATCTGGATGTGGAGCCAGAGGTTGGGAATTTGATTCCCCCATGGTGTCTCCTGGGAGTAGAGCCAGCCTGGGTAGCCTTGGGCAAGCTGCGCAGTCCCAGGATTTCTCCCCCAGAAAAAGGGAAGCGTAAACCACTTCTGAGTACTCTCTACCTGGAAAACCCTGGAAAGGGTTGCCATCAGTCAGAATTTGTATTGCACTGACTCTCCTTGATGCTTAGTAGAAAATGTTATTTCAAATGTGTACGTAAACAGCATTCCCCTGGTATCTCGTCCTTTCTCTCTGTAATTTGATTTATTGTTATGTCTCGTACAGGCACTCCCGATCCCGGTCTCGGAGCCCCCACTATCGCCACTAGTCTGTCTTCTGCTGCGCAGCCAAACTCCCCTCTTCCTGGTTCACTGGGACCCTTGTAACCCTGTTGTGTAATAATGCTGTACATTGCTGCTTTTGTTTCTAAGTTGTCAAAAAATAATTAAAAAAAAGAGCCAAAAGTTACCTGTGTCTAACCATGGTGTTCCTTTTAAAAAATACAGCTGTTGCCCTTGTTTTTTCCTTTCATTTGGCACTTGGAAAATACACTTACCACATAATTTTTCCCGTGCCACCTTCTGTTTATATTTGCCCATAGAAAACATGCAGATTTTCTGAAGTCGCCTTGTTTTTAAGACAGTGGATCAGCAAATCAGTGGATACTGATCTCAGATAAGGTAGTATTCATGCAGATTTTCTGAGGTCGCCTTGTTTTCAACACTGCATGTATCAGCGAACAAGGAAAGTGAGCCAAAAATGCTGCTTTTTAGACACATTTCTTTGAGCATCAGCGCTGCCAGATTGAGGATCCACCCCACTATTAGATGGATGTTCAGTCTGATCCAAGAGGCCACTTTTGATGTCCTTAAGCCTAGAAATTTGAATAACTTGGCTGCTGCCACACAATACTGTTGAAAGGCCTGGGGAAGGAAAGAAAGAAAGAAGACTCTGCTTCTTCCCAATTTTCTTTGCCCAAATATTTTCTACCTGGACAACTAAAAGTCTCTCTTTGCTCACCAGTGTGTGGTCATTTGCAAGGCTGGCTGACTAACAGGTCAGACTTGTTTGAACGTTGCACTGTATCTGGAAGCAGGAGGCTGAAATGTGCAACTGAGTGGTGGTTGTGATCTGTGGGGCTGCCGTATGTATTAAAAATACATGACTCCTTTCCTTCTTTCCATTTGATCTAAAACTGTTCCCAGAGACTGATTCAGGGTTTCCACTGCCTCAACAATAGCCGTGAGAGAGCCTGTTGCCTTCGAGGCAGACAGGGTGGGGTGGGGTGATTTCTTACAGCTTCAGGCTGATGAAGCTTGGTGGAAGGAGCACAGTTTACTTTCACCTGTTGTAGCTATGAGCAATATAACCTCAAATAGTGTCCAGTTTGTTAGGAAATGGAACTTTTAGCAAACAGCTGCATTATTTTTTCCTCTGGAACAGATTCCTTCCTTCCTGAATTGTTAATTTAGGAGGAACTACTGAAATTTAAACATGACAGCTCTGCCCCCTTTCCCTGTGGGGAAATAAATTTCCTTGGAAGTTTATTCGGCTCTCATGGGTGTACACCTTGCTGGGGTTCCCATTTATATCACGAGAAAGAGATGGTGTTCTTTTCTGCAACTGTTAAGCCAGAAGGAATGGCTTGCTACCATAGCTAAGATCTGATGGGTAGGAGGCAAGTACAGAGAAATGGGCCCCTTTAAGCTCACAAGAGGGTCATGTGCTCACGGCACGTATTTCTGTGGTCACTGCTCTGTGGATTTCAGAGCTTGCTTTCTGCAGTACTTAAAGCAGAGAATGCTCGTCTAGAACAGAAGAGCATTTATTATATATAAAAAAAGAAGCCAGGCCGGGAAAAGCCCTCAAAGTTCAAAGGAGTAAGCAATGATATCCGAGCAGCGTAGGAGCGCTTCTTTCTGTATCCCCAGAGGAGTCTGTAGTTCAGAGACCTGGAAGTTCAGGATGTCGATGTCGGAGGCTCCGAACAAGGCGGTGACGTTGACCCTTTCGTACATGGTGAAGTGGACAGGCCGTCCAGCCATGGCCCGCAGGCTGCGCAGGTAACGCTCCCGCAGTGCCACTCGGCTTTGCTGCTCCTGTTCCAAGTTTTCCGTGTTCCCGGAGCCCATGGAGGAGAGGCTGGCAGGACCCAAAATCTGGAAACGAAGAGAGTTGGGATCAAACCCTCTTGAGCCATCCGGTCCACGGGGCAGGCGAATGACAGCAACAGGGACCTTCATTGTACACATTGTACCCTGCTGACACAAAGGAAAAGAAAACATTAGAAAGGGATGTGGCTTTACATCTCCTCACGTCACAGCTGTCTGTTCAACTGTTTGGAAAGATGCGTTGCTGTTGACACTACTTTAAAACATTTCCTGCCATCAAGGTAAGGATTCCATTAATATCTTGGCTGGAAAGCACCGGATCTCTTCTGATGGAGACGCTTACTGAAATAAACAGCTGTGATTCACTTCTGTTACCCTGCTCTCCAATCACAAGGGTAGCTGCAGTGGGTACCCTTTGTGGTTGGTGAAGTGGAAGGCAGAATGTCCATGATGGGAGGAGCCGAGGGTGAGGTAGGTACATCTCCCATGTATGCCACCAGGCAGAAATACAGAAATGTTCTGTCTTTAGTAAGGCAGCAGGCAAGAGTGGGATGGCTGTGTCTAGCCTCAGGCAGGGTAATGACTAGTTTACGGCAGAGGTCGTCAAGCCCCAGTCCGCGGCCCGGTGCTGGTCCGTGGCCTGTGCTGGACCGGGCTGCGGAGACAGACCTCCCGCCCCCTCTCCCGACAGCTGCTTTGCGCCTGTGTGTGCGTGCCAGCGCCGGCGTGAGCGCTCCCCCACACCTTCATGCATGTGCCTGTGCGCCCGTGTGAAGGGGTGGGCGGGCGGGCGTGAAGGCGCTCCTGCGCATGCGCGAAGGGGTTGGGGAGCACTCACACCTGCCTTCCTCAGAGGCTCAGCCAGTCCGCGGTCCCAAAAAGGTTGGGGACCGCAGCTCTAAGGGATAAGCTGCCACTGTTAAAAATCTGTTTTATTTCTAAAGAGAAACCCGTATATCCTAGAAACTTCAGGTTGACAGTGTGACAAATGTACAGAAATGTGCAAAACTAAGTATCTAACAGTGGTAACCTGGGCTAGACCAGAAATGACCGAAGTAGTTAAGGCACTGCTTCTAGGAAAACAACATGCTTTGTTTTCAGTCGCTGATGTATTTATTGTTCGTATATGTTTTGTGGGAAAGGGAAGAGAAGCAGCTTGTGAGCAAATGAAACAGGCTTGCAGTGCTTCCCTCCTTCACTAAGGACTCCCAGTGAACTTGGCGGATGAGTGAACCTGGCAGACGAGGCCCTCTCCCCGCGACGGCAGTAAAGATTGTGGGTCTGCTGCCCTCGGAGAGTTCACTCAAGCTTGTAGACTTGTAAACAGGAAGTGTTACTGTGCACGGACAGCCTATTTTCCCCTCTGGACGGCGGCGGCACCAACTTGACGCTCCCGGACTGTGCCAACATCCCCTGTGGCGGCCGGCCAAGCCCAGGGTCACCAGCGAAGAGGATGTTTTCCACGCAGAGCTGGGGAAAGAACCGTCTGCGGCCAAGGACAACTCCGGCACAAGAAAAAGGAGAGCGGGAGAGGCTGGCCCGGGGCAGAAGCAGACACTGAACATGGAGCCCGAACTTTTGGTGGCCCTGTGCAATTAAGCAAGTCCTAATTATTTGTGATGTAGCTATCGGTGCTGTCACTCACAAGTCTGGAAAAAGCACAGCTACAGAACTCTAAGGCCCTTCCAAAAGTCCTTGGTGGTAGCCGGGAGGAAAACATGACAAGCGAAGACATGTGAAAATCAAAGGACATGCCATCCCTCTTAAGGAGGGCAATTCCTAAACATCAGGGCGTGATGCATTTCGGCTAGAGATGGGGGTATTTGTATTCATGCATCCGCCGGCGGAGGATGTGTGAGTGGACAGTCCGGCCCCTCGTTCAGTCCAGCTACGCAGGTATATTCATATTCGTATATGCCCATCTCTAATTATGGCACAAAATTAACTGGAATAAGATGCAGAAAGCCAAACAAACCCAATAATTAAGCCAATAGTCTGATGCCCCTCTGTATGATTCCACAAGCTGATCCTCCCATCCCTTCTCATCTGCCCATTAATTCACCCTTCTCATTCCACATTATGCCTTGGCTAGCTGGATAATAAATGAGTTGGGTAGCTGGGTTCCGAGTTCGATTCCCCACTGTGCCTCCCAGCAAGAAGCTAGCCAGCGTAGGTGCAGTGCCAGAGTGGCCCTAAAAATAAAAAAATATATAAAAAATAAATAAATAAAAAGGGAACTGGCTAACCGCTTCTGAGGATTTCAGACCTAGAAAACCCCCAGCAAAGGGTTACCATAAGTTAGAGTCAACTTGACAACACACAGTTATCAGTTGTACGCTGGCTCCATTATGTGAAGAAGAAAGTGAACGGCACAGCCGTGTTCCTCATCCTCCAGAACAAGGAAATGTTTCTGTGTGCCCTGCCAAATCTTCCTTCCCCCACCCCCTGCCCCGAACCTGACCCAGTTAACAGTGGTCATTCCTCCAGTCCTGCGCCTTGGTTTCATGCGTTCTCTTTTCTACAGACACAGGCCCTCCACCGTCAGATCAGTCTACACTGGGAGTTCTCCTGTATTTCCAGTGGATCCGTCAGGAACAGTTGCTCTCAGCAGAAAAACACAAGAGAAATCCTGTTCTTGGATGAGGCTGCCTATAGCACCCTCTGCATCAGTCCGTGTTCTGGGGTCACACATCTCCAAGCAGGCACACAGAGAATCTTATAGGGATGCAATATGTTGCACAGACAGGGGACAAAAACAAACGATTAAATACGTGTATCCACATAGTCAAAGCTATGGTTTTTCCAGTAGCGATGTATGGAAGTGAGAGCTGGAACATAAAGAAGGCTGACCGCTGAAAAATTGATGCTTTTGAATTGTGGTGCTGGAGGAGACTCTTGAGAGTCCCCTGGACTGCAAAGAGAACACACCTATCCATTCTGAAGGAAATCAACCCTGAGTGCTCACTGGAAGGACAGATCCTGAAGCTGAGGCTCCAATACTTTGGCCATCTGATGAGAAGAGAAGACTCCCTGGAAAAGACCCTGATGTTGGGAAAGGGTGAAGGCAAGAGGAGAAGGGGACGACAGAGGACGAGATGGTTGGACAGTGTCATCGAAGCGACCAACATGAATTTGACCCAACTCCGGGAGGCAGTGGAAGACAGGAGGGCCTGGCGTGCTCTGATCCATGGGGTCACGAAGAGTCGGACACGACTAAACAACAACAACATGAGCCGGGTGTCCTTCTGAGGTGGGGCAGAGAGCGCAAGACAGCAGAAGGTTGGCGATGCTACTCTTAATTCCTTAAAGGCAGAATAGGTTTGGTGTCTTCACGACGGGAGCTCCGTGCACAAACTGAGAAAAAAAGGGAAGCTGTTGATTTTTCAGCCAGAGGTAGCACATGTGTTTCCTAGAAGTGCAAAGGTTAAAAATCAACTGCCAGGCAAGTGAGCAGTAACACATCTACTACGTACGATCTCCAGGGCTCTTTTGGATACTCCTGAGCTCTGTCTGGTTTGGATCTGGAAAAGAGAGCCGGAGCAGGTGATCCTGCCTGAGAAGGCTAGCAGCCGGCTAAGAAACAACGGTGCTCTGTTAACACCTCCGTCTTGACCACGACTGGCAGCCAAAGTAAGGAACAGCACTATCCAAACTCCTGGCTCAAGGGGAAATCGTTTCGTCCTGGCAGGTTCAGGTGAGTTATAGCATTTGCAACCCCACGAGCAGGCCACAGCCACATCCTTTGTCAGCCTCTTCTTCCATCACACAACGAGGCTTCTGGGAGGAAATGCCACTGGTTTAAATTTCAAGCGGAGGCTACCCTCCCCTGCCCCCCCTGGCCTGGACAGGTCCTGGATCGAGCCGCATTCCTGCGTGGTGTGTTTGTTCCTAAAGTCCGATGATTGCCATGTTTCCTTCAGAGCTCCTGTTTATGCGCTCTTTCCACAGCCAGCTCATTCCCGACGCGTGCTGTCTGGCCACAGAGGAAACCCTGGCCCCTGGAAGCCCTCGCAAGCTGGGCTGATAAGAACTGACCCAAGCCTGATGCACTCTCAGGCATGACACCGAGAGCAGGAGGGGGAAGGGAGCCGTTTTCCCAGCCACAGGAAGGGCTTCTGTTTGAACATGACCTTGGAAGAGGCATCAGTGTTACTGTAGTGACAGTCAAGACATTAAACATCAAAGCCAGCTTTGAGCCTGTCGGTATGGAAAAGCTCCTCTTTGGGGGAGAAAAAACCCTGTGCCAGCAAAAATCCCGTTCAACATATCCCGAGCCAAGGAATTTAAGGCAATCTTTTGAAAAATGTTTGGATCAGTAGAGGAGTCTTCGGGGTGGTGGTGGTGAGTGAGTGAGGATGCCCGTATGGATGAAATGATCAACTTCAGGACTAGGTCCAGTCCATGAGAAGCCGGAGTAGGAAATCTAATGGGATTGGCGCCAACACAGAACCGAGTGGTAGATTTCTGAAGGTCCAGGGTCAAGACACATCTGGTTTTGGAAAAAAAAGTCTTTGCTGCAGAGCTTGATGGTAGTCAGCAATTTACCCCCAAACATAGCAAAATGGCAAAAAACAAGCAAAAACAAAACAAAAACCACCCACTTCCTAAAGGGTGTAAAGAGCATTGAGGGCTCATCTTATAAAAGCTAGGGATCATTGGGGCTCACATAGGGGGCAGCCTACGGCATCTGTGCCTTCTGGCTATTTCTCAAGCCTTGTGGGAAGAGGTAGCCAAATTCAGCCACCTCGTTCATTTGGCTTAAGAGCTCCCTGGGTGTTTCCTAAAGTTTCGGCAGTACATCTCCCAGAATCCCCCAGCGAGAATTCAGGCTAGGGGATTCTGGGAGCTTAGTGCAAAAGGATGACTTTTCCAAAGTTCGGGCTGTAACTATACTCCTTTTTCCCTTCCTGGGAAGAGCATCCACAGGATACCCTCACTTTCAGGGCAAGATCCTAAAGACACTGTGGCATCCAAAAAAAAGGGCCACCAGAGTGCTAAAGGGAGAAACTTGCAACCGTTTGTTTGTTCTGGCTCAGGCCCCTTGCCTGGTTGACATCACATCCTGAAGGCGGCGAGACCCGGCACCTCCACAGGCAGGGTGGGCAGGGCCTGGACGCTCTGGAGGGAGAGTCCGGAGCCAGCCCCTCTCATTTGCTGAGCGAGGCAGGAAGGAGTGCAGCCATTGCCCAGGACGACTGGGAGATGCCCACAGGACGACGAGGGCGCTGTCTTGGCATGGGGGACCCAGAACAAACACCGGTGGGGGGAAAGGCGTGAAGACCAGAAGCTGCAAAGGGAAGACCACTGGGACTGGAAAGAAAGGGGAAAATGGGTTCTTGCCAACCTCTTCAACTTTTGCAAGTAAGTACTTCCGAGAGGGAGGAAAAAAACAAACTTGGCTGTAGCGTCAATAACAGCGCAGAGAGCAGCACGTTGCTTTTTGCAAGGTGCTTCCTTGGGATCCAAGAGCAGCACCATCATTGGGTGCTCCTCTTTCTACTACTTTGGAAAGCAGTGATTGGAGCCTGGTGAACAGGGGTAGTCAAGGAAAGTTCTGGCACTGAGGTTCCCCCCCAATTCCTGTGAAGCCCCACCCCCAGCAGAAAACCCACCTAGTTTACTTCACCCTCGTGCATGATGCCACGTTGTGACCGGGGTCACTGCAAATGGACGTTCTTGCCTGAATCTTTACTCTCGCCTTCCTTCACCTGCTTCCTGTTCCCTGCGGCCTCAACCAAGGGCTGCTGGCATTTCATGGGTGCGGCTAAGAAAAAGAGGGCATCTTTGGCCAAGGCTATTTATAAAGACACCCAAACAATAAAAAGCAACTACTTCATGGCGGCAAATGATGTCGGCTTCACTGGCCATTGTGGCAAGTCCTCTGTGCCTCTTCCATTTGCACAACCAGGGCTCATATAATCTACAGATGTTGGAAAAGCGAATGAGGGACCAGATGATCCCCATGCCAGAAAGAGATTGGGGTACGAGTCTTGACAGAGATGCAGATGGAGCAAAAATTGGAGAAGTTCCAAGACTACAGTTGCCATGTTAGCTCTGGAATTCTAGGGATGGAGTGGGGCGGGGGGAAGAGAGAGGAACTTTTCCAAATATGTCCATCAACAGAGTCTGTGACTCTGACCCACCTTGCTTGTTTCCCCATAATGCCCTCAAAGGTAGAAGTACAATTCAAATAAATGAAAACTGTCTAATATAACATTCTGCCCAGTAAAGGCACCTCTAATTTATCCCAACACATTTTTAGCACTGAATTTGTTCTGCAAAGCAGAAGGGGGTACTCAAGTTAAGTGGACTTGTTTGGTTTTCCCTTCCATTCCACTGTCTCTTAAAGTTTCCAAGTAAGGCCTCTGTAAGCAATCTTTTCTTACAAGGTCTTACCAATAGGGGCTGAAAGAGATGCAAAAGTACACACCCTGAGGCTGTGCGCAAACACAACACATTTGACTGAACGGCACTGAATTATACTGACATGCAGCATGGGGGTCATGTTCTGAACTGTCAACACGGGGGTGCTATTTCTCCACTGATTCATAGAAAAAAGCAAAGCAACTTCCAGACAGTAACAGAGACATATGATTTAGTAATGTAATTCTGTATGTTTAGGCTTTATTTGCTGGGGAGGGGGGGAGACAGGGAATTGAGTTTTGTCTCTCTGCCCCATGGAACACCCACTGCCTATTCTTCTTTTGGCTTCCCCAGTTCCATCATGGTTTCTGGTAAATTGCCTGTCCTGTTGATTCCACTCATTCCTCTCATCATCTGTGGATCCAGAGGCTCCCAGGCAGTGACTCCTGGAATCAGCACACATGACACTAAGGAGGCACCGATCCAGGCCCTCCAGACCATCTTGTTAAGACGCCTGGGCCTCCAAAAGCGCCCAGAGCCCAAACCAGGACTTGTGATTCCCCAGTACCTGTTGGATCTGTACCAGTTCTGCTTAGGAAAACCTCCTCCCTCCCTCCAAGACACTGACCTTCCCTTCCTGGAGGAGCAAGCTGGAAGAGCCAACACCGTGAGGACGTTCCACCATACTGGTGAGGCCCCCTTTTTGCACCTGTTCAGATCTATGGAGATGGGGTGGGGGCAGGCTCTGGTTTAAAAATGGCTGGTAAGGAAGTCAGGATGGAAGCAGGACTCAAAGGGGGAGCTGGGCAACACAGTGCAAAGCAAATGTGAACCTGCATGAGTGCAGGTGGAAATCTATGCTTTGAGCCAGCTATCTGGGCTTCTCTGGTTCAAGAGGTGGAGTCTAGTGCCACCTAGAGAACACGGCAAACAACTACAGCACACAATTAAGTCTGGAGGATGAGCCGTCTCAGCATGTTGGCAAAATTAAAGAGGAAAATGAAAGGAGAGAAAAAAAGGAGTGGGGTTGGAGGAGAGGTATGTTAAAGACTAACAGATTTATTTCAGTGTGGCCTTTCGTGGATCAAATCCACTCCTACTGACACAAGACGTGCAAATACCATGTCCTCTGCTGTTGTTATGTCCCGTCAAGTCACCTCTGACTCATGGCAACCCTACGAAGGAGTGCTCTTCAAAATGTCCTGTCCTCGGCTGCTCTGCTCAGTTCTTGCAAACTCACATCTGTGGAGTCAGTCCATACCATATCCGATCTTCCTCTTTTTCTGCTGCCTTCCACCTTTCCCAGCATTATTGTCTTTTCCAGAGGATCCTGCCTTCTCAGGATGCGCCCAACAGTGCAGCCTCAATTTAAACATTTTGAAACTGAGCCTCTGAGAAATACGAGAGAAGCAGTACAACTTATCACCCTGGCTGGGGGCCTGCAATGGCAACTCATTAACAGCTTGATAGTCTTGTTCCTGCGCTGATGAACCACACCCCCTTTGGTCTCTTATTTGTCTCCTCACCTGCTCGTGACGCTCACTGCCATGGAGACACGCGTAAATATAACAGATGTAGTATTTGCACTCTCTTGATTTTGATCCCCAAAAGCTCACCATGACACAAATCAGTTAAAGTGCCACCGTAGTTGGCCTCCCCTCGCCCTCTTCTTTAGCTTTGCCGACAGCTAAGCCTGGCCCTCGTCATTCTGGCGCTTTCCAAATGTCTTGGAGAAGCGTTCTCAAGAATCCTGATCACTGGACATGTTGGCAAAAACGGGTGGGAACTGAAGTCCAAAACATCTGGGGGCATTAGGCTGGGGTAGGAGGGGCTCCTTGAAAGCAGACAACATCTGCAAATGTGCTGAACTGTGCACTGTCGGGTTTTTGTGTTACTTCAGAGACTAAGATGTTCCTTTTTTAAAAAAAGCCTAAAACTGAAATCATGAAAACAATACAAATTAGAGTGCTGAAGTAGTAAATTAAAAACTGGGAAAGTAGTTTCTTCCTTTTAAAAAACATCCTCAATTCACTCCTTTGTTTCTCCCCCAGAAGAAGGGAATGGTAAGCCACTTTTGAGTATTCTCTACTTAGAAAATCCAGGAAAGGGTTGCCATCAGTCAGAATCGATTTGACAGCATGCAGTTTTAATAAAGGTATTACCCACCCTTGTATTTGAGTTTTTTAAAAAAATATTTCATAGATTTATTTTCCATTTCAAGATGACTTAGATTAGTCGTGATTATCTTAAGCCCCACTGATTTCAATGGATTCTCCTTGACTTACAACTTAGTCAACTTTAAATATTCAAGTCAACCTTCTTTAAGTGGAAAAAATAATAATAAATCGCATTTCAGCAGCAATATATATTGGCAGAGAAGAGCCTCTGCCTTCAAGCCATGCTTTGGAGCATCCCAGGAATACCTGGCCAGCTGTTACAGAAAACAAGACACAGGAAGAGAGGGGGCCTTGAGGATCATGCCAGGTAGTTTGGATATTTGATGTTCAGTCCTCAATTTGTTTCTAACTTCTGCTCCATTTCTCTTCTAGAGACTCTGGATCTGGTCTCTGAAGCAGTAGGAAGTTCATTCTACTTCTTGTTCAATCTCACCTTGCTGCCAGCTGACGAGGAGGTGACCGCCCTTGAGTTGCGACTCTACCATTCAGAGAAGGAAAGCAAGGGTTTCCAGATCAACGTCTATCACGTGATGGATCCCCCACCCATTTCTGGAAACAAGAGCAGACTCCTTGCTCAGAAATTCTTGGCTCTCAGCCACCCCAAGTGGGAAGGTTTTGACGTGACCGCGGCTTTCACAAAAGCCAAGGACCAGAAACGTCACCTTGGTTTTCTCATTGAAGTGGAGCCCCCAAATAGTAGCCATGTGCCACAGCACCACCGGGTCCCGCTTCGAGCAAGACGGTCTCCTGGAGAGGAAGAGACTCAGTGGGCTCTGGAAAGGCCTCTACTGGTCACCTATAGCCACGATCAAAGGGGGCAGCCTCTGAGCCGTGGAAAAAGACACAGCAGAAGCCAGCTTGGCAGACTGTCTCAGAAAGGAGGCAGAAAAACTACACATGTCCCCACCTCCAGGAGCAAACCCAAAAACCTGAAACCCAAGACCAAGGTCAACACAAAGTGCCGAAGGCACCGCCTCTTTGTAGATTTCAAGGCAGTTGGATGGAACGACTGGATAGTCGCCCCCAGTGGCTACCATGCTTTCTACTGCTCTGGGGAATGCCGCTTCCCACTAGCTGACCACATGAACTCCTCCAGTCATGCTGTGGTGCAGACGATGTTAAATTCTGTCAACTCCAAAGTCCCCAAGCCATGCTGCGTCCCAACAGACCTCAGCCCCATTGCGATGCTCTACTTGGACCAACATGACATGGTGGTCCTTAAGACCTACCAGGACATGGTGGTGGAGGGCTGTGGGTGCCGGTAGAAACACTCTCTGTCAACACAGAACACTTTCAGCTAGCCAAAGAGAGTATCAGACAGCAAGCTTTGGCAGAAATACTTCTTCATACAACACAAAGCATATATAGAAGCCCACCACGGAAGGTGGAGGGGGCGAGGACATTCACTGGTTTTACTAGGTGCTAAGTGGAACCTTGCAGTACAGAGACAGTATACCTCTGAATATCAGACTTGGAGGTGAGGGGCAGGACAGAAGCAAAGGTTGCAAGAGTGGCAGAGGTCTAGACATTTGCAACTGGAAGTAGAAGGACTCTAGTCTGATTTAGCAATGCAATTCTTTTGCTCTTACAAAATCCCATGAGTAAATCTTAAGCCTTCTCTGTATAGATGGTTTGACTAATATTTGACACCGTTTTTAAAAATTGTGATAACCCTTAATTGAACCACAAATAAAGTCTATCTTATTAAGTATCCCTAAGCCAAGGTTAAGATCAGAGTACAGCAACATTACCATCAAGGATACATTCAAGGGATTAAAGAAAAACAGCAGTAATTATGCCTATAAAACTTGTCTGGAGAATGACAGTCCTTCGGACGCTGTCGGACAGCACCTTCCTCTCATCCTCATTCCTGAATGTGATAATAATCTCAGAACTGCAGGGCTGGATCCCTATGGATCATTTGAGTCCAGCCCCTGTTAAGGAGGCACAGTGGAGAACTGAACTCCCAATCTCTGGCTCCACAGACACAGACCTAAACCACTGAGCTATCCAACAGTTTGTTCTCTATTTTTCACAAGCTGTTCACACATAGGAATATATATGCTGCCCCTCCCCTGAACATTATATTCACTAAAGTAATCCTAGATTTCTCTTCTGATCAGATATTTGGTTATCAGTGGTGAGGTCAAGAATACAGGAAGGCACCAAAACAATGGAAAAGAAGATCCACATTGCTAGCTTCAGTGCCTATTTTACATACATACTGCCAACAGGGAGTGCATGAGATCCACCTCAAGGATTATTAAAAAAAAAAGGTGCTTTTTAAGCAAAGTGGGCTTTCCACATATTTTTGACTTCAGTTCCCATCAGAATTAATAATAATCTTAGTAATAATTATCTTAGAACTGCAGAGCTGGAAGGGACCCTATGGGTCATCAAATCCAGCCCCCGTCAAGGTAGCACAATGAGAGCCACAGCTTATCCACTCCCCTCTTTAAAGGTTCCAGGAAACACTTAAATGTCTTGTTGTCGTTGTTCACTGTGACAATAATACAATTACCTCTCTGGAAATAATCAGAAGTTTATACCAGTACCTCTTCTGGCTCATTTGGCTTCTCAGGCAGCCCACTATTACCTTTAAATATTTATCTTCCTGCTTCTCTGTTTCCTGTCTAAATATTCCTTTTGCAATTTATATGTCTCTAGAGGATGAACCGTCATTTGAAGGGCTGCTAGGGTCTGGGTGGATTTGATTTAAGTTTATTTATTTATTCAGTTAAGATTTATATACCGCCCCATTACTGCGAAGCACTATTCTGGGTGGTTTACAACAGCTATGAATAAAAACGCATATACAACCAAACTACAAATACCCAAAATAAACAACTAAAAGGGTTAAAAACAGTTAATAAGTAAGACATGTGGCACCCGGAACAGGTTCGCAATAAAACAGCAAAACAGGAGACGTAAAGTCAGGTGGGGTCAGTGAGCCTTCTTGAAAAGCAGAGTTTTAAGTTGCTTTCTAAAAGCCAACAAAGGGGGGAAGGCAGGCGTAGCTCCACGAGGCGCTGTTTCCATAAAGCTGGTGCCCCACCAAGAAGGCCTCCTGATCCCTTCTGGATGACTCACGGGCTTCCTTCCGAGTGGCTACTCAGAGGAGCACAGCATAGGAGGATCTGGTGGACTGGATAAATGACACTGATTTTAAAAAAAAATTCAGTTTTTTTTTTGATGATTTCAGATTTTTAAAATTGAAATCATGATTTAAACCCATTAGATTTTTTTTAAAATAATGTTTGTTTGTTTTTTGTCCACTCTGGCTAGGGTAGAGCTGTCTTTTTAGAAGCTGTACTCTCTCTTTAACTCCACCTGGGTGAGAGAGACACGGTGTTTATTGTTTTTAGTGTGTGTTGTAAGCCGCCTAGAGTGGTCACAATTGACCAGATAGGCGGGGTATAAATGAAATAAATAAATAAATAAATAAATATTTCTGTTCTCCTCTGACCTGGATCATGTCCATAGAAATCCTCACATGCACTTTGATGCAAGTCCGTATCCTGTCTTTCGTGGGGAGGTGTGAATGGCCAGGCAGGGACCTCTCCGGTTCCTATATAGGAATTCCAGCCCTTTCCCTTCAAAACAGAGACCTCTTTATATTCACAGTTCTTAGCTTTAAATAGTGTCTTTTAATGATGTTAACAGATTTCCGAAAATTTCCACTTTTTCTTGAAAAAATTTTTTTCCGTTTTCCCCCCCAGAAAGAAACGGAAAAACGTATTTTTTTTCTTTAGAAAAAAATGGAAATTTTACATCTCTACATGTTAACCACCGTTGTATACTCATTGTTCTCCACTTTAAATATTGCCTTTCAACGTTATAAACCGCCTTGGGTCCTTTACGAGGAGAAAGGCGGGGTAAAAATATTCTAAATAAATAAATACATAAATAAATTTTTTAAAAATTGCCGCTATTAAACTTTTACCGTTAAACCTATTTCCAAAAACTCCATAAAAATAACAGGGAATTTGGGCAAAAATTGGCTTTTTTCTGGGCCAGCAAATTCTGCGCTTCCCTCATAAAATGTTGGCGTTAACGTCAACTAACCTGACTTAGGCCTGGGTCGAACCGGCTCAGGTTGCCATGACAACCCCAAATCTCCTCTCCGTCAGAATCTGGGCCTTTCCTGGGGAGACCAAGGGCGCATATTGCAGCCAGCCAGAAAACGTTCACCTCTCCTCCCGGAACTACATTCTTAGGAGAGGAAACGAAGGCGCTCCTTTTATTCTTCTTCCATCGTATCACTGATATTCTCGCCCACTCTAGTAATCTGGAGGACTTGGATCTCTATGGCTCCATCCTGAACGGGATGAGAGGGGGAAAGAGAAGCGGGCACAGCGCACGCGCAGATTGCTTTCCCGTCACACACTTCCACCCCAGACGTTGGTGGGTTGGAGAAGATGAAAGGGAAGTGCGTGAGCGTCACGTCAGGATCAGGCGGCGCGCCGCGTTCCTCAATTATTTTTCCGCTACAGTACATTCGCAGAACATGGGGGGGGGAGGTGCTCTGTGTGCCTTCTTTTTCACTCCTCGCAATATAAGAATATTTGTTAGCTCTCTCGGAGTTAGCCCCCGGCCTCCACGGCTTTCTCTGAAAGTTACGCCGGCAAACGTTTTGCCTTTGCTTCCTTCCCCTTCCCTTCCGTGTCGAAAGTGCGGAGTGGAAACCACAAGTAAGCTCTCTGATGGCGAGAGAGAGCGAAAGCAAGAAAGAAGGGGGGGGGGAGAGAGAGAGAGAGAAGGAGGAGGAGTCGCCTAAACCCCATCCGCTGATTCGCTAATCTCGGCGCGGCGCCAGGGCCACGTGACCGCCTGTGGAGAGAACGGTGGAAAGGGGGGGGGGGGAGAGAGAAACGCCGAGTGGGTGTTTACCAGAGGCGGCCGAGCGGCGCAGAAGGAGCGAAGGAGGCCGCCGCTGAGGCGAAAAAAAACACTCCTCCTCATCTTCAAAAATTCGCTGGTTCGGGGTTGAGACGCTGACCAGCCGGGCGTGGAAAGTGCGGCGGCGGATGCGAAGGGCGCTGGCGCACTCCCGGCAGGCGAGCGAGGCCGAAGGAGAAGAAGAGGCGAGAAGAGAGAGAGAGAGAGAGGCGGCGGCGGCGGCGGCGGCTTCCTTCGGGTCCGCTCGCTCGGAACGGGCCTGCTCCGCACCTCTAAGCCTCCCCTCGAGTGTGTGGCTCCTTCCTTCCTTCTCTTCTCGACCCCCGCCCCCCCGCTGCTCCTCGGTACCGTTATCTGGGAACCGACCCCCTCCTTTCCTCCCTCCTTTGAACCTTCCCTGGGGGGCCCCCCTCTTTTCCCTCCTGCGCCCCCCCAACCCATTGTCTCACCCCCCCCTTTTCCTTCCTCCTTAGCTCACCCCCAAGGAGGGGGCTGGGAAACCTGAGGCAAAAAAGTGAACCAGGGGGAAGGCTTTCCTTTTTTATTATTGTTATTTGTCTGTAGGATTAAAAACCTTCCACTTCAAATCCTATTTTTTAAGGCTCCCCGACCCTCCTACCAGTACCTCAGCGTTGTTTTTAGCTTCTCTCCCCTCCCTCATCAAAGAAGAGCCTTCCTTTCTTTTTCTCTCCCCACCCCACCCTGGCCACTGATAAGAGTGGACATCAACTGCAGTTTTATGTCTCACCTCCTTGGCAGGTATTAATTCCACCCCAGTTCTCCCTCATCGATCCAGATGTGGAAACACTCGCCCTTGTAAAACATCGGTGGGCATGTTTCTCTTTTCAGCACCAAAGTTGATGCTGTTGGAGTTCCCTTAGTCTTTTTTCTCTAGAGACTAATTCTCACCTGTTTTCCAGGTGTTTCTGTTCATGCATAGGTTTTATCACCCTTCCCTACATGCAAAGAGGACTTTTTTTTCCCCCTGCAGAGATGCTCTGGCTTTTAAAATGAGGTTATCTGTTTCCCTTCCAGAGCCCCAGGAATAAATGTCTGCTTCATTTTATTCTCCTTAATAGCAAACCCTGTTTATTTTGCAGGTGTTAATTCTAATCAATTTTCTTCTTGCACATCAATTCCGCTGCTTACTTTTACTTGGAAACACTGCAAGTGAGGGACAGTTTCTCCTTTTCTGGAGGGGAAGAGGTTTTTTTCTGCTGCCAAATCTCCTTTCTTTTCAGAAACTGCCCCAATTAGAGCAAGCCCATTAATCTCTTCTCTTGCCCACATAGCAATATCTTCCCTCCAACCCTAAGTGGAGGTTTTCATCCTTTCTCCTCTCCACAAAAATAGGGTCCCTTCCCCATCCGCTGGCCCTTGTGAATGTCATTCTTCATTCATGGTCCAGGTAGGAACCCTTTTTGGCCCATCAACTGCCTTGTGTCCTTTCATCCTTGTGGGGCAGAAGGGGCCTGGTAACCTTGACAGCCTTTTCCCCTCCAGGCTAGAAAAAGTCAATGGTGTGGAGCTTTAGCACCTCTAAGTAATGACTGCAGAGGGTCCATGAAAAGTGAAGAAGGAGCTCTCCCTCCGACAGATAGCTGCCTTGCTTGCTTGGCCATGGAGTGTGTGCAGGTTCCTCCCATGCAGCAGCAACAGCAGGGAAATCCGACTGAGGGGGACCGTCTCCTGTTGCTCCTGCCACCTTCTCCCACTTTACAGAAGGAAGAGGAGAGTACACTGAGAGACTCTGATCCCTGGGTTGCGTCCCAGTCAGAAGACAGCCAAGCTGGTATGAAACTTGAGGATGCTTCGACTATTTTAGAACATGTTGAAAGCACAGAGAACTTTCACTCCCAGCCCAACCCTGCTGCACTCAGGGATCACTCTAGCACAAAGATGGTGGACCATTGTACAGCATGTTCTTCAAAGGAGAATTTGGAGGAGACTCTGGACGGGTCAGAGAAGTTGCAGTCTTTGAGCCACCCACTGCAGGAAGAGTCATGGGCAAATGAGGTGTCCTGTCATAACTCTTCCTCAGCCACGGAGTCTGGTGCAGCTATCCAAGAATGCCTTAGGGACACTGAAAAATCTGTTCAGCAGAACGGGAGTTTGCAAGAAAATGCAGACTCCCTGTCTCAAAAATGTTGTTTAGGCTTAGATGCAGCAGGTGGGGAGAATCCAGACCAACCCAACCAAGGTTCTCCGCCAGCTGAAGATGGGAAGCTCAAGCCTGGGGCAAAACATGTCACGTTTCCTTCTGATGAAGATATTGTGTCTGGTGCCGTGGAACCCAAAGATCCTTGGCGGCATGGTAAGTAAGCCTGAATTCCCATTAAAAAAAACACACAACTTTTCTTGAGGATGAGTTACATTGGTCCAGGCCTAGTCTTTATTTAGTCTTAGTTATTTGTTTGGACTATGAGAGCTGACTGTATATTTTCATTTGCCTTCCCCAGTCACTTCTTCAACCACTTTAAAGTGTTCTGTGATAAAAGATAGATGCACAAACCAATAGAATAAACACGCAAAAGCTAATTTAACAGCTAACCAAGAAACAACGAATCGACAGACTGGGGAAACTCTTAAAACAGGGAAATCTTTAACTAGCAGAGTTAAATTTGAGAAGGATGTGAGTTTGTAGATCTCTCTGGGTCCATAGTTTATGTGCTGTAATAAAAACAGTTCTGTTTGCTGACCTCAGAGATTTCACTTCTGCTGTTGGTACTCTGGAATGAGTCTGGTGTAGTTGACCTGAGAAAACAGGAAGGTGCCTACAGGACACTGTACTTCCTAAGATATATGAGGTCCAGACTGTTGGGCTTTAAAATTACCTTTAAATTAAATATGATTAGCACTATTATTTTACTTTATTATTTTACAAACTGCTGGATAGCTCAGTGGTTTAAATGTCTGGCTGTAGAGTCAGGGGTTGGGAGTTTGATTCCCCAGTGGGCCTCCTTGACAGGGACTGGACTTGGTGAGCCATAGGATCCCTTCCAGCTCTGCAGTTCTAAGATAAGATATCATTATTCTTTACTGTCCTTCCGTAAGTAGATAAAGACTTTTCTCTTCAGGCAAGCTTTTTCTTAGTGGTTGGTTGCATGAATGTGTTTTTTAAAATGGATTGTTGTACCTTGCCTTACTGGTTTTAATGTGTTTTAGTGTTGCTTTTGTTTATTGTTTTTTAGTATGATATGGTATTTGTTTGATGCCTTTGTATATCACAGTTGTTAGCTCTAAATACTGTCTTAGTGATGTAAGAAAAGACGTGCTTTCATGTGAAAAGATACATTTGTGTATTTTATTATTGTGTCAATGTCATTACCTGATTATCTTCAGAAAAGCAGAGTGGAAGTGTTCAAACTCCTTCACAGAGCACATGTCTGAAACATATCTGGCCTTTGTTTACATGAAATAATACGAATGCTCACTTTATACATCAGATAACAGGTAGCATTAAAGTTCTCCTACAGTAGGAAAAGTATTCAGCAAGTTCCTAATGAAAGTTTCATTCTCGTCAGAGCATTTGGGCCCAGGGCTCCTCCTTCCAAGAGGGACTTGACACCATGTTTAATTTATTTATTTAAAATATTTTTACCCTGCCTTTTTCCTTAAAAATGACTCAAGGTGGCTTACATCACTAAAATACAGTATTTAAAGCTAATAACAGTGAGCATTAAAAATACTCGAAGGCATCAAACAAATACCATACTAAAAAACAGTAAACCAAAGCAACACTAAAACACATTCAAAGCAGTAAGGTAAAGTAGAAGAGTTCATTTAAATAACACTTTCAGGCAGCCAGTCACTAAGGGAAAGCTTGCCTGAAGAGTAAAGTCCCTGTCAAGTAGGCCCAGTGGGGAATCGAACTCCCAATCTCTGACTCCACAGCCAGACATCTAAACCACTGAGCTATCCTGCAGTTTGTAAAATAATAAAGTAAAATAATAGTGCCAATTATATTTAATGTAAAGGTAATTGTTAAGAATGCAGATTTTGAAATAAAATTTCCAGGGAGCCTAAAATATTTTTATCACCTTTTTTCTAAGAATACATTTCTCTCAGTCCTAGTCTAACATTTGCCATTTTTGTTTTTCCAGTGTAGCTTTAAACTTTGTAAACTTGAAACGTGGGTAGGATCAACTGGGAGTTTTCCTAGGTTGTCACTGTTACATTATTAATGTGCTTGGTGCTTGACAGAACCCAGATCATTCACTCTTACAAAACCTATGTGGCAAAGACTTCTGGTGTTTTCGTGCTACTGCAAAGGAATGGTGTGATTTTCTGTGACTGAGCACAAATTTAAATGCTCACCCCTTGGTCATTCTGCTTACATAGCTCATAGTTCTATACTTTATTCTAATTCTTTTCAGTCCACTGACCAATACACTTTTTTTTAAAGTATCAAAAGTCAAGTAATTTTAAAAACAAAATTTAAATAAAAGTTAATAATTATTGAATCATAATCCTTCTAGTATCGCGTACTATGCTGGAAAAGTCTTAGCCGTTTGATTGTTTAAAACATTGTTCTGGTGGCAAGAGGTTTCCAGTCTTGATGACGATGCCTGTCCTATTAAGTCAATATATATATATTCTTTTTCCATTACACATTTTTTTGAGATCTGAAAATCTGGTCCTGGTGTTTCCTGACACTTAGGTACTTGGGACAGAACTTACCAGCTGTTTTGTGTAGTGTTCTGAAACCTAATGGGCTGTGTTGCAAATAGGTATGCATGCACAAGTTTTCAAAAACCAATTTTTGTGAGTTTTTAAAAATGATTTTTCTGTGGATTGTCTAATCTTGGTTACGTTCACATCAGGAACGCTTGATTCCCCTAATAGTAATAACAAGCATAGTTTTTAAAAGTCATCTTGGATAATGTTAACGTTTGACTATTTACACGTGATACTTTTGGGCATATCTAATGTCTGTAGCTGTACCGATCTTTCAGTATAGGGACATAGAATTGGGCATGCACAAGGGGCGTCATTTGAAGTAGTGCAAGTTTTTTTGAGTTGTGCAGAATCTTTTGTCATGGGATCATTTGGTGTTTGGAAGATCAGTTTGAATGCATCAGTACATTTTCTGCACCAAAGAATATCAAGAGCTTTCCTGTATAAATAACTTTTGTTCAGGCCTCCAGATGCAAGTACAATTTTTTTTGAAGTGGGAAAAATTGTCTGACAGATAGTTGGCTAATGACTCTGGAGGTGTTGTGATGATCCCCAAACAGTAGGGTTGGCCTTAGCTGATATGAATGCATGCAAACTGCCCACTCAGCAGGATTTGTAAGAAATAACTTGAGTTGGCATCATTTAAAAGTCCTACGAAGAAACTACCTCTTGTCGTGACATGTTTTTTGTATCAGATAATGCAAACCTCTGAAAGGGGGCGGCGTCAAACAATGGGAGGCAAGTTTCACTTTCTTTTACTAGTGTGTGTGCCATCACATGCTGGTGTCAAGTGTGACATCAAGACAATTCTGACTCACGGTGACCCTTTTCAGGGTTTTCTAGGTTAAAATATACAAAGAAGTGATTTGCCATTCTCTTCTGAGACTCTGCAGCTTGCCTAAGGTCACACAGACTGGCTTTACTCAAAGGAGGCACAGTGGGGATTTGAACTCCCAACCTCTGGCTCCACAGCCAGATACCTAAACTACTGAGCTCTCCAGCCAGCCCATTTCACCAGTAATAGAATAAAAACAAGATTTTGTGGTATGTGTCTTAGTTGGCCCACTATTGTTAGTCAAAGGTGGATGGGTGCAAACCATATGTAGGATCCAAATTTAGTCATATGTGAAGTAGACCCACCGAAATCCATGACATTTATATTAGTCATCATTGAGTTTAGTTCCATGTCTTCTGTGGCCAGGATCCAGTGGTATGTTTCTGCAGAATCTTAAATCTGATGGAATCAGCGGTCTTTCACCCCTCTGTGGCCCATTAAAAACTTGCTTCATGGGGCTTAGTCAGATTTTTTGGTACTTTGGAGAGCTGCAAGAGGAGGAAAGAACATTCTGATTCTGGTAGCATTTGAAACAGAAATCCAGTGGTCTGGTCTATATACAAGTAAATCTGGATCCACCCCACAGTTGCAACACCACTGTTGAGTCCTCATGAAGTGACCTGTGTTTGTAAGATCAAAAATGAGCTATGAGCCGGAAAGAGGGTGGTAAAGAGTACAGTCTGAGCAGGTTGGATAAAAATTAATGATTATTTTGCAAAATTAAATTGATTTAAATCAAAAATAGATTTTTTTATTTAAATTGTCAAAAATCTGATTTTTAAAAGTGTAAATCATGATTATTTGATTTAAATTCAATTTGATTTAAGTGAAATCCACCCTGAATCTGGGTTGCCCCGCTGCGACCATATAATGATGACTTTTAGAGCTATAATTAGTACACAAATCATGTTAATTAGATTTAATGTAGATGCCATTTTTCAGAACGGCAGCTGTTGTGCTGTAGTGTCCTGAAACCGTTATCTCTCAAAAATGAGAATTGTACTTTGTTGGTGTCTAAGAAAAACACATGCAGTGGTAGTCAGAAATCAAAGGAGCTGGAAAAAGGCCAATTTATGCTTCATTCTTAATATGTTCTGATTCTTCTGAATGGTGAGTTCCTGGCTTTCAAGCCCTGTTTCTGCGACCATGGGGTCTAAAAATCCTCATCTGTAATGAAAAGACACAAACATCCCATCAGCCTGCACACCAGATGGTGGCAATTTGACTAAGAGAAAAGTTCCCTGTTCTCGTCGTCTAGACTGAGGTTCGACTGTGACAGATGAGGCCAGGGATGTATCTCATGGCTTCAGATGCAGTGAAAAAACAGCCACATCCTGTCTAAACCAGAGTCTACGGCCTCCTACAGGGAACCATGTACAGTGCAGTATCCTGGTTTCAAAAAAGTCTCTTGGTGGAATTTATTTGGTTCTCCTTGTCTGTTGTTGTTATAATGTACTTGTGAAGCACCTGCAGTGGGCAGAGGCTCTCTCGCTTGCTTTAGAAGTTTGCTGTGTGTATTTTGTTGCATCTCCTCAGCTACCGACTCTGGAAATGAATTGGGCATGTCTTCTTGCAGGAGAACACTGAACGTTCATCGAGGAGCCTCCAAATCTTTGAATCAAAGAGACAGTGTGTATGGCAGTCTACTTAAGCAGTGATTGCTGGCCTAGCTCAGTGCTTTAGGCAACTGGCTGAGGAGCCAGAGGTTGGGAGTTCGATTCCCCCACGGGGCCTCCTTGACAAGGGCTGGACTTGATGATCCATAGGGTCCCTTCCAGCTCCGCAGTTATGAAATGACTGTGTGTGTATTCTGTTCAGGGCAGGAATTTGGAGCCAGTCTCTCGGGACGATTTTGCATTACTTGGTTGAAATTTGAAATAGTTGTCTCCACACACAGTGGCAGCTTTGTCAGTTGTTGTGTGCATGGCCTGTTCAGGTGGAACCCTTTCCCCCCCTTTTTATCAAACCCACCCCCATATCATGAAATTGTCGACTTCTGTTTCTTTTAGCTCTAAATGAATCTTGTTTTACAAGCTTAATGTTGATTTTATTTTCCTTCGGAGCAAGCTGGATAAAAATCAGTGATTAAAAAAAAAAAGGAAAATTGATTTAAATTTAAAAAAAAATGATTATTCTAATTTAAAAAATAATAATTTAATCACGATTTAAGTCAATTTTGTATAAATCAAATCCACCCTGCATCAGAGTTGCACTTTATATATGAAAGACTCCCAAGGTACTGTACACAGAGCATCGCCCCTAGGTTTTGAGTTTCTTCCTCGGGGGCAGTCTCAAAAAGCAAAAATCATGCATGCAGAATAATGTGAACGTGGTCCAAAGTGGAAAGGGCTCATGTGCTTTAGGTGGACTAGGTTCTGTGTGCAGTTCCTGAAATCTCCAGGTAGGGCTGAGGCAGTAGCCCTCCAGGGTTTCAGAGGTGTGTCTTAACTGTTGCTTCAGACAATATCAAGCCACAGGTACTGGCAGGCTGATTTGATATAAGACAGCTTCCTATTCTGCTGTGTAAAAATATAATTACTATTTCCTGGAACAGGGAACAGCTGTGACAAAAACTTTAGTGAAATAAAATCTAATGCTCTAAACACACACCAACAGTGTCAGGAGTATGAAATATATATTAAAAACTGTCTTTTTTAAAAAAAAACACAGTTTAATATTGTTGCTTTAGGTTTTTATTATAATAATATTTTATTATAATAAAAACCTAAAGCAACCTGAGCCACATTATTTATTATAATAAAAACCTAAAGCAAACCTGAGCCACATGATGAAGCTGTAGCATTCTTGATACTGAAGTATGTGAGGAGTGGAATTAAATACTTTGAAACTGTACAGGTCACACAAAAGTTACTAGTTCTGAGCTTTCATACCAGTCTGCCTTCCCACACACAGCAATGTGTTATGCTATGTCCATGTTCTGAAAAATGAGATGGACTTAGATTGGATAATAGATAATAGTTTCTCAGACTGGTCATCTGGAGGAGATCCCTGTTTGATACAAGATACCAGTTTGCAAGGCTGTTTATAAATCTGAATATAACTCTGTGTATGATAATAGGCAATCAATTGGGGCTCCTCTCCTGCCCCCCACCCAATCAACAAAACAGGATTGGGGGAGACATTACTGTGACAGTGAAAATGGCTTGTTTTGAAGTGATGTTAATACTGTAATGGACTACATAAATAAATAAACATTGCCATCTTCATCATGTTCCTATGACCTAGGGAAGTCTAGCACTGCTTAGGCTGGACTTCTTTCTCTTTTAACATACAAGAGTGGGATCAGGGAGGAGAAGAAGGTGGAGACTGTGTGCGGTGTGGGTGGCCTCCACGTCATGGTAACTTGCCAAGCGGAGCTGTGCCCCAGTTCACATGTATGCAGAAACCAAACCTGTCTTCAAGACGAGTTTTCACTGCTTCCTATTATAAGACAGACCTTCTGCTCACACTCCTACACCCTTCAGTTACTTTTGGCATCATGAAAGGAGAAGGATTGCACGCTCTTGGCATCCCTCTGCAAATGACAGCCGATGGGCCCAGTAGCAGCAGCAGCAGCAGAAGATGGCGTTAATTTTCTCATGTGCTCCTCTTTGGGGGAAGATGTATCCAGAAATCCATTTTTATTTGGCACGTGGGTGATAGAACCTACCTATATAGTATGCTTTGTATCCTGAGCTAGCTGTAACAACAGCAAAGTAGTGGATTTCTCATACCAGTATAGTTCTGCCATTGTGCGTTGTCTGTCTGGGGGATTGTGGGGGGCGGGATGCTTTCCTAGACCGCCCTGTTCTAGAGCAAAAGTCTTAAATTATGACCGTGAAACAAGGGGAGCAGATTGTATATTCCTGCTGGACGATCACAGAGGAGGTTCTTTTGTTGCTTTGAAAAGTATTATTGCCCTTTTAAGCTTCTCAGGTTTCCTGGTGCTCTGAAGGCTGGCTTCTTTATTCAGACATCCTGGCAGGCATCCTTGGCTAGGCTGCACTTTCTTCACCTTCTACCAATTGCATCTGTGGTATGTGTTGCCGACACTTTCCTGGTTCCTGTTTTTCTTGACACCTGTCAGGTCCTGTTATCAAGATTATTGCTCACCATCCCTAAGGCTTCAGCTGCTTGTCTGAGCCAAGAAATGTCCTTTTCTGTTATTGCACCATGGTTGACTGAAAAGGATGTTATGGCTAAAACCCGGTTTATTGTGTGAGCTTGGAGAGACAGAAGAAGAAACACAGAATTGTTCTTGGTTTAATTCTTTTCTGTGTCATTTGCCGAATTAGCACTGCATAACGTGTACGGGTTCCACTGCACCCCTGTATTGATCTGATTCCCTCATGTAGCATTTTGGTAGTCGATTCCCAGGCTGCAGGATCTGTGACACACACACCCAGCCAAAAAGTAACCCTCAAGGCATCTTTTGTGGCCTTCTGGGGGTTTAAAAGCCTCTTTGCCTCCAACCTCTTGCAGACCCAAGCAGGCATCACAGGGAAGAAACCCCATGGGCTTCTCTGTATGCATGGTGGACTGAGTTTGATTATGTCAGCTCTATTGTGCACTGTGCAAGTAGGGTCAGATAAAATACCTTGAGTGTTATCTATACTGCACAGTTATGGCAGTTCAATGCCACTTTAAGCATCACACCTCTGTCCTGTGGAATGCTGGGTGGGATATATAATTCGGTGAGGTACTTAGAATGGTTTGTTAGATAACACTAGTCTTGTAGTTCAAGGGTGGGGTTGCACCAGATCTCTCTGGCAGAGAATACTAATATCCCAACCAATGACAAGTCCTAGCATTCTGAGGATGAGTCTGGCACAGTTGAAATGATACTGTATTTTGTTATAACTGTGTGTTGTAAATACATTGATTTTTCACCACCACCACCTGTTGTTGGAACCAGAACCAGCTATTATCAGGAGAAGGAGAGCCAATGATGGTTCACCAGTTTCTCCATGCTAGTGGCTTTTAAAGTTTCCAGATGAAAGACCTTCATCATAATTCACACATTCAGCATAGGACTGCAGTTCTACCCTTTTATTACTGTTGATGTTTATCTTCTCCTTTTGGATGACCAGCTGTAAGCGAAGATGGAGCTCCTCTATCGTAAAAACTGAATAGAGCTCAGCTTGAGTCTGACTTGGAGTCCATCTAGTCTGGTGTCCTGATTCCCAGTTTGGCTAGCCAGGTATTTCTGAAAAATCCGGGAGCAACAACCCCCCTCAACAACTGTGTTCAGAAGAATATACACCTGAGCTGTTAAGGCTCTGTCATCTCCTCTCCGTGGTTTTCTGGATGCTTCTTTAAAAGCAACCTTAGCCTGCAAGATGCAGGCACATGATGTGGTAGTAAATTCCATCAGCTAGGAATTTCAGCAACTGCAGTACCCACCCACGCCAAAAAGTTGCACCCAGCAATGGTTTTTATTGTACATGGCAGCAGGTTGTACAAGACGCATGCCACTCTTTTTCACATCTGGTCACTCTCTGTAAAAAAAAATTGCAAAAAGAATGCTGGTACAAATTAGAAGATAGTGACAGTGCAAACACAGTCTTGGGGCACATTATCTTAGGACCCACATGTGTTCTTTTGACCCACCCACTGAAAATCTGTTCTGTACATCTGTAGGAAATTTACAGCAATCCAGCCTTCCTCTGGATTAAGGATGCATCTCTTCTAACTACCTGTTGCTTCTGTTACTTCTACAGTGCTTCAAAAAGAAATCTCTACCCTTTCAAATCAAAATTCTTTTATATAGATTAAGAAAAGATAAGGCCACCCCCCTCCGCATGTTTGGATATTTAGTATTGTTCCTTTTAGAAGGAGTAGTCATATGTGTTAGTGTTTTTTGTCTGATATACGTGATATTGTTCATTTTACCTAGACCTGTGTCATCCATTTAATGGAAAGAAATGTTTTTGTCCCATCATGCAGATTCACCGTTTCATAAAATTAGTGGAAAATATGGTTATCGACACTGGTCTGGAAATTAGTTTCCACTCGTACTAAATTTAAGGATTAAAGTTGTAGGCAGACTTGATGCTAAGTGCAATGTTAGTCCTAACTAAAGTAGACCAGTTGAAATGAATGGGACCTGTTATTTACAAGCAACATCAGTTCCATTCATTTTATTATGTTGTGTCCTCTGGCTAAGACTAAATCTTGGATTTAGTGTACAGCTTATTTTTATCCTTAGTTTTTCTTCTAAATGATTGAGACTTAGAATGTGTGCAGAGGTCAGTGCTCCCAAGCAGCTCCTTGGGTTCCTGCAGAAACTCTGAGCTCCGTTTCCTAATAGTAGGCAACTTTTACCTCTGTGATCCTAAGAGCTGACACCACAGTACCTTGTTACCTGTCCAGCAAGAGAGTTTGGTTGTTTGCCATGTCTTGTCTGTCTTGCAGTGGAAGCTGCTGAGTTTCAGTAAGGTGTTTCTGTAACTCACCTAGGAAAAGAAAGTGATTCCTTGATTAAAGGGAAAACGGGGTGGTAATTGGTAGTCACTTCCTCTTGAGGTTGCATGGCCTGAAATGAAAGGAAGATCACAAGATGGTGATCTTTTCACAAAGTGAAAAATGCTTTGCCACTTTGAACTGGTCCAACAGATTAGAGAGCATTTAAAGCATTGTGTAGCACAGCTAGGTAATATAATGGCAGTCTCAGCTTTCCTTTTCCAAAACATAACTTCCTGGCTCTCGTGGCTTTGAGACAGTTGGAGTATGGGCATTGTAACTGCTATTGTGGTCAGTAGGTAGGCTGGCATTCTTCTAAAAAATCAATTTAAAAGCAGCAAAGATACCTGTGAATGTTTGTCTAAGGCTAGGTGGCTAAGTGATTGCTCTCTGTGTTTGTAGAGAAGGGGAATCTCCACATAGTCGTCTTCCTGTTGGGCTTTGCCAGAGGTCACGTGTACTTGCTTGGGCCCTGGACATCAACCCCTGCTCGCTGTCTTGGGACCACCTATAATTGCAAATTTCTGTGGCTTGAAATGTCATGGTAAAAGTTTGGACTTCCATGCCGCTGTCGCCTCACCAGTTTGGTACTCTTTAGGCTTCTAAACCGTTCCCAAGAACTTTAAGATATAGAGATAGATAGAGAGAGAGAGATATATATATCTATATATAGAGAGATATAGATATATTTTCTGTGATAGCAACCCTAACAGAGGGCTTTCATGGTAAGTGAGATTTAGGTTCGACTTGCGGCCGGAGAATCGACCTACAGACCGGAAAATCAAACAAAATGGACCAAAAACAGCCGGTTACGGAATAATCGGTTTTCAATGCATTGTAGGTCAATGGAGCCTCGACCTACAGACTTTTCGACCTGCAGCCACCGTTCCAATACGGATTAATTCCGTAAGTCGAGGGTCCACTGTATTTCTTTGACTGACAGCCCTACACTATTTATTGCATACATCCCCACTCTTGCTTTAAGGACCTGGGTGTAACTATTGAACAAGTAGTCACAGGCAGAGGGGGAGGTGACTAGCTAAGGGTCCGCACATCTTCCATGCACAACTCATGTGGGCATCAAATACCATAATGCTTAACTCGGAGTAGTTTTACCAGTTCCACTCCCTCAGTCAGCTTCCATGATTGAGCGGGGATTCGAACCCTGTTCCCCAGAGTCCTAGCTGGTCACTCTATCCACTACACCCCAGTTGATCCTAATAAAATTATGGTCCACTTGTGTGGATTTTTGTTTGTTCCAAAAGACCAACTGGCTGCTTTCCTTTTGGGGAGGGAGTTCCAAAAATGGTAGTTTGACCTACCTTAAGTTACAGCGTCCTTCCTTGCAGGTGCTGATTTAACAGATGCAGATCAATGGTGATGTTTCCAGTCCGGTGGAGAACTGGGACATTTCAAAGGAACCAGCAGCATTTTTACTGGAAGAGATGAGGCAGGGCGGGTGGGGGGCCTTCGGGATGTGTGTGTGTGTGGAGGGGGGTAAGTGAAGCAAATGGAGATTAGACTAGGTGGAGCCAAGAGAAGCCTGCCAAGTCTGGCTATGAATCATCATGCTGGGGGGAAAAAAACCCTGTTTGCCAACTCTACAGGTGGTTGACAGTCCCCCCCCCCCACACCCCGTCCATCTCCCCCTTGGGCTGCCTCAAGCGAATGAGAAGTTTGTTTGAACCTGCAATCAGATCCTTGGATCACAAGTTGTGCAGGCAAGTGTGATTCACCCACACCCCGTCTCAGGAATCAAAAATAGGGCTAGCTTTTATCTTCCTGTAGTGAGGATGGATTCTGAAGAGTAGCCTTGGATTATAGAGACCTCTACCCCCCCCCTCTCCCCCCCCTTGTGTACGCAACGTACACTCTCCCAATTAACGTCTTGAAGTTGCTTCTTCTGTTCGGAGGCCGAACGTCGGCTGTTTGGGTGCTTAAAACTCTGTGGTTTTGTTTGGCGTGTTGGCATGGGTCGAAGCGCTGTGTTTTCCAGAGGGCCTTCTGCCTTTCCAAACCTCAGCTGAGTCATGTCTGGTCATGACGGTCAATGTTTTCCCTGGGAAGCCTTGTATAAGCAAGCGGCTTCCAACTTGCTCAACTCTAAGAAGCTGCTGAGCCCCTGGAGTTGCAGAACAAATTTTGAAAGCTTGGAATGTTTCTCTTTTTTTAAAAAAAAAGGTTTAAAAGCCTTTGGGTTTCTGTTGAAATTGCAGTGACCCGCCTGCAGACTGTCAGTTATTCTTACTAGTTGACAGGTTGTGGTTTTCAGAGTTCTATCAGGAAGGTTGTAAGGACGTTGCACTTTAGACTGTGTTTAATTGGAATTCAGTAATCTTAATGTTAATCAGCTAACTGCTGGGTCAGGCTATCTGGGAATGATGGAAGTTGTAGTTCAATTCGTTTCGCATGCATCAGATTGTGGAAGCGCCGATCTGAAAGCTACCTGTGAATTAGTTGAGTAACAGACAAAAGTGAACATTTACAACATAAGCACTTTAGCACACCATGTGCCATCCTGGATCCTGTAGATAACAAGCTCTATTTTAGTATCCCCTTTTCCTCTCCCAGAGTATGGAATGCCGCTTTCTCAATGATGTTTCTGCTGCCTATTAGGAAAACGTGTGTTTTTTTTTCTTCAGAGCTCCTGGCTTTGTTTGCATGCAGATTCAGTTGACCAGTTATTGAATATTTCTTTGACTGACAGCCCTACACTATTTATTGCATACATCCCCACTCTTGCTTTAAGGACCTGGGTGTAACTATTGAACAAGTAGTCACAGGCAGAGGGGGAGGTGACTAGCTAAGGGTCCGCACATCTTCCATGCACAACTCATGTGGGCATCAAATACCATAATGCTTAACTCGTACTGGTGCAAACAGCAAAACCACTTGCCACCAGTGCTTGCCTGCTGAATTCAGTCCCAGGTATTCCTTGTAGCTTGTATAGGACCTGCAGATTTAATTACTTCAGTGAAATCTCTCGTTTTTCTAGAACTGTCCTTTTTTAAGGAGGCTGGGCAGGAAGGAGTTATGAACCATACCAGATAAGTGGAATTTCCCTATTGTGAGTGTTGGTGTACAGCTAAATGCAAGATGCTGGGAACAGAAAGCCCGTGCAATTGTCTGGCCTGCTTGTGCATTTCTGGAAACTCAGCTGTCTCCTTATGCGGAATACGTACTGGAGTAGACAGACCTTTTGGTGTCTAGCTCAAGAGGCTTTTAACGTTTGCACTGACTGGTGGGATGCAGCTCTGCCACCTCTGATATTCTTGACTGAATATGACAGCTCAGCCTAGGCTCTCATGATGCAAGGCTGTACACTTTGCTTTTTAACCATGCAGGGTTTCAAACCCCCCCCCCCCCCCAATTACCCTGCCATAGGTAGGCTGGTCATGTGCATCTCCTACAGTTTCTTGGGTTGCTTAGGTTTCCTCTTGTCAGGGCTTGCTCGGATTCGAATTATGGACCACCAGATCTGTATGCCGATAGCCCTTGAAAGACTAAGCTCACAGTGGTGTAATCCTGCTTAACCTTCACGAGGGAACTACATCTTACGAGACAGACAGAGCTGTCACAGATAGGGGCATTCCCATGCTGACTTCTCCTGCTTCCCTTCTATTAAAAGGGAATAAAACACATTCAGTATCTTGGCAACATCATGATATGGGTTTTCCTTCCAGTGGCAGCCACCGATGAGGGCTCTTGACCCACTCCTTTAGCATAATGTGGAATTCCAAGCATAGACTGCCTCCTCTATCTGGAATTCTCCCTGGAGCTGACCTGCCTGCATAATGTGATCTCTGCTCCTAGTTTTGCAGTTCTTCGCCACCTTGACCGGGTTTCTTTTTACATCGCCTCTTCCTCCCTCAACTTCTGGATCAGAACCGGTGGTCTTCCCAGTCGCCTAGTGCTTCTGTTTGCTTGTACAGTTGTGTAATCCTTGGGAAAGACAAATCTTGGCAAGCTTAGCAAAGCAGAGAACTGAGAAGGAGTTAATGTCTGGGTTGTGACTCTTGGCTGAAATCCCAGATGGAAAATCAGTTGGCCTTGTGCAGGAACAAACAATATTTTGCCCGAGCAGGAGCTGAAGTTGTGACAGAAGCTTTGTGGGTAAGGAATCAGGAGCTGCAAGTAAGAAAGCTGTTTAGATCAAGAAGGGACTAAGAACAAAGCCAACCTGTGGTTTTGCTTTCATCTTTTCTTTGTTACCTAACCCTTCTTAGCAATTGTGTTGTGTTTAGCTTTCAGGGAAATTGCTGTTAATGAACATTTCTAACAGATGGTTCTACAGGTTGCCATTCATTCTTCCTACGTGTACGGTTGGTTTCTGCTAGAGACTCCCCTGCATTCACATAATCACTGTCGAACCACACTGAGTCTGTTAGCATTTTGGAGGGGAATTATATCTTGACATCTAAAAGCAGCTTACAAAAGTTACGTTTGTTAAAAGTTGAGTTCCCAGAATTCTCAGCTAGTGGTGGCTGAGGAATTCTGGAAGTTACAATCCAAAAAGCTCTTGTCTCCATTTTTATCCTCTCTTTCTTCCTTTAAGGAGTTCAAGGCAAGGTACAGAAGGCACCTAGCCCATTTTTCTTCTGTACAGAGACCAGATCCAGCCCTGCCTATGTTCAGCAAGGTGCCTACTTGGGGCCGTCAGTTTTGGTATAGGATTTCCCCCCCCCCCTTTTACCTCCCCCTATGCCCCAGGAATGGGAAGTAAGTCTCTCTAGTTTTGCTCTAATGATCTGTGCCATCGACAAATCCTGTCAAGTTGGATAGTGCCAGCCAGTGGTTAGTTGTGGGAAGAGACCAGTGAGGGAAGCAAGCTTTAGGATCATCACCTCACCCACTCAGCCCAGTGGTGGTTAAGGGGGCTTTGTTGCTGCGATCTTGCTGGCTGTGTTGCATGTCAACGTGGCAGTCTTCAAGTGTGTTGGACTACAACTCCTCTCATCCCCAGCCAACATGGCTAGTCCAGCCTATCTGGAGATAGTAGGGTTGGGGACAGCTGCCATCATTCCTGGCTGGAGTTTCATAGTCATGACATGGGGCAAATCCCTGATCCACATCTGATGTTCAGAATCAGCTGAACTGGCATTCAAATAATCTGGTAGTCCAGGCTATGCATACACAGATGCAACTGTAGTGTAGAATTATGGCATTAGTCCTCTTTAAGAATTCAGTTTGAACTACCTGGTGAAATGAGTTTCTGGTGACCTTTATCTTTCAGGTTGGAGGTACCTTCCTGCTTTTCACAGACTACAAGGAAGTAAACACATCCGCTTTAAGGCTGGCCAAAACTGACATGCACACGCACACACTGGACAAGTTAGAATCCAAAATGGGAAAGAAACCATCTGTTGCTGATGCATGAATGTCTTAATGGCAATAGAAAGCTTTGTTCTTGTAGCAAATTGAAGCTGTCTAATGATTTTACTTACTGAGCTATGGGGTGGATAAAAATCAGTTTTTAAAAAATTGATTTAAATTATGATTTAAATTTTTAAAAGTCATGTTTGTTTTATTTAAGTTCTCAAAAATTCTGATTTTTTTAAAATTTAAATTGTGATTTAAATCAAGTCCATCCTGCCAGGCTATGAATCTATAGCTCTCAGAGGCACTGGGCAGGGTATGAATACAGGTAAACTTCCAGGTTGAGGAACTCCCTCCCACAGGAGGCCCCATCTTTACTGTCCTTCCACAAGCGGGGGAATACCTTTCTCTTCAGCCACGTTTTCCCTGCGCGCCAAGTGGAGTTTTTAAAACTGATGGTTGTACGTTATTGCATTGAATATGTTTTGATGTTGCTTATGTTTTCTGTTATTGTGTTCATTGATCTTTTTAGTATTTCATACTCACTGTTGTTAGCTTCAATACTGTCTTTTAATTGTTGTGAGCTGCCTTGTGTCCTTTTTAAGGAGAAAGGTGGGTTAAAAATAGTTTAAATAATACATAGAGCCGGGGCAGGATGGTAGAAGCCGAGTACATCCAACAGGAGGGGAAGAATATAAGCTAGGTTCTTGCAGTGGGATTCACCATCTAGTAATTACAGAGAAACCTTTCAGGCAGGCAAAGGCAGCCATCCACAATTTGACAGGAGCTGAAGCTATACCTGTATTAACTATTGTGTTCCCTCTCTCCCCCAGTTTTTATTTCTACTAGCAGAAGCTAAAAGTAGTTTCACAGCTTCTGTGATTTTTTTTTTTTTTGGTTCTTCCCTATGATTTGTCAGATGATCTTTCTTTTTCCACACCTCCCTGCTTCTCATTTTGCAGATCGTAACAAACTCTTCATTTGGTAGGCACATTTTTTTAGCAGAGCCTGCCAGAAAACTCCCAATAAGCTTTGTTTAAAAACAACAACCCACCAACCAACAAAATACAACAACCCCAAACCACACACTAGGACTATCTGCCCCTGTTCATGCATAAAAGGGAATATTGCAAGGACTCAGCCCAGAGAGGGAGGGGGGGGGAAATCTCATGTTTGCTCTCTACCTTACTGTAAGCTTTGTGCTGCTGATCTCATCTCGGCTGCCTGCCAGGTGCAGACAGCCATGGTAAGCGGATCTGTCCTCTTGTGTTCCCCCGCACCACCACTATCCTGCTAGTTACTGAATGCTGCTGGAACAAGGGGGAAATGAGCCTGGCCTCACGCAGCTTCGTTGATCAATGAAAGCGTCCTCCCCTGTTAGGTCTTCTCCGGATTTAAAAGACCAAACACAAAAGAAGGCACAACTCGTGTTCATTCTGGGAAGGAATGGCCTTTAAGGGTCTTCCTCCCTGTTTTAGTAATTATTACAACTGTCTTTTCAAACTGGTGTTGCATTTCTGGTGGTGATGTTTGTGACTTGGCTGCAGCATTTTTATTTTAACTTCAGCAACACTTGTGTTTCAATACAGGCTTGTAGTTGTTAACTGTTAGAATAGTCAAGCAAAACATTGTTTAATCAATGAAAACAAAAGTTAGCAGGCTAGGCTCATGTTCTCCCTGTGATTGTTCTGCTGCTGGGGTGTTACATGTTAATAACAGCTGGATAACAACAACAACAAAAAACCTGCGAAGGACCTTTTCTCCCTGCATTGAGTGGCAGTGTATAAGTGTATCCCTTTTAACCATTTCTTGTTATAAATTGGGTTCCTTCAACTCATTGGAGGAACTCAACTATTTGTTGGGTTCCTTCGAGGCAGTGAAGCTTTGCTGGTGCCTAAATGTACACAATTGATTCATTAAAATCCACATGATGCAGTCCGTGAAGACTGCAGCTGTGTGCCCACACTTTCTTTATGTGATGCCCCACTTGATGGGACTTCCAAATAAATATGGTTAGGATGAGGCCACATAAATTGTAGAATCTTTGGGTGTTAAAAACTTCCTGTTTTACTGCCTGTTGCTTATTCTTTCTTGAGCGAGATGGGGCAAATTCTTCCTGATCATTTACATGCGTCAAGAGACAAATCCCTTTTTATGTGTCTCTTTGCATTGCTGTGCTGGAGTGTGTTGCTTGTGTAAACCTGTATCTTCCCTCTTTGCCCAATTTGGAAACACCCTGCTAAGACGAGGGAAGGCGTGGAAGCAGCTCAGGTGCAAGGGAGATAACTCTATCCAGGCTGTTTATGCTGACGATAAAGGCAGTCAATTCCTTTTTTGGTGTGTTCTGATTTGTGTAAGTGTGAATAAATGGCCGAGGACCTAGTTCAAAGCCCCCTTGGCTACCTCCCCTGGGTTACCATTCATATCAGTGGCCTTTGTGCTCCCTCACCCTAGGTTGCAGATATGACATCCAGGAGTGGAAGGGAGAAGTCTTAAATATCGCAGATTCAATCGTGGTAGGCAAATGAAGTATTTGGGGAATTGACACAGATGCATAAGAACACAGAGAACAACAAAGCCAGTGAGGCAGTGGGTGACGTCTCCGCAGCCTATCATTCCTCACCATTAAGTTGTTATGTGACCTCTGGGCAAAGCAAGATGTGCCAATGAGGAATTGCGGGGCATCTGATATTTTCCCCCTTGCTTGCATCTTGTCTGGCTGTCCAGAGCTAAGCCTCAAAATGGACCAGCAACCTATTCTGCTCAAAGAGCTGGATAGTGTGCATGTATATAATCAGATCTGATTTCGGAATATGTTATGTTCTGGGCTGCAGCACCACAACCACCTGGCCATGCTGCTGAATTGGGGGGATTTGGAGAGTTGATGTTGCAGAAAGCAATGAGCTCCAAGCTCAGGATCAGCTTGTAAGAAAACAAAAGGCCTAGAAAACAAGACAGGGAAAGCCTGCCTCATCTGAAAGAAACCTGGGCTCAACCCTGGTTTTATATATTGAGGGGCTGTTGGGTTGAGCTTGGTTGAGCTACTTTTACTTTTTGTAAAACCTCAGTTCTCTATCTGTAAAACAGGTATGCAGGCAACTGATGCCATATCATCCAATGGATAAGTAAGGGGACTCAAAAACTGTCACAGAGGTTTAAAAGACATGTTGTTTAAGCATCCAGAGTGACTAAAGACTCAGCGTGAACATGAACTGGAATGAGGCCACTGCCTCAGGTGCTGAGTTTTGGGAACCTTCAAAGGGCAATGAGTTTAAAGTTGCTTAATGTTGTAGTCTGGTGGTTACACTTCACAGCTGTTTTCTTCGACGGGTCCTTGCATTCTGTTGTGTAAAAATGGAAGTAATGTGAGGATCCAGAAGTGACATCATGTTATCTCAGTGTGGTTGAGAGGGAATGTAAATATAAATCAGACAAATCTCCTTTAGCACTACGCTGTGTACCTCAGTCTATGGATTTGTCTTGGGGAAGTCCATCAGAACACATGATCAGAGAACACATGATCAGAGAAGGCACGTGTGGGCAGCACTTAGATTCTCCCCTTAGGTGCCAGGATGACTAGCCCAAAGTGAGTACAGTTTCTGGGGTGGGGAAGTGGTTTGTTCTCTCCCCCGAACAAGTGTGGACATCTGGGTTGAAATTCCCACTCAACCGTGAAAACTCACGGGGGCAGTGGTGGTGGTAGTAGTAATGGTAAAACCTTTATCCTATGCCTCTAATGGGGCCGCCAAGTCAGAAATGATTTGGTGGCATATAACAGCAACAAATCCTGTGGAGCGAAATCCGTCTGCTCGCATGAAATTTCTGGACTTTGTTTTAAAACTTGAACTTCCCCGAAGTGGGAGAGTTGGATCCTCCTGTGCCTATGTTCTTGACCAAAACAAAACAGAAGTTATTTTCTTTCTACTGAACAAAGAACTCGGAATGGAGAGCCTCTCCCAAGAGTAAAAATATCAAGTGACTCAACATTAAACAGGTTGCTGGCCAGCCACGTACCTCATATTCCCCTTATTAATGACGCTGTGAGGTTTGAGTCTGTGCATGTATGTGAACAGACACAGATGCATAACCCTTCTCCAGTTGCTTCTTGGCACACTGCAAGCCCTAGAAAAAGTGGTTGTGAAATTGTGTTCTGCTGTTTCTTTTTTTTTAAAAGGATGGTTCTTGGAAATCTGTAACTGGTAAGTGCAGCCCTTCTGGCCTAGAGGCTGTGAACCGTCACGCTTCTCTGTTTCCGAAAGTCGGGTAGAAAATGGAATTTCAGCAGGAACATCTTCTTTCTTTCAGAAAACAGCTGTACCTGCTGAAATTTCTTTCCAACACCGCTGTAAAAGTTGCTGGAGTCCTGCTCTCCTTTTCTTTTGCCTGTCATATCTGAACTGGTCTGTGTTAGCGAAGTGCTCGGTGTGTGGCTTTCTGTTATTCTAGAAAGTCCTGGCTCCTTTCTCTATTCAGCCATATGCCATGCAAGTCCGAAATGGGTTTTTACTCACACTGTTCGTAGCTGAACTTTGCGTGGAGTCTGTGTTTGCCGAAATCCATTTGTAGGTTTCTAGGTTGAATTTATGCTTTCTGTTTGCATGGGAGGATGCCACCAAAACCTCATGTTACATATTCCCTAGGCCGCTGTTCCTTATTTTCAAAAGGCAAAAGTTTATTTGCTTCAAAGCACTATTATTAACCTATTACATATTGGACCTTGTAGACATACCTTAAAATAGTTATGTGCCATCACGTCACCTCTGACTCAGGGTGGCCCCGTGAATGAGCGATCTCCAAAATGTCCTGTCCTCAACTGCCCTGCTCAACTCTTGTGAACTCAAGCCTGTGGTTTCTTTTAGGGAGTCAATCCATCTCGTGTTTGGCCTTCCTCATTTCCTGCTGCCTTCCACCTTTCCCAGCGTTACGGTCTTTTCCAGACAATCCTGCCTTCTCAAGATGTGCCCCAAATAGGACAGCCTCGGTTTCAACATGAACCTTAAAACATAATGTAGTTTAAAATATCACATTGAAATAAGCTGCTGATTTAAGAGTTTCACTTTTTTGAAAAGTGTGGCAAATTCTTGTCATAAAATTCACAAAATGGGGGATCTTTTTCTAATTCTTCGTCTTTTTCCCCCCTGAACAGAATTTGTAATCCAAGCAAAAGGATTATCACCCCCCCTTTTCTCTAATTGATTCGTTTGCACATAAAAGCAATTAAAAGGGAAGTCTGCAGCATCTGTAGGGGCTTGGAAATTTCTAGTTTTTCTCAATAATTGCGTTAGCAGCAGAATTATCCTTTTTCAACCCCTCCCTCCCCCCTCCCTTCCATGTTAGATCGTTCCACTTCCGTAATCCAGGTCAGATTACAACCTTGTAATTGGATCCTTGTACAACAGACTCGGGTTTTGTAATGCCGACCCGCTTGTTCAGCAGCCGCTCCCCGAGCGTTCCCGTTTGGCCTCCCGTCTGTTTGATTTTCTGTGTGTGTTTAATGCCTTTTATCCGTCTATGTGCCAGGGCTGGGCTTCGTAGTCAACCGCAAATTTGATGCTGCTTAATCCTGGGTTTCTGAGAATATTTGTGTCTGCAGAAAGATGCTTGGCAAGCAGCTTTTAAGGGACGCCAGAATCTCTTGCCTCGATAATAGGCCAGTAATTGCTGTCTGCCCAAGAAATGGCCTTCTTAAGGAAGGAAAAAAGGTCAGGGGAGGTGAAAGACAGACAAGGCAAGGCAGATACCGGTTCATATTGACAGATCTCTGAGGGAGTAGTCGTGTTAGTCTGTTACAAAAAGATTTAACCCTGTTTGTTTGGCATAAACATTTGTAGACAGCACACATCTGAAGAAGTGGACTGCCATTCATGAAAGTATGCAAACTAATACTTGTTAATCTTTAAGGTGCCAAAAGAATCTTTGTTGCTCGTACTGACAATAATAACCCAGCTTGTGCATACGATGCCTTAACCCCTTATTCTACACTGCATTGCCCTGCTTCTGCCTCGAGAAGAGTTCGGTTCTTTAAGATGTATAAATCAAACATATTTGCCTAATCGCTCTTGTTTTGCAACTGGCGTTCTTCTTATTTCTGATAATATTTGTGTGGGGCACAGTTTACTTATTTGGAGAGACAAAGAGGGCAGGAAGCCTAGGCCCTTATAGTTTAGCTATATCCTTCCCCAGGTACAGACTCCTTTGGTAGCTTTAAGGGCATAATAATCTTCTTCCAGACTAGAATGCTTAGAGCCCATCTATTGATTCTCTCTCTGTGTTTTTATTTTAAATGGAGCTTACTGTTAAAACCAAAGAGACTTTTGAGAGCAGTTTACGATCTAGCTCTTGCATCTTCAGTTAGTATGAAAGATAACCATGCTTTTTACCTTGAGGCAAATGCATCAGAGAACTGCAAAAATGTCATTGCTATCCTTTTGCAGTGAAAAGGGTTCCCCAAGTATTTTATTTTGTTAAGTTTTTCCAAGGAAGTTTCAAAGCACCCTGGTTTCTCCAAAAACAGTGGAAACTACGTACCTGTTGTGAACAGTTTTATTGCTCTCGTAAGGTCACTATGTTCCACTAAATGCCTCAATTTAGTATGTTGTTATCTCCATCTGGAGGTTTGTAGATGTTTGCCCATGGAATTTATACATGGCTACAGTGAGATGGATAATAAGTTGTATTTGTTTCTAAATATCCACCTTCCTTTAGAATTGTAAAAAACAAAAACAAAACAAAAACCACTTCTTAGGATCCTAGCATTACTCCAGAAATGGTATCAATAGCATCAGAAGTATTTTACTGGAATTCTCTGGATTTTAATGCAAAACCATAGAGAGAAATATAACAAAATTGAAGAAATTTGAGATAGCAAGCTGTTGTTTGTTTTGGCACGCCAATTATGTTGCATCAAAGCTTGAGGACATAGCTAAAGTAACCCACACATCAGACCTACAAACAGGGGACACTAATGAACACTATATGTGAAGCACTAGTATGGAACACCTGAAATGAAATGGATTGCGTGTGTGTGTGAAGCAATATGTGTGTATGTGATGTGTGAGCAGGTCAGTTTCAGAGGTGAGAGTCCAGCGTCATGTGCTTAACAATCTGGGTTCTGCAGCTGGACCAGATTTTACAGTGTGGACTGAAGTGCCCACTTTCTGTCTCCGTACGCAGTACTGCTGTCAGGATTCTGGCAGATCATCTGGTTATTTTTACATCTGCTAACACCAGCAAAAAATCCTGGCCTCTTGGACGGGGCTGGAGAAATCGTAGAAAACGAATGTCAGCACCCTGGAATACGAATTTTTGCCTCCCTTTCAGCCTTGCTTGCAGATCGAAGTGTGAAAAAGAGGTGGTGAGCAGGGTGGTTTGTATTGTAATTCCCTTATGCTTGCCTTACACCTATAATCCAGACCCCCCCGGGGGGGGGGGGCGGTGGACGGAATCACTGTGTGGACTACAGCTCCCAGAATCCCCTTCCATCTCCATGTCTGGAGACTTCTGGGAGTTGCAGACTAGCCTGCCTGGAGGGCCCCAGGTTGAGGAAAGTTGCTTTAATGCTGTCTAGCTGATCCAGATTAGATTGGCTTCCAGATGTTGGAGTAGTCACTTCTCTCTCTCTCTCTCTCTCTCTCTCTCTCTCTGTCTCCCTCTCTCTTCCTTTCTCTCTGTCTCCCCTCCTGCCTCTCCTTTTCAGCTCAGAATGTGACTGTGGATGAAGTTCTCACCGCCTACAAGCAGGCCTGTCAAAAATTAAACTGCAAGCAGATTTCCAAACTACTGAAGCAGATCCAGGTACGTGCCTTCCCGAAAGCATGTGGGGCAGACATTGATCCCATTGGACTGTCAGGGTGAGAGACGGGTTTTTGTAGACACTGCAGAAAGCTGGCCACAGCTGGAACTCAAGAGGACAACGACAGAACAAAATACAGGCTGGTTCTAAAAACTGTTGTCCTCTTTGCCGTTGATTTGTTTACAGAGGGGTTTTTTGAGGTGGATTTTGCAGATTACTTTAGGAGCCCCGGAAGCTGCCTTACACGGAATCAGATTGTTGAGCCCTCTAGCTCACTGTTTTCGGCCTTGACTGGCAGCCACTCTGCCTGAGTTCTCGACAAAACCATACCGTTAGCCACTGATCTCTGGTCTGCCCCCAGAGAACATAAGCCATGATAAAAACCAGCACATTCAGACGGAACATGAAATTGGTGCTTGCTCTGTAGCATAGTTCCCTAACCGCTCGCCCACAATAGCTATTGTCTTATTAGGGGGATGTGACACCTGATGGATCCTTCTTTTCAGCAGCAGAGACTCCCCTCAGTAGGTGTAACCTAGTACGGGGTGACTTTATAGCCTCTCCTTTTGAGGCCCCAAAAGAATAAGGGCATTTTGTCTGTTTGGGAGGGTAGCAGCGTGCCAGAGCTCACCAGTGCACCTCTCAGCCCACCACCTGCTATATTGCCAGACGGCTTGGGACCGTGCCGTAGGTGTTCCTTTCAGTGTGGGAAAATAAAGGTAGCTGCTACAAGCCTCAGAGCTGTGTCAGTAATTTTCTTATCCTTCTAAAGTTGCAGGTGAGGAGAATGCAAAAGATTTGTTCCTCCCCTCCCCCCCCCCCCAGTTTGACCCTCTCCCTTGCCAGATGCCACTCTTTTAGCGCCAGTTCTCAATAAGGACTAGTAGCTCCGGTCAACAAAGCCCTGTTCAAAGCAGACACAATGCAGGGGAATCTTAAAACCTGAGCTGGACTGAGGCTCAGCCTATCCAGGGGCTGAGGAAGGGAAGCTGTCCTCTTGGACCAGATACGGGGATAATTCGAGTGGCCTGGCTCAGACACCTGTGTGGACCGTTTGAACCATTTGGTACCCCAGGTCTGTGCACTCTTCCTTCCAGCTCTCCTTGCCCCTAATCTTTAAACCATCCCATAGATAGTAACGTGCTGCTGTTCTCTTTGCAGGAATTTAAGGACCTAACTCCCAGGATAGATTGCCTGGATCTGAAAGGTAGGTTTCCAAGCCATCTTTTGACAGGGTGCAAATCAGAGTCATCTCTCCGGTTCTGAGTCTTGCTCTGTGGCTGCAATTCCCTCCCCCCCCCCCCCACAAAAACTTTCTCTGTTGAAGGAGTCCCCTTGGACAGTTGCAAGGGGTCAGAGGGTGATCACCGATGCTACTGGAGGGCAGAGCATTTCTACTTCTGCATAAAATGCTTTGCAAACTGGTTAACTGGGATATATGTTTCTGCTTGTGAACCTACGTAAACCGGCGTTCCAGAATTGGTTCAGGGTTTCTCAGATCAGCCAGTGTTCCTTTTTTTCTCCTCATGCTCTCATATTTACATTCAGATCTAATTTTCTTTCTCGAGATCCTTATTTAAATTTCTTAAAGCAAGCTTGCCAGTGTGTGAAAATGTGCCAGGTTGTGTAACTGAGTTGGGACATGTAAATCAACACACGGCTAACATCGATATAATCTTTGCCCCGGGAGGCAGGCACGCACACAACCTTGGCTAGAGAGTTACCTGGGCTTGCTGGTACCTCTCCTCCTCCTCCCTCACCTGCTCTCCTAACCACAGACTCCCTTATTCCAAACAAAGCAATGCACATCCTGTTTGTGCTGCAGGTACAGGTTGCTGTCTGCCGTCTGTTTGTGTACAAAGTTTGCCTGTAAAAGGTCTATTGCCAGCAGAAAGCTGATCTAGAGGTAGAGAAGAAAATGGCCAGGCCCCCAGGCACACGAGGGTGGGGACATCACCCAAGTAGAAAAGAAATAGGTTACACATGACAGCTGAGCAGATGGAACGCAATCAGGCAGAAAGAGGGGAAATGGGCAGCCTCCCTGGGTTTCCAGGCCCCGAGTGTTCTTCATATTCACTGTACTGCACCAAATCACCGTGCAAAAAAACTCTGGTTGATTTCCTCTTTCCTTGCATATGTTAAAAGACAAGTTCCCAGCTGTCTCACTAGAGAAGACTGTGCAAAGTGAGGGAAAGGACAGAGTTTCTGATAGTCAAAGATGCTGCGTCTGTTGTTTCTGGAGCTCGGTTAACGTGAGACAATCAGCATTTTTGGAGTGTAGCTTCCAGAGTTTCCCCAACGATCGTGGCTGGTGGCCACAGTGGCTGGGCAACTGTCTGAGCTCTGGCCCAGATAAGTAACATCTCCAAATATCTGCTTGTGGTCAATGTCAGCACAAGCCAGTTGTGTGTGTGTGTGTGTTTCTCCTTATAGAATTCACCAGGCTCTCTATTTGTTTGTCTTCTCTGATATCAGACCACAAGTACTAGCGCTTGAAAAAGTTACTTTTGGGCAGTAGACCTCTCTGGATCACAGCCTTGAAAAGGGACCTCTTCCTGTGCTCACACATAGGAAGCTGCCGATGTCGACCTGTGTTTTGCTGTAGCCTCATATTGTATACTGACTGAGAGCAGTAGACCCCTAAGGTCTTTGGCAGTGCCTCACTCAGTGCTTCTTTTCCCACATGGTAAAAGAGGCCTAGGGAAAACGTACCATCTAGGTATTTTGGACTGCCTCTCTCTTGATCCCCAGCCACTAGCCCTGCTGCTGGGCCGTGGACAGGGGGGAGCAGCTCAGAACACCTGAAGAGCAGTAGTTAGCCTTCTCTTGCAAAAGGAAACTTTATGAAAGTATTAGTGCAACTTGGACCTTAGTTCAGCCGGAAAAAAACCTCCGGTGTGTTGCACGTTTGATGTGGCCTTGTTTTTTATTTCCTCCTTGTAGTTAAAGGTTAAGGTCACAGAGACACTGAGTAGCAGTGTGAGGTTTTTTTAAAAAACATTCTCTCTCTCTCTCTCTCTCTGATATTAGTTGTCTCTCATTTTCTTCCCACATCATCCCATGTTCTACAAGAGACACAAGGGTTTTGTAGTTCTCTACTGTTTCCACATTTAGTGGACTTTGTGCCTGCCGTGCAATCTCTTAACCACTGAAAGTTCGCAAACTTATTCCATGTCTTTTGTTTTCTAGGCGAGAAGTTAGACTACAAAGCGTGTGAAGCTCTGGAAGAGATTTTTAAGCGCCTCCAGTTCAAAATAGTAGACTTGGAGCAAACAAACCTCGATGAAGATGTATGTAATATGCACAGAATATAAAGAATCTCTTTCCCTCTGTTGTCCATAAGAACAGTTAACTGAGATGACCCCTGTCATTTTTTACTAGTCAAAACCTACCATTCATTGGGGAGTTTTCGGTGGTGGGACGCTGCCATCTAGCCTAATCCTGCTAGCTTCCACTAGTTACGGCTTTGCAGATTTCTGGGCATGGCCCTAAATCCAGTTAGCAATCTCAAAAAGTTGAATAAATTGTTGAATGGTTGAGTCAGTGGTTGTGTAAATCCCATTGATTCAGTGGGTCTGCTTTGGCTGGGTCTACCGACTGGATTTAGGCCAGGGAATTTTCTTAGGCTCATGGCTGGAGACCGAAATCCGAGCCCTCCTGTAGGCAAAAGCGTACGATTAGCAGGGGTGGGACGAGTTTGCATTTTCCAATACGTCTCGCTCCACAGATTACCTGGAATTTCTGCCCCCAGGTGGATTGCCAGCCCTGGCTTATGCTGGGTTCATAATTTTGAGAGCCCATTGGTAAGGCACCTCAAAAAAGTCAGGGTATGTCACAGAGGGTTTTTTTTTGTTTGTTTGCTCTGTTTCTGGCCACGGGAGGTTGTAGCAATGAAGTGATGAGCCCTTTCCCAGTCTTCAGGCTTTAACAAACATCTGAACTCTCCTTTCCCTAAACATCAGTTAACATAGTGAAACAACTTGGTAAAAATCCCAAAGTGTACCATTTTGCAACACAGAAGAGCTATGCTATTTCTGAATGTTCCCTTTTTTTAAAAAACGAACAGAACCTCTATTAAAGTGAAAAACTGCCACATCAGCAAGAATGCAGGATTAGAATCTTGTTCCCAAGGTGTGCATATCTTCTTGGATTAGAGTTTGCAAATGCCTGAAGTGCCTCAAGAGTTCCCTGCAGCCTGAGGTTATCCTCTTGATAAAGATTTAGAGATGGGCACGAACCACGGTGTGGTGCGGTTTGGCGGATCAGCCGCAGAACTGTTCCCAGCCCCGCCTCCTCTGGCAGGCAACTACTTAGAGGCAGCGGAGCTTCCCAATTCCACCTCTTCCGGGTGCTGCCTCTTGAGTGGGCTCCCACTGGAGAAGGCAGGGCTGAGAAGTCACACCTCTGCCTCTGATTGGACACCTATGAAGCAAGCGTAGCCAGGATGCCCGCAGAAAGGCCGTGCGGCTGAACTGCCAAACCGCAGTTCATGCCCATCTCTATAAGGATTCCATCGCTTCATTCCACTGTAGATATGTAGATGTGTGTGTACACAAACATGCATGTATAAGACAGATGGCCCATGGTTTTGGGATGGGTATCTAGAATTTTTAAAAATGACTCCTAAATTTTGTTGCTGTTTAGTCGTTAAGTCGTGTCCGACTCTTCGTGACCCCGTGGACCAGAGCACGCCAGGCCCTCCTGTCTTCCACTGCCTCCCGGAGTTGGGTCAAAGTCATGTTGGTAGCTTCAATGACACTGTCCAACCATCTGGTCCTCTGTCGTCCCCTTCTCCTCTTGCCTTCACACTTTCCCAACATCAGGGTCTTTTCCAGGGAGTCTTCTCTTCTCATGAGATGGCCAAAGTATTGGAGCCTCAGCTTCAGGATCTGTCCTTCCAGTGAGCACTCAGGGTTGATTTCCTTTAGAATGGATAGGTTTGATCTCCTTGCAGTCCAGGGGACTCTCAAGAGTCTCCTACAGCACCACAATTCAAAAGCATCAATTCTTCGGCGGTCGGCCTTCTTTATGGTCAAGCTCTTGAGTGGACCTAAATTTAGCCCCTCCCAAATTGGTAGATCATCAGCTCCAAACTTTGACCTATTCCCAGACTCCCAAAACCTTTGATCACAACTGGGATCACAACTGCACAAGTAGAAAAGGATAACCCAGACTTGTGCTTTTCCCTCTTTGTGTGAACAGTGTCACACGTATATGACTGTAGCCTTCAAATGTTCAGCATTTCTCTTGTAGGTTTACTGCTGAGCTAGTCCTAATCCTAAACATAAATCATTTGTGGTTGGACAAGGCAGCTCTGGGTTGTTTCTCTGGCTCAACGTACAGGTTTTTCAGGGCCCCAATTAGCACCTCTTTTTTCCCCCTGCCTGGGGCCATGCCCCATGTCTGTCTCCTTCCCACCCACCTCTGAATCTGGCAGCACACCGAGTGAAGTAAACAACACATTCTGGGAAATTTCATTTTAATATATTTTATTATACAGCAACATTAAATTTTACAATGAGAAACCACAATTAGAGCCTGGCAATTAAAAAATGTGGCAGGGTAGTTTGCAAGCCATTTAGTTATAAAACTAGAACAGTGCAGATTTAAACATTATGATAATATGGTCGCGAAAGCGTGATTCAAGCTGTCATTATGTTGTTCTCTGTGCATCTGCAGACATCGACTGCAAACTGCTGCTTAAAAGTGACACAAACATCTGGAGAGGGTGTATGGTTGGTGTAAAGTTGAATGTATGAAGCAGGAGGTAGCCTTGTGGGTGTGAATGGTCACAACGGGTGAACTGGGGTGAATTTCGAGTGGCTTTGGCCCTTTTAATAAGAATAATTACGTGCTGTCAAGTCTGTTCTGACCTATGACAACCCTTTGCAGGATTTTCTAAGTAGAGAAGTGGTTTATCATTCCCTTCTTCTGGGGGTGCTCTGGGACTGTGCAGCTTGCCCAAGGCCACACAGGCTGGCTGTTCTCCCTAAAGGCCCAGTGGGGAATTGAACTCCCAACCTCTGGCTGCGCAGCCAGGAACGTGAGCCACTGAGCTATCCAGCCAGCTGGGCGTCTTGATGGTTGCTGATTTTTACTGTTTGCACACTGCCCGTCTTCTTATTGCTCAAAATGCAAACTCCAGTGGCTCAGAAATGTGTGCAAGAGCCTGCTGGCTGTTTTGGTCACTTGCTGCTCACCAGTTAGCCTTCTGTGTCTATCAGGTTTTTGTTCCCCACTGGTAACAGGAGCCTCGTGGCACAGTGGTTAAAAAACTCAGCTCATGACTTGGCTTCAATCCCAGGCAGCCAACCTGAGGTTTGCTCAGCTGGTGAGGGGACATCAATGTGTAGCCTGCATCATTAAATTGTAAACTGCCCAGGGAGTGCCTTAAGCACTATGGGGTAGTGTATAAGCAGCACACTTTACTTTTTGCTTTAATATTCATTCACAGAATGTACTGTACTGTGTTAGGCTGCAATACAGAGTCAGTAAGGAACTGCAAGGGTGGCACTCTGCCTGTCTACTCTGGATCTGTGCACATTTGCCTGGGAATAAATCGCACTGAAGAAGAACACACAAGTCTGTCCTCCCAAGTGGTGGCCGACAGGTGTGAACTGTAAGCCTTTGATCCAGTCGATACCCCGTCGTGATCAGCTGTTCTGAAAAACACACCTCGCTTCAAATTGCGGAGGCTTGGATGTAATGAAACCATAGGCATCACTGTGCCATGTGAACATGGGCCATTTAAATATATATATATATTAATTTTATTTAACTATCACACATAAAAAAAGCAAAGCTAAAGAAAAACAACTCATGCAACTCAAAAGTGCTCCCCACTGCTGCCAGGACCATTGGGGACAGACCGTTTTCTTCCCTTCACAGAGCCCCCTTCCCCTGCCAAAAATACATGGTCTCCTGTGGAGGTGCACAACCTTTTCCCTTTGTTAATACAAAAATCGATGAACTTTCCCCATATATCTCTAAACCTATTCGTATTTGTTACTCCTTTTCTTACTTTAATATTACATGTTAACTTGTTGTTAATATGTCCGACACTACTCCTTCTTTTTGATATAATTTTTATTAATTTCCAAACAATTAAAAAACCCCACAAATATAATAAATACTACTAAAAAGTCAATTTAAAACTAAAACAGAGCCATAATTATCAACCCTGCGCAACCCCCAACCCTTGGGACTAGTTAACATTTTTATTTTTAATTATATTTCATACCTTCCCCCCCCCCCCCCCATTTCTTTCCAAAAGTACATCTCCAGGTGTATTCCCTTTGTGTTTCTGAAACATATACCAAAAATAAATTCCATATATCCTTAAAGTCACTGCATTTCAATATTCCTTTTCTGACCTTGGTTTCACAAGTTAACTTCATCACTAATAGCCATGTTCCAGATATTCCGTCCTTCTTTATACCATTCATTTAACCGGAGATCACACTTGACTTTCCAATTCTTTCCTATTGTTAATTTAGCCACTGTTACTAGATTTGTGATGAACACGGCCTTGCCTAAGTCACACCCGGAGCAAGTGCGTCTGTTGCCCCACGCTGATGATATTTCTTCTCTTCCCCCTTCTTTTTGTCTTTGCCAGGGTGCCTCGGCGCTGTTTGATATGATCGAATACTATGAGTCAGCCACACACCTCAACATTTCCTTTAACAAGCACATCGGCACACGGGGTTGGCAGGCAGCTGCACACATGATGAGAAAGGTTGGTACTGGAATGTCACCCCCCCCCTCACACACACACACACACACCTTTTAGAGGCACTGTTGGTAGGCAGCATTTGGGGATGAGACAGGACTGAATTCGCGTTCATTGTCAGGCAGCAACCCTCAATGCCAGCAAATGCCATAAAAGGCATTACATTCTCCCCGGTTCTGGGCGGGGGCCGGAGACCTTTGTTTCGAGGGAGGAAATTGGCAAGTTCTCCACAATTTCACGGGCCTAGTGAGCAGCCGATTCCCCCCCCCCCCCCCGGGTTGAGAGGAATGCAGGCTCTGTCTGGGGCCGGTTGCAGACATCAGGACCCCAGGGGGACCCGACTGCCAGGCAGGAAGGATAAACCTTTCTGTTAATTCAGGAACCCGGTAATCTCCTGCTTTAACAAGCTTATTGCTGGTGTTCTTTCTAGCTGGCGGTAGAACATTTTCCCCTGCCGCGGATGAAAAGCTGTCACAGCAGAGAGGCGTGTGGGCGAAGGGCTGGTGATGCAAATCCTGTGCTTTCTCATATTACATCTGGCCATATCATCTTGAGGGGACCCAGGGATAGTTGTGCTTGAGGAATAATGATGTATTGTTTTAAATTCTCACATACTGAGTGAGTTCTGGGCAGTTTTTTTGGCTTCACTGGAATGCTGGTGTAATATACAGCCGTATATTTACAGGCTGGGTTGACGTCTGCCCTGTGAATCCACCTCACTGCACATACCATAAATCGTTGCTCAAGGCCTGGGTGGGCAGCGTGGGGCCCTTTCGCTCTCGCGAGCCGACCGGTTGCCCACCACTGCATTAGGCCTGTTATTTCCTCTTCTGGCTGCTTCTAGTCCTGTGATTCAGGAAAAGAGTAAGATGCCTCGAAGCGTTGGCTTGACTTAAGGAAAAACTTGGCTTGGTACATTTAAAGTAGGAATGTTTGCCTTCTGTATCCAGCCAGAGAATGTACATCTGTGTGTGTGTGTGTGTGTGTGCGCACGTGCGTGTGTTTTGAGGAAACTCCTGTTTCACCTGACTGTTGTCTTTCCTCATTGTCACAGACAAACTGTCTCCAGTACTTGGATGCCCGCAATACGCCGCTTCTCGACCATTCGGCCCCCTTTGTAGCACGCGCCTTGCGGATCAGCAACAGCCTGACCGTGCTACACCTGGAGAATGCAAGCCTGTCTGGGCGGCCCCTCATGTTGCTGGGTGAGTCGTTAAGAGTTTTTCATGTTTTGCCCTCTGCAGACGTTCTATTTATTTAACTTATATGCCGCCCACACTACCCAATGGTCTCTGGGCGGCTTACAACAATTAAAATACAATAAAAAAGATAAAACAATTAAAATACAATTAAAATATATACTCTAAAATTTTCAAGGGCAGCATCCCCTCAACACTCCTTCAAAATAACAACAACCACAGGTTTTGGGTTAAAACCTATCTGGCAAAATCCAAAGAAACAAAACAAGATAAAAACAGGTGGGCACTCTCATGTTTTAATGTGAGCTTTCGTGGATGCGTCCACTTCGTCAGACATATGGAAACAGAACAAAAAGTTGAATGAAAACTTGTATCTGTTCTATAATACCAGTCAGTGTTTTCATAATTTTGATTGACTCTGCCTGGTATTTTGAATAATAATGATAATAATGGAGTGAGAAAAACAGCAAATTCGGTGCTATGTGTGATTTGCCCTCCAAATATGAGTTTTTGCCTCCCTGGCCTTTTTATGTAGACCAGAAAAGGCCTTTGGGGGCATGGTTTTTTTTTAAAATGTCCTTTTTGCCCCCTCCCCCCCCCCAAAAAAAGATACAAGGGATTGCATGTAGAGGGGTAAATCAAGCCCCCCCCCCCCCAACCCCTCTGGGACCATGTGCTTTTCCATTGTCTTGCACTCGGGTTTTTAAGGAGAAGGGGAGATTTAGGTGACATTAGGGAACTGGTTGTCCTGGGTGGTACGTATTTTTGCCCACCCTTGCTCTAGCCAAAACATGCTTGCCTCTTCTCATCTCCACCCCTCCCATCAGTTATACTTGTCCGCTAACTCTCTGCAAAGATCGCTGTCGGCATGTGGGAAAAGGCTCCTTGCTTGTTAAACGCTGCCTCTCTAGATCCCTCCCGAGGTCCGCTGCTGAACAACCCCATCCTTTGATCCACCTTCCGGAGCCTGCCTGTCAACTAGGACCTCCTCATGAACAAGCTCTGGAGGATAGAAGACAGGCCTAGTGGAGGAGAAGATGCTCTGTGGCTTTTTTCTGATCAGTGAGAGGGTATGGGGCTGAAGGGTGATGGGACAGTATGCGTGTAAATATTTTTAAATAAATAAATGACATGACCTAGGCAAGTATCTCCCCCCGTTCCCTCCCGCGGCAGAGCTTGGCTTGCCCCACCACCTTCTCCTCCTCTTAAGATCACTCCGGGGCAAGAGGTACCAAGCAAAAGCAGTATTTAAACTTACAGCACCTGATTTTTATTTTTTATTTTTTGCCTCCTGCTGACGACTTTAATAATGCATTGGGGTCAGCCCAAGGAACTTTAAAATGCAGACCTGTAGCAATAATGAATGAAGCTGGAAAGAGAACCTCCTTCGGTTACACTCTTGTGTCCCCTGAAGGCAAGGACAAATGCCGAGCTCCATTTGACCTTGTGATTTTCATTCCATGCCACTCCATAGGAGGAGCCGAAGGGAAGGAAGGCCCTAAACGGGTGGTTCCATTTTCTTCTTCCTTTCCCTCCGTGGCCAAGTCTCCATGTCATTTATTTATCTCAAAATACTTAAATGCTGTCCTGCATCGAAAGATCTCCATGTGGGTTGCAAATGTTCCAAAGTTGTAAGCAATATTAAAATACTGTAAAATGAGACCGCTTACCATGTAACCGAACTTCCATTCTTGTGATCTTTATTTCGTCTAAGGTTTATGGGAATGCCCCTTTTAATTTGGCACTGAAATGAGAGTAAGATCAGAGCCAGTCTAGCCTGCAAGGAAAAGACAGTCCTCATCTGTGGTGACACAACAGAGAAGGCCCTGTCGCTCATCCACATCTCTGTGCAATGTATTACTCTCAATAGTGGGACAAAAAAAGAGCGTGTCTCTTCCAGATTTCAATGCTGGGGGGCTCTATACATAGAGTGAAGGGAACCCAAACTGGGCAGTTTGAAGGCTGACGGTTGTCTGGAAGGCCAAAGAGGGCGACCTCTTCTCATGTATTAACTTCATTGTCTCACTGCCACCAATTTTGTTTTCAGCAACGGCTCTGAAGATGAACATGAACTTGCGAGAGCTTTACCTGGCCGACAACAAGCTGAACAGCCTCCAGGATTCCGCTCAGCTGGGCAACCTCTTGAAATTCAACTGCTACATCCAGATCTTGGACTTGAGGAACAACCACATTCTGGATTCAGGTAAAGGGATCCCTGTTTCAGCCTCTATGGTTTTACTAAAAACAACAACACACCAACCAAACAAAAAGAAAAACTGGAGGCCGCTCCAGAGGCTCCAAATAGATAAATAGTGCCATTGAAAGAAGAATAAGAATAAGAATTAACATTACAGTAGGACTGAGGTATGCACAGAAGGTCAGTTCCAAGCTTCCCCCACAGATGCAAAAAACCACAGAAGTCTCGAATGCTACACATTGTAGGGTCTCTGGCTCTCTCTAACGACCAGTTCTGGTAAATACATCCTGGGGATGCATATAAATACATATTTCTGGGTTTTTAAATTTCATATTTTCAGGCAGCAGATAAGTGAATCAGGAGATACTGATTACGTGGATAAGAAGATCCTACCGTAAAGTCTTCACCAGGATTCAGTACCAAACTTTTACGTCAAGAATGCCCAGATGCTGTGACTTGGATCTTTGGGGACAAATTCTTGTCTTGGTCCCTTTACCTTTCCAGATGATGCTGGGCTTTTTCTGTGGGTTCCTCTAGGCCCTGCGACTCTCTTCCAAGGAAGCCATCCGGTTCCCTCTCGGCAGGCAAAGGCTTGCCTCTCGAGGCAGGTGCCTGGCAGCTGGCTAAGTAAAGGGACATTTAAAGGGAGGATATGGTACTTTTCTGATACTGCATTTTGGCTACCTTTGTTTTTGTTTTTAAAAAGTTTTTTTGGTCATCCGCTTTAGAGACAAATGTCAGATATAAAATAAATAAAAGAATAATGGAAAACAAGGTTGCCAGCTGGAGAATTTGTAAAGGAGCCCCCCCCCCCCCCCCGAGGAAGCAATTTCAGTTTCTTGTGGGTGGTTTTTTTTTAGCTCTGTTTGTAACTAACTTAGAATAAGAATTAAAATGTTGAAATATTAAAGGAGCTACATTGACCGGGTAATTGGTCTGTACTATTTATTTTAAGATGGTTGAGTTCAGTTATTAGATGACTGTAGATTTTGGTTGCATCAGACTCCTCCAGAGTGAGGCGGCCTTGTCATGTGGCAGAACAGGGCTGTCAAACCGTTCTTTGGTGAACAAATTAAATGGTTGATCATCTTTCATTTACCAAAGCCTCAGCAGGGGTGCCTTTCCCCCCAGTAATCAAAGGAAGCCTCTCTCAAGCGGCTCTCTTTTTCTTTTTTAAATCCCTGAATCAGAAAGGAAATAACCTGTTTCAGTTTAATTCAGAGAATTCACACATGCTGTTACCTTGAGAGGATGTGCCTCTGTTTCCAAAATGAGATAAGTGCTTGCCCGTTCCTTGAAGCCAGCCACCCTGTGTAGGACATGCATATGTGCTGCTTTGTGCTGTTCTATTCTTTAAATAAATTGATACGAGCCCTCCAAAGTGCATGAAACGTCTTGGAAGGCCCTGGCGAACGACAAACAGAGAGGGAAGGGCCGGCGTCAAGTGAGACAAGAAAAGGACTGTTTTTCATCAACGCTTGTGGGTTCAGAGCAGCCTGTGCTTATGTTGTGGCCGATGAGCTGGCGGATGGTCAGAAGGGCTGAAAGCAGCTGACTGATTCACACACACACACACACACACACAGACAGCTCCCACCTCTCCTCCTTGACTCAGCTCTTTCCTGTTTGGTTCACAGGCCTGGCGTACATCTGCGAGGGCTTGAAGGAGCAGCGGAAAGGCCTTGTCACGCTGGTCCTGTGGAATAATCAGCTGACTCACACCGGCATGGCCTACATGGGGATGACGCTGGTGAGTGGTTCTCTGACCCAAGAACCAGAATCTGGGCATAATGCTATTGGCCCCCTTCAACGGAATAGAGGAAGCTGCGTTAATCTGGAGGGAGTTGTTTGATCATTAGGCCAGATAAATCTGTATTGTCTTCTTTGACTGGCAGTAGATCTCAGGATCTCGAGTGGATGTTCTTCTCATCATCTGCTATCTCGTTACTTAAATAGAGGTGCCAAGGATTAAACCTGAGCCTTATGCATTCAAAGCAGACATACGGTGTCTGAGCTGCAGCCCTTTTCCTCAGCTTTGATGCTCTTCTCCAGTTTCCGAGCCCTCTTTCCTCTCCGCTGGCATGTGCCAGTGGATAAAGAGAGACCATTTATAGCAACAGTTTTCCAGGCACCAAGCCCGGTGTGTCCAATCTGTAGTAGTCCGGAGCTACACACACCTCCTTGCAGACCATAGGGAGCTTCTCCCGACCAGCATCCTCCAACCACTGTGCCCCTGAAACCCTGCAAATAAAAAAATAACAGTTCTGATGAGAAAAGGTCCCTTGTTGGGTGAAATTTCACCATGTTTTTATCCCTCCTTGCCTGTTTTAGGGAAGCGTGTTGTGCATGTGTGTGTTTGTGACTGGAAATGATCAGAAGCTGCGAAAGCAAGTTGGATAGCATAATCTTTGGGTTGGAGCATCGGTCTGCAAGGAATAGCTAAAGTGTTTTAGACAAGACGTTTTCAACGTAGATGTTGTAGGGAGGGAAGTGCTTTCCCCTTCCTCATCCTTTGCTAAAGCTGTCGACAGTAGTGTCAGGACTGACATAAATAGTTTAGATTTCTCTTGTGGAGCCAGAGGTTGGGAGTTCGATTCCCCCACGGGGCCTCCTTGATTGAGCCTGGACTCCATGATCCAAAGGGTCCCTTCCAGCTCTGCAGATGTAAGTTAAGATTCTGAAGGCTCCTTCTATATATTCTGTGGTATTAACATACGGACAGGGTTTTGTGAAGCAAATAGATGGAGCTTTTTAAAAAAAGAAAAATCAGTGGCTTTACAAACAGTTATTAGCCATGGGCTTATCTGTGCCCTTTGCCTTCTCTGTGGGTTTAGTTGGTTCTGCCACCTGCTTGGCCCCCCGGCTGTGGATTTGGGAGCCGGCACCGAGCAGCCTGTAGGGTGGAGGTCGAATCTCAGTCTGCTAGCGGTTCTGATACAACCCATCAGGGTTGGTTCTTCTTAAGATGGCCAGTTCCTGCACAGAGACATTGCAGCGGGGGGCAGGGGGGGGGAGCTTTGAGTCCGTGTGAACTGAGCATATAATTATCCACAAAATTTCCCATTTGACCCGTCAGCCTCACACACAGAGCCTGGAGACCCTGAATCTGGGGCACAACCCCATCGGCAACGAAGGTGTCCGCAACCTGAAGAACGGGCTCATCAGCAATCGCTCAGTGCTTCGGTTGGGCTTGGCTTCGACAAAGCTGACGTGTGAGGGTAAGCCAGGCCTTGCTGTCTCCCTGGGTCAGACAGCCCTCTGTATGCCCACCCATTCACCCTGATGGCAGAGGAGTCGCAGCGAGGGGGATCCCTGCTGACTTACCCAATTTCTCCTCTTGCTCAGGTGCGGTGGCGGTTGCCGAATTCATCGCGGAGAGTCCCCGCCTGCTCCGGCTGGACCTCCGGGAGAATGAGATCAAGACGGGGGGACTGATGGCCCTGTCCTTGGCCTTGAAGGTCAACCACTCGTTGCTGCGGCTGGACCTCGACAGGGAGCCCAAGAAGGAATCGGTACGTCCCTGCTGATGAGTTTGGTGGGTTGCGCAGCTTCCATTCTGGGCCTCTTCTTACCAACGGAGGGGAGATTCTGGCTCTGTGGCAGAAGCTAAAACTTCTGGGCCTGCCAATCTGCCTGATTTACTTTGTCACCGAGCAGCAGAAGCAGGATTTGCTGATCCGAGGCCACGGGGGTCCCACCTTTTGATGGACTCTCACCCAGTCTGGGCTGCAAGTACCACTGTTCGTTTTTATTAGGCTGCAAGAGGAAGTTTGCTGAACAGTTCCATTGCTTCTCCAGAGCTCCATCCCCTTCACTGGGGAACATGTTGCACTAGAACCACCACTATGAAACCGCTCTGCACCAGGCAGGAGGACCTTGCATTTCCCGTCATGAGTCCAGTGGAGGAAAGATGGGGCATGGTTAGGGTCTTTCTAAGCCAAGGGGGCCTTTCTGAACTCACTTGGTAGAAGCAAGGGCAAAGGGGTGGAGCACAAGTGGAAGGGGGTCTTAAATGAACGCTAGTTACACCAACCTTTAATGTGGCTCTTGCATTCGTTCCATAAAACATAGCAGGAGTTAGGGGTGTAATTCTTAGGGTTGTTGGGTTCTTCCTCCTCCTCCTTAGTCCCACATTTCCTTTATGTGAAAATTCAAGAGTCTGTAATAGTGTCAAGCTAATCAAATCTTGACTTCTGGCCCTCTGCTTGAGCTGGGCTGCAGTACCCAGCTGTAGTGTCGTATCATTGCTGGTCTGTGTTCACTTGAAATGCTGAGTTTTAAAAGCCTCCTGGGTTACAAAGCAGTAACGCAATTCCACCCCAGTAGCAGAAGGCTTTGTCGAGAGTCCTTGATACACGCCGTCTCACATTCCCTTCACAAAATATCAGTTTTCTGGCATTGCTTTGGGTGCTTCCACTGAGTCCAGGCCCAGCCCACCAGCAACAGGGCTACCTTTTTTTCCCAGAAAGGAACTCGAGTTCACTGCATTGCCTTGTAGAGGCAATAAAACTTGTGTTAAATCAGGCTAGCCGTTTGTTTCAACAGAGAAAAATCCCCAGTGTGTACCTCACTTTCCCTTTGCTTTTGCAAGATTCTTTCTCAGTCCTCGAAGGCAGACTTTGGAGATACAGGAGGAGGGCCACTTTCCTGACGTGCTCCAGTGTGTCCTGTGCCGTCTGATCTTTTTGAGGAGGGGCCTCTTTATGTGCTCAGTGCTCAACTTAACAGTTTCATAGGTCACAACTGTGGGGTGTCACATTTTGGTGCTCCCCTACCTCGCACTCACGGTGGATCAAGTTGGCCCCCATCAGTGTCACGATGCTGGAATTTTCTGAAGAGGGAAGATTACAGATCGGATGTTTGTAAGGCGAAGGAGCCTTGTGATGCGTAGTCCTTCGCCCCTCTGTCTGGGAAGGCTTGTATTCTGTGTCCCTTTGCACTTACAGTTGGGCTCAGAGAAGAAGAGAAAGGGTCCCGCCAGGGTCCGAGTGGACCTTTGGTCACTGCTTGCTTTAAAAATGCTCCCAAACTTTCCAGGCTGTTCTGCAGGCACCGTCAGGCTGGCGAGGCAAAGTCAGTCCTTTCATTTCATTTGCCACACCATTTCCCAGATGGCAGTTTCAGTCCCCAGACAACGGATGGGCTCCTGGACTCCGATGCTGGCAGAACTAGCGATGGCGTGGGAGAGGGCCTTCTCTGTGGCTGCTCCCAGACTCTGGAACTCCCTCCCACTGGAGGCCAGGCTGGCCCCTTCTCTGCTGTCCTTCCGCCAGCAGGCAAAGACCTGTCTCTTCAGGCAAGCTTTCCCTTAATGACTGGCTGCCTGAGTGAAGTTTTTAAAGGGATGTTTGTACTTTACGGCTCTGGATGTGTTTTGGTGTTGCTCCTGTTTTCTAGTATGCTATTTGTTTGATCCTTTTAAGTGTTTGTATACTCATTGTTGTTAGGTTTAATATTTTTAATCTCCCCTATTACTTTTTAGTTTTCTCTTTGTTGCTAGTTTATGTTAGTTGATGTCTAGCTTTGTATTTGATTGTTATTGTGTTCAGTGTTTTTTATTATCAGTTTTTTCATTGTAAACCACCAAGAGTGACCCTGGCAGCCAGATGGGTGGTATAAAAGTCAAATAAACAAACAAATACATTCTTTCAACGATGTAAGCTGCAAACAAACAAATAAGATGTAAAAAGCTGATACCAAACTCCAGCTGCATGTTGCAACCACTGTGATCAGCAGCACAACCCCTAGGCAAGGCTAACACTCGGCATTCCCATGTGTGTATGTCAGCTCCAAGACCTGGGGTAAAATTGGGCAAGAGAGATATCTTTTACGATATACGGTGCTCCTCTTGTCTTTTTATCCCCGTGCCACGTCATGCTATTCTTTTGTCTGCCTTCCTCTCCCTTCCAGGTGAAGAGCTTTATTGAAACCCAGAAGGCCCTCCTGACGGAGATCCAGAATGGTTGCAAGCGCAACTTCGTCCTGGCCAAAGAGAAGGAGGAGAAGGAGCAGAAACTCCAGCAGTCCGCCTCCATGCCCGAAATCATGGTGACTGAGCCCCTGGAAGAGGGGGCCGTGGAGGAGGATGGGCAGAACGGCGACCCAGCGTCTACGCCAGAAGAGGGAGAGGAAGTCGGGGAGACCCTGGCGTCCCGAGAGAATGGGGCTGTCGATAAGAACGGCGGCCAGGATGAGTCGTCCGACTCTGATTCAGACACAGATGAAGAGGAGGATGAGAAACTGGAGATGAAGGCTCTCCCTCCCTTGCAGAAGGAATGCAGCAGCTCCGATCATGCTGATGGTTCACCCAAGCTCCCCTCCCCTTTAAAGAGCAAGGATACTCTTAGCTCTGAAAACGCAGCCCCCCCATTGAACACTACAGAGGAGGTGAAATGTGAATCTCGAGGAGGAGTTGCAAGCGGGCCACCAGCACAACCCAGCACTCCTCCTGCAAATGAGCGGCGAATAGCGGTCTCCAGTCCGGGACGAGGCCACAAGATCTTCGTCGTGACGCGGGTGGAGAGCCTGCCGGAGAAGGAGGACGGGAGCGACGTGCGGCAGCCGAGTCCTGTCCCTCCGCAGACGGTTCCTCCAAAGAAGGCGAACTCTTTGGCCCAGCCTCAGCCAGCAAAAATTGCACACTCAGATGGACAAACGGAGGAGCCCGCTTCGGAGTCGACGGCCAACTCCAAACCGACTCCCTCCACGCCAAGCTCCAGTTTGGAGGTGGAAAAGGCGGGCTCTGGGCCATGCGAGGGCGTGACTCCCCATGCTCTGTTGTTGCCTAATGGACTCAAGACAGAGTTTGCTCATGCACTACCCGACGTGGCTTTGGGGCGTGATGGGAAAATTGCCAGTTGTGCTGTAGAACACGGTAAGAAAGAGGGAGAAGTTTCGCCTTGCAGGGGAAGCGACTACCAACCATGCATGCGTATTTTTGAAGAACGATGTTCCACTACACCCTACGCAGATGGAATAGTTTTGGCCAGTTGTGGAATTCAAGATGAGAGTTCAGGTGCTCTTATTTAGAATCCTAGAATCATGGAGTGGGAAGGGGCCTCTAAGGCTATCGAACCCAACCCCCTTCTCAAGGCAGGGATCCAAATCAAAGCAGATCTGACAGAGGGTGGTCCAATGGCCTCTTGAATGCCTCCAAGCACTGGAGTGCTCACCACCTCCAGAGGTCATTTGGTTCCATTGTCGTACTGCTCTAACAGTTAAGAAGTTTTTTCCATATATTCAGTTAAAATCTGTCTTCCTGTAGCTTGAGCCCATTATGATATGTCCTGCACTGTGGGACGATCAAGGACTCTGTATGACTTCCTTTTAAGTATTTGAAAAGTGTGGTCCTGTCTCCCTCAGTCTTCTTGTATGCCTCAGGAGGACAGTGTAGAGTCAACACCAGATGGAGATAATTGGTTCCCTTCAGGTTCATTGGGCTGCAAGTCCCATAAGCTTCAGCCAGTGACCGACTGGGATGGATCGGAAGTGTTGTCCACAATGCCTGGAGTACACTGGCTTGCTTACCCCTGCCTGTGCTCTAGGTGCTGACTGTGGGGTTGGGTAATTCTTTGCTGGACTGATCCAGAACTCTCCACTCTTGTCTTTCAGAGCTAAACTGTTCCAAAAACGAGAAGGAGCTGGAGGAATTACTTTTGGAAGCCAGTCTAGAGATGGGGCAGGAGCCAATGTGACCCTAGAGGTAAGGGGGCTGCATCTCTGGAGAAGCTAAAAGAAGAGCTCCTTGAAAGGGTCATGTAGTCCTTAAAACTAGGGGTGGGGGACTTCAGGCAGAGAAGAAGAATCCAGCCCTCTGGGGTTCACCAGAAGGCCATGCCCCCTTTCTCATTCTGCCGTGACTGGGTAGCTTTCCAGCTTGTGTACAGATCTGTTAAATTCCGAAAGGCCCAAACAGGCTGCTCTTCAGGCTTTGACGCAAGAACTTGCTTGTCGTTCGAATCCCACCCTTTCGTCTCCGGCCACATTCATCACTGGGACATGCCCTGAACGTTTCTCTGAAATCCTGTTCCGTCTTTGGGCTGAAAGAAGATGCCCACAAAGGCACAGAGACCGTTCACCCTCTGGATGACTGGCTGCACCCCAAGACTATTGCTCAAGAAGGCCTAAGCCTAAGAACGGTTAGGCCCAAGCCAGTCTCCTTGCGTTCACTGGGATTTTAGGGTCATGACCAGAAGGAGGTGACCAGTGTTGGCTTTTTTTTCCAGCAATGTACTTATTCAAAGTCACATTTTGAGCTCCTGTAATTTTAAAAACACTTTTAAAAAGGCCCTTGTATTTTTGAGGACACTGGGGCACCTTAAACATTAGAGAGTGTTGTCTAGTGGAAAGTTTCATAAGCTGCTTTGAACATCCATCCATCCACCCATTCATTCATTTATTTATTTTACACCCCACAAGACCCCCACATGAGAATGCCTTCAACAGTATAAGCAATTCACAGATATAGATCTAAAATTCATACAAGAAGAAAAAGAACAAGGAAATAAAAATAAAAAATCGATATTAACAGCATCTGGGGGAATCACTTACTGAAGGCCGCTTTGTATAATCCTGTTTCCACCAAAGTCCTGAACACCAGGAGGGAAGGAACGCAGTGTAGCTCAGTTGGTACCTTATTCCGAAGACTGGTGGCCACCACCAAAAAGGCCTCTTTCCTTCTTGTCGCCTTTTTGGCCTCTCTCGGTGGGGCCACTTGTTCACCTTTAAGGATCGGTGGGATTGTTGTTTTTCTGTTAACAGACTAACTTGGCAGCTCCCCTGTGAGGTTTGATATGTGTCGTTGTGAGAAGGGGGATAAGGGGAGGCAGGGGATCTGTCCTGACCCAGATACACCTTTGATAATGATCATATTCCACTCTTTCGACTGCATTAAGATGTTGGCGATGGATGAACTTATCTTTGTTCCGTCAGTTGGTAACAAGCAGATAACTCTTACCATCTATAGACTTATCAGCTTGCTACCAACTGGCCGATTAAAAATAAATATATATGTAACAAGCAGATAAGTCTCTCAAATATACATATAGTGGCTCTTTCTCCCCTTCTAGCTCTGATCCTCTGAATGTTTCCCCAAACCTTTCCTCTTTCTCTTTCAGTTCCGGACCATTCTGCATCCAGTGGATTCTGTTTGGGAAGTGCTTCTCTAGCTTTACTCCCTTCCTGCACCCATGTGATTTTTGGGGTGGGGTGGGGTAAAGGATGGACTCTGCAAGACAGAGGAAGCGTGACTCCCCCTTTGAACTTCATTTCCTGTTATGCCCACCCCACCCTTCTTGACGTCTTCCCTCTGAAAAGAGATGTTCTGCCGTGGAGATGCTCCAGGAAACGGAACAAGAGCTTCCTTACCTGAGGACAGGCTGAACTCCTGACACCTTTACTGCTTTGGTTTATCTCTCTGAAAACTCTAGCCAGGGGCAACTTGCAATGTTTTTCTTTCTTTCTGGGATGACCCGTACAAGTTTGATTCGCGAAGAGACCAACTTCTAGACTTTGGACCACTGGGCAGGAATTCTCTCTCTCTCTCTCTCTCTCTCTCTCCAGTCTAACTGGGGAGGGTTTTTTTATACAAACAGAAGTCCGAGAGCTGAACAGGGGGCCTCTGTTCTTGCTTTCTGCACAGTTGGAGCGTGGCCGGCCACGGTAGAGCCGGTTTCCCCAAGAACACTACTCATGAAGGGCACAGCTGTCCTGGGCCCAGATGTTGAAAGCATTACCATGTGGCAGCCCCGATGCTGAGATACGTCAGGAAAGACTATGAAGGCTGTTAAAACCCACCGCGTAGACTACTATTTATTTTTATTTCATTCCTCTCCCTGATCCACCCACCCACCCAAAAGCTGTGTCTCCTCGTTTGTTTGTCTTCTGTTGGTGTCTATTTATAATGAAATAGGAACAGTTTCCCTTTTAACCTACTGCCCCTTCAGGACGAGTTGGCCTCCTTTCCCCTAGTTTTGTGGAGCTCCACCTACTGTGAAACCTTACACTTGCAAAAAAAGAAAAGGAAAAAAAGAAGGCAGACGGGAGGATGAGCACTCTTCCCTGTGGAGCGACCGCAGTAAATAATGCAGCAGAAGGAGGGACTTCATGGGCATCGGTGGGATCCTTCCTGCCCACCCGTGAGAAGACGGCCACAGTCCTCCCGCCTACTCTAGTTCCCTCAATCTTTGTCAGAAATGTGCACCTCCAAGGAAGACATTCCCACCCACCCATGCCATGCCATGCCATGCTGAACTTTTGGACAGTGGCTGCAGGATGCATATGCGGCTGGTTCTCTAGCAAATTTCTTAACTGATGGTAAACCTTACACTGCATGTGTGCAGTGGGAGAGGAGGGGGGTGTTTGGTTTGGTTATATCCCCCCCCCACTCCACCTGATAAAGCTGACTTGAGAACCTCCTTAGGATGCTGCTGATTTGTGGATCGTAGAATCTCCTTTCGCTGAACCACCTCTTTGTATAGCAGCTGGTTTTTCCGCAGTTCCCCAATCGACATATATCAACAGCGAGTGAGATATGTAGGTGCAAGGATAATGTTCGCAAGGGTAGATAATGACGTTTGCCCACCAGGGTCCTTCAGAGTCCCAGTTGACTGTTGTTTTAGAATAAGACTGAATCCATTCCAACCAAAGCTTGCTTTCCTTAATTTGGTGGGGGGGGGATGGGGGAGAGAATTGAGCCTTGATACCACCATCTGAAGTGTGAACCTTTCTCAAAGCTGTGTTCTATTTATGGAAAGGGCTCCAGATTTCGGGCGGGGAGGCCACCGTCAGAGGCATTGCAGAGGTCAACCAAAATGTACGTAAGTAGATAGGGACTGGGGGAAATGGACTGTTTCTATTTCTCAGGGAAGGGTGTGTGGGGTTTTTTGCCACATCTCCCCAAGTTGCCCTGCTTTCCCTCGTGACAACAAGCTAGAACTCCTCCAAGTGTTTTGATTAGAGCCGGCGGAGCTAGCTTGCAGTTTTCTCTCCCCCCGCCCCCGGCTGCCTGTTGCTGTTGATGCATCGTAGCCGGATGCGAAGCAGAGATCCCAGATGTTCTTGGAGAAAGCAGAGAAATCTAGGTGCAAGCAGTTCCAGAGATGGAAATCTCACCTCTCCCTGCAAGCAGGGAAGCAGCTTGTTCACCAGGGAGGCAACAAGGGTCGAGACCCTACATACTCAAAGATTTCCCTCGGTAACATCTTTGCCTAGGTGGTTGTGAGATTTGATGCAAGCCGCTGTTCCTTTTGCTTTAAACTTTGGTGGCTGGAAGAACGGGTGCTCTCTGGATCCTTGAAATCATTCCCCCTCAAGTTTTTGGGAGCCCTTTCCCCACCCTCAGATCTCTAAACCCCCAATCCCAAACTGCTCGCAGGAAACGAGCCGGGCAGCCTCACCCAGATCTGTGACTGACTACTGCTTTGCCTCCCCCCCCCCCACGCAAAAGTGGAATCTCTGTGAAGATCTACGGTACTCATGCGTGACTTAAGCAGGAATGAAAAGAAGCCTCTTTTTTCTTCCCCCACAGTAGACCAGAGGAAACTACCTCCCCACCCACCCAAAAATCGGAGGAGGGAAGGATTGGCTGTTGGGTAGATGTAGAACGTAAAGCTTTTTACTTTATTATTATTGTTATTATTATTATTATTTCTTAAGTGCAATAAAATCTATCAGGGAGCTTGAGAGGGCACTTGCTGCATGGAATTTAAGGTTGGAGAGGCAGAAACAAAACTTTCTGTGCCCTTCATCGACTTGTCCATGATTCTCTCTTTTTTCACACCTATGTCCACGTGCATCCAGAAACGCACGTGCGCGCACACCGTAGATATATGTATATACACCTAAGGGGTTTTGCTGCATTGACACTACATTTACAGAAAAAGACGGCGCCAGTTTGATTTTGTTTTCTTTCTTTGTCATTTTTGTTTTTGTGTGAAGCTTTATTTTTGTTGAGAAACTGTCTTCTATTAAATGAAAAGCTGCATTCATCAAGTGGCTTCTCTACCTCTCTTTTGTGGGCTGGGCGGAGCGGTGAGCAAGACCCATATTCTTTTGTGAGACCGAGACAAAGCAAATATACGAATAAAACAAATGCCAAATGCTGGGATAGGGAATCAAAAAGCAGACAAGAGCCGGCTGAGTTCTTATTCGTATTTATAATATATAAATATCAATCACTCACTCTTTGTGGAGCCGTGTGAGTCAAGAAAGAGCTTTCTGCCTGAAGGATCTTTCAGCATAGGTTTTGTAAACTGGGAAGGAATAAAGGGAAGAGAAGAGAAAAAGATTATTGCACATACCTGGGGTTTTAGTTGAGAGTGAGCAGGTTCGGTCCAAAGGTTTTTGTCAGAAGTATGGAGGGTGCCAACCTCTCTCCTTCAGGGATACCTTTTCATTGAGATGTCATCTACCCAGTACCTGTTTTTATTCCCACCTACTGCTTGCGCGCACTCCCAGGTTCCTCCTTGATCTTTGGCTTCTGAGACTGTCTGGTTCTGCAGCGTTCACCTCTTTTCCAGAGCATGAGGAATCTTGATTGGTTGCTCTGCCAGCAGACAGGTTTGTTGGGGAGATACTTGGAGGAGTAAAGGACACCAGCCTTTTAAAAGAACGGGTGCATGTTTGAAGCAGAGGAGTTATAATTAGTTGGGTACAGGACCCAGGAAAGCATTGCCAGCAAAGTGGGTGGGGAGGCAGGTGCTTTCTTGGTTGAAGGTTCTCCAGAGTGTCGCCTCGGCTGCCAGTACACCAGCGAAGCCGTTCAAAGAAGAGAGGACTGGAAAATAATGGTACGAAATGGGACTTTCCCACCATCTTTCATAGAAGCAATCCTTTGCTGGATTCAGGAATGGTGTCTGAAAGATGGAACTGCCAGGAAGCTAAAGGAAGATCAAGATGAATGAATTACTGGTGCCTAGGATTGGGGACTCAAAACCACTATACAAAACAGCCGAGTGTTTTAACTGGACTGCTCCAGAAGAGTCAAGGTAGAATTGCCTTTCTGGATCGGAGCAGGCTGGCAGCAGCCAGGAAGATCTTAAAAAGAACTTAAGAGCAACCGTACTGCTGCTTCAGGCCAACAGCTGCTCTCGTTCAGCCCTTGGTGCCCACTCAAGGGCGCCCAGTTACCCAGCAGAAGCTCACAGTCGGGATACAAACGCAGCAGCCACCACATTGCATTCATATTCTCCAGCAACTGGTATTTGGAAGCATTCTCCCTCTGATCTAGGAGGTAAAACCTAGTCATCTTGCTTTTGTTGTTGTTTAGTCGTTAAGTCGTGTCCGACTCTTCGTGACCCCATGGACCAGAGCACGCCAGGCCCTCCTGTCTTCCACTGCCTCCCAGAGTTTGGACGAATTCATGTTGGTCGCTTCGGTGACACTGTCCAACCATCTCGTCCTCTGTCGTCCCCTTCTCCTCTTGCCTTCACATTTTCCCAACATCAGGGTCTTTTCCAGGGATTCTTCTCTTCTTATGAGATGGCCAAAGTATTGGAGCCTCAGCTTCAGGATCTGTCCTTCCAGTGAGCACTCAGGGTTGATTTCCCTCAAAATGGATAGGTTTGTTCTCTTTGCAGTCCAGGGGACTCTCAAGAGTCTCCTCCAGCACCACAATTCAAAAGCATCAATTCTTCGGCGGTCGGCCTTCTTTATGGTCCAGCTCTCACTTCCATACATCGCTGCTGGAAAAACCATAGCTTGGACTATGCAGACCTTTGTCGGCAAGGTGATGTCTCTGCTTTTTAAGATGCTATCTAGGTTTGTCATTGCTTTCCTCCCAAAAAGCAGGCGTCTTTTAATTTTGCTTAGCAGCCCTATTTTCCATGAGTTTGTCTTACTCCCTTTTTGATCTACCCATACAGAGGACTTTGCTGCATCCCGTGGTGATAAAATTCTGCAGTCTATGTAATGTGCAGCAGTATCTCCTTCAAGATGAAACATTTCTGAAAAATTTCCATTTTTCCCCCCTGGAAAAAAACACCAGAAAAACCTTTTCCCTGGGAAAAAATGGAAGTTTTCTGAAATTTTGCATCTCTAAAGAAAACCAGAGCTCTTCTAGTAAGAAAATATAACATGAAAACACTTCTAAGCATGTTTTTTTTTACATTGGAATTTCCGGAATTTCTACATCTCTATATCTCTTTTATCTGTCCTCAAATTCCCACCTTAGTGACTCTCTCCCGCCCAACCCCTTTTGAGTTTCGGCATTATATATGAGAGAGAAAAACTTTTTTTTTCATACAAGGCCATCATAACTTTCTTGTGACACTTTGTGCCAGCAGCTAATATTAGAAACATCTCTCCTCAGGGTGGAGGTTTGATTTTGGCCTGTCTTGTCTGTCTGCATATTTTCAGCAGAGAAAGAAGCACAGCATCTTACCTAAAAACTAGCACTCTGTGCTCATGGGCTGCTCCAATATTCAAAATTATAAAATTAGAAGGCTGTTGCTTGGGGGGGGGGGGGGGGGGGAGGGAAGAGCATAGGTTTCAGAGCACAACTTGGGCATTTTAATTAATTATTGTGAAACATTCTTTGGAACAGGTTCTGACTATCCCTGGATATTCAGATATTCACACGGAGGCTGCTTTATTGGGGGGGGGGGGTGGCTGTTCCCACAGGTGGCTCTCCACCACTCCCTCAATTTCATTGGAAGCTGCTTCACAGCATGTTATAGAATTGGTCCATCTACGTCTGTCTGGATGTGTCCTTCCAGATTTTCTGGCTGAGAACAGGCTTTCCCAATATAAGAACCACACTAGGTCCGATGATAGAATTCCCTAGCCCTGCATTCTTAACAGTTGGTAGCTGGGCAGTTTCCTGCAGTAAACCATGGCCATTAAGAAAATGGTCCAATTTGTGCTCCTTTCCTATCTGGCCCTTTTAACTGGAGGTGCCAGGCATTGAATCATGACCAGTTACGTTGGGACTGCGGTATTTATGGGGATCAGTTCAAAGCCCCTCTGTGGGTGCCAAAAACTGTGGATAATAGCAAACCCCATATGTAGCATTGTTTCTGATTCCCTCTAGTGGCCAGTTTCTGGTAATTATGGAAATACGTGTTTCTGGGTTGTTTTTTGTTTTAATTTAATGTTTTTAATATTTTTAGACCATGGGTAAGTGAAATTGTGGATACTGATCCCAGGGATACGGGGGTCCCACTGTACATGCAAGGGAAGTGTGCTGTGGCCCCGATCCTAAAGTCTGACGATGCCTGAAGCCATGCAGGGAACTCCTTGCCATCTAAGCGTAGGAGTTTGCTAGGTTCCTGCTTGTCAACACAGTCATTAAAAGGTAAGATTCGATGCGACACAAGGCAGAACCTGGTGACGCTTGTGGATTTCATTTACTTCTTTCCGAAGAGATCTCTAGCATTTTATCAATGGACCTTTACTCATAGAATCTCTACTTGTGTCTGTGTTCTCAAAACAAATGTATTATGCTTCTGTGGGTGTTCTCCCTGCCCTTGTTTAAAGGGGTTTATTATTTTGTTGACGCTCACCTCTGCTTAAACCGGAAGGAACTTTGTTCATACATGTTTGAAAGCTACCTTAAATTCCTAAATGGTGGGGGTAGAGGAATATAAAGTAAAGTTATTTCCTTGATGGCTGGAAGACCTCATATTGACAGATTGTTTTTATGAGTACCAAAATGTCTCAGATTCTCTTTCCTCATTTAAAGCAGCAACCGGTCCTCCTTCTTACAATACTTGGGGGGGTGGTCAAAATTCGCTACTTTCTTATGATGTAGAGAGATTCGTCCTCAGTTCTATATTTGCTTTATTTATGTTTCAAATAATCTTTGAGAATTATTTTTGTGTTCATTCATAAACTGAGTTTATTTATGCCATGCTTGGCTGAAATAAAGAGTTTTCCTGACAGAGGCATATATGTCACTCCCTCTGTATTTCCAGACCAGTTATTCCTAGTGTTTAAGCTTGAACATTTCAGCCCGAGTGGTAGAGCCTCCATTTCAAGCTGTTCCTGGATGGCAAACATGTACTGGACTAGTGCCCAGATCTTAAAAAGATAATAATCATCATACACCTGCTTGAAGATACTTACAGCCTGAGGTGGAGGGAGTGATCTGATCTTTCTTACGTGTCATTGAGGCCAATGATTGGTTCTATAGAACTGAATGGAAACCATTGAAAACCAAGTTGGGTCTATTATATCATCTCCTTTGACTTCCTAGATCCTTGGCATCAGCCTAGCCATAACTATCCATTTTCTGCTGTGAAAAGCATGTTCTTCCCTCCCTAAACCAATGTTAGTGGTTAGTTAGAGCTTTTTCTGACATCTAAGAGTGCGTGGTAGCCATTCAACTCTGTGAGGGGGACGAGTAGCACTTGGAGCACCACAGAATGTTGAGACTAAGGTTACTTTCCATCAGGACCTGTTGGATTTACCCCCAAATGAAGTCTGTGCTATCTTTATACCCCTGGGCTGGGGGCCTGTTCTTTATGTTAAAGAGCAGTGGAAAGCTGCCCAAAGTTCCTTTGCTTTCTAAACTCATCAAGCAACGGCACAAAAACAACCAATTAGAACCGCATGTTGTCAGTGTGCCCAAGACGGTGCCTACTGTATACCTTTAGAAAATCTTAATAACTCAACTAGATTGCAGTATTTGCATAAATTAAGCAAATGGGTGCGGCTTCTTAGTTTGTGTTGACGTTTCTTGTTTGCTCGGCCTGGGAAAGAGTAAAGATTATGCAGGTCCCTGGAAGTCTTATTGCTCGCTCCTGGGGCACTGAGTGAAGTCATCTGGGTGAGCCAACTGAGTCAAATCATAGAGAGGTAGGTGGGTGTTTAAGCACTGCCTAAGTGGGAGATCATGGCTGTACCCTATGCATGCTAACCTGTGTTCCAAGATGGAAGAAAGGTGCAATGTAAGTGTACGTTTTAAAAGAAAAAGCCATTTTTTTGCGTTGCTGAATCCTCCGGCAGGCCTTGTCACTGTGATTACAGGCGTGTCTTTGCCAGATGACAGGTAAAAATAATTGTTCAAGCAAAAGAGGGAGTTTCTCTGGAAGGTAACCTCAACACCTAAAAAAGGAGTGCAGTTCTTCAGGATCCCACTGGGTGGCGCAAGCTACCTCATTACCTCCGTAGACCCTTGTGATTACAGTAGACAAATTGGCCTGCAGGCAGTCCTAGAAGCACTTGATGAAGTTGTAAGGAACAAATTTAAATCACAGAAGCTTTCAAACCAACCTTCACCAGGTGCTTGAAGAGTCACCTTCTGCTCTTGGTCCGTATCATCATGTCCGGATATATTCCGCCTTAAGATCTCTCCCTGGGTTACACATACCAGTGGTTCTTACATTTGCCCTTGCATTTTGGACTTCAGTTCCTACAAAGACTAGCCATCCACCACTGAGGAAAGGTGGAAGTCCAGAACATCTGGAGAGACCATGCTTGTTTGTGCCGTGCGCATGGAGTGTGGTGGACTCTTACCTGTACACAAAACCAGGTTATGAGCACCGAAGCACACGCTCCGCTCCTAAAAGAGTTGGTAGAAAACCCCAATCCGTTTTATGCAATCTGCCTTCAGCAGGATTTAGTCCGCAGTTTTGGTATCAGCAGGACCAGTACAGTTTCGTTTCTATAAGAAGAGCAATGATGAGTTCTTCTGAGCACCTGCAGAGTGTCTTATCCACAGCCACCCTTTGACCCTGGGATGATTAAGAGGTGAAGCTGCCAGCAAAGAGATTGGCACTCCTACAGGCTGGAGCCTCAAGGCTTTCTTGGCTTATAAGTTAAGACGATGAGACGAACCCTGTTGAATGTGATTGCAGGTTTATCTGCCCACGTTTATTTTGCTTTTAACAGTGTTCAGCCATCCGTTTCTGGGAATCCCAGAAGCCAGGCATGAATGCAATGTACCTGTCATTCAGCTGGTGTGCAGAAGGCTTTCCTCAGGTGAACAGATGGAAAATGTGCTGAGAAATGGCATTTGGAAGCATCCTTTATTTCCTCTTGAGAAAGATCAGTAAACAAAGAACACTCCATGTCCCCTTTGCATCAAGACTTCACATGCTGCTTCAAACATACATCTATTGCACATATTTATTTTTATGAATGGCTAGTCTCCAGTTTTTCCTTCTGTTTCTAGATACGTGATTCAGAAACATGACACAGGGTGATGCTTTGGTGCCAGTAAGGCTGGCAAAGTTTTCAGTGGCTCCTATTGAATTCAGTGGGAACTGGAAAGAATCCACAACTCTACAGAGGGGCATGAAAAATTGGGCTCTTGTTGCTGCATGTTCTGCTTCACCTCCACCTTGGCTTCTTTCTCACCTTCCTTCCAAGAAGAACATCTCTTCAGGTCCTAACACAAATCCTACCCTGCTACAGCGCACATCGGATTTCTCTTCCAGATCCTTTCTCCTATTCACAGTATTTGTAAGTTACAAAACATATACACACATATAAAAGAGGTAGAAAAGTGCCATTTAGCATCACACATGAACATACCCTAAGTCTTTTCTTAATGAGTTTCTTGATGCAAACTACTGTGCATTTTTCAACAGAAGGAATTGGCTTTCCAACTGTCCCAGGCTTCAAGATTCTCTTCTCATAGTGTTCTTCCCATTAAACCCTCATAAATTTCCTAAACGATTCTGAGCTGTGTTTATGCTGCCTATACAGTTCCCACGGGCACTAGCTTCTACTCCCCCATCACCTTGAGCTTAGCTGAAAGCATGCTCTACAGCAGTGGTTCTCAGACGTTAGTCCTCTGGTTATAATAACCTTAGAACTGCAGTGTTAGAAGGGACCCTATAGACCATTGAGTCCGGCCTTTGTCAAGGAGGCACAATCAAAACCTCTGGCTCTGCAGCCAGGTGCCTAAACCACCGAGCTACCCAGTAGTTCTTATTTTGGACTTCAGTTCCCAGAATCCCTCAACAGAGGCAATGCTGGCTGAGGTTTCTGGGTGGTGAACTTCAGAGCATTTGGTGGACCAAAGTTTGAGAACCACTTTGACCTGCAACACACCCAACAGACTTCTGCACAAGCGATACGTGGACAACACAAGCAAAACATTCTTTGAACCAGATTGTCTATGCTACCATTTTCATGTTGTCCCTGGGACGTTGCTTCTGATAAATCCCACAGTTCCCTGGAACACCATTTGAAAGCCGCATCCCTAAGCTATTCTGTCTAAATCAGCTTCGTCTGTTTCTGTCGCTGTTGTTGTTGTTGACTGCGCCACGTCTTTGCTGTAATTTTTCTCCAGGGAAGCGAGGGCCCGCAGCTGCCCCATCCGATGCCTTATGGAGTGGTCCAAGTTGACCGTGTGCTTTAGGTACATCTCCCCTTCTTCCACACTGAAAGGAAAGTCATGTGACAAGTACTTCTCAAAAAGTTCTGGGTCGCCATCCAAGGCCAGGATGTTCACAAGATCCTTATGGTTAGTGAAGAGGTCCTTGCAGTTTTCCACAAAGACCTGCCACATTGACTCTTGGCCATATTCGCCAATCGGTTGGATCTGTAGCCTGTCTTCCATGCACTGCAGGATCCAACTCAAACGGCATGGCCACTGGTTGGCTAAGACCACCCAGCCCGCCACTGACCGAGGACAAATGGTGTGTCTCAGTATATGCTGCTGGGACATCAGCCGGATGGTAATAGGGATGGTGTTGACAATTCTCCTCATCTGGATAATGCTGTCTGGGACATATTTGTAGAGGCAGTCATCTTCATTGTGGAGACAGTGGAACGCTTCGTGGATGTGCTGCACCGCCTGCCTGTCAATCTGGTGTTGGTCCATTTCTGTGGACGCCTCCATGACGGCCAAAGGAGACTCTTTCCCTTTCGTCTTCTTGACTGCCTGTTCCACGTTCTTTGTGATGATCCTGTACATCAGGTCTTCCCGAGTCTGGAAGGCCTCGTGCAAAAAACGCATCTTTGACCTGACGCCAATTTCTGGGATGGAGAACGGCAACGTCACCGTGCGACTGAGGTAGAGATAGCCGTTGTCGGCCATTCCTTTCATAGTGCTGGCGTGCTCTAAACAAGAGGCGATGACGCAAGGGTCTACCACCAGGATGAAGATGAACGGGGCGTTGGTGTCCGAGAGCAAAGTGTTCATGGCGTTCAGAACCCCGACCACCCTTTCCGGGTAGCACATGTCCAGGCTCGTGATCTCAAAGACGATTCTCAGTCGCTGCCTCTCAAAAACCTCCATGTAATACATGAAGTTGGTGAGGATCTCGATCTGTTTCTTCACGGCGCTCATGAAGCCCAGTTGGCTGGTGAACTTCTCATCGCTGGTCATGCTCTCTATCTTCTTCTTCTCGCTGATGAGCAGGTGCTTAATGATCGGAGCCAGGGCCACTATGACTCCTGAGCCGGAGGCAGCAGCAAAGGTGCTACCAAGGATTTTCAAGACGCTGCCATCTCGTATCTGAGGCACAAGGAATGCTGTCATAACCAGACCGACTCCACCTAGCAGGACAAACAGGAGTGCTCCAGTGGTGAAAATGACTTTCCTTTTGGCCCTCCATTCGTTTTGGCTAAATCCGGAGGCAAATCGCGGCCTCTTCCCCACCACTTGGTAGAAGCTCAGAGGCAGAGGGCCAAAATGGCTCCGGATGTGGTCACACAGGGTGGTCACCAGCCCAGCCCACAACTTGTCACTGCCGGCATACTGCCAGGCACTGAACCTTATGAAAATGAATTCAATGTTCTTTCTTCTGAGGTGAACTTCGGTGATGACTGGTTCATAGAAGACTAGATACCACAAGAGGGCGAGATAGTTCCAGCCTTCTGGTCTCCGGGGTCTGTGGTGGGTCCTTCGGTACTCATTTTCTTCTCGTTGAAGGGATTCTTTGTGCATGCATGCTATGAAAATGGAGAGGAAAACAATGCCATCAGCAGAGGGTGAGGAGAAGGGTGAAGGAGGGGGGGGGGGAACCCAAAACAGGAGGATCAGGACCCTTGTTTCCCAGTGTTCAAGAGCTCCAATCCTCTTCACCCGTCATCGTTTGAGGTTATCTAAATATGTGTGTGCATTGAATCCTCTTAAGGGCTCAGTTGCAGGAAGGTGTATTGAAGGCTCGAAACCACAGGTGTGATCCAGGACAAAACTGGAGGAAATGTAAAAGGGTAAAAGGTTTGAGATAAGCTGGACAAGTAGATAGAAAGGGATGCAGCGAATAATGATCTGCCCGTGGTGGGAATGGGAAACGGTGGGACCAATGGGGAAAAAAAACCCTATCCCAATTTTACATTGGGGTTTTCCACTCAACCCCAGTGCTGCAACTGGGCACGTCTTTGTAATTATTTGCATTTCCTTCTTGCTCGCTGCCCCCATTGAATCCTCCTGCCCACAGCTCGACACACACATTCAGGCAAACAGTGCCTCCAGTTTTGCCAAGGGTTTCTCCCCGCCAACACGATCTGTTCTGTGGGTCTCCTCCATCAGATGGGCCACAGAAGCTGTTTACCGCTCGAGTGCCGTGGACGGCCGTGCCTTTCCCAAGCTTTCCCAAACTGTACATTTTTTGCCACTAGAGGGAGAACAGGCTCTAGGTTCAGAAACAGCATCTCAACTCACAAAGCCCTGAGACCCACCTGCAATGTGATCCAGCAGCGAACGGAGGCGAGTGCCACAGGGCGAGTAGAAGCCCACGGTGACTGGCGTCGAGGTGTGGCACAGCGTTTTGGAAAGGCTGTGGCAGTAAATGTCATCTTCTGTTAAGACATCTGGGGACGGGAACATAACATGGCATTAATAAACAGAGGCCCAGTTTGGTTGTGGCAACGGGACTCGTATATGCAGATTACATGTCAGCAGCCATACCCAGCCTGGTGCCCTCAAGATGCAATGAACTACATATCCCACCGTGCTGACCTATGAGGGAAAAGGGAGATGGGTTTATAGCCCCTTTAGTAATCCAAACAGCCAAGCTTACCTTCCATTGTGCCCACTCATCAGGTAGAGTTTCTGCATACCTAATTTTCCTTCCACACAGAAAGGGAGCATGTCTGGGGCAACTGAGAAGGAACCCTTCTTTCTAGCATGCTAGCTTTCTATCTGCAGGGAAATTCGCTCTCGGCTGGCATCCTGAAATAACTGTTCAGAAAAAGTTTTGACAGCCAACATTATATCATCTGTATGTATAAATCAGAGATATCTAATGTGGTGTAGTGGATAGAGTGAAGGACTAGGACTCAAGAGGCCTGGGTTCGAATCCTCACTCAGCCATGGAAACTCACCAGGGGGTTTGGAACTGATAAAACCACTCCTTAAATATCTCACTTACTTAGAAAGGTACATCATTCTACGTTGGTTCCAGCACATAACAATAACAGTGTACAAACTAGTAGGCCATGGATTACAGGTATAAGACTGAAGAGGATGGCATCAGGAGAACACGTTGATGTCTTTGTGTGACATCAGAATAGTGTCTTATATTTCTGTTTACATCCTCAGAAACTGAAGTGTGGAACTAAAGTGAGCTTTACAAGGAGGATAAAAGTCATTAGAAGCTCATGACTCAGCAAGTCAAGCGGTGTGGCCACAGTAACAGAACCATTAAGTTGGATTAAGTTGGGTGGCGCTCAGGATTCATTTGCAAATAAAGAATGATGGAAGTTTGTGATTAAGGGATGAATGTGCAAAGAATGTTGAAAATTCAGTACCGGTTTATGTTGAAATCACGTGTTAGGGTGGGTGCACAAGGAGTTTGAATAGGCAATGCTACTTTCACTCAAGACTTTTGTGTTGTTTCTTTGCGGCTTGTACTGGATGTTTGCTTACATGAGGGTCACACAGACCACAAAGAATGCCCTTAAAAGGCAAAAATTGAACCGGAAAAAAATATATTTCTCATTAAGAATCTTATGAAAATGACTGCAAAAAGAAAACAGAAAATAGATTGAAGAAACACAATTATGGCATTGTATTTATAAAATGAGCTGCTTTATCATCATTTTTTTTAAAAAACAAGTTTTCTAATTTCTGGAGGAGTAGGCTGTTGCATCAAAAAATGAACAAATAATTTTGTGGAACCATCATGAGGAACACGTTTTATTTGGTATCAAGTTTTATCTTGGGCTGCAGCCCACAAAAACTGACACCAGACAGAACTTGTTTAAGTTTTAGAGATAATGGAGCTGCATCTAAAAAATAATCAACAGGTTTGTTTCTTAATTAACATAATGCTGCACACTATAATCAAGACAACTGTCGGTAAATTGTTATCAATGGTTATAACAGTTTTCCAAGGGGTAGTTTATGAACTAAGAAATTTACTATAATAGCATCTTGGGGCAGTTTAGGAACTGACACATTTACTATGGAATAAGCTTTAATTCTGTCATATTAAATTTGTTACTCTGCAAGCAGCCATTAGCAAAGGAGATGAAAAAAGGAGAAGACATCAAAGATGGATTAGACAGGCTTGACAAATGAATAAAATAACTACATTCAGCCAATGTAGAATGTTTTCTGAAAGAAAGCATTTAGAGATGGGCACGAATCCCCGGTTTGGCGGTTCGTGCCGGTTCGTTTTTTGGTTGAACCAGTGTTCAGCACTTCCCAACTCTGCCTCCTTTGGTGGGCGCCCACTCAGAGGCCATGTCCCAGCTTCCCCGCCTCACCATCTCTGGGCAATGCCTCTGAGTGGGCACCTGCCAGAAGAGGTAGGGCTGGGAAGCACCAAACGCCTATTTGGTCAAAAACCGAACCGGCACGAACTGCCGAACCGGTGATTCGTGCCCACATCTAGAAGCATTAGTTAACTTCTCACCGACAGGAAATATTTATTCCTCGCTGGAATGTAGCGAATTTTATATTTGTTAGCAAGCCTTCCCTTAACAATTTCCCCCTCCAATTTACATTTCAAGTTGTGGAGAGAAATGAAACCCTCTGCAGGTTTAATCCATTGTTCAATGTGGCAAACTTTATTCTCTCAATACAAAACTATTGCTAGGCAGCTAGAAAGAGTAACAGGGATGTAATATGGCTCCCAAATAGTAAGATCAAAAATGGTGTTGATGCTCCTATTTAGCAATCTCAGAAGATAAATTTAAAAATAATCACTCAGATCTGGCCCTGGCATATTCTCTATAAACAGATAGGTAGGAAACATGCTTTTGCTTCTTTCTCCTGTTGGATTTTCTCAATTAGAATGTGTCTTGTTCATATATATGTAAGTTTTTCAAAAAATTAAAATCCAGGGCTCCTGGGGAAGAAACTTGATATGAAACATTAACCTAGCCTTCCCACTTGCCCAAACGTAGTGGACATTTATTTATTTTTAAAGTTATTTTTAAAAAATATTTTCAATAATATAACAAAACGCCACGAACAGACCAGCCTAAAAAGAAAGAAAAAGGAAACACAAATATAACATACATTTTCAACCCCATGCTTCCCACCACCCTCAGAACTAATTTACATATTTATTTTACTTTATGTTTTATAACTGTCCCATTTCTCTCCAGAATTATAATGATCTATGCTCAGGGGTATAACCTTTCCCTTTCTCAAACTTATGTACCGAAAATAAATCCCATATTTCTTTAAAATCATTTGTGTTCAATAGTCCTTTTCTAATCTTGGTTTCACAGCTTAGGTCATCGTTAATGGTCTTATTCCACATTTCTTTATATCATTCCTCCAGATTAAGTTGATTATTATTCTTCCACTTCACTCGAGGGACATTTATTTTTCTTATTGATTTTGTTACATTTATAGCCTGCTTTTCCTCCAACGAACTCAAGCTGTGTTGTTTGCAAGCCCTCACCGCTTGACGTTCAGAACAACCCTGCAAAGTAGGAACCTATGGAGAGGGACATCACTCGCCCACGGCCACCCAACACATTTCACGGCCAGGTATCCCGAAGAATCCTCATCCAGTCCTCCTAACCGAGACGCCACGCAACCTGTGGGCAACGGGCCTCACCTTTCCTATGGTGGCAGCTGGCATGGGTGCGGTCGCATTCCCGTGAGCACGGGCACCCAGCTTCGTCAGGTTCCTCGCAGTGGTGCAGTCTTGCAATCTCATCATCGGAAGAAGTCATTGGCCCCAAAACCGGAGCGCCCTTGACGGCTAGAGTTTCTAGGCAGACGGCACCCTAAGGAAACAAAAAAGGGAAAAAAATTACCACCCCATAGTACTCATAAACGATATATGCACATTAAACTTCCCTTGACTGCCATATTTTTTAAAATTGCATTTAGTGCATGAGCATGCACAGCCATCAGTACCCCCCCCCCACCGTTTTTTTTTTCCCTTTTAAAGCAAAAAATATTGTTCTTTTAATGACGTAAGCCGCCTTGGAGCCTTTTAACAAGAAAGGTACAGTAAAAACCAACCCACCCACTTACCTACCTACCTACTCACCTACCTCATTTTTATTGATTGGTTATTTATTTACTTATTACAAATAAGCTAAACAAACAAACAAACAAAATCAGTTTCATTTGGAGCTTGATCTGTTTGTTTGTTTTGTTTGTTTGTTAAAAATACATTTTACTTTAAAGAAAAACATCTCTAGAAATGAGGTCGGATCCAGTCGTAACCGTAAGTGAAGCAGACCTATTGAAATCAGTGGGACTTAAGTCCGTCAAGCCTAATTTAAGCCCCGCCGATTTCACAGGGTCCATCTTGAGCGTGGTTCTGAACGGTTCCAAACCAAAGAAAACAGACTTCTTCGCTTAAAACGAATGTCCGTGGCATATTCCAATTTCATTGTTTAATCACTGAACGGGCCAATCCCATGCATATTTATTCATGGGTCAATTCAACTGCATTTAATTGGTCTTCTTAATCTCTAGGCAGTACGCTTCTTTTGTGTGTTTGGCTACAAAAGGTGTTTACAACCCTTTGAGATGAAAACACTAGTGTGACTGACTGGTTTATCTGTTTATTTAGACTATTTGAATATTGCCGTATCGGATCTCAGGGTGGGGAAATGCTAAAAAAAAATCCTGCCTCCCACCCCTGCAGGACTCGGCAAATAAGATAATGCTGTGGCGTGCATGGGTGAGACGGTACGCCTGAATTTCCGGGCAGGGTGTGATCACGTCCTGCATAAAATGTGGGCAGTCATGTCAGCCCAAGCTGTGCCTACTTATGGTTCTCTCCCCTAAGACTGGCCTCCTTTCTAGACCTTGGAGTCCGGTGGAGGTTTGCAGAAATCTGTTTATTCACCAATGCATGTGACGCTGAGGAAAAAAGAAGAAGGGGCAGAAGGCAAAAATAAGTTATCTTCCAAGATATTGGTTCCATCCCGTGGTGGTTGTGTTGTTTTTTTTTAACACAAAGGACAGGCCACTTAGTACAGCCAGAGGTGGTTCTTCCATATGGTAAAGAGAAGATACAAATTCTGGCTGGCCATGAAGTCTGCAGAGAAGCAGACAGAGAGCGTCTCATCCATGTGTGAGGCACATTTTTATTCATTTGCATTCTTTTCCAGGGCCGGCTCGGTCGTTAGACCAGAGTGAAGTGTGCCTCTTTGATGGCAAACACTGGGAGGCGCATGCTGTGCCTCATCTAAGCAAATCGACTGCTTTTAGGTATCATGGAAGCAGTGGCAACCTCTGAGTCCAGCTTCTGGGGTGCGGTGAATCCACTCCTGGCTCCCAGAGCTCTTCAGCATGCAGAAACATGCCCACTGAATAGATTCAACATGACTTCTGTAAAGTGCGGACTGAAACTTGTGGTGGATTTATCATATCTCTAAAATTTAAGTCCTCAGCCACCAAAGCATGAAAGATCCAGATGCCAGAGTGGAAGAAAACTGAATGACCTATTCAGTCAGTGTTTGTGTGTTGAATAGGAAAGGGCAACTTGAATTACAATCCATTGGGAAGTTAGCCACATCTACTCTTCATTTCAGTGTGGCTTGCACAGTACAACTTGTCGCCTATTAAGGGTTATATACTGTTAGCCTACTTATCGTGCGTTTTCTCCACGCTTCTGATTGATACCCATTGCAAGTTCTTTCACGGGTGTGTGTGTGTGTAAAGGAACTTAAAACTGGTTATTACTTTTGTTGTTTCTGTTGTTGTTAGTTTTATTTATAGGCTGCCTTTCTTCTGGTTGCCTGAAAGAGGGTAAGAAATTGCACCACTTCCATTTTGGCTGTGTGTAACTTTCTTTTTCCAGGGCGAGGCAGAAAAAGAGGCCGCTGGGCAAGAAATATTTCACTGAAGGCTTCTAACAGAGTGCTGAATTGCTTCAGAACTGCCATAACAGAAATACAGGTCCTCTCATGTACTTAAAGGTCTTTCATTTCATTCTTTGCACACAGCATCCCTTACTGCAGGCTTTAACTAACATTTCTGCAAATAAAAGACTTACGATTCCAGTCGCTAGAGACTTACACTTACTAGGTTTAATGAGAAACAAAAGGAAGGAAACTCATAGAGGATGTAAAATCGCTGAATTCCCCCATGATATCAAGGTGAGGGGGGCCATTTTTTTGGATCTTAAAGTCTCTCTCCCTCATCCCGAGGCTCCCAAAGCCTTCTCCGGGTTGAAACAGATCATGAAAATATGAGGAAGGGGCTTCTCTTACTGCATCTAAATCTGGCCCCTTTTTCCCTGTCCTTCCAGAAGAAAGCAAAGACCTTTTTCTCCTAGTAAGCCTTTTCTCAATAACTGGCTGCCTAAGAGGGGGGTGAATAGAAAGAGGGCTGCTGGTTATTTAAATGTTATCTTAAGTTATTGATATTGTTTGTTTTGGGTCCTGAGAAGAAAGGTGGGATATATTTATCAGGAAGGAAGGAAAGGAAGGAAGGAAGGAAAAAGAAGGAAAGAAAGAAAGAAAAAGAAGGAAAGAAAGAAGGAAAGAAACAGGATGGAGATTTTCAGAAAGCATGGGCCTGATCTAGTAGCATGCTTCTTCTGCTCATGTGATAAACTGTAATGTCTGGGCAAGCCTTGGCAGTTTCTTCTAATTCAAAAGGATGCAAAGTCAAAACAATTAATTCTGCCAGCTGGAAGTATTACAACCCCGCACAACAATGCTCGGAACATCAAGCAGCCAAGAAGCCTTGAAGAGTGGCACATGACTCAGATGGCGAAGGCGGTAAGCTTTGTTTTGAAGCCTCATATCTGATGGCAAGATACTCATTAGCAGGCATTATGGTTATTGATTAAGCAAGTATTTCCTGCCATTACATAGCCTCCTGTCTTGTCCTACTGGTACAGTTGAAAATCCATGGTAAAAATATTTTAAATACATGCATACAATATCAATTTATTTAAAATTCTGATTCTGCAAGATGGGAGAGTGAGTCGGTCTTACCCGTTAGTCACACTAGCCTCTCACTCTTCAACAACAAAAACAACAATAATAACATCTTAGAACTGCATCGCTGGAAGGGACCCTATGGATGACTGAGTCCAGCCCCTGACAAAGAGGTGCAATGGGGATTTGAACTCCCAACAGATGCCTAAACCACTAAGCTATGCAGTAGTTCCTTTTCAAAATAACACAAGAAATCACCATTATCATCATCTTAGAACTGCAGTACTGGAAGGGACCCTATGAATCACTGAGTCCAACCCCTATCAAGGAGGCACAGTGGGGAATCGAACTCCCAACCTCTTGCTTGATACCTAAGCTACTGAGCTATCCAGCAGTTAAAGAACTGCAGAATGGTCAGAAATACGACAGGTAGGGGTCGCATGCCTTTCTTTGGTACAGTAGAGTGGATGACTTTAAACAATTCAATAATAATATTTTGAGAAAATCTTTATTCTGGTCTTGGACCAAAACTCAAAGACAGATGTATGTCAAAATACCATGTTGGGTAATGCCAGTGGAGGCATTTTCTCTTCCAAACTTGAGAGAAAACAAGAAAACAAGCACTAAAACCAGACGGGACATTAAAAAATAAAGATGAACTAATGACACAGGGTTTTGATATAGATTGGTGGTCACATTCTCAGCTGATTTCAAGATACGGTAAAGATAAGCAGCAAGGTTTTTATGTAGATAATACTCCCTTTGACAGAGTCCTCCTGGATACCAAAGATAAGCATATTAAAGCATTATATAATTTTTTTATTAGATTTTGATACCCAGGAGGAGGTGGTTAAAGAATGTATGATAAGGTGGGCACAGAATATTGGGCATAATATAAGTTTGGATCAGTGGGAACAAATATGGAAAAATAATATAAAACTTACTAAGTCAGTAGCTTTTAAAGAATATATATATATAATGTTTTATAGATGGTATATAACTCCCACAAAACTAGCCAAAATAGATGTTAAAATTTAGAACCTTTGTTGGAGATGTAAACAAAAAGAAGGTTCTTTTTATCATATGTGGTGGTCATGAAAAGTATTGGAAAAGGGTTGAAATGCTTTTACAAGAGGTTTTAGAGATTCCGATAACTGTAACCCCAGAATTTTTCCTTCTAAATATAATTCTGGATTCAATAGACTCAATGGGAAAATGTTTAGTTATACACATTCTGACAGCTGCAAGCATTATTTTTGCTAAACATTGGAAAGACCCGGAGAATCCATCTCAAGAGGAGTTAATATCAAAAATCCTGGATATGGCGGAAATGGATAAACTATCAGAATGGGTAGACTCAACAAGAAAGATAAAGTATGAAGATGGTTGGCATAAATTCTATGATTGGCTTAGAAACAGAATGCAAATTAATATTTGATATCTGAAAGCCTAAGATTAATTTAGAAATAGAATATGTAGTATTAATTAGTTACACTGGAAACTTATGTATCTTTGAAATGTAATAGATAAGAATGAATACTGTAAAATGTTCATGTTGATTTACAACCCCTGTTCAATCCCCTGTCCCCTATCCTTATACCTAACCTATAAAATAAATAAATAAATAAATAAATAAAAAAGAAATACAACAGGTGACCACTCCTACATCTTCATGTTGGGAAAGCCTCATCCGTTAAATTTCTGCCTGCCCACCATATAGGAAAATAAACAACTACAGCCCCAGGTCACCGATATTTGTATTCCATTCACAGCATGGATCGACAGTTGCACACACACACAGTTATACTGATATGTATACATGAGAGCCACTGTGGATAGAATGTCATACTGGGACTCAAATGACTTGGATTTAAATCCCCGCTGAGCCATGGGAGCTCGTTGGGGTGGTGTAAGCATGAACATTCTTCCTTTCAGATCACACAAAGCTCTCTTGCTTTGCAGCAGTCCTCTCCCCGCTAAGTCCTGTTTTTAGGAGTGAAGAAGGAAGGCCTGGAATTATTATGGGGTGCAGTTGGCAGCCACCACAGGCAACAGATTTTGCATGTGACAAAAAGGGCAGAAAACGGTGAGTTATGTTCATTTGTTATGATTATACTTTTCCTACCTCTCTCTCTCTCTCTCACACACACACACACACACAGAGAGAGAGAGAGAGAGAGAGATGCTAGTGCTCAGTGAGAGATCTAGACAGGGGAAGTTGGAACGGACATGCTTAAAAGGTTCTTCTCTTTTAATGCAATTTGTTTTGTTTCTCACTTCACCGATTCTGGTGATTTTTGCCCCATGAGAAGGATCCAGACGGGTCCTTGGATTACCCCAGTTTGTACCCCTTTCAATTAATGAGACTCCCCCTTCCCGTCTCCTTCCCTGCCTTTCCCCACAGCTGTCATTCAGTGGGCTGTGGCATCTTTCCTTTTTTGGTTGTTAAATAAAGTAAGTGACATAGCGAAACAGCAATGCATTTACCTAGCATGGGATATGTAATACTGCCCATGTATCTCATTTATCCAAAATAGCATTGCATCATTAGGACTCTCTCTCACACTGAAACCGTAGAGTAGATGAAAATAGAGGAGGGAGGTTCTCCATCATCCTTTTCAATGCCACGACCCACCAAATACATCACAGGGTTGTCACCTTGGATAGCACTGCCCAACGCTCTTATCAGGGTGCAAACTCACCGTCCACATGGGCTACAGAATGGGATCATAGGGAGCACTCTTGAATCGTACCAAAACAAAACCTACAGCCCTACTGCTGTGCCAGAAAGGAGCGGGGCGGCTCGACAAAGGGCCAGGAGAGCTAGCTCTAAGTAAAAAAAAACCCAACAGAAACCTAAACTCAACAGCACCAAAAGCGATCCACATAGTGAATCATTCTGCCAGTGCAGACGTGGCCTAACACTGCTCCCTTCTGAGGAAGGGTTGGCTCTCACCTGCTCCTCTTCTCTGTCCCAATTCGACCCCTGGCTCTCAGCCCAAAGATTTTGGAACTTCAGAAGGAAGTTAGAATGGTTCCTAGGCTGTCTTGTTTGGCAAATGGAGGAGAGGAAGTTTCTAAAAATAACCCTGTTAATTATGCAACTTTTCTTTGTGGATTAAGAAATAAAACAAAAACAAAATTCTTAGGAACCGGGTGGGTCCTTTTTAAGGAGAAAGGCGGGGTAAAAATATTTTAAATAAAGAAATAACAGAAGTTATTTGTGGCTCTCTGAAGACAAAAAAGTTTCTTCAGTGTGAACTTGTGTTTTTGTGGTGGCCGAAACTGACAAAGCCTCTGAGGACGACTACAGTGGATATGTGAGTCTTTCAGGGTAGGTCTAATTTTCTCACACACACACACACACACACACACACACACACACACACACACACACACACACACACACACACACACACACACACACACACACACACACACACACACACACACACACACACACACACACACACACACACACTTTTTTTATAAGCCTTATTTACCCTCTTACCAACTCTGTTCAGAATGCACCTGTTTGGACGACGACTCTCAGAATTCACCAATGATCACTGATCGTAGTTTTTTTCTGTCACTTTATATATATACAAATCCAAGCTTTCTCAAGTTCTGGTCCCTTTATCCTCGAACATAAACCCCAGAGACCAACGGGTTTGGAAAATGGTTCCACCTTGTTCCAGATATGTCATTGTCAGCCCACGACAAGATATAATTTGCAAGCATCAGCTCCCTAAATCTGTGAAGGGAAGTCCACAGGTGACCACTTAGGAAAATGTAATTTCTTTTGAAGCACATGGGACTACTGTATTTGACCAGCTGACTTGAATTCTGTTCTGGTAAATGGTATTGGGAATATTACGATTCCCTGGCTGTTTCTCTGAATTCAGTGCAGCAAGAGAAAAGTTTGTACCAGATTAGAACTGAGAGGAACTAGCCACGGTGTAGCCAAATTCCCTCCTGACCCAATTAACCAAGACAAGATGGAATCTACTTGGCCTACTCTGAGGTGGCCCGAGACGTTTTGTTGCTAGCCCAAATGGTGTCCTATCTTCCAGCAGTAGAAACAAGCCAACATAACAAACTGAATCATTCTGAAAATTTCTGCCCTTGAACGTTACCCTAAAATCTACCGTCCAAAGTGGTCCATTTCACCCATCTAAAATGGCAGCCCTTGTCTTCAACCTACCAAGTGGTTGCATGCTGACAGAGGCAAGATGCTCCTAAACCGTCATCCCTCTACATTCAATTAAAGAGTTGTCATTCAAATTTCTTCCAGATTTCCATCTCACCAGCTTAAGCCCAGAAAGATAAAAAGGCTTACCCCAGATTACATAGGTCTCCTTTTGAAGACAGTCAAGTCAAGAGTTCTCTAAATTCTGTATCTGCCAAGGAAGATCGGCGCTCAAAGCTCCACTCTACTTGATAAGGACTCAAAACACCGCTTCGTTCTAGATTCATTCACAGCCCAGGGAGGAACTCATTATTGCTTTATTTGTCTCAGGATTGTTCCTTGTTCTATAGTAGGAGGCAGGCTGTTGGGGAACATTCCTGCTTCGTAACCTCCACCCCTATTCTTAGTGGTGAGGATTGAGTAGCTCCCTCGGATCTTCCCGGACCTGTTTTCTTAGGCTAGGTTGTGAAAGGCAGGGGGAATATGGAGGCAGATTTTGTCTGAGCCTCAGCCTTGCCGGTAAAAAACACGAGGTTTATGTGAGTGCTGTAATACTGGATTGCCAAGCGAGAGAAAGCTAAGCTCTACCAAGCCCTACAATTATATCAGGCTTTCATATATATCTCAGTATGGACCTCAAATGTAAAATAAAAGACAATATTTTAGAAAGGTTTCTTTAGGTGTCCTTAAACTTTGGAGAACAGATGTTCTGAATCACCAATTCCAGACCAAATCACCTTTAAGTATTCTGCACTACAACAATGATAGGTAGCAGCAATATAATCCTCATTATCATGTGCCATCAAGTCCATTCTGACTTATGGCAACCCCTTTTCAGGGTTTTCTAAGTACAGAATACTCAGAAGTGGTTGACCCTTCCCTTCTTCTGGGGCTGCTCTAGGACTCTGCAGTTTGCCCAAAGCCACCTAGGCTGGCTCTATTTTCAGGAGGCACAGTGTGGAATTGAACTCCCAGCCTTTGAGTCTGAAGCCAGACGCCTAACCACTGAGCTATCCAGCCACTTAAGAACAATATGCTGTTCCTCAAAAAATCCATTTTTCTTTCCTAGCTAAGCACAAAGGACATAAGGAAGTCATGGTAGATGGAGGATACTATCGTTCCTGGTCCTGAAAAAGTCCCAGACCGTGGACCCGACAAACCCTGGCTCCCCTACACCATTGTGTTCTAGGTATTGGAAAGAAGCTCCCTCAGTCCCAGCCAGCAAACCCAAAGTCAGTTAAGGACTGCGACCAGTAACTTCTGGAAGGCTACAATTTGTTTATCTCTGCTGTAGAACTTGCATGGTTGCACTAGATTTTCAAATACAGGGTTATGCTGATGGAAGATGTCTATACGATGTCGTACATAGCATTATACATTTTAATGGTCTTTGCAGTGAATTATTGTGGCCCCTCTCAATGACGTATTATGAATCCTGTTTTTGCAGCAGAATAACTCAGCCTGCATTTGAGATAACTATAGCATGTAGCTTTGGCGTTTTGCGATGCATCACAATTCAGGTACCCCTCTTTCTTTCTTCGTTCATTCAACAGTGGGGAACCTACAGCCTGCCCCCCCTCCCCCAATATTACCTCTATCCCACCCACGTAAAGGTACCTAGTACACAAAACTAGCCAAGCTGTTCGGGCCCACCAACTAAAAAATAAAATAAAATAAAAATTTAAAAATCCCACCAAACACCTCTCTCCAAGCCTGTAAAAACAACAGGCTAAGGAAATGTAATGTCACTCAAAATATGCTGCCTGTGGCAACTGTCTCATTTTGCCTAATGCATCATACGGATGTCTAAAAAGAGGCATAGTGACTTTGAATTCAAATTACCACTAGTTTCCAAGTATACATAGGAAGAAAGGGCTGACAGCAAGGCCTGTTTGACAATGCAACACTGAGCCATCCGTACGGCAGGATGATGGGCTATATGACCCTAAGGCACTGAAATTTGGAGGGTGCAAAAATGTGTGGCTGGGAAGGAAGCTGTCCATTGGTGTTCACCGATGACGGCTGTGGACCTGCCTGTCCTGAACACGTTCGCCATTTCCATCTGCTCTTCACCAGGCAAGAGGGAATGCGAAAGAGGCCGATTCAGCCCAGACCCCATATGGCCATCACGTGCTCAGACCAAGCTTCTATCCTCCCCGGTCCTCTATCCGCTCCGCACACGTGCTGATCTCATGCAACCTAAGCACAACCAAGAGGACCCAATGCCCAAGCATCAGAATAGCTCGTTATGGCTCCGGTGGGACAGATGATGACGACGTTCCTACCTTGATGGCTTCTTCCTCTCCTCCTTTCTGAGCTGCAGGATGCATTTTGGCTCCTTTGGTGTGGTTTTATTCGTGCTGTTCTCCTCCTTTCTGCATGGATAGGCCTCTTTGCTCACCTCTTCTTGGGTCTTTCTTCTCCCTGATCTCACAGATAACACCGGCCACATGAAGCTCGCCTCTTTCTTTTAATCCCTCACATGCCTCCTGTTATTTCCATGAGATTGTGGAGGGGGTGGAATGCTGTGACTAACACCCTAAGCTACATGAAAAGTGGAACCTTCTCCAATCAATATAATTACTGTTTGGGGCTGATGTCAAGCAGAAATTCAAGTTATGCAAGGCATAGAACAAGATGCTTGGAGAGGGCCAAGAAACCTCTTCCTTCCTTAGCTTGTGGTTCCAAAAATTAGAGTTCTTTTGTTGACTCAATGACCCCAGCAGAATAGACTCACATTTTTATTTCCCATTATTAGAGAAGCGTTCTTCATTTCTCCTAAAGTCTTTACAGCACGGGAGATGGAGCAAGGAATACTGGGCTGGCTGGGGTTGGGGGACACAATCGTGAGTAACTACAGCAATTTCAAAGTTTGAATAGCAGGTTGGTCGCTTAATTGCTACCTCTGTTGCTCTGCTTTCATTGTAACCTGGCACACAGAAATGGAGTGCATGCAGAGTTCCCTCACTGCTTTGTCACATTGCCAAGAAAAGTGTCACCTGCTTATATTTTTGCAGGTGAAGGCTTAAGGGACAGAAGTCACACCAGGGCTGAAAAATCCAACTGAAGCAGGCAGTCCTAATGGCACACAAGCACAGAATGGGCTCCTGAGATCAAAATGCAAACACGGGATCTTCTTCTTATTTTTTTAAAGCCTTCTACTGAGCATTGGTCTATCTCGCTTGATAGCATCAGCTCTGATGGGCAGCAATCCTTTGCAGTTCCAAGCAGAATTCTCTCTCACTCCTACCTGGTGATCCCTGATGTGTCCTGGGGGGGTCTCCCATCCTGACATCCACCAGGGTCTGACCCTGCTTAGTTTCTGAAACCAGTCACCATCAATGCGTTTGGGACAGCTTGCTTTTTCTAAGCTATATCTAAAACCAACCAACCAACCAACCAACCCCCAGCTTGGAAAAGTTAGTCCTCATCCTCATCTCAGAACTGTCGAGCTGGAAAGGGACCCTGTTGATCATCAAGTCCAGCCCCTGTCCAGGAGGCCCCGTGGGGGAATCGAACTCCCAACCTCTCTCTGGCTCTGAGACCTAAACCACTGAGCTATCCAGCAGTTTTTTTTTTGATTTTTTTTTTTGTTTGTTTTTTGCACTGCATCTTTCCAGAATCTCTCCTATGATCAAAGATTCTGGGATTGTGTCATCCCAACCCAAAAATACAACTTTGCAATGAAACAAAATGATTGGTAAGATAAGGCATAAAATTTCTGTTAAAATACCTTTAAAATGCCTTCAAGTGAGCTTTTGGAAGTACCTAGAAAATGTTACTCAACTTTTGGAAGTAACTAGAAAATGTTACTCGTGACAGCAACGGCAATTGCTCCAACTCATTACTTTATGTCTGAAATGGTAAAGCATCTAAAAACTAGTTACAGTTAATTGTGTTACTTGTAACTTGCATCCCACTTGTGATGTACATTACAAGTTTTAAATTATACTGACGGTGCATTCTTGATTTGCAAATGTAAACCAATCACATTGGGGGGTGGTGGGGCTAAGATTTTATTGAAACAAACAAAACATCCTATAAAAACATCAGGCCGGTCTCTGCCTTTTCCTTGCTCACTCCCATGTCCTAACAGAGCCACTTCCTGGCGTTGGTGTCTCACCAAAACTGCCTGCTCCTGCCAGCTTAATAGGAGTTGGCTAAAAAAAAAAAGGAGGTAAGCTGCAGATTTGACTCACAAAATAATCAGCTACAGGCTTCCATGTGGGAGGAGGATGTGGTAAAAGCCAACAGAGCTATGTCAATATTAAAACGTGTTTCACACCTGCTGCATTTTTTTTAAGTTGAGGAAAAACACCTTAAAGTTGTTAAAAACAACTATGTGGGCCTTCTGATGTGACTAGCAGGTTCAAATGTGCTTCCCGATATGTAACTCTTGTGGATTTCCGTGGTCACATTGACTGGATGTTCTGGGAGTTGCAACCCAGAAAAGTAACTTTTCCAATTCTGCTTAGGGTTGCAAGCAAGGATCCTGGCTTATCCTTTGGCACATGGGAGGCCAGGAGCGACCCAAGGTAGACATCTTCTTTTAATCTTATGACGTGACATGCTGGGGAACTGAGGCAGGGAGATTTGACCTGAAAAGCATATAGCCAGTCACTGAACTCTGAGATGCTTCCTCTCCCACTGCCCCCAAATAATAAGATCTGTGCTGTAGGGCTAAAACCATTGTGTCTTCCCTATAGGGCCACCGGGATCTGAAGGATCACCTTCACACCGCACAGACTAACAAAAAGTCTATATTCAGAGTTTGACCTCTCTAATCTTTGTCTTGTGATCTTCTTGTGAATTCTAATTTTTTTTTCGGCAGCAGGTTTTGATGTTTAGAAAAGACAGAAAGATACAACAGGATATGGAATAAATTCCTTTCTTAAATGGCACCTGTAGGTCTTGTTGAAGCTATTGTTCAGCTGGTAGATTTCAGATTAGTTACATGTTTGTTATTATTCCAAATAACAAATCATTGGTTTTATGTGAAACTATTTTTATTTCTCTTCTATCTCAAATTGGTACAGGTTATGTGATGAAACACACATATTATAAATGGGAAATATAATAGATTTATACCTGATACCTTATAAACACACCTAATTGGTTTGTAGAAAAACGAACCTTGCTTATTAATCATTGGAACACATTTTTTTAATGATGATATAAATCTTTGGCCAGAATCTTATTACTAATAAGTTATTAGTTATACCCACTGTTCCACCACCAGCAGTCTTAGTAGGAAATTGCCACAAGGTAAGAACTTGAGGGAGGCTTTTTCTATTGCACACCAATTGTGAGACTTGATGTGTTGACAGGAAATGCTTACTCTAACTTCTTAATTTGAAGCAATACTCTGCCAAATGTTACATCATTAGCATTATGTTGCCAGATATATGCAATAGGATTCCAGCTCTTACATATTATTTTCTCTTATGTAAAGTACATCTTGTTATATAAGAGGGTATAGAATTTTAGAGCTCACTGGATAGCTCAGTGAATTAGGGGTATCTGGCTGCGGAGCCAGAGGTTGGGAGTTTGATTCCCTGCTGTGCCTACAGTGAGAAGAGCCAGCCTGGGTGGCCTTGGGCAAGCTGCACAGTCCCAGGGCACCCCCAGAAGAAGGGAAGGGTAAACCACTTCAGAGTACTCTCTACCTAGAAAACCCTGAGAAGGGTCACCATAACTCAGAATGGACTTGATGCCACATGATTATTATTATAGAATTTTGGTGACTTAGTGATTACAGAAATACTTGTTATCTATAAATATTTATTTTTAGAAGTTTTATTTAGAAGTGTTATTATTATGTTACAGAATATATATATATAAAAATGGAAAAGACCCCGATGTTGGGAAAGTGTGAAGGCAAGAGGAGAAGGGGACGACAGAGGACGAGATGGTTGGACAGGGTCACCGAAGCGACCAAGATGAATTTGACCCAACTCCGGGAGGCAGTGGAAGACAGGAGGGCCTGGTGTGCTCTGGTCCATGGGGTCACGAAGAGTCGGACACGACTTAATGACTAAACAACAACAACAACAACTACACACACACACACACACACACACGTGTGTGTGTGTGTGTATGTATGTGCATACATGTGTATATATGTAAGTACACACACACTGAACCTTCACATTGATACCAGTGAATGTTTGCAATGGGCTGTGTAATTTGTTTATTTAAAATATTAGACCCTGCCTTCCTTCAGTATCAGAAGGCAGCACACTGAAAATAGCAATGCATCAAATAAGAAGCAGTGGAAGCCAGAAGTATGACAGAATACAAACATCTGCAAGGCGACGCATCATAAAATGCAATAAACGCTTCAGTGAAAAACCAGAGGAACAGCAGAAGGACTGCATATAATTATGGTAGCACAGTAATAAAAATCCAGATTCTGCGGGCAAATTACTCCTCTAAATATGACAGTCTGAAGATTCAGTGAAAGGGAAACAAGGAAGCAGACTTATTAGGGTGTTCCAAAGTCTGGCTGTGGATATTAGCTTCTTCCCTATCTCAAGTATAGGTTTAAAACTGACAGGAAGTCCTCTAAGGTTGACCTTAATAACCAAGAAGCGGGTTTATATGGGAGACAGTGTTCCTCAGCTGTTCTGGTCTTAGAAATGGAGGGATTTAGAGGTGATAATCAATGCTTTGAAATGAGTTTAGAAATAGCAGCTTTTGTGCAGTTGCTCCTGCGGTGAGCTGGCATGATCCCAGGATCCAGACTGCTATTTTTTTCAACAAGCAGAACCCTCTGGACATTTTGATTTTCTCATGGATTAACCTATTGATATGACAACCTATATCTGGAGTTTTCAGGGCAGGCTGCAGTCAACGAAAGCAAAACAAGCAGGATCTATTTAACAATATCAAGTCAGACCACGACAAACTAATTTCCAAAGGGCACTGCCATGTAAAATCCATTGCCATTGTCCAGTTGTGGTGATGTGACTTAGGAGGTTGCCCATGAGTTCCTCTCTTTACATGGGGTTGTCTTCGGTAGAGTATAATCCTCTTTTTCAAGGTTTTAATGGCTGTGCAGTCCAAGTCTGATTTAAAGATTTAGCACCATGAAAAGGAAGATCATAACAATTGTAGTCATGTAGCCGTCAAGTCAATTCTGACCGATGGTGAGCATTTTCAGGGGATTCCAGGTAGAGAATACATACCATTCCCTTCTTCTAGGGGTGCCCTGGGACTGTGCGGCTTGCCCAAGGCTACAAAAGCTGTCTCAGCTCACGGAAGGCACAGTGGGCAATTGAACTGCCAACATCTGGGGTGCATAAGCCACTGCGCTATCCAGCTAGCTAATACTTCTAGAGAGCACCAATGAACACATAGACAGACCAGCCCTTCATTGAAAAGGGCCCCAGAATTGTCTTTTCACTGAGAACCTGATTATGCTAAGTGAAGTAGCTATGGGCCCCTGCCAGCAGTTTCCAGCACTTGGGGAAGCAGAGGATAAAAAGCAGCTTATTTGAAACACCCATAACTTGATACATGTTCCTTAAATTCTTGTTTGAGACACCTCCTGATATGACAAACCAAGTTAGATAATATGTCTGGCAATTAGGCAATTGGAGGGAATTATGCACACACACCTTATTGCCTGGAGCTCACAATGTGCAGGGCAGTCAATCCACGTGGGTGAAAGAGTTCAGTCTGAACCTCTGGGAATCGGGAAGCAAGAACCTAAGAAGTGCCCTGCTGGATCAGGCCAAGGGCTTCCCGTATCTCGCAGTGGCCCCACCAGATGCCTCTGGGAGCACACGAGACAACTAGAGACCTGTCTTCTGTTTCCAACCCAACAGCCAAAGACTGCCAAGACCTTGTAAACAGTTTGTCTAGAACTGATAAGAATGGGAAATAATGTTTCTCTTAAAAAGGAATAGAAACTTTTATTTCGTAGATTTCTCATCTTTGGTCCATGCTGAGACTGACTGACAAAGCCTATGGTATTGAGAAGATATTTTGCAGGGGTTACAATATCCAGAATTTTTGGCCGGCTGGGGATTCAGGGAGTTGTAATCGGTAACCTTCCCAAACTCTGACTAAGGCTATTCCCTGCTTCCTGCCTTTCTCAAGTGACATGTAATCTTAGAACTGCAGAGCCAGAAGGGACCCGATGGGTCATCAAGTCCAGTGCAGTGCAGAATCAAACTCCCAACCTCTGGCTCCGCAGCCAGAGACCTAAACCACTGAGTTATCCAACTGGGTCTCCCATGCCAGCAGATCTGGCTTACTAAAGCTCACAGTTTGGAACATAACCATAAAAGAAAACCCAGACCCAGACCTTAACTCTTATTCTAACCCTGATCCTTCAACCCTAACCCTAGTAACTAAGAACCACTTTAATTTTCTGTTATACAGCTGGAGAATGGTTGCATGGAGAGGAGTGACTTGACAAAGGCCATGTGCTTATCCAGATTCGATCTGCTTTCCAATGGGTCATTCTAGCTCAAATACCCAACTCAAAATATCAATCATAATCATAACCATAATCATAATAATCATAAGTAGCCAAGATCTTGTGGGATTTCTGGATCCAAACTGATAGACACCTTGAACGTAACACACCAGACATAGTAGTAACAGAATGAAGAAATGTCCGGATCACTGACATTGCAATTCCAGGGGCTGCCAAAGTTGAAAATAAAGAAAAGGAAAAACTAACAAAATACAGAGACCTAGCAATCGAAACATCTCGCTTCTGGATGAAACACACTTCAGTGGTCCCCGTAGTCATTGGGGCTTTGGGAACAGTATCAAGAAATTTCACACAGTATTATAACCAGTTGCAGATCTCAGAAATAATACCATGAGAGCTACCAAAAATGGCAATATTAGGAACAGCCTACATACTAAACAGAGGGACGTGGTGGCGCTGTGGGTTAAACCGCAGAAGCCTCTGTGCTGCAGGGTCAGAAGACCAGCAGTCGTAAGATCGAATCCACACGACGGAGTGAGCTCCCGTCGCTTGTCCCAGCTCCTGCCAACCTAGCAGTTTGAAAGCATGCAAATGCGAGTAGATAAATAGGTACCACCTCGGTGGGAAGGTAACGGCGTTCCGTGTCTAGTCGTGCTGGCCACGTGACCACGGAAACTGTCTTTGGACAAAACGCTGGCTCTATGGCTTGGAAACGGGGATGAGCACCGCGCCCTAGAGTCGGACACGACTGCGCCCTACAGTCGGACACAACTGGACTAAATGTCAAGGGGAACCTTTACCTTTACCTTACATACTAAACAGATACTTAGGTTTTTGGTTAAAACTTGTATCTGTTATATAATATCAGTCAATGTTTTTATAATTTTGATTGACTCTGTCTGATACGTTTGAATAATAATAACAATCGTGTACCGTCAAGTCAATTCTAACTTATGGTGACTCTTCTCAGGGTTTTCTAGGTAGAGATTAGTAAGAAGTGGTTCACCATTCCCTTCTTCTGGGGGCGACCTGGGACTGTGTGCAGCTTGCCCAAATTACACAGGCTGGCTCTACTCACAGGAGGCACCGTGGGGAATCGAACTCCCAATCTCTGGCTCTGCAGCTGAATACCTAACTCACTGAGCTATGCAGCCAGCAATGTCCATGTATATCCAAATATAAACAGTTTAGATTGTGCCAAATTGAGCATGGCAACTTTTTTTTTTGCCTGTGTTTCATGCATTTGTTGAAGTGGGTTCTCACTCAGGAAACCTCACATCACAATAAATGTGTTCATTTTCTTATAAGCCCCCCCAGGACTCTTAGCTGACGTTGCTACAGCAGCCAAAGATGTCTGCTTTTCTGGGAAGCGCAGCAAAAATGAATTATTGTTGTTGGTTTTCCCGGGCTGTCTGGCCGTGTTCTGAAGGTTTTTCTTCCTAACGTTTCGCCAGTCTCTGTGGCCGGCGAAACGTTAGGAAGAAAAACCTTCAGAACACGGCCAAACAGCCCCCCAAAAAACCGACAACAACAATCGGATCCCGGCTGTGAAAGCCTTCGAGAATACAAAAATAAATTACTTTGTAGTGGACAAGCAGGTATGTGGCAGTGAGAATGAACATGCATTTGCCAAAAAGGATGCTCAAGAGTCATGAAGAAATTAATCTCCTTAAAATATTTTATTTTCCTAATTATACTAGGCAGAGCTTCATTGTGTATAATTATTATGTCCATAATCTCTCTTTGTCACCATCTCCCTCCCAGTTACATCCTCTTCCTAATCATTTCTCAGACAACAGCAGAATGATGGTGCTGTCGAGTGGTTCTAAAACAATCCTGGGCTCCTGCACAGGGTTTGGGCACCGAGCGTCATGTGCTTCCCAGCGGAAGTGAGGTCGGATGCCAGCTTGTCCTGCCTCCTCTGGGGACTTCATGCTCACAGAAAATAACAACGCGTCACAGCTTGGGTTCAGTCAGGGCACACCGTGCCAAAGACACCACCCAACATCCTGCGTATCAGTCTGTGACCGTCTGTGGACCAGCAGTAACATGACAAAGGTAGCCTTGTTCGTTTACGCGTAATCATGATGCAACCTACTGTATTCATTGAATGAATCATAATAAGACCTTACTGTATAAAATAGGGGGTGGGCTCCAAACAAATGGGGCATGGCAGAGTTTAGAAAGTTGCTTTGAAAAAAGTAATCACTTAGGGTTATAATTACAAGGCTCCCTAAATTTATTTAGTTACAGTCAGTGCTATAAGTTAGTATTTGCCAGGAGGCAAATGGTGTAAATACCTGCCACTCCTCACTGCTCCAGTAGGACCTGCATTGAATAACCGATCTTACAACCAAGGGGAGAACGGGCATGTGACGCAGGGGGCTGCTGGGGCAGGAGTGTGTGTACCTGATTTCAATTCCATTCCACATTTAGGCAACAGAATACTCACCCTAATTTTTAAAAGGAACTCTTCCCTTTCTCTGTTTCGCAAAAATAAGTGGAACAGATTGGACAGAGTTTGGACCACAGGTTTGTCAGAGAATTTGGTGCACAAGAGAGAAACACCTAGAGGAAAACGAAGAAGGGATTCGTTCACGAATATCTGGTTTCTGTTCGTTTCATTTTGCAAATCAAGTATCTTTGCCCTAGAGTTCACCAACAACCACACCTACAGTTACACTCAATCCACAGCTGCTTAAGTTCTAACCATAAAACAGCAACCAGGCTCCTGATTTACATCGAAGAAGGACAAGCCTGGCAAAATCCATCGTGCCGTGAACTTTGGGACTCAAAGTTTTGGACTTTAAGTTCTTCACACTGGTACAAACCTGATGAAGTGGTGTTTTAATCCATGAAAGTTTGTGTATTGTATGATGATTATAAAGGTATCGCCTATTGTTGCATTTGGATTTTACTTTGTTTGGACCACACGGCTACCCTTCTATAGTTTTGGGGGGACTGGAGACAAGTGGACAGACGGATTTCCACTGGCAAAATCTGTTCAATGTTCTTCTCTTTTTTTTGCAGGATTACAGACACCTATTTGTCAGAAACAGAGATAAAATAGTGACTCCAGGAATAAACTCATGCCTAATGCACCCCAGGCATGAATCATACATCGAGGCACATGCAGATCAACCTCCAAGCAACCTGAGATCAGGGATTCCAACATGTCTCTTTAAAACTGGCTAGCCTTGCTAAACGAAGGTCTGACCAGAAGGAACCAATTAGCAGTTCTATTTTTCATACAGGGAAGGAACTCAGAAGTGGAATGATAAGTAGTTTGCAAAAAGCAATTAACAAAAAATGTGTCCTGGTGTTATTTTTATTTACTGTGGCTTTCCAATTTTTAACTCCAGTTGCTCTTCTTATTTTTTTTAATATAACAAAATATAATGAAGACATAAATGACAAATAGAATCACCACTCAAATAACAGTGTAACCCACCACCATCAGGAATATAAATTTATACTAATCAATATGTTTCATCTAAATTTATATCATGTGCTCCGTCTCTTTCCAAAAATCTAATGATACTTGTGTTTGAAGTATAACCTTTATGTTTTGTAAATATGTATTCTAGATAAGAGTTCCAAATCCCATTAAAACTATTTTCCTTCAATAATCCTTTTCTAACTTTCAAGTCAACTTTGAAAGTTAGAAAAAGATTATATTGAAAGTTGGTTGCTCTTCTTAATGATGGTGATGGCCATCATGATTTTTTAAAAAGGCAATTAGACCAATGACCTATGGCTATCCGTGATGACTGATAAGGATGGTTGTATTTTACTTCACAAATCAGAGACACAATGCCCCTGAATACAAGTGGGTGTGGAAAATAAGGAGGAAGGTGAGGTGCTGTTGACCTCAAGTCCTTCTTGTAGACTCCTTGAAGTGTCTGGTTGGCCCTTGTTGAAGCTTAGATTAGATAGAACTTTGGTGTGATCTACCAGGGTTCTTCTTATGTGGGACCTGATGAGGTACATTCTCATTTGCTAGTGGACTGCAATGGGTCATAACTAGGTTTAGTTTGGGCCCTGAACTTCAGTTTTTTGGGACCATTTCCTGGGCATTCAGGTTTTGGATCTGGCATTTTAGGAAAGGGGATATTGCCAACCTGGTGATCCAGACTTTCAGATTCATTCTCCATGCTTCAGGATGTGCTCAGATGCACCCCTGGCATTTCCATTATCTGGCATGCTCTAGTGCTGTGGTTCCCAACCTTGGGTGCCCAGATGTTCTTGGACTGCAACTCCCAGAAATCCTGGCCAGCACAACTAGTGGCGAAAGCTTCTGGGAGGTTTAATTCAAGAACATTTGGGGTTGAGAACCACTAATCTGTAGACATAGTCTTGCTGGTTCTGGAAATTGCCATGTTAGGTTTTGAATCCTGAGTCTCTACACAGTCAGGATCCAAAGCAATAGTCCACAGATCTATTGTTGTTGTTTAGTCGTTAAGTCGTGTCTGACTCTTTGTGACCCCATGGACCAGAGCACGCCAGGCCCTCCTGTCTTCCACTGCCTCCCGGAGTTTGGCCAAATTCATGTTGGTCACTTCGGTGACACTGTCCAGCCATCTCGTCCTCTGTCGTCCCCTTCTCCTCTTGCCTTCACTCTTTCCCAACATCAGGGTCTTTTCCAGGGAGTCTTCTCTTCTCATGAGATGGCCAAAGTATTGGAGCCTCAGCTTCAGGATCTGTCCTTCCAGTGAGCACTCAGGGTTGATTTCCTTCAAAATGGATAGGTTTGTTCTCTTTGCAGTCCAGGGGACTCTCAAGAGTCTCCTCCAGCACCACAATTCAAACCAGATCTATATATTTAAGCAAATTCTTAAGTTTCCATTTTGCTCTTGTGGGCAACTGTTCTGGTTTGCTTGTCCTTACAGACAAAAAAGAAAAAGAAAAAAAGGAGGGGGCATTGTTTAGCACTCATGGTCCACTTGCATTAAATTGGTGCATCAGCAGCCTCGCTCATCGTGTGTGTGAGGCTGTTGGGATCTACCCAATGGGAGTCAAGTTCAATGTTTGACATGGAGAACTCTACCAAAATGCCTCAACAAAATAAAAATAATCCCTGAGATACAACAGCACTGTCAACCAGGATGGAAAGAATGAACAAGTGTACTGAGAGAAAGGGGAAGTATCAATCACGGGAAGACTGCACACCTTGTGAGTCACTGAGATGTTTTGTCAAGTGTGGGCTCTTAGTAAGACTGTGATAAATGTCTTTGAGATGCTGAACATGTGGAGTTCAACCGATGCTCCTCCTTTACTTCATCCTGGGCATGAGGGCATCTCTGCTGTAGTCCAGATCATGCACAGAGCAGTTCTGAAATCAAGAGATTATGCTACCCAAGCATCCATGAGGGCTAGAAAGTTGTTTTCTTTTTAAAGTAACTATTGAGGTTTGCTCTGCAGAAAGCTTTAAACAAAGATGACTCCTTAGGCACCTCAGAAAAAGAGGGAATGGATTAACATTAAAGATACATATGCTAATTTATACAGCTAGATGCAAATTTTGAAGTGGCTTTCATTTAATATAAGACATCTCACCCCAGTGAAGAAGACTGAGAAGGTTACCTGTGATCCTGTGTTTTGATGCAGAGCTTGGAAATCCTACATGAATGTTAACGTGTTAATCTTAAAATCGTCACTTTTGCATTTACCTTTGGCAAGAAGGAAATGAGATCATCATGTTTTAATATTTGGCACTCACTCAGACCCTTACAGTCTGTTGGCCACAATGTAAGAATCAACAAGTTGCACGAAAATGGCAATGATTATTAAGAGTCCCATAAAAGTACACAGAAACACACCTATTGTTTAGGCTTCTTTTATCTGGCAAGGGTGTCACCTGTCATCTGCTTCAATTAAAGAGGAATGAGATTTGTACCGGCTGTAAGCAACCACAGTTTTATGCCGTTTTAGTTTGGAGTTTGAAAATATGACGTGTCTGGGTTACAGTTCAAAAATTCCTGAGCCAGCATATTCTGGTGGGAGCCACTGTCTAAAAGATTATTGGTTCCATGTTAGGTTATATATAAATATAAGGTGCCACCACATTTTTGTCTTTTTGATATGTTTTTTTTTAAATTAGATGTAAATGTAAATATAAAATATGTATATTTATATTTAACTTTTGTTGTTGTTGTTTAGTCGTCAAGTCGTGTCCGACTCTTCGTGACCCCATGGACCAGAGCACGCCAGGCCCTCCTGTCTTTCACTGCCTCCCGAAGTTGGGTCAAATTCATGTTGGTAGCTTCGATGACACTGTCCAGCCATCTCGTCCTCTGTCGTCCCCTTCTCCTCTTGCCTTCACACTTTCCCAACATCAGGGTCTTTTCCAGGGAGTCTTCTCTTCTCATGAGATGTTTAACTTTACATAACCTTTATTGTCATAAAAACATACAGGAAACAGCATTCCTTAGATAGATGAGGGATATACACCCCGTATGAAACAGATCAAAAAGCCACAATGCAAGCAGAATAAAGCAGTACATAGTTAGTTTCATTGTCCATAATCTGTAACTTATACAGGAAGGAATAATTAGTTGCATCCAGTAAGATTAGACAGGTGGATTTGTTAAAAATTGAGTTCTACGCACACAGCTGAATTAGTAAACTAATAAATTTGACCGTCTGTCTGGTGTAGGTTTTATTCACACTGAGCAGAAGATCATACAAGATTGCCGCCTCTGCCCGTCTGGTAAGACTAACAAGAATTGATCCCAGGTTTGAAGAGCGAATGTCATTGCACCTCATTGCACAGGAGAGAAGCACGTGCTCCAGGGACTCAGTGGACCCGAAGTAACAAGGGCAGAGCCGTGTTTCCAGAGGTTTTGAATTAAATCTACCCTATAAGACGTTGGATGGAAGTACATTACATCTGGCTTATATTTATATATAATTAAAAAAATAAAAATAAAAAACGAAAATGTGGTGACACCATAAAGGCAGTTATATTTTAATGTGAGCTTTTGTGGACAAATCCACTTCCTCAGGCACATAAGAGAGAGAGAGAGAGATAACATGGGGAAAAATTATATAGGGCATCAAAATACAGCGATCATGGTTGGTTGGTTGGTTGGTAAGAAAGTCAATGGATATTGAACAGTGGGGTGGTAGCTTCTTTGATATACAAGTTCCATGTTGTGCATTTGTGCAGCACATTTTTGCCACACCTGATTCATGTTCTTTCCAATTTCTCCTGTAAGAAAAATGCAAGATTCTTCTGGGAGGCTTAAATTTATCTTTTGCTAACAGAAGCGTCTCCAGGAAAATGTTTTTCCTACATCAGGAAAAGGGAACACACGACACCCCAGGTGTTTATGAACGCTACCTCTCATCAGCCCAGTGAGCTTAGCTGAAAGTCAAAAACAATGGGAGTTATAGAACACAAACTTTTAATAATAATAATCATGTGCTGTCAAGTCAATTCTGATTTAGGGCCACCCTTTTCAGGTTTTCCCGGAAAGAGAAAACTCAGAAGTGGTTTAACATTCCCTTCTTCTGGGGGCAGCTTGGGGGACTGTGTGCAGCTGGCCCAAGGCCACCCAGGCTGGCTCTTCTCCCTGGAGGCCCAGTGGGGAATCGAACTCCCAACCTCTGGCTCCACAACCAGAGACCTAAGCCACTGAGCTCTATGGAGCTCTTGCTGCATCTGGTGATGTTCTGTTATGGTCTCCCTCTCATTGTCATTATAGGGTTATGATGCAATGATTGTTCCTTCTTGTTTACTTTAGAGTACAAACAAGTCTGGTTACTTGGGAATTCAAACGGAAGGCAAAGCACTAATGGAATTCAAGCGGGATAAATAACTGGAAATTACATCCCTCGGGGATAAACAACAAAGAATCTCAGTGTGGCATTGTCATGTCTAACAGATTTATTATCACATAGAGTTTTGCAAGCACACAGTAATTTATTAAATAAATCTATACATGGTTGTTGTAGGTTTTTCTGGCTGTTTGGCCGTGTTCTGAAGGTTTTTCTTCCTAACGTTTCGCCAGTCTCTGTGGCCGGCATCTTCAGAGGACAGGAGTCAGAACTCTGTCTGTGCTCGGGTGCAGTTTGTGGGATAGTTGAGTATTTATAGCTGTGGGATCAGGTTTTTGTCCTTTCCAGGAGATTGGGTGATTATGGTGATCAGCGTGTTTTTTTGTTGTGGGTGTATTGTTGTGATAAGGGGGAGAGATGATCTGTCACTGTGATTGATGGGTGTCGTTAGCTGGTCTTTTGTGTGCAGTGATCACCGGTCCTTGTGGCTGGGTAGAGTTTGTTGACCTTTTTCAGGCTGTATTTTTCAGTGCTGGGAGCCAGGCTTTGTTGAGTTTTAGACTTTCTTCTTTTTTTGTTGAAGCTCTGCTGGTGTTTGTGGATTTCAAGAATACATTAAATCTATACATGTTTGATATCCCGTAAGATTTCTCCTCATCGTATTTTGTGTAGCAAGAGGCAAATGAGGCCATGAAACTGTGGGTTGTTGGACTCCAATTCCCATCATTCTTGTTGTTGGAATACATAACATGGCCTCTGGCTTCCTTTGGTGGCCAGTTCTGGTAATATATAGTGAAAATACATTTTTTCTTGATTTTCTCTCTCTTTTACCATGCAATGTATAGTGTTCACTCTTATCTGCGGTTTTCAACATCCAGGACAGGGGGCTTGGAACCAATCTCCTGCAGATACGAGGTATATTACTGTACTGAAAAATCCACACACCCCCAAGTGAACAGGCAATGACCATTAAGGCTGTAGTGCTACCAGGTAGAATTTTAGCAGGTGATCCCTGTTCTCGGTGTGCCCACCTCCTGTGTACACATCTTCGCAATGGAAGAATGATGTGTTATGCCAGTAAGAGAAGGGGCCATTGGTATCACAAGAGCAGCTGCTGTTTTCTGTGTTCTCACCCTTAGGGCCTTGACCGGAAACCTTTTTCAAAGAGCTGTTTTTACAGTTGAACAAAGAGCAGGTAGATCTATATACTCCACCCACTGCTTCAAGGAAACGAAAGTTAATTCCCAGGAAACGTCTGTTTTATTGAGCCCTCACATTAGTTTCTGTAGCACACCAGAAGGGAAGGATCCGGCTCTTGATTCCAGCAAGCTCAAAGATGGCTTTGGCACAGCGTATTTTGAACCCGGTAAGTGTGAAGAGAAAGAAAGAGGTGTTTTTTTATTATTATTATTGTGGTGTTTCGGAAACCTTAACATATGTCCTCAGAGAATGTTTGTTCAGCTGGGATAGAGCCACAGCTTTGTAAATAGTTCCATATTGTTCGCAATTTGAAGCTAGTCTCTCCAGTAAAGAAGTCGAGATCAAGAGATTTATAACTGTATCTCCTTGCAGGGAGGTGTATTCCATGCATCCTTCTAAAAGGTGTTACATCTAGAGGGTACTACAAAGGTTATGCAAACTTTGTGCAGAAAGTGCCCATCAGACAAACGAGCAAGAAAAGAAAAGAAAAACTAGGAATGATATTTTATTCTCATGGAATTAGGAAAAATGCTGATTATAGGACTGACCATCATAAGTTATGGGCATGAATCAACTCTGTTATGCACAGGTTCCTGCTCAAAGCACAGTAAAAATAAAAGCAAAACATAGAGCAGAGCAAAGCAAAACAGAACAAAACCGATTATTGAAAGCAATGGCTTCTCAGTTAATATAACCACAGTGCTGGTATGCCCTGCCTTCTGCGCCATCTCATTTCTTCCTCTCCTTCAAAGCAGAGTTGAGGTTTTTCCCCATCACCCTCTGCAAGACCCTTGTTAAAGGTGTGTACAGTATCTTAAAAACTGGGTTGTGTGACTATTGTATCACCTATAGCCTTCAGAGATTTACAATGTAGAGGTGGACCAAGGCAAAAATGCTGAAACTGGGACTGTCTTACTTTGGGTCCATCATGAGGAGGCAAGGTTCTCTGGACAAGACAATCATGTTGGGAAAGGTGGAAGGCAGCAGGAAAAAGAGGAAGACCCAATACGAGATCGATTGACGCCCCCTAGGGCAAAAGGCACACCCACCATCCCACTTGCCACCTACAGAAGTCAACTAGACCAACCAGCAGCTTGATCTCACTTCTACAGAGGAGATGGCATCTATCCCTTCACATTTGTTTAGGGGGTTCAGGGCAGGGCAGGCGATGCACACCTATCTGTCTTCCAGCAACAGGGAGTCCCCAAGGTCGTTCAGGAGGCAGGGCCACTGGAAGCTGCCGCCACCGCCCACCAGAATTTGCTGCCTGAGGCAAATATCTCATTCTTCCTAATAGTGGGCCAGCCCTGCATAGCTGGGATAATTAAGCTTGAGTGCAGCTTCCTTCCTTCTTGAGCAACAAGTTGAGGGATGAGGTCAAGGTGAGTTTGGGGTTTCGGACCAAACAAGTGGTGACCTTTACTGTTCCATCCCACAGAGTGTTCCTTTTACAGGCCCCATTTTTGGGGGTCTGAGTGACGGGAAGTCGGTTGTAATCCAAGGCCAGATCCGGGCTGCTGTGAAAAGGTATGTGTGCCTCCTTTTTCCGTTCTGTGCCTCTGGTCCTTCATGGATGTTGCATCATCTGTTCCTTCCCACACACCTGCTCCTTCTGCTACAGCCATAACTATCCTCTCTGTTTACTGCCTTTCCTGTGACCTCTCAAATTTAAGAGACCTGTTTCACACTTTATAGAGGGACACTCCTGTCACTGCTAACAAATCTGTAGAAAAAACTCATCCTGACCAGTATTTTGACTTGGGGCATTTGTTACAAATTCACCGGTTAAGGCCACACATAGAAACATGGACATATAAAGTAGTTTTGATCTGTTCCTTTCAAGTATCTTCTGTAATTTTTCGGCAAGTCTGTGGCAGCAAAACAACTCTTGAGGCAGCTTAGAACTGCTGGATAGCTAGTGGTTTTGATATCTGGCTGCTGAGCCAGAGGTTGGGAGTCTGATTCCTCACTGGGCCTCCTTGACAGGGGATGGAGTTGATGATCCCATAGGGTCTCTCCCAGTTCTGCAGTTGATGATGCTGATTATAAAAAATATTTGAAAATATGAAACACAGACAGAATCATAAAAACATCGACCAGTTATCACCATTAGAGATCATGGTAATAGATTCAATATAAACCAAGGATCCTTAGACCATTATCCAGTATAAAGTGTTGCATCTGTTGTCATTCCCAACTATATTTCCGTACTATCTACCCAGTGCCACCTCACAAGCCCCAGCAGAAATTATGATACTTATTACCATGTTGTTCCCCTTTCTTATCTATAGCCAGGGATTAATCAAGCCACCAATCCTTGTCACTGGTTACGGAAAATACTTCCTGGAAGAGGAACTGAATATCAACAGGGGTCTTCACGGTCATTGCCAGGCATGAAATGCCCCATCATTGACTGTTGTGCCCAGAAAACAACTAGTCTCTTTGTTTGGGGGCCATGCTTAACTGTATAAATATTTGCTATGCAGTCCCACCCCCATGTCTGAAGAAGTGGACTTATCTATGAAAGCTCACGTTAAAATATAGCAGTTCAACTTTAAGGTGCCACAACATTTTGTTTTTTTTTTTTCATATTTTGTTTTTGTTTTTGCTGACGTGCTTACACAGACTAACATGGCCAAGCTCTTCTAAAGCCAAACAAGCCCACTAAGAAGTGTAATGAGCTACTATCCACAAAAACCTTCTGCCTTTTTTTATGAGGAAAAGATAACAGCCATCTGTTCTGAGCGGTTATATGGTAGCTTGAGGTAATTTCCCTAGCAGTAACATGATTTTATAAACTTTGCTCTCTCCCAGAGTCTAAAGGTGACTCACCACACACCTTTTTTAAAACTCTACCCTCATGAGAAGCCTGTGGTATCAGTGTGTTCAGAAATTTACTCAACTGTGTTTTGTGTTTGCCTGCTGCAAACAGGGCAAAAGTCACGAGCATGAAAGGATTACATAACTTGTGTGTGGACAAAGGAGAAATGGATATTATTCAAAATGTTCTGTATCTTTGTTCAGTCAGTAACCATACTAGAGACTGTAATGAAGAAATCATAATGAAGTCTGACATTATGAAGCAGCCATGAAGAAACTAGAAAAGATCCTTAAGAGGAAGGATGTGTTGATGGAGGTCAAGGTCAAGATAATCCAGAGCTGTTATTTCCACGTATTGTGTATGGATGTGAAAGCTGGACAATGAGGAAAGCTGAGAGGAAGAAAAACACCCATTCTTTTAAAATGCAAGGTAGAAAGGGAGCTTTATGGATACTGTGGTGTGTTAGAAAGACACATAAATGGGCTGTCGATTAAATCAAGCCTGGACTCTCATTGGAAGCTCAAATGCCTAAACTGAGATATTGTACTTCAGACATATCATAAGGAGACAAGACTCGCTAAAAATACAATACGAGGAGGAGTTGAGGGCAGGAGGCAAAGCTAAAGACCTAACATTAGACGGTTTGGTTGCAGGAAACCATCACTTTTAAGAATTAGGAAAAGACTGTGTGAGTCAGGATTACACAAATGCAAAAGTAAGGTGATACCTTGACACTAACAAAATTGTACAAATTGCAAGCTTTCATGAGTAAATCTCACTTCTTCAGGCTGAGCATCATTCCTCCATGGACACTGCAGAAAAATCGCAGGTTAGTCTTAAAAAATTCATGGCAGATGTCTATGTTGAGTCTGCTGGTATGAGGTGAATTCAGAGTTCGGTTGTAAAGTCAGTTGGGAGGTGTGGTCACTACCATCCTCCCTTGTGAACATGGTTGGAATTTTCCATCCCAGACTCCAAACAAAGGACTTGCTAATTACTCTTGTGACTCTCCCCCCCCCCCCATCCCATTGCTTGCCACCAAAACTGTACAAGTCTCGAGTGGGGGGCGAAGAATTCAGAGACATAGCAACTTCCATTAGAAGGTTGGGGTTATAATTTTGTTTATTCACCCGGTAGAAAAGGAGCCAATTATAGCCAAATTAGTCAAATTACTAGTTTTCCTAGTGAGTTGATGTTTCTTCAGCTTGTAGTCCCCTCAAAAGTCCTTGTGGTTGATGTTGAGAGAGTCCAAGGTGGTGCTACTGAGCCGCCATTTGCCCGTCACTTTTTAGTTTGCAAGACTTATGCAGGGCTTTCCGTGACGGGACTAGAGATGGGCACCCACTGCGATTCACCGGTTCGGGGCCCCAGGTGTTGCACGGGTGCCCAGGTGATGCACCCCACCTCCTCCTATGGGCGCACCGCCAGAAGTAGCACCATAAATTTCCTTGCCCCACCTTCTCCTCTGAGTGGGCGCTCATGGGAGCCAATGTGCATGGAATCTGGGGCACTCGTGCAACACCTGTGGCCCCCATCTGACAAGCCACGTCGAATCAACAAACCACAGTACGTGCCCATCTCTAGAGATGATGTTTTGGAGGTAGTTAATTCATAGGATCTGACTTGACAGAATTGACTTGACAGCACACAACATGCAGACATACATGGCCACCTCAACTTACAGCCATGTGGAAAAGAAAGTACTTCCTCTTTGAATTCTAGGGTTTTATGTATCAGGACATAATAAAAATCATTTGGTCCTTAGCAGGCCTGCCAATTAGGTAAATGCAACCTCAGATGAACAGCAACACATGGCATATTACATGATTTATTTTACAAAAATAAAGCCAAAATGGAGAAGCCACGTGTGAAAAACGACGTACACCGTTACTGCTTGCCTAGGAACTAAGAGGCGAGCTAGCAGCCAGGTGCTGCTAACCAATGCCCTGAAAGCCGAAGTTTTAGCAGTTCGCTGGTCTGGACTCTGCAACATTCGGGCTTCTCCATTTGGGCTTTATTTTTATAAAATAAATCATGACACGGTGTAATATGTCATGTGTTGTTGTTCATCTGAGGTTGCACTTACCTAATTTTCAGACCTGCTAAGGACCAGATGATTTTTATTACGTCCTGATACATAAAACCATAGAATTCAAAGAGGGTGTACTTTTTTCTCCCCCACACGACTGTAAATAATAATAGTTGTTGAAAGGAAACCATCCCAATTCCTGTGTGTTGCATCCGTCTTCCTAGGGCTACGTCCCGCCTGTGTTCCCCTCCAAGGTAACATCTGTGTGCCCCCACCATCTTTGCTTTCTCCAAAGCACTTGATTCTTCCACATTTTTTTCCTCTTATTTCTCCACTCCTTTCTCCTCTGGTGGAACTCCCTACCCCTATAGCTGTTTATCTCCCCCTAATGACTCCTACAGAATTTCAGCTTCCGTGTCACCTCCTCTTTCAGTTTTGCGGTCAACCTCGTGTGCCAAAATGGGGACATCGCCTTTCACTTCAACCCACGTTTCAATGAAGGCCGGGTAGTGGTCTGCAACACAAAGCAGAAAGGTTCCTGGGGGCCCGAGGAGCGAACCCTTAACATGCCCTTCCAGCCGGGCGTCTATTTTGAGATGATCATCCATGTCAGGAGCCACTGCTACCAGGTGAGGTGGTCCAGCCAACCAGTGAAGTGTGAGATGGTCATCCAGGTAACCATTAAACAACCTCTGTGCGGTTGACACCATGGGATTTTAAAAAGGGATTGGACAACTTTTGTTTTAACACTGTAAGTCACCTTTGGTCCTCTTTTGGGGAAAAGGTGGAGTAGAAATAATAATTTATTTATTTTATTTATTATTTGACTTTTACCCCGCCCCTCTAGACAAAGTCTACTCGGGGCGGCTTACAATGAGTTATAAAAACATCATAAAATACAACAATATAAAACGGATATATCATAAAAAAAAACAATCACATACTTAAATCAACAAAATATAAAATTCAAGATGGAAGAAAAGGAAACTAAAAAAAAAATAAAATCAAGTGTTGACTGGAGGGAAGGCCTGTCTAAAGAGCCAAGTCTTTAGATGACTCTTAAAAACACCCAGCGAGGGTGCCAGGGTAATTTCCGGTGTTGTAGCAAAATCCAAGGAAGGAGCTGTTAGTTTATTTCAAACAAACAAAACCCAAACCAAGTAAAAAGAAAAACCTTGTGACATGTTAAAGGTCAGCTGATTTACTAGTGGCCTGAAATCCACAACAGGTCACACTGAAATAGATGTGTTCAATCTTTTAAAATCGCCCCTATCTTTGGGTGTGTTTTTTTTCCTTTGCTTTGTTTTGTCTTTATTTGTTTGCATTTGTCTGTTTGTTTTCCAAACAAGGCTTCACTTCTTTGTTCCATAACTATTTTTTTAGGTATCTCTCAATGGCGCCCACTTTCTGGAGTACAGGCACCGTATCCCCTTCCATCTGGTCCAGAATTTACAGATCAATGGGGATCTGTCTGTGAACTGCATCACCTTTTCTGGAACTAATGTAAGTTCTATGTCACCATCTCTTTGACCCTCAATTTAAATGTACCAACATGAGCTCTGCAGCTTATAATGGGGGGGCTGATGGGGGAATTTCATGAAAAAAGAACAGAAGCCTTTAGAACACTGGTCCCCAACCTTGGGTCTCCAGATGTTCTTGGACTACAACTCCCAGAAGCCTTCACCACCATCTGTGCTGGCCAGCATTTCTGGGAATTGTAGTCCAAGAACATCTGGGGACCCAAGGTTGGGAACTTTTTTAACAGCCATTGTATTTTGATGATAAATATGTTACAGCAGGAGGAAGGTTGGCATCCCTTCTCTTAAAGGCTCAATGTGGCCAATTAGGGATTTGGGGCAAACGATGAACCCGATTTTTTTCATAGTGGGAAACCTCCCCCCAACAAACTAGAATGTTTACAGACTATTAATTATTATCTTTAGGGAACTTAAAAAAAACACCTATATAGACTGTCCCACCTGGCATGGCTACTGGCTAAGTTGGAGAATTGGTGATGCTGTAGTTAAAGAAACTAACTAGTTAACTAATCCTTTTCGTAACTCTGGATGTAGGACTGCCTTTTCTTTATTGGAATGACTGCCATTCTGTAAAAGATCTTGCTAGTTTTTAGGGACGCCTCCCTCTCCAGTCCCACCCTGTTTAGCAGAGTTCCTGACCAGACCCTCTCTGTTGAGTGCATCACAATCTCGATCTAACTCCGGGTGTATTTCAATTGTTTTCAGGCTCCTCCCCCTTACACCCCTCCTGCCTACAACATCGTCACACCCACGGTTGTAAGTAGAATTTCTCCATTTTTATTTCACCAGAACCAGTTAAGTGGGGGCTGCTGGTGGTCATTTGTGTTGCTTACCTACGTAGTGGTGTTTTCCACGTATATCTGAAGAATTGAGCTACAATCCACAAAAGCTTACACCAAATAAAACTTAAGATGCCCCAAAGCAAAAAGCAAAATGTGCTGCTTATATATCGCCCCATGGTCCTTAAATCACTCTCTGGGTGGTTTCCAATTTAATTATGCAGCATACACAATGACTCCACACCCAATGAGCTGGGTACTCAATTTACTGACCTTGGAAGGATGGAAGACTCAGTCAACCTTGAGCCAGCTACCGGAGCCCATTGGGATTGAACTCAGATCATGAGCAGAGTCTTGACGGCAATATTTCAGTTTAATCACTGTGCCATAAGTCTCCTACAAGACTTCTTGTTATTACCAATGCACATGTTTTCTTAATGATGTTGCTTTCTTCTGTTGTAGGCTGCTGGTGTGTTTTCTCAACCCTTCTTTGCACCACCAATGAATTCCGTGAGTATTTATTTAGTTTTGTGGACAATTACAGAGGCTAAATAATTCTACAATAATTCTACAGCCTATAAGGTGCAAGCTGGCACTCTGAACCTCTCATGGCAAATGATGGCTTGGTTTGGTTGCCAGTACAAAACCTAGTGGGAAGCCCACAGCTCAAAGTCAAGAGGTCATGGCTTCATGGTAGGGTGAAATCTCTCCTTGCACAAGGTTCCACAGATGATAAGGCAAATGCCCACTCCCCTGAAAACAGACACCACTGCACTCTGTAGGAGTTACTAAGGATTGTGCTGAACATCAGCTCATGACGATTTTAGCATACAAAAATGTCAAATATCAGTGCTAGAAAACAAACCTCTACTTAACACCTTGTCCCTCAAGTTGGACACTGTTCCATCGGGTCCACCAGGAGTCCAATAGCAGCTTCAAACATTCATTTAACAAAGACTTTACTTCCTGTCCTGGGGAATGAACCTGTGACGTTTGCACGCCAAGAACATTCTCCACCACTGCTCTACAGCCCCTTCTGTTTTCAAGCCAGCATTTGTGGGGAAAACTGGGCCAAGGTGAAGAGCGAGAAGGCAGATGAAGAGCGGTCTTACATGCATAGGTTACAGGGCCTCTCCCTTGGGAGAAAACACAAGAATAGAAAAATTGTTGTAAACTACAAGGCTGTTGGAACCAAATATGGTTTAATTTGAATGTCTAAGGTTGGAGGAGAACAAAGGAAAAAATTCCAGAACACATACGTTCCTCTTGGTTATGCCATGAGTCTGAGAAATCTTGCGTATTTAACTGCTGAGTGGTTTAGGTCTCTGGCTGTGGAGAAAGAGTTTGAGAGTTCGATCCCCCACTGGGCCACCTTGAAAGGGGCTGGACTTGATGATCCACAAGGTCCCTTCCAGCTCTGCCGTTCTAGGATTAATGTTGTTATTCCAACTTGTTGACATTCTGATCTATCTGCTACAGCAAGGCATGAAAGAGAAAATGTTTAAAGATGGCCTCTCTTTGCAAAACAGAGGCTGACACACTATAATGGGCCAGAACACCAATCCATCTAGCTCAGCACCATCAACACCAGGAATGGGGAAGGGGCCTTATTTGTGCCCACCGCTTGTCTACTCTGCCTGGCATAAGCATCTCAGATAGGGGTTCTTTTGTAGTGTTAATAATATTTTAAAATTATAATAAACAACGACTGTTCTTCACAGGTCTTATTTCATTTTATTATAAGAGCATGCATGCAACGGTACAGAATACCCTAGGTCTATCCAGACCCAAAGGCAAAGACACATAGAAGCAGACACATTTTGATGACGTCTTACAAATTCACCCACTTCTTCCTCAAATGGAACTTTACAATGATCACTTTCCAGCTTAATCGAGTTCCCTCTTCTATCTTCACAACTACAACAGTACTTAGATCTCATGAACTCAACCATGATTACAGCTCATACTACCCTGTTTCCCTCAAAATAAGACCTAACCTGAAAATAAGCCCTAGTAGGATTTTTCAGGATGCTCGTAATATAAGCCCTACCCCAAAAATAAGTCCCATTTAAGTGAAACCCCACCCTCCACCCTTGTGCAGCAACCAGAAGAAGATGACATGACTGTATTTGAATAAACGTAGATTGTCCATGAAAAAAATAAAGCATCCCCTGAAAATAAGCCCTAATGTGTTTTTTGGAGCAAAAATTAATATAAGACCCTGTCTTATTTTCGGGGAAACAGGGTACTTCTCACTGCCATAGGTCAGAAAAGGTTAGACATGTACATTATATGTATGAACTTCTGCTTTTTTTAAACCTGCACCAAACCTACAAGAAGCCTATTCTTATCCAACTAAATTTGTAGATTATTTTTTTTTATTTCTGTCGATAGCCCTGCCTGGAAATACTGGGAACTGAACCTGTAGCTTTATGCATTGCTACGCATCTGCTCTTTCGCCGAGAGCTAAAAGTGAAGCAGTAGCTTCTGATGGTTCCTTGTAAATCTCGGTTTTTCTAAAAACCCTTAACTCCTCATGGAGGGAACAGCGAGAGGAGGCTGTGATCCTGATCTTTTTTTAAAAAAAGAATCTCATGATTTTCTTGGACCCAAACATCCGTTCAGCATCTCAAAGGCACACTGGTTGAGTCTTCAGCCATATACATGTTTATTTAACTTGTCAATTAGAAATGATTTGTCCACTTTGGGTGTTTTGTAGGCAACAGTGGGTTTTGCGAACAAAGAATACAACGTGTTATTCCTTTGTAGATCAAATTATTTTGAAATTTTTATTGAATTGAAATTTTATCCCGCCCATTGAGTGGCTGGGCCACAACTCTGGGTGGCTAACGAATCATAGCAACATAATAGAAGCATAGAGAAAACAGCAATAATCTAATAAAACATCACTCAAAAGAAGCCAAATATAAATATAAAACATCTAATACCAAAGAAGGAAGGAAAGAAAAAAATTATACATGAACACACACACACATTATATAAAGTACAAGAATGCAACATGGTGGGTTCTTTTTTTTAAAATTAATTTAAATTTTTATTTTTTTGCAGAGAAGGAAGAAGAAGACTGCCCAGGTTTGTGTGTAAATATCCAGGGCAATACTATTAGATAAGACAGGTCACCAGGGGTTTGGTCTAAGCTGCATTTTGGTGTTTTTCAGCTCACAAAGGCCCTCTTTTTCTTCTCTTTCTCTCTCCTCAGGGCTACGGTGGAGTAACATTATCCAATCCTGTGAGTATCTTGCTGCTATGATGTCTCTTGCCGTGGCGTAGTGTGGGTTGCCAGCCCCCGGGGCAAGTATTGCGCCCCCTCAAGGCCACCTTGGGAAATGGCAGGGGAAGGGGTGTGATGCCAGTGGAGCCCCCTCCCCTCCCTGCTTGCTTCACATGGGCCCCTCTGCTGTGTTTATGCTGGGCTGCTCTGGGCTGCCCTTCCTTGCCCTCCGGGCTGCCCCCTCTCCAAGGAGGCAGATCCGCTCTGCCACTACCTGCCCAGAGGGGAAACGGAGCGAGAGAGGCAGCCAGAAGAGGGGAAGCTCATCTTATGCGTTTTCTCGCCTGCTGTGCGCTCCCCCTTGCCCAATGGCTCCATGGCAGGGCTGAAATGTTGTGCCCCTTAAGAATTCTGCGCTCGGGGCAACCATCCCCATGGGCCCCTCATGCAGTGCCACTGGTCTCTGGGCTTTCAGTCCGTTACAGGCGCTCCTCACTTAACGATCTACCTGTTTAACAATCGCTCAGATTTACGACTCTTTACCACCCTCACCAACGTGTGCTTGCATCTTCGCCATACCCCTTCGAGAGGGCACATGATTTATTCCTCTTGCGTACAGTATTATTGCTCCTCACTTATCGACCAATTCGCTTAACGACCTAGTCGGAGGAACGGAACCCGGTTGTTAAATGAGGAGTGCTTGTCGTGGACAATTTAGAAGCTTTGGTTGGACCTGGTAGAAATCAAAGTTAGTGAATTAGCAGGCTGCAGACCTCCGTGATCTCCTACATTTGGCCAGAAGAAAGATGACGTTCCCTGCATAAAATGCTTTTGAGGCATTTGTTCCTGGTGCACCTGACCATGGCTGCTCTTGGAGACAAACAATCACAGTCAAAACCTCTTTCTCCCTGCATCTCCATCACAACTTCCATTCTGTCCCTCCTCAGTTACTGATTAAATGGAAAAGGTTGAGTTCTTCTCCTCAAGAGTTTGAAAAAAATTATGTTTTAAGGCCATATCTCCCAGCACCCCCTGGCCAGCATGGATGTTGAGTTCGTCTGGGCTCTCTGGACCAACCCATTACTGATGCACGCTTATCCTGGCTTTCTAAGACTCAAGCAACCTGATCAGAAGCTGTCTACCTGCCTAGCAGGTCTTTGACTTACTTGGTGGACTTCACCTTCTGCTTTAAAAAAAAAAATAGCCCGCCTTCATCTCTGAATGAAGAACTGGATCCCTTTTATGTTCTGTTTTTAGGCGGTCCCATTCCATGTAGCCATCCCAGGAAACTTCACTCAGTCCCGGAAGATTACAATTGTGGGTAGTGTGCCTTTTGTGGCAAACAGGTACGTTTCCAGAAAAGACAATATTATGTACTCTTTGTTTCCATTCAGTCATTACACCAAAACCAAGATGGTCAGGAAATTTCTGTCATCCCTCTTCAGAAATGCAATGCCCATTTTTAATCTTGTTTAGCTTGCCTTTATTCCAGGCGGGTTTACTAAAATGCAATGAAATGTCCACCTCTTTCAATTTAATGCCCTGTTTCAAAACATCAGATTTGCAAGTATTGACTCACTGCCCCCCTGTGGCAAGTAAGTGTGACTCCCCGAAGCAGCTACAGAGGAAAGATTTATTTTAAAAACATAGAGGGTTTTCTTTCTTCTTGGCCACAAATAACTAACAGATCAATCTGTGTTTATTTAAACGTCAGCTGTTTTGAATCTGCTCCCAAGACAGTGAGCAAAAGGTTTGAAGCCTGAGATATGGACGTTCCATATGAACCTGAATTGTTTTTGTTGAATATAATACCAGACTCGATAGAAAAAGAAAAAAAGATATTTGATCATACATGGAACTACAGCAGCAAGAATTTTATATGCCAAATACTGGCAAAAAAGAGGAGACTCCAACAACCCAGGAGTTAATAGAAAAAAATTCTTGAAGCAGCAGGGATGGATATTTTAACTGAAGTATTAAAAGACAAAGAAATTGCTGAGGCTAGAAAAAAGTGGGAACCTTTGTATAATTGGATGAGAGATGAGAATATGAAAGGGTTAAAATTATGAGAAAGAAAATATAAGATATAATTTTAGATTTTAAAGGCTTAGAAAAAACAAGGTAAGTGTGAAGTAAGCTTAGTAAGAAACATATCGACAAAGGTAATAATGATATATACTGTTCTCTATCACATTCTGTATTTTTTATTTACCCCAATACCCTGATCCAAATCCACTTCCCTATGATCTTCCCTTACCCAATGGAAAACGAATAAAAAATTAAAAAATAAAAAAGATATGGAGGACATTAGGGACAACCAGGTTATACTGATGCTTTGTGGGCCAGTGACTTTTGTAAGGCTGTGAAAATGCCTCATTTAACACACACAGGCTTATTGTAGGAATTGTTTTGGTGTTCCTGGTCATTAAGAGCCACATTAAAATGCCCTCTGGTAAGGGGGGTCCTCGGTCTCCAAAACGTGTTTTAAGCGCTGCTGTCCCATTTTGGAGATCAACGGGAAAGGCAATGTCAATTTCTTCCATGCAGATTCCACGTCAACCTCAAAAACTCCATGACCGGCAACATCGCCTTGCATATCAACCCCCGGTTCAAGGAAGGAGCGATTGTCCGAAACACACAGATCCACGGCTCATGGGGTTCTGAGGAGAGGCACATGACTGCCATGCCTTTGTCCGCTGGCTGTGCCTTCCACGTAAGTAAAACTTGGGCCAATGCTGTATTTACATCATGGCATTTCAGACCCGTGTCAAAAAGCACATGTGGATGAGACCAGCTTGGGTGGCAGGTGTTCCAACAGGGGATTCTGCGTGAGATTCTATATACACAGAAGCTTCAGATGATGACAGCTGCCCACCCTCTCCTCATGCTCTTTTGGTAGATTTTTAAAAAAAGGATGTTGCTCCCAGCTGTTTTATTCTCTTTTTCTGAATTGATGCTTTTTCCTTGCTCTCCATTTGCTGGCAAAACCATCTCAGAGATGGACTAAGTGGATCTTGGATTTTGTTGCAGCTAGGCATTTTTAAAAGTTCTTGCAATCATTTCATTGACATATCCAGGAACTGTTCTGCTGGATCAGGCCATCCATTCCAGCTCTGCCTCTGAGGGTTCTGTGCAGCTCAAGAGAAGGGATGGATGCCATCCCAAACCTGGTGAAGGTTATGGGGCTGGAGTTCTCTTGAGCTGCGTCCCCATCAAAGAGCAAAACTCATATAATAGCATTGCTTCCTCCCACAGAACTCTTGGACTAGGAGTCTAAAAAAAGAAGAAGGCTCAGCAGCCCCACCAAGCTTTTCCCCCCAGGATTCTTTGGGGAGAAATCATGAGAATTAAACTGAGAGAAAACAGCTGCAATTACTGTGGTTCAGTTCTGCCCAGGGTTGGATCACTACAGATTAAAAATGTGATAAAACATGCTGGGTAAAACAAAATTCTTGTTTCCTCCCACTAGATGGAGATCATCAACCTAAAGCATAACTACAGGGTGTCAATCAATGGGCTCATGGTATTTAACTACACCCACCGAATCCCTCCAGGCCAGGTTGACCACCTGGAAATCGCTGGTGACGTGATCCTTTCTTCCGTACAGTACTGACAAGTCTCCATCTTTTTATGTATCATTTTCCAGTCAAGCCTTTTGGGGACAATAAACAAGGAAAGGGGTATTTGTAGTGCCTTTTCTCACTTCCAGATTAATGCTGCTCCAGTATATGTGTCAAGCAAATCTAGACTTCTCTTGTGAATCTCCCGCAAGCAATCTTGGGAATAAAAGTGGCTGAAGATCATTGGAAAGGAAATTTTATTAGCCTTGTAAAACAGCTGCAGTGGCATGGAACGTATAAACAGCGCCGTCTGCTGTTTAAAAGTGATTTAAACTTGTAGAATAAGCATAACTGTCCAAGTTGTAGATGAAAGTGATACACGGGAAATTTTATAAACCAGACAGCAAACCGTTATTTGGATGTCAAGTAATACCTGTGCACTTCTTTCCTGTACCCTCTTCGGACAGAAATTTGTATAATTATGTAACTTATGCCTCATTTGCCTCCACATGATCAATAAAATAAATCCCAGTTGAAATAAGGATGGAGTAATAATTAAAACAACAGCCCTCAGTGGTCCTCTGTGTTGGTTTGAAGTTGAACATATGATTCTATAAAAGAAAAACATATACAGGAAAAAAAAGTAGAACTCATCTCTCTCACCAAATGCCTCATCTCCTTCCAGATGACTATGAAAGACATAGTTCGAGTCAAAATAATTCTGGTCTAACAGCATAAAATGGAACTACCCATTTAGGGGTCCAGTTCTGACCAGCCGAGATGGCTGTGCTCAACTGAGATGATGCTGGACAGCCGAAGCGGTGCTGAATCCAAAATCCTTCTGTGCTGGAGAGACTGCACTGGCCTTCTGCTGGCCTGGTTTTGTGTCATAGTGGCCGTCTCCCTGGGCTGATGGAGGTTTCAGTCTGGCTTAACTTGGCTTCTCCGTCAACCTGCATGTCTCTGCAATTTTGTTTGGCTTTTCTAATTTTAGTTAGCAAAGCAGTGGTGCCAGCGGATCATTGTGCTGACAGATCTCTGAGATTAGCCAGCACAAGAGGGTCCCTCTGGCACAAGGGGACCTGTGTCGGCACAAGATGTTCCTGCTAATTCCACACCCAGTGTTGCTGGCACTGCCCCTCACCTCCAGTAAACAAGAGATGCCTGTAGAAGGTCAGACAGGAAAGTATGAGCAACAGAGCTTATGTGTGGGCTGACAAACCAGAATCTCCTGACGATGCTGATCAAACTGAGATGAAAGGGACCATGCAGCTGGCCCAAGGCCGCCCAGGCTGTCTCTACTCGCAGGAGGTCCAGTGGGGAATCGAACTCCTAACCTCAGACTCTGTAGCCAGAGACCTAAGCCACTGAGGTGTCCAGCCAGCCAACACTTCTAGAGAGCACCGTTGAACAACTAGAGAGACCATCCCTTCATTGAAAAGGACCTCAGAATAGTCTGTTCACCAAGATCCTCATGATGCTAGTAGCTGTGGACCGCTGGCGGGAACTACACTTGTCGTGTGAATCTACCACAAGCAACAAAAGGGGATAAATACCATTTTAAAGGAAATTGCATTAGCCTTGTAAAACCCTGCAGTGACTTGGAAAGTATAACTGCTACTGGGATTAGTATAACTGGGATTAAAAGTGATTTAAATTTGTAGGATAAGCATAACTGTACAGGTGTAGGATAAAAGTGTTGCCTGGGAAATTTTATTAACCAGATAGCAAATAATCATGTGGGTGTTGAGTAGCAGTTATTCACTTCTTCCTTGCCTCTCTCTCTCTCGATCTTAATTTGTATAATTATGTAAATTATCCCCTGGTTGTTTCTGCATGAGAAATAAAATTGATTCCAATTAAAATAAAGATGGAAGCTACAGAATTGAATACCTAGTAATTAGAACTGCACCTCCCAGTGGATCTGTGCATACACAGCTATCTGTGCCTCCTCCGCAGGGAGCATGGACCTATTTTAATGGTCCGCCCTCGAAGGTTACTGGATCAATCACGATTCCAGGATACCACGAGAGGGATTCCAGCTGATCTGTCTGGCGCTCCTGTCGAGGCTCTGGTAGACGGCTGGTTTGCTGCTGCCACTAGGGCCGTAGACACGATCGCTCCTAAACGCCCTCTCCAGCGCAGAGCTCGGCTAGGGTCCTGGTTTAACCAGGAGCTGCGAGCTATGAAGTGAAATAGGAGATGGCTAGAGTGCAGTTGGAGACAGAAACCGACGGATTACAATAAGAAAGCTGTCAGGATCTCGACTAACCATTACCTTGCCAAGGTGAAGGCTGCTAGACGATCACACTTCGCTGACCGGATAAGCGAAGCTTCAAATCAGCAGGCGGAACTTTTCCATATTGTTCACGATCCATCCGGAATTGGTCTAGGTGATGGGCCTCCTACTAGTATCTCACCTGACCAATTTGCAGCATTTTTAAAATCTAAAGTGGAGGCCCTCTGCCGGGATCTCTCTCCTTTTTTAAATACAGTGGATCGAGCAGAGATGTCCAGCCCTCCGCCTTGCCCAGTGACTCTTGAATTTTTTTAGCCTGTAACGCCAGATATGGTGGACAAAGCGCTTGATCGCTGCCGGGCCACCACTTCTTCTCTTGACCCTTGCCCGGCCTGGCTAATCAAAGAAGCCAGGTCTGTAACAACAGAATGGGCTACTGCGATAATTAATGGGTCTCTCCAGGAGGGCAAGGTTCCTCTTGCCCTCAAGGAGACACTCATTAGGCCCATAAGAAAGAAACCAAATTTGGCGGCGGATGATATTGGCAATTATAGGCCCGTTGCCAATGTTTCTTTCCTTAGTAAAGTGGTGGAGAGGGTGGTGGCTGATCAGCTTCAGGCTCTTTTGGATGAAACCAATGCCCTGGATCCATTCCAGTCGGGCTTCAGGCCGCGCCACGGTACAGAAACAGCACTGGTCGCACTGTTGGATGACCTGTTGAGGGAGGCTGACGGGGGCAAAATGTCCTTGTTGGTCCTCCTCGATATCTCAGCCGCCTTCGATACCGTCGACCACGGTATCCTCCTGGGGAGGCTCTCCGAGTTGGGAATCGGTGGCCTGGCGCTTGCCTGGCTCCGATCCTACTTGGAGGACCGTCCTCAGAGAGTTCAGCTTGTGGAGAATGTCTCGGCCCCGTGCAGTCTCAATTGTGGGGTTCCGCAGGGCTCGATCATCTCCCCAATGCTGTTTAACATCTATATGAGGCCGTTGGGTGGGGTCATCAGGGGGTGTGGGGCCTCGTGCCATCAGTATGCTGATGACACGCAGCTCTACATCTCCTTTTCACCTACTTCAGTGGATGCCGTTCTGTCCCTTGAGCGTTGCCTGGAGGCCGTACTGCAATGGATGCAGGAGAATGGACTGAGGCTGAACCCGGACAAGACGGAGGTCCTGAGGGTGGGTGGCCCCTCCATTGGTGGCTTGGGAAACTCCCTCTCTTTTGGGGGGGGTGACTCTCACCACGAAGAGTGAGGTTCGCAGCTTGGGAGTACATCTGGACCCGGCGCTCACCATGGAAACCCAGGTGGCGTCAGTGGTCCGTTCCGCCAATTACCATCTGTGGCGGATTGCCCAGCTGCGTCCCTATCTTGATGGTGGGGCCCTCACCACTCTGGTCCATGCGCTTGTAATCTCGAGATTAGACCACTGTAATGCGCTCTACGTGGGGCATCCTTTGAGATTGATGCGGAAGCTTCAAATGGTGCAGAATGCGGCAGCCAGATTACTTAGTGGAACGAGAAAATTCCAACATATCTCTCCTACTCTGGCTGCTTTGCATTGGCTGCCCATTCGTTTCTGCATTGATTTCAAAGTGCTAATGATGACATACAAAGCCCTAAACGGTTTAGGACCTCGATACTTGGCAGAACGCCTTCTCCCACCTAGATCTACTCGAGTCACTCACCATAGCCAGGAAGGACAGCTGAGGGGCCTGATGCCGAGAGAGGCCCGAAAAGAAAGAACAAGAAATCGGGCCTTCTCGGCAGTGGCCCCTCGACTTTGGAACAGCTTGCCGCCAGAGATCCGCCTGGCACCCTCGCTGGGTGTTTTCAAGAGCCAATTAAAAACTTGGCTCTTTAGGCAGGCCTTCCCTACTGCCAATACTTGATTTTACTTTTCTTGGTTTGAAGTTTATCCTTCCATCTTGATTATAGCATTATTGTAGATTTTAATTGTTGTTTTTATCTGTTTGTAATATTTTGTGAGCCGCCCTGAGTAGACTCTTGTCTGGAAGGGTGGGATAAAAATCCAATAATAAATAAAATAAATAAATAAAATAATTTTGTGTAACTATAATTCCATCAGATATTTTAATCCGGGTTGTTCTGCATTGCGCTTTTCATTTCATTTCCTCATTGCATTGTACTGTATTAGAAATTCATTGATTTTCCTCTGATTTCTTTTATATTGTGTCTTCACTCCATGGATCTTATTTGCTGTGATTTAAATAAATCTTCAATTCTTCTAATTTATTGCACCTATGAATAGCCTCAGATCTTCTCTGGTTACATCTTTTGCTCACAGGGTAAATAAAAGAACTTGTTTTCAGATAAATAGGCTTCTGTATGTTATTGAAGAATTCCATGGGAGGCTTTTAGTGGTAGGAGGGAAATGAGCAGGGCTGGGTTCAGAATTATGGGGGGCCGTTGCATCACATTGTCCGTAGCTGGTCCTAAATGATATGATATGAAAAAGAAAAGAAAAGAAAAAGCTACAAGCTGATTTAAATAAAATCTGATTATTATTTTTTTTTGGTAATTGAATTAATTGAAATACAGATGGGATAATAACTGAAAAGGCACTCCTCTGTTGTCTTCTGTCTTGGATAAGTTTGGTTTGAACATATTATGCAATTAGCTGTAAAAGGAAAAAAATATATAGAAAAAAAGTTACGACATATCTCTCTCACTAAACTTCTCAACTAACAAGCCTCTGCTTTCAAATGACTGCACTTTATAAAAGACATAATTCGTATTAAAATAATTCTGGTCTATCAGCATAACATGGAACTACAGTACTTGTTTCGGGCTACAGTCCCAAGATGGCTGTGGTCAGCTGAAAGGACACTAGCCAGATGAAACTCTGCTGTAAAATCCTTCTACCCTAAGTTAGGCCAGCTCTTACGCTGGCCTAACTTAGAGGCATTATGGGCTGATGGAGGTTTGCATCTGGCTGAGCTTGGCTTCTCCATCAATCTGCCCTTCTCTGCTTCTTATTTTTTTTCCTCTCTTTTGATTTTTCCAACAGCTAATCTTAGGTAGGAGAGCTCTGCCCGTAGATTTTCTGCTGGCCGATCTCTGAGATGAGCCAGCCCAAGAGGGTACCACGGGCACAAAGGCAGGTGAGCCAGCACAAGAGGTTTCTGCCAGTTCCGAACCCATGACAGCTAGTATATTTCTGGGTCAGGATTGCACCCGCAATCACCTCCAGCAAATAAAAGATGCCTGTAGGTGGTCAGACTGGGAAGCTTGAACAACAGAGCTATGGGGGAGCTGACAAACCACAATCAACCTGAAACGACGATAAAACTTAACACTGAAGACGCATTTCACAAATCCGAGAGGATTTAACACCAGTGTAAGCTTTAAAATGAGAGGATCGTGTGGCAAGCATTTGCTCTGAGAACATAACAGGTGTAAAGGGGCAAAGGACAAAAATACAAATCAAAAGCAGGTTTATTTTGTATGATTATTAGCATATTAACCCTGATCTCAAATGCTGTGGTTTAAAGTAACAACAGGCTGTGTATCCTTTGAGGGGGATAAAAGTCAGCGGTGTTGCAGCTTCTTACTGCATGTTACTCCCAAGTTGACTTGCTGTAATTCCATGGCCAGTTAGGTATGAACTGGAGGTAGTTCTATCTGGATGTCAGGCAGAAGGCTGCAGCTGGTGATGAGGTCTTTTTTGTCAGCCACGGCTCATAGGTCCTCCAAAGCTAGCCAGATGTTGTTCTTCCTTGTCTGTTTCCAAGGCCTCTCCAGCCACTTTTGCCCCAGAAAGGTTAGAGAAGGAAGGCTCGGGTACAGAGGAGAGATACACCTCTTCCTCAGAACCAGCCTCTGAAACTTCTCCTTGAACGACAGTTTTGTCCCTTCGGGTGGTCATTTTTAAAGAAAGAAAGAAAAGAGGCAGTTGATTGTTGGGAATCTGGGAGAGGACACACTGAGCTAAATCCAAGAGGGGAAACGGTTATATTCTTGGGCGGAAGTTAAGAACACTGAGATGGCATGGATAGCTCAGTGGTTTAGGTCTCTGGGGTGTGGAGCCAGGGGTTAGGACTTCGATTCCCCATTGTGTCTTCTACGTAGAGCCAGCCTGGGTTGCTTTGGGCAAGCTGCACAGTCCCAGGGCTACCCCCAGAAGAAGGGCATGGTGTGAAGGAGGCAGATAAAAGGGGATTAAAAAGGGATTAGCCATTCCCTTAAATTTTCCCTTAAATTCTTAAAACTGACTGAGCCAAGCTAACTGAAAAAAACCACACCTATGCCAGTGGAGAGCCATCACTGTCCGTATGAGAGTGTTGTCTTGTGTTCTTGGAAATCAGGGAGTATCCTTTGAGAAGCTGAAACTGCCCAAGGCTTTATGGGGTGCTGCTGATCCTTTGCGCCTGATGAGCTCATGAGTGACTCTTGTAGCCAAATAATCAGCTCGAGAAAGGATTCCATCTGATTGGCTGAAAGACCTGAGCCAGCTCATGATGGGCTGGAAGGCCAGCTAGACCAATGGTTCAGCTAAGCAACCCCTGGCAGCAGCTTTCTGCTGGCTTGCTTCAACATGTAGCCGTGCCTGCATTCATGCTGAGCCATGTTTTTGATCTGGAACTACACTACTCCATGAATATTATAGCTAATAATAATATAATAATAATAATTATTAATAATATAGCTGGAGGCTAGAAAGCATTTATTATTTCATGTGGGACGATCTCCTAACCGCCTGAATCTCGGATACTAATTTTTGATGATTATTATCATGGAACGGCTTCACATCATCATCATTGATTTGAAGTCATTAAGCTTATTTTTGAATTCATATGCTTTGCTAAGATGTCTTCAATCAAAACAATAACATTTTACCGCTGTGTTTTCATTCAGGCAGCTGAAGGGGTTGTTGGTGCTAAAGCCAGTCTCTTCTGCACTCGGAAGTCTTTCGAACATTTCTGTGGGTTGTACATCTTCTACCTTGCAGGGTCGGCTTGCAACCAGGAGCGACAACCTGCTTGTTTTAGCTTCTCAGGAGCCCCAAGCGAGCAGGGGGGCTCCAAGGAGTTGGGAGAAGAGGCTCACCGGAAGCTTCCCCAGTCGCTAGCATGCCGACCTCCCTGGCAAGCCTCCACACCAGGTAGAACCAGGGCGGTGTGGCTGAGCGGTCAGTGGATCCTCCCTGTGGTGACCTGGCAACTACATTTATACATTGCCCCAAATTAGAAACTGTATTTCCGTACAAGCTGTTGACCTAGAGTGGGGGAGCTTGGTCCCGGTCGATTTCAGAACTACGTCTAGCGAAAAAGGAACTTGGGTAATGTGCTGTGTGTCACTAGTTCTCCCCTTCTTCAACCATGAAGAGGTTCCCCCTGGGTTCATCGACCTCGACGGATCACGAATCAAAACAAATCATTGGTTTTTCTGATTCGCGCCCATCTCTACGCTGCACCCATTCCTGTGTAGAAACTGCCGTTCATTTATTAGATATGTAACTCATTTTGGAATAGGAGATGGGTGCTGACAAAAAAATGGCAATAACAGATTTTAAGGCTGTAGTTTTAGGAAAGAAACCAAAAGGGGGAAAAAAAAGACAAAAAACGTAGGGCCATTTTAAAGACAAACTGTTATATTTTAATGTGAGCTTTTGTGGACGACATACAGTATGAGGTGAAATAGAGTTCACACAATAAAACATTCATGACTGGCTTTAAGAGGAAATGGGGTGTAGTTGTATTTCACACATGCAATAATTTATGACTCATGTCTGGTGTTCAGTTCTTTTGAAGTCTCAAACTTCTAAGATATCAAGATTTATTTAAAAAGGATTGTGAGTTAAGGTCTAAAGAAGAGCTAGAGACACAATATATATATATATATAGACTGGTGGTCCAGAGCACAAGTAGAATGTAGGTATAGAAAAGATAAAATAGAGGGTTTTTACCCAGAACAAACGATATTTGATAAACTTCTGCTGGGTTCAAAAGATAAAGTAATTAAGAAAATGTATGATTATTTGTTAGAAATTAAAATGCAAGACGAGATAGTCAAAGAATGTATGATTAGGTGGGCACAAAATATAGGACATAATATTGATATTGATCAATGGTTGCAAATATGGCAAAATAATATAAAGCTCACAAAATCGGTTAATTTCAAGGAGAATATATATAAGATGTTTTATAGGTGGCATATGACTCCGGGAAAATTATCAAAGATTTATACAGATGTGTCAAATGTTTGTTGGAAGTGTGAAGCACATGAAGGAAGTTTTTACCATATGTGGTGGACTTGCAGAGTAGCGAAACAATTTTGGATAGGTGTACATACTCTGTTACAAAAAATATTGCTTTGTAAGGTTCCACTAACCCCAGAAATGTTTCTACTGAATATTATATCAGACAATATAGGTAAGACAAAGAACTACTTAGTTATATATATAGTCACCGCAGCCAGAATTCTTTATGCCAAGAATTGGAAGAAATCGGTGATTCCGAAACAAGAGGAACTTATTGAGAAGATATGGGAAGCGGCAGAAATGTTTACACTTATCAGAAGTGTTGAAAGACTGTCCAGTACAAAAGGCAACTGAACGATGGGATTTATTATATAAATGGCTTGAGTCACCAGATAGTACTTGAATAACATAGATTAAAACTAGGATGTAAATGTAAGTTAAATCCTGGAGGGCAATCAAATAGAAGAAAAGCGGAAAATCAAGTTGATATTGCAACATGAATAGATTGGATGTCAGTACATTTTGTGTTCTCCTCCCCCTCCTTTTTTCTTCCCTCATATCCCCCTTTACCTTTTGTACTCCTTACCTTATCCCAAGTTGTTAATAAAATAAAAATAAAAAATAAAAAAAAATGACTGGCTTTAAGAGGAAATGGGGTGTAGTTGTATTTCACACATGCAATAATTTATGACTCATGTCTGGTGTTCAGTTCTTTTGAAGTCTCATTTTGTAAACATTTCTCCCCCCCCCCAAGGAAAAAAAGAAAAAGAAGGAACTGCCAATCTTAACTGGCCCCCATGAAGGAGAGGCGGCTGAGTTGGCCACTGCCAGCAGGAGGCTGGGGAAGGGAAAAGCTAGCAGGATGGGGGTACCTAACCAACTAGCGACAGGTATAATTTTAGGTGCCATTTAATTTAGCGCTGTAGAGTAATCCACTGAAATGCAACCACCATAACCATCACCACCCTGTGCTTCTGGCTCAGGTCAAGATCTTGAGGTTTGGCCACACCAATTTGCACACATGTTGCTCAGGATCATAACCCACCCTATCTCATTAGGTGCATTCGGGGCACCTCTGGTAACCTTCTCCCTTACCTTTAAGCAATGAGATGAAGGAGAAAAAAAACAGCAGCTTCTGGGTGGCACATGGACGTTGCGAGGTCATGGGTGGGTCTGGGGGAGATTGGTTCCAGTCATTTTCAGAACTCCTTCTAGAGCAGTGGTTCCCAACCTTTTCCAGGTTGTGAATCTCTTTTAAAGTAAGAGGATCCTGCGGATCCCGGCCATATTTGCATAAATCAGCCATCATCGTTGTTTCCTGACATGGCACCCCCATTGCTGCTGCTGTTGCTTGCCCTCCTACTGTTCTTCCTGCCAACTCTGCTGCCACCCGTTCAAAACTGGGGAGGGTTACAGGTAGGGAGAAGAGAAGGCAGAGCACTTCAAAGATGGCCCAGGGAGGTACAAGGACATTGCGGTACCCAGGAAGGGGGCAAACCCTTCACCCAGACAGGATCCCCCTCAGAAACTGGCACAAAGCTTTCCTTCCACCCGCTGCAGAAGAGGCGGGCTGTTTGCTTTTATGTCCCCCTTCTGGGGTTTGTTGTGGGGGTGGGGGTGGTTCTTCTTTTTCCTTTCCCCCCATTCTTTAGGCTCTCTGGAAGTGATGTGTCTTAGGGTTTGGTTACATTTAAATTTGTCTCGCAGTAAGCTCCGTTCTAAACAGAATTGATTTAGAAATTATGTGGTAGCCACGTGGTGTTATGGGTCAGCGTGTGCATCCTCTAGGGAAAACTTTTAATCCATTTTAAGCTGTGTTGTATCTCGGTTGAGGAGGGCTACACCGGCTTTTAGAATCATTGCATTTGCGGCTTGAGGGAGAGGGAGGGTCTGCTGGCAGGAAAAGAGGCATAGAGAGAGAGAGCCGCTCTTAGCTCCTTCAACCCTGCAACTCAGGCTTCTCTGTTTGTCTCTCTCAAGATTGGACAGGCTCACATATGCCTTTTTCTAAATGCTGCTTCTCTCGACCTCCCAAGGAACAGCAGGAGCATTCTTAAAGAGACAAAAGCAGCCAAGCTTTCTAAACAGACAAGCAGCTTTGCCAGCAGACCCTCCCTCTCCCTCTCCCTGACCTCACCACAACAGCAGGGATGAGTGACCAGTGCAAAGGCAGGATGGGGGAGCATTGAACAAAGCTGCTAATGTATTCTTAAAGGGACAGCCTACAGCAGGAGCGGGAAATGGCTGTGAGAGAATGGCTGGCCGTGTCCATCCCTTTCTCTCAGGCTCCCTGCACCTGTCCGTCCCTCTTTCCTTCCCCCGGCTGCTGCTCTTGTTGCTGCGGCCACCTCTCACACCATCTTCCCTGGCAACCCAAAGGCGCAATTTGCAGCATTTACATATGTGGAAATGGTTGAGACAAATGGGGTTAAAATAAATGACCCTTTAGTAGAAGAGTCTTTTTCATCACTTTCCATCCAGAAAACATGTTTCCCTGGCGGAATAATCTGTTCTTCTCTTTATGTCATCGAGACACTTTATTTTAAACTGTTTTTTGTTTTTTAAACCAGAACGAAGTACAACCCTAAGGGGTTCTTAGTGAAACCAAGCCTTGAGATAAAATCCCATTCTTGTCGGCGTGGCAGCACTTCTATCTTTATGCCGGCATTTCTTTCTTTGTAAAAAATAGTCCCAGTCATCCCTTCTCAGAAAGTAGAGACTTCTTTCTTCTCTAAAGGGTCTGTTTCTCATTAATAAACATGTACACTAACTTTAATATTCCACTCCGAAAGGTCAAGGAAGAAGTTATTTGACAAAGGCTACAACACATATTAAGTGACCTGCAACTCCCCAGAAAACACTTTTTGACCCATTGAGGGTCATGACCCCCTGGCTGGGCGACACTGTTCTACAGAAAAAGGAACTTGAGTAATGTGATTTAGGTCAATAATTCTTCCCTCCTTCAGCCGTGAAAAAGTTCCCCTTTGACCTGTGTTGGAAAGCAGCAGCTAGAATGATGCCATGCCCATTACTGTAGAAATCAAGCCATATGATTCATTTCAAAATAGGGGACATGTGCTGACTAAAGATGGTGAGAGCAGATTTTAAGGGGTCAGAAGTTGCTTGATTTTGGTAAAATAATAGGAATCTTCCCCCCACCCCTTAGGAAGCTGCCACGAAAGCTCTCCTCCTGCAAGGCTCCCTCCGTGGAGTCGACGAGAAGAATCTCCAGGATTGCTTTCCATACACGTTGCCTTTTCTTCTCTTGCACCCTGCAGTTTATCCCTCCTGGCTCCCTTTACTGATAAAATGAGCTCTGTATTGAGTTGAATAAAAATCATTTTAAAAGGAAAAAAAAATATCAAAACATAAAATGAGTCCTGGATGTGAGCAAGGCTCACACCCTGGTTACTTAATGCAGTAACCAGACAATCACGAATACAAGCAGCTCTCCTTTATTAAAAAGCACTTTTGCAAAACACAGGTAGCGTGATATTTATCCCCTATTCCCGGCTGCATGGTCCTTCCCTTCTTTCCCCATTGGCTAGGTACTCCAAGGTGTACAGCCTATCTGGTGCGCCTAAACCGATCACATGAAGTCCTGCCTCTGTTTACATCTCCCACTCCTCTCTTTACCTAGACCCCAGACTCTTATTTATTTCTATCCTTATTTGGTATAGGTTCCCTTTTCCTAACCTCCCTGCGGTCATTCGAACTGACCCATGGAGTTCCTTCATTATTACCTAGGCCTATTGGCTCAGTCTTCTTGTCAGTACAATAGGGTACCTCCCTTATTTGTACTTTCCTCTTATAATTTCTCATAACTTCTCTAAATTCCTTGTGTCGGCTAAGTAATTAACAAAGAGTATATACTGGTTATTTTACCACGACCATTTACTCAATCATCCTGTCCTTGAACGGACTTGCAAAAGCAGCGTCTACCTTCATCCTTTTCTCTCATGGATGCTCATTTTACTTAAGACTCCAGCTCTGCATTTTATCTATTTATTTAAAATATTTTCACCCCGCCTTCCTCCTTAAGAAGAACCCAAGGCGGCTTACATCATTAAAAGAGAAGATTTAAAAGATAAAAACAGAAAGTGTACAGATGCCAAAAAGGATCAATAAACAAAAGCAATGTCAAAAACAGATTCAAAGCAGTAAAGCACAGTCATCCATTTAAAAAACCCATCCAGGCAGCCAATCTCTAAGGGAAAGATTGCCTGAAGAGAAAGGTCTTTGCCTCCTTGCGGAAGGGCAGCAAAGATGGGGCCAGGCTGGCCTCCAGTGGGAGGGAGTTCCAAAGTCCGGAAGCAGCAACAGATAAGGCCTTCTCCATGTCTCCATCAAATGCACCTGAGAAAGCAATGGGACTGAGAGAAAGGACTCTCCTGATGAGGAGATGTGGTCCTTGAGAAAGCTTGGCCCCAAACCATTTAGGGCTTTGTACATTAGGATCAGCACCATGCCCAGAAATTGGAGCGGATGCAACTGGGGCTTATGTGATCCCGGTGACCAGCCCCAGTTTGCAACCTGGCAGCTGTGTTTTGGACCCACCGGTGGGTGAGGTGCTCACCCTGAATGCACCATAAAAGGTAGGATGAGTTGCACGATTCTGAGCAACACGTGCACAAATTGGTGTGGCCAGACCTCAAGATCTTGACCTGAGCCAGAAGCACAGGGTGGTGAGGGTGGTGGTGGTTGTGTTTCAATGGGATACTCTACAGTGCTAAATTTAATGGCACCTGAAATTATACCTGTCGCTAGTTGGTTGGGTGCCCCCATCTCTCTCTTTCCCCAAGCTTTTCTCCTTCCCAGCCAAGAGCCAGCTCAGACACCCCTCAGTCATCGGGGCTAGTTAAGATTGGAAGCTTCAGGTTCATTTTTTCCCTCAGTCACCTAAAGCTCCACACGAAAATATCGGTTCAGAAATCTAGCCATGCTCAAGTCAATTTTTTCCATTCTAAAGGTGGTAAACTAGTAACCCCAGCTTTAAAAGTCTTTTCAGGGAGGGTCATCTCTCAAATGCTTTATGGAATTGAGATCTGGGGTATGAATCAGAACAACCTACACCATCTTGAAGTAGGACAGAATAAATTTCTGAGACACATCCTCGCAGCACCCCAGGGGACTCCAGCAGCTTTTCTTAGAACCGAGACAGGCATGGTGTCCATTAAAGCCAAGGCAACTCTAGCTATGTTCTCTTACTACAAGAGGGTGATGGATATGTCCGACCACCGTCTACCTAAACGTTGCATGGTAGAGCAATGGAAGAGTGGCGGCTGGGCAACTTCAGTTCAAACCCTACTAAAATCTAAATCCCTCTCCACAGATATTTTTGCTTTTTTCTGGGGTTAAAAGAATGTTGAGGGACTGGTTCTACAAATTGGATAATGACCGGGACTTAGCCTTAATTCACTCTTCAAATTTCTCTCACTGGTACCATCTGCTGAAAACAAACCACTCAAGGGCGCAATACTTACATACACTTACTTTTGCCTCCTTGAGAACCGCATTCACAGAACTCCGTTTCCAAACCATGCCAACCGCTATCTTAGACGGCAGGTAGATGAATGTCCCTAAACATCTAAGGCTATGTATTTGCGGAGCAGGTGAGATAGAGGATGTTGTCCACTATTTACTCAACTGTCAGCTCTATCAAAACCCCAGAGAAAAGTTCCTGGGTAACATTTTGGCTGCTCTACAGGAAGAAAGCCCTCAGATAAAGGTGGTCAGGTTACTTTTGGACTGTGACCCGTATGTTACATACAGAACAGCGCTGTTTGCAAAAGCGGCCAGAAATATTCGTGCTAATTTCCTGAAAGCCATCGCGATCAATTGTGCGGGAGACTCCCAGATATGAAGGGTCTCTTATTATTTTATATGTCTGTGATTTTCTCATGATTTTATTTGATCATATTTGTATTTTAAACAATTGCGACGGCTTTTAGCTAATACAATAAACTTGAACTTGAACTTGACTTGAACCTAAAGCTCAGAAGGGATGGAGGTCATAAACCAGAAAAACCAAAAGAGGAATCTGTCAGATTTTTTTAAAAAAACCTCAGCTTCCGTTTTCAGTTTGGCAAAAGTATAAAAGCGCAGACTGGAGTTTCATGCTCAGAAGACCCAAGAACCAGAAGGCACTTCCAACTCTCAAGTCCTCTGAAGCCAAGATCCCCAACTCCTATCCAGGCAGATTGAAGATGTGTTCAAACATGGTGAGTACCCTGTTTTCCCGAAAATAAGACCTAACCTGAAAATTAGCCCTAGTATGATTTTTCAGGATGCTCGTAATATAACCCCTACCCCAAAAATAAGCCCTAGTTAAGTGAAACCCCGCCCTCCACCATTGTGCAGCATTGTGCAGCAACCAGAAGATGACATGACTATAAAATAAAGCATCCCCTGAAAATAAGCCCTAATGTGTTTTTTGGAGCAAAAATTAATATAAGACCCTGTCTTATTTTCGGGGAAACACGGTATAAAGAGGACGTGTCCCCCATCAGCTTATTCTTAATTTAGTCTTTAAGTTGCCACAATGTTTTTGTCTTTATTTTTATCTTTCTTTAATTTTCATCTGATATACTAGCCCAGACCAATTCGGCGACCTCTTCTAAGAAAATGGAGAAATTCTAAGCGCTCCTTCCCTTCTCGGATTCCAATGTCTGGAGAAACGCTCTCAGTTAGCCCTGCAGGAGAAATGGGTGGTGGCGATGATTTTCACAAATTTTGACATGTGCCTCTTGGGTTCTCTAGGCTCATTCGAAAGGACAACTTAGAAAATTTACTGTTTTGAAGTTTGGGGTTGGATCCAGGAAGTTATCAAAGAAACTAGAACAAAAGTAATGTGGCACCTTTAATACTGACAAATTTATTTCAGAGCGAGCTTGGTTTGATTACAACTCACTTCTTGGGACACATGTTAAAAATATCACCTTGACCTTGATGGTCAACTTAACAGAGGCGCCTTTCCAGAAGGGTATCTACGAGTTCCCTTCTTCAGTTCCCCTGTAGTCGTTATTTATATGTGTGGCGTACCTGCAACATGTTTTATAATACCTGGGCCACAGCTCTAGGCATGGTAAATAGTGGGGTGATGAGAGGTGTGGTGAAATGGAATGACCGGAAATGGCAATGGTCAACAGCTCACACTGAAATAAATTTGTCAACGTGGAATGCTTTTGTTTCTGTATTATTTGTGATCTTTTGTTTTGGTTTTGTTGTCAGTGAAACCAAGAAACACAGCTCCTTCTCTGAAACCATTTCCAGACTCTGGAACTAATGACTTGCTCATGTCTGTTCTTTTAAAACATTCTCCTCCACAGGGTGATCCGTCAACCAAGGAAATTAGGCAGCTCTGCCCGGGGCAAACCATTACTGTCTGTGGGACGATCTCGCCATGTGCTGATAGGTTGGTCTTTCCTTCCCCTTTCCTTCTGTCCTTCCTTGAGTAACTGAACCAGCAATTCCTTTGCCCTTAGGACTTGTTGTTGTTTAGTCGTTAAGTCGTGTCCGACTCTCGTGACCCCATGGACCAGAGCACGCCAGGCCCTCCTGCCCTTACGACTAGTTATCCTCTTTCCTCCTCCAAGGGTTTAAAGGCAAGCGAAGTAGGTGGGTGGGATTTTTCTGAATGACCAAACTCTCTCTTGGAGAACTTCTCAAGGGACTATGGGAGGTCCAGGTTGTAACCCTCACTCTACATGGTCTTAAGCCTTGCCCTGCTTTCCAAGTCCCACTCTGTTCATCTTACCTCTCCAGTCTGGCCCCCCTACATGGAACTCTGCCTAGGATAAATATCCTTCCTCATACCTCACCATTATCGCTCTGCTTCACCTGCTCTCTTCTCCTTTCATCTTGTATTTCAGTTTCAACATTGATCTTCTGGGCTGCAATGATGACATTGTCTTCCACTGCAATCCACGATTTAATCCATGCCAGCCGCCATGCGTTGTATGCAACACAAAAAATTGCGGCTGTTGGGGATATGAAGAAGCGACCGCATGTGTACTCTTCAAACCGGGTTGCTATGTTGCGATTACTATCAAGGTTGAGCAGACACGCTATGAGGTGAGTGATGAGGTTTGTTCCTCCCCCTTTTTTATATATGTGCAGAATGGCACAGCAGAATCTTGCCTTGAATAGATTTATTTATTTACAGAAACACAATTCACATTATATTTATGTGAATCGATTATTTCTTTCTCAAGGAATACACTTGCATTATATATATTTACATCGTCCCAAAGTACAACTGATTCTCATTGCTTGTTCCAGTTGCAATTAAGTTAGTTGCTTGAAATCTCTGGAATTTCAGAGCTTATAAATCTCTCAACAGTATTTAGCTGTTTTCTCACCCACAAGGAAACATCCACACTGACTCCTTTTACATCAGGCAGTCCTTCTGGCTGTACAGTATATTCTTCTTTCTGTTGCGTTTCTTGCCAGCCGAAAGCCTCCCTTCTTTTATATTGAGCCTGCTGAGAGAAGCTCGCTGTTTCTGAAGGTCAATTACCTCTTTAATTTCACCTGCCACCTTCTAGTAGCTTTACTCAGCAGAAACGCTCTTTGTAAAATAGAACACCAACAATGAGGAATATACTGTATGGGTTGAGTCCAGTCATGGCCAACAAGCATACAAAGCTTTTTCCTGGGTGTACAGCGGCCATGTGCTAGGAACCATGTTTGCCAGAGGAGAGTCCTCACTTTGAAAGTGCCCTTATTGATGTAAAGATGAAGAACTATAAAGAGGGAGGTTTTAATTGCCCTAATGCAGATACACCTTGAGCCACCGGCAGAAAGACCACCTAGCAAATAGTCTTCCACCTCATTACTGCAAAATGCAATGCTAATGGGAGACAAGTAACACTGATAACAAGGAACAATTACACATTAATCTTGCAAATAGGTATCAGTGATGATGACCACTGACTGTCTTGCCAGATCCCTAGATAAGATGCTTGACTACCCCAGGAGTCCTACAGAAATTCCATAAACCTCCAGGGAAAAATCAGAAGCCTGTGTTCGTCACAGCTGGCCTTTATCATTTATCACCATTAAGGGATAATCCAGCATGAAATCAAACCATCTCAGACAATCATATTAATATTCATCTGAATATCAAAGTATAAGCATTTTCACTGTTACAATAATTCCAGGCACTTTCAGCTTGTCTGCTCCTGAAAGCTTTATTTATCTACATTGTTTCTATGTTTTATATGCATAAAATCAGTTTTGTAAAATCCAAAAGTCTCAGAGTTCTGAAAAAAATTGTAGGCACCAATGCTTAAATATATGAACACTGAACTCAAGTCATAGACAAATACTTAAATCAAAAAAATAGAAGCACAATTTTTTCAAGCATAAAAAGGAACAATGAGAATATTTCAAATACATTCTTAAAAATGTAAGAGCTTATAGCTTAATAATAAGGCATATTTAAACAACAAAGAATATCCAAAACATACCATTTAAAAATAAAAGGCATTATAACTTGAAGTGATCTTTTACTTCCTAAATATACCAAAGTATGTTAAACGTAAAAATATATTAAAGTAAATACACTGTTCAGCCTTTGAGATTACTTAGACACACATAGAGAAAAATACTAAATGATTTCTGATTTGCATTTTCCAAATTCAGTAAAAACCTACATTTATATTTTAACGTAAATGTATGAGGGCACTATTGGATTACACAGGCCAGTCTTATTTAAACTTCGCATTACATCATTGTAAACTCTGTTCATGATAATCTCATATCTAGGTTTACAAAATGTAACCACAAAAGGAAAACAGTCATCCGGTTTGACTATTGTAATGCTGTCTACATGGGGCTCCTATCTATGTTTACGAAATTTAACCACAAAAGGAAAACAGTCATTCAATTTGATTACTGTAATGCTGTCTATGTGAGGCTTCCTTTGAGACCATCCCAGTCCAGAATGCAGCTGCCAGGTTGGTGTCAGTTGTGAGTAAATTTGACCCCATCTCCCCATTCCTGGCTTTCCTGTACTGGTTACCGGTGACATTCCAGGTCAGGGCTAAGGTCTCTTGATGCTTACTTACAAAGCCCTCCAAGGTTTGGGACCTCGTTAATTGTTGGAGCGTCTTTCCCCAAGAACATCAACCCGCCCCACCAGATCCTCAGAGGCGACGCTCTTTCAGGTTGCCACATCGAGGGAGACCAGAAAAATATCCACCAGAAATTAAGCCTTCTCGGCTGAGGTACCAGCAAATTGGGATGGCTTCTGATATGCGCCTGGCCCCTTCCCTAACCCTAACCCCTTCCCTCCCAACGTTTAAGGGGTTGCTAAAGATAATGCTCTTTACAGAAGCTTTCAAGGGCATCGTCCCAGGAATCAGCCAATTTCTGCTACCTGTCCAATTATAATTTGAAGCTCTCGGTCCGTTTCTCCTACAATGTTTTGACTTGACTTCATTATTGTACTGTACTCTTGATTGTTTATTTCTAGCATTATATAACTTTGTTTTCATTCCAATAAACAAAGAAATAAATGCTTTTTTTTTTCATGCCACAAGTTTCAGTAACTTTTTTTGCTTTAGGACAAATGTTCTTCCAATCCACATAGCCATTTCAACACTCTTGCACACATGAGGTATCAAACCTTGACAATCTCATTGCTTGCCAAAATAAGAGAACAAGTTCCTTTTAAAAAGTAGCAATCTCAGTTCTGCCATAAAGCTTTCCTCTGAAATGGTATCTCCTTTTCCTTAAGAATTATTCTCAACTTTTTTTCCCCCCAGGTATCTGCCTGTGGCCAGCATATCCTGTATTACTGCCACCGTCTTCCTCCTTGTACTGTAAGGAGTGTATCCGTCTCAGGAGGCTTTGACGTATGTGGGATACAGATGTGAGTCGCTTTCCTCCCCTCTTTTATGTCAAATTTAATGTTCATACTGTTCCTTTTCCATCCACCATTCAGATGCAGGCACATTTGTTCACACCGGTCTGATTTCTCCTCTTTCTCTTCCGGTCTGGAAGTTCCTGGCCATTCTTGCTGGCCATTCACCGGGTGCTGGCCTTTTCTTGCACATCACCCATCGGGGCACGCTGGATCCAGTAAAGAAGAGCCGCCTGTGCGTTTCCATGAGTAGATTCCCTGTGTTGGAACTTGTGCTGAATCTCAAGGAATACGAATTCTCCCGAATGTCTTGTCCTCAGATGCTTTTAAGTGCCTGTTCCTTCTTTGCTGAGAAGACGGGCTGAGGGCTCCCATGTAGTTCTCAGCACTTTCACCAGACTAGAGGTCTCAGGGCTGTTTGGCAGGAATATACGAGAAGGTGACAAGAAACATGTACAATGATGCAGTGTAAATCGGACCGGTGCCTCTCACATTGTTTCTATGCTTCAGGATTTAAAACTCAGCGCAACTCAAAGTTTGTCTTGATTTCTATCACTAGATGCGGATGAATCCTGGCAATCTGAAGAAGCCCCAGAGATGTAAGAACAAGCTCAGAGCATTTCCTTCTTTCGGGACCGAATGGAAATAACTGGAGCTATTTTAACAACTGCTTGAAAGTTAGGGGCGAATGCAGTGCTTTATACAGGGCTAACTGTGGCTAATCTTGCATGACTAAAATTGCATCTGAAATTTTAATCCAGATAGTTTTGCCTTGCACTTTTTATTTCATCACTGCCTTTTTTTGTATTAGAAATTCATTGATTTTCTTCTGATTTCTTTTATATTTCATGGGTTTCTTTTACATTTCATGGATCTGATTCCCTGTTTGTTTGCTGTGATTTTAAAGAATCTTCAAATAAATTGCACCTATGAATAAACTCAGATCATCTCTGGTGACTCCTTTGGCACACTGGGGAAATAAAAGACCTCATTTTTAGATATAATGTCTTCTGGGCAAGCTAGGGAGATCAATTTCACAAAGCACTAGCAGCTTCTGTTAATGAAGATTCAACGGAAGCCTTTTCATGACAGGAGGGAAACGAGCAGGGCTGGGTCGAGAATTATGGGGGCAGTTTAACGACTAAACAACAACAACAACAATTTGCTCTGAAGATATAACAGGTATCAAGGGGCAAAGGACAAAAATGCATATCAAAAGCAGCTTTATTTTAGATGATTACGGTATTAGTGTATTAACCCTGATCTCAAGCGCTGTGGTTTAAAGCAAGAACAGACTGCATAAGCTTGGGGGTGAGGGCAAAAGTCAGCTGTATCACAGTTTCTTATGGCATGTTGCAACCAGGTTGCCTTGGTATAATTCCATGGCCTACTAGGTGTAATGAACTGGAGGTAGTTCTATCTGGATATCAGGCAGAAGGTTGCAGCTGGTGATGATGTCTATTTTGTCAGCCACCGCCCGTAGGTCCTCCAAAGCTAGTCGGATGTTGTGCGAGGCGTTAATGATGCCGTTTTGGGAATTAGCGAGCTGCCCAGTAATGGCCCCGATCTCTTTGACAGCCGTCTGGTACACCTGCTTGACCGTGTGGCTGACGTCATAGTACAAGCGGGCGTTGCTCTCGATCAGCTTCTGCTGCAGCAGGGTGCTGTAGCGCCCACGGTGTCGGAGACGGAGGGCAGGTTTCTCTTCAACCGCCGTAGGAGACCCCAGATCCTCATTCCTGAAGACAATCAGTGGAGGCAAATCCGGGCTGATCAAGTTCGGGTCTCCTTTTGGCTCCCGAGGACTTGCCTCCTCTTCTTCCTCGTCTGTTTCTGAGGCCTCTCCAGCCACTTTCAGCCCAGAAAGGTTAGGGAAGGAAGGCTCGGGCACAGAGGAGAGATAGACCTCTTCCTCAGAATCAGTCTCTGAGGCTTCTCCTTGAATGACCGTTTTGTCCCTTGGGATGGCCATTTTTACATCACCTAAAGAAAGAAAAGAGGCAGTTAAGAGTCGAGAATTTGGAAGAGGAAATACTGAGTTCAAATGGAGAGATCTCATAAGAACCTGGGCATACAGATGACTGTTGACATGTGACAGATAAAAAGCTAAGCATTTTTTGTAAAATAATATCATGTAACAGGAATGTAGGGTAACACATTTAGTCCACCGAGTTCAGTATTTTGACACTGACTGATAACAACGGTGCTCCAGGTTTGAAGAAGGATTCACTTCCCAGACTTACCTAGAGATCTCTGGTATTGCCCAGGGATAATAACCCACGCAAGAAACAGACCCGACCCCACTTTGCAGCCCTAAATAGGCAAGGCTGCGCATATTCAGGATGGTGAGGGTGGCTTGGAGAACAGCTTCTCCTAATTAAATAGCAGTACCATTAATAATAATCTGAGAGCAATCGCTTCCTATATTATTTATTTATTTAAAATATTTTTGCCCCGCCTTTCTCCTGAAAAGGGACCCAAAGCGGCTGATATCATGAAAAGACGGCATTTAAAGCTTAAAAACAGAGTATACAAAGGTAGCTTCCAGGGTGAAAAGGTAGTATTTAAAGCCAAAAAAGAGAGATCGAACCAATACCACTCTAAAATATAAAGGCAAAATTTAAAAAAAATACTAAAAGCAGAATCAAAGCCGTTTTGAACCCCTCTCGCCTTGCCCTTACCTAGCAAAGACCCGCAGCCTCTTAACCAGGAAGTAGCCTCGCTCCCTTATAGGGGTCACATGACGCCACGGCCGATCACGTGGCCGCAACGCTCCCAGGCACTGACGTTCAACTCCGCCCCGCCTCCTTCCCTGCTCTTCAAGCAGAGAGGGGAAAGCCTCCTTTTTCGTGGAGGGTGGCGCATGCGCGTTGTGAGCCGAGCTTTTACAGTCGTGTTCAGAACTCATTCTCAAGAAAAAAAAAGCGGCAACGTGTTGTGTGATTGTAATGGTTCAGCCGTGAAGGAGGAGTTCCCCGGGCGGGCTGCGTTGGAAAGCAGCCGCTAGAATAATGCTGCGCCCATTTCCTGTAGAAACAATAAATAAAATGAGAAATATACTTTCGGTTTCACTTTTGCAGGAAGCCCAAAAGGGCAAGACAAGGCACTCTCGGGTCAGATCTGCTCCAAGGATGGGATCGGAGGAGGTTTGTGGAAGGGGAGAACCCCCCCCCCTCCATGAGCAAGTGACAGATGTTAAGATGGAAGAAGTTGCTTTCTTTTTTTAAAAAATAATAGGGATCTTTTCCCCCGACTCTCTTTGGAAGCTGTCATGAAAGCCCTGGCCCCCGCCAGACTCTACGGAGAAGACTGGAAAGACTTCAGGATTTATTTCCGCACACGTTGCCTTCTCTCCCCTTGCAGTTTAATCCTGCCGCTCTTTAACTGATACAAGGTGGTCGGTGTTTACTGGAATAAAAATCATTTAAAACGTTAAAAAAAAACAACCCCACACATGATTAAAAAAATAAAACGAGCCTGGCTGCACCTTTTATCCAAATTTCCTTTCTGCTATGGAATTTCCCTACAAAGCCTTAGGCTCCAGGATCTGAACTCGGCACCCACAAAGAACACCCTTGTCTTTAGAAAAGGAAGCCAAGCCATCAGGAAGCCCCATATACATATGCATGAATAATTGAGAAAGAGTAAAGAATAGGGCTCGTGGTCCCCAAGATTAAACAAATGCAAGGCTGGGTGGTATCTTTTATTGGGCCACCATCAAAACAAGTAGCGAGCTTTCGTGGATGAAATCCACTATTTTCACGTGTTGCATATCTGCAATATCTTTAATGTTTGAGCCAGAGCTATTCACAAGGCACTTGCTGTGGGGATGGGAGGCATGGGGAAATGGAACGACAGGAAACTATAATCCACAATAGCGTCCAATGAAATAAATTTGTTCGTCTGGAATGCTTTTGTTTTGGTCTGTCTTCTTATCTTTTCGTTTTCATTTTTGCTGAAACAGAGAAACATGGCTGCCTCTCTGAAACCATTTCCAGACTCAGGAACCAAGGGCATTACCATATCTGTGGTGTTCCCCCCTTTTCTGTTGCCTATAGAGTACTCCTCTATCTCCTGTCCAGCTAACCAGGAAAATTGAGCAGCATCGCCTGGGGCAAATTATTACTGCCCACGGTCAGATCCTGGAAGGCCCTGGCAGGTTTGTCCTTCATTCTCCCGTGCTTTGTTTTCATCCTGCTCTTCCCTGAGTAATGTAACGATTCCAGCAGTTACTTGGCCCTTGTTAGTTTCTGGGTTGAAGGCAAGCGAGGTAGGTGGGTGGGATCTGGCTCAAGGACCAAATTTCGTTTTGGAGAACTTCTCAGGGGGCTGTGTTCAAGTGGGAGTCACTTGAGTGGTCTATTGGTTAGAGTGCTGGACGGGGCCTCGGGAGATCCAGGTTTCAGCTCCCCCTCTGCAAAGGAACTCTTTCAGGTGCCTTTTGGACCACCGTAAGGAAAGCCATGGATGGGGGAAACAACTGAGTGATGAGAAGGGGGTGTGCCAATCTAAGCAGCCAGGAGGGCTAGATTCGGTCCCCAGCTCTGATGTTGCTCATACTTGGTTTTGGGGGAGGAAGCTGCTGTGAACCACCATTGCATGCCCTGAAGGCTGTTTGATGTATGTGGTTGCCAAGCACTCTATTTGAACCTGTAGAGATGTTTAGTTAGCTCGGTCAATGAGTATTAAAGAACTGCTCCGTAGATCCTTCATGTTCAGCAGCAGAGTTCTTCGGGTGACCAGACAATGCAGCACATTATGGTAAAATAATGACAATAATCGTAATGAATATTATGATAATGGTAGGTAAAGGTTCCCCTTGACATTTAGTCCAGTCGTGTCCGACTCTAGGGAGCGGTGCTCATCCCCGTTTCCAAGCCGTAGAGCCGGTGTTTGTCCTTAAGACAGTTTCCGTGGTCACGTGGCCAGCGTGACTAGACACAGAACGCCGTTACCTTCCCACCGTGGTGGTACCTATTTATCGACTCGCATTTTTACATGCTTTCGAACAGCTAGGTTGGCAGGAGCTGGGACAAGCGACGGGAGCTCACTCCGTCGCGTGGATTTGATCTTACGACTGCAGGTCTTCTGACCTTGCAGCACAGAGGCTTCTGCGGTTTAACCCGCAGCGCCACCACATCCCTTGTATGATAATGGTGGCTAACAATAATTATAATAAAAAGAACAATGAAGCCACAGTAATAAGACTTAATAATAATAGGGCTGGTGTGGTGGATAGGATGATGGACTGAGATTCAGGAGACCTGGGTTTGAATCCCCGCTCATCCGTGGAAACTCACAGGGGAGTGTGTGTGGAAGAGGTAAAACCACTCCTTAAATATCTCCCTTACCTTGAAAGTCCTATTAGGGTCAACGTACGTCATAAGTAACTTGATGGTACAGACCCAAAACAAAAAACATTAAACAGCAGTAATACTTATAAGTTTGGAACTACCCACAAGAACTTGAAGCACAGACTTGAAGAAGATGATTTATCACTGAAAGCTGGCTGGTGTTTTTCTTGTTTAGCTTTTTAAAAAAATATTCTTAATGGTCGATAAAAGGTATCACCTGTTCTGGCATTTGTATTGTTTCCATTACCTTTTCCTGGTTTTTCCTGAACTATAAGATACCATCAACTGAAGACCAACGCGAGTTCTCGGACATCATGGACTCTTGACACCAAACAAGCAGTACAGCATGCTAAAGGAAGCATCCACCGGGCAAAATTATTTATTTGACTTTAATTTGGCTTAAGCTGACTGTTCAGGTAGTTTAACTGAATTTCTAATCCCAACTCTGTTAGAGGCAGACCATGCTTCTAGGAATTCTTTCCTCCCCTAGGAAAAAAGAAATTTGTTGAGTTTCAAAAAAGCAGGGAAAAAGGGTGGTAGGGGGCCCCCTACAGATTGACCTGGCTGTCCTCTGTTTCAAGAGATGGGCCATAAATTTGAAACGGCTAGTTGAGGGGGAGCTTGAAACCAACTTGCATACTGCACCATCTCTATCTAAGATCTACACACTCAGCCATGTGAATTTGGGACATCGATAACAGCACATAAGTTTGGAAGTGCCCGCAAGAACTTGATGCTCAGCCTTGAAGAAGAAGAAGATTTATCATCGAAAGCTCATTGTTTGTTTTGTATTCTTAATGGTTGATTAAAAGTATCACCTGTTCCTGCACTAATAATGAGCAATCCCTTCCCCAGCCCCGCCCCCTTTGCCTTTTTTGTTGTTGTTTAGTCGTTAAGTTGTGTCCGACTCTTCGTGACCCCATGGACCAGAGCACGCCAGGCCCTCCTGTCTTCCACTGCCTCCCGGAGTTTGGTCAAATTCATGTTGGTAGCTTTGATGACACTGTCCAGCCATCTGGTCCTCTGTCGTCCCCTTCTCCTCTTGCCTTCACTCTTTCCCAACATCAGGGTCTTTTCCAGGGAGTCTTCTCTTCTCATGAGATGGCCAAAGTATTGGAGCCTCAGCTTCAGGATCTGTCCTTCCAGTGAGCACTCAGGGTTGATTTCCTTCAGAACGGATAGGTTTGTTCTCCTTGCAGTCCAGGGGACTCTCAAGAGTCTCCTCCAGCACCTCAATTCAAAAGCATCAATTCTTCAGCGGTCAGCCTTCTTTATGGTCCAGCTCTCACTTCCATACATTGCTACTGGAAAAACCATAGCTTTGACTATGCGGACCTTTGCCTTTACACCAACCCAAAAAGTGTAATCCCTCTAACCAGGAAGTAGCGTCTCTGCCTTTGTGGGTCATGTGATGCGGTGACCAGTCACATCAACTCTAGTCATTCACAGAAGGATGCGCAGGCTTGCCCTCCGATGGGAAGCTTTGCAATTGTTTGGGGGTCAGAATTTGAATCCAGGAGCCTAAGGTTTTTCAGGGTAATTGCAAAGCAGAGCAGGAGTTTGGATTAAATGTGCATGCAAATAAATCGCCATGAAAGCTCACATTAAAAAAATATAACATTTTTAAAGTGCCACCACAATTTTGTTATTTTTTAAAAATATTTTTTACTTTCATTTTGTTTTTACCTGTACTGCTTCACAGACTAACAGGTCTGCCTCTTCCACAACTAAATCCCTGAAGTTTTTTCAATCTTTATTTGTGGGTCCCTGCAGGACAATGGCTTTCATGCCACCTTCCTAAGGAGGTGGTGGGAATATCCTCATTATTTTATAAAAAGCAAGCAGCTTGTGCTGTTACCATGTCCCCCTTCCTCACTTGCCTGTGAGCCGTTCTCCCTCCCTCTGTTAGCCCTGTTCAAACCCATGTGTGGGCCTGCTCTGGAGCGGAGCGGACCTGAGGGCCTTGTTTTGCATGTCTCGACAGCCTCCGGAAAAAGTCAAATTGAAAGCTCTTCAGGGAGTCCCGTCTAATAAATAACTTCAGCATTAACAGGAAATGGGTGCAGCATCATTCTAGCTGCAGCTTTCAAAGTCAGACCAGGAAACTCCTAACAGCCGCAGTGTGCCATCCACATCATCCACATCTAGATTATAATATGAGAAAACCCATGCCCCCCTGAAAGCCCCATACAAGCAAAGACACACACATAAATAACTGGCTTTTTGCTGTCGGCTGTGGTTCTGTCAAACTGGTGAGAGGGCTAAGATTGTTTCTGGATGTCAATTGGGTGCCCACCCAGAGGTGCTCTGAATGCTCCTTGACAAGGATGGGTTGGCATTCTGAGTAACAGGTATACAAACGGATGTGGCAGAACCTCAAGAAGGATCTTGGCTTGATCCACAGACGCAGAGTGGCGATGGTTATGGTGGTCGCATTTCCGTGGACTAATCTACCGTTGTAAAAATACAGGTTCGATTTTACTCTGGCAGAAACCAACTCTTTTGGGCACCTGGAGAGAGATAGAGAGAAGTCCAGCAACTCGACACATGTACAATTTGGGTTTTATAGAAAAGGGTTTATTGAAAGAAAGCCGTTTCTGCAGAAAGGAGGTGACAGGCGTTTTAGACAGCTCAGAGCATGTCATCTCAAAAACAGAAGAGGTTTGCCTTTATAGGGCGCAAACCTTATAAACTTAGGAAGCAGGATTGAGAAGTCCCCATGTCAGAGATAGTTTGACCAGCAACACTGTCCCGACGCTAGGTTACAATAACATGTGATTTACAAAGACACATACATGTGTTGAAGTCACCGGAGGTGCTTTCCCATAATCTTGTTGTTAAAAAGTATTCAGTTGGAATAGGGAAACAAGCTTCTTCTCAGAACATGGATCACACTAAGTGTTACCATTCTAGTTGTTGATCACGTCATATAAGAGGTCAAGTGCTTAGTCTAGAGCAGGGGTCTCAAACATGCGGCCCGCGGGCCATTTGCGGCCCGCCGGACGATAGTTTGTGGCCCCCGCCTTGCCTGCCCCCCCCTGAAGCGCCCACGCGTCCTCTGCTGTCAAGAGTCAAAAAAAGCCTCGCCTCGCTCACCAGCTCTCTCCCAAGACAGCACCTCTTGCACCCTCCATCCGGAACTGCAGCCTGCCAGCCAGCCCGCCTGTCTGCCGGCTGGCAGGCTGCAGTTCCGGATGGAGGGTGCAAGAGGCGCTGTCTTGGGGGAGAGCCAGCGAGCAAGGCGCGCTGCCGGCCCTTTTCCCCGAGCGCCCGAGCCAAGCCGCCAACAGCAGCTGCTGCCACCGCCTCTTCCAGGGAAGCGGCTCTCTGGCTCTATTTCTCTCTCGGCACCCCCAGCACCAGCCCAGCCAGCAGCCGTCTCAGCGCCCGGCGGTGCTTCCTCCTCCTCCTCTTCGTCCTGCTTCTGCCGCCTCGGCTCTGGAGGCTGCCTGGGCTCGCCTCGCAAAGTTTGCTCCTCTGTCGTGATGGGGGTAGCTGCTGCTGCTGAGTACGCCTTTTTTTGAGGGGGGCCCTCAGAGGAAGGTTGCCGGACCTCCGTGTGTATGTGTGTGTGTTTGTGCGCGTGCGGGGCCCCCGCCCCATTCTGTTTAATTTTGCGGGTACTGGTGGGGGCTTTTCTCCTTTGGCAAGGCGAGTTCTGTGAGGGTTTTTTTAAAATTTTATGTCGTGCCCTCCTCCCCCCGGCTAGGCGGTTGCCGGCACTCCCTCCCTTCTCCGCTTCTTCGTCCTGCTGCTGCTGCTGGTGGTGGTGGTGAAGAAGGAGCCGGAGGGGGTCGTGGCCGGGCGACGAGGGCTCTCGCGCCCCCTCCTCCTCCTTGGAGCCCCAGCCGGGCTAAGGAAACTCCCGGGCGGCTTCCTCGGGCTCTTGCTCCGCTTGGCGAAAAATCTGATGCGGCCCAGCCTCACCCAGACTCTGCCTCCAGCGGCCCCCAGGTAAATTGAGTTTGAGACCCCTGGTCTAGAGTTTTGTTTCCCTTGTCTCTTGGCAGCTGCTTTCTTCTCTGGATTAGCTGGAGACACTTGTGCTTCTGAGCTTGCTTCCTCCTGAGAACGGTGTTATTGTTTTCATACCTAGCATGTGAGAGAATTTCTTGAGTCAACTATTTCTCTAAATGAGACTTTGTTCTTCTAGCATAAAGAATGTATAATGAAGTATATGTATTAAGGGAAAAAGAGGGGGGAATGAACTTTTCTCACACAGCTGCACTACATTTCATGGTACAATACCTGCAACTACAGTATACTTGTAGCCAGTTGTTTGAACCCCCTGCTTTTCTGCCCCACCTTTTCCCTTCTCCATGTGTAGTCCCAGCTCAGCTGCCTCCCCCCAGTTATCTTTGCTGGGCAGCTTCACAGCAAACCCTCCCCCCTTTTCTTTTTTAAGACAAGCTTTCATTTTCAGTTTTGCAAAAGTACAACGGTGCTGATCGAGGTTTCAGGCTCAGAAGGCACGAGAACCGGAAGACAAGGGTGCAACCCAGGCAACTTGAAGATGGGTTCCAACGAATCGTGGTTCAAAGTGAGTATTGAGAACATTTGTGCAGGGTGAGTGTATTCTTCATTTGTAACACAGATTCTTAGCACGGTGCTGCCTGTCTGCTTTCTAGACAACAACAATAACAACAGCAAAAACAACATGGCTTTCTAGTCTCCTAAAAGAATGGATAAAATTCTAAGTGCTCCCTCTGTTGTGGGGTTCCGGTGCCTGGAGAAACGTTGCCTTACTTAACCCAGAAGGAGAAACTGGTGGAGAAATCTATTTTTTATCAAGTTCGATTTGTGTGTCTTGGATTCTCAGGCTTGTTAGAGAGCAAGGCTTGGAAAAAGGACTGTTTTGAAGGTTGGGGTCGCGTTCAGGAAGCTGTAATTTTGACAAGGAACATTTCCGAGTTTTAAACAAAAGGAAAAGAAATAAGAAAAAAAGTGGCCTCTTTTAATACTGACAGATTTATTTCAGAGTGAGCTTTATTTAGTGGATTCCAATTCACTTCTTGGGACACACCTCCAAAATGTCTCCTCAGCCTGGACAGTAGTCTTAACAGAGGCACTCCTATGGAAGGGTGTGTATAACGCCCCTTCAGTTCTCCAGTAGCCACTATTTATATGTGTGGGGTACCTGCAACACATTGAATAATATCTGGGCCACAACTAGACACAGTGTATATGGTGTATAGTTGGGGGGATGGAAGATATGGGGGAATGGAATGACAGGAAAGGGCAATGCACAATAGCGCACACTGAAACAAATTTGTCAATGTGGAAAGCTTTCGTTTTGGTACATCCTCTTTACTTTAGTTTTAGTGGTCGCTGGAACTGAAGGTAACGTGGCTACCACGCTGAAACCATTTCCAGGCTCCGGAACAAACCTCTTAAAGTCTCTCATTAAATCCCCCCCACACTTTTTTTTTTGGTTTTTTTGTTCCCTAGAGTGCTCCTCCTCATCCTGTCCAGTTTACCAGGAAAACTGAGCAGCTTCGCCCGGGGCAAATAATTACTGTCCGCGGACAGATCCCGGAAGGTCCTGGCAGGTTTGTCCTTCATTCTTCTTTGCTTTGCTTTCCTTCTGTCCTTCTTTAAGTAACTTAACGATTCCAGCAGTTACTTAGTCTATGTCTTTCCTCCTCCAGGGTTGAAGGCAAGTAAGGTATCTCTTTTCCAGAGAACTCTGCTTTCTCATGATATGCCCAAAGTAAGACAGCTTCAGTTTTATCATTTTTGCCTCCAAAGATAGTTCAGGCTTGATTTGACCTAGGATCCACTTGTGCGTCTTTCTGGCAGTCCAGGGCATCCGCAAAGCTATCCTCCAGCATCACATTTCATGCCGTATGTGGAAGCTATACAGTATCTATGATAAATATCTTTCCCCCATACCCCACCATTATCCCTCCCCTCCACCTGCTCTCCTCTCCTTTCATCTTGCATTTCAGGTTTGCAGTTAATCTCAAGGACCACAAAGATGACATTGCTTTCCACTTCAACCCACGCTTTGATGAACACCAGGAGCCATGCATAGTATGCAACACCCATAGGGGCATATTCTGGGACTCTGAGGAACGGACCTCCTATGTCCCCTTTGAGCCAGGTGATTGTGTTGAGATTGCCATCAAGGTTGAGAAGAAATATTATCAGGTGAGGAATAGATGGCCAGAGCCCAGTCATGGCTAATTAGCCCATAAACCTTTCTCTTTCTTTATTGGTTTGCCAAGTGCTAGGAACTGTGTTTGCCAGAGGACAGGAGTCATTGTAAAAATGCCCTCTATTGGAAGGGCCATCCAGTCCAAGCCTGATTTAAAGACAAAGATAAAAAGATAAAAAGGGAAGTTTTAATTGTGCCAATAGAGGTACACCCTGAGCCACAGAATGATGAGGCACAAAGGTCACCTAATAAAGTCTTCCACATTCAGGTGGGATGGAATTCTATTTATTTGTAGTAGTAGCAGCAGCAGCAGCAGCAATAGTAATTTGCTATTAATAGTAATAGTAATAATAGTAATAATAAATATTCTTTAGTACATATATAGTACTATATGTAAGTACTATATAGTACATATAGTACATATATATATATACATATACTTTTTTCTGCCTCATTTCTAATTTTGCAAATGAACATATACATTGGCAGGTGCTGTTTAATGAAAATCTATGCCTCTCCTTTTTTGTAGATGGGTAGGTCTGTGTGATCTGGACTTCATGTGGTTTCCCAGTTTACCTTATGCCTAGAGACTCAATATGTGCTTGGGCTCAAGCAACATAAAGAAACACCTCTCTCCATGTGAACTTGTGTTTGCAAAGTTTTAAAGTGTCAACAACAAAGCTGTTCCAAATGCACTCTCAGTCTGAGAAAGTCCCAGTATCAGAAAAAAAAAATCATATAGTTTATATCTCCTTGATACATATAAAAGGAGCCCCATATCCGCTGGGGATTGGTTCCAAGCCTCCTGTGGATATAGAAAACCAAGATAATTGCAAACTCTCTCTCTCTCTGCCTAAACCAGAAATTTTTTTTCACGTGTATTACCAGAACTGGCCACTAGAGTGGCAAGAGACCATGCTATGTAGTCTTCACTAACATGTATTCATAGCACAGTCTTTGGCACCCCCTAATGACCAATTTTGGTAATACATGAGGAAATAGTTTTTTCTGGATTTTTTTCTTTTAATATTTTTAATATCTTCAGACCGTGGATAAGTGAATTAGTGGATGCCAATCCTGTGGATAAGGAGGCCCTACTGTAATTAATACTTCTTTTTATGAAAAGTATGTCTTCCGGTTTCTTGTCTCCGTCGCAATCAGCAACTCAACAAACAAAAGTGTATTTTAAAATTATGGGGAACGTTTACTTAGCAATTGGAATTCTGCAGAATTGGAGACGAACGGAGCCTGTTGGCTCAGATCAGTTCATCCCAATATGAAAGAAATTAGGAGTATATCTTTATAGGAATAAATTCATAACAAGCTGAGATCATAAGACATGAAATCCTTTGTCTACAAGAACAGCTTGACCTGCAGACTGTTCTGGCAACTTCTTGCTTACGTGCTTTTGTAGCTTTGACACATAATGTCATGTTTTTAAAATATAGGAATCGGATTTTCTGCTTGGTACCTTGACATGCGGAAATCTCAAGCCTCTAGCAGAAAGTTACCCTTAATCCTTTCCCTCTAGACTTCATATCTGCTCTTGCCTATTCTGCCTTTGGAGTTAGTATAGGACAGAAAAGTTACTTTTGATCTTACCTATTTGGGGAAAGAAGCATTCAACACAGCAGTTTCACTGAAAGAGCCTAATTGTTATACTGGATCCTTTTTAGCCTTAAAGCTTGTAAAATAAATGTATAGATAGACTATATTGAAAAATGGAAAAGAGATTTTTCAAACAAAAACTTTTGCTAGTACAAAAGTCATTTCCAGGCAGATTAGCACAATTGCTCTTAATATTAGGACTAGGCTTAATGGTAATTACAATGATTGATTAAACATTTGTTCCCACAGTCAATGAAATACATTTCACAGTATCCGATAGCCAACTTGTGTCCTCCCAGATACCTGTAGCAGTACAGCTTTGTTGTTCATTTTTTTAAAACTGGTCCAACAGATTCCCTTTCACAGATACTGATTTGAGTTGTGCCATAAAGCTTTCCCCCCAAAATCGTATCTCTTGCTCTTTAAGAATTATTCTCAACTCTTTAGGTGTCTGTCAAAGGCCAACATCTCCTGAGCTATCGTCATCGTCTTCCTCTTCATAATATCGAGACTGTGGTTGTCACGGGATACCTGAAATCACCGGAGATACAGATTGATGTGAGTGGCTTTTTTCACCTCTTTCCTCTCAGATTGAAACTTCAAAGTGTGGGTTTTGCATCCTCCAAGAAACAGCCAATTTTCACTCCAGTGAGAATCCTGGGGAAATGGCAAACTTCTTTTAAAGGCAGCTGCTGATGGAAGCTGGAGAGAGAGAGAGAGAGAGAGAGACAGACTCCTGGACCAAGAAGAGCATCCTGTGAACCTGGCAGATGGTGCACAGCTCAGTTGCCATGTTAGCTGGAACAGAATGAGTAGAACCTCAAAGGGCTTGTTTCAACGTGACCGTAATTGTAAATTATTAAATGTTGGGTTGGAAATAAAATAGAGTCCCAAACAGTTTAGATTCTTGGCATGAATGGAAGAGGTAGGCCTAAATCTAAACCTCTCCCTCTTTTCTCTGTCCATGTTGCCCGGGACTTTCCTTTCCTTCCACCACAACTCTTCCAGTTCTGTTTCTCCCCCACACAACCTCCTCTTCTTTCCACCATTCAAACTCAAGCACATTCATTCCCATGGGTCTTGATTTTTCCCCCTCCTGTCTGGAAATTCGTGGCCATCCTTGCTGGCTGTTCACCGGATGCTGGCACTCTGGATCCAGTACAGAAGAGCCATCCGTGCATTTCCATGATCGGATCTCTTGTGTGGGCTTGGATTCCAGCAACAGCACAACTCAAGGGCCACTTTTCATCTCTCTTTAGCTCACCCAATGTTAGACTTTTCTTGCACAGCACCACTCAAGGCACTCTGGATCGAGCACTCGAGAGCAATAGGTGCTGCACTGCTCTTTATGTTAAAAATCGTTTCTTCCAACTAACCCGGTCACCTGCTATGTTCTTTCCAATGGGCTCCAGGGTTTTTCTTTTTCAGCATTCTGGCAGCCCCGACTTTTCCTACCCAACCCTTGACACAAAGGACAGCTGGGAGGCAATTCATTCACGGATGGCAGATTCTCGGCACACTCTTCTTAAGGGCCTTTGCTGATAACGCTTATGCTATTTTTTGTTTGTTCGTTCATAAGCTCTCGTTTTGACAACTACGACAGTTTCCTTTTCTGTTTCCCAACAGGACTCGGATTCCAGCCAGAACCCAGCTCAAGAGCCAAAGGTAAGCCTGGAAGCACATTCACCCTCGGAGTCTTCCATAGCCCTGGCGATGGGGAAAGAGGGCTCTTCATAGATTTCTGCCCTTTGCATTGGGTTAAAATGGATGGGTATCTTCCCTTCTGTGAAGGCTTGCAAGCACCTGGCAAAACAACAACAACAAACAAACAAACAAACAACCAGTTATCCAGATACGGACATTTTTTTAGATTATTTCGTAAGTTTTTTGGGCACACAAGGCATGGCCAAGAGCAACTCATTTTCCCACCCAGTGGTTTACTTCTGATTTATTTAGCCATGACCAGGATAGTTGTATTATGTACCAATGATGAATTGCTTCATTCCTTATTGTTTCAGCCTTTGTGAACATTACTGCCGATTGATTTCCTTTGCAAAGGGGTTGGGTTTCTGGGCAATGTGGCCACTGCATGGCCACTACACATGTAAAGGTAAAAGTAAAGGTTCCCCTTGACATTTAGTCCAGTCGTGTCCGACTCTAGGGCGTGGTGCTCATCCCCGTTTCCAAGCTGTAGAGCCAGCGTTTGTCTGTAGACAGCTTCTGTGGTCACGTGGCCAGCGTGACTAGACACGGAACGCCATGACCTTCGCACCGAGGTGGTACCTATTTATCTACTCGCATTTTACATGCTTTCGAACAAGCGACGGGAGCTCACTCCGTCGGGTGGATTCAATCTTACAACGGCTGGTCTTCTGACCTTGCAGCACAGTGGCTTCTACAGTTTAACCCGCAGTGCCACCACATCCCACTACTACACAAATACCCCCCCTTTGTAAAAAAAATCACTTTTAAAAGTATAGTGACAATATGGCAGGAACAGCTGCTGTTGCTAGCAAAAACCATGTGAATCCCTTGCTGAGAAGGAGACAGCTCGAAGGAGAGTCTTCCCCGCTCCCTTGCAGATGAAAGAGTTTGAGAAGAGAGATTTCCTGCTTTGAGTTGTAAGGACAGGAGCATTGCATCTGCTCTCTCTCTCTCTCTTCAACCCTGCTCTTCACGATACTTTGCAAACCCACTTCCTCCTCCCGACACAGTGCAAAAGACTTGCAAAGTATGGTGCTGTCAATTTATTTCCATCCCAAAGGCATGGGTTCAAGGAGGGAAGGGAAAAGGGGAGGAGGAGAGAAGGCTCGGACCTCTCTCATTGATGTATCACTTTTGGTCTTTTGCTTTTAAAAGAAAGGACAAGGGGGGGGGGCTGATTGCCCCAAGAAACTGTAGAGAAAATGAATTGATAGAAAATTAAGAGCAGTGTAGCCTGCTACAACAGTTCAGATAGAAAGAAATGAATCAATACAGTTAAAAACAATGGGAACGCTCCCGCCGGTATGTATGCCACGTGACACACCCCCCCCCCCCCAATTTCTCGGTACAACAGAGGTATGGAAAACATCAGTATAACTGGGTTCTTTTCTCACATTTGATTGAGCCCTTAGTTAGTAGAAGGTTGGATAGGAAATCTCAGTCTAGGGGATGCTTATTTCCCTCCCCTTTTCCTAAAAGAAAGGTATACCCGTCAGAAGAGTTTCTACTTAGGACTTTACGAATTCATTTCTCTTATATAAAAATTAAATTTGTCTCACTTCCACTGGAAGGAGTTAAGAGTTAAGCATTTTGCCTTTATGGGTTTGTGTGAGCGTTGTCGGGGACTCCGATCTGCACTGGATGGCATTTAAAGCACATATTTCAGAGCACACCAGTTGTGTCTTTGGTAATGTACAAGCTTATTTAACATCTCTGATAAAAGCGAAATGACTTGCTCCTTAAGAAACCTTCTAGTTTAGCTCACCCAATGTTAGACTTTTCTTGCACAGCACCACTCAAGGCACTCTGGATCGAGCACTCGAGAGCAATAGGTGCTGCACTGCTCTTTATGTTAAAAATCGTTTCTTCCAACTAACCCGGTCACCTACTACGTTCTTTCCAATGGGCTCCAGGGTTTTTCTTGTTCAGCATTCCAGCAGCCCCGACTCTTTCTACCCAACCCTTGACACAAAGGACAGCTGGGAGGCAATTCATTCACGGATGGCAGATTCCCGGCACACTCTTCTTAATGGCCTTTTGGTTTCCTTTTTTTTTGGGTTTTGGTTTTTGCTTGGAAGCTTCCATTCTGACCCCTGCTAAAATTTCCTTTTCTGTTTCCCAACAGGACTTGGATTCCAGCCAGAACCCAGCTCAAGGACCAAAGGTAATCCTGGAAGGACGTTCACCCTCGGAGTCTTCCGTAGCCCTGGCGATCGGGAAAGCGAGCACAGCATCCTCCCGACCGGTCTCTCTGGAATGGGACTTGGAGGCACGGTGTTTTACAGTGGCTCCGATCCTTCCTGGAGGTCTCCTACATGCGGCAGTATTATTTATGTTATAAAGAGTTACAACCAAGTAACCCGGTCTCCTGCTACCTTATTTCTCCTCCTTTCCAATGGGCTCTAGCGTTTTTCTTTTTAAGCATTCTGGCAGCCTCGACTCTTTCTACCCAACTCTTGACAAAAAGTACAGCTAGGAGACAATTCATTCACAGATGGCACTTCCTTGGCACACCATTATTCATAATGGCTTCTGCTGCCAAGTCTTATGGTCTTTTTGTTTGTTTGTTTAGATGCCTCCATTTTGACTACTGTTAAAACTCCCTTCTCTGTTTCCTGATAGGGCGTGGATTCCTGCCAGAGCCCAACTCAAGGGTCACAGGTAAGCCTTTCATAGATTTCTCCCACTTGCTTCCTGTTAAAATGGATGGCTAGTTAATAGAAGGCTGGATAGAAAACTTCAGTTTAGGGGATGCCTGATTCCCTCTGCTTTTCCTTAAAAAAAAAAGTAAGCACTTCTGGAGTGTTTCTACTCAGGACTTTATAAATGCATCTCTCTTTTATCCAAATCAAATTCATCTTGCTTTCACTGGAGGGAGTGAAGGGTTAAGAAACTCAGTCTAGGGGATGCTTATTTCCCTCCACTTTTCCTAAAAGAAAGGTACGCCCGTCAGAAGAGTTTCTACTCAGGACTTTATGAATTCATCTCTCATATATATAAATTAAATTTGTCTCCCTTCCACTGGAGTGAAGAGTTAAGAATTTTGCCTTTATGAGTTTGTGTGAGCGTAGTTGAGGACTCCAATCTGCATTGGATGGCATTTAAAGTATGTGTTTCCGAGGCACACCAGTTGAATCCTTGGCAATGTACAGACTTATTTAACTTCTCTGTTAAAAGCCAAATGATTTTGGCTTTTAAAAATGTTTTAGCTCACCCGGTTTGGGACAGTTCATGCCCTACTCAAGGCACTCTGGATTATGTAGTGGATTTCCTGTGTTGGCTTTGGATAACCATCAGAAATATTTTCTGTCCTGTCCCACCTATTTTTCAGGACTAGCCAGGAAACTTCCCATTTCCATTAAAAGAACTGTGCTTTGACAAATGAAAAATAAAAACTAGTTAGTCTCATAGGTGCCACTGTATTATTTCTGGTATAAATTATTACCACACACTTGCACGAATACATGCTACACTGCTTTTTCTCCTTTCATACGGGTTCCATTGTTTTCTTTTTCACCAATTAGGCAGGCTCTCTTCTTTCTAATCCAAAATTTGACAAAATAAATCAAAAACAAAAACTAGGAGACCATTCACTGATAGCATATTCTTGGCATAAAGTTCTGAATGGTCTTTGCTGCTAACTCTTGTGGTATTTTTTTAATAAGCCCCTCCCCCCCCCCCCCCCCCCCCCATTTGACTACTGCTAAAATTTCCATTGCTGTTTCCTGACAGGGCGTGGATTCCAGCAAGAACCTAATTTAAGGATGAAAGGTCAGCCTGGACCATATTCATTCTCTGTGTCTTCCATAGTCTTCGCGATGGGGAAAGAGAGACTTCATAGATTTCTGCCACTAGTCCTGTTAATATGGATGGGTATCTTCCCTTTTGTGAATTAGTAAAAGATAGCGTGGAAAACCTTAGTCTAGGGGATGCCTTCTGTCCTCAGCTTTTCGTAAAAGAAAGGTACACACTTCCAAAGTGTTTCTATCCAGAATCTGAAATGCATCTCTCTTTTCTACAAATCAAATTCATCTGCTTTTCTCTGGGAGGAGGTTGGGTTGAGAGTTTTGTCTTTTTATGAGCTTTGTTGGGGGACCCCAGTGTGTATTAGCTGACTGGATAGCTCAGTTGTATCTGGCTGTAGAGCCAGAGGTTGGGAGTTCGATTCCCCCCACTGTGCCTCCTTGGAGAAGAGCCAGCCTGGGTGGCCTTGGGCAAGCTGCACAGTCCCAGGGTGACTCTCTGAGGAACAGAATTGCATACCACTTCTGAGTATTCTCTAGCTGGGAAACCCTAAAACGGGTTCTTCAGACTTAAAAGGAAGTGGACTTGATCCATGAAAGCTCACATTAAAATAGAACAGTTAGTCTTTGAAGTGCCACCGGGTTTTCATCATTTTTATTTATCTTTGTTGTTTTTGTTGTTATCTTCTGGTTTTGCCAGATACGGATGTCTTAGAGCAGTGCTTCTTAACCTTGGGTCCCCAGATGTTCTTGAACTACAACTCCCAGAAATCCCGGCTATAATTGGATTCTGGGAGTTGCAGTCCAAGAACATTTGGAAGGCACTGTTTTAGTGAAATGAAGTGCAGTAGGCACCATTTGAAATGTGAGTAAATAAAATGCATACAGGTGTGTGTGTGTGTGTGTTCTTGGACTACAACTCCCAGAATCCAGTGATAGATAGTTCTTGTAGTCCAAGAACATCTGGGGACCCAAGGTTAAGAAGAAAAACCAGAAGATAACAACAACAATATGGACAAATGTTCTTTATTGAGGGGGAAAAACACTCTAGGAAAACTGTGGAAAACCAAGTGTTGGAATTGCCAAGTGGAAAACATGGGGGAGAAAGTCTTACAAGCTAGCTTGTCCTCAGCTGAGTATTTTGCATCTATTGTGCTGTGTTTTCTGATTGGTCAATGGCAGTCAAACATGGGTTTAATTTGCAAGTCTGACTGGGGAATCATGTGTCCCTCAGGAAACCAAACTGCAATAGGGAAATTGTGTTAAATCTCAAGGCTTATGCATACTCGTTAAGGTGGACTTTTAACCTGATATATTTTTATGTTCTTGTTCCCTCTTGGTTATATCTCTGTGAAGAGGGGCTGAGGACTCTACTGTAGTTTGCAGCTCGTTCACTAAAATACAGGCCTCAGGGCTATTTGGCAGCAATATATGAGAAGGTGATGAAAAACATGTACAATTATGCAGTGTAAATCGGACCGGTGCCTTTCTCACTGTTTCTACACATCTGAATTTATAATTCAATGCAACTCAAAGCTTGTCTTGATTTCTGTCACTAGAAGTGGATGAATCCTGGCAACGAGGTGTCTTAACAGGCTTATCACATTGCTATCTTTGAGGACTGAATGGAAATAAATGGAGATATGTCTTCTGGGCATGTGAGATGGATGAATCGCAGATTGTCTTCCATTCTGCTTTGCTTAAAATATTGCCACCAAATCTTACCGGCGCCTCTCATACTGGTTAGGATCAGGATTTTGAAACTCAGTGCAACACAGAATTTTTCTTGATATCTAGAACAAGAAGAGGGGCTGAGGACTGTAGGTCTCAGCACTTTTGCCAAACTAGAGGTCTCAGGGCAAGTATGGATCAGGATTCAAAACTCAATGCAACTCAAAGTTTCTCTTCATTTCTAGTACTAGATGCTGCTGTATCAACGAAGTAATGAAGCTCCAGACGTCCGAACAGCCTTATCTTATTTCCAACCTTGTGGACTGAATGGAAATAACAGAGATTTTGGCCTCTGTTGTTCACTAACTAGTGAACAAGCTTTACTGCTTAATAATCATACATCATCATAATATTTACGGTATATAGACATAGATATAGACATAGTGATATAGATTGTATGCTAGACAGATATGTTTTCATTCATCTTTCATTCTACTTTGCAAACACTTTGCCACTTACTGTCATTATATTTTCTGCTGAAAATATTAAAATAAAATAAAATAAAATAAATGGAAGCCTTTTTGTGGCCGGAGGGAAATGAGCAGGGCTGGCTGCAGAGTTATGGGAAGCCGTTGCATCACATTCTCCTTACCTGATCCTAAATCATGATATGAAAATAGGGTGCCACCTGATTTTTTCATAAAATCCGAATTGGTCGTTTTGGTTGATGCATTGATCTACTGATCATTTGCACAATTTTTAATATGCTAATTATTTACTCAGAAGAAAATGTCCTTTAACTTTGAGCAAACTATACATTTGTGGAGCAGTTGTAGATCTGGGACTTCACCCATTGATTAAACACAGTTCAAAGTATGGACAGGCTAGTTCATCAGAGAACAACCGGGTGAAACAGGGATTGCATTTTGGTGCCCATATATCTGCTTCTATTTAGAGCTAGAAAGCGGCTTTTAAAAACAACAACAAAAGGGAATCGGAAACTGGGCCATCTGAGAGTCTAAACAGGTCCTGGTGGGCATGCCCATGGGAAGATGGGCCAAACTCACCTAGATGGGCACTACGGCAGCTCTACCATGAGGGAACCAAAGGGATGCAGAACCACAGAACGAGAAAAGGATTCCTTACAAAGACCATTTAAAAGCCAAAGTTAGAAGTTGGGATTCTGAGGCCGTTTTCATAGTTAGGAAGGAGGAGCTACTCTTTGCCAGTTTTGCCTCAGAGGTGGTCATTTAATTTGGTAATTTAATTGTACGGCATATGGCAAAAAAGAACTACATATCATGTGCAATATCATACATACAGTCCACAAACACAGAGTGGCGATGGCTGTGGCGGTTGCATTTCCATGGACTACTCTACTGCATAGGGACGTGGTGGCGCTGTGGGTTAAACCGCAGAAGCCTCTGTGCTGCAAGGTCAGAAGACCAGCAGTCGTAAGATCGAATCCACACGACGGAGTGAGCTCCCGTCGCTTGTCCCAGCTCCTGCCAACCTAGCAGTTTGAAAGCATGTAAAAATGCAAGTAGATAAATAGGTACCACCTCGGTGGGAAGGTAACGGCGTTCCATGTCTAGTCGCGCTGGCCACGTGACCACGGAAACTGTCTTCAGACAAAACGCTGGCTCTATGGCTTGGAAACGGGGATGAGCACCGCGCCCTAGAGTCGGACACGACTGGACTAAATGTCAAGGGGAACCTTACTCTACTGCATGACGCTTCCCGGTACCTGTAACTAGATCTCCAGCTACTCGGATGAACCCCCTGCTTTTTTGCCCCAGCTTCCCCTCCCCCAAGCCTAGCGCCAGCTCAGCTGCCCCTCACTCATCTTGGCCAGTTAGCGTTGGCAGCTTTCCAGTCCTTTCTCTCAGATGTGGAGAAACAATAGAGCTCTGTGGGTGGAGGGGACGTATCCCAGAAGGTTCAACAGCAGCGGCTGCCAGCTTTCATTTTTTGGTTTTGCAAAAGCACAAAGGCACCGATCGAAGTTTTGGTCTTAGAAGGCACAAGCAGCCAGATTACTGGCTTACCGCTAGATCTTACTCTCTCACGCTTTGATTAATGTAGACAGATTTTGTCAGAATCCATAAACTGAAAAGCTCAAACAAGAGCTTGAAACCCCTTTTGAGGTGTTTTGAACAGCGGCTGTGATTTCTCTGGCTTGCCCACAGAGTGCAGAGGCCATGGGTCTAAAAGACCAGCCGCTCTTTCTATCCTTATCCCCACCCAGCCTCACAAAATACAGGAAGTAAACATAAACCACCACCAAGTGATGGTGATGATGATAGATCATTTCACTCAAAACTCACTTGGCCAGTCTTTACACTTTTTAGTTTTTACTACCTCAGTTAATTTAGGTAAGGGGGTGGTTTCCTTGAGGTTCTAGAGGGAGGGAGGGAGCCAAGGGTGAGGAATGGATGGATGTGGTTGGCTAAGAAGGGTGCGCCATTTGCACCATGGTCCTCGGTAAATCCAGTAGTGAAAAAACGGTCCCTTCCCTTGTTGATGCCCTATGCCAGACCTGGGCAAAGTGCGGCCTGCGGGCCACATACGGCCCGCGAGCCACTCCTGTCCGGCCCGCCGCCAGTTGCTTATCTTTAACATTGCTTATCTTTAACAACGAGTTTAAAATAAAAACAATCATAACATCACTGTTTCATTTTATTTTTAAGTAAAGTTGGTTCGGCCCCTGGACACAGTTCAGATTTTTCATGTGGCCCCCTATAGAAATTAATTGCCCACCCCTGCCCTACGCACATGCTTCTTTTGCCAGTAAGGGTTAATCCCGGGCTGTCTGGCCCCCTCTGCTAGCCCCATTCAAACCCATTCCCAGGCTTTCTCTGGAGCAGAGCACACCTGAGTGCCTTGTTTGGCCCGTCTTGACAGCTTCTGAAAAAAGGGAAATCAAAAGGTCCTCGGAGAGATCAGTTAATAAGTAACTTCAGTATCAACAGAAAATGGGTGCAGCATCATTCTAGCTGAAAGCTTTCAAAGTCAAACCAGGGAATTCCGAACAGCCACAGCGCCTCCTCCAATGTCTTTTTCATCAAGATTGAAAGATGTGAAAATCCATCAAAGCCTCATCATGCAGGCACACATAGACAGAGAGAGACAGAGAGAGAAATATCAGATTTTTTTTTTTTTTTTGCTTCTCTGCTGTAGTTCCATCAAACTCTGGCGAGGGAGGTGAGATGGTTCCAGGATGTGGATGCGGTGCCCACCCAGAGGTGCCCCGAGGAGTTGAAGATGGGTTGGCATTCGGAGCAACAGGTGTACAAACGGGTGTGGCAGAACCTCAAGAAGGATCTTGGCTTGATCCACAGACACAGAGTGGTGATGGCTGTGGCGGTTGCATTTCCATGGACCACTCTACTGCATGACGCTTCCTGCAACTAGATCTCCAGCTACTGGGATGAACCCCTTGCCTTTTTTGCCCCAGCTTTTCCCCTCCTCCAAGCCTAGCGCCAGCTGAGCTGCCCCTCACTCATCTTGGCCAGTGAGCCTTGGCAGCTATCCAGTCCTCTTTCCCTTCTTTCTCTCCGACGTCGGGAAACCACAGAGCTCTGTGGCTGGGGCGGAGGGACGTCTCCAAGAAGGTTCAACAACAGCAGCGGCTGCCAGCTTTCACTTTCGGTTTTGCCAAAAAACAGGAAAGCCCTGGTCGAGGTCTCCGGCTCAACAGGCGCAAGAATCTCAAGGCAAGCTGCAACCCGGCAGGCTTGAAGATGGATTTCATCAAAATGATCATCAGCAAAGTAAGTCTCAAGAGTGTGTGCGTCTAGCCAGCTTATTCTGAATTTGTGACATAGAATCTTCGCACAGTGCGTGTCTGCTTTCTTGGCAACAACAGGAAAAACAACATGGCTTTCTTGTCTCCTAAGAAAAGGGATAGAATTCTAAATTCTCCGTATGTTCTCAGGTTCCAGTCCCTGGAAAAACATTGCCTTAAGTTAGCCTTGAAGGAGAAATGGGTGGAGGCATCAATTTTCATAAAGTTTGATTTGTGCGTCTTGGGTTCTCTAGGCTTGTTAGAGAGAAAGGCTTAGAAAAAGTACTGTTTTGAAAGTTGGGATGGGCTCGGATTCAGGAAGCTGTCATTTTGACAAGGAACATTTCTGAGTTGTTTTTTTTAAAGAAGAGAAACAAGAAACAAAGTAGCATCTTTAATACTGATGAATTTATTTCAGAGTGAGCTTCGGTCGATTTACAACTCACTTTTTTGGGACATGCCTCCAAAATGTGTTCTCAGCCTGGATGGTAGTTTTAACCGAGGGGCCCTTCCGGAAGGGTACCTACCAGGTCCCATGTTCAAGCCGCTGTTTATATGTGTTTCATATCTGCAACACATTTAATAATATCTGGATCGCAGCTCGTATTCACATTGTACGTGGGGGTGGGAAGTGTGGGAAAATATAATAAAAGGAAGTTGCAACCCACAATAGCTCAGACTGAAAAAATTTTTGGCAACGTGGAATGCTATTGTTTTGTTACAACCTCTTTTTCTTTTCTTTTTCTTTTAGTTGTGGCAGAAACTGAAGGTACGTGGCTACCTCTCTGAAACCATTTCCAGGATCTGGAAGAAACTGCTTCATGTCTGTCCCCACCCTTTTTCTTTTCTTTTTTTTGTTTTTTTGTTCCCTAGGGTGCTCCTCCTCCTCATCCTGTCCAGTTAACCAGGAAAATTGAGCAGCTTCGCCCGGGGCAAATCATTACTGTCCGTGGACAAATCCCGGAAGGTCCTGGCAGGTTTGTCCTTCATTCTCCTTTGCTTTGCTTTCTTTTACGTCCTTCTTTAAGTAACTTAACGATTCCAGCAGTAACTTGGCTTTTATTAGTTTCTGTCTTTCCTCCTCCAGGGTTGAAGGCAAGTAAGGTAGGTGGGTGGGATCTGGCTCAAGGACCAAATTCTGTATTTGAGAACTCCTCAGGGGGCCGTGTTCGAGTGGGAGTCACTCGAGTGGTCTAGTGGTTAGAGTGCTGGATGGGGTCTCAAGAGATCCAGGTTTGATCTATGTGGCTGCCAAGCACTCTAGGTGAAACTGTAAAAATGTTTAGAGATCAAAGTCTGGTTGGATTCATCCTGTTCCTTCTTCTGGTCTTAAGCCTTGCCTTTCTTTCTGTGTCTGACTCAGAGTTTGTCTTATCTCTCCCTTTATTGTGTTATGTGCTGTCAAATCACCTCTGACTTATGGTGACCCTATGAATGAACATTCTCCAAAATGTCCTGTCCTCAACTGGTCTGCTCAGTTCTTGTAAACACAAGCCTGGGGATTCCTTTAGGGAGTGAATCCATCTCATATATGGTTGTCTTCTTTTCCTGCTGCCTTCCACTTTTCCTAGCATTATTGTCTTTTCCAGAGAATCCTGGCTTTTTATGATGTGCCCAAATAGGATACCCTCATCTTTAACCTTTTTGCCTCCAAAGATAGTTCAGGCTCGATTTGATGTAGGACCCACTTGTTCATCTTTCTGGCAGTCCAGGGTATCCACAAAGCTCTCCTCCAGCACCGTATTACATCCCTGATGTGGAGCTATGTCTAGGATAAATATCCTTCCCCATTATTTCACCATGATCTCTCCACTTCACCTGCTCCTTTCATCTTGCATTTCAGGTTTGCAGTTAATCTCAAGGACCACAATGATGACATTGCTTTCCACTTCAATCCACGCTTTGATGAACACCAGGTGCCATACATAGCATGCAACACCCATACGGGCAAGAGCTGGGGCCCTGAGGAACGGACCTCCTATGTCCCCTTTGAGCCAGGTGATTCTGTTGAGATGGCCATCAAGGCTGGAGAGAAATATTATCAGGTGAGGAATAGATGGCCAGAGTCCGGTCATGGCTCATGAGCCCATAAACCTTTTTCCTTGTGAATTGGTTGGCCAAGTGCTAGGAACCCTGGTTGCCAGAGGAGATAACTCATTTTGAAACTGCCAAAATGAGTTATCTCCTCTGGCAACCAATTGTGATCCTTTCCAATTGTGATTTCAAGATAAAGAACCATAAAGAGGGCCATTTTAATTGTCCCCAATAGAGATACACCCTGAGCCACAGAATGAACAGGGCACAAAGGTCACCTGGTAAAGTCCTCCTCCTTCAGGTGAAGATGGAATTCTGTTTATTTATTTTTTAAAAAAAATTTAAAATATATATTTTTTTCCTGCAATTTTCTGGCCCATTTCTAATTCTGCTAATGAACATATACATCAGCAGCTGTTGTTCGATGCAAATCTGTGACCCTTTTTTTGGTAGATGGCTTGGTCTCTGTGATCTGGACTTGGTCTGGTTCCCCAGGTTTTTCAGTGCTTAGGGGAGTCAAAATGTGCTCAGGATTAAGCAACCCAAAGAACAATCTCCCTCCACGTGAATCTTTTTTAAAGAAAAGTTTTAAAGTATCAACCACAAAGCTGTTCTCCAACAGGTATTTTTATTTTGTATGGATGCATGGAATAACTTAATAAACTTAATAAATGCACCGTGGGTCTGAGAAAGTCCCAAAGTAAAAAAGCAAAAAAGCATACACAAACAAGCTGATTATATACTTTATCTCTCACTGATACATAATTTATACTTTTTCTTTTGAAAAGTATATCTTGCGATTTCTTGTCTCTGTCACAACAGTGAATTTGACAGCCTTGTTTCAGCGTTACTAGCAAAACTACAAACCTGCCAACACAAAAGTTATTTCTCGGCAGATCAGCACAATCACTCTTAATATTAGGCCTAGCACATCATTTGCTTAAGGACAATTATATGATTGATTAAATATTTGTTCCCACTGTCCCTCCTCAGGGAAATACATTTCACAATATCTGATAACCAAATTTTGTCCTCCAAAATACCTGTTGGAGAATAGTTTTGTTGCTGATTCTTTAAAACCTTTCTAACACTTGCCCATCTAACCATTCTCCGTGGCCAAACGTATTCGGTATGTCCTACCGCCCTTAGAAGCGACTGTGTGAGGGAGGAGGGAGAAAGCCTTGATTATGGCAGTGGTGTGTTTAAAATATGTATCCAAAGACCTGCATCCAAAGACACGGTCAGTTTTGAATAAGTAAGCATTTAATCAGACCTCAGTAACTGCAACCAATAGATTGACTCCATGTTGGTTTCCTTCTGTCCTTTTTTTTAATGCACACGTTTTATACTGTATTAATTGCCCTGAGTGCTTTTTTGAAAGTACACCTTCATGACAGAAATACCAAAATCCTCCGGGGACATGCTTGCCTATATGGTTTAAGAGCCGGGACCAGAACCTTGAAAATGTTTCCCTCCCCCTCAAACTACAATTCCCACAATTCTTCGGCCACCCTCGCTACCTGGGGGATTCTGAGTGTCGGAGTCCAAAGAAGTAACTTCCCAGAGATCTCGGTCCAGCATTAAATACTCAACCCAAAGAATCTTCTTTATAGATGCCTTCCTTCCACACCCGTTAAGAACGTCTCTGATTTTATATGAAAGCAAGAACAATAAGCGCCCTGCTAGGTGGGGTATTCTCAGGTTGGTCAGGGGTGTGTGTGATAGTGAAGTGGAAATATGTAGGCTTGATTGTTTGATAGACCAGAGATATAGTTTCATGTGGAAGGATCACAGTGAGCAATCCAAAGTATTTTTTAAGACAGTATATGTTCAGTGGCAGAAGCAGAGAAGCAGGTGGTCCCTGTAAGGGAGAATTCAGAAGTAACATGTTGTTTTGGAAGAGCGTTACATTTTGTGGTAATGACGTGCAATTATGTTCTCGCTTGTAATGACCCTGGCTGTAATGCAGTCCCTTTTCCATGTAGCGCCAATGGGTGTCTGCCTGTTAGTCCATTTACTAGCTAAAACAAGAGAAAGGAGCTGCCGTTCAAAGCATTTGGGGAGAAAATACCAAGGATGGTTTGGCCTGTTATGTTCACAGTAATTTCAGTGTGCATTAAACAGAATTAGCCACTTGAGGGCAGCCGTGACCCTTTTCATGGATTTTCTGATGGCTGCACCAGTGATGCTAACAGGTAGCAAATAACATTGATCATAAGGAACAGTTACACTTTAGTCTTGCATCAGTGACTCTTTCCTGTTGGTCCAAAGTAATAGAACAGGTTCTTTTTAAAAGGTAGTGATCGGAGTTCTGCCATAAGGCTTTCCCCCAAAAATCTTATCTCTTGCTCTTTAAGAATTATTACTCTTTCTTTAGGTATCTGTCAATGGCCAACCTATCCTGTATTATCGTCACCCGCCTCTCTTTTCGAAATGTGAAGACTGTGGTGGTCACAGGATACCTTCAATCGTCCGAGATACAGATCAATGTGAGTTGCTTTTTTCGCCTCTTTCATGTCAAATTTTAATTTCAAAGGGTGGGTTTTGCAGTATCCACGAAACAGCAGTTTTTCACTCCAATGGGAATCCTGGGGATATGGCAACCTTCTTTTAAAAGAGGCTGCTGATAGAGGGAGGAGAGAGCGAGCCCCCTGGACCAAGACCACTTGCCATGTTAGCAGGACAGAATGAGTACAAACTTGAAGGGCTTGTTTCAATGTGACCGTGTAATGTTAGATTATTAAATTTTGGGTTGGAAAAAAGGACAGTCCTGAATAGTTTTGATTTCTTGGCCTGAACGGAAGAGATGGAAACAGAGGCCTACATCTAAATCTCTGCACTCTTCTTGCTCTATTTTGCCTGGGATGTTTTTTCTTTTCTTTTGTCCACATTCTTCCAGTTCTGTTTCTCCCCACACAACCACCTCTTCCTGCCACTGTTCAGACTCAAGCACATTCTTTCTCATTGGTCTGATTTCTCCGCCTTCTCCTCCTGTCTGGAAATCCTTGGCCATTCTTGCTGGCCGTTCGCTTGGTGCCGGCCTTTTCTTACACAGCACCCCTCGAGGCACTGGTACGGACTACTTCCCTCAGCTTTTCTTAAAAGAAACGTCTGAAGTGTTTCTACTTCGGACTTTATAAAGGTGTCTCTCTTTGACACAAATCGCATTCATCTTGATTCCGCTGGTGGGAGTGAAGAGTGAAAAATTTTGCCTTTGGGTTTAGTGTGAGCATAGTTGGGGATTCTGATCTGCATTGCATTGTGTTTAAAGTACGCATTTCAGAGGTACACCAGTTGTGTCTTTGGCAATATGCAAGCTTATTTCACTTTTCGGTCAAAAGCCAAATGATTTGCTCCTTAAAAAATCTTCTAGTTCAGCTAACCCGGTGTTGGACCTTTCTTACACAGCACCGCTCAAGGCGCTCTGGGTCTGGTACAGATGAACAATTTCTGCATTTCTATGAATAGATTTCCTGTGTTGTCTTTGGTCAACCATCAGAAACATTTTCAGTAACTTCCGTCATTTTTTCAGGACTACCTAGGGAACGTCTCTTTTGTATAAAAAGAATTGTCCTTCAACACATGAAAGCTTAGTAGGCATCCTTCAGTCTTGAGAGACGATGGTAACGTGCTCTGAATAGAGGTCTTGGAACCGCGTCTAGTGTGGCTGAGGAGGCCAATTCGAGAGTGACAATCCCTTCCACACTGAAGACAAATCCAATCTGTCCCCTGTCCAGCTCCCTGATTTTGCTGGTTTCGGGACTGCCTCTTCGCCTCGGCCTGCTGGACAAGGGTCTCTTCAAATTGGGAGAGGCCATGCTGCACCGCCTGCCTCCAGGCTGAACGCTCAGAGGTCAAGGTTTCCCCTCTGTTGAGGTCCATTCCTAAGGCCTTCAGATCCCGCTTGCAGATGTCCTTGTATCGCAGCTGTGGTCTCCCTCTGGGGCAATTTCCCTGCGCTAATTTTCCATACAGGAGATCTTTTGGAATCCGACCATCAGTCCTTCAATACATGAAAGCTTACGACATATAAAAAGTAGTTAGTCTCTTAGATGCAACCGTACTAAGTCTGGTATAAATTCTTACGAGAAACTAACCCAGCCATGTGCTGCATTATTTCACCCCTTTCCCATGGGTTCCAGGGTTTTTCTTTTTTAAGCTTTCTGGCAGCCTCTACTCTTCCTATCCAAGCCTTCACAAAAAGGTAAAACTGGGAGATAATTCATTCACTGATGTTACATCCTTCCTTGGCACACCAATCTGAATGGTCTTTCCTGTTAACTGTTAGGGTACTTTTTTGTTTTTTGTTTATAAGCCCCCATTTTGACTATTTCTAAAATCCTTTTCTGTTTCCTGACAGGGCTTGGATTCCAGCCGGAGCCCAGCTGAAGAAGCAGAGGTAAGCCACATTCACCCTCTTGAGTCTTCCATAGACCTGAGGATAGTGAAAGAGGGCACTTCATAGATTTCTGGCACTTGAGTTAGTTTTTAAAGAGTCAAAAGGGTCTTCTCATTATTATTTTTTATCGTTTTTATTTTTTGCCTGGTAAGAATGTTTTAGAGCAGTGCTTCCTAACACTGGGTCCCCAGATGTTCTTGGACTACAGCTTCCAGAAATCCTGGCCAGCACTGGCTTCTGGGAGTTGCAGTCCAAGAACATGTGGGGACCCAAGTTTGGGAACCACTGTTTTAGAGAAATGAAGTGCAGCAGGAGTTTGCATTTAGCATGCTTTGTTTTCTGATTGGTCCATGGCAGTTAAACATGGGCTTAATTTGCAAGTCTGACTGGGGAGTCATGTGTCCCTCAGGAAATCAAATTGCAATAGGGAAATTGAGTTAAATCTCAAGGATTATGCATTCTCCTTGATGTGGAGTTTTTCCCCTGAGATATTTTTATATTCTTGTTCCCTCTTGGTTTTAGTTGTGTGAAGAGGGGCTGAGGACTCCACTGCAGTTTGCATCTCTTTCAGTTAAAATACAGGTCTCAGGGCTATTTGGCAGGAATATATGAGAAGGTGACAAAAAACACGTACAATTATGCCGTGTAAATCTGACCTGTCCCTCTCACGCAGTTTCTACGCATCTGAATTTAAAACTCAGTGCAACTCGAAGCTTGTCTTGATTTCTATCACTAGATGCGGATGAATACCAGCAACGAGGCGTCTGAGCAGGATCCTTGCATCGCCATCTTTGAGGACTGAATGGAAATAAATGGAGATATGTCTTCTGGGCATGCGAGATGGATGAATCGTAGTTCCATCTTCCCTTCTGCTTTGCAAAAACATTGTCGCCAAATCTGACCAGTGCCTCTCATACTGGTTACATACATCAGGATTTTGAAACTCAATGCAACGCAATGTTTCTCTTGATTTCTCTACATGAAAAGAAGTAAAGAAGCTCCAGATATCAGAACAGCTCTATTATATTTCCAACCTTTTGGAATGGAATTGAAATAATGGAAATAAGTCCTCTGTTGTTCACCAGTTGGTGAACAAGCTTTATTGCTTAAAAATCATAGATCATCATGATATGTACAACATATAGATGTAGATATAGTTTGCGCGCTAGATAAATTTTAATTCTCTTCTATTCCGCTTTGCCAACGCTTTGCCCCTTTCTGCCATTATTATGTTCTGCTAAAACTATTTTAAATAAAATAAAATTTAAAAAATGGAAGCCTTTTCGTGCCCAGAAGGAGATGGCTGGGTGCAGAGTTATGGGGAGCCATTGCATCCCATTGTCCGTACCTGATCCTAAATCATATGATATGAAAATAGGGTTGCAACCTGATTTTAATAAAATTTGAATGGGTCATTTTGGTCGATGCATTGATCTACTGATCATTTGCACAGTTTTTAATATACTAATTATTTAGACAGAAGAATATGTTCTTTAATTTTAAGCAGTTTATAAATTTGTGAACAGGAGCAGTTGTAGATCTGGGACTTCACTCATTGATTAAACACTGTTCAAAGTTGTGACACGCGAGTGTATCAGAGAACAACTGGGTGAAACAGGGATTGCATTTTGGTGCCCATATGTCTGCTTCTATTAGAGCTAGAAAGTTACCTAAAATAACAAAAGGAAGGGAATCTGGGCCATCTGAGAGTCTAAAGAGGTCTTGGTGGGCATGCCTATGGGAATATGGGCAAAACTTACCTAGATGGGCAGTACGGCAGCTCTACCATGAGGGAATCAAAGGGATGCAGAACCACAGAACGAGAAAAGGATTCCTTACAAAGACCCTTTAAAAACCAAAGTTAGAAGTTGGGATTCTGAGGCCGTTTTCATAGTTAGGAAGGAGGAGCTACCCTTTGCCAGTCTTGCCTCAGAGGTGGTCCAGGCTGAGGCCACAGCATCTCTGAGACCAAACCACCACCCTAAGAAGGATGAATACTGAGATGAGCCAGCCCAAGAGGGTCAAAAAGGCAGCTATGACAGCAGAAGAGGTGTCTGCCGGTTCCAAACCCACTACATTTAGCACATCCTTGAGTCCGTTTTGCACCCTCTATCACCTCCAGTAAACAAAAAATGCCTATAGGTAGCCAGAAAGGGAAGCTTGAACAACAGAGCTATGGGTGAGCTGACATACCACAATCATCCGGAAATGACAATAAGCCTAACATTGAACACACTTCACAAATTCGAGAGGAATTGGCACCAGTGTAAGCTTTAAGATGAAAGGATGATGTGGTAGGCATTTACTCTGAGAATATAATAGCTATTGAGTGATAAAGGACAAGAACAGATATCAAGAGCAGATTTATTTGATATGATTTTTAGAATATTAACCCTGATTTCAAGCCCTGGGGTATAAAGCAACGACAGATTGCATAAGTTTGGGTAGCAGCAAGACGCAGATCTATTAAAATTTCTTACTGCATGTTGCAACCAGGTTGGCTTGCTATAGTTCCATGGCCAGTTAGGTGTGCACTGGAGGTAGTTCTGTCTGGATAGCTGACACACAATGGACAACACAACATTGACACAGAGATGGGAACAAAACTCTGCTACAAACCTAGATGCCAGCTCTGCTCCCACATCTATTCGGGCAACACAATTACTGGACCTAACAATGTCACACACAATATCAAAGGTACTTTTGTCTGTTCCTCTACCAATGTTATTTATGCCCTTTTTTGCCAACAATGCCCATCTGCACTCTACCTAGGACAAACAGGACAATCTCTGTGCAAACGAATTAACGGACATAAATTAGAGGTCAGGAATGGCAACACACAGAAACTCTCACATCATTTTAATTTACCAGGACATTCCATGGATGATTTGAAAGTGGCCATCCTAGAAAAAAGAAACTACAGTACAAGAATCCAGAGAGAAACAGCTGAGATAAAATATATACATATGCTAGACACACACATCAACGGGCTTAATACAAGCCAAGGCTTTTTGGGCCACTACCAGATATAAACACAACATATATTGTACTGTACTGCATCTCCCAGATATTTTTCTCCCCTTAACAGATCCACCTTAGAAACTTGACAGGTAAAACAGATTCTTGACTCAAGTCTTGTGGCCACCCATTGCCTGGAATAATTCACACACTATTGCAACTGATTATACAAAGAAAAGCTTGTATGGGAAAGGTTCATAATCAACAACTGGAAATAGCCAATCTAATTAGCATGCATGTTACTCTACCGTTGTTATTTTATGACAGAGGTTCTCACATTCTTTACAGCACAAACTTGTTTTGCACTTCTTGACAGCTTCTGAGAAAAGTGAAATTGAAAGCTTCTTGGAGAGTTCCATCTAATAAATAACTTCTGTATCAACAGAAAATGGGTGTAGGAGCCACAGTGCGTCATCCAATAATTTTGTATCTATGAGCCTTGATGCGCAGTGGCAAAACTGCTCTACTCCAGCAAAAACTCTACTGATGACCTGTGTCTAATCCCAGGGAGCAGGCTCAAGGTTCACTCAGCTTTCCATCCTTCCAAGGTTGGTAAATCGAATACCCAGCTGGCAGGGCGGGGACAATGTGCAGCCTGCGTCATTAAATTGTAAACAGCCCAGAGAGAGTGCTTTAAGCACTATGAGGCAGTATATAAGCAGCACACTTTGCTTTTTTATCTAGATTATCTCTCCTCCAGCCCCATATTTCATCCCTTATGTGGAGCTATGTCTAGGATAAACAGCCTTCTCCATTATTTCACCATGATCTCTCCCCTCCATCTGCTCTCTTCTCCTTTCACCTCACATTTCAGGTTTGCAGTTCATCTCAGGAACTATCATGATCAAATTACTTTCCACTTCTATCCATGCATTAATGAACGCAAGCTGCCATACATAGCATGCAGCATGTTAATGGACAACAACAGGGGGACAGAGGAACGAAGCAAATATGTACTCTTCCAGAAAAGTGACTTTGCTGAGATTGCTGTCAAGGTTGAGAAGGAATCAGGTGAGAAATAGATGTTCAGAGCACAGTCATGGCTAATGAGTGAATAATTTTTTCTCTCCCTGTACCTAGGTTGAGCCAAGTGCTAGGAACCCTGCTTGCCAGACGAGAGGCCTTATTTTGAAAGTGTCTTCTATTTAAAGGGCCACCCAGTCCAAGTCTGATTTCAAGACCATAAAAAAGGGAAGTTTTAATTGCCCCAGTACAGATACATCCTGAGCCACAGAATAAAAAGGTACAAAGGTCAACTAGTAAACAGGTGATATTTCCATACTCAGCTAAGATGGACTGGAATTCTGTTTCACTTCCTTTAAAAAAAAATATTTCCATTTCTTTGGCCCAATTCCAATATTGCAAAAGAGCAGATACATCAGCAGCGGCTGTTCAATGCAAATCTATGCCCCTCCTTTTGGTAAATGGGTTGGTGTGTGTGATCTAGACTCGGTGTGGTTTCCCAGGGTTTTTAATGCTTAGGTGAGTGAAAATGTGCTCATGATTAAGCAACCCAAAGAACAATCTCTCTCGATGTGAACCTTTTAAAAGAAAAGTTTGAAAGTATCAACCACAAAGCTGTTCCAACAGGTATCTTTATTTTGTGTTAATGCATGGAATAACTTAATAAATGCACTCCCGTTGTGGGGAATCTCCCAAGGTTGAAAAGTAGAAAAGCGTACACAAACAAGCTGATTGTACAATTTATCTCTCACTGATACATAATTAATACGTCTTCTTTTGAAAAATATATCTTGCATTTTTTTTTTGGTCTCTATCACAATAATCAAATATCAGTTTCAAGTTCCTTTTTTTTCCCCTGTTCCTGACAGTGACTTGGACAGGCTTGCTGGAAAAACTTCAGATCTGCTAGCACAAAAGTCATTTCTCTGAAGATTAAGCACAATTGCTCTTAATATTACGCGAGGCTTAATTATAGTTATATGATTGCTTAAATATTTGTTCACACAGTCCCTCGTCAGCAAAACACATTTCACAATATCTGATAGCTCAGATATTGATAGATATCTGATAGCTCAGATAGATTCTCAGCTCTTTCTTTAGGCATCCATCAATGGCAAACGTATCCTGAACTATCGTCATAGTCTTCCTCCTCATACTGTCACGACTGTGATAGTCACAGGACGCATGAAATCATATGATATACACATTGACGTGAGTTGCTTCCCCCCCTCTCTTTTACCTCTTTTCTGTCAAATTTAAATTTCATAGCGTGAGTTTTGCTGCCTCCAAGAAACAGCAGTTTTTCACTCCAATGGGAATCTTGGGAAAATGGCAAACTTCTTTTAAAAGAAGCTTATGATGGAGGGAGGAGAGAAGGAAACTACCGAATCGAGAAGAGCATCCTTTGAACCTGGCAGATGATGGGCAGCCCAGTTGCCACGGGAGGAGGGACAGAATGAGTACAAATTCAAAGGGCTTGTTTCAACATGACCAGGCAATTTTAAATTGTTAAACATTATTAAATTATTACTACACTACACTTGAGCTTAGCCGAAAGGCCGAGAAGCGAGTCCTGAGCAGCTTTGATTCTTGTCATGAATGGAAGAGGTGGAAACAGAGGCTTAAATCTAAATCTCTCCACTCTTTTCTCTGTCCAGTTCACCTTGGATTTTGCTTTCCTTCTGCCACAACTCTTCCAGTTCTGCTTCTTCCAAACAACCTCCTCTTCCTTCCCCTATTCAAACTCAAGCACATTTTTTTCCCACCTGTCTGACTTCTCCTCCTCCCCCTGCCTGGAAATTCCTGGCCATTCTTCCTAGCCGTTCCCCTGGTGCTGGACATTTCTTGCACAGCACCACCGGGGGACATTCTGCATCCAGTACAGAAAAGCATTTCCATGAGTGGATTTCCTGTGTTGGCTTTGGCGTATTTCAAAGGCCCACCAGTTGTGTCTTTGGCAACATACAAGCTTATTTAACTTCACCGTTAAAAGCCAAATGATTTGCTCCTTAAAAAATCTTCTAGTTTAGCTCACCCGATGTTGGACTTTTCTTGCAGAGCTCCACTGAAGGCACTCTGGATCTGGTACGGAAGAGGAATCCCTGCATTTCCATGAGTAGATTTCCTGTGTTGGCTTTGGCCAACAATCAGAAACAATATCAGTAACATCTCTCCTTTTTTCAGGACTAGCAAAGAAACTTCCTTTTTGTACAATAAGAAGTGTACTTAGACACACAAAAGCTTACTATTACTGGTAAATTGTTTCAACCAACTAACCCAGCCGCCCGCTACATTACTTTTCCCCCTTTCCCACGGGCTTCATATCCCCCCCCCCCCCCCAGTATTCTGGCAGCCTCTACTCTTTCTAACCAAGACTTGACAAAAATAAAAATACAAATGGGAGACAGTACATTCACTGATGGCACATTTTTGACATATTGTTCTTAATGGTCTTTGATGCAAACTCTTGTGGTATTTTTTATTTATATGCGCCCATTTATGAAGAGGGGACGTGGTGGCTGCGGGTTAAACCGCAGAAGCCTCTGTGCTGCAAGGTCAGAAGACCAGCAGTCGTAAGATCGAATCCATGCGACGGAGTGAGTTCCTGTCGCTTGTCCCAGCTCCTGCCAACCTAGCAGTTCGAAAGCATGCAAATGCAAGTAGATAAATAGGTACCACCACAGTGGGAAGGTAACGGTGTTCCGTGTCTAGTCGCGCTGGCCACATGACCATGGAAACTGTCTACGGACAAACGCTGGCTCTACGGCTTGGAGATGGGGATGAGCACCGCGCCCTAGAGTCGGACACGACTGGACTAAAATGTCAAGGGGAACCTTTACCTTATTTATGAAGAAAATAACAGTGGCAGTAGATAACAGCAGAAGTATTACATTTGGTAATGACTTAAGAAACCTAAGCTTATACTCAGTCAATTTATATGGGTGTCTATCATGCGTATAAATTTTATCCCCGCTGTTTCCCTCTGTATTCTTGATTTGTAATGATTCTGTTCTAAAATACTGACTTTCAAATCTTCCACAGAGTGTCCTGGTAGATTGAAGTCGTTGGCAACAGATTATTTTCTGAGCCCCCATTTTGGCTACTAAATTTCCCTTTTCTGTTTCCTGACAGGACTTATATTCCGGTCAGAAGCCAACTCAAGGACGACAGATTTTATAGATTTCTGCTCCTTGCATCCTTTTAAAATAGACTGATATCTTCCCTTCTGTGAATCAGTAGAAGGTTGGATTGGAAACCACAGTCTAGGGGATACTTATTTCCCTCAACTTTTCTTAAAAGAAAGGTACACACTTCCTAAGTGTTTCTACCCAGGACTTGATATGGGCCTATTTTTTTAAAATAAATATCAAATTTATCTCACTTCCCCTGGTTAGAGTTATAGGTTAAGTGTTTTGGCTTTGTAGGTTAATATGAGCTTAGGTTGGGACTCCTATGTGCATTAGCTGTCTGGATAGTTCAATGGTTTAGCTTTCTGGTTGCAGAGCTAGAGGTTGGGAGTTCGATTCCACACTGTGCCTCCAGGATGAAGAGCCAGCCTGTGTGACCTTGGGTAAGCTGCACCGCCCCAGGGCTACCCCCAGAAGAAGGGAAGGGTGAACCACTTTGGAGTATTCTCTATTAGGGAAACCCTGAAACAGGTTGACATGAATCAGAATTGGCTTGGCAGCACATGATTATTATTATGTACATTGGATTTTACTTAAAGTATGTATTTCAGAGGCACACCAATTGTGTCTTTGGCAACATACAAGCTTATTTAACTCATCAGTTAAAAGCCTGGTAGTTAAGCGACTCAGTGTGATGTTGGTTTTAGCCCTCAGGATGGTTCCTGTTTTCTTATGATGGTTTGGCTGCATTATATTAGAGTACAGTCTGCCTGTGTCAGACTAGCAGGCCAATTCTCAGAACACTTACTCAGAAGTATCATTGCTTTGTACAAGTTTGCACAGGACGGATTCCACCCTAAGGATCTGCATAATTATCTTTCAGACAGTGGCTTCCCAGGCAGCTGAGAAAAGAGAGGCGGTGATAATCCATCAGCCTGGCTGCTTTTTCCTTGGGACATTTCTACATTACAAGTTTCAGTTGGTATAACAGAGATTCCTGCGTAGGGATGGAAAAAAGTTCCTTTGGATTTGTTAGTTTTGACAGATTTCAGTAGAAGCAGAAATATACCATTCCTGAGAATTTACATTTGCAAGTCTTATGTTTTAGAGTAGTGGTTCCCAACCTCGGGTCCCCAGATGTTCTTGGAGTACAACTCCCAGAAATCCTGGCCAGCACAGATGGATGTGAATTCCTTCTGGGAACTGCAGTCTAAGAACAACTGGGAACCCAAGGCTAGGAATGGCCGTTTTAGAGAAATGAAGTGCAATAAGCCCTTTTTCAAATGTGAGCAAATAAAATGCATACAGATGAAAAAAAATTATGAACAAATATTTACTGAGGCGAATACACACACTAGGAAAAAGGTGGAAAAGGTTCATGAATTGCCAAGCAGAAACAAATACAACAAAAAAGTCTTACAAGTTAGCTTGTCCTGAGCTTGGTAGATTGCATAATTCTGACCGGTGCCTCTCATGCTGTTTCTACGCCTCTGAATTTAAAACTCAATGGGACTCAAAGCTTGTCTTGATTTCTGTCACTAGAAGCGGATGAATCCTGGCAATGAGGCATCTGAACAGGCTTATCGCTTTGCCATCTCTGAGGACTGAATGGAAATAAATGGAGGTCTGTCTTCTGGGCATGCGAGATGGATGAATCGCAGCTCGTCTTCCATTCCATTCCACTACGCAAAAACATTGTCACGTTTTGTCATGGTGGCAATTCTCCTAATGCTCTCTGGCTAATCTTGAAGCACTAGCAGCTTCAAGATTCTATGGGAGCCTTTTTTTTTTTTTTTTTTTTTTGGTGGCCAGAGGGAAATGAGCAGGATTGGGTCCAGATTTATGCAGGGCCGTTGCAGCACATTGTCTGTAAGGTAAAAGGTAAAGGTTCCCCTTGACCTTTAGTCCAGTCGTGTCCGACTCTAGGGGGCGGTGCTCATCCCCATCTCCAAGCCGTAGAGCCAGCGTTTGTCCGTAGACAGTTTCCATCACCCATCTGACCAATGGCCACTCTGGCCGGTTCACATGCAATCAAACAGCATAAAAAATAGACAAAGTACATTAAATGAATATGGTAATTCATTCCTTCTCAGCCATTGCCAAGAAAGCCCAGTTTCTTGCTCTCTCCTTCTGGGCCTCCCTCAGGGTTTGCACCCTCGGTCGTTCCTCCCAGCCTGGGAGGAACAAGTGGGATGGGTAGTCCCTGCTGGGCATAGCTGTTCTGCTATGTATTGAGGTCCCAAACCGTTTAGGGCTTGATATGATAGAACCATCACCTTGAAGCTGATCCAGAAGCAGACAGGCAACCCATGTAGGTCGCCCAGGATTGGGGAGATGTAGTGGAATTTATTTATTCCTGTTATTAACCTGGCCGCCCTATTCTGGACCTGCTGAAGCTTTTGTATCAGTCTCAGGGGCAGCCCCACCTAGCGTGCATTGCAGTAATCTGTTCTTGACATTGCCAGAGCGTGGACCAGCATGGTTGAGGGACCTGGTGTCAAGGCAGGGATGCAGTTGAGCAATCCACCTAAGATGGAAATAGGTGGGACCTGACCACAGATGCTATCTGAGATTCCATAGACAGTCCTGGGTCCAGATGGACACCCAGACGGCGAACCTCATATTTAGCAGAGAGGGCAGTTTTCCACCCAAAGGTAAGGCGAACCTCCAACCCACAGACAGCCGGAACACCCATCCAGAGGACGTCAGTCTCGTCCGGATTCAAATTCAGGTGGTTGCCCCTATCCATTCCAAGACCACCTCCAGGCAGCACTTAAGGGACAGGATGGCATCCACTGCAGAAGGATGGAAGGAGAGGTGGAGTTGGGCGTCACCTGCATATTGGTGACATGAAAGTCCAAATCTCTGGATGACCTTTCCCAGCAGTCTCATATAGATATTAAACAACAGGGAGGAGATAATCAATCCCTGGGGGGACTCCACTGTTTAGTGTCCAGGAGAGAGAAAGCATCTCACCCAGCTGCACTCTCTGGGGACAGTCCGTTAGGAAGGATCGGAGCCAAGACAAAGCCAGACCTCCAATTTCTAACCCCGAGAACCTCCCCAGGAGGATACTGTGGTCAACGGTATCAAAGGCGGCTGAGAGATCAAGGAGGACCAGTAGGGGCACATTGCCCCTATCAGCCTCCCTCAGAAGGTCATCTTACAGGGCAATCAATGCCATCTCCGTGCCATGACGTGACCTCAATCCAGACTGGAATGAGTCAAAGGGGCTGGTTTCATCCAAGAGTGCTTGAAGCTGATCAGCCACCACCCTCTCCACCAGCTGGCTTAAGAACAGAATATTGGCAACAGGCCTGTAGTTATTTCAGTCATCTGCCACCAAATTATATATTTTTTTTTCTGGATGAGTCAGATTCAGGTCTCCTTGAGGGTGTCCAACAGGGCACATGGCCGGTTGCCCGTGATCCTGCACTCTTGGTCAGTGCGCAGTTCCCACAGTGCGCATGCTTTTACATAGAAGGTATAACTAGAAAAACTGGCTGGCAATCCGAACTTCCCAAGAAGCTTGATTTTTATCAGTGCTTGAGCGTGAAGGAATCTGGGCATGCTCCTGCACTTTTCCAGCCTGTGCTCCATTCTTGTTGCTTCATTCCAGGGAGAGCCAGCGAAGTGAGATGGCTTCCCCTCACTTTTCTTTCCTGGATCAGCCACTGTCCATTCTAGGAGGCCTCATAGTTCTTTGGCTGATTCTGAAAGCTCTTTGGGATTTGGGCCACATCGTGAGGGTCTTCCTGCTATCTGAGGTGTGGAAAGGGGTTGACCTAAACCAATATGGATCCTGGGCAGGTTCGTATTACACTTCTATGTTTGCCGTGGTGGATAGCTCAGTGGTTTAGGCATAGATTTCAATTTACCACTAGACCTCCTTGATGATCCACAGGGTCACTTCCAAGCTCTGCAGTTCTAAGATTATTATTGAACTGCTGGATAGCTCAGTGGTTTAGGTCTCTGGCTGTGGTTGAGAGTTCGATTCCCCACTGTGGCTCCTTGACAGGGTCTCGACTCGATGATCCATGGGGTCCCTTCCAGCTTGGCACTTCTAAGATTATGTTCCTGCTTCCTTCCTTCCTTCCCTAGTCTTACCTTAGAGTTACCAAGCAGGAGGTTGTCCACTGAGTAAGGCTACAGCTTTCCACCCTTTAAGAGCACATTCTAATCAATTAAAACTCTTCATTAATGCAAGATACACAGATCTGTTGGGCAATTTAAAAAATAATAATCTGGTATTTCTAAATGATTTCCAGAAGTTTGTTTGCTACGTTGTGACACGGGAAGTAAAGAGGGTTGCAGGGCAGAATGGAACTCACGGGTTTTGAACCCATGGAAAAGTGGGTATTCAGTTATGTTTCTGCCCCCCTTCACCCCATTGAGGAACTACAATGAGATGAGGTGTATTTTGCTGGGTTTCCTAAGGTACTTCGGGACTCCATGTGCTGTCAGTTGAATGCTTTGTGTGTCTTTTCCAGCTTAAAATAGACTTTTTCAAAAGCATATAGAAATACAAGCAAAAGTGATAGACTCGTAAAAAAGCAGTTATTCCATCTTTTCCATCTTGATATGTGATTAGCAGTAGGAAAACTCCTTTATTGGTTCTCCATTCATTTAATCTCCAGGCGTCGCTCATACCACGCACAAAGCTGCAATCTGGGTGGGAAAGGGAGGTACTGAGCATTCTTTGATATGGTTTATAAGCACACACGGCTGGCAACCGCTGCCTCTGGTGCAGCAAAACAGATGGCAGCCACCTTTTAGTGCAAGACATTTAGCACAAAGTGTGTGTGTGTGTGCCTTTGCGTGTCCAGTCACACAAAGGCACAGGGCACAGCTGCTGAGTCTGCTGGTGCCTTCCTTTATATTTTACACAGTGTCCACCTGTCCTCCTATCGTGCACAAACAATTAACAGGTATGGAACAACCAAATATGATTGCCTCCAAATAGATAAGGAGATATGTCTTCTTCTGGAGTAGACTACATCCGTATGGATTTCCTATGTATGATATGGCCACGATGACCCATGCCTTAGTTACATGCTGGCTGGATTACTGGAACATGCTCTACGTGGGGCTGCTTTTGGAAAGCATTTGGAAACTTCACTGGGTGAAGGTAGATTGCAGCTAGATTGTTAACGAGGGCTGCTTACGGGGACCACATAACCTTTCCGTTACAGCAGCTCCATGGGCTGCCAATCCCTTTCTAGGCACAATTCAAAGTGCTGCCTTTTAACTTGTAAAGCCCTAAATGGCTTTGGTCCAAGCGATCCCAAGGACCACGTCTCCCTTGATGAGTCTGCTCGGGTGTTAACATCATCAGGGAAGGCCTTTCTCTTGGTCCCACCACCTTCACAGATGCAATTGGTGGGTACACAGGAGAGGGCCTTCTCTGTGGCTGCTCCCAGAGACTTTGGAACTCCCTCCCACTGGATGCCAGGCTGGCTGTCCTTCCGCAAGCAGGCAAAGACCTGTCTCTTCAGGCAAGCTTTCCCTTAATGACTGGCTGCCTGAGTTGGGTTTTACTGTTTTGAATCTCTTTTAGTGTTGCTTATGTTTTTTTTAGTATTGTGTTTGTTTGATTCTTTTTAGCATTTGCATACTTACCGTTGTTAGCTTTAAACAATGTCTTTTAACGATGTAAGCTACCATGGATCCTTTTAAGGAGAGAGGTGGAATTAAAAGATTTTAAATAAATAGATATCCTCTTGTCTTTGTAGTGGTTACTGGAGCCACAGCTGGTATCGGAAAAGCCTACGCCCATGAGGTAGGTCAACCATGCAAGTCTCTTACAATGGTCCTTCAAGGATGTATTAAATATTCTTGATCAATAACCCATCATTAGAAGAAGGAATTCCTTAGCAGCCAAATAACATCAACGTGTGACAGCTTCTCTCGTGGGTTTTGGAGATTAGCCTGCTTTATAGTCTGAATTGAGGTGGGTTTCTGGGAGCAAAGCATGTCCTCTGGGACAAATTTACAGTTTTGGGTAATCCTTGCACACTTTGACTGTTGCTAATTTGTTGCATCCCGTGGATCGTTTGACCTTGTTCTTCATCCTTGCCTCTCAGCTTGCCAAGAGAGGCTTCAACGTGGTTCTCATCAGCCGCTCTCTAGAAAAACTGAATCAGGTGGCTGCTGAAATTGGTAAGTGGGGACAAGCTAGACCAGCTGGCATTGAGTAGGGGACATTCTATTTGAATTGCAAGATCTTGAGAAGATTCTTGTGGCAGAACTGGGGGCTTTGGTTCACAGCAACCTGAAAAACGACATCCGTTGGAAGCCACATAAGCTATAGAAATAGATTTGTTCTATAGCAGTGGTTCCCAACCTTGGGTCTCCAGATGTTCTTGGACTACAACTCTTAGAAATCCTGGCCAGCACAGCTTTTGGTGAAGGCTTCTGGGAATTTTAGTCCAAGAATATCTGGGGACCCAAGGTTGGGAACCATTGGCTTAGAGCAGTGGTTCCCAACTTTGAGTAACCCAGGTGTTCCCGGACTACAACTCCCAGCAATCCAGGCCAGCACAGGTAGTGATGAAGGCTTCTGGGAGTTTTAGTCCACAAGTTTCCAGCTTCTGTGGCTTCCAATGGGTGTCGTTTTTCAGCTTGCTGTGAACCAAAGCCCCCAGTCCTGCAATAAAGTTTCCACTTTGTTTCCAACTTCTGGGTCGTGATCCCCAAGGGGGTTACAAAGTGTTTTCTGGGGGGAGGTCATGGTGGTTGTTTTTAGTTGCAATCATTTTTATAGGAAATCTCACAATGGAGCTTTTCAATACTTAATAATTTCAACATTGGCTACACTGCAATATTCAAAAGGAATCTGTCTGAGAGTTTTCATAGCGGGAGTCAAGAACCTCTGGCATCCCCAAGCCGTTGGCGCAGCTACTAATCGACGAAACATATGTGCCAATCCTGTCACAGAGTGGGCGGTTGCTGATGGATATCACGAAACAATGTGCTTTCTATTTTTAGTGTGTTTTCTTTACCCCATTAAAAATTCATTTTTATGCAAATATGGTGGGGTTACTTGGGTATTATAGAAGTGGTTCACAACTTTAAAAGTTTGAGAAACACTGTTTTAATACAAGAACATCTGGAGACCCAAGGTTGGGAACCACTGGTTTAAATGAAATGTACATTATTCAAAGCATCGGTTCTTTGTGTGTCTCTTGCTTCTAAACTTTCCTGGTAGCAGCCAGAGAAGCAGCAGGCACTGCCTGCAGTGCGGTTCGAAGAAGTGGGCCCTATCCTTTCTTCCCACATATGACACTTCCCCTCTGATATTCGTAAGAATGTGTTTGTCTCACAAGGGAGCTAACATGTCTTTCTGCCTTTGGTTCCCAGAGGAGCAGCATGGCCGAAGAACCAAGGTGATCAAGGCAGATTTTACCCATGGCTCAGAAATCTATGAGCCCATGCGGGCTGCACTGCAGGGCTTGGAGATTGGCGTCCTAGGTAGGTGTCCACACCTGCTCAACACCTGCTCTGCATCGATTTTAGAGAAAGTTACAAAACTAAGATTATATACAACCTGTTCAAGAAGCATTTCAGTGTTTTTTTAAGTCTGCATGCTTTATGTGAATGCCACTCCCTGCATTTGTGAGAAATCTGCATTTTAGCTTGAAAGCAACTTAGTGGCAAGAAGGAAGCTGAAGGCTGTTGCTTTATGCAAAAGGAACTGGAAGGCACAGGAGTGGAAGGGTTATGAAGTCCCAGACTACAAAAACTGCCTGTCTGTTGAACTGTGGAACTTCTGTCCAGCACACCAAACTTGTGTCTTTTTTCATACTTACTGGTACTTGGGGGCAACTACACAGTGGGGAAAATACTGTTGGATCTGCTACGATCCACATTGTTTGAAATCAGTTTTCTGAAATTGCTTTTAGCCACCTAGATGGCAAAGGATTTGCTGGAATCAGCAGGGGCAGACAGCTCGGTTTGCACCGCAGTAGCTGCACATCTGACAAGGTGCTAATTGGCAATTTCCACCTTTTTTTTAAAATCAGTTTTCCTGAAGTGACCTACCTATACAGGGTTCCACCACTGCCTTAAAAGCCTTGTAAAAGAAACTGTTTGCCTCAGTTGTGGGGAACTGATACCCTCATGAGCGCCCCTTTGCCTTAGGCTCAGACAATCACTCTGGCAGAAAGCAGACAAAAGTGATGTCAACTCACTCAGAACAAATTTAAGCCACCTCTGTTGGCTGAATAAAAAAATAAATAAAAAACTGCTCAAAAAAGATGATCCCACTGGGCTTCTCCACATTGAACTTTATGTTGTATAGCCATTGGGTTTTCAGCTGAATTATATCAATGGCAAGGTAAATGGCTGATATAGTCTTAATCAGATGACAAGCAGACGTTTATCTTTGCAAAAAATACCGTGAGGCAAATATTCTCCTTAGGCATTGTAGACATTCAGCTCAGATTACTGTTGTTCCACTTGCCATCTTGTGGAGGAATATTGTTTAATCCCTGGGGCATGAATGGAATGGCTTGAACCGTGATTCCAATGCATTCCAGTTGATCAAAAGTTTGCTCTTTGTTACCAGCTTCTTGGTTTCTCATCAGTGGTGGAGAGAAGAGGTAGCAGATAGATGTTGAATCTTGTGTTCTATTCTGCTGTTCATGTAATTATGTGCATTTTGGTTTCGCCACAGTGAATAATGTGGGTACAATGCTGGAGAAGCTAACCCATTTTCTGAGGATCCCCGATGGCAATAAGGTGATTTTACTCTTAGCTATATTGCTGGTTGGAGATGTCTCCTCCTCAGATGCTCCATGCACTTGGTCAGAGGTAGATGCGTGCAGATCTGTGGGTTTTTTCAGTCTAAAACACATCTCTGCACTCCTCTAGGCAATGCCAAATTAGTCAATCCAGTTAACATGTCATTAGAAGCCGTGTTCCCTTAAGAGAGAAAAAGACTGTCAATTTATTCTAACTCAAGCACATCTCAGTCTGCATGTGGCAAATTAACATGCTTTTGTTTTGAGGGAAGCATATCTTTGTACACCTGCAATCTCAGGCATGTAGAACTGGAATGTTTGCATGTCTTGAAGGGAGGGAATATGCATCTGCCTTGACATGTGATCTAACCCTCAGGTTATCGCTTGCTTCCCATCCCAAACATTATCACAGATAGCAGATGTTGGATAGAACTGAAGTGCAAGCATAAAGTCCGGGCAGCTATCAGGAAAAGGCTGTAAAGCAGCCAAGCCTGAGGGAGGTTGAAGGAGAGAACTTGGTTGTCTAGAACTTTGTAGAACTCCTTCCAGTCTCTCATTTGAGAGGTAATCAGATGTGGTTTTTTTTTACCCCTTTTGTTTTAGCACGTGAATGACTTTGTGAACTGCAACATGCTCTCTGTGGTGAAGGTAGGTGCAGCCAAATTAGATGCTGAGCATGTGAGCTTTTCAGCTTCAGTAAGGTGACCATTTTCTGGAATTCTGAGGAAATAAAATAAGAAGTTTGGTAGAAGTCGCCTTCCGTTGGCTCAGTCACACTGGCCATTTGGTGTGATTTCATTTCTGGCTTCATATACATCAGTGTGGACTCATGTGGCATATAAACCGCTGTGCATGTTCACTGGACCCTCAGTTTACTTTGTTTTATTTCTGGAACTTAAAACCAATTTGGGAGGCGACACTGACAAAATCTACTCCATTTCCATTCTGTTTTATGACTAAGCTGTTCCAAATACTTTGATTGATTGATTGATTTTGCTACCTCCCCAAAAAATCATTAAATCAATTTTTTTGCGTTCGTTTGTTAAACTTCAGTAGGCAATATGGAAAAATGGAGCATAGCACATGGTTTATGTCCGGTATCTTGCTTTCAGGGTGCTTTGTATCTCTAAATACACTAGGTGGAGGGTTTCTCCACATTGACGATCACCACCAACTATAGACAAAAATAACCATGGCCACAACAAAGTAAGCAATGTATAAAATGGATTTTTAAAAAAAGGGGGGGGGGAGATGGGGAGAAGCGTGGTGCCTATGTCGTCCCCATTCTGACCCAAATCAATATAGACACTTATTAAATCGACAGGAACATTCATATATAGAAAACCAAATTGAATTGAAGCGATTTACGGATCGAGATATTTTAAAAACCCTCTGAGGAGCAGGTGAAACAAAACTTGCTTTTGTAGCCAAATAAACCGCTTTGGCACATGCATCATGTGCCTGGGAACTTTTAAATCAATTTAAATAATGCTAAAATGCGGCTCTGGTTGGTTGGTTGGTTGGTTCATTCATTCAATTTATATAGCACCCATCTGGCCAAAGGCCGCTCGGGTTCGTTCACAACATAGAACAACAATAAACAAATCATAAAGTCATGAAAAAACTCACTTATAAAAAACCTGCACTATAACAGTGATCAAACAATTAAAATTGGCCAGTGTGACCACAGCCTGTATTTTTTGTTTTTATAGTATTGTTTATGTGCTTTAAAAAAGATCAAGTTGTTCTGCTTATTGACTGGTTTGATTTGTGCCCTGCTGTTAATCAGGAAAGCTATGAACACTGTTTCCTCATCATATCTGACTGTTTCCTCTTTCCAGTCTAGGCTCCCCTGGCTGCTCTTACAGTGACTAAAGGGGTATCTTAATTTTCTGCAAAAGCCCAGAGCATCTAAATGCTTCCATAAAAGGTTTCAATTATCCTTATGTTATGATTATATCTGAGTCCCTCCGAGGGAGATTTCCAAGCATAAGAAAAAGGAGCAGAGGAAAAAAGATAAATTTGTTCTATAGCAGTGGTTCCCAACCTTGGGTTCCCAGATGTTCTTGGACTACAACTCCCAGAAATCCTGGCCAGCACAGCTTTTGGTGAAGGCTTCTGGGAGTTTTAGTCCAAGAATATCTGGGGACCCATGGTTGGGAGCCACTGGTCTAGAGAGCAGGACATGTTCAAATACCTAAAGAGAGTAGAGGTAGATGAGTAAGCACCCCAGGAAATGTTTTGATGGGAAGGAGATAAACACAGAGAGATGGGGTAGATGAAAAATCTGTGGGAAGCTCAAAGTAAGGAAAGGAAGCTACTGATAAAGATGTCCACTGCTTAATAACTTCAAGTGGCTCTTCTGGATCATTTCAGAACAGATTAAGGAGACTCACCTCTTCTTTTTATTCTTTTGTTCTGGTGGTCAAAAACGGCAGCCAAGCACTGGAGATGGTGAAAGAACCGAGCTGGAGGCCTCATTTCCTGTTACTTACTCTGTTTCATTTGCCCTTTTCTTCATAGATGACGCAGATCATCCTTCCTCAGATGGTTTCCAGGTGAGCGACAAGGAAGGAAGGAACCCCCATCGATATTATTAAAGCTTTGGTGGAATCTTCTGCCTTAGTAGATACTTAAAGAAGTAACTAGAGTTGGGAAAAGATGGGAAGGAAGAGTCCTTCCCAAATGTTATTTAGACAAACAAAGCCTTCTTCGACCACCACCTCAACCCCAACTCTGTTATTTTGCCAATGCCAGGCTTACTAACATGGTCACCCCTCTGAAGTCATTAAGTGGGAGATGGATCTTAGCTTGGACTTTTTCCCCCCGTGAAAAGCCAAGGCTGTCTTTCTTTATAGGAAGAAGGGGATTGTTATCAATATGTCATCAGTCCTTGGCCGGCGACCCTACCCAATGCTTTTGATGTACTCTGCAAGCAAGGTGAGGGGAATGTGCACCTCTGTAATCTTAAACCATCACAGACAAGCTACATGTTACTCTTGCTGCCTAGAGCTGCCTGTTCTGAATTTCGAAGGCATCTTCCCGACAAGTAAAGGAAGCTGGGGAAGGTTGCGGTAAACTGTTCCCATCTTTCTGGTTTCATCACTTCCCCCGATCAGGCAACACAAGGCAGATCGTCGGGGGGGGGGGGGGGACGGAAAAAGAAGAAAGCCAGACATTCTCATTGTTTCCCCCTTAGGAACATACATCTTCCCTTATTTGGTTATCACAGATGAGAAGCAAAAAATAAATCGGATATTATCTCCTCACTGGGTGAGAATCTGGGTGAGGTTTTGGGCTTTCTTTCTTCATTTTTGGCCCTTTCTGTTGTACATTTGTGCAAAAACGCTGATGAAACCATACCTTCTGTGAAGGAATCAAGGTTTTTGTACAAAAAACAAAAAACTAAAACCACAGGGTTTTGCTTTGTTTTGCTAATGTTGCTGATTATGAAGAAAAGGACTGTTGTTTTTTTATCTCATGTAGGAGCAAAAAAAAAAATCTCCCTGTGGTTTTGTGGTGAGGCACCTTAAGGTGTCTTTTTTGTCAAGAGAAGACAATTCACAGATTTTGGCTACATCTTTATCCTTTTTCTCTATCAGCAGAACATCAGCCCTCTGTTTCTCAGCAGGAAACCTTTATAAGTTGGAAAAGCCATACACACGGTCCTGCTTTTCTACATTCTAAGAGTAACATTAGCCATTCCAAAAGCAGTGTGTATAATGTTCTTTTTATTTCAAGAAACAATGCAGTATTCATTATTCTTTTGGTTTAACATTAGAGGTTACTTGGAAAGCACTAAGCAGTAAAAAGTTAATTTTTACTGCTTAGTGCTGCATGGAGTTGGATACCGTCAAGATGCCTTCTGAAATTGAGCCGCATTTGCTTTGACATGTTTTCCTACCTGAATTTTAGGCATTCAGCGATTTCTTCTCACAAGCTCTGGAGGTGGAATACGGCCCTAAAGGCATCATCGTGCAGGTGATGTGAGCTGACCTGCTTTTTCTTAATTTTCTTTAGGCAGAAACGGGTGTTATAGATAACCCATTATTAGAGCTGGAAGCGTCACAAGTTAGTGTGACATGATTCAGGCACACTTTTGTGGTTGAGAAAACAACTTGTGAAGGAATCCCGTGTTTAGGTCCTGAAGACCAATCACAAAGTTACTTATTTACTTAGTGCCGCGTGGAATTGGATATGGTAAGGGTGCCTTCTGAACTGGGAAGCCCTATTCAGGAATTACATCTGGAAATGTGATGAGGGCTGAGTGGGCACACTCATAAGCCACATTCTCCATATCTCCACCCTGCCTGGGAGTAGCTCAGGCTTTTAGGGTGGGCTCCTGTCCTGATCAAATAGTTCTGTAAATGTTTCTTCATAGTGGACTGGCCACATTCTGTCTGTATTCAGGTCTCAGAGCAATCTTCAGACCCAGAAGGGAATAGGGTGTGTAACATCATCCTTCAAGAAGTGACCCTCACTATTACGAAGGCCCTGGATTACCAGCAGCAGGGTAGAACAGACCCCTGCATTTATTATCTACTTCTTTCCTTGATGACAGTTGTTGTTAAAAAGAGCCATCATAATTTGAACTATATTTCACCGATAGGCTCAGGTTAAAATAAAGGGTTCGTTCCTAAGGGGGGGAAAACAAGTCTTATAATTAGCAAATAATTATCTCTCCTCCACATTGACCTCCACTCTTCTCTTCTGTCCTCCATGACTTTCTCCATTCTCCCTCCCACCTCGGCTCCCTCCTTCACCTTCTACTCTCTTCTCTCCTCCTACCTCTGTTCTGAATTGCCTTCTCCTCCGCTCCCCTGTGGTTTAAATTTCCACTTGCCTTAAAATATCCTGCTGTTGCACTTGGTGACCTACATACACAGGTGCTTCTTGCAGTGGTTGTAAAAATGAGTTTTGGTTGCCCGTGGGGAAACTCACAGATCACTGTTTGAAAGATGGTATGTAGAAGGTCATAACATAAGCCATTGTAAGGGAGGGGTTACCTTCAATTCCATATCAGATAAAGTCTAAGAGCTTAGCTTGCTTCTCTTTCTAGTTTCACAGAACATAATGTTTAGTTTCCAGGGTCTAGCTTCAAGCTTCTGATCTCAAAATGGTGAGTTGGGCAGTATAACTCTGAAGGGAAAGATTCAAGAATGGCTATTTACACCTCTTATAATATTATTTCCTTTACAGAGTGTTCTACCCATGTATGTTGACACCAATATGACTAGGAACTTCAATGGATTCTGTGTGATGTCACCCAAGGCGTTTGTCCACCAAGCCTTGAACACAGTGGGCATCACCAACCGAACGGCTGGCTGCCTCAGCCATGCCATTCTGGTAAGTCCAGACCATGTTGAGATGAGTTCTTGGCTGCAGAAGAGCCCTCATTATTTATTTCCACGTTATAAAGATTATAATCTTTGACTGAAATCCTCTGGCTTAGTTTAATAAATCATTAACTGCAGTAGTCTCATTGATTCAATAGAAATTAGTGGAAAATTGACTCATCAAATCTCTGCTTTTTCAATGGGCCTACTCTAGTTGTGACTTAATACGCTAAGCAACAAGATTTCAATTTTTAGATGATGATGATGATGACGATGACGGTGATGATGATATGCCACCAAATCAATTCTGACTTATGGTGACCATTTTCAGGGTTTTCTAGGTAGAGAATACTCAGAAGTAGTTTGCCATTCCCTTCTTCTGGGTGTACCATGGGACTGTGTGTAGCTTGCCCAAGGTTACCTAGGCTGGCTCTTCTCCCAGGAGGCCTAGTGGGGGAATCGAACTCCTAGCCTCTGGCTCTCCAGCCAGATACCTAAGCCACTGAGCTACCCAGCCAGCTAGTCTTTATATATCAATCAATAAACAATTTTTGCAGTTAGCTAGATAGGCAATGGGCTTCAAAGGAAAAGGATCTGTGAGGTTCTAGTTGACTCTTATCTTAGTTTACCCAGATTTCTTCTTTTGAGCTTGATTAACTGGAGAAGTGGGCCAAAATGCACAGCAAAGATAAATGGGAAATTCTGCATTTAGAATCATTGGCAAAAGTACTAGATGGTACAAACTTGGCTTTTTCAGGATACCAACCTCTAGAACCAAGAGGTCCAAAGCGGAAGAAAAAGTATTTTGATTCAAATTAGGAGGCCTTCCTGTTCGTGGTTCCATCTCAAAGGATGGTGGACACATCTTCATTAGAATTTTTAAAGAAGAAAGATGTTTGAGATGATGCAGAAGTGAAGCGCCTACACTGGAATAAGGTTTAGCTAGAATTTTTTTAAGTGCCACTAAAGTCTTTTCCTTACTTCTCGGGCATCAAATTCTGAAATGGGAAGTGTGGGAATTCTGTAGTCTTAGAGCTCCATCTTGTGGCTGTAGGGTGATACAGCAGCCATATTTCTCATATAATTCTCTACGCATGTGCTAGAATGTCTGGAATGTAATGTGAAGATAACGACACGACGGACAATTGGTACTGAGTTGTTTTTATGCAAATATGCTTACTTAATAAATAGAGGTGCCTTTGGGGAAGAAAGCAGACATTTTCCTGCTGATTAACCGGTACCGAACTGTGTGAAAGAACAAGCTGTCTGCAGTGTATTTATTTCAGAGATCTCTCCCATAACAGTATTGGGCTGGATCCCAATATCTGGTGCCCCGTGTGAGGCAAAGCAACTCAAGCAACTCAGGAACGCGAGGCTCCTCTTCACGGCATTGGATCTAGGAACGGCAGAGCGACTGCGTTTCGAATCTATTCACCTCGCCCGGCAAGGGTTACAGCGCGCATACATCCTCTTGGATCCCGGTGAGTAGAGTGGTCCAACACAAGACACAATGGGCTCCTCATTGTCCGCCTCGCAACAACAGTATGTTGATGACTTATTTCACCTCCTTACTAAAAATGGCCACTCCACGACAAAAAAGGAGGTAGAAGACCTTGTTTTGGCCATTGATGACTTCTGTCCGTGGGTCCCGGAGAGTGGCACACTTGATTTGGAAAAATGGACAAAAATCGGAATGAATTTTCAGTGCCATCCAAAAATAAACTCCCGGGTTCTCTTTACTTGGTGCAAGGTCCGTGCTTGCCTGAAAGGACTGACTCCAAACAATATTTTATTCAATCAACTTGAGAGCGGGGGCACTACTAATAATTATCCGCCGCTCCCTCAAATTTTGCTACCTGCCACCACTTCTTGTTTGCCTACTGCCCCTCCAGCGCCACCGCTGCAATACGATGCCTACCACCGGCGCAAGCCACCAGACAAAGCAATGGACAATGACGACTCTGTTTTCCCTGATGAACACACTTCGACCCCTGTGTCTGCCCAATCTACACCCATTGCAGCCTCATTGACAGCCGCCCTATTAGACTCAGGGGCGTCTGCTCATCCCATGGTGTCAGCTTATCCCATAATACGTGGAACTCCAGGCGTGCCTGCCGTCCCTGCGGCTGGAGGAAATCCTGGGGTCCCCGGCATTCCAGCTGTGCCAGATCGATATGAGCCATTGCCAATGAAATTGATACGGGACTTATTGGAAAGTGTGAAATCCAATGGGCCTCATGCTCCTTACACAAAGGCTTTGTTGGAAAATTTGTCAGAGCAAAGGCTTACTCCAAATGATTGGAAGCTTGTTGTCCGTTCTCTGCTTCCCCCATCACAAAGCCTCCTGATGTTAGATGAAATGAGGCACTTGGCATTAGAGCAGGCAGAAAAGAATGCAAACGCCAACCCTGTCATCCTTGTTACTAGAGATCAGCTCATTGGAGACGGGTTGTTCTCCACTAATGCACAGCAACTTGCCCTAACAAATGTGGCTCTGGAGCAAACAGCTAAAATTGCCTTAAAGGCGTGGAGAAAAATTCCTGGACCTGGCACTGAGATTACTCCAGGCTTCGCGGCCATACGCCAAGGAGCGAAGGAGTCTTACTCTGACTTTGTCAGTCGCCTTATTACTGCCCTTGAACGACAGCTTGACAACCATAAGGCGCGTGGCATGCTAACTAAGCAGCTGGCTTTTGAGAACAGTAATGAAGACTGCCGAGCTGCGCTCACGCCCATATACAGTAAGCCGGAAAACGACAATTCAGGATATGTTGCGCGTTTGCCAAAACGTGGGATCCATTTCTCACAAAGCAGCAATGCTTGCAGCGGCGCAATACTCCATGAACCCGGCTAGATGTTCCACCATATCTGTACCTTGGGCATAAACTGTCAGAGACTGCTTCCATACCAAAATTACCACAAATAAAAATCCCATCTTCTTTTACCTTGGTGGAACTTCAGAGTTTGCTGGGGAATATTAATTGGGTTCGACCTTTCTTAGCCCTCTACACAAAGGATTTGTCTCCACTCTTCGCTGCTCTGGCTGGTCATGCTTCTCCAGCGGATATTATTCCTGTAACCCCGGAAATGAAGAATGCTCTACATCTTGTCTCCCACCGATTGAAGATTCAAGCCGTGGATCGCCTACCACCTAATACCTACAGTCTTTCTTGTGTTATTTTTTCAACATCACAATTGCCTACTGCTATCCTGTATGCTCCAGCTCAAAAAGATCGCCTTGCCATCATAGAATGGTTACATTTACCCCATACACCATCACGGAGATTATATCCTATAGTGGAAGCAGTGGCTGATCTATTTTGCAAAGCAAGACAAAGATGCTGCCAATTGACTGGTAGGGACATTGACTCTGTTTATTTTCCTTTTCCACAGGGGGACGTGGAGAAGCTGTTGCAAACTTCTGTGTCCTTTCAAGTAGCTTTTGCTGACTTTTTTGGAACAGTGCTTCCTAACCAGCCTAAGGACCAGCGTTTAACATTTCTATCTCTTGTTCCCTATACACTAATTACTTGTTTTGTAGGTCAACCATTGCCAAAAGCACGTACTGTGTTCACTGATGGTTCATCGTCTCGAGGAGTTGTCACATGGCAGGATGATGATGGAAAGTGGATTCCTCAGTTCACCTCTACACATACTTCAGCCCAGCGATCAGAACTCGCAGCAGTGATCTTGGCTTTTGAACTTTTTGCATGTGCAGAGTTTAACCTTGTTGTGGACACACAATATGTGTATAAACTGTTGCTTCATTTGCCATTTTCTTATCTGTCTCCATCAATAGATAAGGAACTGTATTGCATGTTTTCTCAGCTACAAGGTATTATACAGAATCGGACTCTTTCATGTTTTGTCTTTCACATTAGATCTCATTCAGGTCTCCCGGGATTCCTTGTCCAAGGTAATGAAGTTGCAGACTCTTTTCTTCGACAGCCTGCAAATATTTGTCATCTTTTTAATGATCCCATCGAGTCTCACCGCACTTTCCATCAGTCTGCTAAGGTGCTGCACAAGATGTTTTCCATTCCAATGTCTCAGGCAAGGGACATTATCACTGCCTGTCCTTCCTGCAGCACCTCTCCTTTGAATCTGCCTTTTGACACTGTAAATCCTCGGGGTGAACTTGCTAATGATTTGTGGCAAATGGATGTTACTCAAGTGCCTTTATTGGCCCCAATGTCTAAGTTGCATTTAACTGTTGATACTTTTTCAGGATTTGTTTGGGCTACGCCTCTTCGAGGTGAAACATCTCGTCATGTCATTCAACATTGCATCCGCACGATTGCAGTCATGGGTAAACCTAAGGTCCTCAAGACTGACAACGGACCTGCATACACTTCTTCAGCTTTCAAGGACTTTTGTATCCAATGGAACATTCAGTTAAAGCATGGTATTCCTTTCAATTCCACCGGTCAAGCCATTGTTGAGCGAGCTCATTTAACTTTTAAGTCTCTTTTGCAGAAACAGACTGCTGGAAAATCAGTTCCCGTGGGGGAGGTTCCTTTTGTTGTTGCCAGGGTTCTGTATACTCTAAATTTTCTGCTTTTTCCTCACAATAGGAACCATACTCCTGTTCAGCTTCATTTCAGATCTGAAGAACAACTCCCAAGACCATTGGTTTCCTATCGACAGCCACCTGATCCCACGTGGGCGGGGCCAGTTCCTTTAATCACTTGGGGAAGAGGATACGCTGCAGTTGCGTTGGAAAAAGGCGCTGTCTGGATTCCAGCTCGGTGTGTGAGACCATGGCGTGGATCGTCCTCCACGGATCACTTGGCATCTTCATAGAACTTTTGGGAATTCTCTTTGCGAACCTACAGTTTTTACCTTATGTTTGTGCCCCAGGCACTGGAGGCAATTCCTGGGTTCGACATGCTCATCATATGTTTAATGTTCATGGAAAAAATGTTACTCTTCTTTATGAATCACCTGTTTCTGTTGGTTCCATGAGTTTACTTCCTGGACTCATTTCTGACCCAGAATTGATTCTGGCTTCCTTGCAAAGTATTTCTGACCCTGGTCAATCAGAATTTCTCTTTCATGCTGTTCCCCCCAACTCCAGTATGTCTAAGCTCCGCTGGTTTAAATTTACAAGGTTTACTAGAGGTTTATGTTTCTGTTGCACACATACAGGCAACTGGAATAATAGAGTTCCAGGTTTCAATCGATCTGAAGCCAAATTTCGAAGCTTGAAAAATTATACAGCCTGTTCAGATACCTTTTGGCTGTCTGCTCAACAGGGAGGTAAATTTGGTTATTCTAATGTTTCCCATACTCCCAGCGGTCTTGTTAATGTGTCTATTGAACATTCTACTTTAGAGGATATTTATCCCTACTTTCCATTTTTGCAAGCCAATTTTTCTGGTCATGGCTCCATTTGTGGTCACATGTTTTTGAAAGACCCCAACTTATGGTTCTTTTTTGACACTTATGCTACTAATTATCATCCCGGTTATTTCTCTAGTGCCTGTGTTGGTATTGGCTTTTTAACCTTTCCTGTGCAAATCATTCACCCTTCGAGCACTATGATTAACAACGTTTCTCCTTCTACCACTCCTGCAATTTCTTCTACATTTTCTGCTATCTCTGATGTTCCTGTCTCATTAGGTGCCTCACGGAAGAAGCGATCTCCCACTTACAAAGGTGATGGGCCTTTAGGCTCACAGTGTAGCGATGAAGTTATAGTGGGCACTGCAATATCATCCTCCAATGCAGGCCGCATTGGAGGGGGTCTTGTCACTGGACTTTTGACTCTTGGATCCTATCCAGGGATCATTGCTCAAGAGAATAGACATAGTATAATAGGTTTGACATGTCGCTTGGAAAAAACTGTTAACGCTACTACACAACTTATACATGATTTGCAATTAGAGATAGAGGAGCTGCATCAAATACAGCTGCAACATCGCCTAGCTCTTGATTATTTGCTTGCTAGGTCTGGTACAGGTTTTTGCACAATTATTGGGTCCCAGTGTGCTGTTCGCTTTCATGATATGAATCGTTCTATTGAACATGCTTTGGCAGATTTACATGATACTATTAAGAATAACATTAATATTTCTCCTTGGGATAATTTTTGGAACTCTTTATGGTCCTGGATCCCCGGTTTCGGATGGTTGCGTACTTTTCTCATGTATCTCATTATTATTGCTGCGTTATTGATTGTCGCTTGTTGTTTCATTCAATGCATTCCCTCACTAATGAACGTTTTTGCAAATTGCTGTTCTAAATCTGTTAAGACTGCATCATTATCTGCTAAACAATTGTATCAAATCAAATATCATGTATTGCATTCTTATGACGATGAATATGACGCTTTTGTTCAACCACCATCTAATTAGCAGCTGCTTTCTCCTCCTAATGATGCTGATGAATACGATCCCTTCCTTCAACCCGCAGCTTTCAATAAAATCAAAACGGAGGGGATGTGGGAATTCTGTAGTCTTAGAGCTCCATCTTGTGGCTGTAGGGTGATACAGCAGCCATATTTCTCATATAATTCTCTACGCATGTGCTAGAATGTCTGGAATGTAATGTGAAGATAACGACACGACGGACAATTGGTACTGAGTTGTTTTTATGCAAATATGCTTACTTAATAAATAGAGGTGCCTTTGGGGAAGAAAGCAGACATTTTCCTGCTGATTAACCGGTACCGAACTGTGTGAAAGAACAAGCTGTCTGCAGTGTATTTATTTCAGAGATCTCTCCCATAACAGTATTGGGCTGGATCCCAATAGGGAAGTAAGAAAAGCTCGTGCAACGTATAGAAATGAGAACGTTGTAAACTCACCAACTATTAAATACGGCATGTTTGCACCATGAACCCACGTTAGATTTCAAATCATTTTAAGTACCATGGCTTTCCTCAGATGGATTTTTTTTTTTTTTGAGATAAATAACACTGATCCTTGGGTACAAAGGTTCCTCAAGGTTGTCTGGAGGAAAGGAAAAATGGCAGTGAAACTAGTTTCACCAAAGTTCATTAATTATTTTATATGCAATGGAAGAAAGTCACGGTTCAGTTTTACCCATTTTTTGGTGTATATTTGACTTCTATTTCAGACCTCCGTTTCTCACTGGATGTATCCGGAATGGTTCCACTTTTCATCTCTTGGAAGTTCTTTTCTTTTGTTTTTATCAAAGATGTTTTCCAAGTCCCACTAGCCCGTGTTTTGGAAGATTCTGTTGCCGTCTTAATTCTATTTGGGATTGTTTTCTATGGTGATGGAAGAAGAGGCAAAGGAGAGGGAGGACTCTAGCCAGAAAAATAGAGAGTACAATAGGACCCCCATATCTGTGGGGGAATCACTGCTGAGCCCCCTCCCCCAGATACAGAGAAATGCAGATTATATCAACTATTTTAATTGTGAACTCTATACATAGCATAATCTCTGGCTCCCCTATAGGTCAGTTGTGGTAATGGCGTTGTAGAAATATGTTTCCCTAGTGAACACTACACATAGCATGGTCTCTGGCTCCCTCTGCTGACCATTTCTGGTAATTTCATCTTTAGAAGTATGTATTTCTAGGATTTTTAAAAATATATATTTAATATGTTCAGACTGTGGACAAGTAAATCAGTGGATATTGATCCTGTGGAAATGAGGGTCCTAATGTATTTGGACCACAGTCTTTAAACCTGATTGTGAATCAGAAGAAATGGAAATAAGTTTGCAACCTGAATTAATAAAAATGCAACAGAAGTTTTGACTGATTAATTGAGCAAGTGGTTATTTGCCTATTTTTAAATGTTACTGACTTGCTGGAGAAGACAGTAGTGGTAGAAAAAGCTGAAGACAGCCAAAAAAAGAGGAAGAACAGACACGAGACAGGCCGACGCCATAAAGGAGTTTACAAGAGCTGAGCTGAGCTGTTGACGAGAGGACAGGTTGGAGACCACGCATTCGGAGGGTCTTCACAAATCAGAAGTGAGGTGATGGCACCTAACAACAATATACAGGTCAGTATCCTGTTCACTGTGGGAGGAGCGTAAGGCTTTATCCACAGAGCTTCCAGCCTTGGGGATGCGACAGAAAAATAATCCAGCATTCGGGATGGAACAGAAAAGCGACCTTTCTGGACTACAATGCCCAGACTCCCCTCTTGCCGTGCTGCCTGTGCAGTCTGGGAATTGTTGTTCAACAAAGCAACTTTTCCAAGCTCCGACATTTACAGCTGTGTGACGAAGTAAACTCCTGTATGGTTGTTTGCACGTTACACAGAGCTCACTTCATGCAGAAAAGATGATCATCTGCAAAATGTTCTAAAATGAGGGAACGTGTAGCATTCCTTCAGTTTTCACGGAAGGCACACTTTCTTTTTGGAGTAAAACACCCGAGCGTAGGATTCTCTGAGTTCATCGCCTTTTTCCTCCCCCTTCTGCAGTTGTGACAGGAGCGACCACCGGCATCAGAAAAGCTTATGCCCACGAGGTAAGTAAACGCTGTGAGCATTTTATTTTTTTAGACTGAATCTTTATTTCAATCTATTCAAAACAGCCCAACAAAACAATACCTCTTGTCTTGCATGAATAATAATTTTCTTGTTCATAAACTCTTATACCTTTACACACATATATATACACACCGTTTACATGATCTCTTTATCTTTTCACATAGTCTATTCCTTGGCTCATCATTGCATTTTTATATCTAGTTGATACTGCTTAGACTCACTGGCAATGCAACCCATTGTCCACTTGGTTTACTCTATTTTTGACTCCCTATCGGAGGTCAACAGGGGGTGCCAGGTCTCCATGAAATTATCTTTTTAAACCTCCCCTCTCTATAACCTTACCCGATTAGTCAGTTTCTTCATCAATGCCACTGCACATATTTTATTCATATATCTTTGCAAAGTGAGGCCCTCAGCCTCCAACACAGGGCAATTTCATTCCGCGCTGCCCCTATAAGAGTTACCATCAACTCTGTATCTGATACATTTTCATTTCCTCCAGTAAATAGTGAGAATAATAATAGGGATTCATTTGGAACTATTTTTTTGATTTGTTTTTCTTCTTCTTTCTCTAACCAATTAATTACCTCATACCAGGATACTTCTACTTTCAGGCAGACTAACCAAATAGGTTGTAACATTTCTTTATGGCCACATTTTCTTCACAATTCTAGTATCTCTCTATTAATTTTCTGTAGTTTGGTAGGACATAAGTACCACCTATGAACTACTTTTAACATCATTTCTTTAGATTTTGTCAATACCGATCTGTAGGGTTGAGTATCCCATATTTTTTTCCAAACATTTTCTGGCATGTTAATGTTTAAATTTGTTTCCCAGACTATCTTTGGTCCTGTGCTTGTTGTTGTTCAGTCATTAAGTCGTGTCCGGCTCTTCGTGACCCCATGGACCAAAGCACGCCAGGCCCTCCTGTCTTCCACTGCCTCCCGGAGTTGGGTCAAATTCATGTTGGTCGCTTCGATGACACTGTCTAACCATCTCATCCTCTGTCGTCCCCTTCTCCTCTTGCCCTCACACTTTCCCAACATCAGGGGCTTTTCCAGGGAGTCTTCTCATGAGATGGCCAAAGTATTGGAGCCTCAGCTTCAGGATCTGTCCTTCCAGTGAGCACTCAGGGTTGATTTCCTTCAAAATGGATAGGTTTGGTCCTGTGCTACTACCATATTTTTTTGTCCAGAATGCTTCTATACATGAATGAAATTAGTCCTTTTTCTTTATTATTATTATTCCTATATATACAGTAATTTTCTAGCTCTGTTAATGGTCCTCACTTCTTATAGAGTTGAATGGAGACATTTCTTATCTGAATTAATTGAAACCAGTTAGTTGCTATGTCTGTAGTTTTTTCTTGTAACTGCCTATATGTAATTGGTTTTCTTTTTGCAAACAGAACTTTTATTCTATAAATTCCTAGTTCCTCCCAAAGTTTAATACTTGGGCTGAGAGTTCTGTGTGTCTAATCTAGGTAATTGTGAGGAAGAAGACAAAGAATGTGGAAGTGTCTATATTTGGGCACCAGAGGGAATCCGGAAAGTTGTGTTGTTGCGTCAGCTCAGACAGAAGTGTTAGGATAAAGATATTTCCTGAACAGTGAAGCCATCCTTGTAGTTAGTGTTGTTTATATATCATACATTCCTGTTGATACACAGCTTGTACTTTGAGTAACTTCATTTAGAAGTATAAAAAGAACCAATGCTTAATTTTCAGGGAGAAAATCTCCACACATATACTGTGTCTTTTGATGTCTCTCCTGCTTTCGAAAGTAATAAAGTTTTCTGTGTTTTCTGTGTTCTGTTTTGTGGGCCTCCCCAGCCAGTGAACTGGGGGAAGTCTTCCCTGGCAAGTGTTGTGCTGTTTTGTTGTAAGCTCCTAATTAATGTGCTTTCTGTGAAATACCCCGTGTGTGTATGACTAATGTCTGTGAACCCTTTCTGGTTCTAGCTCCTTGCTTTTGCTTTCCAGCTTGCCAAGAGAGGTCTCAATGTGGTTCTCGTCAGCCACTCCCTGGAAAAACTGAGGCAAGTGGCTGCTGAAATCGGTAAGTGGCAAGAAGCTGTGCCTCGGTGATACTGATGGGGAAAATACTGCTAGGCGACAAGACTCTGAAGAAAAGATGGGGACCTCAATACACACCATGCTGGAGAGCAACACTCATTGCAAGTTCAAGAAATGAGAGAAATGGATTTACCGAAATGTGTATTATTCAAAGCACAGAACCCAACAGGAGAGTGCTCGGTGCATGCTTAGCATAAGACCCATTAACACTGGGCAAAATCCTGCTGCTTAGCCTAACCCATTTTATACCCTTTGGTCCCTTCCTCCCTCATAAACAAAGCATCTCTGTTGTGAGTCTCGGGGCCCATGCACACAAACACACAAAGTCTCTCTCTGTGTGTGCAGCCCCGAGAAGGTTCGTCTCCTGTGGAAGAACAGACTGAAGGTTACAAATTGGCTTAAGCTGGGCAACAGGATTTCAGCTGTTGTTTCGCCGCGAGCTTTAATGGTCTCCTCCTCTGAGCATGAGTAGTCCATCTCTTGCTTCCCTCAGAAAGATTCCTGAGCAAACAACCAAAATTGAAAAGAAAAAGCGGGATGCGGGTGATAGGGAAGGGGTGCCATGGATTCTCTGAATGTGCCACGTTCCTGGAATCAAGAAAAGCAGTCAGATTGCTGACTGGGGCTGGTCACAGGGATCACATAACCGCCTTGCTACAGCCGCTCCACTGGCTGCCAATCCGTTTCTGGGCAGAATTCAAAGTGTTGAGTTTAACGTATAAAGCCCTAAACAGCTTGGGTCCAAGCTATCTCAAAGACCGTGTCTCCCTTTATGGGTCTGCCTGGGCGTTAAGATGATCATAAGAGACCTTGCCCTCGATCCCACCACCTTCACAGGTGCACTTGGTGGGGACCCAGGAGAGGGCCTTCTCTGTGGCTGCTCCCAGAGACTCTGGAACTCCCTCCCACTGGAGGCCCGGCTGGCCCCACCTTGGCTGTCCTTCCACAAGCAAAGACCTTTCTCCCCAGGCAAGCTTTCCCTTAATGACTGACTGCCTGAGTGGGATTTTTTAATGGATGGTTGTGCTTCATTGCTTTGAATGTGTTTTTGGTGTTGCTTTTGTTTACCATCTTTTAGTGTGGTATTTATTTGATCTCATCTTTTGTATACTTACTGTTTTTAGCTTTAAGTATTGTCTTTCAATGATGTAAGCCACTTTGGGTCCTTTTTAAGGAGAAAGGAGAGCTAAAAAATATTACAAACAAACAAGCAAATTTAATGGTGAAGAATCAGTTGTAGAAACCCATGACTAAAGGCCAAAATTGGCCAAAAACAACACAATACGGTGCTGGGAGTTCAATTCTCTACTGGGCCTCCTAGCAGAAGAGCCAGCCTGGGTGGCCTTGGGCCAGCTGCACAGTCCCAATGTTGCCCCCTAGAGGAAAGGAAGGGGAAATCACTTCTGAGGACTCTCTACCTGGAAAACCCTGAAAAGGATCACCATAAGTCAGAATTGATTTGACGGCACACAATGATGATGATGATGCAAGTCCTATTGCAGGTTTTAAAAGTGCAGATCAGGTGCCATTTTGAAAACCACAGTAGGGCCTGTGTTGTGCACAACGACAGGAGTCACTGAGCATTCCCCCTGTTGCACACACACCCAGGATGTCCTTTTGGCCAAGGTAAATTTGGGAAATGGGGGCCAGCTGGAGGAAATGCTGGCAGCAATCTTACGTGTCCAGATCATGCCATGAGGAGCAAATTGGTGACTTGAGCAGAAGATGGAATGGATTGGGAGCCATTGATGGGTCACAGAAGATCGCTGTGTGGAATCAGTGGGAAAAGATACTCTGTGCTCAGAACACAGCAAAACGCTTGAAGCAATAATTCTGTGCAGCTAAAATATTCGAGCACTGGCAACCTTGCTGCAGTTAAAGGAGAAAAATGTAGAATTAAAAGAATGGCATATGTAACCGATTGGCGCATGAGTTGTGCATTCAGCTATCATGCAGGAAGAAGAAGAGGCACATTTTTCCGAGCACTTGCATGCAGCCTCAGGGTTTTGTTTTTTTTCTTCTTCTGGCAAGCCTACGTTTCTGAGGCACCTCCACCTGTTTGCTAAATAAGCAAAATGTGAAGTGCAAAATCAGAAACCACAGGGCACGCAGGGGCGGGAGGGCTGGGGAGACAGAAAACTTGCCAGCCTTACCGGTGACAACGAAGGTGTGAAAACGAAACCTCCATGTGTCACTCTTCTCTTCTTCCTGTTGAGCTCCAAAATGCTACCACAACTGGGGAGAAGTAGAGCTGAGGGCGAAAGGACATGAGCGGGTGCTGAGATGAAATGATAGAAGACATTCTGAAGAATACAGGATGAACGTCTGCCTAGCTGCAGAAGTATTATATTTTGCTATATGGTTCGTACTACACCAAAGATGGGCAGAAAGTCTATCAACATTTGCAATATATATATTTGCAGGAGGTTGGAAAGGGTTTCTAACTCCCAAATGCTATATGCCCTCTGGGCAGGTAGATTCACATCCTTCCTGCAGCAAATATTCACAAGTGCGTTTTGTCCCTTCCTCGAGCCAATGTTTGCACCCTCTAAATTTTAGCCCCCCGGGTCACAGCCCCAGTTGTCTGGAACTATGCAAGGCACCGATTGAGAGGCATGGATGCTTCTCTCTAACATGGAGATGAGATGACACACAGCAATCATGAATAGTAGCCAGAGGCAGCTTGCACCACCATGGTTGGTAGCTTTTCAGAGCCACACAAGATGGCAGCCATCACTAGTTCCTGTGGTGGTGAATTTCATCCGGACTGTATTTCTGTGTGGAGAAGTCCTGCTTCTTATGTGTCTTGAATTTCCAACCAGCCCACTTCTTTGGAAAGCCCTGGATTCTACTTTTATCAGAGAGGAAGTAAAGAAACCCCACCTTATGCTTTTCCTACACACGAGCTATTATTTTACACACTTCTGTTGTGTTGCCCACGTACTCATCTGCCCACTTTCTGAGCGTTTAAAAAAAAAAGGTGTAAACTCTACAACTTTTCCTCACAGGGGGGTTGATTTTTGAGGTTCTACTTTTTAGCACCGCCTTCAGCTCTGCCAAAAGCTGGCCGTTTGTATTACTCTAGAGTAAAATCACAACAGGATTCAGAAGCTATACTCCCTGCGTCCAAAGAACTGGGCTGCAATTATGACGAAATAAAGGTTTGGTCAATTCCAGAACTACCAAACACATGAAGAATCTCAGGGTCCCAAAAGCGTGTTGTGGCTGTACCTTTGTTTTCTTTCACATTGAACTTTTAGTTTGCAAATATTCTGCTTGCGTAAAAAAAACGAAAAATAGATGGCAGCAGCTGGTGTTTTACCTATCTTTGTTAGTTAATTGACCGTCGGTTTTCGTTCCTTCCTCAGATCAGTTTTTGAAAGCCCAAAGATGCAAAATTCAATTGCCGTTGAATAAATTATATCCTGAGAAATCCTTTGTTATATCTCTTGAATATTTGAGCAAGGAGAAGAAACGGGTTTGTTTTTTCAAAACCAGAGTTTCATTTCTCTTTGTTCTGACTCGTTCTAGTCTCAATGTAGATAACTGGCTTGCCCCCTTTGGTCTAGTTTTTATTTTGTGTTTTCCAATAAGTAGAAAAATAGAGGTTTATTGAAAGTTAACTATTGGAGGAAATACAGTGCCCAAAATTCCCCTGATAGGCAAGTTTTTCTCCTGTCTCCCACGCTTCCTATTTAACTAGCAGTATTTCTGAAATGAGTATAGAATCTTGCTCCCAACCTCTGTCTTATACGTGTTTATTGGGCAAGGGACTTTCTTTACCTGTTAAAGAAAAAGTCACCTTCCTCCTCTTATGAAGTGGTCCCTCCAGCCACGCACATCTTTCAGAGCTATGCACCCGTGAAATCAGACATAGAAGTAAAGCCATGTTTATCTCCGAATGGCCGATTACAAAACAAAGGCAGACAAAAAAAAAAGTGTGTAATTAAAAATGGGCAGCCTTTTCCATTTAGAGCAGCTCTGCTTCTCATAACATGTTAAGTGTGTCCTCTGCTCTGTCTGGAGTTTCATCTTTTGCTTTCTGTGAAACTGGTGGTTTGTGATGGCCCTGCATAGCACTCATTTCGAGAGGACATGATGCGCTACATCTTCTCCAAAGTCAAAAGATGCCCATGGACCTACGAACAGCAGGCCTCCCTGATGCAGCCGTGCCAGTTCGCTGTCCTATAAAGTTTCTTCATATGTTGCTAGAAGAGTGTTTAGAACTATTGTTTTTTTAAAAAAATTTACAATTCTTTGAGAGGTCTGATCTGGCCACGATGACATGCCTTAGTTACATCTTGGCTGGACTACTGTAACACACTCTACGTGGGGCTGCCTTTGGAAAGTGTTCGGAAACTCCAAAGGGTCCAAAATTCCGCAGCCAGATCGTTAGCTGGCGCTGGTTACAGGGAATGTGTAGCCTCCCTGTTACAACAGCTCTACTGGCTGCCGATCTGTTTAGGGCGCAATGAAAAAAAAGACTTGGGTCCAAGCTATTTAAAAGATTGCATCTCCCTCTATGAGCCTGTCCGGGCATTAGGTTCATCAGGGGAAGCCTTTCTCTACCACCCTCACCGATGTGCTTGGTGGGAACACAGGAGAGAGCCTTCTCGGTGGCTGCTCCCAGACTTTGGAACTCCCTCCCGCTGGAGGCCCAGCTGGCCCCATCTTTACTGTCCTTCCACAGGCAGGCAAAGACTTTTCTCTTTAGATAGGCTTTTCCTTAATGACTGGTGGTCTGAGAGAGGTTTTAAATGGACAGTTGTGCTCCGTTGTTTTAAATGTGTTTTAAGATTGATCTTAGTTACCATTTTAATATAGTACCCGTTTAATTCTTTATCAATATTTGCATACTTACTGTTTAAGCTTTTAAATCCCGTTTTAGTGATGTAAGCCGTCTTGGGTCCTTTCGGGGAGAAAGGTGGCATAGAAGTATTTTAAATAAATGAGTAACAAATAAATAATGTTGAAAAACTGTGTACTGCCTCCAGCATTTTGCACAGAAAGGATGGGTACAGAATCAAAAAGACAAAATAGGTAATAAATACGAAGACGTACCAGAATTTTTGAGGGGTGGCATATCGAGATGAGGTAAACAAAGCTGTGGCAAGAACCATGAATCCCCCTGATGAATATTCTGAATAAAGGAGATTTTAAATGTACTATAATTTTGTTTTATTTGTTTGTTTATGTTTTATTAATGACTTCCTTTCATTCTATTCAATGTTGCCTTTGAATGAAATGTCATCTTCTATCCGTTCCTCAAGGTGTGGGGCTTCTGTCTTGTGCTATGGGGGCAATCGGGGGGGTAAAAGCACCTACAGCCCTACATTTAGGAGTCTCGTTATGATTAAGCTGTTTATCAACTCTTGGCATCAAGTATGCAAATTAAGTATGTTGATGCAGGTTTCTCTCACTGTTTTGATGTATACAAAGGATTCAACTTACAGAACATCCCACTATGCTTCATACCGAGAAGTTTACTTAGACAACACCCTGATTCTACTTCTGTTGATCCATGAACCCCAGGGATACACCGGTGGAGTGTTGCTCTGTCGTCCCTGAAAGCTAAGCAAAATGCTCTCTGCACATGGGCAGAGGCCCCTTCTCTTCGCTATCACTTCACCCATCACAAGGCTGGGCCTGTTGAGCTTTGGAGTAAAAGATGCGCTAATATGACCGCCGTCATCTTCAGAACGCAAAAAGTTCAAGTTGCTGTATCCATGATGTGATAAGACTTGCAGACTTCCTGCTTAGCGCGGAAGAGATAACCATCTAACCAGACCAAAGCGTTTCTTCAGGTCGTCTTAAGAACTCCATTGCTATCTTTCAGGCTGCACGGAAATCTGATCAATTCCAACCATGGTGAGTTCCAACCCAGAGGAATGGTTAAAATACTGGAGCTGGGAGGCCACTTTTCAACCTGGCTCACATTTAGAATGTATTATTTATTTAGATATATGGTTTTTCCTGGACGAACCAGGGTTTTTGCAGCATGTGCACCTCAAAACTGCTAATGTAAGGGCTGCAGACCTATAGTTGCTTAGCAGGGGGGAAAAATAAATCTTTGCAGTGCTAGGAAATAAATCCTGGAAAAGCTATTTAACAATGTCTGATTTCCCCTAAAGATGGGCAAATAGCAACTCTCATCCCACGCTGCTACCTTCAAAAAGAACAACGTTGGGTTTATGGGTAAGGCTGCGTTTATACCCTGTGGTTGTAATGAACAACTTTGAGACACTGCAAGTGTAAAAAACTCAAACCAACTCATACTGTTATGCAACGAAAAGAACAACTACATGCCAGAGATTTGACAGTCTAAACCTGTCACGATTTATTTGTGGGCTGGTGCTTTGGCGGTAAAGGTCTTTTCAGCGTAGTGAGGTTTCTTCCTAATTAAATGTGTGTAAAAGTGAAGCCCTGGGCTTTAAAATACTGTCAGCTCTGAAGGTTAAAGAAGAGCAAAGCCGCCTGAGATAGTGGTTTTCCTTTAAACTGTGTTTTCTGTAAAGACAACCTTACATGTGTTACTAGAACAACCCAGAGAAAGTGAATTTAATTTTGAAACAAATTTTATATATGGGTGCAATGGACAAGAGAAATGGAAATATTTATGGGTCCTTTAAATTATACATATCACAGGATGGGGCTCTGTTCATGGAAAATTGAACCAAGATAAATGGACTAGTATTTTAGAAGCAACCAAATAAGGACACTTCTACTAATTATAATAATTGGAAGTCGGTATGTATGTACCTGAGGAAATCTGAAATTTACTTCCAGAAGACTTTGTTTTTCAAAACCCAAGGTAGACTGAATTCCTCCCTTCTCTCCTCCAAATTAATTCTCTTAACACTATTTTTTTAAATCTGTGAATGTCCCATAGTAACAACTAGATAGGTAAAAGTAAAGGTTCCCCTTGACATTTAGTCCTGTCGTGTCCGACTCTAGGGCGCGGTGCTCATCCCCGTCTCCAAGCCGTAGAGCCAGCGTTTGTCCGTAGACAGTTTCCATGGTCACGTGGCCAGCTCAACTGGACACGGAATGCCGTTACCTTCCCACCGTGGTGGTACCTATTTATCTACTCACATTTACATGCTTTCGAACTGTTAGGTTGGCAGGAGCTGGGACAAGCGACGGAAGCTCACTCCATCGTGTGGATTCGATCTTACGACGGCTGGTCTTCTGACCTTGCAGCACAGAGGCTTCTGCGGTTTAACCCGCAGCGCCACCACGTCCCACAACAACTAGATACCACCACACATTTTACAACATTATTTTCTAAAGCACATTAAGGGTGTGGGTATGTTTTTCATGAAAATTTTTGATTGAGTATGTATTGTTTCATCTGAAGACCAGCAACAGAGACACGATGCCATGCTGTAAATGAAGGATCAAATAGCATCAGTGCAAATGAAATGAAAATATGAAACATTTGATCCTGCAGAACTACAGAAGTTGTAAAGCAACGCTATCTGCAAGAACAAAGAGGCATATATATTTTTAATATGCTGTTGAACCACTTTGAAGAAAATCTTCAATACTGCAAGCAGAATCTTCAAAAGTGCAAGAACTGCTGCAGCAATTTCACTGGTTTGTTCATTGCTATTGAAGAAACAGCAGATGAAAGTATCTCTGAACAGTGTTGTCATCCATCAGGCACAAAAGGTTTATCTGCAAAGACATAACGAACATTTAGCTCATCATCAATTCACCACCTACTCCTCTGCCAGGAATTTTCCATGCCTCAGTGAGACACTTGGACAAGAATAGCCTTTTAATGCCCCTAGTGGCAGTTCATATTATTTGTGGTTGTTCTGTGCAGTCAACTTGCCTCTGAGCTATGAATGAGTTATCTCCAAAGCATCCTGTCTTCAAATGCCCTTCTCAGCTCTTGTAAACTCAAGCCTGTGGTTTCTTTAGCAGATCAGTTCATCTCATATTTGGTCTTCCTCTTTTTCTGCTGCCTTCAACCTTTCCCAACATTATTGTCTTTTCCGGTGACAGTATACTCTCACTTACTACAATTCTATTATGCCATAGTTCATATTATAGCATGATGGAATTTTCGTAAATTAGAGGTCCTGCATCAGTCTGAGTTGATCCCCATGAACTTTTGACAGGGAAAGAAACCATAGTTGGACAAAGAATTCAGATATCAATATAGACAGATCTTGGCATAATCACGGGAGGGTGAGGGGCTTGAAAACTCCTCAGTGCAATCTAAGGAATTTAGCATCAGTTCCACACTTGGCTCCCATTCAGAGGGGGTTAATCACTCATAAGGGGCTTGTCCTGTTCTTTACATACAAACTATGAAGTAAGTCTGAGTGAAATCAATCAAGATTTATTATGGCATGACATGCATAGAACATTTATTTATTTATTTATTTTATTTATTTATTTATTTCATTTATACCCCGCCTATCTGGTCAATTATGACCACTCTGGTGCATTGCATTGAAATCTGCAGGAGTTATCTTCGTTGTAACTAAATCAATTAACTTTTGATGGGTCTCATCTCAACCTGCTTTTCTAATCTTAAACAGATAAGGGATTGAGATCCCAATTGTTCAAATCCATCAGATCTTATCTTTCCCAGCAGAAAATTACTCACCATTTAAATCTCTTTAACCTTCCAAACAAGGTATATTTAGATCCTGGGCATAAGACATTTGTTTATGTTTTTAATTCCATATTTTTTGTGACTACAGAGGTAATAGATTTAGCTTGACTGACCATTCGACGAGAGCCATGAGCTGGTGTGCATATCAAAGACATTAATTATTGAGAATCTCCACATGTATTTGAAAAGAAGATTATGCTAAAGTACAAAATGCTAAGGATGCTAAGGAATCAGTCACTGTTTAGCAGAACATCTTCAGATGTTTCCTGAAAGAACATGTAGGATGTCTGTGTGTGAGAGACTGAGAGAGAGAGAATGAGATCTGCAAACTTTCTATTCTTGAGTTATTTTAAAACTGAATCATTGTAGAAATATTTTTATGTGTGTGAGAAAGGGTTGGGGAGCCACCATGAGTGGTGTTAAGGAAGTGGGCCAGGTGGGGGGAGAAAAAGACCAGTGTCGGGGAACCAGAGATGAGCCAGAGAGAAGGAGGTGAGTGGGAAGGTATGAGAGAGACAGAACAGGTAAACAAGGAGTAATAAAAGAGTAAGAGAGAGAAAAGACGAGGTAGGTGAGTTTAAAAAGTAGTAACAACAAGAAACAGATGGGTGGGAAAGTGGTAAGTGAGAAAAGATTGGGTGGGTGGAGACGAAGGTAAGACTGAGCAAGAAAACAGCAAGAAAGTGAAACGGTGAATTATAAAGTGGAACAATCCGTCTGCAGCCAGTCAGCATCAGAGTGGAGCATGGAAAGAGTTTCTATCATCTCCTGAGGGATCCAGTCATTGGTCTCCTGAGTCAGCCCTGTCATGAGGCAAAGTGAGACAGCTGACTCAAGAGGAAGAGGATGGAGACAGAGACTGGTGGTGACCTGTGGGAGAGAACAAAGCCACATGGGTTGTTCAGGTTGCCCTTCACCTCTTAGGCTATCCTACTAGCTTCAGGAGGGCGTGTCGGACCCATTAATGTCATTGTCTTCTGAGATCTCATTAGCATTTCCCCTTTTCTTGGACTCTGAAAATCCCTCTTCCAATATGGCTATGGGTTTTAAAAGAAAAACTTTACCAAGCTCTGCACTTTTTGGCCAAAGCAGTCACCTCTTCATTCATTCATTCATTCATTCATAATATATTTACCCCACTTTTCTCCTTAAGAGGGACCCAAGGCAACTTACATCCTTTAAATACAATATTCAAAGCTAAAAATAGCAAGTATAAAAATACTAAAAAAGATCAAACCAATGCCACGCTAAAATACTGTAAACAAAAGCAACACTAAAAAACACATTCAAAGCAGTCAGGCACAACCATCCATTAAAAAACCCCAATCAGGCAGCCCGTCCTTGAGGGAAAGCCTGCCTGAAGAGAAAAGTCTTTGCCTGCTTGTGGAAGGACAGCAGAGACGGGGCCAGGCTGGCCTCCAGTGGGAGGGAGTTCCAGAGTCTGGGAGCAGCCACAGAGAAGGCCCTCGCCCATGTCCCCACCAAACACACCCGTGAAGGTGGTGGGACCGAGAGAAAGGCCTTCAGCAGAGGCAGCAAAGTATCTGAGGCCGCCCTGCGCAGAACATGGTGCTTGCCTTTAACACGGCAATGAGGAGTCATAGAGGCATTCAATAAATGTAACTCTGACCTATTTCATGATTTCTTTCAGGATTCAGATACTTTTCGGCCTGAAGACCTTATCGACTATTTGGAGAACACCTCCTACAGCTATGAAAACGGCAGTGACATCTGCTGCATGGCCCCGCCCTGCGACGTCAACCCCATTCAGGGCTTTGCAAAGAGCTTCCTGCCTCCCTTCTACAGCCTGATTTGTCTCCTGGGCTTGTTGGGAAACGGAATGGTGATCGCCGTCTTGTTACGTGCCAAAGAAGCCCTCCCGCGGACGGACATTTTCATATTAAACCTTGCTGTTGCAGACATTCTCTTAGTCCTGACTCTCCCCTTCTGGGCTATCCAGGAATTATATGGCTCGATCTTTGGGAATTTCCTGTGCAAGTTGCTAGGCGGTATCTTTAAGGTCAACTTCTACGCCAGCATCTTCTTTTTGGTTTGCATCAGTTTCGACCGTTACCTCTCTATCGTTCACGTCATCCGCATGTACAACAGGAGCAAGACATCGGCTACCCACCTCTTATCCTTGGCCCTCTGGATCTTCTGCTTTCTCCTCACCCTACCAGATTTTATATATTTGTCCACAGATTTTGATTCCCGCCAAAACATTTCCTCATGCTCCCTCAACTTTCCAAACCCATACTGGAAAATCACGCTAAGCTTCTTCGAACAGATAGGAGCTTTCTTCCTCCCGTTTTTGGCCATGGCCTATTGCTACATCCACATCATCTTCACCCTCCTGCTGTCCAAAGGCTTCCATAAATACAAGGCCCTCAGAGTCATCTTTGCGGTCGTAGCAGCTTTCTTCCTCTGCTGGTCACCTTACCACTTGGTCGAGTTCGTCATCACCTTGATCGACCTTGATATCCTTGGACGGGATTGTGAGCGAGAGGAGAAAGTAGACATTGCCAAAGTCATCACCACTGCTGTGGGCTTCTTCCACTGTTGTCTCAACCCGCTGCTCTATGCTTTTATCGGCGTCAAGTTCCGGAACAAATTCCTGGACCTGCTTGAAAAGTCAGGCTGTGTGAGTCATGAGTTCCTGAGAAGATATGCCAGGCCCTCAACCCAACGGAGGGATTCTGCTTGGTCTGAAAGTACCACTTTCTCAGGACTCTAGTGGACTCACCGGTAGGGTGTGAGACTCCAGGAATATCCAAAAATTCCACCCTTCAACCATTGATTGAACCATTTTTAAAGAAAGTTAAAAGTGACCAAAAGTGTGTCTGGTGTCCATGTGTTTTATTCTACCCCACTGTCAGTGTTGAGTTGTCTATACGTAGGCGTTGACCTCCTGAACTTGAAAACCCTTTCAAAATCTCTTTACCAGATATGATAGTTTCCACACTGGAGGCACCAACATGTCTTTCATCTTCTTTTCAAAGCGGAAAAATATGGCAGTCATTGGTCTTTGGACGAGATAATTCTGAATGAAACCTGTTGAGGACTACGACTTCAATACAACTTCTATGACATCATATGACTCAACCAATGAATTTTTGAGATCCTGAAAATTTACTTCAAAATTTGGATTGGGAGAGGATGACTACAGTTTAAGAATCTTGAAACTTCTATTTCCATGTGAAGCTTCCCATTGGTGGGAAGATTTGGGGCAGAAAGCTGTCCCTTCATATCCCACCTGAGTTTTTCATGAACTCTCAAGTGGCAAATTCTGGTTTCAGAGTTTTGATGTTCACGCACGAGACATTTTACATGTAAATATTCTGAAATTTAAAAACTAATTATTCGTTCTTTCACAAAAAGTCAGTGTTGTATTGTTTTAATTAAAAACTTTGAATTGAATGCCCCAGTACATAGTAAAGGACTGCTGTCTTCGTATCTATGTCAAGAGCCTTTGACTGTCCTCTGTTCGAAATAGCACTCTCGGCTAGGTGGGATCTTCATCCGGTATAATGACACTGCTCTCATATTTTTTGTCTGATTTGAGAAGTGTTTTGGTGCTTGACCGCCACAACCCCACAGTACAACAAATGGAGTTGTGTTAATAGTACTTCATAGCTGGTTGGACAGCATTGTGACAGAAGTTAGGAGTTTGATTCTCCATCGTGTCTTGGAAGAGAGGAGCCAGCCTGTGTAGTCTTGGGCAAACGGCACAGTTCTTTTGAAAGAGGATGATAAACCACTTCTGAAAGGTAGCCAATGTGGTGTAATGGATAAAGAGAAAGGATCTGGGTTTGAATCCCTCCTTGGCCATGGAAACACATGGAATCAGGGGTGGAACTGGTAAATCCATCCTGGAAAGACTTGCCTTCATTTGGAATTGACTTCATGGCCTGTAATTATTTAATTATACTTCAGAAAGGGCTGGTTGCATTGACACTGTTTTTCAGTCACACCTCTAATGCAATCAGTTATTTACCCGAGTGGGGTAGAAAAATCACAAATAAAAGACTTCTCAGATGTAGGGCGAAAATAAAGTATTTCCACCAGCTTGTGGGCCTTGTCAGGAGCAGCAGAGACCAATGTGTCAAAGACTAAGAACAGCGCTGTCAAAAACTGGCTGAAATCCAGTAGTAATGGCAACAAGATTGGGACCATTGAATTAGCCAGAAGCTGTTGTGGAATGACGACTCCAGTGAGAACAGACCGATGCCAGTTTGAACGGTTGCTGCACTCAACTCCTTGCCTTTAATTTTCTGATAATTTTTAAAATTATTTTCCTAGCTATACTGTTAACACTTACCTCGGCTTTTTAAAAAAAAACAGGTTGTTTTTAATTATATTACTAATGTTTTATTCTTTTCAGGGATTGGCTTGATTGTGTCTGGTTTTCTGGCACACCATTTTGAGATATATATTTTTGTAAGAAAGAAGTACAAAAATGTTCAAAATAAAAAAAAATGAACCCCTATAAACTCAGTCTCTTTAATATGTTCAAATGAGCATACATGTAACAGGCAGTAGAGCCTCGCTCTGTGAAGCTGCTCCATGCCCCATAGTTGCATATTTAAGACAAGTGAACTATTTTTTTAGGAAAACGTGGAGATTCACTGTTAAACCATGGCGGGAGTTGTACTTACAGGGAAATAACTCTGTTCTTCCATCTAGTGGCCACTTCTTATATTGCATATTGGAAATATATCTAGAAAAACAAAAGGCAAACCCCCCAAAAAAATTACCTTTAAGGTTTGGTAGAAGAGTGGTAGAAAACCCAAAATATTCCTGTCGAAATCCAAAATATTCATGTTAAAATTGCCTTAAAATGCTCTTGAACAGTAATTTTTCAAAGTAACTAGGTGCGTCTCACGATGCTTAATTAACTTAGGTAATACTTATTACACTTAAAATGTAACTTTTAAACTAATAGTTACATTACCCAAAATGTAACTAGTTACTTTCAGGCTCTGGAGGTGATGGATACATTAGCAAAAATGTGTTCAGGCTGATTATAGAGTTCTGTCTCTTCAAAGGTGAGCATTAGGCTGTCTTTCAAGGTATGAGAGAGTCATAAAAAACAGGCAGCAGCCTTTGTTTTACTTCTCCATTTGGGATGATTTTGTAATGTTGTGTGTTTTGTTTTCCGGCTTCCCCCTGCTTTCTTTCATCACGGTAAATGCTGGGTATGTCAGCTCCAGCGTGATGAACTGTTTGACTTTCACATGGGGTAGGGAGGTGGCAGGGGAAAGATCAGGACGGCGCAAAGCAAACCAGACCTTTCAAAGGAACGATAACTACCTACAGAAGAAGCAACATGTCCGGCCCTTTTTGGTCAGAGGATTACTCTTATCTAGAGGTATGTAATTCTCATCAGGGATCTTCCTTTCCAGCTAGGCTGTAATGTGCCTATTATTATTCGAAAACACCATAAATCAAAATCATAAAAACATTGACTGGTATCATATAACAGATACAAGTTTTAACCTAAAACCTAAGTATCTGTTAAATATCGGTACAGTATGTAGGCTGTTCCCAATATTGTTGTGTTTTGCAGCTTTGATGATGCTATTTCTGAAATCTGCAGCTGCTTAGAATACGGTGTGAAATTCCTTGATATTGTTCCCAAAGCCCCAATGACGATGGGGACCACTGAAGTGTGTTTCATCCACAAGCGAGATGTTTCAAGTGTATTTCGTTAGTTTTTCCAATTCTTTATCTTCAGCTCTGGCATCCCCTGGAATTGCAATGCCAATGATCCAGAACTATTTTTTTTTTTGTTATATTACTACTACATCTGCTGAGTTATGTTCAAAGTGTCTATCAGTTTGGATCTGGAAATCCCACAAGATCTTGACTTCATCGTTTTCTGACACCTCCTCTACATGATAATGATTGGGACCTACTTCTCTGCCTTTGAGACTAGGTTGGCATGCAAAACCAGTGAGGTTGTCACCCATAGCCATTTGCTTCAAACTTACTTGAAATATTAATAATCATGGGCCATCAAGTCAATTCTGAAAGGTGACCCCTTTTCAGGGTTTTCTAGGTCCCGAATACCCAGAAGTGGCTTACCATTCCCTTCTTTTGGGGGCTCTCTTGGGACTGTGCAGCTTGCCCAAGGTTACACAGGCTGGCTCTACCACTGGGGAAGAATCAAACTCCCAACCATACCTAAACCAGTGAGCTATCCAGCCAGCTTGAAACAAACCATGCCATTCCCCATCTCTCCCAAGAAGCTCGGCTTCTTCCTTGTCAACGTGTGGGGGAACACAATAGAGGCCAACCTCTTTCTGGTCCCCCAAACTCACACCCCAGTTCCCATCCTTCACTTTGAGGTATCAACAAGAACTATTTCCCACCCATGCATGCTAAGCCCTCCAAAATTCCTCTGCTTGGCCACTCAACATCCTTTGCCTTTGGCAGAAGAAGGACAGGTTCTCTTTAGCTGCTAGCTAGGACTAGAAAAATATAATTTTCAGAGTACAGCTAACATCTCTTGGAAGCACCAGACAAACTGCATCTCTCACGGTTCTTCTGATTCAGTAAGAAAACTGCAGCACCAGATGCTAGGAAGAGATGAGCAGAAAAGCATTCCTTCCTTTCTCTCATGCCTGCGTAGCAGCAGCAAAATATACACATGGGGAAGAAGCAGGATTTTGAGGCCAGTGGGTAAGCCGAGAGAGCTGAATTCTTCTTCAGCTTGGTTAAACTCCAAGCCAGAGAAGAAATTTTGGAGAATCGTCGTGTTCACCTTATGTTTGAAGTGAGAGAGACAAGCCGCCGAAGTGCACCGTTCAGACGTTCAGTGGCATCTCAAGCAAAATATTAATTGGGCGAAGGTTTTCCTGTGCCTTCATCTCTCTAACTACAGGGGGGGGGGGGGGAATCACATCTTTTGCTGGCTTCTTCCTAGGGTGCCCCATCAAGAGTTTCTACTCATAGAAAAGCTGTGTTCTGGACACCCGTTCAAAGCAGTCAATTTCTTTTCTGAGAACGCTCTTGTGCCTTTCATGCTTGCCTAAAAGGGGGAGAGGGAGAAATTTATTCATTTCCGACTTGCTGAAATTTCTCCACATCTTTGAGATGCCAGACTTGTCAGTCAGACTTGTTTAAATTAAATTGTTTCCTATCTCTAAACTGCAAAGAGAACAAACCTATCCATTTTGAAGGAAATCAACCCCGAGTGCTCACTGGAAGGACAGATCCTGAAGCTGAGGCTCCAATCCTTTGGCCATCTGATGAGAAGAGAAGACTCCCTGGAAAAGACCCTGATGTTGGGAAAGTGTGAAGGCAAGAGGAGAAGGGGACGACAGAGGACGAGATGGCTGGACAGTGTCACCGAAGCTACCAACATTAATTTGGCCAAACTCCGGGAGGCAGTGAAAGACAGGAGGGCCTGGCGTGCTCTGGTCCATGGGGTCACGAAGAGTTGGACACGACGTAACGACTAAACAACAACAACAACAACATCATCTCTAAACTAGGAAAGAGATAGAGATAGGAAAAAATTACTTTATTAAACAGCATATCTGGTTTCCAGGCCAGGGAGCAAACTGGACAGTGACTTTATGTGGGGTTGTCAATGAAAAGTGTCAGGAAACTTCAGAGGGTCCAAAATGCAGCAGCCAGGTTGCTGACTAGGGCTGATCACAGGGATCACATAACCCCCCTGTTACAGCCTCTCCACTGGCTGCCGATCCATTTCCGGGCACAATTCATAGTGCTGGTTCTAACCTATAAAGCCCTGAACAGCTTGGGTCCAAGCTATCCCAAAGACCGTGTCTCCCTTTATGAGCCTGCCCAGGTGTTAAGATTATCTCGAGAGACCTTACTTTCGATCTTCACAAGTGTGTCTGATGGGGACACAGGAGAGGGCCTTCTCTGTGCCTGTTCCCAGAGACTCTGGAACTCCCTCCCACTGGAGGCCAGCCTGGCCCCATCTTGGCTGTCCTTCTGCCAGCAGGCAAAGACCTGTCTCTTCAGGCAAGGCCTCCCTCAGTGACTGACTTCCTGAATAGGTTTTTTAAATGGATGGCTGTGCCTTGACTGCTTTCAATGTGTTTTTAGTATTGCTTTTGTTTGCTCTTTTTCAGAGTAGTATCTGTTTGATCCTTTTTAGTATTTGTATACTTACTGATTTTAGTTTCAAATATTGTCTTTTAATGATGTAAAGCACCTTTGTATACTCATTGTTTTTAGCTTTAAATACAGTAGTACCTCGGTTTACGAACGGCTCGGTTAACGTAATTTTTGGTTTACGAACGGAAATCCATTGAAAATAATGCCTCGGTTTACGATTTTTTTCCCAGTACGAAGCAAGTTTCCCCAGGATGCATTGTGCCTGGAGGTTTATAGCGCCACCCCCCGTTCCTATGGCAAACCGTGTTTTGGTTTACGAATTTTTCGCATTACGTAATGTCCCAGAGAACGCATTAAATTTGTAAACCAAGGTACGCGTGTATTGTCTTTTAATGATGTAAGCCACTTTGAGTCCTTTTAAAAGAGAAAGGTGGGGTAAAAATATTTTAAATAAATAAATAAATTCTGGGAATTATAGTAAAACAAAAAACAAAAACCCCCAAAAACCAAGTGTTTCCAAGCATTAATCTCCCAAAACCAACATCTGAAAATCACAAAACTCAGGGATTTTGAGTTGAATCTGAAAAACTGCCAGTAGATTTGTGCAAAAAAAAAAATTCCATTCTCTTCTGACAAAATAATGGCAGGCTTAGGTTGAGGATCCCCTATTAACTTTCATTTGCTTCTTCCTAGTTTCCCACCGGCTATCCAGACATTGACCCCAAAACGATGCCCTGTACTCAGAGCGAGATGAGTGCCTTTGCCCGCCATTTTGGCCCAGCTGTCTTCTCCTTGGGCTTTGTGGTGGGGTTGCTTGGCAATGGGTTGGTCCTGGCAGTCTTGAGCAGCCACCGTTGCCCCTGGTTCTTCGTCGACTACTTCCTTTTCCAGTTGGCTGTGGCTGACCTGCTGTTGGCCTTTACACTTCCTTTTTGGGCCACCCAGTTTGCCCAGAACTGGGTATTTGGAGAATTCCTTTGCAAACTCGCCGGGGCCCTCTCGACCATGAACAGCTACAGCACCGTCTTCCTCTTGGCCGTCTTCAGCGTTGAACGTTACCTGGTGATCATCCACGCCGTGCAGGTCCACCGCTGCTTGAAACCTCTTCACATCTGCCTGGCCTCCATTCTCTTGTGGGGAATATGTGTGGGTCTGTCTGCTGTGGAACTGCATTTCCGGACGGTGAGCTACGTCCCCCAAGCTGGGGCGGTCACCTGTCACCAACATTTCCATGCCCAGGAAGCAGAGTCTTGGCGTCTGGGGTTGCGCCTGATCTCCTTCATGTTTGGTTTCCTTCTGCCCTTGCTGGTGATGACGTTCTGTTACTGTCGGATCTTTATTAGGCTACACCAAGCGGGGATCTCCTGCAAAAGCACCCCCTTGTGCCTCCTGCTGGTAATGCTGCTCCTCTTTCTTCTTTGCTGGGGGCCCTTTCACGGCTTCCTCCTGGTGGACAGCTTACAACGCCTGGGTCACCTAGCCCGAGACTGCGCCCGGGAAAAAGCTCTGGATTTGGGTCTACTCTTCACACAAAGCTTGGGTCTCCTCCACTCCTGCCTCAACCCTTTGGCCTACGCTTTCGTAGGGGTCAAATTCCGAAGGGAGCTTTGCAGACTTTTCCAGAACTGGGCCATATGCAAACGATGCCAACAAAATTTCTCCATTCCTGAACATAGTCAAGCCACAGAATATAGCAATGTTCAAGGAGTGGATTATTCTGTTATGATGTGACAACTTCTGTGTGGAGGAGAAGTTTTAACAACTCATCCTTCTCCCAAAGAACTAGAACTCAAAAGAAAACCTCTTTCCTGCTTGGCAGAGTATGGAAAAGTTACTTTGTGAGCTGTAACGCCCAGAAAGCTTAAGCCAGGCTTGTCCCTAATGGCCATGGTAGGTAAATGATTCTGGGAGTTGTATACAAGAAAAGGATCAACTTTTCCAACCTCGGTCAACAGGGTTGTGTGCTGAATATTCTCCAGATTCAATTTCTGGTCCTAAAACATCTGCATATCAAGCTGCTTTCAAGAGCAGAGGAACAGGGCTGAGGAACGAACATTGGCAACTTGGATGTTACTAAATATGTGCCGGAAAATGACCTGAGAAAAAGATCTCGCTCCCTCTCTTTCTTTCTTTCTTTCTTTCTTTCTTTCTTTCTTTCTTTCTTTCTTTCTTTCTTTCTTTCTTTCTTTCTTTCTTTCTTTCTCCTTTTCTTCTGTCTGACCACCAGTGGACTGGGGGGGGGGGGGGAGGAAACAGAAAATATGGGTTTCCACACTTGCAAAAATTGCAAGGTAGTTACAAAACACCATAACTTGCTTCGCCTTTACAGGAATCACCTTACTGGTCATTTCCTGTTGTGGTCAGAAGAAGCCACATCTGTATGTCCTCTTCAGTTCGAGAAGGTTTTGCTACTCTACCGTGCCTGGATGAGACCCAGCAGTCTGCTGTGCGGGTTTCTCAATCTGTAAAGTTCTGGGTCACCAGAACTGTACAGCCTCACTTCCAAGTGATAAACCGTGTTGAGTTTCTATTCCTTGGGGCCCTGTGTGCCTTGGTCAGCTTACTCGAGACTCGCCTGCTTCCTGTTGCCTAAGGCAGCTGCTTCCTGTTGTTTCCTGTCAGGCAATACAAATGACACACCTGCCGTCTTTGCAGGACCAGTTCTGGTTCCCTGGGACCATAGGGCCAGGATGAGAAACAGGTGGTCCGTCTTGTGTCGTCTGTAATTGTTTAGCCAAGGTCCCCTTTGTTTTAGCAAGGGGCCGACTGGGGTGCGGAAGCTGGACGGTTTAGGAGATTAAAGTTCAACCCTCTCCCCTGGGCAATGTGACTTACTGGTTGGCCAGGGGTCAGCCCTTCCTAGGGTTGTTCTTCTGAAGATCCAATGGGAAGGAGAAACAAAAGCTATATATATATCTTGAGCGCACTGGGGAAAAAAGATGAGATGGAAGTGTAATCCATAATCCATACAGAATGCTCTGAAACTCCGAGGCACTTTGTGAAATGGTTTTCCATCCAGAACACTTGGCGAAAACGGTCCTATATGCCCTGTAACTTTGGGTTCAGCGATGTTTCTACCCTTTCTAGAAGAATGAAAAAAATCTGCCAGTGTTGTAAAAAGAGGGTAAGAACACAGAGAAACAACAATGTTCTATTACCACTAGAGTCTTTATAGGCATTTTTAAAAAAAAGCCTCCCCACCCCTCCAACTGAAGGCTTTCCCAGGGCCAAAGGGAGCCCCAGGGAGCCTCAGAACGTGAAATGGGAGATACAAAGCTTTTAATTAATTTCAGTTAATTATTTCCAGGGCCAGGATCCAGTTTATGCCAGTGTAACTACACCAACCAGATTTCCCCCAATAAATAGATACACAGCTAGATACACAGCTATCAGTATATTTTATTTATTTATTTATTGGATTTCTATCCCGCCCATCTAGACCAAAGGTCTACTCTATGCTATTCTACTTTTCAAAACAACAAATAAATCTCACACAGTTTGGGGAGGGGTTGGTACAATACTTTATTTTTAACGTAAGAGCATCATGTAAATTCCTCAATTCATCCCCTGCATTACAAACTCATGGGAAATGTAGTTTTGTGCTAAGAATCTCCAGCCTCCCACATGAAGCTATATTTCCCAAGATTCTCTGGAGAGAAGAAATGGGTATTGTGGACCTAGTTTAAGTCTGGGCTGCATCTGCTTTTGTATGTTATTTTAAGCAAAACAGGGTTTTTTTTGGGGGGGGGGGCGTTGTTGCAAGGAAAACCACCAGAGGTAACCACATCCCTTGGAAGAAGGGGAATCATCTCAGTTATTTGCAATCACTTCTTCTATCCAGGTTCTGTAATTGCACACAGTGGTGTACACCCCGGGATAGTTTCTCAACGCACATCCGGCACCCCAGGACACTACGCCGGTCAGTTGTCCATCACACACCAGCGGTCCACCAGAATCTCCCTGCAATGGAGAAAGGGGATGAGCAAAATTTCACTGTCAATGGTAAAATTCAGGAACTGATCAGATGTACCAAATCTCTTCTTTTCCTCATCACATAGGATTATGATGGGGGGGGGGGGGCACGGCGAACATTCCTTGCAGTTAGAAAGTTAGCACTGCAGGGAGCAGGTTCAGCTAGCACTGCTAGCTTTTAGCCTGCAAGGGGGGGGGTGCCCTTGTTATACCAGCGCTCCACTTGTGTGTTTTTCAACAGGGATCCTACACATACCACCGGACAATTCACTCTTTGACCTCATCCTGTTGAATAAGCGTTGGCTAAGAACAGACCTTCCTCTCTCTCTCTCTCCACCCATCCTCCCGCCTTTTCTCTCCGTTACCTGACAGGAGTCTTTGCCTCCTTCTAAGTAGCCAGCACAGAACATGTTAGAAGTGATGCGGCCAGGATAAGAGGTCTGACAGGCAGAAGGCGAGATAATGGGCACGTTCAGACACTGCAGGACGTTGGGGTACTGAACTGGAAGGAAGAAAGAACCATCTCAGTGTAAAGCTCGCATGGCATCAATACACTTCAAGGAGAATGAAAAAATTATGTGGTAAATCAACGGATTTTGCAAGAGCAGAGCAGGGCTGTTGAGGACAGGGTATTTTGGAGAGCGCTCACTCATAAAGGGTCACCATACACCGGAGACAACCTGATGACACATAACAACAACAAAATCAACAGATGGGAATCTATCCCACCTGCTTCTGCGCTAGGCAGAGGTCTCCTTGGGAGATGCAAGGGATTCGGGGACTGGTAGGTTTTTTTAGAGGCATCCTGTACAGAGCCTAATAGCCAGAGGGACTACCAGTCCCCTAATCTCTTGCATCTCCCAAGAAGTTTAGCTCTTTCCAGCTGCTACCTCTTTCTTCCTCACAAGCAGATAATGGGTGTCCAGGTCTTCATTCTGCCAGAATTCACCAGGACTTCGCCAGAGACACGCATGAGAAGCAAATCCTTTTCCTGCCTCCTACAAAATACCATCGGACAGGCTCTCAAGAGATTAGAAAGGTTAACTTTCATTGACACTTCTGAGAAGGTTCTGTGTTCATTCAATGTTCGAGACATCTGGGTGCATTCAACATTTGAGGCACCTGCTGATGTAGATCATGAAAACAAGAAATTATGCTTTTCCAGTTATAGCACCTGCACCCAGAGAAATTCAGGTTCCCTCTTCTTCCACCAGGTGAAGAAGAAATTTTGTTTTCATTGTCTTTTATACTCACTGGATTTTTTTCCCCGTGTACTCATTGTATAATCTGCACTTTAAACTGGAAGCTACCCTTATTAGAGACAGAAGAAGAATTTCTTCTTTTACTTTAAAAAAAATCCATAATGATTTAAGTGTAACTTGGAAAAGTTAGTTGTTTTAAGTGCAACCCCCAGACTTCTCTAGCCAACATGGCTACTTGGGAGCACCAGTTTCTCAGATATAGTGGTTGGAGTGTTGGAATGGGGCAGGAGACCTGGGTTCAAGTCCTCAGTGTACCAGGGAGATTACTAGATGACCAGACATTTTCTCTGTTAACCTGACCAACCTCACCAGGGCTCTTGTGAGGATGAAGTTGAAAGAAGGAGAGCGACAGAAGCCACTTTGAGCATCCTGGAGGAAAAGTGGGATATAAATAATAAAATACAGTAGGGCCTCCATATCTGGGGGGGGGGGGGATCAGTTCTAAGCTCCCCATGGATGCTGAAAACTGTGAATAATAACAAACTCTGTACATAGCAGAGGTTCTGGCTCCCTCTAGTCACCAGTTCTGGTAATTACATCATGGAAATATGTATTTCAGATTTTTCCCCTCTTTTAATAGGTTTAATATTTTCTGACTGTGGATAAGTGAAACTGTGGATACTAAATCCCATGGATGCAGGGGTCCTACTGTAAATATTGATGGAATCATTAATAGGTAAACAAACAAACAAAAAAAACCCTGCTTCCTACGAGAGGAGAAGATGGCAAGGACATCATGAAGCCGCAACTTACGTCCCGATGTCAGAATGTTCCCCCATCCTGAGACAAGACAGTTGGCCCCAGTTACTGGGCAGTTTGGAGAAATTGCCACGGGCTGGACGAAATTGTTGAACTGGGCTGGCTGAGAGAGCTTGATCAGCATGATATCATTGTCGGTGGTGCGGGAATTGTACTTGGGATACGGGATGGCTTTTTCCACCTGGATATGCTGCTCTGTGCCTTCGTCCCTGGAGGTATCCTGCTCGCCAAGGTGTGCCACAAGAGTACTAGGACTGTAGGCAGAAAAGCAGTGATGTGAACCAAATTTTTAAAAGGTTGATGCCTTTAGTGACTCTTCACTTCATCACACAGATATGTTTCATAGCAAACCTAGAACTTATAAGTTACTTTCTAAAAAGTGGCTCTTTGGGTTGTGACCAGTGTACAGTCTTGCACATTAGTAATACATGACGTTGTGCTAACCAGCACACTAGAAGAAAACTGGGAAATAATTCCTGGTTCCCTCTAGTGGCCGATTCTGACATTGCATCTTAAAATAAATAAGCAAATATAATATATTCCTTGCTGCTTATGAATTGTAACAGAACAACACAGAACTTCAAAAGTTCCTCACAAACACCTCAAAATATGCCTGAAAACAGCTTTTAAAATTAGTTTTAAAAAAGGATTTAGAAGACATTGGGTGTTGCACCAGCGAAATAACCTTGTTCTTCCTCTTTACGTTACATTTATCTTACATTCTAAACCTGTTACAGAAGGATCCCCTTATCTGCGGAATCAGTATCCATGGATTCACTTATCCATGGTCTGAAAATCTTAAAAGAAAAAACCTAGATAAATATATTTCTAAACAGGACATTAGCAGAACTGGCCACTAGAGGGAGCCAGAGTCTATGCAAGGTATAGCATTCACTATTAAAATAGTGTTCACTATAATCCACATTTTTCATCATCTGTGGGGGACTTGGAATTGATTCCCCACAGATACGAGGGTCCTAATATACTCCCCAAAGTAACTAGTTTCGGGTAACTGCACTGCTTGTAATTCATTGCTTCCAAGTTATAGGGAAAGTTACTTTTCAACAATTGTATTGCACCCATCCTATATGTTACTGTACGCACGGTTTGTAGCAATGGGCTGCCGAGATGATCCACTGGTCATTGATGAGGGAGCCGCCACACCACCGGTAGCCAGCCCCGTATGTTAAGAAGACTTGCCAAGGCTGGGAGTGGGCTGGGCATTCATAGCCTCCAATGATCTTATCATCATCATCATCATCATAGCCCTTCAGTTGTGCTGCCACTGCAGTAAAACAAAAAAATTAGAACCTTCAATATGGACAGCTGGGACTTCTTTCTTTCTTTCTTTCTTTCTTTCTTTCTTTCTTTCTTTCTTTCTTTCTTTCTTTCACAGCAGAGCTCTGGGACCTTAATAGAAATGGTGAACCCTTATGTCACCATAAACTCACAGGTGAGGTAGCTGAACAGGGGCTTTATATGTCTACTGCTGAAGGCCTCACTAGATGAGATGCTGATTCCATATCTAGAAGAAGTGCACCTTTAAGAAGGAAAAACTGTCTGTTGGGTCTAACACAAGGTCATCTCATTCTGCATTTGGTAAATTAGCTTACTTTTGTTTAGCAATGGTTAACTAAGACATAGCACAGCTTTGTTTGCATATCTGATGTCTCAGGTACAAAGATTTGTGAGAGTCAATCTTTCTGCAAACACTGAAAGATTTGTGTGCCTAGAGGGATAACGTCCCAAGAGGAAAAAAAATGCATTTCCTTTAATGTGTGATCTGACTCCACATTTTCAAGCATTCAGGAGGTCTTCCCTAATCCGCTGTTTTTGGATTATAACACCTATAATTCCCAGATCCTTATGACTAGGGGGAAGATTTCTATGACAGTTCACATTTTCTCTGCAACCTACATTTGAACCCATAAACAAGTTCAAACATGTTTAAGAGTAATCTGGCCTTTCTCACCAAGTTACTGATAAACATGTTCAAACCCACTCATAAGCAAAAACATCAGTTACAGAAAAACCTATGACAGAAATCCTTCGCCGTTATGAGCATGTCTGGATGTCATCTGCTGGTCCCAAAATATTAAATTATTTTTATTAGGTTGAACCCGGGCTTCATCATGGAAAGGAGAATCCTGATCAAAATAAATCGGACTTGAATAAGTCATGAGAGTAACACATGTTCTATTAAGTGATCAAGACGTATAAAATGATGCAGGGGATTGATCAAGTGGATAGAGGGGAGCTCTTTTCCCTCTCACGCAATACCAGAACCAGGGGACATCCACTCCAATTGAGTGTTGGGAGAGTGAGAACAGACCAAAGAAAATCTTTCTTTACCCAGCGTGTTGTTCGTCTGTGGAACTCCTTGCCACCTGATGTGGTGATGGCATCTGGCCTAGATGCCTTCAAAAGGGGATTGGACAGATTTCTGGAGGAAAAGCCAATTGCAGGTTACAACTTACAAGCCATGATGGGGATGTATAATCTCCAGGCTTAGAAGGAAGGGACCTCCAAATGCCAGATGCAGGGGAGGGGGATCAGGAGACAGGTCTCTAGTTGTCTCCTGTGCTCCCAGAGGCATCTGGTGGGGCCACTGTGAGATACAGGAAGCCGGACTAGATGGGCCCTTGGCCTGATCCAGCAAGGCTCTTCTGATGTTCTTATGTTCTTAAGTGCAATGAATCTGCTCAAATTAAGTCAGGCTCCAATTTAGTGGATTTCAAATTAATCTTAACTTGTCCCCTTGATTGCGATGAGTCTACTCTGAGGGTGACTAAATCTCAGTAAACCCTACCTTAATTGTTAGGATGGTTATAATTTAAGCCACAAAACAGAGGAAAAGTACCCAAAAATATTATGAGAGGGGCACAGACTTGTGTTTTGGACGACAACTTGTCCAAAAACACAGATTTGCATACTTCTACACACTCAGTAGAAAGCACAACCTCGGCGTGAGGTTGATAGAGTAAGTCATGTAGACTTTAGCAGAGGAAAGAGGGAAGATGTTACCTGTGGCGCCCAGAAGAACAGCTAGCAGGAAGATCGCCATTGTGTCAGAAGCAAAGAGGCTAAGCAACTGCCCGTCCTGGACATTTATAGCCAAGTGCGCCTTTTTCTTCCACAGCTGGGAGCCCAAAAATTGTAAATAATTACAACACTATCTAGATTTTTGTTGAAAATAGTTGTCATCTCCACCTGCCATGTTCCCTGAAAGAGATAAAGAGTTTGGACAGGTGTGGAGAGTTTAAAAATAACCCCGTACAGTGTGTCTTGAGGTCTCTTTTAATAATAATCATGTGCCATCAAGTCAGTTCTGACTTATGGTGACCTTTTTCAGGGTTTTCTAGGTAGAGAAGACTCAGAAGTGGTTGACCCTTCCCTTCTTCTGGGGTCATCCTGGGACTGTGCAGCTTGCCCAAGGCCACCCAGGCTGGCTGTTATCTCAAGAGGCACAGTGGGGAATCAAACTCCCAACCTCTGGCTCCGCAGGCAGAGACCTCAACCCCTGAGCTATCCAGCCAGCTTGGTCTCTTTTACGGAACATAAAAACATCCTTGAGGACAAGCCTGAACCATTCCATTCACTCAACTTAAGCTCAGTGGGTTTTCTTCTCCAGTACTGTACATTTTTGGCATTCAAGTACTTCAGGGTCCACCACATTCTTTCTATGGCACCCCCTTTTACAGAGGCTAGATATCTATTTGAAGGGTTGCCACTGGGTGGTCCTCGTTTTGGACGTGTCCTCTGTTTGGCAAGCGGACCATCTGATTTAAAGATGAAGACCAATAAGTACAAAGATTATGAATCTCGAAGTTACTTATTCACCATGAGCTGGAGCTGGACAGTGGTCTCAGCCAGCACACAGGCCCTCAGACCGCAGTCTTTGCCTTTCAAGTGAGATTATTATACTTCTGTTTAAATTATTTTAAAAACCCTTCTAAACTTTACACCTCCCATTTTATCATAGACAAATGGAGTTGGAAGGGCCCACAAAGTCACCGAGTCCAACCGCCTGCTCAGTGCAGGAATCCAAGTCAAAGTAGATCTGGCAGATGGTTGTCCAACTTTCTCTTGAATGCCTCAGGTGTTGGAGTGCTCCCCACCTCCCGTTATTGGTTCTGTTGCCATACTGAAAACTCAGGGAATGGCATGGTGCTGTTCTAGCAACCTTAATTTGGATGGACCAAAGCAGCCACACAGACTGGAGAATTATGGGAGTTGTAGTCCAGAAAGGCAACATTTCCAAGGTCATTATTCAACCACATCACTTGTCCTGCACTCCTTAAACCGGGCTGTTTCCCTCAGTGGTAGAGGATGGGGGTCCCATGGCCAATTCTCAAGAACCATCCAGCTGTCAGTCCCATTGGCTTCTGTAGGTGGAATGAAGAGTCTGCCATTTTGTCCTTCACCTCAGGCAGCACCAGTAGTGCTGCCCCAGTAGAGCTGATGTCCTCGTTTGGCTTTTAACATGTACGCTCCTGGATGTTTTTGTTATTTCAGTGTCATGGAAGGAACAGGGCCCAAGTTAAGATCAGATGGCAATTAAATTAATAACGTTTGATGGGTTGTTCGTTCCAGATAGGAAAGATTGAGCAACACGTTTGTCACCAGAAGGAAAGAACAAATTCATTTGTCAACAGATTAGCAGGACTAATCTTGGCAGCTGGCGTGTGTGTTTTGCCCAGTTAAGCACCTTTCAAGGGCACCTGCCCAGACGAAAAAAGGACTTCACCAGTCAAGGCTGAAATTTGTGATCACTTGCCAGGTATCCTAAGTATAGAGAAGCATGATTGGCTTAAAAGCTGTTTTGAAATCAATTCTTCACCATGGAATTTTAAAAACGCACACCATGCCATTCTCTATGGTTAGATCTATCATCATCTATATGTTGTCCTGATAAAAGGTCGATTTAAAAGCCCAGCCAAAGAAGCAAGGGGAAATATTGAGATGTCTTTACTGGCTTGCTAGAAAATAAAGCTTTCGTGCCTTCTCCTGAGGAGCAGGTATGGAGGTATGCTTCATGTTAAGGAAATGTAAGTTTTCTCCCAAGAGTGAAAATGGAGTTGTGTAAGAGGCTTGGATAAAAGGGACGCAGAGCCAAGAGCTTCTGAAGGTAAGATTAATTTCCCAGAATATGGTTTTCCTAACTCCTAATTACAGTAACACCGAAAACGTTCACCCTTTACTTACAGTTCCTACGAATTCATCAAAGAGAGATTTAGCCAATTAGAGTACCCATTAAACCGATTAAAGCTTCTGGCCATATTTTAGACGACCGGTACGTGTATGATGAATAGCAGAAAAAGTCAACCCTGACAGCATTTTGGAATTTCTCCACAGGAAACTACCCAACGAATTCTGAAAGTAGCCCAATGTCTGTTCAGTAAGATTTGAAAAGAATCTCAGTGTGGTATGGGTGTTTCTTGTGTCTCATATCCCTACTGTATTCCTCATTTCTTTAGCAAATGATGCTATAGGAAAGGTGACTCTTTGGTTCTCCCATTCATTTTTTCAGACCACAAATACTTTATTGTATTTGCAGAATTTTTTTATTTTTACGATGAAGGATGGTCTCTTGAGGCTAGAAGTGTGACATAAGCAGCTACCTCACAGTCTACACCAAAGTGTGCAGTTAAACAAGCTGGATAGACTTGACAAGGTCTTAAGATTAGCAACCGGGCTGTATCCGGGGCCAAACAACGTGAGGAAGCACCTTAATAAAAGTACTTTTAAGCAGCTCCAATTGCAGTGAGCGAATTTGTTATTAATTGACCTAATGAGCAAAGCTGAACAAGGATCAAGAGGAGGAGTTTATATGTTAGCGTACAGTTGGCTCTGCTTTCATGTCTAGAGGGGATATTTTTCTGGCCAGGGGAATTTCTGGGTTCTGGGCAGATGGCCAAAAAAGGGCTAAATAAATAAATGCAAAAAGGTAAAAACTGAAAGCAGAAGTGGCAAGACGTTCGTTTCCCATTTAGATAAATGAGTATCTGCGGTTGTTAAGTGGTGCAGGAGTTATCTGTAATCTATTCAAAAAGGAGAATAGCTTCCAGGAAGTGCAGATCTTTTTTTTTCCCCCCCAAAAAATAAAGAGGAGGTTGAACAAACAGTCACAGCTGGGCCACGTGGAGTCCTAGTTCCGAGCTTCCTGGCTCACAGCTTTTTGTTTCATTCATGTCATGCCCTCTGTCTCCTGCAGGGGGCACTAAATGGCAGAAAATGAGGAAGTTTAGAAAAAGGAACTTCCTGTTTGGATCCACTCTGGATCGTGGAATCTAAAGCTTTGTATTAGGTCCCATGATTATATCTGATTTCCAAAGCAATTTCAGATGCTTTGGAAATCAGAGGATCGTGGAATTTAATGCAGAGCTTCGAAACATTCCTTGTTTGTCTCGGGACAGGGGATTCTGGGCATTGTAGTTGAAACAGGGAACCTTTTCAAGGTCTGATAAGGGTAGAAGAAGATGTTCTGATAAAAATGCAGTGTTTCCCTCCATGACAATATTTAAAGCAGCTCCAGCTTGAATGGCCAGAGCAGAAATGGGGGTTTTATTGGGTTACCACACCCACAATGCCACAGCCAGCATGGTCTGTAACTACTATGGCTGTAGGATGATGGGACCTCTAGTCTCCCAATATAACTGTCCCCAGCTATTTGTTAACATGCTTATTTGCCAAGCAAAGGGCAGACAACCACCTATACAGTGTCCAAAGAGCTCAGAGGCAGCTTAACTTTAACTGTTGAAGACACCTGCCTTCTCACACACATGCCCACCCTATGAACTGCTGGATAGCACAGTGGTTTAGTTATCTGGCTGCGGAGCCAGAGGTTGGGAGTTCAATTCCCCCTTGGTGCCTTCTTGACAGAGGCTGGATTGGATGATCCGTAGGGTCCCTTCCAGCTCTGCAATTCTAAGATGATGATACTGTTGTCATGGCTTTGCGATAGAAAATCAAGGGAAATATATCTGTCAAGATTCTCAGTCATCCAGGTGAGGTTATCTGGAAGTAGAGTCATGGCAACTGGACTTCTTTCTTATTAGGTTGAAAAACGTTTTGCTACTCATCCAAGTAGCTTCTTCAGACTGAGTAGCGAAATGATTCAACCTAATAAGAAAGAAGTCCAGTTGCCATGACTCAACTTCCAGAAAATCAAGGGAACTGCCATGTAGCTTTCAGGTGGAAGTTGTTAACCACACACCCAGGGCAGCTGGGGGGTTGGAGAACTGGTAGGCATCTACTGCCAACATTTTTTTTGGGGGGGACACCCCTACCCCACCCCCACAGGCTCACCCCCAGCCACTGACACCATTGTTATATTTTCATTTCCAAGGATTTCTTGAGGAGAGAAGATCTCGGTAAAGTCAGCTGACGTCTCCAGAATAATTTTCCTCACAAGGTTGTGTGTGCTGCCCTGCCTTTCAAAAACGAACACACACGCAAACAAGTGGACTAACAGACAGACCACACCTCACATGAGCAGAGCAAAAAGGGAAAGAACTTTATTCTCCTCGTCGGCAGCAAATTGTCTTTGTTCTCAAAATGTGTGGGGGGAAAGAGGGCCGGGTGGTGGTGTCATTGGCTCGCTGAAACTCACTAGCCCATCTCCACAGAAGGGAAATTACTGCTCTGTTTTAATGATCAGCATCTTGCCACCAGTGGATGACTTGATCAGAGAAGATGCTGAAGTAAGTGCTCACGGCTGAGGTAGCTTTCTCGTAGGTGTCACTGGAAGGAAAAGAGAAGAAACCCTCAAAGTGAGCAGAGTTGAAGCTAGACAACAGAGCTGGAAGAGATTCCTGGACAGGATGCCCGGAGGATATTGGCTGTTATAGTAATTCACTAATTAAGGCTGCAACTACATTGACATTTGATGCAGGAATTGGGATGGTCTGATTTCCATTTTTTTGTGTGTTCACCACATGACATAAAAACCAACGCAAATAAGCCTGAATGTCTCCCCCACATTTATAGGTTTTTTTAATCTGCCACTGGGGCTTCAAAATTTTTTTTTTTAACATTGGCTCCGTTCTCATTGATTCAGGTGGTGTTATTGCTTGAACCAATGAAGTGTATGGGTGGTTTGTATGATGGTTGGGGTGGGGCAGGGTCAAAACCCAGGAGGGCTGAATCTTTGCAAATAATGCCGTTTATTTTCTTTTTTTCAGGCTTAGTGCCAGGGCTAGGTCACCCAGACACCAAGGACAGAGAAAGAGAGGGAGAGAGGAGGAAATTACCAGTCAGCCCTTGTTTAAAGCTTAATAAGGTCGACTAAGAGAGCTACAGGAGAGCTGTGTTTATAAGCTGCAAACAAGGCTGTCAATTTCCTTCTCTCTCCTTGTGGTGGCCAGTTAAGGTGGATTTACTTCCCCTATGCAACTCTCACTGTGTAATTGCATCTAACCAATTTATCCAGTAACCTCTGTTGGATAGGCAGCATGTTCATGATGAGATCCAGAAACCAAGCTGGATCATGCCTTTATAAGACCATCAAAAAAATTGTCTTTCCTTCTCAAAAACAAAACATGAGTTGGATGTGAAAGCAGTCCCTTTTGAACCCGTGTTCCTCATATCAGCATACAGTAATGATTTCACTGATCTGTGGATTGCAATTTGCCTTTGCTTTACTGCTTTTGTTATGTTTATGGTGATGGTCACTTGGAACACTAGCTCATAGCAGAAGGTCGCAACAGAAATGGAATGTCCTTCTCCTCCTCTAGTTACATCCTGGGAAAATCTCTCCCCTTCCCTTCCTCCATCACTATCTCCCTCATATCTCTTTGTTTGTACCCTGTCCAATTCTTACCGGGCTTTCTCATAAACGCTTGTGGACTTGACTGCATCAGACCAGCTTTGGGCTGTGCTGGAAACTTGATCCCAGGTTTTTTTAACCACTTCCTGAATTTGACTAATCCTGTCTTCCTCCTGAACTTCTCGTTTCTGCAGGCGATAGCTGGATACTTCTAAGCAAAGCAGAGCAAAGCAAAAAAATAAAAATAAATCACAATTCTGTAGGGCACATAAAGGCTTTTTCTATGACTTATCGGTCATACCTGTTGCTCTCAAGTGAGTGCATCTTATCAACACAAGCCCACTCATTCTATCAAATAATCTGAATTCCACCATGACAGGAAAAAAAAATGTTTACAGGTATTCTGTTATTATACTGTTCTTATTCTATGAATCGTTTGTGGTAACCATTAAGTTTTAATATTTAAAAATTGCAGTAGTACTGTTTGGGAAACAGAAAAGTATCAGTTCACTTGACAGAACTTCAAACGTTGCAGAAATAGAAAATTATTCACTGGGGTGGGAAAATTAAGTGTGTAATGATAAAACAAACAAACAAGAGACAGCCTAAGGAGTCGAGAACCAAACTTTCATCTTGACCTCAGAATGCTGTCTGTTCGGAAGTTATAATTTGGATTGATTGGACATGATCTTACCTACCTGAGCATAAAAGCAGTAACATGATGGTGGCAGCCACAACTTTGAGGTCCATGCTTATGGTTATTGCCTAAGAGATGAGACAGAGAATTTAAAGCCAAAGTTTTTTTTTTAAACCCAGTTGGTAAATAGCTTGGTGCGTTAGGTCTCTGGCTGTGGAGCCAAAGGCTGAGAGTTCGATTCCCCCACTGAGCCAGCCTGGGTAGCCTTGGGCAAGCTGTACAGTCCCAGGGCTCCCCCTAGAGGAAGGGAATGGTGAAACCACTTTTGTGTATTCTCTACCTGGAAAACCCTGGAAAAGGGTCATTATAAGTCAGAATTGACTTGATGGCACATTGCTATGATGATGATGATGATTGAATTTTGGGCCACTTATTGGCTGTTCTACACTAGACTTTTATTGTGCAATCAGCAGGTTTCATTCACCTAATTTTCCCGGAGGTCCAACTCAGGAGTGGAGATATTGTTAAGTTTCACTCCTGCAGTCAGAATGTTGAAACTTCAGGTTCTTTCTGTCCTGAATGCAAGATTCGTGAATTTTAGCAGAGTCTTCGAAAGCAAGCCAATCTGCTCTGATAAGCTGTTCCATCTCCTCAAATTCAGTGGGCATCCATGACAAATCTGATAGGTAAAATCTATTCCCTGCATGGAAAGGGGAAATCTGTATCTGTTTTCCATATATGGATTAAAGCTTAGGAGCTTTTTAGGGGGGGAAACATGGCAACCTTAATCCAGCATCAACACTGTGATGGCGGATTCTACAATTCAGCAGATGTTTTGGTAAAACTAGCATGAAGAAAGTCTTGGCGACGTTTAGCATTGCCACATATTTTATTGGCTGTGCTCCTGTGCCTTTCTTTCTCATTTTAATTAAACCTGATTTGTAACAATTTGGATTTCTTTTATCGAATGTATGAAGGACCGGGCTCCAAAACAGGGACCATGGGCTATACATGCATCTCTTTGGAGAGATGTTCTTTTTATAAAAACAAAAAAATAAAAAAACCAAGAACAGCAATGTGAAACCAAGAACAGCAATGTGACAAAGTAACTCTGAACTTTTTGTTACGTCTCACTTTCTTACTTCCTCTTGTCTGTTTTGAATGTGTTTGTGTTAAAATTCCAATTTTTGAAATAAATAAACTTTTAAAATTGAAACCTGCATTACCAGATTCATTGCATAAGAAGAAGAAAAACTTTTGAAGTTTGTTATTTTGATCACAAATTCATGAGACATTTGAAGTGGCTGTAAGGTTGAAAGCATAAGTGAGACAAGTTACTTTTCTGGACCACAGCCATCCAGCCAAAGTTGTAGTCCAGAAATTAACTTTTCGCATCTTTAATCAAAGCTATTTTGGAATAATTCATATTTACAGAACAAATTTTGAGATACAAATATGCAGGCATGCAGGCTGTTAACCGTTCAGGAAGAGCTGCCAAGTTTTCATAACGGATCTTTGCCTGTGTCTCTTAAACAGGCATCTTATCAACAGAAAATAAGTCAATGAGGCTCCCCATGGAATAAGGTTCTTAACGGCACAGGAGTATAGCCAGCAAAAATTGTGGCAACCTGAGAAGAATGTAAGGCTTCATCCTTAGCCTAAAACAAAGCATGCCAGGCATTCTAGTAAAAAGAAAATGGAAATCATCAGGAAAAGAAACTGTCTCTCTGTCTGGGTATGAGTTAGCTCTTGACCTGTTTCGTTTCCTTTCCAAATGGGTGATGACAAAGACTCTCCCTGTTTACATAATCTAATTCTGATATGCAAATTTAAAAGGGTAATGGTCACATCCAGCTTTCTGAGAGTCTCAAAAAGTTACTTTGTTGGATGCAAATATTCAAATAAAACCAAACAACCCACTCACCCCTAGCCATTCCGAAACAATTCAAATAATTGAGCATTCTGAAACATTCGTTAAATGTGATCTTATCTTTGTGGAGGGGGGAAGGTATAACCATTTAGCTCAATGCTGCCCCATTCTCCACCCCGATCTTGACACATGGTCCCTGGAGAATCACACTCTGTGATAGTTCTCTTTGCTATATCTTGGAACGGCCTCAGTTACAGTTTCTGCATCTGTTCAATGGGTTCAGTGGAAAACAAAGCATCCCACAAGACTTTTCTCCCATTTGTTCCACCACCACCACGTTCCCTGGGGTCTCAGATGGTCCAGATTTAACCTCAAAGCTGGTAAACCCATTCAACCTCCTACCTCTCCAGCTGTAGCCACTGAGTGAACTTGCCTCTGGTCTGGAACCGGCCACAACGCAGTCAAATGGGTTTGTGATGAGGAGAAAAAACTCCCACCAGCAGCCTCCCAGTTCCCAACCTCTTCCCAGAATCCTCTTGACCACTGGTAGCCCCCCTTTTGTCTGTCCAGAGTCCAGGTAAATAGATCCAGACATTGGGGGTAGAAAGAGTCATCTTAAGCATGACCTTTGGGCACCAGCGTGGCTAGATGGGCTTGGCCGGTGAATCGCTGGGAAATAGCCCAGTGGCCAATCTCTCATCCATGATTAATCTCTTTCCTCCAGCTCAGCTCAGGGGCCACCTAAGACATTTTGCCTCCTGAGGTGAAGAAACAAGAGATTGTCCTCAAATACAAGACAGACATCTGGAAACAGATCGCACGGCCACCTTGTCCTGGAAAATGCACATTAGATTGTTCTGTACTTAGTGTAAAAACTTCCCACTTTGCTCCCAGATGGTGAATTTTAAAAAGCAACTGCAACTCTCCCTTTGAAACTCTTAAAATCCCACAAGTACTTGAATCTGCTTTATGTCCAACTATACAAGTAATTTTTTGCATTGGGTGTTGTTAATACGTTGCATTAGAAGGGGGGGGGGGTCCAGAAAATATACTTGAGTGCTCTCTAGTGGTCAATTCTGATATTGCAACTTGGAAATAGTTGTAAAAAATGAAATTGGCAAACCCAAAGAACCCAAACAAAGTAACCCTTGTTACTTAGGACTAATAAAAGAATGGCATAAAGCTTGAAAACCCCCAGCTAAAACGTATCTAAAAATGTTTTTTAAATTGCCTTTAAAGGTACTTTTGAAAGTAACTCTTTCTTTCCCCCTAAGAAACTTAGAGGTTATGCCTTACATCTGAAAAATAACTTCATAACTATTTGTTGCATTATCTCTTACCTCCTCAAAAGTTAGTAGTTACAGGTAACTACATTACTTGCTCCCAATTATTTCCAAAGGATGATATGAAAACAGCCACCATACATTTTTCTTCTTGAGAATCAGAACAAAATAGTGTTTCTTTTCATTCCAGGTACCAGACCTGAATGGATGGAGAGCTGAAAATTGAACTCCGCCACTGGCCATTTTAGGGAAAGGATACTCAACTTAAATTTTTTGGAGTCAACTTTGAACACTACCAGTTTCCACAGGCTTTAAAATTATTTGTCTGTATCTTGGAAATTAATCTGTGGTTAGTGATGGATTGCATGAGACTTTGCAGCGGCTAAATTACATATACTGCACTACAGACCTTAGATGCATTCTCTTGTGGGTATAAAAGAGTTACTTCCCTTACCAGACTCTGACCTCTGTCCCATAAAGAACCGGTAGCATTCCTGCAATAGCCAGGTGCTTATTGCCCTGGCTCAGATCTGCTAATTCATAGCTAGACAGTCCCATCCCTGTGTTATTGACCCATTGCCACCTTGTCATCTGCATCTTCAGCCAGACATGAATCTTGCTTCTGTGGAATAAGGACAGGGGACATGTAATTGCATGTCCTGTGTCAGAAGAAGTGGATTTTGATGCATGAAAGGTTCACACTGAAATAAATCCATTAGTCCATAACATGCCATCATATTTTGCCTTTTCTTTCTTTCTTTTCCCAACACAGCTTGGAAAAGTTGTTTTTTAAAAACTACAGTGCTCAGAATCATCCAGCCAGGTCTGCTGCAGTGTGAGAAAGATAAATGGCCACTTTGAATTACTTGGACTGACAACTTCATAACCATTTCACATTTAAATGCCTAACACATGCATATATTTGGATATTTGGTTGTCTTTTCTTTAACTTTATACCTAATTGACTTCTTCTTGTATTTGCAGCTCATTATTTTTCTGTTATTCTTTTGAGTTCCTTCCTTCCTTCCTTCCTTCCTTCCTTCCTTCCTTCCTTCCTTCCTTCCTTCCTTCCTTCCTTCCTTCCTTCCTTCCTTCCTTCCTTCCTTCCTTTTTAAAGTCTTTTTTCTCTGACCAATAGTATAATAATAATAATAATAATAATAATCTTAGAACTGCACAGCTGGAAGGGACCCTATGGATCATCAAGACCAGCCCCTGTCAAGGAGGCACCAAGGGGAATCGAACTCCCAACCTCTAAAATAAAGAATCAGGGGAACAAATCCATTCACTATGGCAGTAAGCTATAGTCTCCCAGCATTTTGACACCCGAGACACCCGCCTCAGTCTAACGGCAGGGCGGGCCCTGTTTCTACTGGAGAGAAACCTCTGTCTCATTCTTCCACTTCTTCATGATCTCTCACAAACATGGAATAAGCTCTTTTATTTGAAATATTTCCTGGGTGCAAGACCTGAAGGAGGCTCTGGGTTCAAAGGACTATTTATTCAAGGGAGCCATAAAGAGACAAGCACTGGGGCCCAAGGACAGTTTGCTTAGCCTGAGGCAATATTTACTCCCTTGTCATTTATCAACCAAGTTTACAGCAGGGCAGCTTAAAAAATCTGTAAAGAGACAGAGGGGAAAAACTGGACACCAAAATGGTGTAAGAGGGTCACACTCGTAGGAGTTATAAGTAAAACTCAGAAGCACCATGAGACAACGGGCAAAGACCCATGGGCTGCCATCAAATCATTTGTGGGACCCATGACATAACTGCAAAAAAAATCAAGAGTGCCTCTGAGCATACATGAGATTTTTTTTGCCTTTGATCACAGGTTAAAGGTTCCTTCTGAGCGGAACTGTCTCGCAGGCCAGCCTGGCCTTTCTCTCTGAACCAGATATTAATGATTTCCAACAAATTTATTGTTGTAAGGTGATATTTTAATGATGGGGCAAAGCTCTGTGTCTTACTTCTGTGTCGCAAAGTAATAGTTTGACCTGGAGAGCCCAGCAACGGAAGTGTTTCACACTACATGATGCAAAGCCTGGTTCCGTGGATCCCTGCAGAATGTGTAAAGGGCAGAAGCACAGGAGGAGGCTAAAATGTTGGCAACACCACCCCCCACCACCCCGTCTTATCATAGAAACACAGAATCATAGGATAATTGAGTTGGAAGGGGCCTAACAAAGCCATGGAATCCAACCTTCTGCTCAAGGCAGGAATCCAAGTCAAAGAAGATCTGACCGATGGTTGTCATGTCTTTGCTGCAAATCCTCGGCCATCTCTCCCGCCGCTGAGTGTTTGACCTCTTGGGAAGGAAAACATCCTGATAATAAACAGAGAGTCCATTTCACCAGGGAGAGGTTTTCTGTTTATTTGTGTTCCATCAGTGATTGCAAATAAAAACATAGCAAAAGAGAGAGAGAGAGAGTGTACAAAATGAAGGAATTGCCATGTAGTGCAACGTATTTGTGGAGAGATGAGATTACTCTATTACTCCTTGCGGGGAAGGGGGTCATATGAAACCCCAGTCAGAGATGTATGGTCAGGATTTGGAAGTCATGACTCTTCTCAAAAAGTTGGATTCAGTCAGAACCGTCGTTGCTGGAAAAAGTGGCCTTGAACTTTTCCTTCAGCTTCTGGAAGTTCTCAGTGAACCAGTTCCTGTTAATAGTAAGGCAACCGTGAGAAGATCCGAACACCCCCTTAAAAACTCTCCTGCATTCTCCAGTGAATCTACCCACTCCACCTCTCTGCCCACCGGGCGCTTTCTCCTAAAACCTCTGTTTAATGCTTCCTACTTCTCTCCTTCCACATTCTTGCTCAATGCCCATAATTTTCCTCCCACCAAAGCTTGCACCCTCTCCTCTCTATATCTCCAAAAACCTGCCTTCCGTTGGTCCCTCTGTTCTCACAGTGGAGCCACGTGAATGAATAAGAAGAACCGTAATTTGCAGCTTTGATGTCTGCAACTTTGCCACTCTTTCAGTTGACCTTCCTGCCTTGACAGCAGCAAAGTTTGCACCCTTGTGGGTTTTAGCACCCCAGTTGCCCTACCCCAGTTACAGCTCTATAGGTGGGAACACAAGCCCTGGGCGTAGGTTGTGCGTTATGTGGACCTTCAGCTGTCCGGATGTCCAACCTTTAACCATTGGCCATGCTGATTCAGCTTAATGGGAGTTTGAGGCCAAAATGAAAGTACCAAAGCTTCCCTGGGTGTAGAGTAACTCCTCCGACTAAGGAAGCCACTTGGAAAAGAGGATGGACTCTACATAGCTCAGTGGTTTAGGTCTCTGAGCCAGAGGTTGGGAGTTCGATTCCCCCACGGGGCCTCCTTGACAAGGGCTGGACTCCATGGTCCATAGGCTCCCTTCCAGCTCTGCAGTTCTAAGATGATCATTTAAAGAACTGCTGGATAGCTCAGTGGTTTAGGCCTCTGGCTGGTTGGGAGTTCGATTCCCCCACGGGGCCTCCTTGACAAGGGCTGGACTTGATGATCCCGAGGGTCCCTTCCAGTTCTGCAGTTCTAGAATTATTATTATTATTATTATTCATTTTCCGAATGTCTTTATCTTCCATAGAACTATTAAAAGGTTCAGGAGTCCAGGTCGTTGTCCCATGCAGCCACGTGACGTCCACCTCAGGGCAGCCTGAGCGCTTGCATCCTCACAGGCTCTCTCTCTCTCACACACACACGTTGCAATTTGTTCATGCTCCCCACTGTCTGAGAATCAGTGACTTAGCAGGAGAAGCACCTCTTACTCAGAACAGTGATGTTACTACGCTGACGCAGCCGAAGTCCCAGGCAGATGTTTCTAGTGGGCCACGTGGGGCCGGTTCGCCAGAGAAGAGCCAGGAGGCGGTCCCTTCGCATCTGCTGCCTGAGGCTGGCATCTCGCGCTACCTAGGGGCAGAGCCGGCCCTATTCCTGTGCAATAGGCCAGGAGGTCTAGAACCTTCTTTATGGTTATTTTTTTCCCCTTCCAGCCTAATGCATTCTGTTCCATCCTGTCCCGCCATCTTGAGGTGATGGAAGGAACTTGCCGCCCTTCCTTTGAGGCAAATCTCCAGCTGGTTAGTTTTGCTTTAATCTCTGCTGAAACGTGGCGGGAGGGCCATGGTGAACAAGGTATCCCCTCCATGCACACACACACACCCCTCACTGACTGGAAAGCAAGGGATGATTTAGCCACAGCTATTCTCCATGTGGGACGTGGTGGCGCTGCGGGTTAAACCGCAGAAGCCTCTGTGCTGTAAGATCTATAGATCTGCAGCTGTAAGATCGAATCCACGCGACGGAGTGAGCACCCGTCGCTTGTCCCAGCTCCCGCCAACCTAGCAGTTCGAAAGCATGCAAATGCAAGTAGATAAATAGGGACCACCTCGGTGGGAAGGAAACGGCGTTCCGTGTCTAAGTCGCACTGGCCATGTGACCACGGAAGATTGTCTTCGGACAAACGCTGGCTCTATGGCTTGGAAACGGGGATGAGCACCGCGCCCTAGAGTCGAACACGACTGGACAAATTGTCAAGGGGAACCTTTACCTTTACCTTTATTCTCCATGGAGGCCATATTTATTATTTTATTTATTTAAAATATTTTCACCCCTCCTTTCTGTAAGACGGCTTACAGAAAGGAAAGACAATATTTAATAGGGGCCCCTGGGGGGTCCTGGCACCTAGGAAGGGAGCCACAGACAGGAAGCAATTCTTCACACACCACCTTATAAGGTTTGTGATGTGCCTCATACAATCCTGATTTCTTTCATATTGTTTTTAACAGCCAAAAACCAAAAAAAGGTTAAGAATGGCTGCCTAGCAGACCACAGTGAAATTTCGGGAGAGCCAAACTTTAGCGGCTCTCTGCTGCCCCCTAGGGGAGAACTTTGCAGTCTAAGATGCATGGCGTCGCATGGAGACTTTGGGTGAATGAGAAAAAGAAAAATCAGATTTTATAAAGGAGAAGTTTTAAAACCCTAAAAGATTGAGTGTAGGGTCACTTTTCTCCACGGTTCATGGTTCAAGCAAGAAAGAAGATCTTCTTGGGTCACGCCTGCACCTTCCCCCTTCCCTTGTAAAAAATTAACAGATATTCACCTAGTCTTGTTGCCGATTTCACTGTGATGCAGGTCAAGAAAAGCAGCTTTGGTCTTCTCCCCAACACGTTCTGCAAAAGTCTGGAGATCATGCTGGAATTTCTCAAACTTTTGAGCCAGAGTAGGCTCTGTGCTGGCGACCGGATCCTCAGCGGAGTCTTGGAGACAGGAAAAAGACACCCAAAAATATAATTTTTTTAAAAATGTAGGTTTCGGGGCTTGAAAACTCTAGAAGCTCAGTTTGTTCTCTCTTTTAAAGCTGGGTTCTCTTTTATGTATACATTGAAATCAGGGCTTGTATTATCCTTTATTGCAGGGGTCCCCAACCCCCGGTCTGTGGCCCGGTGCTGGTCCGTGGGCTTCCCAGGACTGGGCCGCGGAAATGGATCTCCGCCCGCCCGGCGGGCGTGTCGCGCTCGCAGGGGGGGGTGTCGCACTCAGGGGCATGCGTGCAAGTGCGACACGCCCACCCACGAGCGTAGGGGGCCCCCCATGCACGGAGCCTGCCCCCCCAACCAGTCCACGGTTCCAAAAAGGTTGGGGACCGCTGCTTTATTGCATCTGTACTACTGCTGTCCACTGTTCTTTTATCCACATTGCAAAAGAACTTTAAATTTATCTTTGGTTCATAGATACAGTGGTGCCTCGCTAGACGATTGCCTCGCAGGACGAGGAAATCGCTAGACGATGCCTTTTTGCGATCGCTACTGCGCTTCGCAAAACGATGTTTCCCTATGGCGATTTTCGCTAGACGATGCGGTTTCCCCATAGGAGTGCGCCGACTAGTGGTGAAAAGCTGTCAGTGCAGCTGTCAGTGCATTCCTATGGGGACCCGCACTCGCTAGACGAGGTTTCCCTATGGGAAATTTTCGCTAGACGACTGCATTTTCCCTTGGAACGCATTGAAGCGATTTCAATGCATTCCAATGGGAAAACGTGCTTCGCTAGACGATGTTTTCGCTAGACAGCGATCCTCGTGGAACGGATTAACATCGTCTAGCGAGGCACCACTGTATGTGCCATTCAGACTTTTGAGACTACAAATCACATTAATTCTCAATTCTGGGAGCGCCACCTGCCAGGCAGACACCTGAAAAGGGCAAGAAGGGCCTAAACTGGAAGGCAACGTCACCCAACTAGGCCTAGCTGGACCTAGCTTCATGTTCAGAAAGAAAGCTCCCAGGGAGCACTGGGGCAACTTCTGCATTCTGAACAGGAAGCTAGGCCTAGCTAGGCTACATGGCCTTCCAGCGTAGGCCTTTCTCCCCAGGTGAGTCACATTTAAGTGGCTCCCAGAATGCTTTTGAGGAAGGGCAACTCTCAATTGGAAGGGCTGCCAGAGAAGAATCTCCCTTTTGCAGGAGGCCAGTCCAGATCTACTTTTCAAATAACAATCCGTAAAGAAGGAAACTGGGCTCTTCATGTTGCCCATCCAATACAGTAGGATCCCTGGATCGGTGGGGGGTTGAGTTCCAAGCACCTCCATTGATGCTGAAAAACGTGGATTATAGTGAACACCATTTTAATAGCAAATGCTATACATAGCATGGTCTTTGTCTCCCTCTAGTGACAGTTCTGGTAACGTCATCTTTAGAAATATATATTTCTAGGATTTTTCTTTTAATACTTTTAATATTAAATAAGTGAATCAGCAGATACTGATCCTGCAGATAAGGGGGTCCTACTGTATTGGCAGCAGGCGCATCAAGCAGGTGCACAAATCAACTGGTGGGTAGTCTTCCCTGTTTGAGTGAGATGCTGTAATTCCAATTAAATTACACCAATCATCTCTAACTGAGCTCATATAAAGGAGCAGTGTGATCCATATACTGACTCTTCTCTACAATCCCTCCAGGTTTGGTGAAGGTTGGGTTTCCCCAAGCCAGCCACTGAAGGGCACTTTCCTGGGGTGACCCACTTTGTGGGTGTATAACTTGGATGTCTGAAATGGAATCTTCACCAAACTTGGATGGAATGTAGAGGAGAGTCAGGAGAAGCTTCTCTTTGATTTTGGTATCTCTAGGTTCCTGGAGGGAACATTTCTGGTGAGACCCTCTTCGTGGGTGTATAACTTGGACATCCAAAATCCAAATTTCACCCATCTTGCAGGGCTTGTAGAGGAGAGATAGGGGAAGCCATCCAGTGAATTTGGTGTCTCTTGGTGCTTGGTGGGGTGTTTTATAGGGTTTAAAAATCAGAAACAAATTGATGAATCGATTCATCAGAAAAAAGTCATAAATTCGTAATTTGTGAATCATCAATCTTGACGAATCATGAAGCAAAACAAATCACCATTTTCCTGATTCATTCCCATCTCTAGAGCTAACACATCTAGTGAAGTGGGCAAAAAAGTATTACAGCTGGACCCCCGTATCCATTGTGGATTGGTTCCAAGCTCCCCCCATGGATGCTGAAAAACGCAGATTATAGTGAACACTATTATAACAGTGAATACTATACATAGCATGGTCTCCAGCTCCCTCTTGTGGCCAGTACTGGCAATGACATTGTAGAAATATATTTCTCTAATGAATGCTAAACATAGCATGACTTCTGACTCCCTCTAGTGTCCAATTCTGGTAACTTCATAGTTAGAAATATATAATTTTAGGATTTTTCTTTTAATATTTTTAATATTTTCAGATAAATGAATCAGTGGATATTGATCCTGCAGATAAGGGGGTCTTACTGTATTTTTTTTTTAAATGTTGATTTTGCAGCAGCTGAGTGACACAGCTCTTCGCCCCACAGAGAGTTCTGTTCTGAACTGTGGACATCAGTCGTGCGTGACTACAAAGCTCATCAACCCTAGCCAGCAGAGATGCTGATAAAGGACCATGATGCTTGCAGTCCACAAACTGGAAAGTCATCTGTTTTCCATTTCTGCTCTCATAACTGGTGGACAGAATGGAAGCTACGCTTTCCTTTCCTTTGCATAGTTTGGACCTCCCTCTGCCTAGCCCCACCCCTTTATTTGCACAGCCCAGACGCATGTCTCTGTCTTTGGCTATTCCCTCCATCCTAAAAGCCCCGTCTTCAAAGACTCGGTCTGTTTTGTCACTGTCACTCAATATGCTAATAGGCCTCTCCATTCCCAGAGTGCTGATCCACAGGTAGATCTCAAGATCTCGAGAAAGTGGTTTCAGCAGGCGTGGGAAAGCGCCAGGGCTTACAGAAGGATAAAGAAAACGTTTAGATAGATGTCTAATAGATTCCTCCCACACTAGGCATCTTCCATCCATGCTGAGTAGCGAAGGGAGGAGAGCTGTCCCATTCATCTTGCAGCTCTTAAAGGTGGAGGCAACCTGCCAGAAAAGTCAGGTGGTACCTTATCTGTCACAACCTCACCCACCTGCCAATGGGGCACATTAGGATACTGCTGTTGCAGCCCTTCCCTGTTTTTTCCCCCTTCTTGTCTCCTTACATTGTTGAAAAGAAGCAGGAACCAGACTTTCTTGCCCTAGTTTCTGTTGGAGGTTTTTTTTTTTTTTTAACAACCTCACATGCTGCCATTAGTAGGTTTGGCTGGGAGGGACCTTTCTGGGCTGCAGGGACTGTCAATCTATCCAGCTCTAACTAATTGTTCTTTCCTTGCCTCTGAATTCAAAGCGAGCCCCACCTCTCTGCTCAGTGCTTTCCCCCTCTCTTAGAGTCTGCTGGAGTCTGTTGTTGAAAGCAGGCGTGCTTGTCAGTTTGCTGTTTGATCTGTTCAATTGTAAGTCATTAAACCTTTTATCCTTTCTCCTACTAATGCCTCACAGTGGGTTATTGAGACTGTAAGTGCCAGTTAATGAGAAAAAGGGGGTGCACTAATCTGTGGAAACGTGAAGCTATTCTGTTCTGTGAACCCCTGCACTTCTGATGCACAGGTAGAGGAATTTAACCAAAAATTCAAAACTCTGCAACAGTTTCCATATGGCAAGCAATCTTTCCCACCTGGCATCCTGCAGACATGTTTGACTACCACTCCCAGAATGCCATAGTCTGCACCACTGGCTGTGGGATTCTGGAAGCTGTGGTCTAACACATCTGGAATGTGCCTGTGTGTGTGTGTGTGTGTGTGTGTGTGTGTGTGTCTTTGTATTACTCTATCACAGCTTCTAGCATATCCCAACCAGCTTGGTTATACTCAGAAGTGAAAGGAGAGTAACCGTGTCTTTGTTCCTACCTGCCACAACAGACAATGCCACGAGGACCACAGCCACAGAGAAAGCAAGCTGCATGGTTTGGGGGCTTCGCAGAGTTTCTGGTGGAGGAAATGAAAACAAAGGGTCTCTACGGGGCATAATAATAGCAACAAGCAGCCTCAAAAGTGTGCAAGGTAGAAAAATGGCAGAGGACCAAACATTAAGGCAAGAAATTAAAAGAATGTAAAAATTAAAAGAATATGGAAGCAAGATCAAATAAGGTTATCCTCCTCCTTGTACTAATTTCAGCAACAGGAATCTTTTCAAAATCTTTGGTGACCGAGTTAAAACAATTGCCAATTTGCTTCCAGAAATTTTAAAAATCAGTGGTTTTGCACATTTTTAGAACTCGATTCCCGTTTTTAAGGCCTGGCCCCTTTGGCCCTCCCCATGCGCCAGCAATGCTGAGAAACAAGGAGTGTTTCTAACAATAATAATTTCATTACTGTGGTCTGGTTTAGTCTTAAAGCAAGGAAGGTGATGTATTGCCTGTCTAAAAGAAATTAAAGCCAGGTCACTCTGCCCCTCTGTGCTTGGGGGAGTGTGCAACAATAAGACATAGGATTTCTTTAGAGCTTTCTGACATTCAAAACATTCCATGTGAAGTATCTAATTATGATGGATACACAAGGCTGTAAGGTAGGTTGACTTTCTTAGCTCCACACGGTAAAGGATAGAATCAAGCTGAGACCGAGGAATAACAGCTTCTTTTAAGGCAGTTTATGACACAAGCAAAGTTTAAACCCATCCAATCAGGGCAGGGGTATCTATGGGCGACACTCATCCCCTTACCTCTCCAGATACAAACAGCAAAAAAATTGCCAACCAATCAAGAAAATATAGGGTCTGCATTGCCGGGTATCTCATTAAGCCATTGTTCTTCGTAAAAGGGCACCTGTGCCTTCAGTGGCTTCAAGTGCTAGCATGGGGAATATGGGAGATGTAGTCCAAAAAGAACTCTACTGAGCTCTATTAAGAGACACAGAAGAAAACTCATCCTTTAAAAAAAAAAAAGATAACACACTGCTTGTGCTCAAGGTTTGCCCCACTCCCTGTGCTATCTAATTACTTACATGCCAAAATTTTCATTGAAGTAGCCGTGTAGTCCAGACAAATAAAATACAAATGCAAAAATAGGCGATACTTTCCTGGCAAAATCCATCTTGCCACGAACCTTGGACTTACGGTTCTTCTTCTTGGTACATACCTGATGAAATGGTTTTTTAATCCATGAAAGCTTGTGTATTATCGGGTGATCTTTTTTTTTAGTGGTCTATAAAGGCATTGCCTATTTTTCCATGCCAAAATTTGTAAACATTGAAAAGAAGAAAATCATCTGATCTGAATGCCTCTCTCTCACACACACACACACACAAACACCATCCTAACCTAAGTCAGATCTCTCTCCCACCCCACCTCCATCTTCCACTTACTTGTAGCTGGGAGTAGAAATAACCATGCAGAAAGCAATCAGCATTCTTACCCTGGTGCTGCTTCCTATAAACCTGCCACCCTCCCTCTGTCATCCGCCCCCTTCACCCCTCCAAGGGGTGCAATCCAACCTGGCTACTCTCCTCCCCCCCATAATTAGGTTGCACCATCCCTCTCCAGCAGCCACCGCCAGCCAGAGAGTGATTTTTTTTTCTTCTTCTTCCCCTCCTAGGTTTTTGTTTTTATGCAATCCAATTTCTTCACAGCTTTAAGACAGGCCACTGCAGGGTGTTGTTGTTTTTTTTAAAATTATTATTATTTAAAGCATGATCTTTTACTGGTTTCTTCACATTTTAGGGCTAGCCTCTACTGCTTGAGTTTCCAAAAAGTGTGAGAGGGAGCAAAACCTCCCTGAGACCTTCTAAAGCGGGTCCTTTCACCCAAACAACCCTTTAGTGATGTCAAAGAGCAGCTGGAGCTGAAGGACATTGGAGAGGGCCGGCCCTACCGTTGGGCAAAAGGGGGCAACTGTTTCAGGCGGCAGGCTGCTCTCAAAGTGCAGAGCTGCATGCGCCACATGGACTGTCCCGAACCCCTCAAAGGGCCTGCTTCCCTCTGTCGCGTTCTGCGTTCAAGTCATGATCAACAACCAGTCCAGTCCCTGTCTATTGAAAGCAGGAGGGATTGCCATCTTCTCCCCTCACCTCAGACGGCAAAATAACTTAGGTTGGCCTTAAGATAGGATAGCAAATGAAGAGTTTATCCCCTCCCAGCCATATCTCAGCCAGTTTGTCTGCGGAAAGATTAAGCTCTTGACTGTCGGAATCTTGTGTGCGAAGAGCATATTAGAAGTCTTGCTATTTATGTTTATCCCTCCATTTCAAAGATTCGTGCCAGAGCTGTTGACTTGCACACAAAACCTATGTTTGCTCCTCCGGTGACTAACCACAAAACAAAAGCAACCTAATCTGTTACATGCCAAGATATGGAGTCTGCCTTCCCTAGTAGATTTTTGGTTTCATGAAAGGGCACAAACCAATAGATAGATTAGTTATTATGATATGGTTACTTCCAGAAAAGGGGATAAAAGTTTATGGTATCAGGGCGGCTCAGGAGACATCCTGTGCCTCAGACAGCAAAACGTCTTGATGATAAAGCAAACCTCCCAACAAAATCACTGTACTGAAGTTCTGACTCTCTTAAAATAACAGATATTCCTTTCTAAAGAACACCTGCTGATATCTTTTGATACCCAGGAAGGCAAACAGACAAGGTTCCTTTGTGATGTGGTTGATCTCCAGTATTCTAACACAGCCTCCCTCAACCTTCAGTTGTGCCTGGAGTTATTTAAAGATGAAAAGCTGTGTTGGTTCAAAAATGAATAGAAAATAAAGAGGGGCAATGGAGTTGTGAGCAAATGCACAGACACGCACAAGGGAAGCAAGATTATATGCATATAGGAGCAAGACGAGTTCTCCCGGTGTCGCTAAAGACAGAAGCAACAATTATTTTAATATCTGAGTGCTTGTCCTAACATGTTTCAGGAATTGGGGTTCAAAAATACTGCCCTGGTTAGAAATCTTCCAGAACAAGCTGCCTCGTTCCATTTTCTTTCTTCATTTCCCCTTTCATTCAGTCTTTCTCTCATAGTTTTTCTCCCCTGACAGCCTCAGTTACATTGCATAATAGGATTACATCCCAAAATGCATTGGTAAAGCCTTTGGGTGTTCTCTAAGGGAAGGAAGAGTTTATAAGACATGCACCAACATCTTAGGTCTTAAGTAGATATTACCGAGAGAGCTTGTCATAAGAAATAGCAGTTCCTGACGTGTTAATGGTGTGTGACTCTAATCCCATAAATTTCTCTAATCCTCCGTGCCTTGCACGTTATCTCGGTCTGTTTTGTGATTGGCTGAGCTTGCTTCTCCGTCATTCACATGCAAGACTGGGTGAGATTTGATTGAATGAAACATTAATGTCTTCTCACCTGCCGAGTCTAATATCTGATCTGACCGTCACAACTATGCCTACCGAAAAGTTTCCCCCCCCCCCAAAAAATGGCTTGTCCAAAGTGGTATTAATAGAACCTGCTGATAAATCCCTGATCCTCAGAAGATTTCTTGTTTTTACAGCAACAATGAAACAAGGCGCACCATTTTGTTGTTGTGATCCTTGACGTTTCTGTATTTTGCACAATGCGTTGGTTTAATTTCATTTTGTGAAGCAAAGTGCATGCGGCGAGTGAACACGGAAGGACTGGTTGTTGGTTAAAAAGATGCAGACAACCCCCAGAATAGTTCCGAGGACTAAAAGTTCATGCAGCAAGGACTCAGGTATTATAGTTGTGCAAATTGGATGTTCCATTTTTGCCCCACTGTCTTTCCCCCAAATGCTAAGAGGGGGAAAAAAATCGCAGTTAAGGATTTGCAACTTTAAAAACAGACAAGCGCACAATCAGACTGATTAAATAGTGAAATCAGTTAAAACAATACCAGCAGTGCGTAAACAAATTAACCTTCTGCATCACAAATACATCACCAGGTAAGTCTTTGAGTACTGATTTCGCTGGTTTAAGCTGACCTCACTGTTTGATTAGAGGTTGTCCTACTCTGGGCACATCCTTAGAAGATAGGATTCTCTGGAAAAGACAATCATGCTGGGAAAGGTGGAAGGCATCAGGAAAAGAGGAAGGTCAAATACAAGATGGATCAACTCCCTAAAGGAAGCCACAAGTGTGAGTTTACAAGAGCTGAGCAGGACAGTTGAAGGCAGGACATTTTAGAGAGCGCTCATTCCTGGGACGACTTGACAGCACATAACAACAACAACAATACTGTTTGGTCAATGTGATTGTGTATTTTTCAGATTTATTGACTGTCTTGGGAGAAGGATCATGCCGCAGATGAAGACATGGGTTAAAGTGGCTTAAAATAAAATAAAAACAATATTGGAATGGTCTTGAAAGTTTGAACGTATGTCAACAGAGAAAGCAAAGATACAACCCCTTATGCACCCAAGGCTCAATTTATTTTTAAAGCTGATCGTTCCTCTTCAACACTGTGTTTTATTCCCACAGGCTTCACGTAGCCCTGCTGAACATAAATGGAAGCCCTTTTGTTTCCCACCCGTACAGCTCCGTGGAACAAACAGTCCAGTTCTACAATGTTCCTTTTCTCCCCAGATTTTGACCTGGCAACCCCCTTCATCCGGCCAGAGAGGAGGAGCCCTGGAGGGTTATTCCCGTTCATGGCAAAATGTTTGTCCAGAGATTTGAGCCTCCTTCACTTCCCCCTTCCAGCCACAAATGCTGAACTACAGTAACCTCCTCCTGGAAACTTTTAAGGATTTCTTTTATCTTTGGGTCCACATTTTTAGATAAACAGCCTCAGTTAAGAAATCGTTTGTGTCCACTGAGAAACTCAGCTCCACCACCTCTTTCTTTCTTTCTTTCTTTCTTTCTTTCTTTCTTTCTTTCTTTCTTTCTTTCTTTCTTTCTTTCTTTCTTTCTTTCTTTCTTTCTTTGCTCAAGCAGTGAATATGGCCCTGTCTACTCATCCTGAGAAGGCAGGATTCTCTGGAAATGACCATAATGCTGGGAAAGGTGGGGGGGAGCATGAAAAGAGGAAGACCCACTACAAGATGGACTGACTCCCTAAACCAGTGGTTCCCAACCTTGGGTTCCCAGATGTTTTTGGATGGCAACTCCCAGAAATCCTGGCCAGCATACCTAGTGGTGAAGGCTTCCGGGAGTTTTAGTCTAAGAACATTTGGGGACCCACGGTTGGGGACTACTGCCCTAGAGAGGAATCCACAGGCTCCTGTTTGCAAGAGCTGAGCAGAGCAGTTGAGGACTGGACATTTCGGAGGTGGCTCATTCATAGCGCCGCCAAGAGCCAGAGGCCACCTGACGGCGCATAACAACCATTACGCAGATTGAAGTAGCCAGCCCAGGTAATAAACGGCTACTAATGGCAGGACCTCCTGGCAAATAGAAGGGGAAGATATGGAGGTAGTGACAGATTTTACTTTCCTGGGCTCCATGATCACTGCAGATGGTGACAGCAGCCATGAAATTAAAAGACACCTGCTTCTTGGGAGGAAAGCGATGACAAACCTAGATAGCATCTTAAAAAGCAGAGACATCACCTTGCCGACAAAGGTCCGCATAGTCAAAGCTATGGTTTTTCCAGTAGCGATGTATGGAAGTGAGAGCTGGACCATAAAGAAGGCTGACCGCCGAAGAATTGATGCTTTTGAATTGTTTGAATTGGAGGAGACTCTTGAGAGTCCCCTGGACTGCAAGGAGAACAAACCTATCCATTCTGAAGGAAATCAACCCTGAGTGCTCACTGGAAGGACAGATCCTGAAGCTGAGGCTCCAATACTTTGGCCATCTCCTGAGAAGAGAAGACTCCCTGGAAAAGACCCTGATGTTGGGAAAGTGTGAAGGCAAGAGGAGAAGGGGACGACAGAGGACGAGATGGCTGGACAGTGTCATCGAAGCTACCAACATGAATTTGACCCAACTCCGGGAGGCAGTGGAAGACAGGAGGGCCTGGCGTGCTCTGGTCCATGGGGTCACAAAGAGTCAGACACGACTTAATGACTAAACAACAACAAAATGGCAGGGCACAGCTTTTTATCCTGAGTTCCCTGGCCATTCTTCACTCATGGAGGGGGCAGACCTATGCATGTCACATGACGTGTCCTGGGCTCCCTAAAATAGCATCCTGTCTTCAAGGTTGGTGGTGGGAATTGTCCTGTCACCAGTCCTAAAGTAAGGTTCAGCTCCTGGCCCAGTTTGCGTCCGTACTGGGGAAGGCCAGACAGGGCGCCATCTTGTAACCTCCCAAGGCAGCGAAAACTTTTGGTTTGGCCTCAGCCTGCATTTCCCCCAAAGTGTATGCCTGACACAAGTAGCTACTCTCTTCTTGTTTTTGGTGATGTACAGTATATATTTGTGTGTGTTGTTTTCCCACAACTAACTTTTCATACTTAGGTTTACTCCTGCTAAAAAAAAAACCCCTCTTGGGCATCGGAAAAAATATAAGCCAACATGCTAATATGCTATAGCACTCCATGTGCTATATGAACATCTGCAGGACTTCCTCTTGTTCCCCAAAGGGCAGTAGAAGTCTTGAGGTCACTTGAGGTCATCATCATTCAATGAAGCCATCCCATTGATTTGATTGGGAAGCTCCACGGGATGTGCCTCTTATTGGCTTCAGCAGGAGAGAAAAGTAAAACAAGGAAAGAATCTAAAACCCTCAGCAAGGAAACCAAGATGGGGAATACTTCTATTTTCTCCTGGAAGCGGAGGACTTGTGTTCTTGGACTGCAGCTCCCAAGGAATTCTGGGAGTTGTAGTCCAGAAACGCAACGGTGCACACTGCTAATTCAAGGCCCTTTTGAACCAGAATGGCTCTAGATACCAGCAGAACCTGGACAAGTTATTTTTATGGACTGCTTTTCCCAGAATTCTCCAACTTGCATGGCTAACCATCATGGCTACCAATTTTGGAAGTTATGGTCCAAAAAAAGTAACTTTTCCAAGTTCTGGATCCAAGACGCAATGCGTCTCCACTTTTGACCTCCAGATTCACACTGAAATTCACCAAAACAAGTTGGTTGATGATGAACGTTTTCCTTTGCTGACCATGTGGAAATGATTAATTTTGTGTTAGATGTGTAGAGCAGATTGGATTTTGCTTGTTCACCTCCTTTGGTGTGTGTGTGTGTGTGTGTGTGTGTGTGTGTGTGTGTGTGTTTTGTAGTAACATTTTGGGGGGGAAACATTCCTCTGTTTTTCAAACTGCTTTTCATTTTTCCAGTCCTTGCTCCCCTTTCCCTATGAGTGATTGCCCTCCTTCTAGTCTCTTCACCACCCCCATCATCATAACCCCAGCTGAATCACTAATCAGACCAACCTGACCAAAACAAAAATATCTCCTTTCGAAAGTGCAACATCATCGCTTTCCCAAGTAATCAGCCTGTTTGAACAACCCTCTGGAGGTGGCTGCAGCTTGGGGAGGGCGGAAGTCAGAAGCAACCTCAAAAACTCTGGTTTCACTCAAGAGAACAAAGTTCTAGAAGCCCCCACAGATGTCAACATCACAAGATGCAATCGGCTTATCCTACTTTCCCTTACCTCAGCGTATACACTCGGCACTGGGTTTACTGATTTTACGGCCGTTTGGTTTTAAGAATAAAGCAATTCTGCCCTTTATGTCAGCCAGAAAAGTCTCCGTTGGGGACCAACGGTGGCACCGCAAGGTGGTAAAAACAAGCAGGAGAAGGCCACCTCAAAGCATAATTTTTGGTTAGACGTGTGTGCCTGGAAGTCAGACACACCTAGTTTGCTCAGTTTTATGCCCCAAAATATGAACCCAGGTTTGTACCAATGGTTCACATTCTTGAACCTGAACACATTGAATGGGGCTGGTCCTACAGTTGGGCAGAGTGAGGCAATTGTCTCAGATGGTAGGTCCTGGGGGGGGGGGGGGGAGGCAGAAAGGTGCCAAGAAAGAGCTCTAATACATGCCACAACTGATGTGCACCAGTGGAGGGGGAAGTGAAGAACCCAGCAGATCAGAGATGGGACATGTTTGGGTTTTGGACAACAACTCCCAAGTTCCCCCAGGGAGAACGACCACTCGCCAAGCTGGCTGTGGGTTTCCGGAAGCTGTAGTCCAGAAAACAAACTCTTGCCATCTTGGTGGTGGACTGATGAGATAGCTTTGCTCTCATCTGTTCTAAACCAGTATGCACGTGGGTGCGTTGAGCTTTTTTTGAGGTTCCCCTGTCTCTTCTTTCTTAGTTTTGAAGGACAGGCCTGCAAACATGGAAGGCAACTCTAGGGGTTTCCATAAATAAGTTTAAGAATCTTCTCCTCCTGCTTTACTCACAGATGGATTTTCTGACACAATAAGTTGTGTATGTGTGTGGTTTTTTTAAAACGCCTTTTCTGTAATGCCTGTGTCCGGCTCTAATTCAGCCACAAGCTCAGCATGAGGCCTCTGCATTATGCCTGCAAAAGACCATTCAGCCCAATAATCCTAATAATGGCAAGACTTTGGAAGGCAAAATTGAGGTGCCATAGGCTTGTCTATGCCCCCTGAGCTACCCTTCTGGCCTCAACTGCTGTAAAAGGCATTTCCTCATCAACAGCATTGAACTCAGCTATCAGACCAACTGTTTTTGCACATGAAATCCTAGCTTTGTCTTAAGTCAACCCTTTCCACCAGCCATACACGACAATGCATCATGGGCTCTTACTTTTAAATTCCCTGCCTAAGAGCACAGAAAAGGCTGTCCGGTATGTAGCCGACCAGCTTCGTTCATCTCGTTGGGCTCACACACGGTCCAAGATAAAGAACAAGACGTCCCTCTTTCATCACCGGCATTGCTTTATGCCACATTCCTCCAGAAACTGCTCACCTGCCCGTGTGAAAGATTTCGTGGCTTCTTGTTCTAACGTGTTCCCTTCATTCGGGCCAAACGGAGTGGGAGTGTTTACCAAAGTGACTTGTTTGTCAGCCCTCTCCACATAAAAGCAACGTATGTTTAAAAACACACAATAACGACAACACTGACCCAGGTGTTCTTGCAACAAACTCTGCTCTTATAGACTATGCCCTTCCTTAATTCTGGAAGGTGGTCTGCTACATCCCCATACATGTTTGAATTTCTGAGGCACCAGGCGCTAGCTAAGTTCTTGACTTCCTTCCTTGTTAACATGGTTGATGTAAATCGCTGAAGTTAGGTTTTTGCAATGTATTCATAGTTACCCCATTGGAGCTGAATTTGGGTGATGATACAATGATTTCAGAACCTTGGTACCACCCATGGAATATTGATAACGGTGGTGGCTCCTTCCCGTTGAGTGTGTAGTTTCATGTATTTTCCTGCTCCGTGGACCTTGTCCACGCTGGACTAAAGGTTTGGCACCAGAACTGAGAAAGCCAAGCTTTCTGTTCAATTTTTAGCGTCTCTAGAAGTTAAATCAGGGTAGGAGAGATGCTTCCTGCCTGTTGCCGCATTGAATTTGATTCAAGGCATGAACTTTGGGACCATGATGCTGCACCATACACTGTTAGCTGCAGGACCGTTTCAAGGTTCTTGCCTGTTCATCCAAAGTCTATCATTTTCCCCAACATACTTTTTGTATCTGGAGAACCTGTTTTCAACAGAATTGCCATTTTAACTTACCACACACTTAATAATGCAATTTTAAGTTTAGTTGTTGTAGGTTTTTCGGGATGTTTGGCTGTGTTCTGGAGGTTTTTCTTCCTAACGTTTTGCCAGTCTCTGTGGCCGGCATCTTTAGAGGACAGGAGTTAGAACTCTGTCTGTGTTCTCAGGAAGAAAAACCTCCAGAACATGGCCAAACAGCCCGAAAAACCTACAACAACCATCGGATCCTGGCTGTGAAAGCCTTCAAGAATACAATTTTAAGTTTGTTTGAAATCGGATTTGTTTGAAATCAGGTTTGCCCTAAAATTGCCACAGGAGCTTTTTTTAAAATAAAGAACTTTTAATTAAAAAAGACTTTCGATTGCAGAACCAGTTTCATCATAGAATTGTTACTATTCCTGGGACATTTCCTTGGCTGAGCCAAAGAAGGTACAAAATTAGCTCAGACGTGACTTGAGGCAATGGAGGGCTGTGTTCCCTCTTCTTTTCAGATCTCAAAAACTTGTTATTCTAAATTGTAGGTCTAGGACATTCCTCCTCAAATTCACACATGAGTAAGCTCTCCATCTTGAGGTGTTGCTGTCTTTGCAGGTTTTCCTGCATCCTTCAGATCCTACAAGACTATGAAGTTTCACAAAATATTTCCAGTTCTGTTCTTCCAGGAGCCTTCAAAGCTAATGATGGCGATGTCCCCATCCATCACCCGTGGAATGAGTGAGACATATGAATTTTTTTCTGGAAGGAAGGAACATAAAAAAAGATGTTTTGGAATCATTGCTCTGTGCAAGCAGTGTGTTCTCTTCTTATCATTTCTAGTAAATCATGCATCATCCAAGGTGGCTGTTGAAACTGTGGGAGGTAGCTGGCTGGATAGCTTAGTGCCTTAGGAATCTGGCTGCTGAGTCAGAGATGGTGAGTTTGATTCCCCTTTGTGCCTCCTATGAGGAGAGCCAGCCTGTGTAGCCTTGGGCAAGCTGCACAGTCCCAAGATTTTTCCCCCAAAAGAAAGGAATGGTAAGCCACCTCTGGGTATTCTGTACCCAGAAAACCCTGAAAAGGGTTGCCATGAGTCAGAATTGACTTGACGGCCTATGATTATTATTATTCAAGGAGTTGGGTCTGGGTTGTATGTACACCGTTGATATAAGCACTCCAGAAGCCAACTTCTTGCTGGCATTCTTAGACCCCTATGTGATAGACCCCCAACTTTGCACACTGTTTGTGGGTAGGGATGCAAATACTGGCTATCAAGTAGCAAAATTTGCTTTGGCAGCAAAGAAAATACCTGCCAAGCATCAGGAGTCTTAAGAAAGAAGGGAGGTTATGTCATCTTGAATTTATGTATAGATATATGGGGTCAGTGCAGGTTTGTGTTGCTGTTGATATTGTGGTGACCTATGGTTTTAAACAATAAAGCTTGTTCTGTTCTGTTCTGGTTGTGTGTACTGAATTTGAGGTGGAGGAAGAACAGACAACTGATCAGAAACAAATGATGCAGATTGTCCTCTGCCTTTATTCTGGACAGTTTGCCAGACTTCCTGGGTGCAGAAAAAAGGAAGAGAAAAAGAACTCTAGCATGACCACCAGAATTTATATTTGAAAGTAAAGCAGACTTGCTTTCTAAAATAAAAGGAAACATAAATGGGGAAGTGCAACTAGAAGATGCAGCCCAGAAAGAGGAAATGATCCTTTCTGGTCGGTGGCTGCCAGACTCCCATTATCAGCTTGGCAACTCGCCATGATGGCTTGAGGATTCTGGGTGTTGTAGTCCAGAAAAGGAACTTTTCCAGGCTTTGATGCAGTCTAGGAGAGTAGGTTTTGAGCTCAGCCTCAGTACATCAAATATGTGTCTAAAGAGGCAGGATACTCCTATGAGGATGATCCTATAAGGTTATTCCATAACTACCCTGCACAGGTTGTGTTGTGATCATAAATACACAAGGTGGGTATTGGCAGAACAACACCATGATGTGGCAACCTCGCGTCACCGGTTTCCCATGTGGCTCAACAGATCTGGCCTACAGACTGCCACCAAGCTATGGCAACATTTAATATCCAAGCTGGCATCCGTACAAAAAGCTGACCTATAGACCAGTCAGTCTTGATTAATACAAGTATGCTCTGCCAGATTTCAGAGAACCACAGGACTAATTAAAAAAACAAACAACACCTTAATCTCAGGACCTACAATTTAATAGGCATTTCCCAGCATGTCGTTTCTTTAGCTCATTGGGGGGGGGGGGGGCACACTATTTTGATATCAGTATGTATTTGGCAAGAAGAAGCAAAAAAAGACCGATTAGAATATAGACAGCAAACTAAAAACAAGCTAGATTTTTTGCTGCAGGTTGCAAATACTGTATCAACACTTGAGACATTACTGCAGAATTGCTCTGGATTTGGGAGTATAAATTCCAGAGATGGGAACTCGAGTTGCTATCAAGTGAGACTTAAGTCGCGCTGGTGACTTGACTCAGACTTAACTTGGGTTTTTTGGTTTTTTAGTGACTCAGACTTGACTTGTGACTCAGAACCCCCCCCCCCACCTCTTCCCTTTTTTCTGGGGGGGGGGGAAATTACTTTTAATAGGGACTCAGACTTGGGGCTTGGAACTTGGGACCAAAAATTTAGAATTGGGACTCAGACCCAAAGACTTGCAACATCCCTGATAACTGTTTTTAAACAAACACTACCAGCCTGTTTTGCTTTTTCTCAGTTTTGTGCGCTTTTCTCTTGTTTGAAAATAAGATCGTCAAGACTCTTGAGAGTCCCCTGGACTGCAAAGAGAACAAACCTATCCATTCTGAAGGAAATCAACCCTGAGTGCTCACTGGAAGGACAGATCCAGAAGCTGAGGCTCCAATACTTTGGCCATCTCATGAGAAGAGAAGGACTCCCTGGAAAAGACCCTGATGTTGGGAAAATGTGAAGGCAAGAGGAGAAGGGGACGACAGAGGACGAGATGGATGGACAGTGTCATCGAAGCTACCAACAAGAATTTGACCCAACTCCGGGAGGCAGTGGAAGACAGGAGGGCCTGGCGTGCTCTGGTCCATTGGGTCACGAAAAGTCGGACACGACTTAACGACTAAACAACAACAACAAGAAGCAGGACTTCACAAAATATCCAAAGTATATTTTATTGTTACAGATAAAGCCGAGAAAACACGGCAAAAAGCAATGCCACAAGTGTCTTGGCATGTTAAAAATCGGTGTGTGGGCAAGGCAGGGTAACAGTTATATATATATATATAAAATCAGAGTTTCAAAGGGCAACCATTAGAAATGCCAGACCTAAAAGGTGGTGGCAAACAGGAAATGTGCAGAAGGTTAGGAAGTCAAAATGGCTGCACTTTAGCCAAGGAGAAGTGGAGGGAGGTGAAGGTTGCGCAGGACCATGTGAGGTTAGTACGTACATGACTATGATGGTCAATGCCTGCTCAACCAAGGAGGCTCAGGTCGTGAGGAAACCAAGGATGATTATTATTTGTTTTGGCTGGGAGTGCCGGCCAGGTTTTATGCCTGCAGATTGTTGAACTTCTCAGCCAGGGCCTGGAACTGGGAGGAGATGTCCTGCAGATATGGAGCGAACCACTGGTTCATCTTTTCAGCAAATTGGTCGAAGGAGCCTTTGACTTCCTCAGCTTTTTCACTGAGTTGTTCATGGAGCTCCTGCACCCGGCTGCTGAGTTGCTCGTGAACCATCTTCCCTTGCTCTCCCACGGCCTGGTGGAGGGCCTGGAATCTCTGCTCTCCCTTCTCGCGAATTTTGGAGAGGTAGGGCTCCAGGCTCTGGCGGACGGCGTCGACTTTTTCACCCCGTGCTGGCCCGCACTTCCTCCGTGTAGGTGGCCATCTTGCGGCGCAAGTCCTCCGTGTCCTTGGTGAGACGTTTCCTCAGCTTGCGCATGAAGAGGTTCAGCTGAGACCGCACCATATCCACATTATGGTCGATCATGAGACGGGCGTCGTTTGTGTACTGGACGACTTTGCCCTTGGCTTCTTCCATGTCGGCCCGTAGTTTCTCCGACAGGGTTGACACTTCGGTCGTCAGACGTTGCTGCACTTCCTGGGCGTAAGGGCCTAGCTTGGAACGCAAGTCTTCAGTGTAGACCTCCACCTCAGCCATGGTGTCTGTGATAAGGACACTATGGGAGATAAAGAGGCAGGCAATAGTGGTCAGTGTTACATCACCCCTGATAAGTCAGGAGCCTTAAAACTTGCCTCCTGCCTCAAATCTCTTGAGACTGTGAACCAAGTAACACCAAGATGAACTCTTTCACCCTGGAATACTTTGGCTCTTTCCACCCTCCTCCTAAGATGTAAGGAGAATTTTCACACAAATAAAAGTTAGGGATGGCCTCTTTTTTATTTACTTATTTTCTGGACTATAGTTACCATTCTGTTTTCATTCTGAGAGTTCTGCCTGCCTTACCAACCTAAGTGTGGCTCACCTGGGAGAAAGGCCTAAGTTTGAGGCCTAGCTAGGCCGAGTGCCACCTATACCTTTTGCTCAGAAAGAAAATTCCCAGCTAGCACCGGGGCAGGAACATGAAGCTTGGGCACAGCTTGGCCTAGCCTCAAAGGGCTGTGGCAAGGATCAAGGAGACGGGGTGAAATTCATGTACATAGTACATTGCTTTTTGCTCACTGGAGGAAAAACAGAATATGAATGTAACAAACAATTGTAGGGTTTGTAACTCTGACGCATAAAATGTAAGGATTGTCGTCAACAATAAAACAATAGCTGAAATCCTGTTGTGCAATTATGCAAATTATGTCATGTTGGAAGTGAATGTGCCATAAGTTCAGAAAATCTCCGTAGTCTCTGTTGCATACTGAGTTGTGTGACTTGGTAGACAAGAGATAAGGTCTACAGAGATTTCTTAACTTACAGCAATTCACCTCTAAAAGTTATGCTGTTTGTGTAACTGTGCAAACAGGATTTCATCCAATGTTTTATAAAGTTAATCTGGGTTGTTTTGGTGATCTATTTCACACTGACCCATGTTGTTCTTCTTCCTCTGCCACACCACAAAGGAACTGGGAGCAATTTTGAGTGAATAATACCCTTTTTCCAGGACTCCCTTCTGAAATGTCTAAAGAGCTATTACTCAGAGTTGTCAAATTAATCTGATCAATCAATCCAGGTATTGCTTGAGAGGTGAGATGTAGCAGATATTTGGTGGTACTGATCTATAAATTGAATCCGAATATTCTGTTCGTTTCAGGACAAAAGTAGGCAAGCTAAGGTTAAAACAACAGTTCACTTCGAACTAAGCAAATTGATAATTCCAGTTGGTTGACTGCTTTAAAAACAAAACAAAACATCCAGTTGTTTGTTTGATTAAATTTTTACTCCACCCATTCTAGACTCCAGGTTGTGTACGGCAAAATGTCAGTAATTCTGATACGTACATTGTGTTCTAATAAGGCAATGTATTCTTATAAAACTGATACTACCTTAAAAAAAATAAGGCAAAAAGCAGTGTGAGCCAGATCTTTGCAAGATGTTTGTTGATATAAGAGCACCAGTCTTTCAAATCTCATCTGACCCTTGGCCATCGCCAACCCCTTGGAAGGAACAAAGACACTCACTCCAGTTCCTTGCTGATCTGTGAACTCTTAATCTGAGTGGTGACGTCATCGGCAGCATTCCCAATCCGAGTCACATAGTCCCAGAAGGTTTCGACCGTCTCTTCCCATTTGGTTCTTGGTTCCTGTTGGGAGACTGGGTTCGCCCAGGAGCCTGTATGGAGAAAGGAAATGGGGCAACTCTATAGATTTCCACCTTGGCTTGCAAAAAGCGAGACCCGTCATGCTGAAGGTGGGTGACTGGTCTGTTTGTGGCATCCCCTCGGGTCACAGAGTAGGTTCAGAGTAAATTCTCAGAGGACAAAAGCACATTTTTAGGAGTGATGCTGAGAGGCAGTTTGAGAACAGAACAGGAAGTACTCAAATAAAGAAGTGCATCATGTTGCAGCCGGTTCATGATGCTTATGTTATGTCTTGGGGCGATTTCCGCTTTCCTCAATGCTGGTACAACGGAACCCTTTCCCAGTCTTTTGAATTGGTCAAATGCTCTGTTGGTCGGGTCCATAGCATCCCATGGCCTCATATTCAGGCCCAAACTTGAGTTTCTAAAATGGGTCCTTGTGATGTCCCACTGACGGGGCAATACATCTGGGAGCAGTAGAACTGCTTCTATGTTGGCTGGTTGCAGGAAAGGGGCACCAAGGTGGCTCAGAAAAACGGGTCTAGAATCTGGACAAAGCCTGGCCTACCAAGTAAAGTGGTAATTAAAGACCAGGAAAAAAAAAGCTGTTAGACAGCAGAATGAGTCTAGCAGTTGCAAACATGATCACCGTTCCTACTAGAGTTTACATCCTACACAGGAAGAGTTTTTTTTCAAGCCTATGGGACTTGTGGAAGACATGCCACCTGTCTGTTGGAGAGTTCATTTCCCTCAGATGTTATCCTGTGCCTTCAAATCTTGTATGACAGGAAGGATCATAAGTCATAGGGCTGGTGCTGACCCTGTTCCATAGAGCACAACAGGAAGGACATCCCCAGTCTTTCTCCCCTCCCCTCACTCTGGGCTTCTTGGTGAACTGACTTTATGTGAATACAGTACACACACAAAAATCCTTCCACTGAGCCAGCACACCAGCTAGGAATAGATGGCGCTTGGGCATCTGGACTTGAAAGTCCTCTTGCACAAATGTCAACTGGAGACCTCAGGAAGTCCAACTATTCCCTGAGATGTTGGTTGATGCCCTGAGAGCCGGGCATCACCTCTTTGGGCTTTGGTTCCAAGGCCTGTTTGTTCACAACCCTATATATGAAACCCACACACCTCTTTTTCTGACACACACACACACACACACACACACACACACACACACACACACACACACACACACTCTGATACTAGGGATGGGTGAAAAAGTAACTTGGCTCATTCTAGGAATTCATTCTACCCAGAACTTTCTCCTCTGGACAAAGAACTCAACCCCTACAAACATTTTCCTGTGCTGTTTATGTCCATGAGAACTGATGTGGTTTCATGGACAGAGCCTCAAACTAGCACCCAGGAAACTTGGGTTCAAATCCTGGTCTCTAGTCCTGGAAACTCACAGGGTTGGCAAGGGCAAACCTCTCCTTGAACGTCTCACAAACAAACCTTACAAACCCTACGTGAGTCACCCTAGTCAGAAGTGACTTGATGGCATGGAACAACCACCACCTTCTCTTGATTTGATTTCCTCATTTCTTCTTCCCTTTTTATCCTATCCTTCTTCTCGGGAGATCCTCCTGCTCATTCTTTCTTCACAACAACTCTGCAAGGTAGCTTAAACTGAGATACAGTGGCAGTTTTGAAGTCCTCTAGAAGCCATGGCTAGCAAAGATTCTCCTACCATCCTATTCTGACATTCTAAATGCTCTCTTCCCCAAACCAGTGCCCTCTATATGGTTTTGGCTACCCTTCCCTCATTCCTATGCAGCATAAGAGGGTCTCCTGGCCGGGATTGGCGGGTAGCTGTAAACTGAAACATCAGGAGGGTGCCAGAGTGGGGAAGGCTGTTTAACCACTATGTTATGCTGCCTTCTCATACAAGCAATGGTCTTCACTAGATGAGACACTGATTACGTAGCTAGAATCAGTGCACCCTTAAGAGGAAAAAACTGCCTATCTGATCTACCAGAAGCTTTCCTCAATCTGCATTTGGCTAATCCATTTGCTTTTGTCTCATAACTGGGAGGTAGCCTAGCTTTGTTTGTACAAAAGGTGGCATTGAAAGGTTTACATGCCTGGAGGGATAACATTGCCAAAGGAAGAAATGCACATTTGCCTTCACGTCTGATTTTATCCTAGAAGGGGGCTCCAGCTCCTTCCACAGTTAAAATACCCTTAACCCCTTATTATCCTCGCACACCACAGGTGCTTGAATATAAGCAAACTCCTGCATTTTCTACTGTATTCTGGGCAGGAGGGAGTTAAACGGCTCATCTGAGTGACCACTACTGGAAACATAAAAGTAGGAAAAGATAATAACTGGGGCCAATACAAAAGGATTGTTCTTAGCTATGTATCTGTTCTCACCTCTCCTCCCAACATTACACCAGCTCGCATCATGTGCTGTGATAAAATTCGCTATTTTTTTTTTCTGATGGCCGTGCTAGAAAACACCAAGAACTGCTTCCCAGACTGGGGTAAACGTTCATTAAGTTCAGAACAAAAGGATACAAAGACGACACTGATTCTCCCTGTTCTTTGCCCCAGCCTCTGCTATGCCTGACAAGACAGATCCTCTCTCTGTTGGGTAACGCTCACCACAGAGCTCAGGGGGAGGTCCCTTTTGGAGACTACAACACCCATGCTGGCTGGGGGATTCTGGGTATGGTCGTCCCCCAAAAGAAAGGTCCCCAGACTCTCTGAATCATGCAGCCGACTGAATTTTCCAGCAAAGCTAGCCTTTAAGGAGCATCCAGATATGGGCGAAGGGAGGACCCACATCTGGATGCTCCTTAAAGACTAACTTTACTGTCCTTAAAGACTAGATTTGTGGTCTTTAAGGTGTCATTGGGTTTGGGTACTCACCTCCCAAGAGCGCTGCTGCAAAAAGCAAGGTGAAAGCCTTCATGACTGACCAATCAGCTGCTTCTGGAAAAGAGAGAAGAGGAAGAAAAATCAGGTAAGGGGGTAAAAGTGGAGGAGACGGAATTTCCTTCTGCTTGCAAGAATCTAGCTCACCCTGTACAGCCACACAGACAGAATCAATTGAAGATAAATTCTACACTCAACTCTAAACTTCTGCTCTGGTTAAAAAACTTGTCCACCAAATGCCCTTTAGACTAACTTTCTTAATCCAGAGCTACCCTTTGCCCTTATTTCCATCCTCCCTAGCCAGCGTGTTCAAGCCTGTGCATCATCGGTCTGTAAAGCAAGTCTCAACAGGCCACCTTGTCCTTCTTTGCTCTCTCTCTCTCTTTGTCTTTACCTCCTTTGCTGCTGGGTTCCAGAAAGTGTCTTTCAGCCAGGCTGTTTTCTCCAGACTTATATATACAGCTCAGCTGGTGGGAAAGGAGGTGGGGGGGGGTGGTTGGGGTTGGAGAAGAGAGAGGGAGAAGGAGGAGGCGGGATTGGCAGAGTCAGCAGTAGTAGTAGCCACATCATTTGCCGAGGTGGCTTGGAGAGCAAAGTTTAACCTCCAGCACCACCATCACCCGGACCAGGGAAAGTCTTAACCCTCAACTCACTGGAGGGATGGAGAGTTAAAGCAAGATATTTCATCAGAACTGTTTCTGCTTCCTCAGAACTGCAGCTGAGAACTCAGAAAAGGACTTAGGATGGAGGGGCCCAGAAAAGGTCGTCAAGTGGAATGGAGAGGCCCCAGAGCCCCAGAACTCAGAAAAGGACTTAGGATGGAGGGGACCAGAAAAGGTCGTCAAGTGGAATGGAGAGGCCCCAGAGCCAAAATGGTCCACATAATGGCATCCCCCATGACTATGGATGGGTGTGGAAGCTGAGCAGTAAATAAAAGGGGAGAGAAATTACTGATCCATTTGAAATGTGTTTAGGAGAGTTTGATGGATACTGTGGACCACCCATGAAATGGCTTGGGTTCAAACTATCTAAAAGACCCCATCTCCCTCCATAAGCCTCCAGGGAAGACCTTTCTCTCAATCCCACCACCCTCAGAGCCGATCTTGGTGAGGACCCGGGAGAGGGCCTTCTCTGTGGCTGCTCCCAGACTTTGGAACTCCCTCCCACAAGACACCAGGCTGGCCCCATCTTGGCTGTCCTTCCGCACAAGCAGGCAAAGACTTGTCTCTTTAGACAGGCTTTTCCTTAATGACTAGCTATCTGAGAGGGTTTTTTTTAAAAAAAAATTGGATCGTTGTGCTCTGTTGCTTTTAAATGTGTTTTTAGTATTGATTTTATTGACCGTTTTTCATATAATACATGTTTAATTCTTTTAAAATATTTGTATACTTATTGTTTTTAGCTTTTAAATATTGTCCTTTTAATGATGTAAGCCGCCTTAAGCCCTTTTAAGGAGAAAGGCGGGGTAAAAATATTTTAAACAAATAAACAAATAAAATAAAGAAGTAGCTGGATTCTTGATCAAATCCAGCCGGAATTCTTGATAGAAGCTAAAATGACTGAATGAAGGGTATCATTGTTTGCGTGTATTGTGAGAAGGGAAGACTCCTTGGAAAAGTCAACAGTGCTAGGAAAAGTGGGAGGCAATAGGAGAAGAGGAACATCTAACTTGAGATGGATTGATTGAACAAATGAAGCTACTGCATTTAGTTTGTAAAACCTGAGCAGAGCTGTTAAAGACTCTAGAGATGGTCACAAAGTGCCTGTTCGTCGGTTCGTACAAGTTCGTTTATCAGCCGAATAGGTGTTTAGCGGTTCCCAGCCCCTCCTCCTCAGCAGGCACCCACTCAGAGGCAGCGCCTGGAGAAGGCAGGGCAGGGATCTGGGGCACTGCCTCCGAGTGGGTGCCCATCAGAGGAGACGGGGTTGGTAATCACCAAACACCTGTTCGGCCAGGAAACGAACTGGGACGAACTGCAGAACCAGTGGTTTATGCCCGTCTCTAGACTGGACCATTTGGAGGTCACTAATTCATAAGGTTGCCATAAGTCAGAAGGGAATCAACAGCACATCACAACCACAGCAAAGATGTTCTTTGTGAACTTTCTCCAATCCATGTAATTCCTATAAAATATCCCTTAGTGCAGGGTTCCCGACCTTTTCTCCCCCCTTGGCAGCCTGTTTCCATAAAGTGTATCCTTCATATTAACAAATGTTTGTAATTAATATGGTTGCTGTTATTTCTAATTTATATGATGTAATCGTAAATAAATAGCCCAGCAATGGGATTAAAAAGCAATGCAATAATAAGGTGAGCAGACAATGGGTATATATTTACATTCAAAACTCAAAATATACAATGAATTCAAATAATGTGCCATTTCCCACCATTATTATTTTTTCTGCGTATTCCTAAATGTCCTAGTTTATATCCCTGGGGGTACGGATACCCCAGATTCGGAATCACTGCCTTAGTGCAATAACTAGTTGAGACCAGCGGAGGCACCAGGTGCCAGAAATTCGAACCCGCACCGTGCCAACTAGAAAAAAAGGGTCAGTGGAGATCATCTAGTATGTGGCTGGTCCCTGCCACCTGTGTTGCCCTGGGTAAGCAACAAAATTCTGAATCATCACCGGAACAAAGGTCTGGGCAATCATCCTGCAGTGGTTTATACCTAACAAACCCTGGGAAAGTCACCCTGAGTTGGAATTGTCATGACGACACTTAACTATTATTATTAAACTTTAATAGGGAAGGGTGAGATTATTGTTTCTGCGTTTTTGTTTTTCCAAAATCACAGTGTACTCAACTTTGTAAAATTCAAAGAGGAGGTCACACGCACCAGGAAGATCTGAGGTAAAGAGAGGTGGTCCCTGGGACTTCCAGAAAAAAAAACAAACCCAGCAGGAACTCCCATGCTGAATTATGGGACTGTGTGTTAATTTTTTTCAAAAGACTTCTCTCTAAAGGTCACAGCAGGGAGCAAGTGTGGGGGAACCATTAAAAGGCAGTAAATTGAGGGTGATGATGAATGATGGTGGTGTTGGTGTTATTCTTCATCCTTAAGGCTTAATATTATTTCTTTTGCCAGGAACCTGGAATGACCGACTGCCTCTTCCTTATTGACCTTCTCATCTTCCCATGGCGGCCATCACTGTTTGTTCTTTGTGGTTCCTTAGTTCCTGGAGTTTATTAGCTGCTCCCACCAGAAAATATTCTTTCATCTCCGAACCTCCTGTGGTTTATCTAGAGAAGGGCTCCAACCACGCAGGGTTTCCTTCTCCTGCCTAAACACATCTCCCGAGACACGATCTGTTTGTTTTAACAAAGGAAACCACCCAGGGGGACCGAATGGAGTCCAACCCTGGGATAAACAGAACATCTTCGGGTGACCTTTTCTCTTTTGCTGTGTTACAAAGCTCTGTTTATACAGATATGTTCGATGAAAATGGAGCGCTAACCAAATCACTGCTCAACGGTGTCCATTTTAAGAAACTGGCACAGAGTGGATATTCCTCAGACCACTTGGAAAGCCTAGTCTGCCTTCTTTAGCCCAGGCCCCCATCAAGCACCAAAAAATAGCTGCTTCAGCATGTGCGCTGTAGTGCATCAGCGCTAAACCGGGCAGTGCTATGAGAGGCATTACTATATAATATAGTCTCTGTGTAGAACCCAGTTCATCTGCTTTTTCAAAAAACGGAAGTAGCACATTGGAAGTAATGTAGATAGCTGTTTGCAGTAGGACAAGCTGGTTGCTGACCCTCCTCATGTTCAGGGTATCACCCGTCCTGCCCAGTAGCTCACTTCTGTCTGCTTCCTTACCAGATGCATGTGTGTGTCCGTCTGTGAACACTGATTCCCCCCCCCCCCCTGGCTCTGCCCATTGTTACTCACAGTGCCTTCCACCCCACCAGCTACCATGGCACCCGCTGCCACTGTGGTAACTAGTTACTCCTTGGAGTTATGAGAGACCAATATGAAACTACTTTTTAAAAAACAGTGAAATTGTATAGGGTATTTTAAGAGATATTTTGACAGGAGTATGTCTCATGCCATTCTCTTATGAAGCCTTTAAAAAAAAAAGAATAGCAATAACCAAAATATAATAACAGAAAAGTAACAAAAATAACAGGCAGTATAATAGGCAACATAACGTGTTACTTCCCCAACACTGTAACAAGTAACAATTCTTCTTAAACGGTATAAAAAGTTCCGGGAGACGAATAGTTTTCAAAAAGTAACTTTCCAGTCTTTGCTTTTTAAAAACCAGATATAATGACATTTAGTTGAAAACGGGGGGGGGGGGGGAGCCCTTTAAAGCAAATTGATGGGATTTGGGTTTTTTGTATGGAATTCATTTTGGAAGTCAGCATCGAAATAACGTGTATAGGAAAGGAAGAATATATATATACTGGTTTCCCCTGTTAGCTCACAGCAAACAATTTATAACCAACAAACATTGACCCACCCAGTTAATTTCGGCCCTCCCGCCGTTCTGGAGCTTGTCTACTTTATTGGTCCCTCAGGTTGTTCCTGAGTGGAATTTTTCACCCACTGACTTTATTCTGGGTTGCAGGCTTGGCTCAGATTACAATTAGAGCTTTTGAGGTTTAAAAAACCACAGTGCAAGGAGAAAATACTCAGACTTTTGAAACTGTGTATTTGCGTGTGTGTTTAAGTTCGTTCGTTTGTTTCACAAACTATCTTGTACACACTTACACCCTGCTCTAAATTAAATACACAAAATTTGGAATATGCCGTTAGCAATGCTTCCGAAGTAAGATGGCTGCTTCATTTTGCTTCTTCTGCCTTCTGTGTTTGTATGTGAACATAGAAGGGGAAATGATTCTTCCTTCTCCACTCCGGAGACTGACTGATTGGGAAGGTGTCACGTGTTGAATTTCTGCCTGATTTACATGAGTTAGATAAGTGATTTTTTTCTTTTTTCTTTTCTTTTCTTTTTTAAGCTAGGAAATGCCTGTCACCGAGACATCTGAACTTCTTCTTAAAGTTTAGTGTGTCTGTTGCCTCACATGGGTCACCAGGTTCACGACAGAACAGTTCCTCATCTTAACACTGACCGTAACTGGGCCTTGGGCTATGCTGGCCAAATGGCTACTCACAAGAGCACAGCTACTTCCTGCTAAGATCACAAAGTTGGCTTCTTTATGTACAGTTCAGTTTGCAAAGACCACGTGCTAAGATGTCTTTTTTGCATCACTTTAGCTATCACTAGCCGAACGTCAAGTTACAAGAGTGTCGTTGCTCAATAAGATTTCAGTAATTATAAAATGTCTGCAGGAATACCACATTGTAAGGCTGATTTTAGCTGGTTCAGATGAACCCATTTATGTTGAAGTGCCAGAGACAGAAGAAAACTGGAGGATGTAGAATGTTTAGATGCCCGCCGCGCTCAGCCATACACCAAACAGTCACCCACCAGACGGAAGGGACCTTTTCTTCCACCAGTGTGAGCCATGACGTCTGAGGATGATGGGAGCTGTATTTCAATACATCTGAGGATGTAAGTTTGGTAAAGGCTAGCTTAGATATTTCCAGAGATGATCAAATACCTGCTAGCATCTGTGGATCAAGCTTTTGTGAACGGCACAGAAACAGAGGCTGGCTGAAAAGTTGGCAACTTGCCCTTTAGCTTCCCCAGGCTGCTGGCACCAATTCTTCCTGCGCCAAAATTAAACAGGTGGAACTCTTGCCCCTCATTTTATGTCAGGTCAAAACCTCACCTGCCCAGTGATGTGTCTATGTATACTTTTTAAAAAAGATACTGAAGTGGGGTTGGTTTAAAAATTGGCAACCTTAGGACTTAACAGCTCATTAAGGCGCTTCGAATCGGTGATACAGTGGCAGTGAATTCAGGATAAAAGAATGAGCTTCTGAGAAGGACTTCTCAGAGGGAGAGAGAAAGATGAGCTGAACCCAGCCAACTCTTCCAAGTTTGCTTAGCGCTGCGTGTCTCTCATTTCAAACGTTGACCTAAAGTAACCCTCCTTAGCATGGAGACCAGAGGTCACGATGATACAATCTGAGGTTCACTGTGACATGTGGAAAACATCTCCGGGGTTTATTTTTTGAGAAGATAAAGAAACAGCTGGGACGGAGCTACCACGTGACTGAGAAGTTGGAAACTGCTCCCGGCTAGAGTTTTCTTCTTGATGGACTAAGCCTTACATGCCTTGAAGAGTGAGAAGGAAGGCTGAAATCTTGAAAGTATCTTTGGGAAGAGGGAAAGTATATTATGGTTCCCCCCAGATTTTAGACATGGAGCATTCAATAATCTCATGGCTGCTCCCCCCCCCCCCATCCTTTTTGCCTTGTAATACTTTTAGATCTTCTGAAGAAAGACCCATAGAGATGTATGGGATCGCCCTTGCAGTCCAGGTAGTCAAGACTATCAGATTATATAAAGGTTTTCATCTAATAAAGCAACAGTCTAATTATCTCTTTGGCAGCTGCCCCAATTTTCAGTGTTCTGCGACTGAACCTTTGCACTTGACGGGTCAAGAATGTTCACAAACATTCAGGTGAAATCACCCAGTGAAGCGTTTTCTTGATAGTCATCCCACTGCATCGGTTTTTCGGTATGTGGGCTGTCATGAAGGCAGATGAAATGGCACAGGATTTTCCAGGGCAAACCCGGTAAATACTTTCTGATTAAGAAATGGACTGTGATCTCCAAGCCACAGAGACAACATGTAAAAAGCACAACAAGCATCAAAATGCATTTGAAACAACAGCAACAACCAGAACACAACCTTAGCGTTGGTTTTCAGGCAACCTGTTGATTTCATTATTCAAAGGAGATTCCCAGAGCTTGAAGTAACTAGTTAGAAATAATGAGTTACTTGTAATTAATTCCTTTGAGCAATACCTAAGGCATAGGTATTGCTATTAATATTATATTATATACTATATTACTATTGCTAGTATATTACTATTACAACACATCAGGGGATAACTTTGTTCCTTTTCAGAGTTGGAAATAATACTTTTTAGACTATAATTCCCTAAATCCCCAGACAGCATTAGAAGTAATTTCCAAGTTCTGGAACTGCTGGGTAGCTCAATGGTTTAGGCATCTGGCTGTGGAGCCAGAGGTTGGGAGTTCGATTCCCCACTGTACCTCCTTGACAGGGGCTGGACTTGATGACCCATAGGGTCCCTTCCCGCTCTGCAGTTCTAAGATGACGATGATGATGGTGATTGTAATTGGCACCTTCTATAGTTCTAGATAACGCAGGCCATTGGCTCATGGCATTCTGATTTTTTAAACCATTGGAACGTGAAAAAGTTAAATTTCTTGTACCCAACAAATTTCTGCACCCAGCATGGATGGCTAGGTTTGGGGGGAAAGTATAATGAAATAAAATAATAATATGATAATAATAAAATAACAATAAAACCACAACATGATAAAATAACATAATAATATAATAGTAGCTTTTCATCACTTTGCTATCATAGCTATTTGTGATTAACGAGAAAGCAAACAGATAATTTTTCAAAGAAATGCATCTGTAACAGTAACTAGGGTTTGGAACCCTAACCCTACCTAAAATTTTTTTCAAAGATAACTTTTCTAAGTTCCAAGGGAGACTGGCTTTCTGAAGGTAAAACGCTGTGCGGAAAATGCTGACGTAATCTCTGCCTGCTGTCAGAGAGGGTCAGAAATCAAGGGTAATCTTGGCACCCCAACGTGGCAGGGCATTGCAGTGATGAAAACAGAGTCCAACAGTAACAACATCTCCCTTTGCCAGTGGTGGAAGGCGGGGTGGGGAACCGACAGCAGCAGCCCTTCCTGGGCAGGACGTAGTGAGCCAGTTTTGAACCTCATATCATGGTAAGGCCAAAAGCTGTATCTTTTCTTCCCCTGACCTCGCCAGGTGTCAACGGAGTTTCTCAGCGACAGAAACGCTTGCTTTCTAACACAGGGGAGAAGGCACCTTGAGACAACCATGTCCATATAGGTCCCTATATTTTTATAAACAAACAAACAAAAGCCATGAAGTTCTGTGGCATCTTACAAATGAAAAACTTTATTTTACAGTAGGACACCCCCCCCCCCCATCCCTGGGATCCGTATCCGCTGATTCACTTATCCACGGCTTGAAAATACTAAATAATAATAAAAAACCCAGAAACCAGTATTTATACATATTTCCAGGGTACATCTACCAGAAGTGACCACTGGTAAACAGAAGTGTATAGCATTTGCTACTTCCACGTTTTTCGGCATCCCCTGGAACCGATCCCCTGCAGATAGGATGGCCCTACCGTACTGCAGATTTTTGTGGATGATGATGTACAAAATGGTGATTGTTACGATTTCCAGGATTCCTCTTTGTTGTTTCCTTCCCTAGACCATCTCTTCCCCAATTCTTAAAAGGGGAGTGGTGTTTAGCAAGTATCTCCTTCCTTCCCTTGCTCCTGCTGTTCCCAGAAGTGGCAGAAGTCTATCAAACAGGATTTATTTATTTTTAAAGATAAGGAGAGAGAAGAAGGGGGAGCCCCTCCTACGTTTTGTTAGAACTGTTTAAAAAAGGACTTTGATCTTGTAAAGACTCTCAAATCTGGAAGAGTTAGCTGGGAGAACACGACAACATTGTCTTCAGCTGTTTATTGATGGGAAATCAGGAGGGTATTCTGAATGGCTTGTTCAGGGTCACAGCGATGTGACTCAACGGTGGAATTAAGAAGAAAGGAACCAGGAATCCTGGCTCCAGTTCATCTCTCCTACACACTCAAGATATAAGCAAGCAGTGGTGTCTGGGGCGAATCAAAGAGACTGCCGAGACTCTTGCCACACAAATCAGCCTCCTCGGGTGGTAGAGTGTGGTGCTATTTATTACAGGCATCAAATCTTGGCATGCTTTGCTTTGAGAGTTAGTCCTGGAGGTAGCACTTGTGTAGGCAGGCAGAAGCACATCTGAGAGCCAGGGTGGTGGCAACCTTTCTATGCAGGCAGAACCACATAGTCCAAAACAGTCGGGGTTTTTTTTTAAAAAATGTAATCATGTTTTTACTGTATATTCTGAAAAACTAATTTTCCCAAACACTGGCTGCATAGAGGTCTGTTTTCAGCTCCTGCCACCAGTCAACTTCACAAGAGAGCGCTGAAAAGATGGTGTCTCGTTTTAATGATTATTCGTTTGTTTTATTTATAGGCCACTTCTCTCCTGATACGAAGACCCAAGGCGGATCACAGTATTAAAAGAATAGTATTTAAAACATAATAAGTTAAACGTTAAAAGACCATTAAACTATGCACTAATTAAAAGGCAATTGAATAATTAAAAGCAGGTAAACATTTAAAACTGTTGTAACTTAGAAATGGCAGACTAGAGTATAAAATGCAGACATTGTGGCATACACAAAGTGCAAAACTTTATCTGCACAGCCCAACACCCACAGACAGCTGGAAACCACCACCCATGACTTCTCATCACCTGCTTTCAACCACAGAAGTCACAGCATAAGCCTGGCTGGCTTTAGATGCTGAAACAGCCATGTGCCCTGAGGCTTTTGCTAAGACACCAAACCCGATGAGGCAGCAAATGTTATATGTGTCAGGAGTGAATGGGAAACAGAGGAGAAAAGAAATAGAAACCTGAGCAACCAGCACCGACCCCACCGTTAGACAGGGTGAGTCAGCTTTGGAAGACCTGCTATTGCATACAGTACATTCAAGTTAAATTGCAAATGCACATCGAAGTCTTGGAAGCCCACAGCCGCTGCTTGGTGATCATCAACAGAGATCAATTGCAACCCGGGGGGGTGTACTGCATGGCTTGTTTGCTTTGTACAGGAACACAAACACACACCGGTTTGTGTCACTTGGTGTACTTATGCCTTTGGAAATATACAGTACAGTTAGTCCTCAGAAGCCCTTTTTAACCACGGTCATTCTGTGCACAGAAAGCTAGGCAGAAATACGTTGGTGCTTTTGAGAATGGGCTGTAAGTGCTTTTTAAACGGAACAGCACAACCCTATCTGTAGAAGAAAGGAAGCTTCTGATTTCTCTTTAAAAAAAAAACTTCACAGGAAATCAAATTTCAGTCTTAAGTCAGAGAAATGCAGAACTTTGTTCCGGGGAAATCAATTGCTACTTCTTCGTGACATTTTCTTTCTTTCTTTACTTTGCTCGCTCGCTCTCTCTCTCTTTCTTGAGGAAGAAAGATGTTCACCCAAGTTTCAACATTTGTTTCTTTATTTGAAATATTTTTCATCCTGCCTTTCTCCTTAAAAAGGAGCCAATGTGGCAAATTGGCAGCAACTTTCAGCCTTGGTTCTGATACAAGGCGGACTCACAATTTGTGCTAACCACGGTTTAGATCCCAAACCATGGTTTGTTTTCCAGATGTACAAAAATGCCCGGTCTGTGTCCTTTTCCTTCCCCACCACTTCTACTTAGAAATGGCAAGTACTTTCCCAAGTACAGCGGCTTGCCGGGGAGAAAAGAGCAGGGTTCCGAGTCATTGTTTGTTGTTCCAGACGCAAGAGCAGATGTTACCTACAAACCAGCTTCAAACCGCAAAGCACAAATCTCTGGTTTAGTTCAAAGGCAGGCAACGAGACATCCACACACTACAGTTCCCATCATCTCTAACCCTGGGCTATGGTGGCGGCGGCTGATAGGAGATGGAGCTGAACAGCATCTGGAGATTCAAGTGTTTGGTTCGTTCCTGGAACTTTGCCCATCCCTGTGCTAGAGTTCAATTTAAACCACAATTTCTTGCCATAATGATGTTGTCATAATAATCCTGGAGTTGAAGAGAAAGGAAACAAGTAGGGTTTGATTCTTCCTGCTGGCAAAACTGGAGACAAAAGAGGAGGTCTTTATCATTGTACACTTCACAAGCTTTTTTTCTGCCCCTTTTCATGGAATTAAACTATGGTTTAATGTTACATGCAAATGTTTCCAGATGCTAGTTTGGCAGCCTCTCCCAAACCGTAGGTGGCTGGACAGTGCTGGTTGGGATTGTCATCATGGCATCCCATAACTTGGTTTGGCATTACTTCATAAACCTTAGAAATGAGTGTTTGGGGTTACAGGTCCTGGAAGTCTCTAGTCTCGTGGTGGTTGAAGAGTTTTGGGAATTATAGCAGGTGGAAAAAGTAACTTCTCCAAGAGTTGCATCTGAACTGTCTCTGAGCCGTCATCACAAGTTCCATTGAGATGCTATTCAGTGATCCCTCCATGAGCTTATTGCAAATAGCTGCTAAATTCTGGCCTATCTGCTCGATAGCTTTACTTGCATAGAAAGAGAAAACATCAGCGGGGGAAATCCCAGTAAAGATAAAGCTTTCTGGTAAACAAGTCAGTAAAAGCAGCGCTTCACAGGAGTCAATTCTTGATAGCATTTTCTCCTTTATGAGGGGACAGGCGTAGAGCTGGTTTCCCATTCTCTGGCTGCGGGGTCACCTTGAACTATTAGGCAAGAGGGGATGATGGGGGTAGGTGGGGGGGGACCCATCTTGGCTGCCGACAGGGACAAACGGGCAAACCCAACCAAGGTTTGGCTACTTAAAAAAAAAAAAAAAGATACGGTTATCGGGGCCAAGGAATCACCTTGTCAGCACTCAAGTAATGAGGAAACCTCATTTGGGGCCCCGTTGAGTGGCAGGTGGGTGGAAGTGTATGGGGAGAAAACATAAAAGCAGAACTGAAATGTTTTAAAATATATTCCCCCGGCTGCTCGTACGTGGGCCAAAGATTGCTCAAAGCTCAAAGGATTTCTGTAAAGCAGGCATGGACTTTGCCCTTCTGTCCGACGCGTTCCTCAAAGCTTGGCTGCTGAAACCACAAAACGTACGCTAGTGACCCTTGTATTTAAAGAAAAGAACCACAAGGACATCCAGATGTTTAATAGGTCTCTGTTTCTGTCCTAGGTTTAGGAGGTTTTTTCTGGATTTAACCCGGCCACAGCCATGGAAGAGAAAATGGTGTTTCTGAGCCATGACCTGGACTGTTGGACCACAGATGTGAAGTCTTGCCCAGATGTGAAGGACATCCAGATGTTTAATAGGTCTCTGTTTCTGTCCTAGGTTTAGGAGGTTTTTTCTGGATTTAACCCGGCCACAGCCATGGAAGAGAAAATGGTGTTTCTGAGCCATGACCTGGACTGTTGGACCACAGATGTGAAGTCTTGCCCCTTCTGAATTGTCTCCCCTCAAGGAAAAAAAAATTGACAGTCATAACAGCAGAAAAATTGAACCAACAGAGAAGTTATAGAACCCTCCTCCCCCTCCACCCAGACTTGGAAGTAATAAGTTGCAAATGATATAATTATCTGTTACTAGTTACTTTGGGGGAAATGGTGTAACAAAGTTACTTTTCAAAAGGAATGCAAAGGAATTAAAGTTACTTCACAGGTGGAAAGTAACATTTTAAAGTTACTATCAAATGTTCCTTTTAAAGGGCACATTGAAGGGCATTTTTAGAGACATTTTGGCAGGAATCTTTGAAATGCTATGCCTTTTTTTTACTCCTTTGGTCAATCCCTATTATCTCTCTCTTTCTCCTCTCTCACTTTCTGAGGAAATTAAAAAATAAAAATGAGCAGCAGAATAAGTAAAATAAGGAGTTACTTCTCCAAAATAAGGTGGAAATATGGTATGGCTCAAATGTTGGGCTACGCAACTGCCCAATGCTCTCATGTGGATAATGAGGTGATGATAGTGGGGTGGAGTGTGTTTTGTACTAACGGCTTACAGCATTCACTTATTGCTGTTTCAAGTAAGTTACCATTTTAATTACTTTTTTAAAAAAAACCAAGAAAGTAAAGCATTGCTTTTTTTAAAAACACCACTAGAATGGTAACTACTTTGTGCTGCCTAGGAACTATAACTAATAGTGAAAAGTAACTGTCCAAGTTCTGAATTCTTGGATGCAAGAGATCTAGTGGAAGAAATAATGTATCTGTGGTTGGCAAAAAAGAGTTTGGATTCTATTTGCTTGATCCAGTAGAGATCACTGGGTGCATTGTAACTAGGTCACATGTAGGCTCTAAATTCTTTCAAAAATCAGAAATAAAAACACCCTGGACCCCACCCTTCTGCAAATTAGACCGTAAGAATCCCTGACTTGTAAAAATAAAAAAAAACAGCTGTAGCTTAATGCTTGTGTAGACAAGTTAGTCCTTGATGTGGCTCATGAAGCAATTTGTTCTACCTGCTGAACGAAACAATTGCATCGGACTCCACCCTGATGCAGTATGTTGTACCTTAGTGGACCTTGGAGTTTTTCAGAAAAGAGGTAGATTCAACAGTCCTAAAGTCTGCTGCGTAATCGCTAGGCTAGATCGTAGCATACTGTCCAATCTCCAATGCCCTCTAGTGGTGGAATTCTCTCTTTTTTATATAATTTTATTTATTAAACGATATACACAAGACATTTACAATTACAATCACACAATGATAAAGGGGGAAAAATTAAGAAAACTAAACCAAAAAACCTACACACGCTTATATACTCTAGCGCTCCCACTCTAGACTAGAGTAATAGGGATATTCGTATTTGTTTACGAATACGAATATCCTGGTCCCAGCTGCAACGAATGCAGGTCCAGCCCCTGGAACTGGCCCATCCATTCATGCACCGCCGTGCCGCCAGCATCCCACTTTTCCTGCCAATGGCGGAAGTAGCCCCTCCGTCTCCCTCCTGGGCCGCCCACTCCAGGCAGGGACCAGGATGACGAGTCTCCCCATATGGCTGCTGAGTGGCCAGTCGAGCAGGGAAACGGAGGAGCTGCTTCCACGATCGGTGGGAAGAGTAGGATGCTGGTGGCACATGAGTTTCTGGCCCGGACCCATACTAGTTGCACCCGGGTCCAGGATAATCATATTCGCAAACAAATGCGAATATCCCTATTACTCTAGACAGTTGCTCTATTCATATATCAAATGTTATAATTAATTACTTGTTTATTTTTAGCTATTATATTATTGCCTGGTTTCTCTCCAGAAATACAATGAATCTTCACTGGGAATAAAGCTATTTCCTTTCTCAAATACAAGGAACAAGAATGGTTTCCATAGGTCTCTAAAATCATTGATACACGATATTCCTTTTCTTATTTTAAGCTCACAAGTTAGTTTATCATTAATAGCCATATTCCACATTTCCTTATACCAATCTTCCTTATTAAGTTGGCTATCAAATCTCCAGTTCCTTGCTATAATCAACTGTCCCACTGTCACCATAATAACAATTCATTCTTTTTCTTCCCAACTTACGTAGTTGGTTATTACTAACCATATTCAACAAAGCAATCTTTGTACACCCTTACCCAAAATGTCATTTATCTCTTTAAAAATTCAAAACCACTCCTTTTTCTCTCTCTTTTCATAAGAGAAGCTTCATTGAGTTTTAAACTGAAAGGAGAGCTTCTTTTTCCAAACTTTTTCCGCCCCTTTGCATGCCTGAGACCTACGCATGGCTGTATTGTGCACATCACAAGGTTGGGAAATGGTTCACAAGAAAGATGGACCTTACGTTTGGTTCCTCGTCCTAGCAAACATCGAGGCGTTTCCTTGCAGCCTGCCTGTAGGGCTGAGGCCCACACATTATCCCCCTTTGGCATTAGCCCTGCCAGTTTCGGGCCAAGAGACCCCGAGTTTCTAGTTATCCCTTCACCAACTCACAGAAGCTGTCACAGATGATGCACCAAGGGCAGAAGCAAGGGGTGTCGCCACTGCACCAATCAGTCCATGGAGATAAAAACCAAGAGAACAATAAAAACAGCCTTTCTCGAAGGAGAAGAATTCGTTTATGTCTTTATTGCAACCATGTCATTTGATCTGACACATTTCCCAACCCTCCGGGCCTCTTCCCCCATCGCCTCCACCTATGCCCCATAATTTTGGAGACTGTGGCAATAGTTATTTGGGTGGGTGAGGACGTTCCCCCTTGATCAAGATACCTGAAGCCACTACCCTGTGTTAATAAGTGACATGGAAGTGGGGTGAGGAAGACAGGGGGCTTTATTTCCCCTCAGAGTCCCCACTGCTTAAAGACAAGCTGTGTCTTTGCCTCCGGAGAGACTCACGACCCCTGCCTCAAGCCGCCATGAAGCTCTTTGCCATCGCATTGGCCTTGGCCATCTTTGCAGGTGAGCAGAAGGTACACCTCAGGCTGGAGGGAAACTCTGAAGGCTCCCTTTTGGATGGTTGGTGGATCTCCTTGACTCCACTCATCCTGGAGGCCCGGGAGATAATTCTTTGGGAAAGGAAAGGAGTTTTTTTTTTTTAACATCTGATTAGACTAAAACGGCTTAATTCCTTCTCCAGAGGATCCAGCTATGATCTCAAATGGTCCAGAGGTTGTATTTCTATGGGCGCAATTGTATTGAGGAAAGTTGCAGGCTTCTGGGTCCCACAGAACTCTTGTTCCTGAAAGAATGCTGACCGGCTTCATAACTGGACTGGATTCTTGAGGAGACCAGTAGTATCTAAGTTACTGCTACGTTTACCAATACTGTTGGCAAAGTATGCCATGTCCAAGGTGCTAAGGAAGCAAAGGGAGACCAAGTGTGGTGTACTGGGGAGAGTATTGACTAGAACTCCAGAGTTCCATGTTCAAATCCTTCCTTGAACCATGAAAACTCACTGGGAGGTGGCACTGGTAAAACCACTCCTTGAACATCTCCCATATCTTGAAAACTCTATTAATAATAATAATTGTGTGCTGCCAAGTCAATTCTGACTTATGGCAACCCTTTTCAGGGTTTTCCAAGTGGATAATACTCAGAAGGGGTTCACCCTTCCCTTCTTCTGGGGGTAGCCTTGGGACTGTGTGCAGCTTGCCCAAGGCCACGTAGGCTGGCTCTTCTCCCAGGAGGCCCAGTGGGGGGAATCGAATTCCCAATCTCTGGCTCCACAACCAGCAATCAAACTCACTGAGCTATTCAGCCGGCTGAAAACACTTGTTAGGGTGTCCATAAGTTGGATGGCACCTAGCAACAACATATAAATTAATTGCAATATTGGGAACAGCATCTATACTATCAGATACTTAGGTTTTTGGTTAAAACTTGTATCTGTTGTATAATACCTGTCAATGTTTTTATAATTTTGATTCACTGTGCCTGGTATTTCTTAATCATCATCATCATCTTAGAACTGCAGATGCAAATCTAACTTTTCTTTTGTCCGTCTTCCTGGCGATACATGTCCCTCTTTTCTGGGGGACACTTCTATTCAAGTGGACACTTTGCCTGGTTGAGAGAGTTGGCACAAAGAGGGGTATTGCATTTACTTGCTATGCTGCCAAAGTCTGCAGCTCAGGTGGGAACGTGCTGGCTCTCAGCAAGGCTGGTGGAGAACCGTTCTCCCTCTGTTCTCCTGCAAGGCTTGGAAACATGGGACCAGAGTAAGGTATCCACACCATCTCACAATTTCAAAGGCACATGATTTATGGCACCAGAGAGGGTCACTTTGCAGGAAGCCATCTCCCTTAAAGCGACCCCTCCCTCTGCCGGGAAATTGTTCCTGCCTGGTGGCGAAAAGGAGAACCTCTACAGCAGGACCAAAAAGGTCCAGCTTGGGTCTGCATCATGCAATCACCAGGAAACAGATTGCACCAAATTTGGACAAGCCATCTAAATTGCAATATATTTCTCTGTGCGATCGCACCCTCATGCTACATAATGATAGGAGTGGCCCTGCCTTGATGGGTGGTTATAAGTTAGGCTTCTTCTTTTTTCTCATTTTTTATTATATGCATAAATCTTCACTTGCTTTCTCTTTCTGCCTTCTGCACTGCAGAACACAGCAGTTATTTCCATCCTGCTGTGGGTGGTCTTAGTTGTTTTCTTTACCTTGCGAGGAAAGGTATTGGTTGCACAACACAGAGCAAAGTTTGGTTCAGGTGGGGTTGTGTATCAAACGTGCAGCTCCCATACCTTTCCTTTTGCAACAGAAGCCAGCGGTGCATTGATTTTTCTCCCCCACCTTATCTTCCAGGGTCCCAGGCTTTTACCCTCCGAGATGAACCCTATCCACATCTGGAAGAGTTGAAACAGGAGCTCCAGGACTACCTGAGAAACATCTCCAGGGCAGTGAACGAAAAAATAGACTATATCAACAGTTTGGAGATTGGCCAGTCACTAATGTAAGCAAGTTGGCCTCTGGAGCTGATATAAAAGCAAAGGTCGGCAACGCCTGGCCCTTCGGCTAGATGTGACCTTCCCAGAGGCTCTCATGTGATCTCCTGCTGCACCCCTGTTCCAAAATTATTTTACTTGTGTCCTCTACGGGAGGTATTAGGTGGTTCTGCCATGATTTTGTCCTCCTATGGGTTGTTTTTTGAAAGCCAATGTGGTGTGCTGCATATGACAGACTAGCGCTCAGAAGACCTGGCTTCGAATTCCCGTTTGGCTATGGAAACTCAATGTGGCAGTGATGGTGGTAAAGGTCAATCACCCCTTTAACACCTCACATACCTCAAAAACCCTATTAGGGTCACTCTAAATCGGATGTGACTTGGTGGCACGTCAGAAACAGTGGAGTCTGGGGCAGAGGCTATTTTAAAAATTGGGAAGTCATTTCAGATTACTTTGTGTTTTTTGGGGGGGAAGAGGCTTGGTTTGGAGCGAACATAGTCAGGAGTGGGGGACTGAAGCAAGGGCTTTTTGAGGTTGAAAAAAGAAATCATAGAATCATAAAATTATAGAATAATGGCTTTGGAAGAGGGCTGTAAGGCAATCCAGTTCAACTCCCTGCTCCGTGCAGGAAATTAAATGGTTGGGGGGGGGGCACAGGAGTATACACCTGGTCATGTACAAACCTGTTGCTTCCCCCAGTTCCAGACACAGAACAGATCTCTGCATACTACTGACCCACCACAGGGCTTTCTCATTAGCTGGATGACATGCTCTTCCCTCAGAGGTTACCAACGGGAGGTATAAAAATATCCTCATGGCAGAGAAGATTTATCCTTGCAGTGACGGCACTGTAGAATCAACAACACACATAATAGTACACGGCTCGCTCTATCATGAACTGTGTAATAAGTTTATTCTTCCTTCGCTTAACCGGTTTTTGGGCTGTCCAGAAACAAAGATCTCACATAAACTGCTTTTAGGCCTTAATCCCCAGATGACACTTACCTGTGTAAAATTTCTCGCAGCTGCATGCAAGATAAATAAAGATTTAATGGATAATAATTTAATTTTAAGCTATAACTTCAACTCTTTCCCCCTCTGTTTTAGCACTGTGATTGCCTTATAAGTGTAACCTGTCTTATGTTTAATGTTTTTTGCTGGTCACAGACCATAGTAATAATAAACTGGACTAAACTATATATTGCACACATATGTCTCCCTATGTTGTTAGTCCATTTCAGTCAGGGAATCTGGCCAATTGCTTCTGACTCTTTCGATGGTCTGTTGTTTCATTTCTGCAGGGACCAGCTGCGGGAGGGCTATTTAGAAGTGAAAAGGTGTGTCCGTAAACTGGAAGCAGAGCTGCCCCCCGAGGTCACTCGGGCCTACAACCAAGTGGTCACGGTATCCTTGAGCGTGGTGGAGAAAGGACTGAGCGCCTTACGTGGCTTGAAGAGAAAGGTGACACCTGCCACGGAGAAGCTCACGGCGTCTTTCTACTCCATCGTGACGCCCTATGCCAATTCAGTCCTGGAGAAGGTGGGGAGGTACACCGAGGCCATGCGCCGTGTCGTGGCCGACAAAACCGAGAAGCTGAAGAACCCCAAGCTGATGGAGAAGCTGAAACGGCAGCTGGAAGAACTGAAAAGCCAGCTCACACCTTACACCGAGAAACTTCAGAGCCAACTGGAAGAATTTCGAGCTTCCCTGGAACCCTTCACGAATCAGACCCAAGAGAAGTTCAAACAGGGAGTGAGGAGAATCAAGCAAACCTTGAAATCATACCTTGCCCCCATTCTGGAAGAACTCAAAAAATGCACCAAGGACTCCAATAACTGGGTGGCCCCTCCTGCTGTTACCCCTGACCAGTGATTTGTAAAGAATATCAAATGCGTGGCAAGCATTGTCGAACAGAAGTCAATAAAAAAAAAGTTTTGTCTTTCAACATATATATTGGACAATTTGATGCTGTGCTTTTTTTCTGGTAAGCTTTCTCTTCTCCGGATTTTGTAACACAAAATAAATCATAACAATAATCATGTGCTGTCCAGTCAATTCTGATTTATGGTGACCCTTTTTAGGGTTTTCCAGGTGCAGAATACACTGAAGTGGCTTCCCATTCCCTTTTTTTGGAGGCGCCCTGGGACTGTGCCGCTTGCCCAAGGCTACCCAGGCTAGTTCTACTTGCAGGAGACACAGTGGGGGGAATCGAACTCTCAACCAGATCCCTAACTACTGAGCTCTCCAACCACTAATAATCACTGAGTGCCGTCAGATCAATTCTGACCTATGGTGACCCTTTTCCAGGGTTTTCCAGGTAGAGAATACACAGAAGTGGTTTTCTCTTCCCTCCTCCCAGGGGGAGCCCTGGGACTGTGCAGGTTGGCCAAAGTTAACACAGGCTGGCTGTACTCCCAGGAGGCACCGTGGGGGAATCTAACTCCCAATCTCTGTGTCAGATCCCTGAACCACTGAGCCATCCAACCAGCAATATAAAATAAGGATGTCCTTATTGAAACCAAGTCAGTGCTTTGGTTGTATACCGTGTCATGTGTGATCACATAGCTGGGCTGGTGCCTGGGAGGGGAACCAGTGCCTCATTAAAGATCATCCATTTGTGGCTACTTCCTCATTTGCAGGTAGATGTGTGGAAAGCTAAACAGGATGCTAGCGTTGATCATTCTGGCAAGTACGTTGTTTAGTTTACTCCACTTTATTATTCCTACAACCAAAGTTCAGCCTTTTAAAAATAAGAGGACCACAAATGTAGCAAAAGGGGATGCAGTCTACAATCAGCTACCATAGCAGGCTGTCATTTCCTTGTGAGTACATGACGTGGTGGTGGTTGTTGTTATAGGCTGTCAAATCACCTCTGACTCATGGTGACCCTATGACCCTCCAAAATGCCCTCTCGCTCAGCTCTTGCAAACTCAAGGAATTTAGGGAGTTAGTCCATCTCGCATTCGGCCTTCCTCCTTTCCTGCTGCCCTCCACCTTTCCCAGCCTTATGGTCTTTTTCAGGGAATCCTGCCTTCTCAATTCAGTGCCCAAAATAGGACAACCTCCGTTTCAACATCATTGCCTCCAGAGATAGTTCAGGGTTGATTTGATCTAGGACCCCCTTCTTTGTCTTTTTGGTTACGAATCACGATAGGGTTGGTGAGGTGATTTTAACCAGCAGCTTCCTTATTTTACAAGGCATTGAATTCGGATACCCATCATCAGCACCGTCACCTTTCCCAAGCTCTGAACCTCTTCCAAATCTCCTGGGACGTGAGAGACGTTCCAGTTTATTCATGGAGAGAAATGGGAATCTATCAAAACAGCCTCCCCTGACCAAGGGTTCTTGTTTATTTGTGTAGCCTTTTGATTTCCTGGCCAACTGGGGTACCGTTTCTTGGAACGGCTGTCTCCCTCTGCTTTGTACAAACTCTTTGGGACATTAGGACAATGACCTCAGGGGATCACGTCCTTGGTGTGCCGTATTAATGAATGATAGGAGCCCGAGGTGGGCATGGGTGGAGGGAGACCATTTATTCTTCACAGGAGCTCCCACTGTTCAGAGGCACCCCCTCTTTTCAACCTAGCAGGTTCTCAGGACCATCTACAGACCACCATGAACTTCTTTATCCTGACACTAGCTTTGGCCATCATCACAGGTGAGTAAAGGGGCTACGTAGAGCAGAGAAGAATACCGTAAGTCTTGGGACCAAATGGGTGACCTTCTTGAAGAAAATCCATATTTGGGTTGGCATCAAAACTGTCCCAGTTTAATGACAACTTGGCGACCACTTTCTCCAACCGAGATGAATATAAAGAGATAAATATAACAACCGTCCAGAATCTTATTATTTGAATATGCTGGCAAAAATCAAACAGCACAAACCATGGGCCACTAAGTTAAGGCGTAGAGGCTTACGTTCCTGGCCACAGACCCATTGTTTGACTTAAGGAACGGTAAGCAATACAAGCTTTGACTCTTTACCTAACAGGAGTTCTTCACTGGGAGTTACACCATTTGCCTTCCCCAGTCTATGTAAGCAAGAGGATTCTGGCCACAGGTCTTACATCCTGATTTCCCTCCAGTGACCTCAAGATGGCATGTGTGGCTCTCTTCCCTTTCCAACTTTATCCACCAAACAACCTTGCGAGGCTGGTCATCCTAAAAGAGACTGCCTGATGCAGGATCACTTAGGGAGTTCCAGTATTATCATCTTAGAACTGCCGAGCTGGAAGGGACCCTATGGATCATCGGGTCCAGCCCTTGTCAAGGAGGCCCAGTGGAGAATCGAACTCCCAACCTCTGGCTCTGCAGCCAGTGACCTCAACCACTGAGCTATCCAGCAGTTCATGGCTCAATAGGGGACATGAACCTTAATCTCCTAAGGAAAACCACACCACAACAGGGACTCCCCTGTTAATTACTAGTTTCTCGTGCGGAGATATCATGAGGCAATTCAGGAACAGTGTAGGTACGATGTGATGTGTGAAACTCCACGGTTGTTCCATGACAGAGGGCTACGATTTTTAAAGAAAACATATGGACTAAAGTCGCTTCTGGGGCCCTGCAGTTTAAGCTGCATGAGTTTCGCCCTTGATCCGTCCCTGCAAAAGGTGCGTGGAAAACTCCAGCCAACATCTTTCAGAGCCTACGTCTTGGCGGGTGGTGCCTGACGCCACCAAGAACATCAAGATCCTCATCTTTAAATTAAAATCAAAAGAAACACATGCAGTTTTACAATACAGGGTAAGGCTTGGGTGCCAACTTTTGTACCGCACTCCAGTTCTTTGCTTCGCCACCGGTGGCAGGGGCGCTTTCTTCAGAGGGCAACGTGGGCATTTGGCCTGGGTCCACTGTCTGTAGGGGCCCACATGAAGAGGGGGGTGGAGTGGCCAGAGCGGCCGCCGGCTGGGAGCCATTGGGGCCGTGAGGGCAAGGGTGTGTGTGCAGCGCACATGCGGGGTGCTCCTGGATGGCGAGCAGACGGTGCTCAGCTCCTTCCCGTGCCGAGGGCCCACCACGGGTCCGCTGCCATGCTTGGGGAAGAGCCACGGGGGCCCTCCGCCGGTTTCTTCCGCCTCCTCCCCACTTCCCTGGAGGCCCGGCAGCAGCTGCCGGGGGCACCGTTGGGGTGGCTGATCTTTCTGCACGAGTGGATTGCAGCCTCGGCATGTTCTGCACACAATGTGCACAACTGTCCCTCTTCTCTGGGCATGTGCAGAGTGCCTCGAAGCTCAGCTTTAGGCTTCCCTTCCCTCGCTCCTCCCTCATATGCTAGACTTTCCTTTCATTGTTATGTTGTCTGTTTGTTTATCTAAGCACTGTTCACTTATTTACTGCTACTAAGATTACCTGAGTGAATCAATCTTATCTATGTTATGTTACATTGTTCAGGTTGTGTGATTTATTTAGGTTTGGAGGTCAGGGAGAGGGAGGGAGGAGGAAGCCCCCCCCCCACACTATTATATTTTTTTGCCCAAAGCCCACCAGAGCCTTGAATGGTCCCTAACCGAAGGTGGAGGGTGTAAAGCCGTTTCTGTTTGCAATTTTGCTTCCTAGGATCACAGGGTTTTGTCCTCCGAGATGCCCCGGCCCCACCTTCCAAGACAGCGCAATTATTCGAAGCAACAGACACATTCTTTGAAAATATTGAAAAAGCCTTGGAGAAGAAGTGGGATCTGATCACGGAATCCAAGAGTGGCAAAGCAGTGACGTAAGCAAATCTTGCTATCTCTACACCATGGAGGTGCATTTGATGGAATAATGTTTAGATGGCTTACATCAGCGATGTGCGATTTTAGTGTTGTCCAGTGTTTAGCCTTTGTTGTTCTCATGTGCCATCAAGCTACTTCTTATTTATGGCACCATTAACGGATTTTTTTTGAGGTATGTGAGATGTTCAAGGAGTTGTTGACTATTGCCACCCTGCAGTGAATTTTTCATGGCCAGGTGGGGATTTGAACCCAGGTCTCTTGTGTCCTAATCTGGCACTTTATTGTGAATGCTCCACACTGGCTCCCTGGGTTTAGTTTACACTGCCTGTGAGCCCCAGCAGGGTCCATGATCAAGGAGTGTAAGCAGTAGAGATGGGCACAAACCAGTTTGTCCTGGTTTTCCTCCCAGTTCATAAAGGCAGATGCACAGTGGTCTGGGCTGATCTCCCAATCAGAGAAAAGGGCGGGGCAGAGAAGTCTGTGCTCTTGCTCGTGACTGGGAGATCAGCCCAGGAGGTGGGGAAAGCAAGCAAGCGGGGCCTGGTGAGTGGCTGATCGCCTGAGGAGGCAAGCAACAGCATCTGCGCTGCAGCCTTTACGAACTGGGACGAACCGGTTCGTGCCCATCTCTAGTAAGCAGTCCAAAGCCCATAGAAAGCACAAGGTTGTCTATTCCCCATCTGCCTTGACTAGCAGCAGCTTTTCGTACTTAAACATGCTAGGAGTGAGGCTTGAGAGTCTTCCACGTTCAGGCCACATGCTCTTCCCTTGAATTACACGGGGGGGGGGGGCTCCTGATTTCCTCCTGAGTTAACTAGTGGATTCTGTCCGCTGAATATCAGAGAGGTTAGCGAAGCAGGCACTGCCTTTGGAAAGGACTCACATCCTTGCCTAGCAAAATAAGGAAGCTGGCCTATGTTTTATGGAAATACGTGGAGACAGGAAAGACAGTAGGAATCCTGGTTCTAACTAACAGTGCGATCAGGTGGAGAAATAGCTCACATTTTTGGACCAGTGGTGGCACAGTCTGGTGCAAGCAATTTCCGACTTTCAGACGATATACAGGATATTGCAAACCAAACCAGCCCTGCTCTGTGCTGAAGATGGACTTTTTTGGTCCACCGCTACGGCTACTCTCTTTTTTTTTAAAGCTGGGCTCGAATGATTCCCGTATGTAGGGAAGGGTGACTTTAAGAGAGGTCACTCCCAGCAAAGTAACTCTTTCCAGACATGACCCTTTTTCACTGACTGTTTTCACCCTAAGGTGGAGTAGCAAGAAGCCAGAGCTGCCCTCTTGGGGGGAAAAAGCAAGATTACTTCCTTAGAACTGCCAAGATTATGATGTTTTATATCATTGTTATTTTAAAATTGTTTTATTTTATATGCTGTTCGCCGCCCAGAGTAGTCTAATGACTAGATGGGCGGGATATAAATTCAATAAATAAATAAATAAATAAATAAATAAGATGGAAGGGACCCTATGGATCATCAAGTCCAGCCCCTGTCAAGGAGACACAGTAGGAAATAGCTTGTCTTGAAGCCCCATGGTGCAATGGTTAAAGCAAAAAGGAAAGTGTGCTGCTTATATACCGCCCCATAGCACTGAAAGCACTCTGGGAGGTTTACAATTTAATTATGCACGCTACACATTACCTCCCAGACACTCGCAGTGAGCTGGGTATTCAATTTACTGACCTCAGAAGGATGGAAAAATGAGTGAATCTTGGGCTGGCTACCTGAGCCCTTTAGGATCAAATTCAGGTTGTGAGCAGAATCTTGGCTGCAGCACTGCGGTTTAATAACTGTACCATGAGGCTCCTCCAGTGGTTAAACAGCAGTACTGCAACCAAGACTCTGCTCACAACCTGAATTTGATCCTAAAGGGCCTTGAGGTTGACCTTCCATCCTTCTCAGTAATCTGAATATCCAGCTCAATTTACTTCACTGCAAGCTGAGTTGCATCCTGTCACCTCCATCATCCCCAGCCTTCTCTGTTCCACAGTGAGGTCTTAGACGAAGATGACGACGACAGCCCAGATGTCAAATTACCTGCAGATGTCCAGGATGCCGTTGATAACCTGGTCGGCCTTATAGACAGCGTTGCCGATATTGCAGAAAAATTGTTCAATTTTATAGACGAGGTGGAAAATGTATCAAAACCGATCATGAAAAAATTAGATGCTGCTGCAGCAGATTTGCTGTCCCCTTTTCTTGACCCCGTGATCGAGGAACTAGAGCCTCACCTGGCGCCTCTGGGCCGGAACCTGGCCAACAGGCTCAAGGAGCTAGACCATAACCTGGAGGAGAAGCTGAAGGCCCACTTGGAAGTCCTGGACAGTAAAATGCCTGAACAGATCCAGAAATGGAGAGAAAGCCGGGCGTCTCAAAAGAAGGCCAGAAAGTGACATGAAAGGCGGTCACCTAGAAGCTGAGGTTTCGTAACACATTCATTCTGGAGAAGAGGATGATGAATTTCTTAAAAAATGACTTTGGGTCATGGGTGGGCAGTACCCTGGGGTTCCCCTACATCCTGTTCATCACTAATTGTTGACAGAAACCTGAAAGGGATTATTGCAATAATTGGGTGGGGTGTTAATCTGTGAACTCCTCTCCAGATGGTACAATAAAGACACATCCCTCACCAGGTCTTGGTGCGGTGCGGTGTGCCGATTTCTCACGGATCATTCTGCCATGGGTTGGCTACATGTTCTGTTCCTGGACGCGGCTGATAACAGTTGCGGGATTTGTAATTCGTCAGGGTGGTGAGGTCCTTAGCGAGACAACTCTTGTGCTGCAGCTTGTGGGACTGCCCTTGATTCACGAGCAGAGGGCTGGGTCCAACCACAGATCCCAGACATCTATAGGGCGGCACCACAAAATCTTACAGTGGTTTATCTAACTATTACAACAGTATAATGTAGACACAGAAAATCGCCAGTGCTAGATACATGTAGGTGTGTTTTTAGTTTAGGATTCACACAGTTTACAAAAAGCACTTTAGCCTATCTTGTTTTGAGGATATACAGTATATCACAGAAGTGAGTAGACCCCCTCACATTTCATAAATATTTTAGTATATCTTTTCATGTGACAACACTGAAGAAATGACACTTGGCTACAATGTAAAGCAGTGAGTATACAGCTTGCATAACAGTGTCAATGTGCCGTCCCCTCAAAATAACGCAACACACTGCCATTAATGTCTAAACCGCTGGCAACAAAAGTGAGTACACCCCTAAGTGACAATGTCCAAATTGGGCCCAAGTCGCCGTTTTCCCTCCCTGGTGTCATGAGACCCGTTAGTGTCACAAGTCTCAGGAGTGAAGGGGGAGCAGGTGTTATTGCTCTCACTCCCTCAGACTGGTCACTGGAAGTTTCACATGGCACCTCGTGGTAATGAACTATCTGAGGATCTGAAAAAACGAATTGTTGCCCTACATAAAGATGGCCTAGGCTATAAGAAGATTGCCAAAACCCTGAAACTGAGCTGCAGCACGGAGTCTTATTGTTCCAAGGATGGCTCCTAATGTTTTTATCTGGAGTCCTAAATATTGTTCTGAAGCTCAGTCCCTCTGTAGATGTTCCTCTAGTTCAGGGGTCTCAAACATGCGGCCCGGGGGCCAATTGCGGCCCGCGGGATGATAGTTTGTGGCCCCTGCCTTAATATGAAAGTTTAAGGAGTGGGAGCAGCAGCGGCAGCACCTACTTGGCGAGCGTGGGGCTTCCTCCCCGCCTCGTAGGGGCTGGGTCCCGCCTGCACCCCCGAAGCGCCCACGCGTCCAGAAGGGGAGCCCTCTCTCTGCCCGGCAGTCTTCTCCCTCAGGGGTTTGGTGCCACCGGGGCTTCTGCTTTTAGGTCTCTCTCTCTCTCTCCCCCCACACCCCCCCCTAGCAGCTGCATGCACCCCTTCTGCAAGGCTGGCCCCATCAGCAGAGTAATCTCTCCCCCCTACCCAAGGGCTAATGGGGCTTCCTGGGGCTTCTTGACTCCCACTCTGGCAAGATGCCGTGGTCTTGCCCAGTGTGGCTCAGGGAGATGGGGGGGGGAGGGGAGCGGAGCACGCGCGAGAAGGCTGTTCTCTCGGCAGCACCCCCTCCCGCGGCACGTCTGGGCAGGGAGCGGAGGAGCGCCAGGCGGGGGGAAGGAGAAGCGCAGAGAGGACGAGGCGACAGCAGCAGCAGCCTCGCCAGGTGACCCGCAAAGAGCAGGGGGGGGGGGGAGAGAGAGAGACCTAAAAGCAGAAGCCCCGGTGGCACCAAACCCCTGAGGGAGAAGACTGCCGGGCAGAGAGAGGGGCCCCCTTCTGGACGCACAGAGCCACATTTCAAATTTTTGCGGACCCCTTCTCCTTTGACGTGCAAGATGCCCCTCCTGTGCTTCAAATGGAGCTCATTGACCTGCAGTGCAACTCTGAACTCAAAGCGAAGTTCAGGGAGGTGAGTGGAAAAGCAGACAAGCTTGGGCAATTTTTGAGAGAATTGACCCCCAGCTTCCCTGAGCTTTCCCGAATGTTCAAGCGGACCATGTGCCTTTTTGGGAGCACATACTTGTGCGAAAAGCTCTTCTCCAGCTTGAACTTCAATAAGTCCAAGTACAGGTCCAGACTGACTGATGATCATCTTCAAGCCATACTGAGGGTCTCAACTGCTTCCTCTCTCAAGCCAAATGTGGCTCGGCTATGCAAGAGGAAGCGCTGCCAGGTCTCTAGCAGCAAGGAGTAGGCAAGAGAAGCCATGTTCAGAAGAACAGTTCATGTTCTTCAATGTTCCATTCATGTTCAGGACAATTCATGTTTAGAAGATTAAAGGTTAAAGAACTGTTAATGCAGACATTTGAATCTGAATACAGCAGATATAGAAGACTGAAGAAACCACATATAGTCGCTCACTAGAGAAATATTATTATTATTATTATTATTATTATTATTATTATTTACCGATTTATTTATTTATTTTCTTATTAATTCTTAATTTGTTTATTTATTTTTTCATCTTATTTTGTGTTAAAAAATAAAGAGATTTGAGAAGATTGGAATTTTTTTAACAAAGCTTTTCTTGTGGAAAATCTGATGCGGCCCAGCCTCACCCAGACTCTGCCTCCAGCGGCCCCCAGGTAAATTGAGTTTGAGACCCCTGCTCTAGTTAGTGAAAGAGTTGCCAGGAAGGGAGAACAGATCATGATGACCAGTTTGCAAAAATAGATTTCGGGGAAAGAACCTTAAAGGAAGAAAGAGGGGGTGCCAAAGCCACCCCAATGAAGGCTGAGCATGCTCTGTGGGCACGGGATGCCGGCAAAATGAGAGGATTGGAGGTGGAATAGAGTATCCCTGAATAGGGCATAGCTGGCTGGCCGAAACACTGAAATGGAGCACTCCGCAGTACATCGTCCTTGCGTTACCATTCCCTCTCCCCCAGCTGGGTTTCTTACAGAACTCACCCCACAGAAGCTCACCACTAGAGGTTGGTGGGTCAAGTGTTGGGGGGGGGTGAGGGGTGCCGTGCATCCGTGCCAGCTTTTCATCCAAACAGTAAAAGAAGGGGCTGAAGCTATTTCAAGGGAAGGCTTCAGTACTTTTGAGGACCCCTGCAAATTTGGGAGGGGCTGAATGGATTTGCTCCCCTTTCTTGATGTCTGGGTCTCGAGCCTTCACTGGAAGCCGCTCTGATGTCCAGTAAGAAATACCCCCACCATATTAAGAACATAAGAAGAGCCCTGCTGGATCAGGCCAAGGGCCCATCTAGTCCAGCTTCCTGGCTCTCACAGTGGCTCCACCAGATGCCTCCGGGAGCACATGGGACAACTTAGAGACCTGTCTCCTGATCCCCCTCCCCTGCATCTGGCATTTTGAGGTCCCTTCCTTTTAAGCCTGGAGATTGTACATCCCCATCATGGCTTGTCACCTGCGATGGACTTTTCCTCCAGGAATCTGTCCAATCCCCTTTTAAAGGCATCTAGGCCAGCTGCCATCACCACATCCTGTGGTAAGGAGTTCCACAGACTAACAACATGCTGGGTAAAGAAATATTTTCTTTTGTCTGTTCTCACTCTCCCAACAATCCATTTGAGGGGATGTCTCCTAGTTCTGGTATTGCATGAGAGGGAAAAGAGCTTCCTTCTATCCACTTTATCCATCCCCTGCATAATTTTATATGTCTCAGTCATGTCCCCCGTTAGGTGCATTTTCTCTAGACTAAAGAGCCCCAAACGCTGTAGCCTTTCCTTATAAGGGAGGTGCTCCAGCCCAGTCATCATTTGAGTCGCTCTCTTCTGCACCTTTTTCAGTTCCATTATGTCTTTTTTGAGGTGCGGCGACCAGAACTGTATGCAATACTCCAGGTGCGGCCTTACCAGCATTTTATACAATGGCACTATAATATTGGCTGTTTTATTTTCAAAACCCTTTTTAATGATCCCTAGCATGGAATTGGCCTTCTTCATTGCCGCCACACACTGGGTTGACCCTTTCGTCGAGCTGTCCACCAGCACACCAAGATCTCTTTCCTGATCCGTCACGGACAGCTCAGAACCCATCAGCAGATAACTAAAGTTTTGATTTTTTTGCCCCAATGTGCATTATTTTACATTTTCTTATATTGAAATCTATTTGCCATTTTGCCACCATTCTCCCAGTCTGGAGAGATCCTTCTGGAGCTCTTCACAATCCCTTCTGGTCTTCACCACCTGGAAAAGTTTTGTGTCATCTGCAAATGTGGCTACCTCACTGCTTATCCCTGTCTCCAGGTCATTTATGAGCAGGTTGAAAAGCACCGGTCCCAGGACAGACCCCTGGGACACACCACTTTTCACCTCTCTCCATTGTGAAAATTGCCCATTGAGACCTACTCTCTGTTTCTTGGTTCTCAACCAATTCTCGACCCATAAGAGGACCTTCTGAAAATCCAGACAGACAATATCCACTGGTTCGCCCACATCTACATGCCTGTTGACCTTTTCAAAGAATTCTAAAAAGTTTGTGAGGCAAGACTTACCCTGACAGAAGCCATGCTGATTTTCCCTCAGCAAGGCTTTTTCTTCTCTGTGTTTTAAGATTTTATCTTGGATGGGGCTTTCCACCATCTTCCCTGGAACAGACGTTAGGTTAACCGGCCTGTAGTTTCCTGGGTCCCCCCTCCTTCCCTTTTTAAAGATTGGCGTGACATGTGCTATCCTCCAGTCCTTTGGCACTGTGGTCGTTTTAAGGGACAAGTTGTATATTTTAGTTAAGAGATCAGCAACTTCATTTCTCAGTTCCTTAATAACCCTTGGGTGGATGCCATCTGGGCCCGGTGACTTATTGATCTTCAATTTATCGATTAGGTCTAAAACATCCTCTCTTTTAACCTGTATCTGATTTAATTCATTAGTCAGGAGGGGCCGTTTGGGTAGCGGAATCTGCCCAAAGTCTTCTGTCGTGAAGACAGATGCAAAGAACTCATTGAATTTCTCTGCAACCTCCAAGTCCCCCTTTCCCTCCCCTTTCCCTCCCTCACCATCCAGAGGGCCAACCGCTTCTCTGGCAGGTTTCCTGCTTCTAACATATTTAAAGAAGCGTTTATTATTCCCCTTTATATTGCTGGCCATACGTTCCTCAAAGTCCTTCTTTGCCTTCCATATCATCTTCTTACATTTCTTTTGCCAGAGTTTCTGTTCCTTTTTATTTTCCTCATTTGGGAAGGATTTCCATTTACAGAAGGACCCCTTCTTCCCCTTCAAAGCCTCTCTAACTCCGCTCGTTAACCATGCCAGCACCCTCTTGGACTTAGTTGAGCCCTTCTTTCTTTGCGGGATCCACTTCCGCTCTACGACCGTTGTTTTAAACAGGCTCCATGCAGTCTGGAGAGATTGGATTCTTTTTACCTTCCCTTTCAACTTCTTTCTAACTAGTTTCCTCATCTGAGGGAAGTCCACCATTCAGAAATCAAGGGTTTTTGTGTCAGATTGGCTTGACACTCTCCGCCCAACATGCATGGTGAAAAAGATTGCAGCATGGACACTATTCCCTAGCGGCTCAGTGACATTCACATCCCTAACCAGGTCCTGAGTCCGCACAATATTAAATCCACAGTCATCTGTCCTCTGGTGGGCTCCATGACAAGTTACTCCAAGGCACAGTCATTTAGCATGTTAAGAAACCCGGTCTCTCTTTCTTGATCCGAGCATGCATTGACCCAGTTGATGTGAGGATAATTGAAGTCCCCCATGATTACAATCCTGTTCCTCTTGGACACCTCCCTGATTTGTCTCCTAATTTCAAGGTCCCCCTCAAGTTTTTGACCTGGAGAACGATAGCGCCCCCCCCCCCCCCACACACACGATCACATCGCTCCTTGGGCCTGGTAGTTTGACCCACAGTGATTCTGTGATGGAGTCAGACCCACCGTCCATCTCCATTCTGCTGGCTTCTACCCTTTCTTTGACCTAGATGGCCACCCCACCTCCAACACGCCTCTCCCCATCCCTCCTATAGAATTGATAGCTTGGGATTGCGGTATCCCGCTGGTTCTCCGAATTCCACCAGGTTTCCATTATGGCCACTCTATCCATGTTATCCCTAGCCACCAAATGTTCCGGCTCTCCCATCTTTGCTCAGATGCTTCGGGCATTTGCATAAAAGCACCTGCGTACGGGGTCCCCCAAGAAGGGCTGCTTGTTTGTTTCTTTTTCCCCACAGCTTCTCCTTCCAGTGGACCAATGATCACGTCCCATCACGCTCCCAGTCCTAATTCCTACACTGTCCTCCCTTTGTGGTTCTCTACCCTCTCCACCCTCATTCCACAGGGATGAGGAGTCCCGAACCGGACATGGCTCGGCTCCTGTCAGCTTTCCTATGGGATTCAGTTTAAAAGCTGCTCTGCCACCTTTTTAATGTTACACGCCAGCCGTCTGGTTCCGTGTTTGTTCGAGTGAAGCCCGTCCCTCTTGTACAGACCCGGCTTGTCCCAAAATGTTCCCCAGTACCGAATGAATCTAAATCCCTCCCCCTGACATCCACGCGTTGAGACCCCTGAGCTCCACCTGCCTAGGTGACCCTGCGTGGGGAACAGGCAGCACTTCTAAGAACGCCACCTTTGAGGTCCTGGCTTTGAGCTTCCTCCCTAACAACCTAAATTTGGCCTCCAGGACCTCGTGGCTACATTTCCCCACCTTGTTGGTGCCGAGATGCACCACCACGGCTCCCTCTTACCCAGCACTCTCTACCAGCCTATCCAGACGAGACGTGAGGTCCGCAACCTTTGCACCAAGCAAGCAAGACACTGTGCTGTCCTCAAGGGAAGTGACAGGTGGTATCTGGAGCCCTGGCTTCCTCGCCCTGCTTCTGGACTCACACAGCTGCTAAACTTGCTGTGTCTTCTTACCCTGCACTTTGTTGCAGTGCAGCACTTTGTTGCAGGAGGCACTCACGCTCGAGCGCATATTATCGTGAATGAGACTTTATGGGTCCTTTCTTTCTATTTCTTTCCTGTCTTTCTATATGTAACAGACTACGGCACAGTATCTTCCAATCTTTTTCTCTTTTTCGACCGGTTCCTGTCCTTCTGGGTTTCAACAACCTCCAGATAGTGCACACAGTTCTCACGCACGCTTGTACATTCACTTTAGGGCAGTAACCCCAATGGTAATGAATGATAGGGGGTGGGTTAAAGAGAGGGTTTAACTGCCTCCTGCTCTCCCTGCTCCCGGCTCAGACCTCACCTTAGCAATTCCCCAGGAGCCTGCATTTTAACCACCATGAAGATCATGATCCTGATCCTAGCGTCGATGCTCTTTGCAGGTGAGTAGAGGGAAAATTCTGAAGTCTTTTTGTGAGGGGTTGCTTCCAGAGGGAAATCCACCCATTTTTGCCTTCTAAATTTATTAAAAAGCAGGCCTAACCTCCTGTTTTTTATGCTGAAGGACAATCAGCACTTTCTAAAGGTAAGGAGAGGGAATCTCATTGTCAAATAGGAAATGACAACCTGTTCATCCTTCCCCTGATGTTGGGAAAGAATACGGGGGTGGGGGTGGGGGTAAGACGCATCCTTTCTATGAGGCAGAGCGAAGCAAAGGCTTAGGGTGGCACATCCAAAGGGTCCACCCTTCTGTTTTGGAAGACAGAACTATGTGTGCTACACAACCTGCCTGGCACTCCTCCTGCCATGTCCTGCCACAGCCAGTATACGATGACTCAACTGGCCCTTCTTCTCTTCTGTCATGGAACGAGATACAGTACCTTCATCTGGGTCAGGGATCCATCACTCATTCCAGAATCAACATGCTGGCTGGGGCATTTTGTAACGCCAGAAAAGTAACTTTTCCAAGCTCGGCAACTGGTAGCAGTTTGCACGCTCTTGGGTTATCCAGCAGTTGTGCAAGCAACGTGAGAGTGTTTGCCGGCTGTCTGAGGCATGCCCCATACTCCTCTAGTTCTGCAGTGGGGCATGGGGCTGAAATGGAGCTTCCAGGTTCAGAGGCAGTATACCTCAAAACACCAGGAAACGTACAGCGGAGGATGGTTTTAGCCTTGAAAGAGCCGGATGGCCATGGCTGAAGACAGGATAGCGTAGCTGGACTTTTAGAGGTGGGGTGCCGCGCTAAAGAGATGGCGTTGGAGGTGTGCCATCGTCTGCCAATGAGGAAAGGCTGCCCCCACTGAAAACACTTGGATGAAGAGGTTGGAGCAGAAGTTCAATAACCAGGATGAGCTTTTCCCCTACTTTTGCTGGCCCTTCATTCTGCCCCCATCCAGGGAGGGCCTGCCACTTAGCTCACCTCCCTTGGTGGAGAGCAAGGTCCCAAACCTTCTAGATTTGTTTGCCAAAAGCAAAACCTGCTCTGTAAATATATGTTTTCAGGCCAATAGCCAAGGACATGGGGAGGTGACTTCCCTTCTTTCGTGTGTTGTGCATGCCAAAGCTGGTACAGGATGGAAGCGATACAGGATGGAAAACACACCATTGGCACCACTGGGTGTTGATTGTCCTGGTCAATTAAAACAGGCCTTAAATCTGAGTTTATTTCCAGAAAAGCAAAGGCCCCAGAAGAATGTGGTGAGAACCACCCTTCCATCTGGGTGTTTATATACACAGCTAGGCTTGAATGGAACAGAGTCACAGAAAAGGTGTATGTAGAGCAACACATGGCATGGTCTCCTTGCTGGATTCGATGGCCCTTTTGCAATAAAGACACAACACATTTGCATGAGAATAGATGGAGTGCAGACACATTAGCATTTGACTAAGTGCTCAGCTCTGGGTCTGGGGATGAAAACAGACAATGTTGATGGGAAATGGTGGATTAATTAGCTACCTTGTTCTTTCAGTTGAAGGTTGTACCTATGTCTGTCTGTTTTGGATTATTGCTTTTGCAAGGGGCAGAAAGTGGGGGGGGGGGCAGGGGGGTGTCACCAACATGGACCTATATTGCTACAGGATAGCTCTAATACATTTCTAAAATTGACTCGGGAAGGGCATGACTTGTATCAAGGCAACTGAAGTGCATGTTAGTCCACCAATGCATTGCATGATGGGCTGATTCTGATAATTCATCATAGTTTTAATCAAGTTAATCATTTGGGACAGCTGTGAGCAGCAATGGGGTCTCAACAGATGAGCCAAGGGAAAGTAGCTTTTCCTTATGCTCAGGGGCTTGGTGACAAAGTACCACCCCTCCCAAACTGTGCTTTGGAACAGGAAGGAGCGCTGTGGACACGGTTCAGCTTTTCCCGAGGTTACGATGGTCCTTAGGTGGGATGCCTGCACATACACATTTCGCTTCCAATCTTGGTTGGTCTCAGGTACATAAAATTCTTCGAGCAAAAGCAGTGAACTGCCTGTGATCTTTGCCGCTTGTCATCCACCTCCCGTTTCTTCACTTTGCTTAAAGAAGAATGCGCCGCACCCAATTCTTCTAATAAAACCGGTTTATTGTTTAACGTGGCTTCTTTGATTTTTTTTTTTGGTCTTGTTTGTCATCATCCAACTTCAACAACAAATCATAAGTCCTAACATTATTAAAACTGGGTATCTCTTCATGGTAAGACAATGGGGAATAACGGTTAGCGTCTTGGGACCATTTGGGTCGGGCACCCATCAACTCTGGCGTGTTCTCAGCCCATTTCAAGTTTGTGGATGAGACGTCGTAGTTCCCTGCTGTTCCCCCTTTGTCGAGCCATATATCTTTCTCTGTCGGGGTCTGAAGGGGCTGGGCCCACAGGACTTCTCTGGAATCACTGTACATTTTTGCCTTTCTCTCCTTTGTTCTTCTCTCTTTGTTGTTGTTGTTTAGTCGTTAAGTCGTGTCCGACTCTTCGTGACCCCATGGACCAGAGCACGCCAGGCCCTCCTGTCTTCCACTGCCTCCCAGAGTTTGGTCAAATTCATGTTGGTAGCTTCGATGACACTGTCCATCCATCTCGTCCTCTGTCGTCCCCTTCTCCTCTTGCCTTCACACTTTCCCAACATCAGGGTCTTTTCCAGGGAGTCTTCTCTTCTCATGAGATGGCCAAAGTATTGGAGCCTCAGCTTCAGGATCTGTCCTTCCAGTGAGCACTCAGGGTTGATTTCCTTCTTCTCTCTTTACCCACGCCCTATATTCCTTCCTTTGTTTTCGCTCTTCAGTCTCCCCCCAGTATGGTGGCTTTCTATACATTTGTCGTCCCCATTCCCTTTCGGCATCCTCACGAGGCACCTTGAACTCTACCCACTCTCCTGTCCAAGGGTCTTCCTGGATCAACTCTACTAACTCTTCTTTTTCCTCTCCTTTCTCCTCTCTTCCCCAACATGCTTCTGTCCCTCCCCCTCCTTCTCTCTCCCTCTTCTCCTCCTCCTTTCCCGCCTGATTTGCGACCCCTTCAGCCTCTTCTTTTATTTCTAGTTTTCTTAATTCTTTTTCTATCGCTCCTGTCTCTTGTGCTTCTGCCTTTATTTGAGAGGCGGACGGTACGCTCTCCTGATCCTGGGCGAGGTGGCTCCTCGCCTCACACTGCCCTGCCAGATGTTTTTGTCCTCCTGTATTTCCAGTGCAATGCCAGTTTTGTCTTTATTATTTGATTTTATCTAAATAATGTATTTTGATCTTCCTGGTCATTGACTGTTTAATAATAATAATAATAATAATAATAATAATAATAATAATAATAATAATAATAATAATAATAATAATAATAGTTATATTTTTAAAATATATATATTTTGCAGAAATAATCAGGTGTAGCTATAGATGGATTTATCTGTTTCTATTTGTTTCTAACTGGCTCTGAGCCCTAGAACCCAAGTAATCATGAATGAGCTCCTTCCCTATGTTCTTGCTGTGATCCTCTCTGCTCATCGGCCCAGCCAGAAACAGGGAATGTTGTCACCAAAAAAAAAATGACTTTTCTGAGCTCTGTTCTTGCCAGCAATTGCTTTCTTGAAGGGGAGAAGGGAACAAGCAGCAACAAGAACACGGGGGAGCAGGGTCAAGAGAGTTCCAGAGGAAATTCTCCAGGATGTAGGTCTTGACAGCTGCAAGAGCAAGCCAGCCCTTGATGGCTGCACCAATACGGAGGTCCCCCTTTGTCTGTGTTAACTTTCAGAAACCTTTAAGGAACGGCATGCATGCCTCTCAGCAGGGACAAAGATCTGGTCAGCCCCTGGTGGAACAATATAACTTCCCTCCACCTCACGGCTTCTCGTGGCCAGTGCAATACAGACTGTCTTTTCTTGTCTTCCAGGATCCCATACTTTTGTCATCAGAGAAGCTCCGGAGCCAGATTCCAAGCTGGACATAGTAATTGATGGATGGCAGTCATACCAGAGGGATGTCCAGCATTTGACAGACAAAATACTGTTGCTGGTCTCAAGATCGAACACTAGCTCCGCTTTGTCGTAAGCAGATCCACTTTATGCATGTAAAAGCTACACTGTACAGTTCTAGCCGTTGGATTCCTCCTTAACTCCCAGGGTTCTGACCTATGGAATCATGGGACTGGTAGTTTGGTGAGAGATGTACGAGGTTCTGCTGTGGTTCAAGGGAGTGCTCTGGCCAAGAATTCTACATTACTCGCCAAACTACAGCTCCCAGGATTCCATAGGATGGAACGATGCCAGTTCAAGTGGAGTCAAAAGGCTAGAACGGTATATGGTGCAAACACCCTAAATATGCCGGATAGCTCTGTGGTTTAGGCATCTAGATTGGGAGTTCGATTCCCCGCTGGGCCTCCTTGAGAGGGGCCGGACTTGATGATTCATAAGGTCCTTTCCAGCTCTGAAGTTCTAAGACTTTCCCCATTTTGCTAAACTCTTCCCAACTTCTTTGTTTTGCAGAGATATGACATTTAACATCAGCCGCTACTTGAATATCCTTCAGAACGAGATACCCCCAGAGATCAAAGAATTACTTGATCTGATGGTTGGAGTACCATTAAGTATTATGGACAAAGCAGGGACTGCTTTCTATGACCTGAAGCGCAAGCAAGACATGGTCGGGCCACTGAAATCTGTACTGTCATATTATTCTGACCCAATCCTAGAGAGAGTGGGTCCATGGTTAGAGTCCCTCCAACGTACCCTCAGGGCCTGGATTCAAGAACTAGAACACAGGTTGGACAAGATGAGGCCACAGTTCAAAACCCTGGATACTCAGCTGTCCTTTTACCTCCAGAAGCTGGAAGACACTCATGAGTCCCTCGAACCGCTCGCCAACGAAGTGCGGACACGCTTCAGACAAATGGTGGAGGCTCTCCACAAGAACCTGAAGTCTTACATTATGCCCATTCTGGATGAGAGCCGAAAATACGAAAGGGAGTTTAAGGAGTGGGTTCGCACCCCTATATTTTCCCCAAATCCATGATTTCCCCCCCAAGTAACGGTGCATCATTGATCTCTAAAGAAAATCTGTGTGAAAGGTTCATTAACATAATCTAGATGGTGAGGATTTGTAACCCTCCCTCCAGCTGATGTAATAAAGTATAGGTTCTCAGCAACGCCTGGGGAACCTCTCTTTTAGGTTGCATTTCTCCTTCATTATGCAAACATTGATTAAAGAGTTTATTCGAAAATATTTAGACCTGCTCTCAACTCTTGTCTTCCATAACAAAACCTGGCAGTGACTGAAGACTGGTATCCATTACACAGGATGTCCTCCAGCATCAGAGTGTTGGCAGACAAAGGTCTGAAACTGACGGCAACCTCCACACGCATGTACCTGGGAGGGAGGCCTATGTCCTTAAGAACGCCCAACCAACCATTTTCGGAGGTGTTGCAGTTAGAATGGTGGGCTCATAAGAGATGAGTTCAAATCCACATTTGGTTATGAAGCTCACTGGCCGCAACTTAGTCTTGCAGCATCTCAGCCCAACCTGCCTCCCAAGGTTGATTTGAGGATAGAAACAGGGGGGTGGGATCGAGGTAGGCTGCTTCGGGCTGATTGGAGGAAAGGCACAATATAGGTGTCCCAAGTAAAAAGCCAATCAAAATCAATAACCCCTCCTATGGTTAATAGAATCATGGCATGGTATGTTATGTGCTGTCAAGTCAGCAGTGACCTATAGCCACCCAGAGGGCTCTTAAGAAAAGTGAGATATTTAAGGAGTAGTTTTACTAGTTTCACACCCTCCCCCAGAGAAACCACCTTGCTTTCTGAGAAACTAAGGAGTTGAGTGAAACTGTCAGAACGAATCTCATCTATTACAGTATTCTTCAGGCTTTCCTGCTCCTTTCTTTCCTCACTCCCGTTATGTCACAAATTACAGGGCAGGATCTTCCCATTTTTTTCTCTTCTTTTGTTTGTTCATTTATTCGATGTCAGTTCATAGCCCTCTGGTTCTATACCTGGTGTCAGTCAACCCAGGATGTGGTGGACATCATTCCTTGCACGTGGATGAAGATGCCATAGTCCTGTGCCACATGGGTTAATGAATGACCAGAGGCAAAGATAGAGAGGGGCCCTTTATCCCCACCCAGGTTTCCCCGCTCAGATACAGCCTGAGCTTCCAGTACTTCCAGACTCACCATGATGAAGTTCCTGGTCATCATTGTGGCGTTGGTTATCACCACAGGTGAGTGGAGAGAAAATTCCAAACTCTGTTCTTCAGGACGAGGGGACTGGTTTTCATTGCAAACTAAAACTAAACTGTTTTAAGCAAGCTTACTGCTGCCCTGTTTTATCCAGAAGGAAAAGCAGCCAACGGTCAGCATGCATTTCAGATCATGAGCAATATCTCTTCCTCTAGTGACCTTTTTCACGAATTACCTGGATCTTGATTGTTTCACATTCACACAAGCAAAGTCACCAGGTATAGATCTGGTGAGATCTGGATCATCACTTTCACCTAGTTTAAAAAGGAGATCAGCCACTCCTTTCCGAATTGCAAACCTACACGGAAATACACAGGCAGGTGAAGGCTTGTTACATCTCCCCATTTGTGCACATCCTCGTGCATAAGGCTAATTGAAGTGCATGTTAATGCACTAATGCACTATTAATTCTGATTCAGAGTTTTCATAAATAAGTTGAGGGGGTTGTATGACCTAATAGAGTCACATGGGATGAGCAAAGAGAATGTAGCCTTCCCCCAGTGGAAAAAGCCGAAAGAAAAATTGGAGGCAGCTGTCAAGAGAGTTCTAGATTGTATGTCTTGACAGCTGCACAATCGGGCTAATCCTTGATGGCTGCACAGACGTGGAGATTGCCCTAGGTTTGTGTTAACATCCAAGAAACACTAAAGAAGGCATGCAATTTTCCCAACAAGGGCTAAGCACTGGCAGCTCTTTGTTGCTTTTAGCGGGTAACAGAATTTGCAAGCTATTGTTATATTTCAGGATCCCAGGCTACTGAAGCTCCAGAGCAAGTTTCAAAAGAGGAGAAATGGAGCTCGTATGTGGTTCAAGCTTACTATTGGGCAATACACAAATGGTTCAGATTTTCAGAATCAAAGACTGCCCGGGCATTGTCGTAAGTAAATCCATTATGCGTGTAATAGCTACCCTGCACAGTTCTAGCATTTGGGTTCCACTTTAGCTACCTGGATTCTATCCTGAGAAATTGTGGGATTGGTCATTGGGTGATGGGTGTAGAAGTCTCTGCTGTGGTTCAAAGGAGGGCCCTGGAGTGCTTTAGCCAAGACTTCCAGGTCCCTCACCAAACTACAGCTCCCAGGATTCCATTGGAGAAATCTCTAGGTTAGAATGGCATAGAGATGCTGCAATCTAAATACCCTCACAGCTGACATACCTTGCACTGAATCTGACCAATGGCCCCGTAAGGGCTCGATCACATGTGTGAAAAGAACCCCAGTTATACCGATTCTTTTCATTCCTCTCTTAAAACGGTACATTTTTTCCAGTGGTGTCATGGTATATACATTGGTGGCAGTGTTTACATTGTTTTTAACTGCATCAATTCATTTCTTTTTACTCGAACCATTATAGCAGGCTGCGCTGCTCTTTAATTTTGTATTGATTCATTTTCTCTATTGTTTCTTGGGGCAATCCGGGCACCGTTGTCTTTTAAAAAAAAGTGTTACATCGACAATGCAATAAGAGAGGTTTGAGCCTTCTCTCCTCCTCCCCTTTTCCCTTCCCTCCTTTACGCACTCATCTCCTTTTCCTTATGTCCCTGCATATCTCTCCCTCTCAGTTCTTGGCTTTCATTTTTCTTTTCCCTTTTGCATAGCATCAGGAGGAGGAAGGTTTTTTTAAAAGACTTGCAAAGTATTGTGAAGAGCGGGATTTTAAAAAACAGAGAGAGGAGGCCTTCATACAATACCCCTCTCTTTAAAATTCAAAGCAGGAAATGTTCCTTTCTTGGCTTAAGCCCTCTTTCACCCAGAAGAGAGGGGGAGAAGGCTGCCTGCTTCAGAGCAATGTTAGTGGAAATAGCAGCTACTAGCCATTTACCAATATCTCTTTTTAAAAATTTTAAAAGGCTACAAGCTCAGGGACCACTTCACAAAAGAAATAAATTGACAGCAACATTCACACATGCTGAAATGATAAGGAATGAAACAATTCATCATTGGTACAATTGAAAACCACCCTTCCTAAGAAGTAGAAATAAATTGATTCTTGGGGGAAATGATTTAAGCCGCCTATTAAGGAGAAAGGCAGCATTAAAAAAATTAAGTAAATAAATAAATAATGAATAGATTGATGTTAGCCATGCCTCCTGTGAATGGCAAATTATTGAAATGATCCAACTAACAGCCAAAACGGTATAACTGGGGATATTTTCACAGGTGTGATTGAGCCATCATTTAGGATCTCCTGGTTGGAGTATGGAAATGTGCTGGCTTAAAAACTTCCTAACTATGCAGTGCATAAAATTCAGGGACCCACGGAGAAGAATTAGCTTCAAGTCTTCCACAGTGGACCACTCCGTATTGGCTAGTTTACCTCATCTGGCCCTTACTGTCTCAATAATTCACTTGGACTTTTGCTTTCAACCACAGCTTACTTTGAGTCAAGCCACATGTTGTATCACTGGATGATCCCTTTCCACCTGTTTTTCCTTCATTCCGCAGAGACCTGTATTATAATGTCAGCCAGCGCTTGGAGAACCTTCAGCAAGAGTTTCCACCAGAGATCAAACAAACATTGGACCTGGTGGGTGAACTATCAGGAGCTATTTGGCAGAAATCTAATCGTGCTGTAGATGAACTGAACCGCAGGCAGGACCTTGGTGAGCCACTGGTATCCGTACTGTCAAATTATTTTGACCCAGCCCTTGAGATGATAGAAGCATGCTTAGAGCCCTTCCTACCCATCCTGGATCACATGTTGAATGAGAAGCTGCCCAAGGAGCTCAATATCCTGGACGCTCCTTTCTCCTTTTACCTCAAGCGACTGGAAGACACTCAGACATCCCTCCAACCCTTTGCCAACCAAGTGCACACCCATTTCAGACAAATGGTGGAGGCTCTCCACAAGAACCTGAAGCCTTACCTTAAACCCATTCTGGAGGAGAGCCAAAAATACAAAATGGAGGCCAGGGAGTGGGCTCACACCTCTATCTTTCCCCCCAACACATGATTTCCCCCCCCCCATGATTAATGGAGGGAGGATAGATCATTGATCTCTAAAGTAATCAGTGTGAAAGGGGTCGCTGAAATAATGTTGTGGGTGGTAATTGTAAACTCCCCTTCCAGCTGATATAATAAAGGATAGGTTGTCAACAACTCCTGGGGAACCGCTGTGCTATGTTGTGTTTCTTTCTCTTTCATTATCCAGATTACAATTAAAGGATTTATTTGTACATGTCTAGACCTTCTGCCAGTTCTTGTCTTCCATCCTGAAATCTTACACTGACTGAAGACTGGTATCCATTACAGGATGTCCCCCAGTATTAGTGTATTGTCAGACATAGCTCTGTAGCTGACGGCAACCTCCACACGCATGTACCTGGGAGGGGGGGGGGTCTATATTCTTCAGAATGCCCAATCTCCCATTTTCTGGGGTGTTATGGTTAGAATGGTGGGCTCACAAGACCTGAGTTCAAATCCCCATTCAGCCCTGACGCTCACTGGCCACACCTTAGTCTCGCAGCATCTCAGCCTGACCTACCTCCCAAGGTTGTTTTGAGTACAGAAAGAGGGGGAGTGAGGAGAGCCAACTAGGCTCCTTTGAGTTGGTTGGAGGAAAGGCACAATATATGTGCCCCGTTAAGAAGCCAATCAATATTGGGAAGTCAGTTACGGTATTTAAAAGTTGTGTTCACAAAAGACATAGCAGTGGGACAGTTCTCCACTGTTGTATTTGCCTAGTTTATAAGGGTATATTAGGTTCTTCCTTCCCAATAAGACCATAGCTATCCTCATTCTCTCATTTCTGCTTTTTATGGCCAATTTAGACCCATTGCTAATTGCCAGTGCATGTTCATTGATATATAACTAGCAGCATCATGACACAGGGGATGGATAAATGTATGAGAGGGAGTTTAACTCCCAGAATGGCTGAAGACCCAAAATACAGACCTCTGCTTAGTCTCATCTTGTGAAGCACAGTTTCATGTGTCTCCTGGGATCCTGGGATCCCCAATCTCTCAAGGGCTGGGAAACCCCATCCACAGTGAAATTCCCCTCTCTGGATTGGATAGTGCTCTAGGAACAGGTCGCTCTCCTTCCCTCAATGCCTCTCCTCATCATATAATAAATGACAGCTGTGGGGCCAAGGGGGAGCCTAGGAGAGCCTAGAAGGCTTTGCTCGCACATTGTTAACCCACAGCCCTGAACATGGAGATAAACAGTCTCTGGTTCCATCTAGTGGCCAGTTCTGATATTGCACCGTGCAAATACAAAAATATCAAAGGAAAAAAGAAAGAGCACATATCCTGCCACGTAAGATTAGTATTAAAATGTCATATTATGTTATGGGCTGCCAAGTCAGCACTAATTTATAGCCAGCCTGATGTTGCTTTCAAGGAAAGTGAGACATTTAAGGAGTGGTTTCAAAGGGTAAACCACTTCTGAATATTTTCTATTCATCATGAGTCAGAATGGACTTGATGGCACAAAATTATTATTCACTGGTTTAAATTACTCTGCCCCGCTGCCGCCGCCTGCCAGAGAGGCCATCTTCCAAGAAACCAAGGAGTTGAGTGATACTGTCAAAAATAAAAATCTCATTACACAATGGGGATGTAAGAATGTTTTCCTTATTTCTCGGGCTTTCTAGCTCACTTCTTTCCTAACATCCTGTCCCTCACAAAGAATAGGGCAGGACCTTCCCATTTTTTTCTCCCACCCCCCCTCCGGTTCTAGTCCTGTCCATGGTCTTCTGTTTGTGGACTTGTTGTCAATCATCCCAGAACATGGAGCATAAAATACCTGTACACATACAAAAGATACTTAAAAGCAAAGGAAAGCGTGCTGCTTATATACCGCCCCATAGCTCTTCAAGCACTCTCTGGGAGGTTTACAAGTTAATTATACAGGCTACACATTGCGCCCCCAGCGAGCTGGGGACTCATTTTACCAACCTCGAAAGGATAGAAGGCTGAGTGAACCTTGAGCTGGCTACCTGGGATTGAACCCCAGGTCGTAAGCACAGTTTTGGCTGCAGTACAGCTGTCCTGTATGGGTTAATGAATGACCGAAGGCAAAGATAGAAAGGGACCATTATATCCCCTTCCAGCTTTCCCTGCTCAGATACAGCCTGGGCTCCCAGTGCTTCCAGACTCACCATGATGAAATTCCTGGCCATCATTGTGGCATTCGTTGTCATTACAGGTGAGTGGAGAGGAAGTTCCAAATCCTGTTCTTTGGGACGAGGGGACTGGTTTTCATTACAAATTTAAACTAAACTTTCTCAAAAGCAAGCTTAATGCTTCCGTGTTTTATCCAGAAGGAAAAGCAGCCAACGGTCAGTATGCGGTTCAGACGATAAGAAATCTCTCTTCCTCTAGTGAACTTTTTCATGAATTCCCTGGCTCTTGGTTGCCACATTCACATATGGAAAGTCACAAGGTTTAGATACACTTGTGGGTGGAATCTGGATCGTCACATTCACCCAGTTTATAAGGTAGATCAGCCACTCCCTTTCTGGTTCCAAGTTGCAAACGATGTCAAGGCATCCCCATCAGGGCTTAGTTAGAGTGATCCGCCGGGTTGAAGGGATGCTGGAAGATTACGCAGGGATCAAACTGGAAATGGTAAAGGGCAGTCTTGGCTCCTGTCATTCTCCTGTGCAGGAGTGTGTGTGTGTATGAGAGAGAGAGAGAGAGAGAGAGACTGAAAGACAGACAGACAGAGATTTTCACCTTAGCTGCCCCCCCCCCCCCATTCTGGGAGGGCCTGCCACTTAACCCATGAGGAAATTGGCCAGCTCACCTGCCTTGCTGGAGGCCCATCTTGTTTGCATAAGCAAAGTCTGCACTGTAAATATATGCTTTCAGGCTAATAGCCAAGATACTGCTGGATAGCTCAGTGGCTTAGGTCTCTGGCTGCGGAGCCAGAGGTTGGGAGTTTGATTCCCCCACTGGGCCTCCTCGAGAGGGGCTGGACTCCATGATCCAGAGGCCCCCTTCCAGCTGTGCAGTTCGAAGAACATACGTAGATGAATTCCATTTCTTGGTATATTGTACATGCCAAAGCGACACAGGATGGAAAATGCACTGTTGACACCCATTGGTGTTCATTGTCCTGGTCAACTGAAACAGGCCTTAAAAATGGGCTTACATGCAGACGAACAAGGCCATGGAACAACTCGGTGATCAAGATTCAATTTGGGTGCTTAAATACACAAGCTAGACTTGAATACAACAGCGTCACAAAAAAAGAGTAAAACAACACAATTGGATGTCTCCTTGCTGGATTCCATTGCCCTTTTGCGCTAAAGACACGATACGGTTGCATGAAAATGGATGGAGCACATCTGGAGTCACATCAGCAGCACTGAACGGAGTTGAAAGCTCTCCGTTTGGGGAAGGAAGCAGATGGTGCTGGTGGGAAGAGCCGATTAATTAGTGACGTCCTTCTTCCCATTTCAGGGTTGGATGGATGCTTATTCCAGACAAGCAGTTTTGCAAGTGGGAGAAGTGGGTGGTCACCAGCATGCATTGACTGAGATTGATGCAGGGTTGCTGTAATGCATTAAATGTTTCTAAATATGAACTTAGAGGTGGCATTACCTGCATAAGGGCAATTGAACTGCATGTGTATGCATGAATGAAGTGTACAATGCATTAATCCTGATAACTAATCATAGTTTTAATAAATAATTAGGGGGGACTTTAGGAAGTAAGGGAGTCACATGGGATGAGCAAAGAGAACATAGTGGAACATGCAGGGGGAAAATGGATGTAGGTGTCTTCAGAGTTCTAGATAACAGATATTGACAGCTGCACCATCAGGCTAATCTTTGATGGCTAATCTTTGATGGCCCCATGTCTCTGTGAAATTTAAGGAAAAATTAAGGAAGGCATCCATCTTTCCCAACAAGGGCTAAGGATTGGCAGCTCCTTGTTCAACCAAACAACTGTCCTATGGCTCACTGTCTTTCGTGGACAACACAATTTGCAGGCTGGTTTTGTCTTCCAGGATCCCAGGCTTCTGATATTGAAAGCCCAGTTCAAAGAGTGGAGGAACTGATCAGATACTGGAATGGTTTGCCCATGGCATCAACATCCATATGGGACCACTTTATAGAATCAAAGACTGGGCAGGAATTGTCGTAAGTAAATCTGTTATTTGTGTCATCGCTACAGTGTACGGTTCTAGCAGTCGGATTCCACTTGAACTACCAGGGTACTATCCTGTGAGGTTTTTTGGATTTGTCATTTGGTATACAAGTGTCTGCTTTGGTTCAAGAGAGGGCCCTGGAGAGCTCTAGCCAAGAATTCAAGGTCCCTGACCCAACTACAGCCCCAATGATTCCATGGGAGAAATCTCTATGCTATAATGGCATAGAGATCCTGCATTCTAAATATCCTCACAACCAAGTTTCCTTGCCTTAAATCTGACCAATGGCCCTTCTAAATTAGGATCATTCTAGTGGCCTCCCATGTCCTGCTCTTCTCCAGGGAATTTGGGTTAGGCTTCCCATAAGGTGTATAGTGAATGATGGGTGATTCCAGCTTGAGGGTATCAAAGTCATCTACTCATTGACGTTGATGAGTGGCACCCCTCCAAGATTTCAGTTTTTTGTACATGGAGCTGCAGTAGATGAAAACTAAGAGATTTTCACTGTCAAATTGCAGCTTAGTTTGGGTCAAGCCACATGTTGTACCACTGAATGGCAACTTTCCTCGTGTTTTTCCTTCTCCTTCTTCCCTCTTCTTCTGCAGAGACCTGTTCCATAATGTAAGCCAACAATTTCATAACTTTGACCGAGAGATTCCATCAGAGGTCACAGAACCATTGCATCTCGTGAGTGCTGTATTTGTAGGTGTTATGCTGAAAGCTTATGGTGCTGTAACTGACCTGAGCGGCCAGCAGAACATTCAAGAACCACTGATATACATACTGTCGTATTATGTTGAACCAGTCCTGGAGAGAATGGAACCATATTTCAGGTCCTTCGGACCTATCCTCAGTGACGAACTGACATACATATATGGGACATTGCCAGTGTATTTTAAACCTCTGGACGATCGGCTCTTCTTTTACCTCAAGAAGTTGGAAGACGCTCAACCGACCCTCCAAGCTGTCACTGACCAAATGCTGACTCATATCAGACAAGGGCTGGAGGCTCTCCACAAGAACCTGAATCCTTACCTTAAACCCCTTCTGGAGGAGAGCAAAAAACACCAAACAGAGTTTAGGGATTGGGCTCACGCCTCCATATTTCCCCCAGACTCATGATTTTTTCCATGAGTAAGGAGGAGTGATGCATTGTGGATCTTTAAGAAAATAGGTGTGAAAGGGGTCACTAAAATGATGTGGTGGGCAGTAATTTGTAAACTTCCCACCAGGTGATATAATAAAGGAGACATTTTTAAAAATGGCTAGCCAACCACTGTTTTATGTTGTCTTTCTTTTTCCTTCGTTATCCAGATAATGGTGTTGATTAAAGGGTTTATTTGTACATGTCTAGGCTTACTCTCAGTTCCTGTCTTCCATCCTAAAATCTTACACTGACTGAAGACTGGAACCCATAACCAGATGTCCCCCAGTATCAGCGTGTCATCAGACATAGCTCCCTCACTGACGCAGCCTCCACACGCATGTAGCTGAGAGGGAGGCCTACATCCTTAAGAATGCCCAGCCAACCATTTTCTGGGGTATCGTGGTTAGAAGGGTGGGCTCATGAGACTTGAGTTCAAATCCCCATTGGGTTATGAAGCTCACTGGCCACACCTTAGTCTCGCAGCATCTCAGCCTAAATAACAGCTGTGGGGCCGAGGGGGAGACAATGGCATGCTTGAGGCTTTGTGTGCACGTTTGAGATGTGGGTATTCGTATAAGAATAGAAATAGCCCCGCACAGCTGGACTTAATGTCCACTCACGTGTCCACCGGCGGCAGCCTCGCTCAGCCTTCCAATCACTCCCGGAGCCCCGCCCTCTTCCCGCTCATCTAGCCACTCGGCAGCCGTGCAGGGAGACTCGTCCTCCCTCCCCCTGCCTGGAGTGGCTAGATGAGGGGAAAGAGAGAGGCGCGGCAGGAGCGATTGGAAGGCTGAGCGAGGCTGCCGTCACTGCTGGACGCATGAGTGGAAGGTCCAGTCCCATACCCGAATACGAATACCTCCATCTCCAGTACACATTCTTAACCCACAGCCCAGAGTAATTGAGATTAAATACTCTCTGGTTCCTTCTAGTGGCCAATTCTGATATTGCACCTTGCCAATATTGACAAAAATACCAAAAGAAGGAAGGAAGGAAGAACACATATATTGCCACATAAGATTGCTATTAAAATGTCATGTTATGTTATGCGCCGTGAAGTCAGCACTAATTTATCGCCAACCTGATGTTGCTTTCAAGGAAAGTGAGATATTTAAGGAGTGGTTTTGAATGGTGAACCACTTCTCAGTATTTTCTGCCTAAAAAACCCAGAAAGGGTCACCAAGAGCCAGAATTAACTTGATGGCACAAATTTATTATTATTATTTAACAATTTAAACTATTCCCCTCCTCCAGAGAAGCCACCTTGCCTTCTTAGAAATCAGGGGGTTGAGTGATAATGTCAGAACATATTTCATCACAGAATGGGGAGGAAAACATGTTTCCGTTATTCCTCAGGCTGTCCTGATCTCTTAAGCCCATGTGAGGTAAGTTAATGAATGACCGAAGGCAAAGATAGAAAGGGACCATTTTATCCCCTTCCAGCTTTCCCTGCTCAGATACAACCTGCGCTCCCAGTGCTTCCAGACTCACCCATGATGAAGTTCCTGGCCATCATTGTGGCGTTCGTTGTCATTACAGGTGAGTGGAGAGGAAGTTCCAAATCCTGTTCTTTGGGACAAAGGGACCGGTTTTACTTTCAAATTTAAACTGAACTGTTTCAAAAGAAAGCTTAACACTGTCCTGTTTTATCCAGAAGGAAAAGCAGCCAACGGCCAATACGTAGTTCAGACCATGAGATCTCTCTTCCTCTAATGACCTTTTCATTCATTCCCTGGATCTTGGTTGTTTTACATTCACACAAGCAAGGTTGCTAGGTTTTCGATACACCTGTGGCTGAGATCTGGATCATCCCATTCACCCTAGTTGCAAGGTAGATCAGCCACTTTCTTCTGAATTACAAGCTTTTCTTGTTCCAAGCAGCAAACTTTGCTAAGGTGTCCCCGTCAGGACTTAATTATTAGCCTTCTAAGAGTGACCTGCTGGGTTGAAGGGATACTGGAAGATCTTACAGGGATCAAATTGTAAATGGTAAAGGGCAGTCTTGGCTCCTTTCCTGTGTGTGTCTCTCTGTGTGTGTGATGAGAAGGGAAAAACACAGGCTGTTAATGAATTTCATCCTCTGAAGCCTGTTCTATCCTAGCTTACCCCTCATTCTGGCGCCATTAAAAATAAACAAAAACAAAGAGGAAAAAGCTCTCATTCTCTATGTCTGCTTTCGTGGAATTCGAGAGACCAGTATTAAGGAGTTCCTAGTTTTGAATCCCTGTATAGGAGCCTCAAATTCCTGTTCATGTCAGGATCTTGGCATGGAGCACAGAGAGGAGGGGCAGGAGCGGGATTCAATGAACAACACAATTAGTTTTCTCCTAGGTTGCTTATGCTCTTTCATATGCTGCCTTTTCCCCAAGACACTTTACAACAGACAAACAACAGATTTTTTAAAAACTACATAAACATCATATATTTTCCATTTAAAAAAATTAACATATCAGATTGAAAATCAAGTTCAGCAACCATTCAAAAACATTTCAAAACCTCTGAGTTAAAAACCAGCATTTCTGAGATACCTTTACTGCTTAAAAGCCTGCCTGGAGAGGAAGATTTTTACTTGATGGAAGAAGAATAAGAGGAAGGAGGCCATTTGGCTTCTTGGGCCATTGCGACTCTGCAGGACTGCAAGGGATCGTCTTGTTCGTCAAATCTAAACTTGGCTTGAGGTGGGGAACCCAGATCTGGCCCTACGTTGTTACTTGTGTTATTGTTGACCTTTTTGTATGTTCCTTTTCCTCCAATAAACTCGACGTGCAATCCCTGTGCTTTCATCTCCCCAGTCTTACTCTCATAACAGCCCTGAGAGGTAAATCAAGCTACGTGGCTGGCCCCAGGCCACTCAGTGAGTGCCACGGCTCAGTCCCAGCCTAGGAGTGCTAAAGCAATCAACAGCTGTTCTGCCTCTGCTTGAAGATCTCTTTTGAGAGACAGTCCGTCACCCCCAAGATAACTGATCCCAACATCCAATTGATCTTAATTGCTCTTTTTACCAATATTCAAATGGACCTCAACCCGTATTGCTCTAGGGTAGCGGTAAGGCATTTCTACAAATGGATTTTCCGGTTGACATTGATTCCACAAGGGCAATTGATCTGCATGTTAATGCATGAACACACGAATCATTCTGATAATTAGTCATGGTTTTCATCAATCATTTGGGGGGATTCTACGAAACCATAAAGTCACATGGGACGAGCAAAGAGAATGTAACCTTCAACCAGTGGAACAGGAAGAAAGAAAAAAGGGAAGCAGATTTCCAGAGAGTTCCAGAATATAGGTCTCAACAGCTGAACAATCAGGCTAATCCTTGATGGTTGCACAGACATGGAGATTGCCCTAGGGTTTCGGTTAAATTCTAGGAAACTTTAAGGAGGTTGTGAATTTTTCCCAATGAGAGCTAAGAATTGGCAGCCTCTCGTTGGACAAAAGAACCATCCGATGGCTCCTTGCCTTTAGTGGGCAAGACAATTTGCAGGCTGTTTCTGTCTTCCAGGATCCCGGGCTTCCGTAGCACCAGAGCAAGTTTTAAAGGTGGAGGAATTGAGGAATTTCTTGAGTGGACTTCCAATGTTATCCATGGTCATCTGGGGTATGGCAGGCAGAACCAAGACAGCCCCGGAATTGTCGTAAGCAAATCCATTATATGTTTAATAGCTACCCTGCATAGACTAGCTGTTGGCTTCCACTTTAGCTACCTGGATTCTATCCTGTGAAATTGTAGGATTGGTCATCTGGTGATGGGTGTAGAAGTCTCTCCTGTGGTTGAATGAATTGCCATGGAGTCCTCTAGCCAAGACCAGTCCAGTTCCCTCACCCAACTACAACTCCCAGGATTCCTTAGGCGGAATCGCTATGTTAAAACGGCGTAGAGATGCTGCACTCTAAATACCCTCACAACTGACACACTTTGATTAAATCTGAACAATGACCCCACACTCTGTAAATTAGGATCGTTCTATTATCTCCCCCCCCCCCCCCGATGGTTGAATGACCTGCTCTTCTGCAAGTAGCTTGGGTTACGCCTCCCATAAGCTGTATGGTGAATGATGGGTGGTTCCTGCTTGAGGGTACCAAGTCACCTACTCCTGATCTCCATGGATGGGTGGCATCCCTCCAAGCTTTCGGCCTTTTGTAAAGGGCAGAGATTAAAAGTACGAGACGTTTGCTTTCAAATCTGAGCATTGTTTGAGTCAAGCCACATGCTGTATTACTGAATGATGCCTTTCCCTCTGTTTTTCCATCATTCTGCAGAGACCTGTTCCATAATGTAAGCCGACAGTTGAATAACTTTCACCAAGAGATTCCACCAGAGATCAAAGAACCATTAGAAGGTGTTATGAAGAAAGCTTATCGTGCTGTAACTGACCTGAATGGCCAGCAGGACATTGAAGAACCACTGATAGACGTACTGTCATATTATTTTGACTCAGTCCTGGCGAGGATGGAACCATATTTCAGGTCGTTCGGACCTATCCTCAATGACGAACTGACATACATATATGAGAAATTCCCGGAGTATTTTAAACCTGTCGACGATCAGCTCTTCTTTTACCTCAAGAAGTTGGAAGACGCTCAACCGACCCTCCAAGCCATCGCTGACCAAATGCTGACTCATATCAGACAAGGGCTGGAGGCTCTCCACAAAAACCTGAATCGTTACCTTAAACCCCTTCTGTAGGAGAGCAAAAAACACCAAACAGAGTTTAAGGAGTGGGTGAACACCCCTATATTTCCCGAAAAAGCATGGTTTTTGTTCCATGGATCATGGAAGAAGGACACATCATTGATCTCTACAGAAAATCAGTGCAAAGGGGGTCATGGAGACAACATGGTGGGTAGTAATTTTTTTAAAATACCCTCCGGCTGTTGTAATAAAGGAGATGTTCTCAAAAATGCCCACCAGCCTCTCTTTATTGGTTCATTTGATTTCTCTGTTGCCTATCTCACCAATGGTCCCTCTGGGTGGTTCACCATAAAAACAACAATAACATTAAAAAAAGAGAAAAGAACAAGGCATAACATACTCAGCGTGCTCTTAAATTTAAATCATATTAAACTAAATAAGCATAGCAGGTCTCCATTATTAGCATAACATTTCTCTTTTATTATCCAGATATTAATGCAAAGGGTTATTTTTACCTGTCCAGGCCCACTCCCATACTGAAGTCTCACAGTGACTGATGATTGGTATCCATTACAAGATGTCCCCCCCCCCGGCCCCATCATCATGTTGTCATGCAAAGCATTCCAGCCGACTGCAGCCCCCACGTGCATGTATCTGGGAGGGAGGTCTGTGTCCTTATGAATGGCCAATCAACGTCTACTTTAATGTGAGTCAACCCAGGACATGGTGGACATAATTCCTTGCACACGGATGAAGATGCCGTAGACCTGTGTCACATGGGTTAATGAATGACTGAAGGCAAAAATAGAAAGGGGCCCTTTATCCCCACTCAGGTTTCCAGGTGCAGATACAGCCTGAGCTTCTAGTGCTTCCGGACACACCATGATAAACTTCCTGGCCATAATTGTGGCATTGGTTATCACCACAGGTGAGTGGAGAGGAAATTCCAAATCCTGTTCTTTGGGATGAGGGGGCTGCTTTTAATTGCAAATTTAAACTGAACTGTTTCAAAAGAAAGCTTAATGCTATCCTATTTTTTCCAGAAGTAAAAGCAGCCAATGGCCAATACGTAGTTCAGACCATGAGATCTCTCTTCCTCTAATGACCTTTTTCATTCATTCCCTGGATCTTGGTTGTTTCACATTTACATGATCAAGGTCGCTAGGTTTTTGATACGCGTGTGGGTGAGATCTGGATCATCCCATTCCCCCAGTTTAGAAGGTAGGTCAGCCACTCCCTTCTGAATTGCAAACTTGTTTGGTTCCAAGTTGCAAACTTTGCCAAGGCGTCCCCATCAGGGCTTAGTTATTAGAGTGATCTGCTGGGTTGAAGGGATGCTGGAAGATAACACAGGGATCAAATTGTAAATGGTAAAGGGCAGTCTTTGCTCCATTCACTTTCCACGCAGGAGAGGCATGTGATTTGTGTGAGCGAGTGAGTGTGAAGAGAAGGGAAAAACACAGGCTGGTAATGAATTTCATCCTCTGAAGCCTGTTCTATCATAGCTTACCCCTCATTCTGCAACCATTCAGGGGGGTCCTGACGCTTAACTCAGGAGGGAACTGGCCAGCTCACCTACCTTGGTGGAGGCTTAGGATTCCAACGATCCTAGATTTGTTTTCCTAAATCACAGTCTGCTCTGCAAATACTGTATGTGCTTCACGTCAATAGCCAAGGACATAGAGAGGTGAATTTGCTTTCTTGGTGCATTGCCCAGACCAAAATTACACAGGACGGAAAACACACCTTTGGCATCTTGGGGGTGGTGTGGGTCCCAGTCCACTAAAACAGGTCCTAAATCTGTACTGATTTGGGAGCCACTGGGATAGAACAATATACGCCATGTCTTCTTGCTTGATTCCATTCTGCTTTTCCACAAAAGCCTCAACACATTTTCATGAAAATAGATGGAGCACAGCTGCATCAGCAAACAACAGACCACTGAGCTCTGAGGTTGGGTGTACAAACAAACAACAGGGGTAAGAAGGGAATATTAATTAGTTGCAGAAGAACCTTATGAATGGCCAACCAACCTCTACTTTAAGGTAGCACTCATTTCAGCAGGGTTGCGGTTATAATTTTGTGCTGAGGAGACCTGTGTTCAAACCCTTCCTTTGGCTCGGCAGCTCATGGGTCAGACCTTACCATCAGCCTGACCTACCTCACAAGGTAGAAAGAAGAAACACAAATGAAGGGAATAGAACCAAACATGACCAACCTGAGCCCTGCAGAGGTGCCATTGAAATAAGATAAATAATACAAAGTTAAGCAAAGGGGAACAGAAAGGACCAAGCCAAGAAGGGTGGAATCGCTGGGCCAGTGAAAAAGCAGAACAGGCAGCTGCTTCCAAACGTAATTCCCGAGGCTCTGTAGGGTCATCAGACATTGTATTATTCAGTTTCCTTTAACCCTGAACTATATGTGTACCTGCCGACTTTGTTTAACCTCCTGCCTGCCACCTCCTTGGTGGTTTCAGAGACAGGCTGTTGGTAGACTTACCATATTGCTGGAGTGGATGACTAGGGTCTGGTTCAACTATTTGCCCCCAGTTAATGCCCACCAGCCTTCTCATCTATTTGCCAGTAGACACACTGGGACAGCATTTTTAGGTCCAAGAGATTTGAACATTACCCATCTCTCTAAGACTCTGGAGCTCCTGAGAGGGAAAGTATTCTGGGAGATCATTGTGATAAGCCCACCAAGATCATAGAAACATTTCTCATCCCCGGAAGCCACCACTCTGGTCTGTGAAGGAATGTATAGAGGCCACCATCATCCCATCGTCCAATCAATCACAGAGCTGAGTGGTGTTCTTGGAACCCTACAGAGGCAGCCCCGATGTTCCATAGAGCCCGGGAGAGCCTTTCTTAGGGAGAGCCACAGAGACCTACAGAGGCCACCTTGCCTTCTGAGAAACCAAGGAGTTGAGTGAAACTCTCAGAACGAATCTCATCACAGAATGGGGAGGAATTCATGTTTCTGTTATTCCTCAGGCTTTCCTGCTCCTTTCTTTCCTCACTCCCGTTATGTCACAAATTACAGGGCAGGATCTTCTCATTTTTGTCTCTTCTTTTGTTTGTTCATTTATTCGATGTCAGTTCATAGCCCTCTGGTTCTAGACCTGGTGTCAGTCAACCCAGGACGTGGTGGACAAAATTACTGCACATGGATGAAGATGCCGTAGTCCTGTGCCACATGGGTTAATGAATGACCAGAGGCAAAGTTAGAGAGGGGGCCTTTATCCCCACCTGGGTTTCCCCATTCAGATCCAGACTGAGCTTCCAGTGCTTCCAGACTCACCATGATGAAGTTCCTGGCCATAATTGTGGCATTGGTTATCACCACAGGTGAGTGGAAAAAAAATTCCAAACTCTGTTCTTCAGGACGAGGGGACTGGTTTTCATTGCAAACTAAAACTAAACCGTTTAAAGCAAGCTTACTCCTGCCCTGTTTTATCCAGAAGGAAAAGCAGCCAATGGTCAGTATGCATTTCAGATCATGAACAATCTCTCTTCCTCCTTTAGTGACTTTTTTCACGAATTCCCTGGATCTTGATTGTTTCACATTCACACGATCAAGGTCGCTAGGTTTCGATATGCCTGCGGGTGAGATTTGGATCATCCCATTCACCCTGTTTACAAGGAAGATTAGTCACTCCCTTCCAAATGACAAACCTCACTGGAGATTTTCTCCCGACGTTTTCCCAAGTAGCAAATGTTGCCAACATTTCCTTGCCAGATTTTCAACATTAGCCTTGTAACGGCGAACCACTCAGTTGAAAGAGATTGTGCAGAGATCCAATTGTAAATTCGCACGTTGTAAACAGTGCAGGAGAGATATGGTGTTTGTGTGGGTGGGTGTGAGATAGAAAAACACTTGGAATTACTCTGGAATCTTCTTTTCTGTGTGACAGGTAGGGAGAAACAGAGGAAGGTGAAGACATTACATCTCCTCATTTCAGCATTTTTTCTTGTGATGGCAGGATGTAAGAGGATCTAATGTAGATGTCCCTTTTCTCAAACGGCACTCAATCTCAAGATTGTACTCTGAAATTCAATTGCAGTACAGCAGTTCCAAATATTAAAAAGTGTTTCTTGATATAGTACAGAGCTGACTCAGGACTCTTCCAGATGGTGTGTCTGTTTTCCAGACATTTAGTGTACTGCTTTTTTAAACACACACACACCATGTCTTCGCTCCTTTCTGTCCCAGCTGAAAGCACGATTTGTGTTGAATGTTGCTTTATTGCAGAAGGGTGAAATTAAGAGCTATGGCACTTCCTTTTGAAGTGAATGTTTGCAGTGGCAGCGTCCAGGTAGGAAACGTTCAGTTGGCGTTAAAAAGAACAACAGCAAAAGCTTCAGCAGGGAAGCTCAGGCAGGGAAGTGGATTTCTGTATTACGTAAGGATTTTGGTAACATTTTCGTAAGGAGGAATAGCTTTTACAATGAGAACAGAAACTGATGTTTAAAGATATGTTCAGGTGCAAATCCCAGTTTGATTTTACACTCCTTCGGCAGCAGTGATAAAAAGACCATGATGGGAATAAATGTTTCATCTGGAAAAGCCCTTAAGGTCAAATCACAAATTAAAAGAAAAGCCAATTTCCTGCTCTTATAACACATTCTCTCCAAGCACACAACTCCTTCAGACTGCATACCTGAGCAATCAGACTTGCAAATAACACCCCTGTTTTATTCACAGAGGGGAAATCTACACTGGCAGAAATCAGCATCCTTCACCTTATTTGAAATCTTATTTATTTCTTAAATGTGTATAGTAGCACGTTCGTGTTATGCATTATTCCAGGTGGTTTACAACGTGATAAAAACACAATAAGCCGTAACATTATAATAAAACACACAGAGAACAATACAAAAACAATAAGAGGTGCAATATGCAAATAGAACATGGAACATGAAGCATAAAATTAAAAATAAACAAAAACAAAGAGGAAAAAGCTCTCATTCTCTATGTCTGCTTTCGTGGAATTCAGAGACCAGCATTAAGGAGTTCCCAGCTTTGAATCCCTGTACAGGAGCTTCAAATTCCTGTTCATGTCAGGATCTTGACATGGAGCACAGAGAGGAGGGGCAGGAGCGGGATTCAATGAACAACACATTTAGTAAATCAAGCTACGTGGCTGGCCCCAGGCCACTCAGTGAGTGCCACGGCTCAGTCCCAGCCTAGGAGTGCTAAAGCAATCAACAGCTGTTCTGCCTCTGCTTGAAGATCTCTTTTGAGAGACAGTCCGTCACCCCCAAGATAACTGATCCCAACATCCAATTGATCTTAATTGCTCTTTTTACCAATATTCAAATGGACCTCAACCCATATTGCTCTAGGGTAGCGGTAAGGCATTTCTACAAATGGATTTTCCGGTTGACATTGATTCCACAAGGGCAATTGATCTGCATGTTAATGCATGAACACACGAATCATTCTGATAATTAGTCATGGTTTTCATCAATCATTTGGGGGGATTCTACGAAACCATAAAGTCACATGGGACGAGCAAAGAGAATGTAACCTTCAACCAGTGGAAAAGGAAGAAAGAAAAAAGGGAGGCAGATTTCCAGAGAGTTCCAGAATATAGGTCTCAACAGCTGAACAATCAGGCTAATCCTTGATGCTTGCACAGACATGGAGATTGCCCTAGGTCTCGGTTAAATTCCAGGAAACTTTAAGGAAGTTGTGCATTTTTCCCAATGAGAGCTAAGAATTGGCAGCCTCTTGTTGGACAAAAGAACCATCCGATGGCTCCTTGCCTTTAGTGGGCAAGACAATTTGCAGGCTGTTTCTGTCTTCCAGGATCCCGGGCTTCCGAAGCACCAGAGCGAGTTTCAAAGGTGGAGGAATTGAGGAATTTCTTGAGTGGACTTCCAATGTTATCCATGGTCATCTGGGGTATGGCTGAAGGAACCAAGACAGCCCCGGAATTGTCGTAAGCAAATCCATTATATGTTTAATAGCTACCCTGCATAGACTAGCTGTTGGCTTCCACTTTAGCTACCTGGATTCTATCCTGTGAAATTGTAGGATTGGTCATCTGGTGATGGGTGTAGAAGTCTCTCCTGTGGTTGAATGAATTGCCATGGAGTCCTCTAGCCAAGACCAGTCCAGTTCCCTCACCCAACTACAACTCCCAGGATTCCTTAGGCGGAATCGCTATGTTAAAACGGCGTAGAGATGCTGCACTCTAAATACCCTCACAACTGACACACTTTGATTAAATCTGAACAATGACCCCGCACTCTGTAAATTAGGATCCTTCTATTATCCCCCCCCCCCCAATGTTTGAATGACCTGCTCTTCTGCAGGTAGCTTGGGTTATGCCTCCCATAAGCTGTATGGTGAATGATGGGTGGTTCCAGCTTGAGGGTACCAAGTCACCTACTCCTGATCTCCATGGATGGGTGGCATCCCTCCAAGCTTTCGGCCTTTTGTAAAGGGGCAGAGATTAAAAGTACGAGATGTTTGCTTTCAAATCGCAGCATTGCTTGAGTCAAGCCACATGCTGTATTACTAAATGATGCCTTTCCCTCTGTTTTTCCTTCATTCTGCAGAGACCTGTACCGTAATGTAAGCCGACAGTTGAATAACTTTCACCAAGAGATTCCACCAGAGATCAAAGAACCATTGGAGCTGGTGGGTGATGTATTAGAAGGTGTTTTCAATAAAGCTTATTGTGCTGTAACTGACCTGTACCACAAGCAGGACATTGAAGAACCATTGATAGACGTACTGTCGTATTATTTTGACTCAGTCCTGGCGAGGATGGAACCATATTTCAGGTCGTTCGGACCTATCCTCAATGACGAACTGACATACATATATGAGAAATTCCCGGAGTATTTTAAACCTGTCGACGATCAGCTCTTCTTTTACCTCAAGAAGTTGGAAGACGCTCAACCAACCCTCCAAGCCGTCGCTGACCAAATGCTGACTCGTATTAGACAAGGGCTGGAGGCTCTCCACAAAAACCTGAATCCTTACCTTAAACCCCTTCTGGAGGAGAGCAAAAAACACCAAACAGAGTTTAGGGAGTGGGTTTTCGCCCCCATATTTCCCCCAGACCCATGATTTTTTTCCATGAGTAAGGAGGAGCAATGCATTGTTGATCTCCAAAGAAAATCAGTGTGAAGGGGGTGACTGAAATAATGTGGTGCATGGTAATTTGTAAAAACAAAAAACAAAAACCAAACAAACCCCTACAACTGATGTAATAAAGGATATGTTCCCAACAATGCCTGGGCAGCCACTGATTTACGTTGTATTTGTTTCTCCCTCGTTATCCAGAAGTTAATTCGAGGGGTTCTTTGCAAATGGCCTCTTCCCAGTTCTCGTCTTCCGTACCGAAGTCTCTCACTAACTGAAGACTGGTATCCATGACAAGATGGTCCCATGTCTTCTTGCTTGATTCTGTTGCACGTTTGCACTAAAGCCACAACATAGACCCTGGTTACATGGCGGAAATGTTTTCTAGTGCTTCCGATACTTTCCATATCTCTGTTGTACTGAACCATAGTCAAGTGGTTTTTATCCTGGGACGAACATCCCAAGACCTTTTAGCGGGACCAGTTTATTTCTTCCTATTTGAATCGTTATGGCTCGCTACACCATAATACCGGTTTATTTTCTCTCTTGCTTCAAGAGGCAATTTAGCCCCTTGATTTCCGCAATTTTTTTTAAAATTAATTTTTATCGATACCTCGATATATCAGGAACATGGTTCCCTCTAAGGTGTGCGACCGCATGAGCACGCGTGACTCCACCCCCTTCCCCACAGCTTTCCTCCTCCCCCATACACCCATAAGGGTCATTTACAGCTCCTTTTGTTCCGGTCGCAACAGAACCCCACAGGGGGGAACAGATTCGCATGAGCAGTGGGGCAGACTCGTGCATGGGGTGAGTGGAGCCCTGCCCCAGTGGGGCTGAAAATTAGAAGGAAAGTTGATTGAGTTTTCTGTTTAGGAAAATGTCCTCTTTTTTGCAAGCTTCTCCTGAAGAAATGCACTACACAGAATAGATATTGAGATATCCCCACAGCAGTACTGGCAATCACACACACCCCGGTAACATTGGCATACCAATGTTTCAAAGTATCTTCCCATAGATTTTTTTCAAAAAATATTACTCGCCAGTAATGTAATGGCAGAGGGTCCCCTGATGACATCCTTTTACCAACATATCGATGTATCAGGCACAACAACAACAACAACAACAATAATAATGCGTGTGCCGCAATCATGGTGGGCACCTTCCTGGCTTCGATTTTGAAAAGCAGATGGGGCAGGTCATTTACACAGCCAATCCCAGTAAGGAATGCACTGATACAACAAAGATACAAAAGAACACAACCCTCCTGGTGATGGGGAAATGTTCTGCAGTGTCACCGCTGGCCGGGAAAATGTCTCGATCTTGACTGTGCATTGTGTGACCAGGAAAAAAAATGAGCAACGAATTAACAAACTCCATTAACTTCAAGGGAACTTTAAGGAGGTCATGCATTTTTTCTCCAGCATGCTCCAAGGATTGGCAGCCCCTTGTTCAACACAAAAACTGTCCCAGACCTCACTGCTTTTGGTGGAGAACACAATTTGCAGGCTTTTTTGTGTGTGTTCCAGGGTTCTGAAGCTCCAGAGTCAGTTACAAAGGCTCAAGTACCTGAGTAAGGTTGACAAGGTGACAACGAACACATAGAACATGGTTACAAGTTTGAAGACTGCCAATGCACTGGTGTAAGTAAATCCATTATACGTGTAATACTTACCCTGCACGGTTATAGCAGCTGGATTAATTTAAGCTGTACTGTCATATTATTTTGACCCAGTCCTAGAGAGGGTGGAATCATACTTACAGCCCTTCCGAACATACCCTCACTGCCTGGACTGAAGAATTGGATCACATGCTCAACAAGAAGTTCCCAGAGCAGCTAAAAACTAGACGTCCAGCTCTGCTTTTACTCTGAACAGTTGGGAGCCATTTCTGCATCCATCCAACCCTTTGCTGACCAAGTGCAGACTCGTCTCAGACAAGCGGTGGAGGCTCTCAACAAGAACCGGAAGCCTTACCTTAGGTCCATACTGGAGGAGAGCCAAAAATACAAAACGGAGTTCGGGGAGTGGGTGTACGCCCCTATATTTCCCCGAAACCCATGATTTTTCCCCACAGGCAATGGAGAAAAGATGCATCCTTGATCGCTAAAGAAAATCAGTGTGGAAGGGAGCTCTGAGATAATATGGTGGGTGGTAATTGGTAAACTCCCCTTCCGAATGATGAAATAAAGGCAATTTTCCCAACAATGCTTGCCAGCCTCTGTTTTATGCCATGTTCATTTCTCATTAATTATCTGGATGTTAATTAAAGGGTACAACCTATTCATAGCTTTCTGGTTTTGGGCATGGTCTCAGTCATCCGAGGACACGGTGTTCAAAACTCAAGAAGACATCTTAAGCCTGTGCCACCAGGGCAAATGAATGAAAGAAGGCATAGATAGAATCTGACAATTTATCCCCTTCCAGGTTTCCTTGCTCAGACACAGCCTGAGCTTCCAAGGCTTTGCCAAACTCACTGCACCATGATGAAGTTCCTGGCCATAATTGTGTCATGGGTTATCATCACAGGTAAGTGGAGAAGAAATTCCGAATCTGGTTTACAAGGAAGATTCTTCCGAATTACTGCTGATTGGTGGCTTGAACACAAGTAAACAAACGAGTGAGGTTGTCCTACATAAGTATACTGGGTTGGTCAGCAGAAACCCCTAAAAGCTCTAACTGAAACCCATAGCTGGCTGGCTTGCTGGGAATTCTGGGAGCAGTAGTTTTTTTAAAAAGCAGCTCTTCCAAGTTTTACTATATGTTTTGTTTCTTTAAGAGGCATCATAGAAAGCCCAGAGTGAGTGGGCTGTGGAAGAAAACTGGAAGGATGCATGCACATCTGAACTGCTGGAGAGCTCAGTGGTTTAAGGTCTCTGGCTGCAGAACCAAAGGTTGGGAGTTCGATTCCCCACCGGGCCTCTTTGAGAAGGGCTGGACCCCATGACCCATAGGGTCCCTTCCAGCTCTGCAGTTCGAAGATGAGAATGATGATTTTCAGTCTCCTTTCACTGTGAACATCCACAGTGGCTCGTCACCCCTCGAACCTCCCAATCCCCCCCAAAAAGTCACAGAGACAACATGGAGGACTCATCACTTGTTCTTTTATTGCTCCAGGAAGGGGACGGTTACAGGCTCAAGATGTTGCAAGTTAGAGGATGCTGTTTTCCAGGGGCACTTTGCCCCTCACAGCCTGCCTACCAGAGATGGTTACAGGCAAACGCAACCTTCCTTCCCTCCTTCTCCTGTTCCCTCCCCGACCTGGGTTGCTGGGCCAGATTTTCACTGGAACCGCTCCAGCATGGAGGACCAGGCGGTGTTGAATTTCTCTTGGAAGTCCTCGGCATACGGCTTCAAGTTCTGGTGGACCTGCTCAACGCCTTCGCTAAGGCTTCCCTGGATTTTTTGGGCTAAGGGCTCCACCCCTTGCCGGAACTCTTCGATTTTACTCTTCAAGTCTTCTGCGAATGGTTCCAGCTGGGCATGGACCTCCTTCATGTTCTTCTGGAGATTTGCCGCCAGCTCTGCGCCAGAGGGCAGGGCCCGCCTCACCGTCTTGGCGTGCTGCTCCACCTGGGCCAGCAGCTCCCGCAAGGTGCTGATGCCGTCCTGCACTTTTTTGTTCAGATCTTCGGCCACGGGCTGTACTTTCTGGTGCAGCTCCTGCAGATCAGTGATGGCCTTCTGGACCACGTCCTGGGCCGCTGGGGGAAGCTGCTTCTGCAGTTCCACCTGGTAGCGTTTGGCATTGTTGATGCTGTTGGCGATACGGGTGCTGCAGAGAAAGAAGAACAGATTAGCATGGGGAAAAATGGACAGGTACACGGCATTCAGCCTTGCTTCTTCTTTTCCATCTAGGCAGCTTGATTTCAACCATTGGTCCTCTAGATGTCTTGGACTCTTAATTCCTAGAATCTCTGACCATCCTCCACACTGGCTGGGACTTCTGGGAGCTGGTATCCAAAACATCGGGAAGAACAAAGGTTGAGAACAGCTGCACCTGAGTGATCCATACAGTGTAATGGTGGGAGGGGGAAAAACAAGTGCTTCTTCACATAATACTTTTAGTGAACCTATGGAATTTGCTTGTATAGAAAGCTGAAAACAGCAACTAAAGCGATACAGTTAACACATCATTAGAGTCAGAGCTCCCTTGAAGACAAGTTACCAGAACTGGCCATTAGATGGAGCCAGAGACCATGTATAGTGTTTACTACAGATTTCTATTGTGTCATTAGTAGAACTAACCAGTAGAAGGAGGCAGAGACCATGCTATGTATAGCATACACCAGCGGTCCCCAACTGTTTTTGGTCTGCGGACCAGCTGGGGAAGGCAGGGCACCCCCCACGCTCGTGCGCATGCGCAAACGGTGGCGCAGTGCTCGCACAGGCGTGCTGGAGCGCGCATGCAGGCGCAAACGGGCCATGCGGGGGTGAGTGCGTGCGGGGGGTGGGGCGGGAGGTCTGTCTCGGCGGCCCGGTCCGGCTCAGGCCACGGACCGGCACTGGGCCGCGGACCGGGGGTTGGGGACCTCTGGCATACACAATTAAAATAGTGTTTGCTATAATCTGTGTTTTTCAGAACCTGCAGCAGCGGGCTTGGAACCGATCCCCTTGAGACAGGTAGGGTCCTACTATAGTTTGTTTATTCTGACACAACTCTGATTTGATTTGCACTTCGAAAATTCCTCTGTGGACTGTCTCGTGTACTTAAGATGGTCTAAACTGATGAGAACGCCATAGGCAGTATTCTTTAAATCCTGCCCCCATACCCTCTGTTTCCAAATAAGAGGTGGACTAACCTCCCATTTTGATCTTCAGGATATCCTGAACCACCTATCTAACAAACACCAGCTTTTTAGACAGTGCTGGAGTAATTATGAGAAGGCGTACGTTCCTCTCTCTGTGTGCTTTCCTGGAACTCTAGAAACAAGATTGAGGGCACCATCTCCCTCCCTAAGGCTTCTGTTATCAAAGTCAACATCTGTTATCAAAGTCAACATCCACTGGATACCAATCTTGTGCTGGGTCAGGACAACCTGTAATTGGGGGAGAGGAGGGGAGAGGTGGAGCGGTGGTGAGGACGGACCGTGGGCCATTTGGCCCAGCCTTTGCCAACTCCCTTTTGCCCACTTACTTGAGCTCCTTGCCGAACTCTGAATTACGGATCGCCTCCAGGTTTTCTGTGGTCATTTTGGTAGCCTTGTCGAGGTACTCCCGGATGGTGCTCTGGATTTGCTCCAGACATGGTCTGGCGGACTCCTCATTAAGAGAAGCAGCCTCGGAACCTGCAGGAAGAGGAAGGAGGGGCAGGAAAGCCAGCCTAGATGACAAAAGTCACTGCTATGGGTTTTATTTAACGATAATCCAGGAAAGCATCTACGCTACTCAGTTCAGTACCCGTTTAACTGCCCAGCCTGCATCGTAGGCAATCCTGGGGTTTCTAGTTTGGTGAGGAACTTAAGATTTCTCTCCTCTGTTCAAAGAAATGCACAAAAACCTTCTGGCAGAGGACTGTAACCAGAGAAAACATCCCCAGATCCATAAGATGGGAACATGGCAGCTAGACTGGTATCAAAGTGCCTATAACTATAACTATGTTGTGCAGATAAATGTGAGACCCCTGGAAACCCACAACTCCTGATGTAAGGTGGGCAGAAACCAGGGAAACGGCCTTTTAGTTGTGACCCTCCTTCAATGGACCCCTGCCCAGTGCCCCAAAATCTGTCCAGTTTTGAGCCCTTGACCCTTTCCGGGCTTGGCACTGAATTTTTTCCGATTTGTCTTCAAAATCTTCAGACTTTTCATCAACTGTGAGATGGGTTCATGCTGCTGAATCCTCACCCGTTGCTCCTTTTCTCCGTGTTTGCTGTTTTTAGTTATTCTCTTACTAGCTACAATACTTTATATTCCGGATTGTATGCCCCCTTAGTATTCTAATGGATCCAAGAGATAGGGGATGACTTGATGCAGAAAAAAAGAATAAGGAGTCTTCTCTTAGAAACAGACAAATATTAAAGCAACATGGTCCATCACAGACGGAGCTCCTTGTAATTAAATAATTGACTTTTTCTAGGTGTAGACAGTAATACTCAATCCCCTTTTTCTCTTCTCTCTGTGGCATTTCCAGAACAGTTACAAGGGCAGCACACAAATTAGATAAGCACAGCAGCAGTTTATGTACGAATTTGGCAACTCACACTTCCCCATTTGCTGGATAGCTCAGTGGTTTGGGCATCTGGCTGGGAGTTCGATTCCCCACTGTGCCTCCTTGACAGGGGCTGGACTTGATGAACATCTACCTTTCATGTGGCAGCATAAATGATCAATACGCATGAGCTGTGGAAGTTCTGTGGAGCATTATTCTAATTATTTCCAAATAGCCTTGTGGGACAGTGGTTAAACTGCAGTACTGCAGCCAAAACTCTGCTCATGACCTGGGTTCAAACCCAAGTAGTCGGCTTGAGGTTCACTCAGCCTTCCATCCTTCTGAGGTCAGTAAACTGAGTACCCATCTTGCTGGAATGGGGAGAGGGCAAAGGGTAGCCTACATAATTGAATAGTAAATTGCCCAAAGAGTGCTTTAAGTGTTATGGGGCAGTATATAAGCAGCACACTTTTAATTAAAAGATTAGGATGTTCATCTTTCTTGCCAGAAGGGTACTTGAGAGTGCAGAAGAGAAAGATATGAAGAGACGGAGGAAGAAACTCACCTGTCAAGATGGTCAAAGCCAGAAAAACAGCACAAAACTTCATGGTGGAGATGACTCAAGTCACTGAAAGACAACAATATTGGAAATGCTGGTCAGAACATAAAAAGATCAATTTATGGGGTGACCAAAAGCAGGACAGTGTGACCACCTTTCCCCTGTCATTCATTAACCCTACGTTGCAAATAAAATTTGGCAAGAGAAAACCCCTGGCTTCTTTCCCAGCTAGTTCTCCTCTTCCACGATTGAAACGAATGCAAACCAAATCAAATCAAACAGTCGTCTAATGTAAAATGTCTGAGAGAACAGAATCCTTCCATGGTGCTGAAGGTTATCCTCTGAAAAGAATAGCTTATATTATTTCTACTAGAGGGTCAACTTCTTTTCCCAGTTCTTGTGCATTTAATGGCAGCTTAATGAACTGCCAGGAGCAGTATTTTCTTGACACCTTAGCTTTCTAGGTGCGAGGAGATTTTGGCTTTCAAACAAGCCATCCCTCCAAAGGTCATTCTGAAAACGACATTGCCACGAGGAGGACGGACCATATGGCATGCCCTTCTGGATGGCTGAACAACCCGTTTAGATCTATTCAGTATCAAGAATTAGAATCACAAATATTTGTGATGGAGGGCTATCCCAGTACTTAAACAACACAAATTAAAACATATTTTTCCTTCAGTGTATTCTGTGATGTGTTTATGTATGTGCCTCTACAGGGGAAAAAAATTGTGCTGATATTACATATCCAGCTAGGATGAACCTAATGGCACTGGTCAATCACCATACATTTTATAGCTGAGAACTGGCGACATTGCTCTACCTCGCCACCCCCAGTGAGGTGTTCTGTGTGGCAAAGAGGTCTGCACACTCCTAACATGTTGAGTAATATCAAACAATATCAAAACATTTTCTCACACAGATACACGCAGGATGACAAAGTGCACAAGTAACCACCTCTCAAGGTAATTGGTTCCATTGTTGTACTGCTCTAACAGTTGGTGATTGGTTCCATTGTCGTACTGCTCTAACAGTTAGGAAGTTTTTCCTGATATTCAACCGAAATCTAGCTTCCTGTCACTTGAGCCCATTGTTGCATGTCCTGCACTCTGGGACGATCGAGAACAGATCCTGTCCCCCCTCTGTATGACAGCCTTCCAAGTATTTGAAAAGGGCTGTCCTCTCTCTCCTCTGTCTTCTTTTCTAATGGCTAAACATACCTCCTTTATGTCTTTCCTCACAGGCCTCCATTTCCAGTCCCCTGATCATGCTTCCTACCCTCCTCTGAACTTATTCCAGTTTTTTGACATCCTTCTTGAAAGTGCGGTTGTCCAGAACTCAAGATGGGGGCCTAACCAGTGCCGAACAGAGGGGAACGAGTATCTCGCAGGATTTGGAGACTATACTTCTATTAATGCAGGCTAAAATAGCATTTGCCTTTTTTTGCAGCCACATCACACTGTTGGCTCATATTCAGCTTGTGATCTACAGTGATTCCAAGATCCTGTTTGCTCATAGTTTATACCACAGTCCAGAAAACAGCTGCAATGCTAGTAAGGAGACTGAAATCTTCTGAACTGCTTCTGTGTTAAGATTTCAATTTTCATTTTGCATGCATTCCTACAAATTGAAATGGCCGTACCTTTGTGGCTTATCCTCGTGGTGCAGTTGTTAAACTGCTGTTCTGCAGCCAAGACGGTGCTCACGATCCGGGGTTCAATCCCAGGTAGCCGGCTGAAGGTTCACTCAGCCTTCTATCCTTCCGAGGTCAGTAAAATGAGTACCCAGCTTGCTGGCAATGTGTAGCCTGCATAGCTAACTTGAAAACTGCCTAGAGAGTGCTTGAAGAGCTATGGGGTGGTATATAAGCAGCACACTTTGCTTTGCTTTGACCCCTCAGCACACAGATTCCACACCCTGCTTGATTAGACATTTACAAATGGTTCCAGATACATGCCAACCTAGCGAAGTAACCTGGAATTCTTTTGCACATAGTATCAGGGGCTCTAGATGACTGTCAAGATCTCTCACCCAAGCCCTGTAACTGGTCACAGCAACACCCTTCATCTCCCACCTCATCCGCTGCCTTCCTTACCTAGATCTGCAGGTGGTTGGAATACCTGGCTTCTTGGCCTCCATCTGTATTTATAGTTGGAGCATCAGACGTTCAGGGCGGGAAGGAGTTCTTCTTATTGAAACCAAAGGGCTTAGTTGTGATAGTGCGGCCCCAGCAGCCCCTCCCAGAGCCAGGGGACTGTCCTGGGATTACCTCAGAGCAATCACGTAGAGGTTAAGACGAGGAAGGCGTGTTGGCTTGGAATTCTGAACCAGAGAGAGAGGGAACATCACGGAGTCCAAATACGTAGTTTCTGCGGATTGCCTTGTTTTACACCCATTGCTGCGATTTATGGAACAAGCCAAACGTTCGGCAAAGCGGGAGTACGCCGATGCTTTTGGAGGTGCCTCAACAAGGCAGTCCTAAGAGCCATCTAGCTCCACTGCCAACAGAGTCCAAAACTCCCCACTACAGCCCCCAGAATTCAGCAGGAATTCCTCCAGGTAGAATTCGGGTACCTCTATCCAAAACATAACAAAACAAAAAGCAATAATGTTCTTAGAGGAGATTTGGGGCATACAGCTGTTCCTTGCTATGGTTCTCTCTGCAGCAACAGATATGAAGACAATGGTGGAGGTTTTTAAGCTCCCTGGGAACGACAAAGCATTAGAGGACAGTAGTCTCTCTGTTCTTTAGGATCTATAGAAGCTGCATTTTAAAAAAACAGCTACCAGTCCCCTAATGCTTTGCAGTTACTATGGAACTTAGAAAACTCCACCCATGTACTTCTCCATGTTTTAATGGCCATCGCTACAGAGTAAAGAACAGATATGTATCCTAAAATTCCCCTCAGAACTTGATTTTTTTTACAGCTAACATTATCAAAATTCTGGTTAGGGGAATTCCTGCTGAATTCTGGGAGCAGTAATGAAAAATAAAATTCCATGCCAAGTAAGAAATTCCAAAACTACAGACAGCTGGATTGGTCCACATCAACAAATAAGAAGTATTTTGTAAAGTTAATGGCTATTGTTTGTCCATTCAAGACTAGAACACCCTCAAATGCTTTCCATTACAACAGAGATAGCTTGCAACTTTAAATGGTGCCTGGGAAAATCCATTTCTCTCCCAGCTACTATACGGATTGCAGCTCAGCTCAGGGAAATTAGGGAAGCCAGAAGGGGGAGGCAGATGATCCAACATCCTGCTCCTTGGAACTCCTGCTGTTGTGACCCAGAGATACCTGGTTCTACTACACCAATTGATCATCTGTACAACGGGAGCAACACAAAGCTATCTCATAGGGCTGCCTGAAGAGTAAATCAAACATGAACCAGTTTTGCACATTTGAAAGGAAGGCTAAAGGAATACTAAACGCTCATCACCCACCCTCAATGCCAATTCCTTCTGGATCTGGTGTTGGTACATGCCTTGTCTTCTAAGATCTTAGATGGCTGGTCCTGCTGGACTTTGCCTGAGATGAGACACAGCACTCCACGCTGGCTGGTGATGTGGGTAAGGACCAGAATGGAAGGCTGCAGGGCGAGACCCACAAGTAGAAAGCGGTGGGAGGCAAAGGGTGGCTTTCTGTTGATAACATTGACTGGCGAGCCTGGAAGGATGTTCAAAAGAGCAACCGCCAGTGCCGAGTTTGTGCATACCTATGGAAGAACTGCTGCTCTGTTCCACCAACCCATTTCAGGATTTGTTCCTGTCCTGCAAATGGGGGGAAATGGTATAGGTAAAGGCCAGGAATATGATGCATTCCCTCTCCTACGTGTAGTGCAAGGTGGTCACTATTGTTTTTGGTGAAATCATCGGGACCTGCATGGGCAACTCAGCCAAGCAGTAACTCCTGGAATTGCGTCATCTTGAAGTCTATCTGCAGACATCGCTCCACATCCCTCTTTCTGGGAGGTTGATGATTCCTGCCTCGGACAAAGGGCAGGCAGGGTGGCGCCCACCCGAGGGGGCAGGATGCCGAACCACCTGTTCGGCCGCCTGTCAAACTGGCACAAACTGCCAAATCAGTGGTTTGTGTCCATCTCTAAAGAACAAAAAGCTAATAAACCTAAAGGCTGGACAGTATATGTGGTTTTTAGAACTTTCGCCTTCTCAGCCTGGATCTTGGCTACAGAGACACACGGGGGGGGGGGGGGCAAACAGGGCCATGTGTACCTGATACCTCTGGGACCACATCAAATGGCGCAGAAAACACTAGAGTGTCAATCAGCTAATAGACAAGAAAACAACAGCAGGCAGGAAACATGGCAGGCAGTGTCTGTTTTTGTTTTTCTTTAATTGAAACCGGATATTCCCAACTTCACAGAGAGGGAGGCGGCTCTCAACTAGCGGGACTTTTTTTTTTTTTGGTTTTGTTTTTCTTCTGTAAAAGATCCTTTCATTCCCATAACTTATAAACATGATTTACACTCAGTCTCTGGCGGTGGGAGAGGAGAGCATGCAGAGATTCCCCCACTGTCTCCGGAGGGGTTGGTGGCAACGGCGGCAGGAAGGCAGAGCCGGTGTCTCTTTCTCTGTGTGGTCCCTTTAGAGCTTGTCCGTGCATAGGCGGGAGGATCAGGGCGGATGAGGAGTCAACAGGGACAAACAGTGCCGGGACATCCAGAAAACACCAGCGCGAAAGGATGACTTCCTGAAAACCCCGATGTGGACAAGAGCAGGGCAGGGAGAGAGGCAGGCCACAAGGAATTCTGAAGGGAAGTAGCAAGAGATCCCAGACTGAAGACGCCAAGGTTCACTGTTTTTTGTTTAAATGCTCAACACCCTATGGAGGCTACCACTGGCCACACAAGGATGTGGGTGCGGGTAAAGAGGGCACTCAACTGGTGGGGATGAAGAGGAAAAGAAAGGAGCTGGGGGCGGGCATATTAGCCAATGATTAGGCGAAAACTGCATTAGAAAAAAATATACCAGGATGCCAACTTGGGGAGCTTGAAATGCCCTCCCAGCATGGAGCAGGAGCAACGGAGGAGCGTGGCTGGTGGCATGAAAGGCCTGGGGGTTGAGGACTGGTCACCTGGACGCTTTTACAGAACTGTGCAAGTAGAGAGATCTCTGTTTCTTCTAAAGAGGATGGTGCGTGGGGCTGGGTGGGCAGGCAATTTGCATCACAGGGCACCCAACTCACTCCCTGTTTCAGGTATAGGAACCATAATGCATGCTATGCCACACCCCAAAATCTCTGGCCCAGGTATTACCCCCATCACCTCCCTCCCGTGTTGCATTAGCAGCACCGATTCCCTTCGGTTAAAAGAACATGCGTCCGACTCCCGGGCCCTTTCCTGAAGCCACACCTCCCCCTTGTGGCAGACGGTCGGCCAAGCAGGCACTGCAGCCGCTGAAGCTGCTGTCATGAACCGTCCCTTGGGGTCGAAGCCTGAAAAGACACAGGCAGAAGAAGCCTCCTCCAGCCGTTTCCTCCCTTCAAGTTCCCTGAGAACCAGCTAACCGCTCTTTTTTGGGGGGTGGGGGGTGGGGGGAGGGAGAGAGAGAAAAAAAAACAGAGGGAACTCTCCTTGACCACATACATTCCTCCCCACCCCATATACCCCGGGCTACCCCCCGTCTGCACCCCATGGAGGTAACTGCTGGCCGAAGAAGGATGCAGGTGGGAGGATAAATGGGGGGGGGGGGCACAGGCTGCACTCAACCAGTGGGGATGAAGAGAAGAAAGGAGGTTTTGAGGGGGCATCTTAGCCGATGGTAAGGCCAAAACCACACTGAAATTTGTTCTTCCGGTGGTTGAGGAAGGCGCCCATGGCCAACGTCAGGGGCAGCGGCAGGAGCTTCTTCTCCAACGTGGCCCCCACGATCCAGTTGCTGTCGACGGAACCTGAACGAAAGGAGGAAAAAAAATCACGTCAGGAGGGTGACACAAAGGGAAGGGAGTTGACATCTGTGGGTGTTAACACCCAAAGATGAATACCACTGCATGTAAAGCATACAGTGCATCCTAACAAAACACGATGCTTGGGAATAGTCGATTTGCCAACTAAAAGTCCCCAGAATTGCTGGTTGGGGAATTTCAGGGAGATGTATTCCATAAAAGGTACCGATATTCAGCTTGGAAGACCCAGATGTCTTCTCTCTCCACCACCCCTTTCTCCATGGTGAATTACCATCCTTTTTAAACATGTGACAGTGACCGATTTCGTACCTCTGAAGAGCAGGTTGGCTTTGGGGAGGTCCAGCTGGTACCCAAACGTGACACTTGTGTCCTGCATTCGAGTGCTGGCTTCGAGTTCCACTCCGACCTGCAACTGGAAGAGGACAGAGAGAGAGATGAGTCTGACAGCCAAGAAAAGCACGGGAACCTCTGCGGTCAGGAGAGGTGTGCTGTATGATGCTGGAAAACCATTTACTATTCATTTATATCATTTTTATGCCGCTTTTCTCCCCACTGGGAACCCAAGGCGGCTCAAAACAGCGAAAAAAAGTATACAATTAACAGCTTTAAAATACCATATTTTATTTAAAATCAAACATATATCAAGACTCAACTAAGATTAAAAAACTATTTTAAACCATCTCTAAGTTCAAATAAACAAAGCATTCCCAGGACACATATGGCTTCACAGGCTGCCTGAAGAGGAAGGTCTTTGTCTGTTGATGGAATGACAAGAGAGAGGGGGCCAATCTGGCACCTTGGGGTGGCGCATTCCAAGGCTTGGGAGCAGCCACTAAAAAGCCCCCCCCCCTCTCCTGTTTTCGCCAAACAAGTTTGGGAAGGTGGTGGAACTAAGGACCTCCCCAGAAAATCTTAAAAGCTGAGAAGGCTCATATAGGGTGGTAAGATCCTTCAAATAGCTTGGACCCAAGCCATGTAAGGCTTTGCAGGTCATAATCAGCACTCTGAATTGGGGCCGGAAACAGACTGGAAGCCAGTGAAGCTGTTGGAATAAGGGATGACATGCTTCTTGTAAAAACAGCGCACTCAGCAATCTGGCTGAAGCATTTTGAGCCAGCTGACGCTTCTCAACACTCTTCAAAGGCAGCCTGACATAGAACATGTTGCAGCAATCCAAACGGGTAACTAAGGCATGGGTAACAGGGGCCAGGATCAAATATTCCAAGGAATGGGTGCAGCTGGCGCACCAGTTTTAACACTGCAAAGGCACTCCTAGCTACCACTGAAACCTGTGCATCCAAGCTAAGGGTTAAGTCCAGGGGCACCCCCAAGCTGTGAACCTGCCGTTTCAGGGGGAGAGTAACCCCATCCCATGCAGGCTGCATCCCTATCATCCGATTTGCCTTCTGACTGACCAGGAGCACCTCCGTCTTGGTCATATTAAGCTTCCGCTTGTTAGCCCTCCCAATCCAGCCCAGGACTGACAACAGGCACCAGCCTAGACCCACAAAAGCTTCCTTAGAACCAGATCTTCGACAGAACCGCTGTTGTACTCCCGTTTCCAGCCTCTGCTTTCAAGGACTCCATGGAGACGGGAATCCCTCAGCTGCCCCATAGATCTCGCTTGGCCCTCAAGACCGGGGAAAACACAACCTGAAGGTTGAAAAGGTCATTTACTCCTTCAGTTCCACCTCCGAGCCTACTTACTTGATCGTTGGCTTTGTGGTAATACGTGGCATGTGCTCCCGCCTGCCCTATTGTCAGGGTCCCGATCCAGTTAGACGCTGCGGGAAAGGACGAAAAGGAAGGCTGTTTTGTTTGGAGGAAAGTTCTCGAGACCTAGCTTTCAAAGAAGCCGTAGCCCCTTCTCTCTTCAATGAATCTGAATCCGCCTACGATTGTTCTAATTTATTTTGTATCCTTTTTTAGGACACCATTTTCCCTGGGAGGGGGGGGGCTAAGGCGGCTCTCCATGTTAAAACAAGTAATGCTGGAAGCACAAGACGTTAAGAGACTTAAAAAAGCAATTCAGCTATAATATCAAGAATACATGACGTGATTGAAAAACATTAATCACAACAGCTAAAAGGGAACCTCCAAATTCAGAAGCAACGTGCCTCGAAGGGCTACTCACAGTGGGTGGGTGGGAAACAAAGGTGGTTTTCTCTGTCCCCTGCTTTTGGGGGGGGGGGGAATATGGACTGCCTGTTATATGATCAAACGCAAGAAAAACTGTGTCCCTTTGGAGCTAGTGGGTCCTCAAATCTCATCAACCCCAGTCAGTAAAAGGAACGGCCAGGGATTATGAGGGCTGCGGTTCCACAGTATATGGAAGACAACAGATTCAACACCCTTGGATAAAAATCAGGGGTCAGCAATTGCACTTTGCATGCGGTACGTAACTCTCAAGATAGTTTTGTACCTCCATGGCCACCAGATCCTGAAGTGTGTGTGTTGGAAGTGGGGTTCAAAATGCTTCCCCCTCCCCAGCTGTTCCCCAGAAATCAAAACTAGAAATGAAGATCTGGCCACTTCCTCTCTGGACTCCTTCCACAGTTTGGCCACTATGGAGTCTAGTGCAGCCTGGCTTGCATAAGGAACAGAGGCAGAACATTTTGTCCCTCTGTGGCTGAACAGGCCCATGCCAAGACTAAATAGATTGTCTTAGCAAAGCTCCTTTTAATAGCTTTATGTTCAGATGCCTCAACCTCACTCAAGGCCAGAGCAGAGAGCTTGAAGCTGGGTGGCCCAAAAGGGCAGAAATTGTGCCATTTCAAGGATTTAAAGGAGAGGGGGGGAAAGACGCAGAAATAAAGATTCCAGAGACAACCATGCCCTCATTGCTCTGGATAATTCAAATAAGAACTCCAGACCAAGATAGGATGGGAGAGCTGAACAACTGAACACATTTTCCTTCTGCGTAGACATGACTAAGGTTGCAAAAGATATGATCTAAGGAAGAAAACCTATTTAACTCATAGAGGCTTTTTTTCTGAGGAAAAATGCATAGTTCAAGCGACCAGCCACCTTGTTTTGTTTGGTGTTTAAATTAAAGCCATGATGATGCCGTTCTCTTGGGCCCTATTTTGAGTCCTGAGCCAAACACACTGCAATCAGGCTGCGCACACAGCCAGTACACCACCCGCCGGCCTTGACGTCTCGCACGTTCTACGGCTACCTGTGTACTTCCCAGCGAGTGACATAACCGTTCCCTCCTCTCCTGGACGGCGATGGTAGACCAGCTCTCCACCTAGCGCCAGGCACGGGGTGATGCTCTGTAAATAATGCGCCACCAGGATCCCTGTGGAGTAAAGAAGGGGACTCACGTCAGAAGCTCATAGGTGGAAATAGACCCCACGGCACTGCAGGCTCAGGGCAAAGGATGTGGATCAACAGCCGGGCCAACGGAGAAAAGAAGGGGAAAGGTCATTTCGAAGATAGCTGGGAGTCTCCTCACCTGAGCCAACTAAAACATCCGGGTTTCCTAGTGTGACGGCTGCTGTGAAGTCGGCCCCCCGGTATTCGCCATCCACCTGCCAGTTCACAAACTTGGACTGTTGCGTCTGGGACACAAGGAAGTGGGGAACAGGAAGAAGAGAAGGGGAGGGAGAAACACAATTTTTGGTTGTTTGCAACCAACAATTTATCACAGAATAATACAGGTCAAGACCGAAATCACTCAGCAATAAAGATACTCCCGTCCCACCAAAAGACAAAAGAAACACAGCTACAAACCATCCATGTCAATATGCCTAAGCTAAAATAAGAGATACCATAAATATTATCTTAGGTTACCTTCAAGATATCCTTTACTAACAGACTATGGTTGGGGAAGCTGAGTATATCCGAGGCACACCAAGCTAAATCTCCCCTCCATTTCACAATGAAAACGAGGACATGACAGCAAGGAGAGGTGGAGAGCCCAGGTCCACAAAGGAGCCCTCAAACAGAGCTAGTTTAACCTTGTTGAAAGAGATTATCCAGCCGTTTGGCTTCACGCGAGTCTAGTACCTGAAAGGCCACCTTGGAGCGAACTTTGTTTGTGAGCTGGTGAATGATCTGTGCATTGAGACTGCCACTGTTGTCCATGTCACCCACCAGCACAGGGAACGCCTGAAAGAGAAGCAAAAGGATACACGGTTGGATACACCAGAAATGTTTGGTTCATTTGATTTATCAATACCCTACTCCCCCCCCCCCCCCCCCCCGGTATAGTCTGCGAAGAGGCAAGGACCGTTTCTGTAGATTCCCTGGATCCTAGCCTGCAGCCTCGATTTATTGAGAAAAGGTCTTTCATTGTTCTTTTTGAAAAACAGAAATGGACTTCCAATCCCTTCCAATTTAAGAAATATTTTTAGAAAAAGCTTCACCTCACCTACAGCAGGTGCTGTAGGCTGGATCCACCAAAACTGCACACCCTGGTCTACAAGGTGACTATGAGAACTATGTAAGATGAGAAAGCGCATATGATCACTATGAAGGTCAACAAAGGGACCTTAAGGTTTCAGCTCATTTCCTGAGTCCTGAGCTAAAGCCACTTTCAAGTGCAACAGTTTTAACTGGTGCTAAAATGGATGAGGAACTAGGCGCCAATCCAATAACTTGAATGAAGTTGGTCCAGTTTTAGTACCTCCCCAAGTCAGAGCCATCCAGTCAGAATTGGAAGTGGGAGTGACCACCCTTGACAGAGGAAAAACCACGGGATAAGCTGCTCCGGTTATACAGGAATAAGATACACACAGCCACCATCAGGCGGCATGCAAACTTACCTCTGTGGGGCTAAGCTGTTTTGTCCCTACGTAGGTCACCCCGAAGTGGTAATTGGAGTCACCGACTGTGCTGAGGGCCACTGTGTGATTGACCTGCAGGGAGAGATGAGTGCCTGAAACAGTGACAAGGACCACCAATTCACACCCACCCACCCGAATTGCTTCTAACCTCATCCAATCAATGTCGGTGAGCAAGGGCAGCCTCCAGGCAACCACATGATCAGCTCCTTAAATTAACAGCCCTTTGCTCATCTTTCAGATGAGCATCTTTTAGATGCCCAGAGGAACACAGTTTGACCTAAGCTAGCAAGTATGTGAACATCTACACAGATTAATATGCAGACATGCTTGTAAAAAATAGCTAATGGCCATTAGAACTCTCCAAATGAGTTTTCTTAAGAAGGGGAAATGGGTGTACAACCCTTAGGGCCCTCTCCCTGATCTAAGCTTCTCTGACTCCACCTTCTGTGGAATAGAGACAGCAGGGGGAAATGGTTACACACAGACCAAACCAAGGCACTTCATTGACCAAAACCCACATCACAAACTACTCCATGATCACCAAACCACCAGTTCCTCCCCAGTAAAACATCTGGCTCTGGACATTTTTGACACCTTGGAGGGCAACCCCCCCCAAACAACAACAACAAAAACCCAGTAACAAATAAGCCCCATAACAGATCTGAATTAAGTTGTAATAAGTGGAGACGGGTTAGAAATAAGAGGATATGAGATTTAGTCTCAGAAGTTATTTCAAAAATCAGGGCTCATATGTGTGAAGGAATGAGAAAAACAAAGTCCTTACAAGGAAGGGAGCAGGAAACAGTGACCTTTCACACTCCAATGTTTGGGGTTGATGGAAGTTGTAGTTGAGCAACAACTGAGAAGACCATAGTTCCCCAGTTCTGCACAGAACTGTACCTTCCTTCCACTAATGAAGAACTAGACAGTGAAACAAAGCAGGTGAAGCTTTCACAACAGAGAGTTCAGCTTCCAGGCAGGTTCAAAAACTAGCACATCACATTAAAAAAGTTAAGCAGGGAATGTAACTCAGATTTTCCTCAACCTGCTGCCCCCTGCTGGTGAGCAAGGGAGGGAACAGGCAAAGTCTGGGCTCAGATGCACTCAGGTAGAAACCATGGCTTCAGTGTGTCCAGACCCAAGTGCAAGGTCCCTCGGATGTTCTAAGGGTGATTATTCCAAAATATCTCTCAATTCAAAGGAGTCCCTCTTACCTGGAAGTGATTGCTGAGACCTTTGTTCACAGTCAACTTCACCCCCTCCATCTGGATGGGGAATAGCTCTGAAATGGAGAGAGAAAAGGAGGAAATCAGACCAATATAGTTATCATCATCTTAGAACTGCAGAGCTGGAAGGGACCTTCTGGATCATGGAATCCAGCCCCCGTCAAGGAAGCACCTTGGGGAATCAAACTCCCAACCTCTGGCTACTGTTGAGTGTCTTATCCCTGCTTTTCTTCCACTCGCAGCAGCCCACAGTTCAGATATAAGCAAAATGCAATTAAAAAGCAGGCAGCACCAGAGGGAACCACAGGAGAAACAGGGCCATCCCATCAGTTTTCCTTGAAAGTTTACTTGCTTCTTTTCTCCTCTTCCCTCCCTGTCCTTTTGGGCCAGGAAAAAACTTTTGAGGCAGGCTTCAGATTGCAAGCATTTTGACCGAGACAGTCTTCTGACTGTCCTTAAGCCACAATGGGTGCTTTTTTTGGGTAAGTGGGATTTAAAAAGCTGTGAGTCACATACACAAGAGCAGACTGTTGATGACCTGAGTAAAAACCCTTTACAGCAAAGCAATCCCAGCAGCACACAATCACCTATTGCGGCTAGTCAGGAAGCCTGTTTAACAAGACATGGAAAGCACCTTTTTTCTTCCTGGATGTCCTCTGGCAGCTGATGTTCAGCCACATTCTGCCTCTGAACATGGGATTCCAGCTTGGCTGCATTCCCTTATTGGGCAGAGTCTTAAAAAGGTGCCTTTTTGGGGGGACTACTCCAACTTTCAGCATTCCCAAAACCAACACAGTGGCTTGCCCAGGGAGAAACTACATTTTGAGAACCTTTTCAAATAACCTAGGTATATAAATATGTGCAGCAGTGGTTAATCAGGCATTCTATGTACAGATGATAGGCGGAATCTGATTTACTGGTTCCAAACAGCTCTGAATTAGCTTTCTGTTCTTATTTAAGGCTGGCTGAGGATCGCATAAAGTTATACTCATCTGGAAGGCACCAGTGCAGGGCAGCTGCTCTAAACACAGGCAAACGGGCATTGGATGGGAGTGAACCTAAATGTAATCATGTTTTGGGATTTCCACATCTCAGGCAAGCATGCACCTCAGTCTGTTCAGCTCTGGCAGTAAGTATCTTTCTTTGCACAGTAGATGCTGCCTTCATTACCAGGAAGCTTTTTACCTTTGCATTTGCGATGACACTCCTCAAACGTGCCTGGGTTGGGAAGCTGGCCACACTTGTCTTCTGAGGGGCGATCTTGTGCCGGGGGAACCAGACCACTGACAGGGGGCATGGAGAAGCCAGGGGGCACCGACACTAGGCCTGAACCTGGTCCGGGCACTGTAGAAGGGGGCGCTGGGGAGCTGGCAGCCAGGACGTTGCCCATGGTGAGAAACTAGAAAGAAGGAAAGAAAGAAGCTGGTTGCCAAGGTACAGATTTGCCCTGAGAGCAGCTTGCCCCCTTCCAGGGTAGCAGCTCCTTAACACAGAAGTAAGGTGGTTCGTTTTGGGGACTACGACTCCCAGGACACTCCAGCAACCTGTCCCTGCTGGCTGGAAGGCATTCCCCCAAAATAACCGGCCTAAATCCCCCCCCCAAAAACATAATCTACCCAAGATCTGCTCAGTGGTAGACTACTTGCTTTGCAATACACAGATATCTCTGCTAGAGGCCCTGTCTGTTGCTATTTAAAGTAACTCCAATAAAGTGGGCAGCTAGATACACCACGGGATTTCCAGTGGGGGCTGCTTTTCGCACTCCTGTGTACTGCACCCGCAAAGCTCTTTGCTCTGCCCAACTGGCAAAAGGCACAGAAGTCACGCTGTCTTCTGCATTTGAGCATTCAACAAGAGAGGAGTCGGCGGGGGAAATCACTGCTCCTCAGAGCACTTGGCAAACTACTACGGCTACTACTTCTATCGCTAGAAAGAGACAATGAAAAAAGGAATATGGTTCAGACGTGCTAACCCCAAACTAGGTGAGATCCCGCGTTGAGATCTACTGCTTACTCCACTTTCTTTCTGCTTCTAAACTACTACCTGGAGTGTGTGAAAAGAGTGCAGGTTGGCTTAAACCTGTTCACCCCTTGCGAGAGTGGGTTCCGTCGAGGGAAGATCCTTTGTCCCACGGAAGAGCACGCACAAGGTCCCACATTAAATGCCCATTAGTAAGGAAAGTTTCAAAACCCTGCCATTACCTGCAGCCTGCGCTAGGCTAGTCTGCTTCCCCATAAAATCCTGCTAGCTGTGTCCCTTCTGCCTCTATAGTTAAGGAGCAGCAGCCATTTCAGGCTCTAAGCAGGGCCAGCCCGAGAAATTCTGCCGCCTGAGGCAGACCAGCACAGGCCACCTCCCCACCCACCCCAATTCCTGGCAGAATCTGCTTCCCTCAAACCAGCCCCCTCATTTCAGGCAGAAAATGAGGTCTCTCTTCCTGAAGCCCCCCCAATAAAACCAGACCACCCGCCGATGAGATGCATGGCCCTTTCCAGACACTCAGAACCTGGGGGGGGGGGCCTTCCAGGGCAGGGCAGGACACCCCCCCCACACACACACACACACCCTTCAACCAACAGTCGGGGCCGGCCCTGGCTCTGAACCCTGACCCTTCGCCGCCTGGAAGGAGGAGGGCAAGATCCACCTACAGCCTGTTTCTGCACCAGGGCCGCCAGTTGCTGACCCTTCGCGAAGAGAGGAGGGCCAAATGCGTCGCCCCCCTACCCACCCCACCCCACCCCACGGGTAGGATTGGAGGGCTTCTCGGCCTGGCCCTCCCTCCCGCCTTCCTGGGCCCATCTGCCCGGAGCTCCTCCCTCCCACGGTAGGGTCCATTTTGGTTCCCGATCCCCTTCTCTTCCCCCCCCCCTTCGCCTGCCGGCCTCCCTGCCTGGCCCATTGCCCCCCCTCCTCCCCGGTCGCCCCCTCCCCTCCCCTCCCCTCCCCAGCGGCCTATCCCGGGCCATGCCCGCCCGCCCAGCCGTCTCGCAGGCTTCTCTCTCCCCTCAACACTCACGCGGCGGCGGCAGGAGCAGCAGCGAGGGCTGGAGCCGGGAGACACCCGAACCCGCCTGCCCTGAGGCCCCACCCCCTCTCGCCGTCGCCATTGGTTGACATCCCCTTCAGCTCCGCCCCGGTTCATCCTGGCCGCCACGCTACTGGCTGACGGCAAAGCAAGACCCGCCTCTTCGCCGAAACCAACATTTCTCCCTCATGGTCGTGCCCCACCGCTTCCGCTCCAAAGGATGGTTTCGATTGGCCGGCCCTGCACCTCAAGTTCCTGCTGAGAAAGCCGTTTCGATTGGGCCATTTGTGAAATGAATCTGGCCTCTGTTTCTTGATTGGTCGTTTGTTTCCTCCCCGCCACGCCCCTCTGCGGATTTTCATTGGTTCTATTGCGGACGCGGCTGGGAAAGGAGCTCTTCCCTGTTTTTTCATTGGTCGCAGCCTTAATGAAGAGGCGGGACCGCTCCCGTTTAGTGAGCAAGGTCAGCTGCGAAAAGAAGGCACAAGGTCAGGTGGGTGTCCCGAGCGCCATCGCGGCGATCACATGTTACTGTGGGCTAGAGCGGCCCACAGTAACATAGAGTAGGGGAAGGAAGAAAGGCTCCTCGCCGGCGCCATCTTTGTGAAACCTACGGATTCCTGCTCCTCCCCTTCCTTGCGCCTATGGTTTCCATAGCAACCTTTTTTAATTTTTTTTTTTTTTTTAGGTTTTACTCCCTTACCGCAATGGGTAGATTAGGGACTATCTAAAATAATGGCTATGGTTGTGGGGGCTTTCGCAGTCTAGAATTGTGTGATTGTGTGTATATGTGTATGTTTGTCTATGTATGTAAACACACAAACAGAGCAACAAAATGTTACAATGTGTGTGTGTGTCCCTCCCCAGAAGGCCCTCTTTTGTATTTTTAGAAGCCAACCTCTATTCAATTGCTTCTGTCCAGATGTGTTGGGTCCTCTTGAGAAAGGCAGGGCACACATATTTCCAATATATACATAACTCCCATCGTCCACAGCCAGGATGCTGGGAACGATGAGAGCGGTAAGCCAACAATCATTGGTAGGAGAGCTTATGTGAAGCCAGCTTTCCTTTTCCCTTCCCAACATAGTTACTGGTTAAAGGCTGCTAGAAAACAGGCAGAAAGACACCAATTAATTCTCTGTTTCATTCACCAGCTTTCTTTAACAAAAACTCTTCCATAGGTCCTAGTGTTTTGCTGGGCATGGTCAATGCTCTTTCTGAGGCTTTGGGAGGAGTCCACTAACCCTTTGATTGTTGTTTTTATTATTAATTAGTAGAATAATTTTTTTTTTCTGTAGAATTTTTGTTCTGTACACCCCGTCCTTCGTTCACAGGGTCGACCGACATCAAAAATGATCTGACAGCACAAAACCACGGACTCTCCCTTGAAGCATGCTATTTCTTGGTTTTGTTTTTTCTTCTTCTTTTTTTCAGTCTACTTGGGGTGAGGCATGCAGTGAATTCTCAGTAGGGATTCCCAAGGGGCTCTTGAGGCTGTGTTGGAGTATCAGTGCAGCATAATAATGGTTTAAATTAAAACACTGGACTGCATCTTGGGAGATCTGATTTGGATCCCCACGTAGCCCAAAAAGTGCATTGTGTGACCTTGGGCCAGTCTCTGTCTCTCTCTCTCAGCCAGATCTACCTTGCAAGGTTGATATGAGGGTAAAGTCGGGAGGAGGAAGAGAGCCACTTGTCCTTGGGGGAAAGACAAGACATAAATAAAACTTATTAGAGGGCTTTGGAACAATGCTACAAATATAAGTTGGATCCCTCTGTCTGGGGGGATCGGTTGTTGAAAAACGCAGATTATAGCAAATGGTCTCTGACTCTCTCTAGCAGCCAGTTCTGGTAACTTCATTGTTAGAAATATATATTTTGGGGATTTTTCTTTTGATATTTTTAATATTTTCAGACAGTGGAGGAGTGAATCCGTGGATACTGATCCTGCAGATAATGGGGTCCCACTATATATCTAAAATAGACTAAATGGAAAATATCCATTACTGTAACTGATACGTAATATTCCCAGACCTTCTTGGTGGAGCATACTGTGAAGCTCCAGGATATTGTGTTTTGCTTCTTTTATTTGCTTTCTAAAATGGGCAGAATCCTATTAGCTGTACATCTCCCAAGTAGCTTTTTAAGGCCATGTTGTAAATCCACTGATTCTCAGATGTAAGACAGTGACTGTGTTTGGCCCTTCCCAACTGCAAAACATGCCTCTGTTATCACGCATGGGTTTGAAAAACATTTATTTTAAAGAAATAGCATTGATAAAAGTTTTTGTCTTTTTAAAAAAAATCCCACCGTGTCCCCACTGAAATTCAACCATTCAGTAGTGTCAAGCAAAGGCACAAAAAATAATAATAATAAAAAAAAAAGTGGTGAGGGAACTTTTGTGTGCAGACAATCATTCTCTCCCTCAGATCCTGAGACTTCAGGGAATTAGTAAGATCGGTGACGTTAAAGGAGCAGATGGCACAAAATCATCACCACCATAATATAAGTCCCATAGCGTCAATCTTGCGCCCACCTCCAGAGGAAACAGCAGCAGTGGAGGAGTGCAGAGAGACCTGGATGCCTTAGAATGGTTAAATCAATTCATTTTTCTAACAAGATTTTTTAAAAAAAGAACCTTAAAACCCCCACCAACTTTCACAGTTTCAGACCAAACCCCAGAGAACCAAACAGAAACAGGTGTTGTCTGAGTTCTCTCGACAGAGGTTCAAAATTCAAGTCATGACCGGAGCCTGGGCCAAAACTGGGGGAGAAATCAAGCCAGTGCTCATTTGCTAACTATTCTTCCCCACCCCAAGTGGAAACTCTTCTTAAACATGCACAATTCTCAGCAGGTTGTCTTAAAAAAATAAATAAAGATAGTTCTGACTCAGGAGATGCTGCATGAGGAAGCTCGTTCGTGATGAAGCAGACAGCTCCTGTGTGTGAGTGCAGGCATGACGTTTGTGGACAAGAAGCTGGCCTTCAAGGGCAGCAGAGATATCCCAATGTCTGGAAGCTCTGGATCTGTAAGTCAACATGACTGCAGAGAACCTGAGCTCCCGGGGGCTGGCAGAGTACGCATCGCAATGATGCCACCCCAAGCCAGAAATGGGGACTCAAGTCATGGGATTTGCTGTCAAATCGGACTTAAGTTGCAGTGGTGACTCGACTCAGGGTTATTTTTCAAGGACTCAGCTCCCAACTTGGAACCCACTCTCCCTCCCTCCCTTTATTTTTCCAGGGAAAAATGCTTAGTTTTAACAGGGACTCTGACTTGGGACTTGATACCCAAGACCCGGACTTAGGACTCAAAGACTTGTCAACATCTCTGCTTCCAACTAAGGCTTGGACAGCTATTTTAAAAAAGTAATTAGTTACACGTGTTGTTCCAAGGCCTCCCTTGGTTATTATTGGAGTTATAACTTTAAAAAGCAACTCTTATTGCTTCTCCTGTTTCTGAAATATAAATAAAACAGCTACTTTTTAGTTGGACACACATTTTTTTACACCTAACCACATGGACGGTTGACACAGTATAGTGGCCTGAAGGTTGCTGGTTGACATTCCCTGCAGGAGTCTAAACATTTTCCACACTGAGTGCTATTCTAATCCAGGAGCAAGACCGGCTCAACCATTAGATAAATGGAGAGGGCTGTCGGAAGCAGCAGGTTTTGTGTGCCATAAAAAGGCCACCAATAGCTATGTATTTTATTGGCATAGCTTCACTTCCAGCTTCATGGGCAATGTGCCGTGGCCTGGGATGGGGTGCCGTTTGTTGCTCCGGTTCAGGTAGAAAAATTTCTTTGTCTGCCCCTAAACAAGGATAGGTGAGCTGGTGACCGCCATATGTTTTTTTACCATAAACCCTCTGGGTTCCAGCCGGCACGATCAATGGTTAGGGACTGCGGACCTTGTAATTGAAAACATATGGAGGACACTGGGTTGCCCATATTGCTTTGAACTGTTTCAGTCAAATGAGTAAAACCTCTCATTTGGCAGTAAAACTGTTCCTGGATTGCACCATTTCAGAATACAGGTGTAATTGCATAATTAAATCTTTCCCCCACATTTAAAAAAGGATCAGTTAAAAAACTTTCCATATGTGGAAAACTAGATTTCAAAAACAAGGGCTCTAACTTATCCTTTCTTTGAGATTTGCACCATATGGGGGTTGATGGCTAGACATAGGAAGGTGTGTGTGGGGGGGATAAGCTATGAGACACTTGTGCCTTGCATTTCTGCCCTAGAGTAAGCTTTGAGGTCTGCCCCGTCATTGTAAACAGCCTCGGCAACAGCCTTCAGCCTCTTTCCCTGGATGTCCAGGTACGTCTGTGGCTCAGAAAGCAGGAAAGGGTTGGCAGGACGGTCTCTTTCAGATTAAAGGGAGGCTGGAGGCAGAAGCTGCCACCAGCTGGCCCATTTCAGACGATCCAGCATGAAAAACCGAAGAAGGCACTCAGCACGTTTGGCATGCGGTAGTGTTATAGGGGGAAAGCCCCCAGTTGTGGCCTGGCTCGTGAAGGAAGGGAAGGTGTTAGAAGGCTTGCTTTGAGAAATGTATTCTCCTGTCCATCTAAGAAGGCACACGCGGAAGCCAGGATCCAAAGAGAACACCAGGTTGGATGTCCAACTGGGATGCAGCAACAAAGAAACGGCATCTCTCTTGGAGAAACGCAAGATGGGCCCACGGGCAGCTTCCTTCCCTCTGGACGACAGCCAGCAACTCAGCCTTTGAGGTCAAACGTACATGGCCCTGGACATCACAAAGGCCTTGTCGGTGGGAAGGGGAGTCAGGGCTACTTCCTCCTCTCCAGCAGGGAAGGCAAGTCCATCGTAAATGGGGTTGATCTGATCCAAATACTCATCCTCCAGGCTGGGGCCAGCTTCGACGGTGCCCTCTCGCTCCTCCAGCGTCGGCAACTCGTGGTATCGAGGGGTCTCCTGCAGAGCAGAGAAACGGGAGGGGGAAAAAAATCTATATATTTCATTTTTATTTCTTGCTCTCCCTTTCCTGGCTCGTCTTTGGATTCTCTTCTAAATGGCTTGATACTTAAAAAGTTGGCTGTGTTTGGTGTGGGATGGCCATAGGTCCCCTTTTAGGGTTGCCAGAATCAGTCCTCTGTTTGAAGGGCTGTTCGATCCAAGTCTAATTTAAAGATCAGGAAGGAGACCGGGAAGCCTAGAAGGTGCCACTCCAGGGTTGTCGGTATCTGGACAGCAGATGCAGGAGAGAAATGGGTCGCCTGGCTGCCATCTTGCCCCTTCTGGGGAGATACACTGTAATGCTGCTTTAACTTACAGAAATGGTTTCTAATTTAACATCCCTACGTATAAAGTGGCATATTTATTTATTTATTTATTGGATTTCTATCCCGCCCATCTAGACCAAAGGTCTACTCTGGAAGGTTGCAACTATATGCAACTATATGCCAACTGGTGCCCTTTCTGGTTCTCCTTTTGGGCGAGGTGGAAGTGGGCCACCCTAGCATGGACGTAGAGGGTGCATCTGCCTGCCATCAAGGTCCCTAAGGTTGGTTACTTGGAAAAATGAGGGTTTCCTGGGGGAGGGAACCAAAGTTGGAAGCGAAAGACGGAGACGTAAACAGAACTGCTCTCTTGACTGGGTAATTATACCAGGCTTGGCCAACCCAAAGGCTTCCTATTGCCTGCCCATCACACGGCCCAATGTTGCACATGCATGTTTGGAAGCCGGAACTCAAAACATACGCATCTCAAGCTTATGTGGCCAGGCCATAACCCCATCCTGGGCTTTTCCTAGTGAAAACTATGGGGCCATTTTAAAAACGAGCCCCCTGGAATCTGAGACTCTGTAGCTCAGAAAGGTAGATTGACCTGGTGGTTTTGCTTCATCTCTGCTGTCACGGATGTAGGGTGATGGGTGTATGCAGTGCCCTAGCATTGATGATTACTTCACAAACATCCATAGTCTTCCAAAATGCACACCCAGAACACAGCTCATGCAGAGGCAGCAGAATCCAAGCAAGGTGGAATTCAAGAGAAGAGCCCCAGGTTTCCATGCCACGTTGTCGAGAGTTCAGAAAGACACGCTTTCACTTCCGTATTGCGAGAGGAGCAAAGAGCAGTGGAAAACAAGAAGCCACCAAGCTGTGTACGTTCTGCGCAGTTCCCCATGCTAGCTTCTGGAAACCCACCCGGCGCAGCCCACCGGGGGGGCCAATCCAAGCGCTTCTCTTTACAGCCATAAGAACTAGAAGCGTGAGATGCTCCGAGCAAAGCAAAAGAAAGCCAAGAGTTTCAAGATTCTGCGGCGTGCATTCAAGAACCCAGTTCCACAGGCTGAGTGATATGGACGCAATCCTTATGGGGCTGAGGAGTCAAACCTAGGCTTGCTGAAGCCCAAGAGAGACCCGATCCACGGAGATCCATTTCTATCACTTGGAGTGAAGAAGACTCGGTCCTCTCATTGCACATCTTGGTGCTCAGCATGGGCCCCACCCTAAGGAAACACCACCACCACCACCACCCTGCTTTGGTGACCCTGCCCTGCCCCTCACCTCCGTTCTGGGGTTAACGGCCCCTCCAAAGAGATTCTCAGAGACGCTGGGTTGCAAGTAAGGAGCTTTGAGTGGGAGGCTCTCAGCCACAGTGGGCTTAGGCACCTGGAATAAACCGGAGAGGCAGTGAAGAAGGAGCAGCCTGGTTTGCCCAAAGGGAGAAAGGAGAGAAATTCTCGGATTCAGAATAAGTCCTAAGATGGCCTGGCACCAAACTCAAGATGCAGGTCGTTCCTCCATCCAAGTTGCTTCACTAAACCTTTTTTTCTGAACCAGACAGCTTTCTCAGAATTAGATACCGGAAGGAAGAAATTACCAGCAGCTCATAGGCTTTGTTGATGATGGGTTTTATCCGATGTGGTTTGTTGTTGTTTTTAATCCTCAGCCAGGTGCCAACAGGCAGGCGCACCACCCGTCGTCCCGTGCCACGTACTGGGAAGGAGAATCCAGCGTCCCGAGGGTCCCGGCTTTCCATTTAAAAGTGTGCACAAGTTTCTAGCTCTTAAGATTGCAACGTGGAGGTTGGCAGTTGAAGGAAGCCAGAGGGAAGGACTGAACGAGACTTCACCTGGCTTTCTTGCTTCACAAAGTGCTTTGCCTCGCTCGACAGTCGGCCAAAAGAGAATAAATTGTCCATAACAGGAGAAATGGTACACATTTGCTTATTTTTGGAGGAGATGGGTGCAGCTCTTAGAATCCAGCTTTTCCTGGCTCGTGTGTACGTTATCTGAGCATGAGCAGGTTGATGGAGGCTAGGGACGGGCAATTCTTATGGAAGACAAGTTGGACTGGGCTCAGGGGTCTGCATCACTGGGTAACAAATGCACACAGAAACATTCCTACTTTGGACCGAAATTCCAACATACCTCCCAGACCGCATGGCCATTGGCAAAGCTTGGAAGCAAAAGAATGAGAAGTAAAGTAGGTACCTGTAACTAGTTATTTTGGTGGTAAAAAGAGTGTAACAACGTTACATTGCTAAAACAACATAATGAGTAAGAAACAAAGTTACTCTGGTCTATCTAATGATCAACGTTTTCTGGGATTTTTATAAAATAGAAGCATTTTGATAGGAAATGTTCAGGTTTTGTGCCATTCTCTTATCAGTCCTACAGTTTGGGAATTTTTTTTTTTAAAAAAATCAAAAATAATGAGCAACCGAACAAGCAAGACAATGAATTCCTTTTTCAATGGGGGCAACAAGTAATGATCACATGTTTCTTTTTGAACACTGCGAATGAGTAACAGGAACAGATTCCTTTGCAAAGGGTCACCAGCCCCTGGCAGTGGTAGCAAGGGGGTTATGGGCATTGGAGTCCCACTCTGCCACGGTTCCAGGCTTGGCTTCACACCCCATAAAGGGCCCCATTGCTAACTCTTAGATCCTCCTCCAATCGTTTTCTTCCTTTCACTGTCTGCCCACCCACCTTCTCTGAGCGTGCAAAGCAGCCCTATAAGCACATGTATGAAGCACTTTGCCACTGCTGCTCTCCGGCACCCCAGGGCTGGGCAGTGACACGGATTAGAAACAAGCGGGCATTCGCAGGGAGTGCAAAGAGAAAGGGGACCTCTGAGGTCAACGTCTGAGGACAGGACAGGAGGGCACCAGCTTGGCAGCGCACTGTCGAGACGGCTCTGGCCCATGAGCAGAGCGGGACTGGAACTTACCGGTTCGGTTTCCGCAGAGAGCTGGCAGGGAGGAGGAGGCTTGTAGGCCGGAGGTCCTTCTAAGCTGGAGGAATGAGAGGAAGCAGGAGAATCAAGAGAGGGGCTGTCATTCACAGCGAAAGCACAGGTTTGGTATGCAGAAAGCCCCATGTTCAACCTCTAGCATCTTCAGGCAGGGCTTAGGTAAAACGTCTCTTTGGCATGCAGACATTACCAGCCTAGATGAACCACAGGCCTGCGTGAGTAGAAGGGAGCTACGTCTTGTAGGAATGACATCTGTGCAGAGGTATGTTGTGAGACTACAACTCCCAGAATCCCCCAAGCACCCCTGGCCCTGCTGCTTGGAGAATCTTGGGGACCGTAGTACAAAAACACAACCCTGCACCGCTGTAGCGAGAAGGCCAGCTTCCAGCCACACTGTCAACATGGGCACACCTGCTCTCGCATGAGTTGAGCAGGGTCAGGAAGGGAGTAGGAATCGGATGAGAGACTGTCCAGGAAGATCCGGAATCCCAAGGTAGGACCATGGCTTGGAAATTATTTTTCCAGAAACTCCGGAGAGACGACACTGCCAGTCCAAGCTACTGGTACTGGGCTGGGTGGCGCGAGGGTCTGATTTGAGAGAAGGCCATTTTCTAAGCTCCTGTGAAAGTAGAGGTCATGACAATCTGTTCAGGATGCCCCTAGGACAGTGGTGGTGAACCTTTTTGGGCTCGCATGCCCAAACTGGGAAAGAAAAAAAAGAAAAAACGGGGTGGCAGAACCGGAAGTGGCGGCGGAAGGGGGAATCCCTGGCACGGTGGTGCCTCGAGACCCCACTCCGGATCTGCCGCCAGCTCCAGCTGCTCCGGATCGTGACCCGCCGCCTGTCCGGGCACCAGCACCACGGTTGCAGCTGCCTCCTCAGGTTTGGCTGCGGGGGGGGGGGGGAGGGGGGAGTAGCGATCCGGCGACTTATGGCTCGCGTGCCGGCAGAAAGGGCTCCGCGTGCCAGCTGTGGCACGCGTGCCATAGGTTCGCCATCGCTGCCCTAGGATCTCTTATTGTAATACTGAACATTCCAGTTGACTTAATTTTTTCTGACCAGTTTAGACCCAGTAGGTACAGGCATGGACAGCAGGATAGCAGTATCCACAAGGGATAAGTTCCAAGAACCACCACCACCACCACCACCCCGGCAGATGCTCAGAACCCCTGGATATAGAAAACTTTATATATAGCATAGTCTCTGGTTCCCTCTAATGGCCAGTTCTGGTAATACACATAGGAAATGTGTATTTCTGGAGTTTTTAATTTTATATTTTCAGGCAGTGGATAACTGAAACTGTGGGTACTGATCCTGCGGATACGGCAGTCCTACTGTATTTGGGTTTGGACCCGCTACTATCATGCAGAACCTGAGCAAGGCAGGACTGATTTTAACATAAATGTGAGGTGCGCAGAACCCTCTCTCTCCTGGCCTGGGGTGTACCTCTCCCTAAAACCTTGTTTCCCAAGTGACTGCACCTAATAAGAGCTCACTTGCAGTGTTGGAGCCTGGCTGTGGAGGGAAACATGGAGGAACATAGCAGGGCTGTGAGGTTGCATGGAGTTCTCCAGCAGGGGCTGAGGTCCCTGCTCCTCGGCCAGCTCTGCTCTCTGCCCCGGGTGCCCAGAACAAAAAATGAGTCGCTTACTCGTCCTCTTCGCGATCCATTCGGTTCTTCTGTTGTTGGTGGCAGATGAGGATGCCAGTGACCACCACAGCCACAGCCACGATGGCCGCAATGAGGCCCCCGATGATGCCTCCTGTGGTGCCGGCCCCTTCCATGTTGGGCTTATCTGGACAAAGAAGAAAGCCCAAGAGAAAGAGCTGTGAATCGAACCCAAGATCTTTTGGCAGCTGCTCCCCAGAGCACAGGGAGAGGTCTGTGTCGGATCGGCACAGGAAGCACAGAGAACCACAAGAGCCTGTTGCAGAGTTTTGATTTTTTGGTAATATTCCCTTTTGCTTCATAATAGAAGTCCAGAGTTCCACAGAAGAGAATAGCTTCAAGTTCCCCAGATAGTCCACCCCTTTCTCATTAACTGCCACCTGAAGTCTCAATAATTCATTTGCAGGAGAAATAATAAAAACCGTTTCTTTACATCCAGTGGCTTGAAATTACAGACTTGTGTATAGTGTTTTCTCTATTGCACACACACTAGCAACCAACCAAACAGATCAACAACAAACAACTGCCTCCAACAGAGGAAAAGGGACACACTCAGCAGAGTGGTGGGGCTCTCTTTGAATTCAAAGGTGGAAAGGAACAATTGGTCAGTGCTGTGATGGACAGACAATCACCCCAGCCCAGGAAAGTCCCTCCCAGTTAGCATGTGAGGTTGCAAACCACACAGCATGCCAGGTTGCAAATAAAACTCCAGCAGAACAAGCGCTGATGGCAAAGCAAGAGCAGCCTCTGGGGCCACCCGTTGTCTATTCCACCATTCAAAGGGTGTACAGACCAGCCTCCTCCCTCTGGGAATTCCAAATGAAACAAGGGAGATTCCTATGAATCATTTGTATTTATCAGGCTTCCAATCATGTCCTCTTTCTTTGCATGCTTGCTTCTGGTGTTTTTTTTTTTGGGGGGGGAAGGGCATGATTACTAGTAAGCCATTATCACTGAAGTTTTGAAATGTCCTTGTGCTTCAGCTACCGCTTAAGCTGTCGTCCTTCTCCTGCGCTGCCCAGTGACAGCTCACTTAGAGCCATCTGACCAAGGTTTTTAAGGTATGTGATGAATTTAAGGAGTGGTTTCACTACCGCTGCCCCCAGTGAGTTTCCATGGCTGAGCAGGGATTTGAAACCAGCTCCCCTCAGTTCTAGCCTGTCGCTCTATCCACCGTACCAGTGGTTTTGCATGTGGCTGGCTGGTTGACTTTCACTGGTGTGCATCGATTTTGTTCACTGCTGTGTTTGTGTATATAAACAAGGTCAGGTGATGGGACTCTGATCCCATTCCGGGTTCACCTGCACGATTTGAGTTGGCTCTTTGTCCATTTTAGGCTGATTCAATATCTACAATATCACGGCAAGTGTTGTGACTGGACAGTGCTGGTAAGGGTCTCTCCGCCTCCCCCTTCTGCCCCATTGAAAGCTAGACCTGTCCATAAGCAAAAGTCCCACTTCTCTCCTAACTCTTAATTCTCTCCTCTCCACCATCTAGAATCTGATCCAGAGGCAACTGATTCAACTGAGTCCTGAATTCAAGAGCCCAGTGCAGATTTGGTTGTATTGGTGACACAAGGCCAGCGTAAGGTCTTTCTGCAACTAATCCCACTGCCTTTAGTTTCTGCCGGATTGCGTTGTCTTTTATTTATTAGCATTTAATGTCTTTTTCTTTTCTATCGAATTGTGCTCTGCTCATCTCCCGGAACAGAACCCAGAGGGAAACCTGCACTGTTTGAATCCCTAAATCTTCAGCCACTAGATGGCGCCTTAATCCTACAAAGAAAAAACTAGCGCTGAGCTGAGCTTTCCTAGGTTAACTAGCGGTTTACTAGCAAGCTGTCCCAGGTGTGATATGTACGGGTGTGAAAGCTGGACAATAAAGAAAACGGACAGGGGAAAAAAATGATTGGTTTGAGATATGGTGCTGGAGGAGAGCTTTGAGGATACCCTGGACGGCCAGCAAGACAAACAAGTGGGTCCTAGATCAAATCAAGCCTGAACAATCCCCGGAGGCAACAGTGTTGAAACGGAGGCTGTCCTGCTTTGAGCACCATCATGAGAAGGCAAGCTTCTCTGGAAAAGATCATCATGCTGGGAAAGGCGGATGGCAGCAGGAAAAGAGGAAGACCAAATACGAGATGGACTGACTTCCTAAAAGAAGCCACAGGCTTGCGTTTGCAAGAGCTGAGCTGGGCTGTTGAGGGCAGGGCCTTTTGGAGAGCGCTCATTCATAGGGTTGTCATAAGTCTAAGGCGATTTGACTGCACATAACAACAACATCGTAGGTCGATTCCTTAGGGCTAAGATTCACAAGCCACAGGGGGTTCTGTTACCCATTCTGCCCCATTACAGCTGCAGGGAGTGGATCTTGAGCAATTTTAGGGGGAGAGGACTTGGTGTGAATTTGGGAGCAAAACACACACCCCACACACCCTCTGGGGCCAAGCTTTGCACAGCACCATCCTCTGGTCTGTGAACGTCATCTGGAAGAACAAGCCAAAGGGCATGCTTCTTCAGCCTGAGGGTGGTGTCAAAATCCAAGTTCATTTTAGGTCGACAGATCTAGTGATGAGAGCTGGACAGGGAGGGAAGCACCAGACCATTGGATCACACACAATTGTGCCTTGCTTTTTTCTTCTTTTCTTTTTAAAGGTACCGGGCTCAGGGTCCAGCACCCGAAGATTCTCCACTTTCGTGGTTTCCTTGTTTATCTATTCATTTAAATCAAGTTGTAAGCCTCAAAGAGTCAAAAGTGTAGCGAAATGGCTTGTGCAGCCGTAAGGCACGGAAGTGGGTTTCCTCTCTGTGAGAAAACGGGGTTTCAGTGCCCTGCGTGGTTGTTTCCATTTTACGGTCATCAGCAGAAGCAAAATAAAATATGGAAAAGGGAGACCTATAGAGCTGAACGGTCTTGATGTGCATAATTCATACAGGTTGCAAAGTGTGGGTTTTATTCTCGACAGGTTTTATTATTGCTTTCTTTTTAAAGAGATGGGAATGTACACAGCCCTGATGGGAAAAATCTTTCCTTGACTCTTCAAAACGGTGAGACTTAGTAGCTACGAATCGAGAGGCGGGAAGGAGACCCATAACGATTGTTCGCTCTGAGCCAAACAATGGGAGTGTAATGATTAAAGTGTAATGATTAAATACTAACTTGTGTTAGTATTATGTGTGTTCAGAACGAGAAAGTGGACTGAATCATCGTGTCAGGATGAGTAACACAAGAGTATCCATTTTCTACATCATTACATCCTTGCTCTGTTCACTAATTAAACGTTCCTTCACACGACAACACCACAGCACACAAAAATTCTTAAAAACAAACAAACCTTACAGCTCCCCAAATTCCCTCAGTCAGTGGGGCTAAAATAGTAACTTTTCTGAGCTCTGGCCCTCCCAGCAAGAAGTCCCATCCATGAAAAGAGGCCAGCGTAAGCGTTGCCCCCTCCCAGTTGCTGTTGTGGAACCTTCATGAGGACTAGAACCCTTGCCCTTTTTTTGGTTGTTGTTCTTTATTTTATTTGAAAATGTTTTTCGACAACTGCTTGTTCGTCATTGTTGCAGCTCCTTAGGATTCACTGAACGGTTTCTTAGCGGAAAGCTTGGTTATCTTTTTCTCTTTTTTTGCATTTTCTCATTCACTCTCTTTTCTAAATGGGAAGGAAGACCGTCTCTGTAAACTGCAGTAGTCTTTAGGGACAGGATGTGATTTAAACAGCGCTATTATCAATTCTGAATAGAAATGAGTATTCAGAGCTTGTCTGCGCCAGGTACGTGAGAAGTAGACTTAAACATAACCAGTCTCGGGGCCCGGCTTCTCTCCACCTCCGGGATGGAGTCTGACCCTCCTTACAGGGCTGTGGTTAACATTTTAGGCAAAGTGTTCTAAATGGGAGTCGGAGAACAGAAAAAACTACAACCCTGAATTGTCCCGATCCTATGCATTTAATAGCATCAAGATGTACAGAAATTGGCACATCGGGGAGATAACTTCATGCTTTCATGACAAGTCTGCTCAATGCCTGCAGGCAAAGCTGCTGCTAAAGGTAGAGGAGCAGATGTCAGCAAAAACATTGGCAACCACCAGCACTATGTAATGCAGCGATCATTTCTTGGGTGTTTTCCCTTTCTCTTCGATTTTCCGGAAAACCAAACAGCCCGTTTTGTTGATCCCAGGCAAAGAAGGGGTCACGGCCTTCCTTTCTAGCAAAGTCCATTCCTAGACCTTTCCTTTGTGAGAAGAAGCAAATGCTACGAAGTGAAACCCAGGTCTCCCTGTGCCGTCTTTTCACTGCCAACTTGGCGTGTTCATCCACCGGCTGATCCCCTCTGCTGCTCCCTTGGGAGAACCCATAATTACACAGCCCCATCTATTATGCATGGCCCGGCTCACGGTAAGTGGCAGCTTTCCTCGTGGCCTCATTCGCAGCAGCTGAAAAATTAGGATTTTGAGGTTAAAAACGAGAAAGATTTCCAAAGGAATCCTTCCCTGGTCCCCCGCCCTCTATCTTTTGTGCCAGCCGTGCTGCTAAAAAGCCGAATGCAGCCAGGAAAACCAAATCCAGTGGGAAGGAAGACGAGAAACCCAACCACCTTAGTAGAGAACCCAAAGGAAGAGGTAGACCTTGCCTTGGGTTGCTCTCTCTCTCTCTCATCTGTTAGATCAAGAAGGGGAGGAAGAAAGAGAAAAGCAAGACAGGGAAAGAAATTAAAACCCTGGAAGAAAAACTTTCCCCCCCCTCCCGCCCTACTACGGAAGGCTTAAAGGATTAAGACTTGCTTCGAGCTTAGAAATGCAGATGACTGTGGGGAAATATGACAGGCGCATATCCCGAGTATGAAATCAGAGGATCATAAAAAGAGGCTGAGATGGCAAGCAGTTCAAATCCACACATCCACCCCCCCCCCCCCCCCGGCTGTCCCCAGCACTAGAATCCTTCAAACAAACAACATCTTAGTCACAGCTGTGACCGGTGGCCAAGAGCAAACAAGAAGGCTCCGGGTTTTGGTGGCCCACTGGCCACCTGGGCTAGGAGTCCCCATTGGTGTTGTTAGAGGTATTATCCAAGGAAGGTGGCCCCGTGGGCGTGGGTGCAGGTTCATCAGAGGTTGAATTCTAGCCCCGCTAGAATTTGGCAGGGTCTCTACAGAAGGTCCCCTGGTATAAAGCCATATGAAAATGTCGTGGGTGTACTTTCTGGCTGTGGGATTCTTTCTAATCCAAAAAAAGTAACTTTTCCAAGATCTGTTATGGGGCCACCATGCGTTACGTCTGAAAATACTAAATAAAGAACCTTAGAAATAGATATGGGGTGTATTTATCAGAACTGGCCATGAGAGGGAGCCAGAAACCATGCAATGCATAGCGTTCAATGTCTCTGCGTTATTCAGCATCCGGCGTGAGAACAGATTCTCTGTGGATACCACAGTCCTAATGTATCCCATGCACCGTAGAATATTTTCATATGTATGTGTGCGTCCATGCTCATGCAGACATTTATGGCCTGTATGTATCCCAGCCATTCTTATACCTCTGGCAGGAAACAAGGATCATGATTACTCTTACAGGTCACTTCCTGCACTGTATGATGAAGCTTTGAGTACACGATCCTCCCTCAATTGATTCTAGCAGAGTCTCAGTTTTATTGAGGATAAAAGAAGGGAGGGAAGCCAGGCTCAGGTAGACCCGCCCAACAGGTCATACTGGAGATAATAATCTCGTATCAACAATGATCGTCCATCAGATCAACAGCCGCTGTGTGTACACACACCCGCACCCTCAAGAAGTACAGTCAGAAGGAGCTCTCTAGGGAGCTCAGTCCTCGTGGGCAGAGGCACAAGGAGGGAGAGGTGATGAGTCAATCCTGAGTGTTGCTTTTCGGAAACCGTACAGGTCAGAGGAGTGGTTGAGAGCCAAACCTCTCTTTTCAGGGAAGGAATTGGATTTCAAGAAAAGAGGAAGGGAGGGGAGGAATTGGAGAGAGACCTGTTTTTCTCTCTGGACATGGAAGTTTCACATTCCAGAGCGTTGACATGGCATGGGTACCACAGAGTTCCAGATCACGGGCCCTCCCACGCTGCCTGACCTTGGCATCGGCACCCCCTCCATAGGAAAAAACAACAACTATGGCAACGGCTGGGCTTACAGCCTTCCCTCGACTGTTCACACTCTAGGGTGGTGAGAACCAACGTTTTATCTTATCTCTGCTTCTCTCTCCTGTGAGCAAAGTCCAGTTTCGCTCCCTCCCTTCTTGGCTTCCAGAGTGAAGGCTGGCTTGGTGTCCAGCACCCGTCCGGAATGACCATACTTAGGAGTCCACAACTGAGCCTCCAGCCCTGCAGTGCCAAGAAACCTGCTGCCTCAAATCGAGGCCGTAATTAGCTCCCACTATGATATGGATTTATTAAGCTCATTTTAATTAAACCACAGAGGGACGAATCCCCACAAGAAACATAAACCTTTCCTTCCTTAATGAGACTCCTCGGTCTCTGATAGCCGCACAAGCCAAAATACCACGGGTGAAGCCACAAAGGTACAAAGCTGAAGGGGGGAAAAAAAAGTTACTGATTGAAATCCTAACCTTTCTGCAATGGTTAAGGTGGGATTCTCCTAACCTGGCACCTTCTTGATGGGTGGGACTACAACTCCCATTGTCCACAGGCATCAGGGAGGGTTGGGGTTGTTGTGTACCACGTTCAGAAGGTGCTGAGTTGGGGAAGCTGTGTAAAGGGAATTGGGATTTTCAGCCGGCAGGGACACCTGTGGCTCCTGGCAGTGGTCCAACCAGGAAGAAAGGTGAGGGAGAAACAGGCAAAAGATGTGGCTAAGGCACAACCAGAGTGGAAGGCAGCCCCACGCTTGGTCTCAAGGATTATGCTGGCGGAGGTAAGCAATAGGATTCTGAATTAGTCAGAATCCTATTGCTTACATCCAGCAGCAGAAATGCAACAGCAAAATCCACAGCGGTAAACTGAAGAGCTGTCGCTTGTATTCCTGGTCAGGCACCAGTCGTGTGACTTAGCACTCCTTGAGGAATGCAGGCGGCAGCTGATGAACTAGGGGCAATTTCCTGCTGTGATGTACGCCGTTGAACTTATGCCAGTGTATATCAGCAGTAGGATTCCGGTCCGTGTCCTCGCAGTCAAAAAGGAGCAAGATAACTGGACTCAGCAAAGGGTGAAAAGCGCTCAGAGCGTTCAGCAGACTGTCTGGAGCATCTGTCCTAATTAACGCCTAAGTTCGTGAGATGTGTACCTTTGGCGCTGCAGTGCTCACACACGTTTTAAGCACAGGGTGACGCTCTCTCTAGTGGTTTGAAGAACCCTGGAAAGGGAAGTGTCCTTTGTACTTTCTATTGACATATTCATATGCTTCACTTTCAAAAGAGTTTCGCCCAGAAAAAAAGAAGAAAGCTAGGGCAAAACCAGCTCCTAAATACACAACCCACTGAGCCATGGCAGTTTGATCTTTGTCTCGTCTGCCCCGCTGTTTCAGGAGGAAGAACACAAGATTCCCCCCCCCCCCCCAGAGACATTTCCTTAAAGGCGAGTTGCTCCCTCAGTTTCAGCCCCTCCCTCGGGAATCTCTTTGCTCAATGTTTACATGAAACTCAACAAAAGAGGCAGATAGCCAGCGCTTTCTGCTCGGGAGGAATGCATTTACGCGCCCTCCCTGGAGCCAGGGTTTGCTGGCAGCCCTCGCCCCCTACCAGGAGGGCAGGAGGGGGACCAGCGAGCGTAGGTTTTCAGAGCACAAACAGTGAGCGAGGAAGGTGAGGGAGAGATTAAAGTTGCCCGACAGCAGCACTTCACTTCTTTCTAGCTTCAGGCTGTCTTTTTGAAGGGACAGAAGAACTGTTTGAAGTCCTGCCAGAGGAGAGACTCCCGTTTCTGAGATGCCCTTTATTTTAAGGTCGGCCCAGTCCGAGGCTGGTTGAAACAGAAAGAACCAGCAGAAAGAGGTCGGAAAGGGAACCTGGAGGCTCCAGAATCCCCCGTCCGCAGCCTCTGGACAGTAAACTCCACAGGGAAACAAGTCCTCGAGTCACAGCCTTCTCCACATGGGTGTGATGTGCTGGAATTCTACACAAATTCTTAAAAGTCATTTTTAATCTTGTACCTGTAACATTAGCACTGTGGTTTTATGCAAACTTCTGTTCGTTGTGTGTTTGTGTGTGTGAGACGTGCAAGTGGCCAACCCACTCTTGACAAAGAACCTATTGGGGGTGCAGGGAGGGTTACTTTAATTATCATCCTATTATCCTCAACATCCCTACAGTCCTCGTGTCACTAAACTTTGAGCAGCACTCCTTCTTGAAGTAGTTATGGGCTGAGCAAGAAGGGAACGGACTGTCCCGAGACTCATATTAATGTTTGGCTTGTCCTGGTTTGACCTGGGCGGGGGTGGGAAGCTCTAAAAGAAGAAAAGTTACTTAAGCATTAGGCTATATCCTTTGGAGACCAAGGTCGTGCACAGGTATTCACAATGACTATGTACAGGTGTGAAAGAGGAACGATTTACAAAGTAGATAGGGGGGAAATGCATTCATGTTGGTGGAGAGCTTTCTAGATACCACGGACCACCATAGAGCTAAATAAGTGGATTCCAGATTAAATTAAGCTTGAACTCCCACTGAAAGCTAAAATGGTTAAACATACTTTAGAGATGGGATTGGACTCTATGGTCTTATCGGCCCCTTCCAACTCAATTGTTCTATGATTCAATGATATCCTAAGAGAGTAAAACTCATGGGAGCTGACGCTCATCGTAGGAGAAACGGAAGATCAAACATGAGATGGGTTGACTCAAGAAAGGAAGCCTTTGGGCTACAAGGACCAAGCAGGGCTGTTAGTGATTGGATCTTCCAATAATGTATAGTGTTGCAGTAATCAGAAAGTGACTTGATGCTACACCACACCTGGTAAAAGACACGAGAGAAGGACTCTGAAATCATCATGGGAACTGCAGGTGGAACATGGCTGTTTGTGTATCTGTGGCAGGACAATATGAGCCAATGCCCCTACTGGAAAGAGTCTTCCAACATTATGTCCAGTAAGAGGGTTGCCAACTGATTTGAAAAATATATGTACATATTTTTGGCTCATGCCTGCAGCTGTAACAACAGACCAATGGGCAGAAATCAAGCTTTTCAGAGCCGAAGATAAGGTCTGGTTCAGGGGCAGAGAAAGTGTAGGTCTCCAGATGTTGCTGGACTACAACATCCATCAACCCCAGCCAACCTAGCCAAAATAGGAGGGTGTTGGGAATTGTAATCCAACAGTCTTTGGGAGATCCCATACCCCTCATCTTTGGGAGAGACCCGTATCAGCCCTGGCGCAGACTGCCGCGTTTTTCCAATGATACGGTGGATAGAAATGCAGGCCTCTTCTGAGAAATCAGCCAGCTTCCCCCCGCAGCGTGGCTTCTGCTATATTTTGGGGATATTAATAGGCAGCTCAAGATAGCAGGGTATAATTAGCCTGTGTAGTCATAGAACCTGGGAAGTTATCCAGTAACGTGAGACATTTCTTCATCGTATATAAGACGTACGTCTGAGCTCTTCATGCATTCCTGTCCGTGGTTACAAATTAGAAGCCCATCAGGTAGCTGCAAATAAGTGCTAACCACCTGATCTGGCCCTGGGTGAATAGTTCCAGCCAGACACCCTGACATTTACCAAAGGGGAAAAGTTGTCCTGGCACAGAGATAAATGATGGCTACAGTTTTGCTTCGTAAACATCCAGGTCAAAACGGCATTCCCCTCGCCTGCCCCATCTTTCGAGTACTTAAGAATCAGCATTGCCCGGAGATGCAGGGGTCAGAAAATTCTTGACTTTCCAGATGTGGTTGGACTACAGCATCCCATCAGCCCCACCCCACATGCCCAATGGTGGAGGCTAATGGGTGTTGTAGTTCTGGAGCAAGCGGAGGATCCTGTGTACCCCGTCTCAGGCGGTGAGAATAAAGGCTGAGATTCAAATACTAGTTTTGTTCCCTTAAAACTCCTCGGCACTTGACGGCAGACAGTACGGAAAAACCTCTCACGCTGACCTTGTTATGACCTTCTCCCGCAGATTATGGCACTCAAGCATTTTTTAAAAAAATTGTCTTTTAAGTAGAAGCAGCTGCTGTGCTCTTCTACCTTCCCAGGGACGCAGGCCGGGCGAGTTAAGGATGAGGAAAATCAGTTATGGACCTGAACGGCAAACCCCACCCCTCAAAAATTGGTCCCCATGGAAGGACTTGATTTGATATTCACACTTGGGTTTCATTGGATCAAATCCCATTGTGATCTGACTGTGGGATTAGGATGGAGCAAGAGGCCAGGGATCAAAACGTAAACGGGCGAGGTGCCTCCCACACTTTCGGCAGCTCGCCAAGGTGCCTAACAATGCTAAATCCATGTCTTCTTTGCCTGCCTTAAAACTTCATTTCATGGGGGATTTGGGCTGTTCCCAGTGACTCCAGAAGTGCTTTGAACATCAAGAACACATTATGAAGGGCAGCTGGGACAACCCACTAAGTTGTACCTTTCCCATAATGGTACAATTAGAGGAAAAGGCTTCCTATGAGATGTGAGTGCCTCTTTTCGAGCGTCTTTGAGTGATGTTCTGTGGTTTTTTTTGGATTACAACTCCCAGAATCCTGCTGCCTGGGGAATTCTGGAAACTGTAGTCCAAAAAACATCCATCTGCACACCTTTCCCCCCCCCCAACACCTGTACAGTAGAACCCTACATCCACGGGATCAATATCCGCTGATACTTTTATCCACTGCCTGAAAACACTAAATTAAAAAAAAAACCACAGAAACACACATTTATATGCATTTCTTGGGTATATTTACCAGAACTGGCCACTAGAGAGGGACAAAGACCATGCAATGTATAGCATTTCATACTTCTGCGGTTTTTCAGCATCTGCCAGGGTGGGGGGAACTGGGACTGATCACCTGCGGGTCCAATAACTGAGGCAAAAGGACAGTGGCTTCACAGATGCATTACTGTCACCTGCCCCACCCTCTGAGTACTTTAAGTATCCGCATTTACCTTCATATTGAGTGACGGTATGTCCTAACTAGAGCTGGAAGGAAATGATTTCTCTTAGACTACGATTCCCAGAATCCCCTAGACAGCAGGGCCAAGGAATGCTGGGAGGACTTAAGTTGAAAAAAGTCCACGTTCTGAAATTGAAACCCAGGGCTCACGATGGCACTGACCGCCACCGTGCAAGCAGATACCAAATGGGGATGCTCCATGGTCCAGGACCTCCAGAAGAAGTGAAAAGGAAGAAAATCTGACTGGTAAGTGCCCCTAAATCCTTTCCTTCAATGTGTTAGGCTTTGTCCTAACCCTGTTTTTTGCTTGCTTCTGTTTCAGTAATAAAAATCACAAATGATACAAGGATGCTGATTGTTCAGTTAGATGGAAACTGGATGGCCCACATATACAGCTTGGGGATACCACTTTAGGTTTCATGCCAGGGATTTAGAAATCTTGAAGCGAGGGAGGGGGGGGAAGAGGCCAGTTCAGCTCTAGCTGTTTGTATAAGCTTTGGTACTTGACACCGATTTGTAAATATCCAGGAAGTCTAGCTTTTTAAAAAATCAAGGATGGGAAAGGGGTGTTTTAGACTTTGCCATCTCGAGTTTGAAACGTCAGAGGCAGTTCACAGGATGTTATGAAAACAGCACAGAACCATCAAAATCAGAACCGGACTCTGGAACTCCCTCCCACTGGAGGTCTGGCTGGCCCCCTCTTTGCTGTCCTTCCTCAAGCAGGCAAAGACCTTTCTCTTCAGGCAGGCTTTCCCTGATTGACTGGCTGCTTGAGTTAAGGTTCTTAGATGGGAGTGTTATGCATTACTGCTTTGACTGTGGTTTTAGTACTGCTTGTGTTTACCATTTCTCAGAGTGGTATTTGTTTGTTCCTTTTTAATATTTGTATGTTTATTCTCTTTAGTTTTAAATATTGTCTTTTAATGATCTCAGCTGCCTTTTTATACTCATTAAGCTCTAAATATTGTCTTTTGATTATGTAAACCATCTTTGTATAAGCATTGTTTTTAGCTTTAAACATTGTCTTTCAATGATGTACGAAGCCACCCTGGGTCCTTTTTAAGGAGCAAGGCGAGGTAAAGATAGATAGATAGATGGATATATGGATGGATGGATGGCTGCTCAGGAAATTATTCATTTCCATAACTTCTGCCTTCCTCAGGGTTTCTACCTAGAGCCATGCCATGCTTTGTACAAGGGCTGGCCGGGGGGGGGGGGGGGGGGGGGAGAGTAAAACCAATTCCATGTTTTTCTAACAAAACAAAGAACACCCTCAATGAAACTCCCAAAATATCTGGTTCAGACTAATGTGTGCTACAGGAACAGCAAAGGAAGGCTATTTGCATAGATTTTATATGCATGCATGTTAAGCACAGTGTTTAGATTGCTTTTTGTTTTTAATGCAGAGCAGAAAACGGCGCTGCTGCTTTTGAATAAAATATCCAGAGAGAGAGAGAGAGACTGCAGTTATTTGTTACAGCAGATTGCTTGATGGATTTTTTTTTTTAAAAGCTTGTCTCTCAATGGGTCAAGTATATGCTAACCCATTAGGTGCATCATCACAACACAGATAACTTAAGATAAGGAATTTACTTTCAGAAGATGGTGGCAAGCACTAACTCGGATGGATTTTTAAACAGGACTTAAGAAGGGCCAGGCAGATGTAGCTCTCCAGATGTTGTAAGAGTGTCACTCCTATAAGACCCCTGTACTCGGCTATGCCGGCTAGGACCCATGGGAACTGCAATCTAAAAACATCTGGGAGCCCCCAGCTTCTGACCTGGAGCTGGAAAAAAATCTCTGGAAGGAAAAGGCCATCGACATCTGCTAGTCCCAAAAGCAAAAAAGAATTTCCTTGTCTAAAAGGCTGTAGAAAAGATCTACTAGAGAAAATTAACTGAGGGGAGAATTGGGAGGGGAAAGACCGAGGTCTCGGTGTGATGCCACTTCGCATAGAAAAGGAGAAAGAATCGCCTCGATTCAGGGCCACAAGTCCCATGCTTATTGTTCACTCACTTTGTGTGTAGGACAATCAGAGAGGCAACTGCAACCAGTACTGAGCGTCTGAAGTAGCCACACCTTTTGGGTAGAATATTCCGTCTATTTGCCTTTTGATCTTCTGCTTTTACAGTCAAGTCACACTTCTGTGCTCAATGGGAATCCTCAGTGAGCACAGAATCCTGAATCGGCTGTTCTGGGCTTCTCTCCCCAGCCTCCTCCTAGATGTGTGTGCATTTCTGCAATCTTTGAACCCTGATAATGCCGTCTTGCTTACGTGTGGGTTGTCCTGTTTTGGCTACAAGAGAATCCACCCTCTGTAAAGGCCTCCTCCCAAAACAGGAGGGGCGGGGGAGAACAGACAGCTCAAAAACAGTGGCTCTCGGGTTGTTGTTTGGACCGCAGCCCATAGCATCCTTCATATTGCTTTAAACTGCTCGTGGCCGATGGGAATTATAGTTCAGCCACATCAAGAAAGGTCACAGTGCCCCTGCTCCTACTGTAACCATCCAGATGTGGTTGGTTGGCCTCAGCCCAGTGATGAGGAAGGAGGGCACCAGCTGTTTATCAAGACTTGGAGGGACAAAGTTCCTGAATTACAGTAGAGGCGGGAAACATGTGGTCCTCTAGATCAGTGGTTTCCAACCTTCAGTAATCCAGGTGTACTTGAACTGCAACTCCCAGAAGTCTTTCCCACCAGCTATGCTGGCCAGGGTTTCTGGGAGTTGCAGTCCAAGAGTACCTGGTTTACCAAGCCACTGCTCTAGATGAAAATGCTCTAAAATTCTCCTCTGTGGGTTTAGAGAAAGTGGTTTTCTTTCTATGGGGTGGGCAGAAAGCATTCTAGGAAGGAACCGAGGGGGGGGGGGGTTTGGAAACACAAACACAAGACTTTGGGGGAAAGACTTTGATGATGTCTTGCAGACCTTCTGCAGTTTCCAGTTTGGCTGCTTCCCTGGCAGTGCTTGAAAAAACAAGCCCCTGCTTTGCATCACGGTGGTCATAAAAGTTCATTTTGGAGGCTGGGGTGGGGAATTACCTAATATTGCTACGGCTGTAGAAGTGACTAGGAAACGGGGCGGGGTGTGTGTTAAAGCAAACCACAACTTCCCCGGTCTTCTATTTCCCTTCTTACTCCTGACTCCGTTTTTTTCACCGAACACTTGTTTAGCAGGGGGATGAGAATTACTGCTAATCATCTGAAATTTCCCTTTCTCTCTCTGGCATTTAATTCCTCTTTGAATGCCACCGACATGTCATTCTCTCCTTATCCCAAGACTTGCTAGCATAGACCTTTCGGCAGCACTGGCATTAAAGAAATATTCCTTAAAATGAACTTTCACCACACAATTGACCAGGGGGCTGGTCCTTTCTCCTAAAGCTACAGGACAAGAAATATTTAGAAAAGGCAGCATGTTTTTAGTTCCTTGTCTTCTGGTAACAGGCCAACAAGGAGAAAGTTATATGGTGCCGCATTTCCTGGCACAGAGGAGAAGCTGAAAGCTTCGCGGCTAAAGTTTCAGTGTGGGAAACGCAACAGTTTTTAAAATATATACATATATAAGAAAGTCTGTGTTGATGCCTTCTCACCACCTGCAGCTGCAGATAAAGGCATCTGCACAGTGGCAGATGAAATACACTCTTTTTATATAAAGTAGCACTTGGGTTACACCTGCTCTGACTGTCTTGGCGGCTGGCTGCCTTTGAAGGAAACACTAGTTCTTTCCTGGGCCAGACAGGTGGTCATGGAGACCGGCAAAAGTTGACTGATCAGATGGGATCTAAAACGATAAGCACTCTTCTACAATGACAGGAAATCATTTGAAGGCTGGCTTAACAGGGAAACTGAGTGCCGTGTGTTCCACCCGCTTGACGATGGAGGAACACCAGTCCTCATCTCCCCCAGCGGATCACCCTCACAGCTCCTAAGACCAACAGGCAGTGCTCCTGATCATCAAGATTCTGCTGCAAAACTAGGAATTCTCTGCCTCTTTGGGTGAACAACCACGCCCATCTTCCTTCGCCACTGGCCAAGCTGGCAAGGGCTGACGGGAGCTGAAGCCGACAACCTTTGGAAAGCCACAGGTCCCCCAAACGCTGTTCTGCTGGTGGTGGTCTTGATCAGGAGGCCAAAACAGACCCTCAAAGGCTGCTGTCATCTTACTTGACTGTGTGTTTGATCCCTTTCCAAGGCCCAAGCGGAACACAACTCACAGGACTTTAGCACAGAAGGCTGTGCCTGGTTCCTTCAAGGTGGTTACTATAGAACAACTCCAGAGATCCACCAGTATGCCCTGATCCATCTTCTAGCTTCTCCAGCACCTACTTCCGGGGTCACTCTCTAGATCAGTGGTTCCCAACCTTGGGTCGCCCAGGTGTTCTTGGACTGCAACTCCCAGAAACCTTCACCACTAGCTCTGCTGGCTGGGGTTTCTGGGAGTTGCAGTCCAAGAACACCTGGGCGACTCAAGGTTGGGAACCACTGCCCTAGACGTTTTTGGACTACAAGTTCCATCAAAATAGCCAATACAGCAAAGAGTGGGGAATGCTGGGAATTTAGAGTCCAAAAACATACAGAGATGCCTAGGTGCCCCCTGCATCTACTTTTTCATCATCTGGTGCCTCTCATTTTCCTGAGGAAGAAGGAAAAAATTCGGAAGTACATTTTTCCTCTTTAGCAGCCTTTTCCTCCCCCCTCTTAATTGCAAGAGACAGTACTTCAGAATTAATAAAAATCAATAGTTCTGGTGCCCTTCCAAGTTTAGGGAAAGAGGCCAACATCCTTATCAGTTGCACCAATACAACATACAGTACACAGTGGAGACAGTTACCCTGAACTAGGACAGGGTAGATTTTTTTTTATCCCTTTCCGTAGCTCAAATGCCCGCTCTCTTCTCACATGGCCAGCTCTGAGCCCCTGGGACATTTCATCTGCAATTAATTCTATACCAAACCAGCAGGTTTTAAATATGCATGTAAGCAACGAGGCCGGAGAAGTAACACTGTCATTAGTGGAGAGATTTAGTGTCTCTACATTACCAAGTTCCTTCTCCTTCAGCCAGATAGTTATGTGTCACACCATCCCAGTTCCACGGACTCCCTCTTTCTGGGTAAATACAAGACAAGTCAACGAGAGTCGGCGTTTGAGATGATTTTTAATTACACACGAAAGCCAAGACAGGGGCCCACCGGGAACACACACACACACAAAAAAACCCAACAACCACCCAGTACGAAAATAACTCTGAGCCTTTTTTTTTTTAAGAGGCCGGGGTATTTACAGACGACGGAGTTTGGACAAGGGAGGACAGGGGCGTGAGAGATAAAAGTGCTGGTCCCCGCAAGGCACAGCATGGAGTGAATGTCTGTGGGAGGAAGAGATGGCTGTAGGTCTCTCCTGCATTGCCTCTTCCACATTTCGATACACGTGTGCAAGGGTGGGCTGTCCAGAGGCGGGGGAAAGAGGGACGCACCAGACCAAGGAACGGACGAGGCTGACAAAGCTTGGCCAACAGACATAACTCTTTTTAAAGGAAAAGAAAATAGCAACCATAAAAAGACCAGGGGGTAAGAGGAAGAAGCCCTGACTCTTCCCAGCCACACCAAGACGGTCTTGCTCCCTGTCGGTGGAAAAACAGGCCAGCCTTGGCGACCTGCAGAGGCAGGCAAGATGTAGGGTGTGGAGAGAAGACCCCGGCCCCCAGCACTTTGACAGCAGCATAGTCTTGCCATCCCGGCACCAGGTTGGGGAGATGCAGCACCAGCCGTGTCTTTGGAGTTAAAAGCACCAGAAACCAGAGGGAGTCATTCGGGGGAAGAGATGAGCAGTGTCAGAGCCTGAGGTGTCACAGAGGACAGGCGGTCGCCCCGCACTCCCGGCCTTATCGCCAAGGGTTAGAAAGAAGTCCCAGTCCTTTTCCCAGCTGCTCCAACCCAGTTTTTTGTTTGTTTGTTTGTTTGCTTAAAGAGTCAGCTCTGCATCTTCTTTGCAAATCTCTGATCAACAAGATTTAAAGTTCCTTTTAAGGCCGCTGCAGAGCCCATCGCATCTCCTCGCCACGAGACAAGGGGGAGGTCTTGACGGCAAGCCACCCTTCTGCTGCTCTTAAGAAGAAAAAGAACCCAAACGAAGGAAAATAAAAATCCCAGCGCCCCCAACTTGTTCGGTGGGGCTCCCTCTGCTCCTTCCAGGGCGTCTCCTGCAGCGCCTTTTGAAAAGAGGAAGCCCCCTCCACGGATTCCGGCCGCACAGGGCCCATAAATTAATAACACGGAGGTTAAAAATCCATTAAGAACATCTAAAAAGGTCTGTGGGAGTCCTCTCTTCCCTTCCTGTAAGAGGCCGGGCTCACACATAGACCGCCGTCTTTGAGATGATAGAGCCGTCGTGCTGGGACTCCATGTCATCAAACTCGTAGCCGTGGCAGGAGGAGCCCATTCGCAACATGGGACCCAGCTGGTCGTACCGTTCCTCCTCGTCTTCCAGGCGGCGAGATGGGTAGCCGTAGGGCTGGAGTCGCTCCTCACGTTCCTCCTCCTCGTCTTCCTCCTCATAGTCGTCGTATTCTTCTCGCCCCCTCCCGGGAGCGGCCCGGAGGGGCCGGTCCAGCTCGGCGAAGTCACGGACCGGAGGCGGCGCCGTCCCGTTGCCGAAGACCCGGGTCTTCGGGTCGTAGGAGCCTTTGTTGGCCCGGGGTCGGCGACGGTAGAAGACGAAGACCACGACAGCCCCCAGAATCACCAGGGCCAGGATCCCCCCCACGATGGACCCAACCAGGGCTCCAGCGCTGCCGCTCTGCCTCTTCGCCGGCTGGTCTGAGTAAAGAAAGGAAGACGAAGGGGGGAGTCACTCAGAGGAAAGGGCACCACGAGCCTTGCCAGCGCTGAGGAAGGGGCAGAGCTGCAGACGGAGCCATGGAAAGGAACATGGGGCCGGTCGAGGGGGGGGGTCTCAGGGACCCCACTTCCTCTCTCATCGGCCGGGTGGGGTCCTTTGAGAGGAGCCACAAGAGTCTCCTGGTTCTCCAGGGAGAATTGGGTTGAAGAGACTCCAAGAAATGTCTCTTCCGTGCAGGTCTGCCCGAGCCCAGCACAACAGCCCTGTCAGCTCCCTCCTCCCAGCGAGCCCATCACGACCGCGCATCCCGCACCACCCACCGAGACCCACAGTGCCTCTGGCTGGTCAGACCTCAGGACCTGAGATGCCCACCTGCCCCACAACCTCTTCGGTTTGCTGCCACCCAGGCGCCCACCGAACCATTCAATACATGAGGCCAAACTAAACCCCTTCTCTCACAAACGTGTCAACATGGCAGAGGTCAGGAGTTGCTTCCTCTCCCAGAGAAAGCCCTTGGACGTTGAATTCCCCCAGCAGACATTAAGGAGGGCCCAGTCTAGTCACAGCTCATCCTTCTCCTCTTCCACATGCACAACCACACCGCTGAGAGGAAGTCCCTTCAAAAGGCAGAGCCCTAGTTCCAGAAGCAGCCGCGATGCGCCAACGTTCCCACTAAGTCCCACTCCCCACCCCCCGGTACAACTCAAAACATAAGCCTGCCATATTTCCATTTCCCAGCATCTAGAAATGAAGTCCCTTCACCCAAAAGCTTTTCACAAGTTCACGCGCACGGCAGCCCCGCTGTTCTCACCTCGGACAAGGATGGCCTGTTCTGCTGAGACCTGACCCACACGATTGGTGGCCTGGCAGATGAACGTGGTGTTCACAGAGGCGTCCACGTTACGTACCACGAGCCGATCGCCCTGGACTTCCACGGAGCTAGGGAGTGGTCCAGAGGACCTAGATGGGACAATCAAGTAAGACACAGAGTTAAGCCAGGATATATTACCGAGGGCTCCTGCCTCCCCATTTCCCTTCTGAAAATAAACATTCATTTCAGCATGAATTCTATGTGTACAATTATTTCACCTTATTCCATCAGTCCGGTACACAGGACATGTTTATCTCCACCTTACAGACTAAAATATTTTATTTGCATAGGTTTTTCTGGACTCCAGGTGCACTTCTGAAAAAACCAGGCCAAATAAAACCCGCTAGCCTATAAAGGGCAACAAAATTCGGTGTGGTTTTTGCTGCAACAGGTTAGTTTACTAAGTATGGGATTTTCAAAATTTGGGGACTACGTCCCCCAGAAACCTGCAGGAGTTCCCCAACCAGACTGCTTAGGGCCTTAATCAAGAAGTCAAAGTCCTGACAGGAGTTTTCCAAGTTCTTACAACTACCGAATTCAGCCCTCTTTGTCTTGCAGAGAAGACGGGGGGCATGGGTGAACAGGGCTAAGCTCTGCAGAAGCTGCAAGAGAGTATGGGTGTGGTGGTCTCGGTAAGAACTGGAAAAACCCTGTCAGGAGTTTGATTCCTTGATGAACGCCCTTTGAAGCCTGGCTAGGAGAATTCCTGGAGACCTTTTGGGGCTGGGGTCCGTGAAATCTCAAAATCCCATGACGACTAGCTACACTGGCCTACCTAGGGGGGGAAAAAAACAACATCTAGAAATTTGTATTTGCAGAAAGAAAAATGTAAAAAGACATTAATGAATTTGGTCCCTTGTGAAACCATAATGACCTTCAGCCTGAACATATGGCATAAGGAGAGAGAAAAAAAAGGAAAAGTAGAGAGATGAAAAATCTGAATAAAGGCCTGCAGGATAACCATGCATTTTTCCCAGAGTCGTATCTTCTTTTATTAGGATGAACTTCCTGATCCTCTTTATGTTTATTTATTTCTCGACTTGTAAACGTATGCCTTGGGGTTTTTAATGCAGTCTAGATGCACGCAATGGGAATACTTACAACCCAAACTAGACCAGAGACCCATGACCCTTCCGATCACCCCCACCCTCCTAAAATCCTTCTCTCCCCTCACCCCTCATCGCTGGGTGACTTCCAGCAAAAGGGCAGGGAGGTCTGCTCTCCCAGCCCTCCCCCGCCCCCAACCAAGGTGGCCACTGAGAAGAAGGACCTTTTTCATCTGGTGAGCCGGCCAAACCAGCTTGGCCTCATTCCACGCTCAAAGGATCAGGAGCTTTAAGGAAAAGGCTGCAAAAGCCCAGCTCAAGAACACAAGGCTGAAGCACAACATGGATCCGTGACCTGCCTCATGCTTCACTCACTAAGTTGAGTGCAAGCCCCCAACCGCTTGCTAGAGACCCTCATTTTTTTGCCCGACAACACTTCGAATCCTTTGCCGAGTCCTGGCTTAAGCTGTAAGTTTATGGTTCTCAGAACAGGCATGATGCTTTAAAAGACTCTGTTAGCTTCTTGTGAAAGATTGTACCGTAGGACCACCATATCCACGGGATCAAAACCTGCGGTTTCACTTATCCGTAGCCTGAAAATATTAAATAACCCCCCAGAAATATGCATTTCCAAGGTGTATTACCAGAACTGGCCACTAGAGGAAACCAGAGGCTATGCTCTCTTTCTCTCTCTCTATATATATATTGTACAATCTTTCACAAGAAGCTAACAGAGTCTTTTAAAGCATCATGCCTGTTGCCCCATATATATAGGGTTTCTGTATCCACGCTTTCCAGCATCTGTAGGGATGGGGGGTGGCTTGGAATCAATCCCCCACAGAAATTCTGCCTATATAATTCTATAAGCAACCTCCAACACACAGAGAAAGGAATTTCACCGTGCGGATTTTCTGTCGAGAATCAGGATGAGCAAGACACAGAAAAGCCCCTCCTTAGCATCACTGTGCGGAAGACCAAATTCCGGTGCGTCCTCTGATGGGCGCAGAAGGGCACCCGCTATCTGAAGTTTCTCCCAGACGGTTCTGCCTGGAAGTGGTGGTTGGCTGGAGTGAGCGTGTTATGCGCGCACGTCTGGGACTTACGTGCTCCAAAGGAACTGACTCGGTGCGGGGTTCCCTCTGGCGTTGCATGTCAGGGTGGCTTCGCTGCGGCTCAAATACCAGTTGTTATCGTAGCCTTCTATGCTGACGTCTGGAGGATCTGTAAGGAAATCAGCAAGGAAACGTCAAACTCCCTTGGCTGTTAAGTGCTTGGTAGGTCTAAAACACTGCCTCCTCTCACCACAGACCTCCTTCCTCCAAGAAAATCTTCTTTTCTTTGTTGCTGGTCTTCCCCTGTCCAGGGGCTGGACTCCATGGTGGCCATTTTGATTTCTGCCGCTCAGAAACGTTGCGTTTCAGCCAAACTGCTCTCCCAGGTGGTTTTCTTTCCTGTGCTTCTTTCCCTCATTCTTTTCCCTCTGAATGATCGCCTCTAACCATTAGTCTTTTTCGTTTCTCATTGCATGGCTAAGATATTTTAGATTTCTGCATTCTCTGTGTTTTACATTTAGGTAAAGGTTCCCCTTGACATTTAGTCCAGTCGTGTCCGACTCTAGGGCCTGGTGCTCATCCCCGTCTCCAAGCCGTAGAGCCAGCGTTTGTCCGAAGACAGTTTTCCGTGGTCACGTGGCCAGCGCGACTAGACACGGAACGCCGTTACCTTCCCACCGAGGTGGTACCTATTTATCTACTCGCATTTACATGCTTTCGAACTGCTAGGTTTTACATTTAAGGGGGGCTTTATTCATTTACTTTAGTATTTCCTCATTAGTCACCCCTTTGATTCAGGAAATTCTTAGCATCGCAGGAAAAATCCATATTCTAAATACTTATGTCTTTCTTACAGCAGCCTGGTTTTGAAGTCCTCAACCCCATCCTATCGAATAGAATCGAGACTGCACAGCAATGCATAGTATGAATTATGTTAGGGTGTGTGTGGGGTTTTTTTTTGCCTATTACCTTCTTCCTCTTAAGGAAACTGCTCTGGGCCATCTCTATTCTGACTTTTGATGCCACTCTTTATTCAACCAACACTGCTTATCCCAAGAAAAGACAGCACTAGAGATATCTCGGCTTCTACCAGGCTGTATGTTTCCCAAGCCACACCATTCTCCTGAGTCCAAAACAGCATCCAGAATTTCTCAGAACTCATTTCACTTCCTTTCATGTCACTCCATGATGAAAGGGGTAGCCACAGTTCTGACCATTAGATATAGGGTCAGGATCTGCTTTCAATCATCCCAGAGTGCAAGGCACGTAATAACGGGCTCAAACGACAGGAAGCCAGATTTCGGCTAAATATCAGGAAAACCTTCTTAACTGTTAGAGCAGTACAACAATGGAACCCATGATCTCAGGAGGTGGTGAGCGAGTGCTCCAATGCTGAGGGTATTCAGGAGAAAACTGGACCACCCTCTGTCAGATCTGCTTTGATTTGGATTCCTGCGCCGAGCAGGGGGTTGGAATCGACGGCCTTAAGAGGTCCCTTCCAACTCTTGATTCTATGAAACCACTCCACAACCTCAAATCCGGAATTGTGGCCTTGTAACCTTGCGCTGTCTTGCCTTCCTTTAACCAGTTTGGTCAGGCTTGGGTTGAGGAACCAAGAAAATCAAATTAAACATGATGTTTCCATTGAACCACCCTATTCAGGTTAGCCTGTAATAGCATCATCCTTTCCCATGGCTCAGCTCCTGCCTCCAGGTCCCCATCATCCCTAACCCCTAAGCCACTCACACAATATGGACAGCGTGACTGGTATGGACTCCGGCTGCGTCAGGGTCTCATGCTGAACGAGACAGGTGATGTGCTTCCCATCAGCCTCCTTGGTGGGCACCATGCTGTACTGGCTGGTGACAGTGACGGTACCATCCGCGTTTGTCACCTGAGAGATGCTGGTGTTGCCATTCAGTGCTGACTGCCACGTGATGCGGGCGGGCGGCTTCCCATGGGCAGATGTGCAGACCGCCACCGGCTGCTCCGTGTTGCCTATCTTCACCTCCTTGGCCTCAGCAGTATTGGTGGGGCTGGCTGCACAAGAGAGAGAGAGAGAAAGGTGAGACTAAACAGGTTGTGGGACACTGGACTGTGTTTCTCCTGGGAGGGGGGGGTTGTTAAAAAAAGACAGTGTGTGCTGGATTCACTCCTGACTTGGGGAAGAAGAGCCTCAGCTCCCTGCAGGCAGAAATCAAGTAGCTCAGGGAGAAGGCCAGACTGTATGAGAAGTTCTGTCATTAGTAGAGATGGACATAAACTGCCAGTTCGGCGGTTCGTGCTGGTTCGTTTTTTGACCGAACAGGTGTTTGGCACTTCCCAGCCTTGCCTCCTTCATCAGGCACCCATTCAGAGGCAACACCTTGGTTTCCCCGCCTCACCTCCTCCAGGCGCTGCCTCTCAGGCAGGGCTGGGAAGCGCTGAACATCTGTTTAGCCAAAAAACGAACCAGCACGAACTGCCAAACTTGTGGTTCGTGCCCATCTCTAGTCATTAGAAAAGGGGAAACATGGAAGCATTTTTCTTTCACTGTGTGATCAGAGTGGTCCAGACCAAGGGGAAGACTTTTCAGCGGATGCTTCTAACTGTATAAAATGGCCTTCTCTCCCAATATACACAAAAGGGAAAGGAAAAACCAACCACCCTGAAATATATTTATGGAAATACAAGGTACAAGAGAAGAAGACCCTGAGAGACTGAATTGCTATTGATAAAGGTGGACAGGCCCAGATGAAAAAAAGAGCGCACACAACTTTGCACTGTGTCAACTTTGCCTTCCCTGTGGCTGCTCCCAGAGACTGTGGAACTCCCTCCCACTGGAGGTTAAGCTTGGCCCCATCTTTGCTCTCTTTCTGCAAGCAGGCAAAGACCTTTCTCTTCAGGCAGGTTTTCCCTGAGTGACTGGATGCCTGAGTGGGGTTTTTAAATGGATTGCGGTGCCTTACTGCTTTGAATGTGTTTTTTTAGTGTGTTATCTGTTTGATCCTTTTTAGTATTTGTATATTCGCTGTTGTTAGCTTTAACATAGCCTTTTAACGATGTAAGCCACCTTGGGTCCTTCTTCGGGAGAAAGGCAGAGTAAAAATATTTTAAATAAAATAAAATTAGGGTTGAATTGAATAAAATTGAACGAATGAACGAATGAATGAACGAATGAATGAATGAATGAATGAATGAATGAATACACACTGTGTAGTAATATTACAGTTTTGCCCAAGCCTTTCCTGATATCCACACGCAGAGAGAAACAAGTTCCTGTCTCTCTCTTAACTGGAGTGAGTCAATGAGAGAAGCCACCGTTGTGGGTCCTATGATCATTGTTCATTTCTTTTTTAAAAAACTGAGACTCTTGCTAAAAGCTAGTTGCACAGACTAAGCACGATGAAGCCTTGGCTGTGTCAGAAACACTGCTTTGATGTACAGATAGTTGCAAGAATCTCTTCCACGAGGGCTTCCTCAGATCTTGCCAGCTCCTCTTGGTAAAACCCTCCACGCCATGGAAGGCAGCCAAAGAAACCTCTTTTCTATCCCAGAGAAGTGCAGAGTTGTCTCACAGCTGGTGAGGAGGACCGAGTGTGAGGGAGGAGTTTCCAAGAAGCTTTACCTCCAACAATCATAAAGAGAAAAGACTCACTTTAAAAATAAAAGTCTCAGGATGCGCCATTTCGTGTTGGGTGAAAGGCGCACATTTCTGGCCGTACAACACTGGCAGCTTTGAGTGGCCTCTGCCTTCCCTTGGTTGAGGTGTATGCTCCTCGTGTGTCTTAAATTATGGAAAATAACCTGCATTATTTAGACTCCTCTTGCTAATGAGGAACAGCAAGGATAGAAGCAGGTCTTTGAATTCAGAGCTCCAGATATACGAAACCTCATTAACCATCCTGTTGGCTTACAAAATTTTGTTAGCTGTTGCCCTTATCAGTCTCCCACAAGGCAGTGCCCTTTAGATGAACTACAACTCCCATCAGTCTGAGCTATCACACCCATTTGTCAGGGTTACTGGAAGGCTGGCCCACACCCTCTGGCACAAACCTTCACAAACATAAGCTTTCTTTCTTTTCTTTTCTTTCCTTTTTAAGAGAAAGCCAACATCCATCCCTTGTAAGCTGAATCTTTCATCCCAAGCCTGATGCTGTGCTGCATCAGAATCACAGCAAATGGATAACCCTTGATTTCTAAAGGAGTGGCTTCTGTGCACGGCAGTCATGCCCTTAACAAGAGGTCGTCCCAGGAACTTTTCCATCTAATGAGACCTCGGAGTAAAAGGAAAGAATCCGTCACCCCTAGAGGTCCCTATAAGATCAAATTAAAAATAGTCTTAAGTGACAGCTGGACAGCCTTCTTGATGAGACACGCCAGAGAGCTTCGTTCATGTGAACAGAAAGCACTACGTTGGTAGCTCAAAAGCCCTTTTGGGTTTGTTTGGGAGAGTTCTTAGGATCTCAAACAGCCTGTTCAGCAGGAACTTGCCGCTGTTTTTCTTACACTCTCTGGTTGCAGAACTGTACGACAAATTGCTGATAATGAATTCAAGGAATTAGGACATGCCGCTACCTCGAAGCATTGGGAACAGGCGAGGCAGGGAAAGCGTTTAAGCGGCTTGGTTCACAATGGCCCCGAGGAAGCAATTTCAAAATGAACAGATCCCCTCCCATCAGAATTTAGTCAGATTCAAATAATTTGCATCTCCAAAAATAACCAGTAGAGCAAGCCAGAACAGGAGTCCTACTTCTCAGTTCTGAGTTGCCGAGCCAGCTCTCCGCTTCCAAGGAAAATCTCCCAGAATGTTCTACAATAAACAATATTCTAGGTTGGCCTGGATTATTGGTTCCCAACCTTGGGTAACGCAGATGTTCTTGGACTGCAATTCCCCAGAAGCCTTCACCACCAGCTGTGCTGGCTGGGGTTTCTGGGAGTTGTAGTCCAAGAACATCTGGAGATCCAAGGTTGGGAACCATTGATTTAGATGGTTTAGAAGGTTTAGATGGTCCCTTACAACACTGTTTCCACAGACATTTGTTTTCTGGACGGCTTTTAGCTTCCCAAATTCTTTGCCATGTGAGGTACTGATGAAAGAGATGGGTAATCAAAAGCTCTACAAGGTCAAAGGACTTCTCCCTGTTTTATGACATAGTGGTTAGAACAATCTTCCCCAGGGCCATCTGGTCTGGGAATAACTGGAGTTGTACTCAAACACATCTGGAAGGTGCCAGATGGGGTGGTGGAGGCTGAGTCAGAGCAGGAGGGTTGGAAGACAACATGCAAGGCAAGATTGGCTCAGAACCTAGATTCCTGCTTAGCCATGACGTTCATTGGCTGACTTTGGACTCTTGAGCCTAGCCCACCTCACAGGGTGCTTGTAAGGGGAGAGGGGTGGGGGAAAAGCATACCTACACTCCACAACCCTCCAATCCGCTGGAGAAAAAGAAAGAACTACCAGTCAAGTAACGACAAACAGACGTTGGCCACAAAAGCCACTAAGTCCAACGGGAATATTGGTTACCGGATCCAGAATCAGATCTGTGTATGAATATCAGGAAAAAATTCATAAGGGTTGGAGCAGAATGACAAGGGGACCAGTTCCCTCCGGAGGTGGTGAGCTCTCCAACACTGGAATCATTCAGCTGGACAGCTGTAAGATATACTTTAACTTGGATCCCTGCATTAATCAGGGGGTTGAACTGGATGACCATACAGGCCCCCTTCCAACTCCATGGTTCTATGCAGAGACATTAGTACACAATGCAAAGGTTAGAAAAACTGTTCACAGACAAAAACATTTTACTGCATGTCTTTATCAGGTGTTTGGGAAACTTCTCATCACCAATTAACAATAGCATGTTTTAGACCCCCTTTCTATTAAAAATTTCGAGTGCACGGATATGTTTAAGATAAGCAACTGATCTATCATGAGACAGGGTTTTCTCACCAGAAGGTAGCTTGATTGCCCGCAAGGACTCACCCAGCCTAGCCAGGAGGGAAGAGAGACCATGCCTCCCAAAACCCGAACATTTACGCTGAAGATGATAGCTCCTTCTTACCCAGTATTATCAGGTTGGTGACGCCATCCTCGTTGCCCAACGGGTAGGTGGCAAACTCACAGGTGTAGGTGCCTTCGTCCATCAGCAGCAGGGGCTTAATGATCAGCGTGGCATCCTCCAGAGACGGTGTGCGGAACTGGATCCGTGACTGGTTCCCCTTCATTGGGTAACTGGGACCGTGGTCTGGATGGTAAACGGCCACATTCTGCTTCCTGCCCCCGGCCTCCTTCACCCAGGTGACCTGGCTGACCTTGATGTCCGGGGTGGTCGTGGCAAAGTTGCAGGGCAAGACCACCTCCTTCCCCATGTAGCCGGTGACCTCATGGAGAACCTTCACCCTCTGGGCCAAGAGAACTGGAGGGAGAAAAGCCATCGGCAAGTTGAGAAATGGGCCCAGCTTTGGCTTCCCAGCAGCACTTTAAGGCAACCAACCAAGCACAAACCCCTCGCCACCCTGTGTACAACCAATTTCATCCGATCCTAGAAGCTAAGCAAGACCGGGCTGAGTTAAGACTTGGAAGGGAATGCAGGGAGAAACACCAGCCATTTACAGAGAGGGCTAGGAAAGAGACCAGCCTGAAATTCCAGAGAGCTATTGCTCCCAGCCAGACGGCATCACACTGGCTCAAGTGGTCCAATCGAGTCTGACTCAGGACAAAGCAGTTTCCTATGGGCTTGTATTTTACAAGCAGACTGGATAGCTCAGTGGGTTAGATAGAGGTTGGGAGTTCAATTCTCCACTGTACATCCCAGCAAAGCCTGCCTGTATGGCCTTGGGCCGGCTGCACGGTCCCAAGATGCCCCCAGAAGGAGGGAAGAGCAAAGCACTTCTGAATACTCTATACTTAGAAAACCCAGAACAAGGTCACCATAAGTCAGAACTGACTGGTCTATAAAGGCCAAAGCATAAGTAAGAGCAGGCAGGGATGCTAATAATGACTACAAACACATTTATAATGAGATATTTTTAAAGCTTGCAAACCCTTGCCTATATATCTGGGGATAAAGCCACCTGCAACCAGCGAAACGTACTTCTGAATAGATCCGTAGGAATGTACCGTGAGCCTGTTGTGCTACACATTTGAACACACAGCCATACAAGAGTTTCCTGGATAACAGACGGCTATTTATAATATGGTCCTGAAGGATGAAATGAAACCTAGCCCCATGCTACGCCTGAAGCTAAGGGTCTCCGGCATTCATTGATTCCAAACAACCAGGGAATTTCATTCTGGACATGAAATACATTGTCCCGGGAACCCAAGTTTCTAGCCCCTCCTGTTATTTTAGGCTGCAAAACTAGAGTTTTACCATACAGGATGATCTAACTGTTAGCTTGTAATGAAAAGTGAGGAAGAACTCAGAAGGTCTTCCTAAGGTCAAGGCTTCAGGACCTCCAAAGACCACTAACCCTCCCAGAAGCTCCATTAAGCTTTCTGTACCTATCTACTTGGCATGAAGAATAAATATATATGTCACAAACCTCAGCTCATGGAAGACAGACTGATTACTTCTCTTAGATTAGAGCCGTGGTTCCCAGCGCTGGGTAACCCAGGTGTTCTCGGACTGCAGCTACCAAAAATCCTGGCCAGCACAGTGAGTGGTGAAGGCTTCTGGGAGTTGCAGTCCAAGAACACCTGGGTTACCCAGCATTGGGAACCACTGTTTTAGAGGACACAGCCTACCTGAAAGCCAAAATTATCTCCCTGATCTAACATTTAATATTCCCTTAGTGTAGCCATGTATCAACATGTCTTTTATATTTATGACTCTGTAAAAGAGGCTAGTTGAACGGTCACCTCCTGAAGAAATTACACAAGACTTCTGGCTAAACTCAAGCTAAGCAACAGGGACATGCAGATTTGTGTCTCTGGACTACAAGTCCCAGAATTCTGAGTCTTATAGTCCAAAACTACAAATCCGTCACCATGACTGCGAACGAATCCTGAATAGACATGGAGACGAATTAAAAAAGGACTCACGATATTCGTGAAATATTGCTGATTCGTGGGATATTCGTCCTTTTGTATTCGTCAGGTCTGGAGATCCCAATGAATAAAAAGGAATGAAAATTTACCCATGTTTATTTGTCCCTTCGTGCAGATTGGCTGCGGGAATGAAAATGGGGTTTGCCTTCTGGCAGCCAGCCGGCTTGTCAATGTTGGCGGGCCTTTGACAAGCAGGCTGGCTGCAGGAACAGAACCTGCCCCCTTCTGGAGCCAGTCTGCTTGTCAATGTCCCATGGATCAGCTGTTCAGGGGGACACTTGTGTTTTAAGGATGAATCCACGAATATTTGTCGATTCATCGCGAAACTTTGGTGCTTCGTCCATTCGTCCACTTTGACTAATGACAAATCCTGATGAAGCACCATTTTTTTTTATTCGTCCCCATCTCTAATCCTGAAACGAAGAAGTAGCAACTACCACCCCCAAAGTAAAAAGTGTCCAAAGTGTTTAATAGCCTTGTCGGTCAGCATTTATATTTCCCACATGGTACTTTGAGGTGGGAATTAAGGGAGAGAGGGAGGGTGACATATATGCAGCTTTAACATCTAGTGAGTTTCGGACATAAGTGAACTCACGGAGCTTACTCTTGGGATGGATGCGACCTAAGGACGGGGACTCAAGTCATGGGACTTGCTGTCGTCGGACTTGAGTCACACTGGTGACTTGACTCGAACTTGTTTTTTTTTTTTAATGACTCGGACTCAACGTGCAGCTTGGAACACACCCACCCTTCCCTTTTTTCTGGGGAAAAGAGTTTGTTTTTAATAGGGACTTGGACTTGGGGCTTGGGACCCAAGACTCAGACACGGACTTGGGGCTCAGAACCAAAGACTTGCCAACATCCCTGGATGCTAAACCCGTATTAGGTGTTTGAGGCTGGAAAACGGCCATGCTTTGCGGGGAAAATGGTAGTTCAAACATAAATGAATAAATACATAACTTCCCAAAACTCTGGTATTTATAGCAAATGTGCAATTAAGGAAACCCAGGATTGCGCATGGCCGGGATCTAGTAGAGGTGGACGAAGCTGGCGTGAGGATTCCAAGGGGATCTCGAGCAGCAGAGAACAACTGTGGGTTCGCCACATCTGGAGGCCAGCTTGCGGCGCCACCAGCAATGAAACTGCTGCATAATGCAGCAGGAGCAAAGGTTGCCAACAAAAACAGAGCGGGAAGGAGGAGAAAAGCCAATGTTTCCCAAGTGTGGAATGTGGTTTGCAGACAGCCTAAATGAGAGATGACATTTTCAGGTGCAAAAGCCAGACAGAGTTAAAATCTAACTCTTCTGGCTTCAAGGAAGGTTCAGTGGCTATTCTATCTGGGTGCTTCACACCCAAGTTGGCTCTTCGGATGTTCCTGGCTCAAAACTCCTCTCCTAGCCCTACCTAAGAAGCTGTAAACATCTGGAGAACCCTGGTTGCTCACCCATGCGTTGGACAGATTACAGAATCCAGGTTTGGGACTCTTGTTATGCCCCCGTAATTCTTCGAGGATGAAGCGAGAGATTCTTCTCTACTAGCTGAACATCTCTGCATTTTTAGGCACCCATTAAGACCAAAAAAAGAGAAGGTGCACCAGTTCTGCCCTGATCATGTGCCACATGCTGCGCTTGAGAAGACATGGCGGTCCCCCTCTGGATCTACAAAGGGGAGAGGAAATATGCAGCAAAGCCCACCAAGGATTCAGGGGAGATCTTCATCGGTATTTATTTTTATACAGGGCTGTGCCATGGCAATCCATTGAAATTAAGCAGGTCAGCTATCATGAATTGGGAGAGGGTGGTAGCTCAGTGAGAGTGTCTGCTTCATATGGGCAAGGTCCCAGGTTCAAACTCTGCTTGACCAGTGTCAGTTTAAAGCAGCTTCCTGTATTCCTACCCCAAGAGGCTCACCTTTCAATGCAGACACTGAGAACTAAGGAGGAACAGGGACATTGAATGGCTTCAGTTGCATACCCTTTGGCCTAGTTACTGTTGGAGGCTTATTTGTAGCCTGACATGCTATCTGTAGTTTGAATAACTGGGAGGAACTGGGGTGATTGTCTATCTGTCCAGCACTAACCAATTGGTCCTTCCAGCCTTTGAATTCAAAGAGAGCCCCTGAGTGCTCTTTCCCTCTCTTTCCTCTGTTAACAGCAGTTGTTTGTTTGCTGTTGACCTGTCTGGTTGGTTGCTAAGTATGTGTGCAGTAAAGAAAGTCTGTAGCTTCAAATAACTGTAAGTAAAGAAATATTTTTATTCTTTCTCCTACCAATGTCTCAGAGTGAGTTACTCAGACTTTGAGTACCAGTTAATGTGAAAATGATGGACTCTGGGGAACTTGCAGTTATTCTCCTCTGTGGATCTCTGTACTTTGACTGTGCAGCAAAAAAGAATTTGAGCAGAAATTCAAAGCCATGAAACAGTGACAAGGTCACACGTAGGAGGGTAGTCATGCAAATGCTTCCAGGGCATGGAGACTTCTGAGAACGAACTTTTAAAGGAGATCAGGAAGGCGTCTGTGCTACTGAGGTTGCATGGAGGTGACTCTGGGAGGCCGTTCAAGGCTGAGATCATAAGGAATAATCCAGCAGGCTTTGTTAAAAAGAGGCAAGGTATTTGATGAAATTTCAAACAGAAAAGCTAAAGCAGTCATTGGCTGAGCCAAGTAGACTGTAACCGTCAAAACGGAAAGTGTGGGGGGGAAAGATCAGCAGCCTGAGAACACAGGGGGAAGTACAAAGTCCATTTACTGAGCTTACCATTTAGAGTGTTCAAAGTACCGTCACCTACATTAGGAGCGAAAACAAGCTCAAGGCAATCCTGCAAGACAAGAGTGGGGTGTCTTTGATCTACCAGATGTTTATGGCTACAAGTCCTAGAATCTTTGATCATTGGCCACACTAGCTGGTGCTTCTGGGACTAAATCTAAAACCTCTGGAGGGTCTCTACTCCAGCTCTAAAAGGAGGCCACATCTAAAGCATGAAAGTCGGGCTGCTGGGGGGAATGGATCAGTCTGTTTTATTAGCGAGCAAAGCCAGCAGATGCAAAAAACCATGTGACGTACCTATACACTGAAAGAATAAGTTAGCCTTCCATATAATGCTGGATCAAGCCACGCTGAGCGTCGTGACTCCAGGGGTGACTAGTTCATGGGCAAGGAATAACAAAGACAGATGCATACACACCGTTTTCCCCAGCAGGCTCATTCTGAGAGTTATAGTGACTCTAAATATGGACCTTTTAAATTCATGGCTCGTTGCAGAAAATATTGCCATTATGACCAAGAGCAACACACACACACACACCGGGAAGAGACTCCAGCCGTACTGGGCCGTGGTGTGTCCATTTGAGAAACTAGTCCTGCATCTCAAGGCCACGTGAGCGATCCTAGCCAAGGAAAGAGATCGCCTCCACCCAGCCAGCTAAAGACATTTTGGATGCTGCTGAGTCAGCTGCCTTAAAAAAAAAAGATGAGCAATCATTATAGGCACTTCTTAATCACAGGTTTGCAGTGGAAAGCTAGTCGAGTTAGGAGGAGTCACCTCCGCCTGTTGTTGCAGGTGCTTTGGGTGGAGCTGCACACTTCCCAAATCCGTACTCATTGGTTCAAGAAAGAGGCAGAGGAGCACAGCAGGCAGAGGCGTCCGCTTTTTGGCCAGTTTGCTGGTTCAGAATCTACTTGTTGGCTGTGCGCCAAGCTGGCATGCTAGAGGTATCAATTTCTTCCCTTGCAAGCTATCAAACAGTGGTTCCCAACCCTGGGTAACCCAGGTGCTCATGGACTGTAACTCCCAGAAGCTTTCACCACTCGCTGTGCCGGCCAAGGTTTCTGGGAGTCGCAGCCCAAGAACGCCTGGGTGACCCAAGGTTGGGAACCACATCTCTAAAACGTTGAGAGAGAAAGAGGGGAAGGCTGGTTGAACAGTATCTATATATTTGCTACAAGTCTTAGCAAGGAAGGAAAACACCACAACAAACTTTTGTAAAAGACTCCTCGTTTTGTGTTCTTGTTTTGTAATAGCCAGAAGTGGATACATTTAAACCTTGCTAAGAATTTTGCTCCGTCTCAGGCCAGCTTCATCACAGCTACAGAGGCATTAAGGTTCCAAGTTTTAGTAGGTTTATTAAGCATTAGAAATTCAGCCTTTATCCAAGAGAGAGGGAGCAGAATCAGCAGAGATGCTCTGAAGAAACAGAAAAGCCCATATAAATCTTGTAACAGCAATCAAAAAGATGCAGGTGACATCTTCTCCTGTAGAATTCATGCTGTTTGAAAATACAGTGATCCCTCGCAAGACGAAAATAATTCGTTCCGCGAGTCGTGTCGTATTGCGAAAATTTCGTCTTGCGAAGCGCGCGGTTTCCCATAGGAATGCATTGAAATTTAAGGGGGGGGGAAGGGAAAAAAATTTGTCTCGCGAAGCACGGCCATAGGAAAAAAATCATCTTGCGAGTCACCAAAAAAAATCGCAAAACGCTTTCGTCTTGCGAGTTTTTCGTTGCGCGAGGCATTCGTCTTGCGAGGCACCACTGTACTGCCTCGTCTCCTGGACAGAGGAACAGAAGGCAACTCGCAATGCTTACAACACCCATCATCCCCTAGCCAAGAGTTCTGGAAGTCGTAGTCCAGAAATCTAAATTCCCCAAGCTATTCAGGTTGCAAGTGTTCCTCCTCTCCATGCCTGACAGATGGAATTTTCTACACCAAGCACCAGTTACCTTGAGTCTATGGGATGGCCCTGGTGCCACCTAAGAAATCTAATCACAAATATAAACACAGTTTTAAAATAAATAGACAAATGGCTACCAGGTTGTAGGCATATAGATGGTGCTTTAAAAAAGAAGAAGTTAATCTCGTCTATTACAGGTTGACCTGGATTGTCTCTGGTTGCAGAGCCAGAAGCTGGGAGTTCGATTCCCCACTGTGCCTCCCTGACAGAAGCTGGACTCAGTGATCCATAGGATCCCTTCCAGCTCTGCAGTTTTAAGATTTTAATCAGAGCACAAGACATATATCTGTATCAATAGAAAAGTTTGGTTTCTAGGCATCTTTTGCTTGTTGATGCACAGGCTGAATAGCTCAGCGAGTTAGGTTTCTGGCTGCGGAGCCAGAGGTTATGAGTTCAATTCCCCGCTATTCCTACTGGGAGAAGAGCCAGCCTGTGTAGCCTTGGGCAAGCTGCACAGTCCTAAGATGTCCCCAGAAGCAGGGAGTGGTCAACCACTTCTGAGTATTCTCTACCTAGAAAACCTTGAAAAGGGTCACCGTAAGTCAGAATTGACTTGATGGCATGCAATTATTATTATTATGCCCAGAAGCAGAAAACATTTTTTTTTAAAAAAAAATTGAAAATTTGGTGGGGGGCAATGGTTCAGGGTGGCTCGGAGGGCTCTGGAGGAATGAGGTGGCCTCAACATCAGCCAGGGGACCCTGCAGAAGAGGAGTGGGCTGCGTTTGGCTGACCCCTGCTGCCAATCATCAGAAAATTTCCTTCTCTGCTCTGCTCTGAAGTGGATACTGTGGAATCAGAGGCTGTCAAGTTCATCCTGGCTGGAACCCTTTGAAAATCCCAGCCTGCCAGAAAGGAGCATTTGCAACAACTGTGGCTCGACAGATGAGGATCTTTTCCGACGGGCGGGCCATGAATAAGTAAAAAGAGGAGAGCCAGCCGTTTTCAGAGTGCCGCCATGCTCGGCCCCTGGAGGGCAAAGCCCATTTGAACGACTCAGCGCAGCCCCAGCAAGCCGGAGATGCAGATCCACACGCAGAAGATGCTTCGCGCACCAGCATTTTGGGCTCCCAGGGTTACAATAGCAAATTAGGCCGTGCTCCATTTAACGCACACCCTGCGCCCATTTTGTTCACGGTGCTTGCTAGCTAAATGGCGAAAATAGATGCTTCCCGCAGGAAGCCCGGAGCAACCGCCAGAGAGAGGGAGAATCAGCAAAGCACGGACTCTCTTAAGGTAGTGTCCTTCGCTCCAGGGGTTTTGTGTGTGTGTTTCCTATTCACCAACTGCACAGAAACTAAAAATAAATAAATAAAATTGGTTCCAAGCCAGCTGCTATGATCTCATGAAAAATAATACACATTAAAATGAATTTGCATCTCCTTTACAGTGTTTCACTCCAGTTTCTGCAAACTGAGGAAGAGTGAATTGGCTGGATCACTCGGAGAGTTAGTGACCTGGCTGCAGAGCCAGAGGTTTGATTGCTCGCTGCAGCTACTAGGAGAAGAGCCAACCTATGTGGTCTTGGGCAAGCTGCACCATCCCAGGGAACTCCCAAAGAAAACGGGAAACCACTTCTAAGTACTTTCTACAAGAAAACCCTGGAAAGAGTCACCATAACTCAGAAACAACTCAATGGCACTTCATCTATCTATCCATCCATCCATGAGCCTTCACTCATCAGATATTTTTAAAAGTCTTTGGGTTAGTCTGAGTTAAACCACCTAGCTGAAGATCCAGGGGTCGGGAGTTCGATTCCTCCCCCATGTCTCCCAAAGAAGAGCCTGTACGTATATCTTTGAGCAAACTGTACAGTCCCAGAGCACCTTCAGAAGAAGAGAATGGGGAACCACTTCTAAGTATATCAAGAAACCCTGGAAAAGCTCATCATAAGTCAGAACTGATCTGATGACACGTGGTGGGGATGATACTGAACAGCAATACAAGGCCACATTAACAGAACAAGTCCCCAAACCCCGTGAGGCACAAGTCCCAATTTATTCAGCAGTGGTTAGGCCTCATCTTGATCACTGCATCGAATTCTGGACATAGCACTTCAAGAAAGATGCCAACAAATTCGAGTAAGTTCAGAGGAGGGCAACACAGCTGATCCGGGGACTGGAAACCAAGCCTGATGAGGGAAGACTGAAAGTAAAGGGGAAATACTTGAAAGAGAATCATACAGAGGAGGGGCAGGAGCTGTTCTCTAGCATCCCAGAATGCAGGACAAGTAATAATGGGCTCAAGCTACAGAAAGCCAGTTTTCGGCTGAATATCAAGAAAAACGTCTTAACTGTTAGAGCTGTACGACAATGGAACCAATGACCTCGGGAGGCGGTGAGCGCTTCAATGCTGGAGGCATTCAAGGGAAAATTGGACAACCATCTGTCAAACCTACTTTGATTTGAATTCCTGCACTGAGCAGAGGGTTGGACTTGATGGCTTTATTGGCCTCTTTCAACTCAATTATTCTACGATTCTACTTGGGAAAATCAACATTTAGATCATCAGAATGCTCTGTCTTTACTTTGTCGACCAGCCAGATTGTTGACTGCCACTAACTGAAATATCTGGATGGGTGACGAAAGTTTGGCATCTGGTTTTTACGGAAAAATTAATGTCACGGATTTGTGCTAATCACTTAGCATGCAATCAAAATAACTTTCTAGGTGTGAGATCTCCCTTCAGAATCTACTCATGGGAGAGCTCTCTCTTTTTTCCTCTACCATCCACACATGCTGATTTGTGAAACGATCTGTTTTGAATAGGGTTTGATTTCCATACAGGTGTGTTTCTTTTGTTCCCTCCTTTGTAGTTGTTAAGATTGTGGAAATGTAAGACCTGTCTTCCTTTTAATAATAAAATTAATTGAAACACACCCACGCACACTCCTGTAGAACTAGCTACCTTGGAAGTATCCAGCACGGTCATTACTGCAAAAGTGAGAGGAGCTATTACAGCTGGATGAGACTAAGGAGCAGAGGCCCAGACTGCATTCATATTAATAATAGAAGTACTTAGTATTTACATTGCTCAAAGCACTTCACATATATTATTATCGCCATAATCCTGACAATAAGCCTGTAGATAATACTGACCTATCATCCTCATATTGCAGCTAGGAAGGTTGGGGGCTGGGAGGCGGCATCAAGGCCAGGGGACAGCCATTCTCCTAAAGTCACCCAGAGTTCACAGTGGGGCTGAGATTTTAACTGGGGACTCCCAGCTCAGATCTCTTATGTTCTGCTAATGCTCCATGGCTTAGCTTAGGTGTGCAGCCCATTACATTTATGAACAGATTTATCTGGGATGCTTTGTGCTTTCCTCATAATATGTTAGTAGGAATGAAGGAATATGAATTTTAGAACTTCGAATCTGCGCACTCTCTCTCGACCTTAAAAAAAACCCACATTTTCTGCAAGGTTGCCTTACTGCCACCTCAAGGCTCATCCTGAGATGCCTAGCAGCAAACATACCCATCTTTCCCTTCCGTACTCACAAAAGGTGGCTCAGGAGCCAGATGGAAGATATTCGGCTTCAACCTACTCACAGCAGCACGGCTCAGCCATGTTCCTTCCTACACATCATCAAGCCATGATTCTGAATAGTCTTGGCTTACTGTGAGCAAGCTGTGTGCTTTTATAGGCAGCCCACTCTTCATAATTCTACTTGTGCTGAGTGGCTAAACTAAACAGATAACAGAAAGCTAGCCATAACCTCTGAATTCAGTGTCCTAGCTTAATGCACACTTTGGAGCTTGGATCTTCTTTGCCCCATGGGTCCCACCTAGTCCATCAACTCTGACCTCTCCAGGGCTCCAGGCAGGATCTGTTCTTAGCCCTATCTGGAGATCACCGTGGGAGTCTCCCATCCAAGGATTAACCATGCCCAAGCCTGCTTAGCTTCCAAAATCACACTTTGTCAATTGCATTTTAACCATGCTTAGGTTCCAAAATCACACTGTGTCAACTGCATTCAGACCAGTATGGTGGCTTGTTCTTGATTTATAAATTCTGGCCTGTAAAGGCAAGACAGAGTTGGATCCCATGTTTAGACATGACAGGGAGCTTTCCGTTACTGGTTAATTTAGCTACTTGCACTGGTGGGGAAAACCAAGCAAGAACATATGGCAAATTTTGGCTCACCATTCTGTGCAGATATGGCCATGGTAGAATTTGGAGGAGATGTTATTTAGCCACCAGTCTTTGCCAGCTCCGTTATCAGTATGTCTTGGATTCTTTCTCTGGTGATAACTGTATTGTACACGTGCAGGCTGTGTACGATAGCTGGCTGGACAGCTCAGCGGCTTCGGCCTCCAGAAGTTGGGAGTTCGATTCCCCACTGGGCTTCTAGGGAGAAGAGCCAGCCTGTGTGACCTTGGGTGTGCTGCACTGTTCCAGGGCACCTCCCAAAGAAGGAGATGGTAGAACACTTCTAAGTACTCTCTAACTAGAAAACCCTGAAAAGGATCACCATAAGTCAGAATTGGTGGTACATGATTATTATTATGCTTGCAGGAATATCTGACAACGCAGAGAGGTATTTTCAACTGACAAGAGCTAACGTAAGTATGGCATCCAATGATGCAGGCATAGCACCGGTGCTGCCAGCAAACAGAGTCGGATGCCCTCCCTGCAACTCTAGCATTCAGAGTGTGATGAAATTTCACCTGGTTTTGAGGTCTGGCCCACAACAGAGTTCTCACCCTCGTGGGGAACTCTGCTTACATCTTGTACTACAACGTTCCAGGTGGTTCAGGCACACATCTGCATTAACCCAGACAAGCAAAACAAAAAACACCTCTGACCGTCAAGGGGGAAAGCGACAAGGAAAGTTTGTGTTCACCTTGGAGGTGGGGGTGGGATGAGGGAGGAAGAGATGTCGGGAAGGAACATTTCAGCTAATAAACCCTTCACACTTCACAGCTCTGCTGAAACAGGTATGGAAAAAATGTTCATGTACGCGGCTGCTACCCATCCACCAATGTGTGATTTCTTAAAACCTGGCTACAACAGAATCCAGCAGTCAAGGTTCTGCACTCCTACACGTATTCCCCCTTGCCATGTGCGCACACATCATTTGGCTTATTCCGCAGCACATGGGAGGGGGGCATTTTCGCTCCATTTTGCCAGGAGATGGGGCGCGCAGATGCTCCCGTGGACAAAAGCCGCCAACGCAGCAGATTGCTACAGCCCTACGTTATCCAGGCACCCAAGACTTCAGAACAATGGGTTGTATTATAGAGCTTTGGAACAAAGCAGCCGGGGAGGTGGGGGTGGGGAGGTGGGCAGGGAGATGGGCCAATGCCCAGCCACAGCATCAGAAGGATGGAAAGTGGGTGAGGTTCAGGAGGGAAGGTTTGTTGCGGGGGGGGGGGGACCACTCCAGAATGTCCCAGTCCACCAAGAGAAGGAGGAAGCGGAAGTGGTGATGGCAGTACAAGTACTGGCCATGGCAAGAATAAGGAAACAGGTACAAAGTTAAGAGGGTGTGGGGCATTGAACAAAACCTAGTATTCATCATCATCTTAAATTACAGAACTGGGAGGGACCCTATGGATTATCAAGTCCAGCCAGCTTCTGTCAGGGAGGCACAGTGGGGAATTGAACTCCCAACCTTTGGCTCCCCGGCCAGATCTCCAAACCACTGAGCTGTTGGACACCAGACACATTTTAAGACACGTTCTGGATTACTTATCCAAACCTGTTTTTCTGTTTTTTTTTGGCTGAGTGACAGTGGCCAGGATCCAAAGAGCTCGTGTAAAGGCCCTTGGGTTTTTAGAGCAGCTTGCCACCTGGCAAAAAAGCTCAGCACCTCCCTTATACATCCTTGCCCTGGGCGCGCTGGCTGAGGATCATTCCCATTCAAGTCGCCCCAAGGCATGTACCTTGACTAAGTGTTTGGAAGAGGGCACTTCAACAGGGGTAGCTTGCATGACCAGCTCTACCTGCTGAAATTCCTTCTGCTACACAGTGATTAAGGCTCTCTTCCTCTTTTTCATGCAGCCACCCCTGAATTCTGGTTAGCAAACAGCCTCCTACCAAAGGCAGCAACAGGAGAGAAAGTCACTTTTCTAGAATGTTCTGGTGCCAATTGGCGCAAGAAGTAGAAGACAAGTTCATCTAGGAAGAGCATGCCAGCCATTCTGACTTGCCAGCTTCTCTTCTGCCTCCCCGTAGTCTAAACCTTCTATTAGAATCCACAAACTTTTTCTAAAGTTGTGTTTTCCTGCACAGACCCAGAGAGAGAAGGAGGGAGGGATACAGGAAGACCCGTCAATCAGCACCAGAGGTGATTAACTTGGGGTCTGAGAACACCTGTGCCATCAGACACATAAGCTCAGAGGTTAACTCACTGAGGTTCCCACACTCTCTGGCAAACGTTTCTGCCCCTTTTGCTACTCAAGCGTTTTTTGAGTTTAAAGAGTAAAACCCTCTATTGTTCCTTTCTCTCCCCACCAAAAAACCAGCCGGTTTCCTGTTTGACTTGGAAAATGAGCATAGAAGAAAAGAAAAAAGAAACAGAATGATGCAAAGGGGGGGGGGGGGGAGGAAATGTTTGTGTGTGTGTTTAAGAGGAGCGGATCCAGACACATCGGGTGCACATCATTATGTGACTTCTCAATTTTAGGATGGGTGGAGAACGGCACAAAAGAAGCAGATGGGCTAATGCTGACTTATCACTGCTCTGTGTCATCACATATGTTACTGATGTAATCTTTCTGGGGTCACGGAAGCTGCGCCAGGAAGAGAGTTGGATTCTGCACAATGGCTCGCAAGCTCCCTCTGCTCTGCCCTCATTCAGAGGATAGCCATGGCTCAGTCCGACAAAGAATGGATCCTACTGACACAGAATAAGTCTGGGTGACCAGGCCACAAACCTCAGTAAAATCCATTGGGGTGGAATACATATGACATTTCAAAAACGGTGATGTTAAGAAGCCATCTGCACATGTGAATGGGACATTGTAGATACAACAAGCAGGATCACCTCAAATATGTGTTCATGGAGTCTGTGGCCTCTCCAAAAGCTCATTACATTTATCCTGCTTTTCCCCTGGTGTCCATGCGCTCTCGCTCTCTCATCCCACTTGGACGTCTGAACAAGAGGTAGATAAGGTTGAGAAAGAAAGACCAGTCCGAGGTGAGTTTCATTGTTCAAATCTGAATCTCCCAACACTCAAACCATTACCTTACATGGGGTCACAGAAAGTAAACAATAAGCAAGGAATGTTTGCCTAATACTGTGAATATAGCCCATGTATGCCTTTTCCTCTTTGCTTTTTTTAGGGCATTCATGGATGAGAAGAATATAAGCCATTTTTGTTCCCAACACTGATGGAGAAGTTTCTGAGATGACATGAGCATCCAGCCAGGTCAGCTTTCATGTCTTGTCCACATGAACAGCTTGTTCCAGTTTTGGTTAGAACTGCAGAGCTGGAAGGGACCCCCATGGATCATCAAGTCCAGCCCCTGTGAAGGAGGCACAGTGGGGAACTGAACTCCCAACCTCTGGCTTCACAGCCAGATGCCTCAACCACTGAGCTATCTAGCCAATGCATGGAGACAATCACATTTCTCCTCCACTGAGCATCCTACAGATCACAATGATCTCTTCTCATGGCCTGTGGCAGATTTCTCTGGAAATGTGAGCCTGGTTTTTTGATATAAGGAAGAATAGAGACTTCTCTGAAGGAAGAGTTAAAAGAAAGGGGGCAAGAGAAGAATACAGGAGTTAAAAGAAATTAAAAGCAACCATTTCTTCGGGGAAAGGCACAAGTGCCAACCTACACAGTTATTTTCTGAATCTGCTCTACCCCTAATAGTCTTCTATGGCAGTGGTCCCCAACCTTGGGCCTCCAGATGTTCTTGGACTACAACTCCCAGAAGCCTTCACCACCACCTCTGCTGGCCAGGATTTCTGGGAGCTGAAGTCCAAGAACATCTGGAGGCCCAAGGTTGGAGACCCCTGTTCTATGGTACCCAACCTTGGGCTTCCAGATGTTCTTGGACTTCAACTCCCAGAAATCCTGGCCAGCAGAGGTGGTGGTGAAGGCTTCTGGGAGTTGTAGTCCAAGAACATCTGGAGGCCCAAGGTTGGGGACCACTGTTCTACACTATTCTCTTAGCTTCAGTGTCATGTACAAAATATGCCATCCATTTCACACACCCCAAACCAAACCTTCCTCACAGGATCACTGAAAAATAAAGGTGGGATGTTTTCGACACTGAGGGACATGAATATTAAGTCAACCTCAGTCATTTCCAAGTGAAATTAAATCCACTCTGTTCACATCCAGTGTCTCAGGGAGAGTATACGCTAGCCAGCCCACCAGCCTCGGAGGAGAGAAAAACCCAACCAGATGGCCAACATCACTACTGCGTCGCTCAGGCATCTGTTACTGCTTCCACCCCAGATGTGAGGTTAGCCGTGCACAGGTTTCAGCCCCAACCTGGTCTTTTGGCGGTTCCCAGAATGAAATGGAGAAAACCAGGACTATTTCTTCCACATGGAATTAAAGGCCAGGGCAAAAAAGCGGTGGGACGTGTGCATGAGCCAAGAGACAGAACAGGAAAGAAAGAATAGGCGTTCTTCGCCTTATCAGAAATCACTCTGTCATGAACAGCTGGCCTCAAGAATAAATAACCTCTGTTTTCCACTAAACTAGATGGGAAACAGCACAGCTGATTCCACCAAGGAAAGAAAAAGATACAGTTTTGCTTACAGCCCTGCTTTTTAGGGCTGTAGTAGGAAAATGTTGCAAATAAAGAATTTCGCCCTGGTGGCTGCTCAAATCTCCTTAAACCAGATACCCTGCATTAAGATGAAGCCAGATTTCTCGTGATTGAATCCCTTATTCTTTGTCTTCCCCCACCCCAAAACACATCTAGTCTTTCACTCCGGCTCTCCCCTCCCCTCCCAGCCACCATTTTAAACGTTCCCAAAGCTTTTCGGATTAATGAGACAGCCACACAACTGCCTTTTCCTCCTTTCCGACCCCAACCCGCCTCTAAGGGATGCTTGAGGATGACAGGCGGTTCGTGAAGCTCAGGGAGGCGAAAGGGAAGGAAGCTGGCAGAATCAGCAGGCTGCAGAATCAGAATCCATTCTGCAAATGAGTCTTTCTGAATCCTGGACCATTTGCTAAGAAACTCCAAATTATAAAGATCTCTTTTAGAGAGGAAAGCTGTTGTCACACTGTTACATTACTCTTGTCAAACTCTTTTTAACAAGTCATACAGGACCACCTGCATATGGCCATTTTCCTTTTGATAAAGATCATCATCATCTGCCGCCAAGACATTTATGACTTATGGCAACTCTTTTCAGGGTTTTCCAGGTAAGAGAATACGGAGGTTGAACTTTCCTTCTTCTGGGGGTGCCCTGGGACTGTGCAGCTGGCCCAAGGCCACCCAGGCTGGTTCTACCCACAGAAGGCACAAGGAAGAATCAAAATCATACATTACCACAATAACAGGGCAGTCGTCACACAGGGAAGTTGTCACAAATACAGTCTTACGCTGGCATGTGTGTTACACATGTAAAATGAAGGATGCCTGGACCATGCCATATTCATGTTGTTCCAGCCAAAGGAATCATGGTACTAATAATATATAATATTATATAGTGCTGGAGAACATAGATCATAAGTACCTATATTATTTTTTTTACAATCTTGCACGAAAAGTGCTACCGTCCAGATATGATTGGACTACAACCCCCAGCATTCTGCAAAACATGGGTTAGCTAGACCAGGCTGAGGGGAGCTGTACCTGACAGGACCTCAAGAGCTGTGTGTTACCTAGGCCTTTTGTTTGGGGGAAACAGGAAGAAAAGGTGTTTTCGGACTTAGGGAGAATCCTCTTCCATGATCCACACACTGCACATGAAGGAAGGGGACTGAGGACCGTTTGCCAGTATAATGGGGAAGCCAGTACAAAGGGGTTCAGAGTACCAGGTATGAGTCAGGTGTCCAAGGTCCAAGTCTAACACACAGACTGAGTGACCTTTGCCCAACCACACAGACAGTCATCCAGATCACATTCGCTTGTGTAAAACGGTCAGCCAGAATTCTGGAGACACCAGACACAGCCATTCCAGAAGCAGGATTGCTCTTCCTTGGGCCCTTCCATCAACAGAAGCAGTTTCAGGAGCTCACGAGCAAGCCCAGACTTAGGCATCGTGCCTGAATCCAACTCGTGAGTTACCATTCTCCAACCCGCCATGAATCACAGGCGAAGTTCAGACTCTGGCTTCAAACTTTGGTTTAGAGATGGGCACCACTGATTGGCGCTTCCCAACCCCACCTCCTCTGGCAGGTGCCCACTCAGAAGCAGCGCTCAAAGGAGGTGGGATAGGGAAGCCGGGGCGCTCCCTCTGAGTAGGTGTCCACCGGAGGAGGCGGGACTGGGAAGCGCCAAACACCTATTCAGCTGGAAAGCAAACAGGCACAAACCCTGTCTCTACTGGGAAACCCATCTTTGCTTGGGAAAGTGACTTTTTTCAACTTCCAAAAACTAGTGATGCTGGCCAGGGCGTTCTGGAATTATAGTCCCAAACAGGACCTCTTTTCCCAAACACAGCAAAGACCCAAATGTCCCAGCTGAGACTCGGGGGTTTCTTTCTCCACCTTTCATCTGAGTTCCTAGGTGACTAAAGTTGCTTCTTGTTTTAATACGGTAATAATTCATAATTTTTCTAGCTTTCAAGCCTGCTTGTTTTGACACTGTGAGCCACCATGGTTCCTCTGGAGGAGAAAGGCAGGGCAGGGAGGGAGGGAGGGATGGGGGATGGATGGATGGATGGATGGATGGATGGATGGATGGATGGATGGATGGATGGATGGATGGATGGATGGATGGATGGATGGATGGGACGGAGGGAGAGATGGAGGGATGGACGGAGGGATGGACGGACAGACAGTAGAGAAGGAAGCAGTACAATCGATTTCACACACCCTGCTAAGCTTTTCAAACACTCTGGTTCACTGTTTCGTGTGATCACAGCCACCCTCGCCACCAAACCTGCCTCACACCGGGGGGGGGGGGGAGACAGGGAAGTAAAACTGCAAAAAGAGGGCTCTGACAACACAGGGTGTCAGTGTGGGGTAATGCGTTATTTGTGATTTTAAAAACGACATTTGGCTCTGGCATTTGAGGCGCTTTCAATTTAAAACACATCAAAGTAAAATATCAACCAAAGAGTTTCAGCTTAGTCACAGTCCGCTGTTGACTGGCTGGCGGGCTGCCTTGGGTTCCTCTCATCCATCCACACCCTCCTGTCCAGCCAAGCAAGTTAAGCAGAAAGGAAGGAAGCTTGAAAGAGAAAAGAACGAAAGAACAGCTGCCAGGAGGTCACACGCATCATGCGCAACTGCCTGACAACAGGGCTCCAATTCCCAGAACCGCCACAGAAGAGCACTGTGCATTCAACCGGGTCTCACTGAGATATGGGGGCACCCTTGCTTTGATTTTCCATATCCCGCCCTGTCCCAAAAGGCCTGCCAAGGAAGCCTCTTGGTGTCTCGGTTTCCACAAGCTGAGGGACTCATTTCCACACTTTTCGTGGGCTGACTCACTCGCTGGAAACTTATGTGCATGGGTGCTATCTTCCCTCAAAACTCAGCAGCCTGGCATGCCAACGTTGCAAAGCGGCTGATACACTCCGACCTTCAAAACGGCCACATATGAACAACAATGTCAAGCAGCTTTTGGAAATCTCCCTCATCTCAGGGCTTGGTCCATCACAACGTTTAGGATCCTTTCCACACTATTCTCCGGGCAAATTCCACCCACCTTTTTTGTTTAACATATTTGCCTTTGACGGTAACTTTGTGTTGCATGTTTGTTTTAATCTGTTTTATACCTTTCCTAAAATTTCAGTTGGGAAAGTGTGAGGGCAAGAGGAGAAGGGGACGACAGAGGACGAGATGGTTGGACAGTGTCATCGAAGCGACCAACATGAATTTGACCCAACTCCGGGAGGCAGTGGAAGACAGGAGGGCCTGGCGTGCTCTGGTCCATGGGGTCACGAAGAGTCGGACACGACTTAACGACTAAACAACAAGAACAAATTTGCAGTAAAGACCAGTTTGTAGTTTTTATAAATACATGGTTTTCCACAATAAGTTATTATAAATTGATAGATACAGCCCTTGCCAATACACTGTCTCTCATGATAAAGATTATAAAACGGAAGCAAAAGATCTTGAGGTTTCTAGTTTCACATCAAATCATAGAACCAGGGTTGGCAACTGTGGCCTTCTTGCTCTTTCTGGCCTATATCTCCCATCAGCTTTAGCCAGCCTAGGTGAAGAGCTGCAGTCCCCAGAAGGCTGGATGGTGACAGTAGCACCTCTTTGCCGGAATTTCTGCTGTGCACAGAACATTCACCCAGCTATGCAACTATCTGCCAGAATGGATGAACAATCTGTAAATCTAGGGCTGTTTAAGGGGGAGCCTATAGGGTAGGGGCTCTGTCAACCCAGACAGAGTCTCTCAACTTGTTATTTGAGAACGTTTCTTGTGATACCTCTGTTTCGTGGCCTTCTTTGGGAAAAACAATAAAAGTAGAAATAACCTGTGCTTGTTATTAGGTTGAATACTGCCCCTATGACGATGACAATAGTCGAATTTCAGCAGCTGTATTCAGTCACAGGATTTTACTGCCCACCGTCTGATTGTGTCACCACAGAAATATCATTCTGTTTACCCTACAATCTTTGGTTAAGTTACATCACCACTGTGAGTAAACTGGGTGATAAATTCCAAATTGTTGGCTGAGGAGGAGTTTGAAACCACACCCGCCCGCCCCTACCGCACAAGCCGTTTGCAGACTGCATCTCTAGCCATCAAAAGAAGCTAATCTGGCCCCAGCAACGACCATGAGGCTTTGGGACTTTAATAAATGTATGTAATTTTCTGAACTACCCACAAGAACTTGGTGCACAGCCTGAAGAAGAAGAATTATCATCGAAAGCTAGCTGTCTGTTGTTTTAAAATAACCATGTGGCCTTCAAAACAATACCGATTCAGGAGCAAGTGGTGCCTTTATTAGACCACTATATATATATATTAGACCTTTATTAGACCACTATAATAATATATATATTATTAGACCTATATATATATATATATATATATATATATATATATTCCTTTATATATATAAAGGAGAAATTGGTAGCTATAACATTTCAATCTTGAGTGAAGCCACTGTTCGCACGCAAATTCTACCCTGTTTAAACCTCTGCTTTTGACCCAAGAACCAGTATGGACCAGTAGGCCACAGAGCTCTAACGTGTGTTTGATGACCGCCAAGTTGGATTCGGAGGAAGTCCGGCAGATGAGACAGACTACCGCCTCACCCTAGAGTGGTAGCTCTTGTGTGCCCTTACTCTAAGGATAGTTTTAAAAATAGACAATAATTATGTTCCTCTCCATTCCAATATAAAGCCAGAACAAAAAGCTCCGGGCAGGTTTTTGCCAGGCGATTCAGCTCTGAAAGAAAGATTTCGCGAAGGAAACCGACAAGCCACAGTGTGGGTTTTGTAAAAATAGTCACAGAGTCACCAAGCTTTTGCTCTCTGCCCAGCTGGCAGCTTCTACATTCTGAAGGGTCTTTCGTTGTGCTTTATTTTAAGAAGCCCATCCTCCCCTACCACAATTATTCCAGGGAGCCAAACGCACAGGCTTCTGCCCCAATAGGAAGCGACCTTCCCATCCGTAGCCCTGCGCCACAGTCAGGATAATTCAGAGAGCGTGAATGAAGCTCCCCTTAATTTAATAAGAAAACCGATCGGGCGTGAGGCGGGAGCATTAAAAATGCAGCTTCCACATAGAAGGGTATTATTATTATTATTATTATTATTATTATTATTATTATTATTATTATTATTATTATTATTATTATTATTATCATCATCATCATCATCATCATCATCATCATCATCACTCAAGAAAGTAAAAGGAGAGTAGATGTAGGAACAAGCGAACCTTAAGGATATGGGTATAACAAAATACACTTTATAGGAGAGGATATCCGTATTTTTGAAGCTCAGCTGTTTTAATACAGATCAGAGAGGAGTCAGTGCACATCAGAATTCTGTGGAGTATGTGCAACATGGATCACAAACCACAACGTTCAAAACCAACAACAACTTCCAAGTTTCTAGTTCTCATGACCGTGAAGATACATTCTTAGGCAAAAGCCTGTTGCCGGCAAGACAGGCTTCAGAAACATTTCACTGCTTCTCAATGGATATGTGATGGCTTATCCACAGAGACTGTAATTCCCTCTCACAACCTTTCGTGGCCCCTGAATTCTTCTCGCTGCCAAACTTTAAAACAAAACAAGCCCCAATATTACTCCAATAGGATAGCTGAAGGTGTATATCTACTGGACACCTTATCACCTTAGAAGCGTACAAGGTTTCCAAAATAATCCCACCCCAGCAATACTAAAATCAGACCATAAAGTGGTCTTGTAAAAATGAAGACAGCTCCAAAGCATGACACCAGAGACTCCTAGTATGGCAGTTTGGGACTACCATTCCCAACCACCATGGCCCACTGGGGGACTCTGGCAACTGTGATCCTTTTCAAGCTGTGGGAAGTGGTCCTACTGCCATGGCTTTCTAAGCATCTGCTGCCCATAGAAACCGATGCATGCTCAGAAGGCAGGATTCTACACCTATTTTGTGTTTGCACAGAACTGCAATTCGCCATCACACACGGTAGAAAGTGTGCCATGTGTTTGACCAAACATAGCCTGTTCATCCACATTTACAAAGCTTTCCTAGGCATTTCCCCCCCCCCCCCCGAAAAACCAAGGTTCTGCCCTCTCGCCCAGCTCTGCGCAAAGCATTACTCATCAGACCGCCCTAATTCTCTTATTCAAAAGATTTAATCAAAGCATTTAATGATTTTGAGACCCAACCAGCTTGTGCTGTAGGGTTCAGTCAACCAATTGGTCAGATCAAATGAGACAGGTTTAATAAGCCAGGCTGAGGAATATAGGGCAACAGGCTACTTTATTTATTTATTTATTTATTTGTTTGTTTGTTTGTTTGTTTGTTTGTTTGTTTGTCTGTCTGTCTGTCTGTCTGTCTCTCTCTCTCTCTCTCTCTCTCTCTCTCCATCCTGCCATTACCCTGGGCCATGAAATAAACGTCGAGAACACAACCACATAACACCCAACACCCAACCCACAGATATAAAAATACAAAATATAAGAACTACACGGCTTAACACTCAAGATGTTCCCGCAATGGGCAGAAGAGAACTACAAAACATAACCAAAACAAAGAAACACCACAACTAAGTAACAAACGGTGATAAAGGGAAAATGTCTTGAAACGCCTCCCTGAAAAGCAACGTTTTAATGCGCTTTCTGAATATTGAGAGGGAAAGGGCCTGACACACCTCCACAGACAGAGAATTCCACACAGAAGGGGGCCAACACAGAGAAGGCCCGGCTCCTAGTCTAGGACATCTTGGCCACCCTTGGAGTGGTCACCCGAAGCATCAAAGTCTGAGAGGTGCAAGTGGCACAGGGAGTAGATATATTTGGAAGAGATAAGTGGCTCCTCCAGTTCAGTTCTTCTATGCCCACTTTCTCCAATCTGAGGTCCATCAGGTGTTTGGACTTCAGCTCCAAACAGCTCCATCCAGCACACTCAATGGCAAAGGGTTGTGGGAATTGCACTCCAAAACATCTGGAAGATACCGGGTTGCCAAAGGGTTGCCTACAGCATTCCACGGCTCCAGACAAGCGTCCTTCTCTGCCTTGTCCTGTCCAAAGCACCCCTGAAACACACCTGTACTTTACCACTGATCTACAGCCCAACTTTCAGAGCACACCACTTTCCCCTTTTTACGGTCATTTCAGTGGGGATGCTATTCTGGAAAGGGAATTCAAGCTAGGTGTGCTGCTCATATACTGCCCCCCCAGAACACTTAAAGCACTCTCCGGGTGGTTTACAATTTAGTTATGCAGGCTACACATTGCCCCACAGCGAGCTGTGTACTCAATTTACCAACTTCAGAAGGATGCAAGGCTGAGCCAACCTCAAGCTGGCTACCTGAGCCCATGAGGAACAAACTCAAGTTGTGAGCAGAGTCTTGATGGGAGTACTGCAGTTTGACGACTATGCCATAAGGCTCGTGCTAAGAAAAAAATTAAAGAAGACCTCTTTTTTACAACCATGAAAAGTAGACTATATCTTGAGCTTTCTTCAATATATCAAGGAAAAACATTGCTGATGAATTTTGGGGTAGTGTGTAAACACACTGAAATCAAACGCATTTGGTGAATTCATTGACAAACAAGCAAAACAAAGGAGCAATAAATAATTCTCTCATGGGTCAACAGTCCCAATAGAGACATGATACTGCTCCACCACCCCTTAACTATATGTATTCTTCTGCATCTTTGCAACTCGTGAGTATGGGTTTACACTCCTAGGCAGCACGGAGATATCCAAGAATAGAAGCTAAAGATGGCACATCAGGCTGATCATTTCTGCCTGGGCTCTCTCCTTCCTTGAAGAGCCCGCCCTTTCTGAGTTGACCGGAGGAGACAGGAGTCATGGCAGCGAAGTGAACAAGCCACTTCCAGCTGGACTCTGCAGTGCCACTGCCAAGACGGCAGTCAACCGCTGCCTTAGCGCTGCCCCGTCGGGTCTCTGCTCCAAGCCAGCATGTGCCAGCTGCCACGGGAGCACTGCGCAGAGCGGCAAGCGAGTACAGCAGCCCGCTGGAGTTGTAAGTACTGGGTGACCGGACAGCTAGCAGCCTGCTTAATATCCAGGGGCAGCCGATGAACATTTTTTTAAAAAAAGCTTTTTAAAAAAATCTACAAGTGCAACAACACACGCTTTACTTGAAAGATCTCAAGCATGCCCAGAAACAAACAAAGACAACCACTGGATGCAGCTATGTTAGGAACTCAAATCTTGTTTTCACACAAGCTACAATGGCATCTTCCACGAATGTAGATTATTTGAGCCAAACGTCAGTATGAAGATGTCAAATCCAGCTGTCATTGACTATTCAGTTTTGCTGTCCTTCATTTCCCCAGATCTTTTATTTTTCCAGTCAACCTCTTGCTAGTCTCTAGTTCCTGTTAGCTCCTTCCTCTTGCTAACTCCCATCATGGCCACCTACAAATGTCAGGATGAGATGCTTTACCATTCTGGGTTCTTGTGAAAGAGCAGATCCTGCTTGTCCAGCAGGAGCGGCAGAAGAAAGCATGGATTGTCTGCCTTATAGACACAATTAGGCATTGTGACACTGTGAACAGGAAGATAAAGGAGAAGAAAAGAGACAGAGTGAGCCGTCCCCTCATATGTCTGTAGAGGAGGAAAAGGATAGAGAAGCCAGAAAGGAAGAGGTAGTGAAAGTTATAGAAAGGATGAAAGAGTTAAAGGCGGGAAAGGAGGGGGAGGAGTCAGAAAGAAGGAAGAGGAAGGAGATAGATGTTTTCTTAACATCGGAGGAGGGAGAAAAATCAGGAGAGACGAAAAAGGTGGTAGTGTGGGAAGAAGAATGGTTGGAGGTAGAAGGAGAAACCAGAGTGTTCAAAATTCCACAGAAAGAAGTAGGTTATGAAAGTCGGGAACGTAAAGAAGCGGAGATAAAAAGGGAAGAAGGGAAACCAATTATAGAAGGACTAGGACCAGAGGAATGGACGGTCTTAGTGTACCCTCGAGGACGGGGTCCTTGGAAGAAGGTGATCCGACCAGGACCGGTTCAACCGAACGAGAAGCCACCCAAAGGAGACTGGTCTCATCATCCCTACTGCAGTGAGGAGTGGATGCTTGAGGAGGCCAATGGACCAGGAGCGGTTCGGACAATCTTTCCGTTAAAGAAAAACAATTATGAAGAGACATTACCCTTGTTGTGGGCAGATTTTCCTGTTAGTGTTGAACCTGTTGACCCCACTGAAGTAGTAGTAGAAAAACCGACAAGTTTTGTTAATAAAGAGTTGTTTAAAGAATCCTCTCTCTTGTCGTTTCCTGCCAAAAACAAGGAACTGTCAGACACCGACAAAGAACCCGATCACAGACACCTCCTCAACATCCCTCTTTAGCTGTACCAAGATCTAGGTTTCTTGCTCCCCTGTTCACCAGCCCTTAGTCTTCACGTTTGTCCAGCAGAGGCCAAAATTCAGCCTTCCAGATGGTTTTGGGACTGCATCTCCCATCATTCATCACCACAGGCTACACTGGCTAGGGCTAATGAGACCTGTAGCTCAAGTACATTTCAGTGGTCATACTCTGCCCATTTCAATTTATTCTCTGCCCTTTTCTTCTCCTGCCAACACTATGCATTGACTGTATTACGCCCATCTCATTGCATTTTTGTGAGGTTTTCCTGTATCCAAACTGTGCTCTTTTGAGTTTATTGATATTTGCTCTCTTTTCCTAGGTTGCCATACACCTAATTTTTTAACTGTGCCTTTTTACTTCCTATTTCCCAACGTTCCGTTTAATAAAATTGTAACAAGAGAGAACGGGTACAATAAAATAAAATAAAAAAAATCAGTTCACGTTATGATGAAGATACACCCATTTTCCAATTATGAGAAGTTTTACTGTTGTTCTCAAGGGGTTCCAAATACAAAGGGAAACTTCCATAAACTTCAAAAAAATAGCTTTCTTCTATTCTCCGTCGCTCTTATTTGTGCCCAATGGCAGGGTCAGAAAAAGGAGCTGGGTGTGAAGCCACATGTCAAATGAATAATAATTCTGCTATCTCTGAAAACCGGGTCCTAATCTTAGAAGACATGGAGGGGGTGGAAGAGAGGTCTGCTAACGCTTAATCTTCCTTGGCGTAGTAGTCTAAAAAGCACCCAAGATGGGCGTTGAAGGTGAAAAGGTTGCCCGCAGGCCTGTCTGTGATGGACAAGAAAGAGACAAGAAATCCTATCAGGGACACAGAACAGACTTAGCTTTCCACATAGTTTGGGGCCGGCTGGTCAAGACTTGTTGTATTCATTGGCCGACCTGGACTGTGATACAGGACCCCCGTGCTTCCAAAATGGGACAGGGAGAAATCCCAACATTAGATTAAGAAAGCAGGAGAAAAACAGACGCGATGTTTGCAGAGGCCAAATTATCACCTGTCTATTGGTCAAAGTCGAAAAAGGATAGGTAGGTTAACATTACCCTGACCTTTCTCAGGAACCTCCCGTGTTAGAAGGCCACGACCCTGGACTCCGATTTACCCTCATCCCAAGCCAAATAAGACCCAGCAGTTCCCACATCCAAAGTGTTTCTCTTCCTATGAAACCAAACTGCTAGCTCAAGATAAAGCAAAATACAACAGCTCCTTTTCCAGTTCTAACACATGCCTGTCCATCCAAAATACACCCCAAAAATAAGAGGCAGTTTTCCTTGGCTCACAGAAAGAAATATGGAGCCCCTAACATGTCAGATGGTAGCAGGAGATCCACATTCCTCCAAACATAAGCCCTCTCCCACAGAACCTGAGATTCATCTGACATTGGCTAACACTGGAAGCTTCTTAGGGGACAGACAGAATTTTAGAAATTTGGAGGTACAACGTCCCAAATCCTCCAGGCGGCATGGCCACAGCATGGATCTGGTGGTGGCAAGCCAACAAAGTGATTTTTTTCAACCTCTGAGCATAGGCCCCTCTTTCCCCAACCTCTTCCTTTTCACACTCTATACTGATTCCAAATTGCACCTCTTCTAACTTTTGACTATGGCTTAAGACCTTTTTTCAGCTGCAAATCCCCTTCTCAGAGAAGGCCTTGTAGACCACAAATCTAGCCAGTTCATACATGTAAATGTCACAGACACACACGTCCGTGAGACCAGGAGTAGAACAAGGGTCCAGCAAACTTGCCACCTTATGCTTAAAGGGTCATTCCATCCGAGCCACCATATAGTTAGTTAGTTAGTTAGTTAGTTAGTTAGTTAGTTAGTTAGTTAGTTCTACTCCACCTTTCTCCTTAAGAAGGATCCAAGACAGTTTGCATCATTAAAAGACAACATCAGTTAAAGCTAAAAACAGTAAGAACACAAATACTTCAAAAAGGTTAAGCCGCTAACATGTTTTGGAGAACAGGAACGTGGAAATGAGCGCGCTGGGACAGCAAAGGCGGATGTGGGCATCAAGAGATGATCAATACAGCTCAGCCGTAGACTGAGCACCCCTTAAGGGGATGGTTTTTTACATATCTTACTAAACATGCAAATTATCTGGGAGAATTAAATAGGTCACCGTATCGTCATCAGTACTGTGAGAGGCTCAAAGGAAACCGGAGCGTACGCATCCATGTACATGTGTACAAATAGAGAGTGTAGAAACACCATGTTGTGGGGGAGGAGAGGAGAGGCCGAAGGGGGACAGGCAGAGTTAAAGTGCGGTTTGATGTTCAAGAGCAGACAAACAAAGCTGTTAAATGGAGCGAACTCTCATGGGGGGGTTGGGGGGGTGCTATTTCATGAGCAGGGAGAAAAGAGACAGAAACGGGAATAGTTCCCCAGCTGCAAAGTCCTAGAGTCAAGCTGGAGAAGGAAGGAAAGATGCTAAGCCAAGAAACAGATGCAAGAGTAGATCCAAAGCGACAAAGGAGGTAAAAGGAAGGTGTAACGCAAGAGGATAGAGGTGTCTTTGACAGGATTGGGACAGGCAGCATTAATTTCTTGCACAGAGCTGCGCTCATGCCTTTTTTTAATGAATGCTTCCTCTTCCCCTCATTCCCCAGAAGGAACCGGGTCAGAGAAAAAGTTGGGGCCTGAAGGCAGGACCTTAAGAAAGCCAAACAAAAATTGGACACAAAAGCAACCCCAGCTCCTGGTCCAATCCCGTTTTCTTAACGACAACCTCAGTTTCCTACAAAAAAAACACCCGGCCTGTCTTTACAACCAAGTCTCAAAACCGCCTTAACTTACAAGAATTAAAAAATGCAGGGACAGGTGATACTTTTATGGGACCATTAAGAAAACAAAAGAAAAACAAAAGATAACACAAGCTTTCAATAATCATTCATCTTCCTCAGGCTCTGCACCAAGTGGATAGCTCCAAAATGGTATGTTTCTATTAATATGTTTATACTAAAGTCCCAAAAAGTTTGAGGACAATACAGCCTTGCCCTGGTTTTTAATGAACTTTGGAAGAATTCAAAGGGTGCCCTCAAAAAGGAGCACCTATAGCAAAATTCAGCAGAGTCTCCACCACTCAAAAGGAGGACTCCTGGCTCAAGGGATCGGACCGGCCACCTTTGCTCTCTCGTCCAGGACAATTAAAGTTATAAGATGCGCAAGATGAAGTTTCTTGCGTTCTTCCCTAACTTTTCATTTTTATTCCCAATCCATCCTCAAATTTCTTACCAAGCATGCTTGATCCTCACAGAACTCTTCTTTTAGAGGGACCTATTCCTCATTTTTTTTCCTAATCTTTTTTAAGGAAAACGTTCTATACACACTGAGATCCTCTGAGCGCAGTGTTACTTTCTCGTTAACCAATCGTGTTATGGGAGTGAGCTGAGGAAGTGTAACTCTTAGAATACTGAACTGCAACTTGGTTTTAGCTCTCGTTGAACCATGAAACTTGCTGAGGCAGTCATACCCTCTTCCCCCGAACAACACCACAGGGCTGTTGTGAATGAGCAGAGAAAACTTGCGTCTATGACCTTGAACTCACTGCAGGAAAGATTGCATAGAGGCATGATAATCAGAAGAGGAACAGGGAGGATTCTGCATTAATACAACAGAAGTCCCCAAACACAAGAGAAGTTTTGTTGTTAGAAAGAAATGTGCCAAAGAGGAAGCTGGACTTAGTATCATTTTGTAGTCTATGAATTCTTGAGGGAAGTCTTTTTAAAAGAGGCATGATCCTACGTCTGCAGGAAGAAGGGTGCTCAATGAGACCCTAAGCTCCAATGGGAACCCAACAAACAGGTCAGGATTACAACAGCACCTTCTTCCTTTGGTCCTTCTTCTAGCACTGATGGTTGGGAAGGAGACCTAGAACCTGCCGTACCCATGAAAGAACACTGAAGTTCTAAGTTTGACACACACCCCCCTGTATCCTTAAAACTGCAGACGTGATGCTCGCTTGGTCCCATCTTTTTAAAAAAGATCAGGCATCAAGATTCTGCACTTTGGCATACAATATTAAATTACAGAGATTATTCACCTTTGCATATATTTAGTATATTCTGCAAAATCTGTTCCGCTCCATTAATGAAAGACTGAGACCGCAAGCAGAAAAGCAGGGCTCTGAAGTTGAGACCAACCATTGGCATTTGAGACTGAGTGAGATACCCGGCTGCCACGCTTCCGAGCTTATCTTCTTTCACCTTAAGGGCTAGAAACGGAGTCTTCGCAGATGCCAAGTTCTTTCTCCATTACAATCTTTGCACACCCATGCTGCCATCATGAGACACAAAACAGCACCTGACTGATGAACTGCTTGACCTCTGCCGATTCCTGAAAAAAGCAGATGTTGGGAAAGGCAGGGGTGCAAGGTGCTTCGACATCCTTGTACAGACATCAGATTATAACTAGTTAGATTTAACACGTGGACGTGAAGCTCCCGGTTTGTGCATTGTCAGGAGAAGCCAACGGATGCCTCTAAAGCAGGAAGGGCTGTATTTAAGAACACAACAGTACATACCAATGACTAGGAATTTAGTGCAAGCAATGACATTGATTACTAGTAGCTGCAGAAAAAGGAATGGCTATTCTCCACCAAGACTAGAGCATGGGAACACAGCAGGAAGTCATTGATCTGTCCCTCTTTGCCAGACCCCATGGTAGAAGCGTTTGTAAAGAAAACTTAGGTTCTTTTTAAGGAAAAAGGTGAGATAAAAATATTTTAAATAAATAACTAAATAGCCTGCCAAGAAACTAGGAGCCTGTGTTTCCATGCTTAGCAGGTCCGTGCCTCCCTCTCTCTCTCTCTCTCTCTCTTTCCCCCTCCCTCCCTCCCTCCCTCCCTCCCTTCCTTCCAGTAACTTTGCTCTAGGATTAGGGCCAGGAGATATTTTGCAGAATCCACTAGTCCTGGATTTTTAGCTCTACATACACACCTACTTTGCATCATCCTCTCCATCTCCTCCTGTACCTATTCTTTACAAGCAGGGGTGAGCAAAGCACGGTCCTAGGACGGCATGTCAAGACTCTGCTCACAACCTGAGTTTGATTCCAACGGGCTCAGGTACTGCCTCAAGGTTGACGCAATATTCCATCCATATGAGGTCAGTAAATTGAGTACCCAGCTTGCTGGGAGAGAGGGCAAGGTGTAGCCTGCATCATTAAACTGTAAACTACCCAGAGAGAGCTTTAAGCACTGTGGGGTGGTATATAAACAGCAGACTTTTAGCTCAGCATTTCTTAGCCAGGCACCCCCACCTCCCAGGATGTACTGGACTATGGAACTTCCCCGTCATCCCCAGGAAAGCTGGGGAACCTCCCCCTGTGACACATGGAGGCTCCTGATGGCATGCCAGGAAGGACCCTGCACAATGCCCTCTCTATTCATCTTCCCCCTCCATATTGCCATCAGCCCTGTTTCCTTGTGCCCCAGTTTTCACCAGCTAGCTTCCTATGAGAGTCTGCAAGAGGAATGAAGACTAGCTCACCGCAGGGACAGGAGGGGAAGTGTGCGAAGAGCAGGAAGGGAGCTCAGCTCATCCACGTCCACAGAGATTATTCTTCTCCTAGTCCCACTGGGCCCAAGGCAACACCCAGGCCGAGGGAGACTCTGACAAGCAGAGACAGTGCTTCACAGCTCATCTTCTCAGCTCCCGATCAAGCAGCCAGCTCTTTTGTCTTTTGTTTCCTCTCGGCTCCCCCTTCTGCTCCGCGCTGAAGCAGAAGCCTCAAATAAGTTGTGGGACAAGCACAACTAAGGCTTAAGAGATCGAAATAGCAGCATTTCCACCTCCCTCACATGAAAAACCTTAGACATAAGCACTTCTCTCCGCATAAAACACAAAGCTGGGGCCGGATTACTCCTTCAGCTAAGTACTCCACAAGCACAGGGGTCAAGCTAAATTTGAGTTTCCAGTGTAGACATTTTCTTGCTTGTGTTGTTGTTATTATTATTTCTACTTAGAGACGAGTCGCTGTTTATTCAAGAGAACTGGAGAAAGAAGTCCATTTGTAACCACACTTTGGCCATTCCATCAAAATATCAAAGCATAATTGCAGTCCCATCAACATCAAAGAGGAAATGAATCCTGTAGTTGCTCAGTTCAAAACATGGCCCTTGTTAAATAAATTTCACGTTGAGGTTGACTGGAATGAAAACTCTTTGAGAGCTTTTTTTGAGAGAACTGGGAAGCTCTGAAAAGCCTACAAGCTTTCAGGAGCAAAAAAAGAGAAACATGTTTGCTGTTTTTTTTTTTTTTTTAAACTGGGAGATGCTGCAAAAATGGTATTAAAGGCACCTGAGCTACCCCAGCCCACATATTCCTGTCCCCTACAAAAATGTCTTTCATATTTTAAAAAGGATGTTCTCTGCTTTTGCATAAAAATGTCTATAAATCTGTGATCCCCAAACATTATATAGTTGGGATTGTTCAGACCCCATTGACGCCTCTCTTTCCTTCAGACACTTTGAGCTTTTTCTCCATGCAAACCTGCTTACTGTGTAAAAGTGTGTCATGTCCCCTAAACGGTAACTATTTCCTAAATGGAGGGCCAGACATACCTGGAAGGTTTTGCAAATTCTTTCCTCCCCACACCCTTCATTTCTACTGGAGTCTGGCTTCTGAAGCCGCAGGAGAACTGCAGACGCCTCATCACCCGACAATCCTCTCCCCCTTGTTGCAAACTACAAGGCCCCTGTTCCTTGTCAGACCCAATTACTGGAGTCTCCTCTGCCTGGGCTAAGTTTGTATTTCACAGCCCACCAGAAAGAATGTGGGGAGGGGGGAGGAGAGGGAGGGGAGGGACAGAAAACTGCTGGCCTGGGAATGTTATCTGCCTAGGAGACAAAGGGATGGCGAGGTGGGATTAAGCTTGGTTTATGGAAAAGCAAATAAGCGATGAAAGGCGAGCATGGAGAGGAGGGGTGGGGGAGCTCCCCACCCCCCCAAGCAGGAACAGCACATGTTTCATTAAAGACTGTTTGAACAGAGAGCTGGAAATGCCTCTGAGCCTTTTTCGACTGGAGAAGAGCAAAGGACACACATATACGCACACGGCAAACCGCTACGGCCACTCCAGATGTCATTTGTACCCGTGCACCAAGCAAAAAAATGGACAGGATCTAGAGTTGCCCTCCAACATCTCCATGCTAGATGGGGTGAAGGAGAAGCACCCCAGCCATCTCTGGCCCCGGCGAATTCAACCCGGCCAGCCCAGAACATAGTAGGATAAGTTCTCTCTCAGCTATCTTTGTTTTCGGAGAAGGGAAAAGGTACCTTCCATCATCAATAATCATAATAAACAGGCCATCAAGTCCATTCTGACTTATGGTGACCTTTTGCAGGGTTTTCTAGGTAGAGAGGATTCAGAAGTAGTTTCCCATTGCCTCCTGCTGGGGGCATCCTGGGAATGAACGGCTTGCCCAAGGCTACACAGGCTGGCTCTACTCCCAGGAGGCACCGTGGGGAATCGCACGCCCAACTTCTGGTTCTGCAGCCATAGACCTAAACCACCCTAGATCACATGGACTGAGAAAACACCATAAACCCAAACTGGGTTGGTATGATTTCAAATGGTAATGAGGGAAGGAAGAAATCAGTCCCTCACCTTCCACATGAAAAATTAGATGACAGAATAATACCAGCCTGGTTTATAGTCTTAGAACTGCAGAGCTGGAAGGGACCCTATGGATCACGGAGTCCAGCCCTTGTCAAGCAGGCCCAGTGGGGAAATCGAACTCCCAACCTCTGGCTCCACAGCCAGATGCCTAAACCACTGAGCTGTCCAGCAGTTTCTTCCCATTCATTTATGGCATATTGCTTTCTCGAACTAGAATTGACACCCCACCCCACCCCAGCCAACATTTCCAGTTTTAAAGTACTACAATCGGTTTCATAACCTTATCAGCTACTTCTGTGATTTAAAGAAGAAATTCAGCTGCAAGCTGAAGTCCAGTTCTCTGTAAGCCAGGTAGCTTTTCACACAGCATGGTGGCATAGGAACTGAATAGCTCAGTGGCTTAGGTCTCCGGCTGCGGAGCCAGAGGTTAAGACTTCGATTCCCCACTGGGCCTCGTTGACAGGGGCCAGACTTGATGACCCATACGGTCCCTTCCAGCTCTGCAGTTCTGAGATGAGACCGTGTGTGTGTGTGTGTGTGTGTTGGGGGAGGCACTATTGAAGAAATTCAGTTTTCCAAAAAGCAACCACATTAGTCAGTTTCAGCCTACAGAGCAAAAATGGATCAAGAATAAAAAGGAAACTATTGTAGCAAACAGAATTATTTCCCTGTGAACTTTTGAGGATTACAACTATCCATTTCCGCAGAGGGAAATATTTAATCACAGGTTTGTATACAAGCAAAGGGAGGAGACCAAATAAAGAGGGATACAAGTGTTTCAAAGAACTGCAACAGCAGCATCATTAACTCAGGACATGAACTTTGAGAGTGCAGTATACATAAAAATTCTGAGCAGAATGTCTGAAGCTTCTGTGCCTCTATCCACCTAAAAATGTAAATTTGTATGTAGACCTATGGCAAAATATTGCATTTCACAAGTCTAAGGATGCAAAGACAATTCCACAGAAGCTCACAATAAAATAAATAGGTCAGTTTTTAAGGTGCTGTGGTTTGGTTCCTAGCATCTGAAAAGCATGCTGGAATATGCTGCATCCACCAGGCCCATTTTTTTCCCTACACACCATGTAGAAGTTGATCGTGCATGTACCCTATGAGAAAATGCAATTTTAGTACATTTTAGCTATACTGGTCCTATCATACAGAAAGTGGGCATAGACAGGTGGCTCTAAGCCAGGTCATAATCATAGTGCTTTCCAAGAATTGTGTGGTTCCTTCCCTAGACCACAGATTCATAGAATCATATCAAAGAATCATAGAATCATTGTAGGGTTGGAAGGGACCTTGGAGGTCTTCTAGTCCACCTCATAGCATCCCGGACCTCATACCATCCCAGACAGATGGCTGTCCAATCTTTTCTTGAAAACCTCCAGCGATGGGGCACCCACAACATCGGGAGGCAAGCTGTTCCACTGCTTCATGGTTCTCACCGTCAGGAAATTCCTCCTTATTTCCAGGCTGGATCTCCCTCTGATGAGTTTCCACCCATTGGTTCTTGTCCTACCCTCAGGCACAATGGAGATTAAATCCATGCCCTCTTCCCTGTGGCAACCCTTCAGATATTGGAAGACTGCTATCAGGTCTCGCCTCAGTCTTCTCTTTGTTAAGCTAAACATACCTAGATTCTGTGGAGCTCAGTTTTACCTCATCTTACACCCAATCCCACATTAGTCACCTTGCTACAATTTATGACCGCTGAGCTTAATGCACAGAAATGAAGCACCACCATCCAACCATCAGTCAAGATTACATCGCACTTCCCTCAGCCTCCATTCTTGCCTTAAAATACGGAAACGGTTCCAAAGCGGGCAGGAGATCTGGGAATAAAAACCCTAGAATGGCCACACCTGTATCCCAGTTCCTTTGCCCAAAACCGGGGTTATACCTGGAGGCCTTCTGGGGTGTCTCTGCTCCCCCACTATGACTGCTCTACGGAGGAACTTGTCTATTGCTGGGAAAAGCAAGGATGAGGCCTCTGTGAAGTTCCCGGTTGCCATAGAAATGGGGAAACGAAAGCGGTAGGCCAGGTTCATAGGACAACATTGACTAAACACGTTTTTCGGAAGCCAGCTCCTCGCCTACCTATAGGATGATGTATAGTAATAAGGGGGTTCACTTAAGCTGACCAGGAGCTTCATACAACAAAAAAACACCCTTGAACAAATGCACTAGCATGCTACTTGTAGGAATACCAAACTCTCCTTCGTGTAAATCGTTGGATTAGGCCTTCCAGCATCACGAATTACAAGCAGTGAGGGGTAAAAGTGGATGCAATGGGGGGAATCTAGCATGAGAGCCCCCATGAATGCATGGATCGTGGATATAAAAAAGAAGTACCTTTATCTTGTGTTGCCATGCATCTCTTGCAAGTCCGTCATTCTTTTAACCAATAATAAAAAAAAACAAATGATACACTGTTTGGGAGCGGGAAGGTTTGCTTTGATTTTCGACAGTTAAGGCCCATTAGTCTTACAAAAGGCCAGCTGCTGATGGGAGATTAAAACTGCTAGCCTTTGGTGCTGATCCACCACCACAGAATTGGTGACTAACTCGGAGAAGGATCATGTGGCTTTAGCAGAGAGTCAGCTTCTTCTGTTTAGGGTGAAACCACCGATGGAGTAAGTTCATGACTCACCATGAAATTTTAACTCCAAAAAAATGTGTCCCTGTCCTTTTTAAAGGGTGGATGCATGGAGGAGACCCCCAGGGGAGCGACTGAAAGACTAAAGAGAAAGCTGTCTCATTAAATTCCATGCACGCTCATGAACACAGGCATAGTCACCTCTTTGCATACTCTGATGCAACGCACAGTCAAGTAGAAACACAAGAAAGCCTTCCAGGAGGTTGTGATTCACCGGGACAAACTGAACCAACATAGTTTTGGTCAAAAGCAGAGGGAGGCTGAAGGCGGGGGGGGGGGGGGGGGGAGAAGTGGGGGCATCAAGAGACATGCACACCCCGGGGTGCTTTGGGTTGTTGAAAAATATACCGCATGCCTCTTCAACAGCCCTGGAGGGCTTTGCCTCGGGTGGCAAAGCAGATCTTAGCCAGGGCAGGAGAGGGTTAATCCTGCCCTTACTGCAGTCGCCTGCCCACCTCCCGGGTATGGCTTGCAGTTCGTTTTTCTCATGCTAATGATGAGTCCTGACTCTTGGGCAGACAGAGAGAGGGAGGGAGGGAGAAAAGAAAGAGTGGGGGATGGGAGGGGAAAATAGGGAAACCACATTCAGGAAGATTGGGGCATTGGAAGGTTTGTGAATGAGCTCATCACCCACCGTATTTGGTTAGCAGAGGTTGTTGGCACGCAGAAGTGAATTTTTTAAAAATATGATTTTTATCAGTCCCATGTTGAGTATTTATAGCTCACTGGGTGTGAGTCTGGGGTGTGTGTGTGTGTGTGTGTCTGTGTTTGACACTAACAGCCTATAAGAGCACATCCCCCTTCTGTGATTTGATAAACATAAGCAAAACAGGGATGACTCACATGGTTCAACATTTTTAATTTAACACATTTAAGAACTGAACAAAGAAGAGCTATTCTACCCAACTGAAGAGAGATGCAAGTCTAGGAGACGATGCCTCATTCATGTTAGTGTATTTCTTTCCAATATTCCCTAAACGTTCAAGAAAGACATATTGCTGTTTTGATTCTGTATTATCCAACCTGAGCTATGCTTTTGGTTCACATCTCCTCTGTAGCAGTCTCTAATTATCTGTTGCTACGCATATGGCATCTTCCTTCAACACTGCACTAGAATAAAATATGGCACCCATATTCTAAACATTCTAGATTTCAAGTTCAAACATCAGCTTAATGCGCCAAACAAGTATCTTTTTTCCAAGGGAGAAAAGTGAAAATTCGCCAGAGCGTATAGTATCCTGGACAGAATAAAATGCTGACACCCTTAAGAGAAGATACCCCTCAAGAAAAAAGAATATTCTTCTGTCAGAAATGAAGATATTTTTGTAAGAATCTGCACACCCACCCACACGACAGCTTCTAAGCCTTTGTGTATCTCAGAGGAAGAAAGTTGATTTTGTTGTTTAGTCAAGTCGTGTCCGACTCTTCATGACCCCATGGGCCAGAGCACACCAGGCCCTCCTGTCTTCCACTGCCTCCCCGAGTTTGATCAAAAGAAAGTTGATTAAATACAAGTTAATACCTGCTAGCTACTTCAGACTGTCCCCCATGCACATCACTGGCGAAAAAGGTTATGGGAAGCAGAACTGACATCTTGGAAAAAGAATAAGATTCTTCTTCTACCTGCTTGTTCTGCAGATTTTTAAGTAAATCAAAATTGTAGAAGACACCAAGTCTCCAGTTTAAAAACAAGAAAACTAGCCCTGTTCAGAAATGAAACAACCCTTGATACTAATACCGCTTGGGGAAATGAGGGACAGAGAACAAAATGGATAACTTACAAATACTACTTAGAAAACCAGCACCTAAACATCTTAGAACTGCAAAACTGGAAGGGACCCTACGGATCATCAAGTCCAGCCCCTGTCAAGGAGGCACAGTGGGGAATCGAACTCCCAACCTCTGGATGCTTAGCCAAAGGCCTAAAACACTGAGCTATCCAGCAGTTCTATTACATCTATATGTAATCTACTAATACAGTTGTGAGATACGCATTTCCAGGAATTTGGTGTTATATTTTCAGCAGCTTGTCCTACATACACACGCAATCAGTTGCGATGGTCCTTAAGCCCTCCTCCAACAAAAGTTGTCCACTGCAATCTTAAAAAATTCCCAAACGTTTATAGGCAAAAAATAAAGTGGGGTGGAGGAGGAGAGGAAGAAAAGGCAAAATATTGTGGTGCTTTAAAGACCAACAAATTTATTTTAGTGTGAGATTTTGTAGATCAAAGTCCACTTCTTCAAACACCATTTCTAGTGTAATTATCATTCCTTCCCTAGCAATGAAACAAAAACCACCTGGACCTTCACAGCATTAAACTTCAGAAGCCTTTGAAAAGGAAAAACAGCCTTTCCACAACCTGTATGGACTACCACCCCCATCATCCCCAGCCCATACTGCCAAATGCCATGCAGACGGAGGATGGAGTGGAGTTGTAGCCGGCCAAATCTGGAAGGAGCCTCACATGTCTGAAGGACTGGGCTCCTTGAGGAGTCAACAGGATTACTGTACCAACTTTCGTTCTTAGAAGTTGTGGCACAGTAACACAAGTGCCTATGAGCATACACAGAGTAAATCCCGTGGTTTAGCAAAATCTCATTCATTTGGAGGAAGGACCTGAGAACAAACCACAGGTATATACTACACCTGATCATAGTCAAAAGGCCAACAAGCAATATATATAGCGGTGTGTGAGTGTAGTGTTTTTTCCCTTCTGATAGGAAAGTTGTGTGTCTTTTTTAATACAGGGGAATTTTTTTTTTCAAGGGCATGGAAGAAGATTTAATTGTTCGTTGTCCCTCTTACAGGAACTATCCTTTTGGTTAAAAGGGGGGGGGGGAATCCCATTTCCTCTCTTCGAGGACAGTAAGAGAAAATAACTTCTTCAGCAACAGAGCCCTGCCATCCCCCCTCTCGTACAGCACAAATCCCTCTTTGAGGTTTTATCTTCCTCTGCAGTTCACCAGAAAAACGAAACTCGAGCTTGAGAACCACCTTAGAAAGAAGCACATTCCAGGAACTACAGATTGCTTCTCGACTACCCACAAAAAATATGTCACATTTCTCGGTGACAGCATCTGTAGTTATCAGAGCCAAGCAAACAACATTGGCATTTCAAGCCCAGGGTTGCCTGAAGGTTTCCGGACTGCAATGCCCATCAGCCCCACACAGCAGGATGGGAACAGTGGCAATGTCTTGGAGGGCTGAAGATTAATGAGCCTGGGAGGGGGGGGGCAGGCGCATTCTTCCAACCCAAACAGGAGAGGCTGCTGCATTGCTTTTCCACCTCCCCGGGGTTGCCAAGGAAACCCCCGGGGGCTTTTGTGACTCCCACTCAGGCTTGCAGCAGTTTCCCAGGCCTCAGACTGCACCAAATCAACTTCCCGGACAACCTCAGGCTTTGACCTACATTTCTTCCACAGAGCCACCACCAGCACCCATCTCCGCTCCCTTGCGGCACATATTACATTTAATTTATTTAATTTTTACCCTGCCTCTTCTCCCCCCCCCCCAACAGAAAGACCCAAGGCGGCTTACCAAGATGTTAAAAAAAAAAGGCAAATAAGCCAATCACAACTATTTTTTTTTATAAAAAAATCAGAATATAACATCAACAACGAAGTAAAAAGCACGGGTTCCGATAAAACCAATTACCGACACATTTTTATGAGATGAAAGAAAAATGTCTCCTTTCAAAATCTCTACCTGGGCAACCGTTTACATATGAAAAGCCGGCCTGGCAAAGGAAGGTCTTTGTCTGCGTGACACAAACGAAAAATAAACTGTGTAATCTGATCCTTCATCTACTGGTTTCACTCCGCACCTCAAATGAGGCTATTCCAGTCTACAACCTTTGGGAACAGAGATCTGAACTACGGCTCAGGAGACCTGGGTTCAAATTCCCATTCAGCCATGAAACACATTGGGTGTCTTAGCCCAGCCTACCTCACAGGGTTGGGGTAAGGACAGGACCAAGAGTAAAGATATGTATGCCACTTTAAGCTCACTGGAAGAAAAGTGGAATATAAATATAACCAACAACCAGTTTCCTAAATAACAGCACTGGACTGATGCTTAGAAACAAATGATTCCCCTATCTACACGGCTGTTGGATACCCAATGTGGTGTCGTAGATAGAGTGACAGATTAAGACTCTGGAGGTCTGGGTTCAAATCCCCATTCAGCCATGAAACCCATTGGGAGGAACGGAACGGAACTTGTAAAACCACTTCTTAAATATCTCTATTACCTTGAAAGCCATATTAGGGCTACTGTAAGTCAGTTCTGACTCGACAGCACATAACAACAACATGTCTAAATCAGAACGTTTATCCACCATGTATTCATACACTGCATTTGGGAGAATACAAAATCAGCACAGGCTTTTTGATAGATCCTTGTGTATACCAAGGCCTGCCAAGATTTAAGTGAGACAGGAGAGGTTAAAAAATTAAATCACGACTTAACCAGAAACTGTGTCATATATTACAATGGTATAAAGAAAGCAAGGAGAAATGTCGCCCTACCCATATGCTTACTAGGCATTGCAACAGCTACATAATCGTGTCACTACAGGCATACAGTACAGCTGATGTTACTGCAGTGGCGCATGCCAGCCTGCATGTTCCACAGCACTCTCCACAGAAAGAAAGGAAAACAGCCCTGTTGAACTTGAAAGACTGCCTCTCCTCGCAGCAACCAGAGGCTGTTCTAAAGCAGTGGTTCCCAACCTTGGGTCCCCAGATGTTCTTGGACTACAACTCCCAGAAGCCACCACTAGCTGCATTGGCCAGGATTTCTGGGAGTTGTAGTCCAGGAGCATCTGGGGACCCATGGTTGGGAACCACTACTCTCAAGTAACAGGGGCGGGGCATGAAAGGAAGCCAGCTTCTACAAGGTTTAACCTCCAATTTATTCCTTGAGCAGGTTAATAAGTCAGAAGGAACTGGTCCAGACTGAAAGGGCTGGCGTTGCGGTGTTGCGAATAGTTCGTGGAACAAATCCATGTGTGTGGGTCAGAAAGAGGTGCTGCATTGCATGGCGGCTCACCGCTGATCGCCACAGCTACCGTCCATGTTCAGCACACTGACATTAAAGGTTTTCAGTAAGTGTAGATAAAATAAGTAATAATGGCTTTCAGACACGTAACTCCCTATTTATACTAGGTTGCGGTGTGGGAGGGTGTGGCCAAAAGGTAAATGTTTTCCCGAGGGGCAAGGCAAGTCGAGTGAAGGTTATTATTTATGGTAAGCAGCAGGATAAAGTACAGGGTAGTTCACCAGCTTACAACAAACAAAACACCACTTTCCGCCACAGCCCCAAATTTGAGGAAGAGCACAACCTCCAGGCCTTCAGGCACTCCGCACGTTAGCAGGAACACACTATGGGAAGTCAACAAACCATACCACTTTTCAAAGATCAAGGGAAGGGGAAGACAATTACTTCACAGTTACAGTAGTTAAAAGAGAGAGGCATGCGCTGACGCACAGCCAGGATGTCTCACAATAAAGCAATTGCCAAATATAGTTCAGTGAGTTAAGGTATCCAGCTGCGGAGTCAGAGGTTGGGAGTTCGATTCCCCACTGGGCCTCCTTGAGAGGAGCCGGGCTCGATGATCCAGAGGGTCCCTTCCAGATCTGCCGTTCTAAGATTCTTCTTCATCATCTTAAATATCAACAGGTAATCTTAAACCACTGCGTGGGAGCAGGTGTGAGGTCTCTATGGAGAAAATCTGCTCACAACCAGAAACCCAGGCTTCAACCCCGTGCGAAAATACAGCTCCAGAGCCACGTGAGCTTCCCAAATTCATACAAAAACCAGCAATGCTGCATTTTTTATGGAACACATCCGTTGGAGGGGAGTTACCACATGGTTACTAACAATGTCCTCTCCTGCATCCATATGTTTCAGAAGAACATGGTTCTCCTGAGGTGAAATGTTCTCCTACCACAAAATGTCCTATTTGAGAGGCTGGAGAGGGAAAGGCAAAGAATCGTGCTTCATAACCTGGCAACCGCTCTTCCAAGGTGCACCAAAAAGGAGATCCGGTGTGGAGCGTTCATCTTCGGTTGTGGAAACACGGATTCAAATCCACACTTCATAGGCTTCTGGAAATGCTTGGAAACTTCTCAATCAGGTTTGTTGTTGTTTCAGCTGAGCTAGATCGTAAAGATGGACACTGAAGTCCGTCCCAGTGGCTTTCAAATTGTTTTGTAAAACCCCGTGGCTTCTCAACAAGAAAGGGGTCATACTACAAACACATCATCATCATCTTTGAACTGGAAGGGACCCTATGGGTCATCGAGTCCAGTCTCTGTCAAGGAGGCCCAGTGGGGAATCGAACTCCCAACCTCTGGCTTCGCAGCCAGAGACCTCAACCACTGAGCTCTCCAGCAGTTTCTTCCCTAGAGAGAGATTTACTAAAAAATAATAATCTGGCACCGTCAAGTCAATTCTGACTAATGGCAACCCAAATCTCTAGGGTTTTCTAGGTAGAGAATACTCAGAAGTGGTTTACTATTCCTCTCTTCCAGGGCCACTTCTGGAACTGGGCAGCTTGCCGAAGGCTACACAGGCTGGCTCTTCTCCCAGTAGGAATAGTGGGGAATTGAACTCATAACCTCTGGCTCCGCAGCCAGATTCCTAACTCCATCCCCATTATTTCATCTTCCCTTCAATATGCAGGAAGCAACGAGACCTTCCTGGGGTAAGAAGGAGGCCCAGCTAACTTGCATCTCGCCCTCCTGAACGTACCCTAGACCTGTGGAAACACCCCGGAATCCTTTGCCAATTTCACACTCCATGCTCAAGAGTTTTCATAGCAAATCAGTCCACACACAAAGGTCTCCCCCGGAAAGAGGTTCTGAACACCAACGGAACAGCCAAAGCCGCCTTATAGCTATGGGGCCATTTGTCCAGCATGGTCTCCTTTGACTGGCAACGACGTGTCCAGTGTCTCAAGCAGAAAATGAACTTTCCAATTATTTATTTAACTAGAGAGAACATGGGATTGGATTCGAACTCAAGCTTTTCTGCGTCCAAATCATGTGCTCCACCACTGAGCTCTGGTCCTGAGAGACTCCATTCTACCAAGGGGCTATTGTTAAACCACAACAGGTGAGAGCAGGAACTTTACTTTCATACCTCCAGATACCACAGCAGTTGGGGAGGGGGAGAAAAAAAAAAGGGTTCACAGGATGGAGCCCACCATCTTGCCTTACTGGGAAACAAGCATCTTAGTAGCATCTCTGCTCTTAGAGGAATTCTGAGCCTGCTGGGGCATCTGAGACATGAGGATCCTTACTACCACCTTCTCCTTTTTTTAAAAAATGGAGCTTTTTGCTCCTCGGTGAAGATGCTGCACAAGAAACAACGCTGGGAAGGAGGAGGAGAGACCCTCGCCTAGCAACGACTCCCCCAGACTCGATGGAAAACCAACAGGAAAGGAATGCTCCTTCTAAGAGGAGCTAACAAGAGCACAGGGTGAATCCTCTCCCAGGGCCGGCGGCAGAAAATGAGAAGCTAAACCTTGCAAGGATGAAATCTGGGCAGAATGACACCGAATCACAGAAGCATCGGATTTTTTTAAATTATTATTCTTTTTTTCACAAGCCGCTCAGACAAGATCGATCGGTTGGAAGCCCAGCCGAGGTTCCCAGCTGTCTGGAGCCGCTGGACGAGCGGAGGGAAACAAGTTTCAAAGCTCCCTCTGCCTCCACCGCGCCAGTTTCGAAGCCGGCGGATTCCCCCAGGGAGATCCATTCTATAGATTCGGATTGGGGCTGATCCGAATCGGAAGCGGGGCCTCCCCTGGTTAAACGGCGATCGCGAAAGGTGGGCGCCCGGTCTGGCCAAGGGAGGGAGATGGACCTGGTCTCCGGATCCCTGTTAAAATTCTCCGGATTCCTGCGGGCGGAGAGGGGCGAAGGAGTGGATCGCACCGAAAGGGGAGAGGCAGGGTGGGGATCTGGCCGATCCTGAAGGCACTGCCCCCCCCCTTCTCAGACACACCTGTGCGGCCCCACCCCGCCTGGCCAGGTAAGAAAGTGTTAAGGGACCTTCCTCCTCCTCCTCCTCCTCTTCTTCTTGCAACCCCGCCTTTCGCAGGGCGGCCAGCCAGAGAAACAGGTTCCTCGGACCTCGCCATCTTGGGCGGGAGGAGAAACTTTATCCAAGCCCTTAGAGGACGGCAGGAGGCAGACGGGGCGAATTCGAATTAAGGGGAGAGCGAATCCGGATTGGGCGGGGGCGGGGGCGGGGGCGGGGGGGGGCCGAGAGGTTTTGGAATCCGGATGGAGAGGAAAGCGGGCAGGAGGGTGGGAAAAGGAGTCCCGGAGCGGGTCAGGTCAAGGAAAAGTCTGCGGGGAGGGAGATTCCCACGGCAAAGCAGCGCAGATCCTAGAACCGGAGGAGTTTGAAGATCGGGGCAAATCATAGGGACCCGGCGGGGGGGGGGGGGGAGAGAGAATGGGCCCGATCCTCCTTGGGCGGCAAAGGAGTGGGTCCCCGGGGGGGGGGGGGATGCGGGAAGCGAGTAGGGCGCCGGAGACTTACCGGAGAGGAGGCAGCAGAAGAGGCAAGCCGAAGCGCACGAACTCCCAGGCTTGCCCATGGGGCGGGGAAGGGTCCCAAAACAGCCGATCGTCTCCCGAATGCTCCTCCGTGGGAGAGCTGCCTGGAGGGTGGTGGGGTCGTGGGAATCAGCCCGGTCTCTCCCCGCAAGAAGCGCCCGCGTCGCGCCGTCTCCCGCCACCAACGCGTTTGCTGTTGCTGCAGCCGCCCGGGGAAGCTTTGGGCACCACCCCCCTCGAGGGCGGGGGAAAGCCAGGGCCACGCCCCTCCGGCGTCCTTCCCCCCCCCCCCCCCTTTAAGGCATTCACACGACCCAACAACATTCGCGTTGGGTTTCGGCAGGCGCGGGATTTTCGCTCCTCTGCGCCCCGCCCAGCTCGCAAAGATGGACGCAAACACGACTTGGAGAGACGGGAGTCGATCGCATCCCTAAGTTGCTAAAAGACCGACACGGATCCTAAGGGAAGGGGCGGTTCCACCATGGTCCGCTTGCAGTCCGTCCCCCCCCCCCCCGCAAAAGGCGTGGGAATGTCACCGCGTCCACACGCGGGGAGCAGATCGCTTCCATTCCAATTTTTTTTTTCCCCTGGGTGCGGTTTGCTCTCCATTCAAATCGAGCAACCGGTAATTCTCTTTTGTTGTTATTATTATTCTTCGGAGACAAACGCCCCTGCCTTTGGTGCTGAGGGAGCGGCAGGACGGGTGATGTTCCTCCTGTGCTCCCCTCCATCATGTCTCCAGTTCTCTTGGGAAAACGGCGACCCGTGTGTCTATGTGTGGCCGTGGGTGTGTGTAGGTTACGGGGCGCCCCCCCCCCCCTAAACTGCCCTGTCGCCCTCCGGCGTGGTGCAAAACAGGATGGACCTGTTTCCTGGCCTTAGAAAGGGTTCCACTCCCAATCCAGGTTGGCCGGAATTTCGCCTCAGGCAGCAAAATGTCTGGGGACGGCTCGGTGCCAGTCTCACAAATAGACACTCTGAATAGTGCATCTGCTTGGGGTGTATCCCGCTGCTACTCCGTTTTTCGTGTGTAGGTGCAAGCTTAATGGGGCTTATTCTGAGGCATGGGCACCTTTCCAGGTCACACTTGTTCTAAACACCAGCTGTTGGATTTGTATTTCCTTCAAAACTGCACACCTGTGAAAGGAAATAGGCTTTTCCCAATACAGCTTTTCTTAATTTTGGATGATGCACACCAATGTATTCTTGGAGGAAAAGACTACTGTGGACTCAATCAATGAATGAGTTCAGCCTTAATTAATTAGACTAACTGATCAATCAATTAAACTCCACAGTCCAAATTTCACTCTGATGTTTATACCTGCCATGTTAAGTGGGTCTAACCTTAAATAAATCCAGTAGGGTTTACTGCTTAGTAAAGCTGCCCAGTGTTTACTTAACCCAAATAAATATTATGTGCTTGTTTGTTAGGCTCCTCTTTTCTTTTTCCAGCCAAAAAGTCTCTCAAGGGACTTTTTCAAAGTTCAGTAACAAGCAACGCTGTCCACAAACCTGTAGGAAGCAAGATCGCTTGAAAAACATGGTGGAGAAGGGAAAGGGGCAACCTCGATTTTGGGTTTTTACGAAATTATTGCATCCTAAAACGAGACGCTGCCGATCATCCCCAAACTTGTGCCTTCCAGAAGTGTTGGACTACAACGCCCATAATCCCCACCCAACAAAGAGCGCACCGTCTCGGGATGATGGGCATGTCATCTACCCGGGTGCTGGTTTGGAGAGAGACGCTATCGGGAAGGCCAACTTTGCCTTGAATGCTTGGAAGATGTGCGATTTCATATCATCATGGGATTTGTAGTTCTTTTGCTCCGTTCAGCAGCTGGAGGTAGCCCCTCCGTACTTGGACTTAGTATTTCCTCGCAGCTGTCCTTCATCCCGGCCACATGAATCTAACCAGTGTCCAGTCCTGGGGATGTTCCGACCGTGTGTGAATTACCTAACAAACATTACCAATGGGAGTTTCCAAAGCTCATAACCCAAAGCTTCTCTGTGGCCGGGGACTTCCACCGAACTATGATGTCCCCAATATTTTCAAAAGGCCCTGATTCCCCACAGGGTCTTCCTGTTCTTGCACACAGGCCTGGAAATAATAGCTACCCTGATTCCTTGTGGCCATATGATTTCACCAACCTAACACTGAAGGCTTTCTTTTTCAGGTTAGGTGCAGAGAAACTTGTGGACATAATAAAGTGTGGTACTTTCCTTACTTAGTGTGGAAATCCCACTTCTAAATGTCTCCACTCCCCCCCCCACCAGAATCCTTGCAAGAAGAAAACTAGCCCAACAGGAAGATAAGCCATAACCGTCACCTTGGTGAGCTAGATTTCTACTCGCAGGGAATTTGTCTCTTTTCAACATGGGAGGCATATTCAAATCTATTGTCTTCCAGCTGTAGACTGAAATGACACCGTTTATTCTCTCCAGGAACCTACCTGCTCTGTTTGCAGAAGGTGTAAATCCAGCCTTAGCAGCTTCTTTGCTTAGACTCCCCCCCCCCCCCCCCCCCGCTCAGTCTCTCCTTCAGATTGCTCAGACACTCAGACACACCTCTTTTGGAAAATTTTGTGTGCATCGGGCACCATCTAGCGGTTGCTGCATTACTGCAATTGGGAAAAACAATGATTGACATACAGTATATTGTTATAACATGCATTTTTTAAAAAAGAGAAGAAAATCCAGGTGCATACCAGTGATACAACTCAACCAGGTACAACTGACAAGCCACACAATACATTTTCAGCCAAACCATAATGGGGAAATGACTCTGTTAATTATCAGTTGCCTAAAGAGTATAAGTCAAAAGGGGGTGGACCATCTGTCTGCAGAGCTAGGGGGTTAGGAATCTGAGTTCCCACTGTGCTACTGTGAGAGAGGTCAGGTTAGATCACCTGGAACATGTGTGGATGATGATGATGATTAAAAACACGAGACACAGTCAATCAAAATTATAAAAACATTGATTGGTGTTATATTAAAGATACAAGTTTTAACCAAAAGCGTAAGTATCTGTTAAATATTGGCGCAGTATGTATGCTGTTCCTAATACTGCCTTTTTTGTAACTCTGGTGGTGTTATTTCTGAGATCTGCGTTAATTATTATTTCATTTTTATACTGCCCATCTGGCTGAAGGCCATTCTGGGCGGCCATCTGGTTTGTTTCCTTGGATGTCAAAATGACCTTGGCTGAGGATTGCCCACGCTCGTATTTTGGCCCTGAGCTTCAGGTTTTGATGCCCATTCTCCAGGTTCCACATTTTGGATCTCAAATCTCAGAGAATGGGATGATACCAACCTGGGAGCCCTCAATTCTAAGCTTCATTCTCATGGCTTTGAGGCATGCTGTTTAGACATGCTCAGAAGCACCCTTGTCCTTTCTATTACCTTGCATGTTCTAGAACAGCTGTTCATAGGATTTACACATTGGCTTTTCAATTCATCATATAATTTCCAAATTGTTTGTCACACACACTGCATTTTGCCTAAGGATCTACCCAGAACAACATCATAAAAGGCTGCCCCTTTATCTGTTACAGAGTTGTGAATTTTTGGTAAAATGCCCTTTTGCTATGCAGTAGAAGTACAGAGATCTATGGAGGAGAATATCTACAAGTTCCCCAGATAGTCCACCCCTTTCTCATTAACTGGCACACGGTTTCAATAACTCACTCTGAAACATTTGTAGGAGAAAGAAAGGGGGGAAAAACATTTCTTTACTTAAAGTTTCTTGAAGTTACAAACTTGTGTATACTGCTTTCTTTACTGCACACGTACTTAGCAACCAACTGAACTGATCAACAGCAAACAAAACAATGGCCTCCAATAGATGGAAGAGAGGGAAAGAGCTCTCACCAGAGATGCAGGGCTCTCTTTTAATTCAAAGATTGGAAGGAATGATTGGTTATAGCTGGATAGACAGACAATCACCCCAGAAAAGTGCCTCCTAATCAAATTACAGGCAGCAGGCAGGTTGCAAATAAAATTCCAACATTATCTCTGGATGCCACTGACCTGGCAATCCTGTAAATATTAAGTATTATTATCTGTTAAGTCGGTATATTGCATGTTAAGCCAATGTGGTGCATAGTTAGAGTGCTGGACTTTGGGCCCCTAGGTTCAAATTCCTGCTTGGCCATGAAACAAACTGGGTGAACTGGGGCCCATCATAATCTCTCAGCCTGTCCTACCACACAGGGTCGTCGTGAAGATCACATGCAGAAGGGAGCCATGACCCCTCTGCAGCAAAGCCATGGCATAAGCAAATAATAAAATGTTCACCTGTGCCTCGTACCACAGGCAGCAGAAAAAAACCTTGTGTAGGAGAAAAGAGGAAGCCACACCTATTGAATTCTTTCCTGTTAGGCAGTGGTTAAGAGCCCTCCAGGAAAAAGGGGAAAACCCTGGGAGTGTGTATAGTTTCCTGAATGGTTTCTTTCTGCATCATGATGATGCATTCTGACTGCACACCACACGGTGTCACAGTTGCCCTACGCCAATGATTCCTAGGTTCCACCTCTCCACGTCGCTTCTCCTTTTTGCTTCTTTTCCCTCCACCTCTGCTTTGCCATCACCCAACATCCCCTTATCACAAAACAAACAAAATCCATATGGAACTGAAGATTTAAAAATAAAAACAAATGCTTAATAAAAGTTATTTTAAACAAAAGGCAAGGGCAAATAGTCTTTCTTGGGAAATGGTAAGTTCTGCTAACAATATCAATGCGAGACCCTTTTCTAAGCTGCAAAAAAATGGGTTGTTTAAGAAAATTATTTAGTTTTGCACATGCATCCAATTTTGGAACCCGTGTTCTGGGCTGTAGTGGAGAGGCGAGCAGGAGAGAGGTTGGTGGAGCGCAGAGATCTGAGACAGAATATTGATCGCTAGCTAGCATGTTGAATAAATAACTGATCTTCCACTCCAGAAGCAATTTGATTGCTTTGGACTAGAACGATAATGATCCTTTAGCAAATGTGTGTCCGCATGAAAATATATTTATTTATACTTGTTTTTTTAATAGGTCACCCAAGACAGCTTGCAATATTAAAAAAGAATAGAATTAAAAACATGATAAACATAAAAAAATTAAACTATATGCTCATTAAAATGCAATTGGATAATTAAAAGCAAGTAAACATTAAAAACTATTATAACGTACACTTTATATTGTCGTTCAATGCAATACTACCTCTAATATGCTTAACAGACATCAACTGTTTTTCTCCATTGTCTTTGCTTTTATTTAACACACTTCTAGTCCTGTTTTTATAAGGTGCTTGTGGTAGCATGTGAGGCATTATTTATTTTCTGCCACCAAACAGCCCACAAAACAGGTTACAGTCAATATTATACAGTATCTATCTCAACAATGACAAACTAAGCAATGCAGTATGATCAGTGGATTGAAATAAACTTATACGGGTTAGGTCCAAGCTAGCTGAAGGACCGTATCTCCCCATATGAGCCTTCTCAGCGCTTAAGATCATCAGAGGAAGCCCTCCTCTCAGTCCCATGGCCAGTCCAGGCACCATTGATGGAGACACGAGACAGGGCCTTCTCGGTGGCTGCTCCCAGGTTATGAAATGCTCTCAAAAATTGGGTTGGCCCCTTCCCTTTTATCCTTCTGCCAACAACCGAAGACCTACCTTTTCCGGCAGGCTTTTAACCATCATGACAGAGTCCCTGAATGCTATTTTTAAAAGACGTTATTTTTTTTAATGTTTTACAAGTTTTTAATCATTCAGAGGTATTTTATTCAGTTTTATAGTTTATTTTTTAAATGTAAAACCTACTGTGTTTTTAATTCTATTCTTTTTAACGCTGCGAGCCGCCTTATCAGGAGAAAGCCGGCCTATAAATATAATAAATAAACTTGCATTTAAGAAAGCCACAAGCTGCTGAAGCCATCTTCAAATCAGGGCTTGTTCCTTTCTTCAGATTCCTGACAGCAACCCCATGAAGTAAGTTAGTCTAAGACATTACGTTTGAATCAGACTTTCAAGAAACAGGCCTCCTAAGTTCATCTCTGGAATCCTGGATGCTTCCAGATGGGCCTTTCATCATACAGCTGCCATGCATCATTCATAGAATTTTACACAGATGACACGGTTGCCTTCTATTTATAGCTAGAGGTGTGAAGATTTGGGCATGTATAGTCCAAAACCATACACTGGCCAACTCCCCCCCCCCCCCCCCCTGTTTTTGCCTATCAGTTTGGTCTTCTTTGATCCCTACAGAAATAAAATAAAATTAAGTCTGTTATGGAGGGGGAAATGGAGTAGCTGGAAGAGCACCCAGAGCGTTATCCAAAGCTCTGTGGTTTTGTAAGAGTTCTGTGTTATTCAAAAGCTGCCTCCTGGCATTCTGAGCAGTAGACAGGTTATTTGGCCAAAGCTGAGCGTCTCCATTCTGTCTCATGGCCAGCTTTGAGTGGCATGGTCTCCCCTCCCATTGTTTTGTTGATGCTTTAAAGATTAAACAGGAAGTAAAAAAGGAGGGTGAGGAAGTCCACAGGAAAAAAGTATGAAATAACACCAAGTTTCCTGTAGCATCTTGTGTCGCCAGTGCAGTCCTTCCACAGCCTGTGGTTCTCGACCTGAAGTGCGCATGGCAGGGGGTGGTCTGAAAAGAGTACAGTTCCCAGCATGCTCACCAATGGTGAGAGCTATCTGTGGCTGAGAGGAGTGGCAGTCCAACACTATCCGGAGTGCAGTTTTTGCTCCCTTTGGAGCTGAACGAGGTTTTTGATTCGGCTCTGTGAAGAGCCCTGTGTGACTCGCAATCCAGCACACAAACGGCCTGCTGGAATTCTGCTTCACAAAGAGTTCTGGGCTCTTTGTGAAGACTTTGCACGCATTCCTTGCTCGTTTTTTGGACACAACAGCCATGAGATGATGGGGCACTGACGGGACCGGCACATTCTGAAAACAAGGGACATCCCTTTGATGGCAGGAAGTTTAGCAATGATCCTCACATGGTCCTTTTTGCTTCAACCTTCCTCCGCCAACCACAGTACGTTAGTAGGAAGTTATATTTCCCCTTATCGGTAAAAACAAAGATCCATGGTGCACAAGCAAACACACCTTTTTCTGTTACACTCCATCTGTGTGTGCATCTGATAACCTAGGGGCCGTTAGCATGGGGGGAGGGGGGGAACCACCAGTTTGTCTCCACACCAGGGCAAGAGAGGGGATTGGACTACAACTCCCATCATTCTCCCACTATGGTGGTTAGAGGCTAATGGGAGATGGAGTGCCAGAACATCTGGAGGTTCACACTTCTAAATATTTCTGTGTGTTCTGAGACAGTGGGTGTTGGCTTTCTAGGGTGAGGTTCTCCTGGGATGGGGTGTGAGGAAGTCTCTGGAAAGGTTTTTTTTTTTTTTTGGATCAAAGTGTGAACTTTTGCACAACCTGTTGCGGCACCTTAGCTTCCCTCTCAGCAGCTCCTCAGAGAGCAGATTCAAAGACTCAGCTCAAGATGAGAACCCTGGCTTCGGTCCAAATATCTACTTTCGCGAGGGCTTGAAGGCAAGGGAGAGCCGGGTTGCGTTTCTGACATGGCACCTTTGAAGAAACATAACCCACACCCGTTGCGAACACACACGTACAGATCTCAAAACTATTTTGAGGAGGCAGCCCGTTTTCAAAAGTCGTTTGCCGCTGGCAGAAATCCCAGTGCACAAGGAAAATCAGCTGCTCCGTTTCTTTGATCCTCCTGATCAACAACCCCCCCCCCTTCAGAAAATTAATAGAAAAACGAGGAAGCAAAAATGGAATGTTTATGGCGATGAAAGCCATGTTTTCTACACTTCTTTTAAAACGTTCCAGCTGGCTCTGGCTATCACTATTCGTGACTGAGCTTTTCCTCCTCATCAGTTAGAATGTTTTAGAACATGCTGTGATCTTGCATAAAGTGAAGGAGAAAGAAATTCCATCGGGGCATCTAACTGCTGCCTCCAAATGAGTCAAAAAGTCTCTTTGCCCGGGAAAAAAATGGCACCACCAAATCTCACACTGCATTGTAACAAGGTGTTATGTGTTTTTCCCCCCCTGTCCTCCACATAAAGGAGTTAGTACATTTAGGGCAGAAACTATGATGAGGAACGCTTTATACCTCTCTACCTGTGACAGGTGTGCTTAGAATTATTTTTGTGAGTAACAAAAGGCAGCAAATCTCAGCTGTAGCCTGCGCTTTTCAAGTAGTGTTGAAAGACTGGGGAAAGACAGAATATCTGAAAGGAAAATACACATCAAGAACAGAAGCTCCCATTTTAAGACACACTCAGCACCGCCAGTAGTATCGTTTAAAGAATCCAGTTTTAGAGAACGGCTGGTTTGTGGCAGTCCAACGTTCTTTAACATTCAGCCATTGAGAATATAAAGATGAAATGTGTTGCCGCTTTTTGGGTAAGCTTTTCATAACAGCGAACAGCAGCTGACATTTAGTCCCACGTATTTTTTTAAGGTGAGGGGGGGAGCTCTTTTAAGAAATGACTTTGCTAGAGCTTCTGATTTCTCCACCTCTCCTTGCACAATCCTTCCGTAAACAAACCCCAAAGATGGTGAAAACCAGGCCAGGTAGGGTCCCACCCTGTGTCTTCCTTGTACTTTGGAACACCCGTTTTGTGTTGAGGATCTTCACAGATGCAATGAGAGCTGATCTCCCGATAATGACTCTGCTAGTTTCGGAGCCTGTTCACAGCACAGCCAAAAACCAAAGGAAAAACAGCGGAGAGGGGAAAATTAAACAAACAAACCTTTCAGCAGGTTAATCACCCCTTCAGGGTCAATTTTCTTGGGCTTGCATCCAACGTTTGGAAAAATTTACTTATCTGGATAAACTATGGTTTGGGGGGCTGTTAGCAAAAATAGTAACTTCCCCCAAGCTTCCATCAGAATAATAATAATTGTTTGTCATCAAGTCAATTCGGACTTATGATTACCCTTTTCCAGGGTTTTCTAGGTAGAGAATACTCAAAATTGGTTCACCTTTGCCTTCTTTGGTCAGCGTCCTGGGACTGTGCAGCTTGGCCAAGGCTACACAGGCTGGCTCTTCTCCCAGGGAGAAGGAACTCTCAACCCCTGACAGCCAGATACCAATTTCACTGAGCTATCCAGCCAGCTTTTCCAGTAACAACTACACACTCATTCCTTTTTTGCTTCTGTTAACCAGAGGCCTTATATTTTGTCTTCCCTTGTGTGTTTTGTTGAACACGGCATGGATCAGACTTCCATAGTTTCCCTGCTGTTTTGATTTCAGATCATCACAAGCTTCTGTGGCCACGGGATTTTGTGCATTGAAATTTATCCATATCAGGTGATAAGAAGGCATGGGGGTAATTCAGGCTGTAAGAACTCTCTTACACGATATGATACCATTGAACAATCTAGACCTGTTTTGTCAATGACAAACACCCGCTGTGGCTCTTCATTCTAGGGTTTCTGGTGCATCGCCCTGCCTCCATCAGTCCCACTGGGGGATGCCAGAACTGAATTTAGGACTTATTCTATGCCAGTGGTTCCCAACTTTGAGTCTCCAGATGTTCTTGGACTATAACTCCCAGAAATCCTGTCTAGCACAGCTAAGTTGTGAAGGTTTCTGAGAGTTTTAGTCCAAGAACAACTGGAGACCCAAGACTGGGATCAACCACTCCATGCAGAGCAGACGGATCTATCCACGGTCATTCCTCAGTCAGACAGAAACCTTCTACAAGGGACCCCTCAATTCACAACAGCTTGGTTTTTATTCCCCCTGCACTGGAATTGTCAATTATTCCAGTATCAACCAATGCCATCTCCTAGCATCCAAAACCTACTTTTATGACCATTGTGTCTAGCACTGAAAACTGGTGCCTTTAAGTCACCAAGCCTGACAGCAAGATCGCAGAGGTGGGAAGAAGAAGAGAAAAGCCAGTGGAGGTCGGAGGGGAGCAACCAGCAAAAGAACAGAAGTGTGAGGAGAAGGGAGAGGACAGGAGCTTGGAAGGGAGCGACCAGCAAGGAAGAGAGAGAAGGCATGAGGAATAAGACAGCAGCTGAGGTCTCATTTGTAAAGCATGGAGATTTCCAGGAATAAAACCATTGTTTTAACATTAAGCCCAATGAGAAAATAGGGTTAGACTTAACAATGGCTTGATTTACAACTGCTGTCAGAGAACCAGTTAGGTTGTAAATGTGAGACCTACCATGTGTGTGTGTTTTAAAATATATATCACTAAAATAAAAGTTTGCAACGATGAGTAAAAAAGAAATCCCCTGGTTTTCATGCCTTTTGGGGGTACAAATAGTTGATTAGACTGAAAAAGAGGCAGCCTCCCAAATTCTCCTCCTCTTCCGTCATCAGCATCTCTCAACAGACCAGCTCTGGTTATAATCTAGCTGGGGAATCCCTGACTCCAGGAGCCCGGCAGTTCCATCCGAAACGGAGCAGGCACTTGGAGCTGAGGAATGCAGGGAAGAGCCGGGAAAGGCTGGAGGCTGGAGAAATGGCCAGGATTGATGGACACCCCCACCCCACCCCAAGCCCTCGAACAGGAGTTGTCTGGTCTGACTCATATAGCTGCTAGCAGTTGTTGACAGATTTGGCTCGAGGGAAGAGAGGTCTCATACCAGGCAGAGATGCCTCCCTTGAGAAGGGCCTTTGGGTGGGGCGCAGGTTCTGCCTGTGCTCAGGAGAAAACCCAGGCCCACGGGGCACATGCTTTCTGTTGTCTGCCGCAGATGCGCTTGGATCGCACACACGCAGGCATACATGCTTCCATGATTTCGCCAAGGCTCTCCCAACACACAGCGGACCGCAGATGTGCCACAAACCTCTTGGCCACAAACCCAAGCGTTCCTTGAAACCTAAAAAAAAAGTTTGGTAAGCACCCTTGGTGCATCCCCGGTGCATCCCCACTGTGCCTCTTTGACAAGGGCTGGACTGGATGATCCAGAGGGTCCCTTCCAGCTCTGGAGTTCGAAGAAAAAGAAGAAATAGATTATATTTTCCCAAGCTTTCCAGGAGGAAGAGACCCTCATAAGACACAGATACACACTATACTGTGGTTGTTCTTTCTCAGGAATATGATCCTTAATGTCTCTGAGCACAAAACACAGCCTCATACCAAGTGACTACTCTTGCGTAAATAAAATACTTCCTTTTGCTTTTCTTTGGCTCGCCAGCTCATGCCGGTTTGGTTTTCCCGGCTGCTGTCCCCCCCCCCTCCCGTGTTCTCTCAGGTTGCACAATTAAACACCTTGCACAATGAGCCACAAAGCTACAGAGCAGAGACAACACTCTGCAAGCCAGGTCTACACTGGCTTCACTCCTCGTGGAGCATTGCCCTTTCAGTGCCCCTTCTCTCCGCTCCCCACCTCCCCCTCAGCTCCAAAAGTTCAGACGGTTCAGGTTACTGCTACACCTTCCCTCCTCACCCTCACCCAGCAGTGGGGATTTTAGAGCCAATGCAGTTAATCTCTGGCAGTGATCGGTGGGGTGGCACATGGGGTAGCAGGGGGCAGACCCGTCAGAGGGTGAGGCCCATCTGCAGAAAACTAGCTACTGGCAACATGGGGGGGGGGGAAGGCAAAAAGAGGTAAAAAGGAGTTTAACTGGGAAGGGTTGCAAGCAGCAGGAGATTCCTGTAAAGAACTAGTCCATGGGACTGGAGGTGTGCCAGCTGCTAATCCCAGCTAATGCCCACCCCGCGTGGCACAGGCCCAACAGAAGGGAGGTTGCAGCCTGGCCAGCCAGCAGCTCCGACTGAATATTATGCATACCTTCACTGCCCAGCCTTGAGCCTTCCTGGGTGCAGGCTGTGGTTGGTATCTACCCACCTTCCGAGATCTAACCGGGGCAGCCGCGGTTTTACGCTCCATGGAAAAAGGAAAGAAGCAAGTAGTGTGAAAATGAGTGAAGGAGCTGAAGGGAGATGGAGCTCTTCAGCAGGATCTGGTTTCTGCTGGAGAAATTGCAAACCTGTGAGTTTTTCTGGCTAGGGAAAGAGAACATTAGGAAACAGGCAGCTATCACTCAAAGACAAGTTGACTGCTCCTGTTTACCACCTAGTGAAATAGTTTTTAAGCCATGCTGAGACCAGGAAAGTCCCTTTTTAAAATTACAAGTCCAAGAATCCTCCAGATCTGAGAGCTTCTGGAAGCTGTATCCGCTCCAACCCACCTTTGCCAAAAAAGAGAGAGGCTTTTTTCTAAACTCTGCTCACTTTCTACCTCTCCCTTCTCCAGTGGGAGATATTTCAAGAAGCAGAGGAAAGGATGACTTTAAGCAGATTGTCATTGCTCTCCACGTGGTCCCCAGCCTTCCGTGGTTCAAACTGCAATCCCATATGAGCCTCCTTGGGAGTAAAACCAGCCGGATCAAATGGGCCCGATTTCAGACTAGGCATACCCAGGGTTGTATGGTTAATTATCTAATTGTTGCTCATCAAGAATTTATTGTTCTTTTGGACGCTGTGGGTGTCTTGAGTGGCACTGGGCTAAGTGCAATGGTAAGAGATAAATTATTCAAATAAATAAAGATCCCCATAAAGCAACCGTGAGGGGGAAGAAAGCCAAATACGGTGTATCGGTGAGAAGACAACTTCTACTAAAGCTGAGTCAGATTTCTTTTTACTGTGTGTTTCTGCTGCTGGCTTGTTTTTCCCCCACCACCAAGTAAATCTATTTTGTACATGTAGACAATCATAACAGGAAAAATGGCGATTAACTTGTATCTCTACCATTGTGCATATGATCCAAGTGCTTAATGCAATCACAGCAGTAATTCCTATAACAGCCGTTTCTAAACCCTCACCTTCTGGTTGTTTCAGACTCTGGCCTCCATCATCCCTGTCTGCTGGGGAAGATGGGAGCTGGAGTCTGACAAGTCTGGAGAGTGCCGGCGAGTATGATCCTTAGGGCCACCCTGTTTTACAGGATTAGGGCAAAGGCTACTGAAATGCTGAAATCTGCCAGCTGAATGTGTGGGAGTCTAGTGTGATTTGACCCTGGAATTCCCACATACCCTGAGTATCCTTTTTGTTGCTTCATGGGCGTCAGCCATCAAGTAAGCAATACCTTTCCATGAAGATGTTCAGTGGAAGCATGCAGAATTTGTAACAGCAGACCTTGGAGATTCAAATCCCCGGCAGGGCGGATGGTTATCGGGCATAAAATCTCCTTGAGTTGGCTTGCACTCCTGACCTGTGATAATCTTCAAGTGGAGAAGAAGCTTGTTTCGATTGTAGAACGGCATGCCACAACAGCCTACGCATGTTTGTGTGTGTTCCAGGAATCCTGTAACCCTCTGACCTGGAAGCCTTGCCCTCTCTGATCCCAGCTGTGCAAAGACTGTCTGTGGTTACTCAATAGTTAGTGAAAGACTCTTAGCTGGATTTAGGCCGAGAGCTCACCTGGTTTATCAGTGAATTGGCTTGTTTGGGCATTACAGTGAGGAATCGGGAGTTTATCATGACATGATCGACAGCAGGCCTCATGCTCATTAGTTTTTCTCCACTCCCAGTGGAGTCTTGAGGAGAACAAAAGCTTTCCATTCCGTTATTTGTCAGCCACATTCTGCCATTCCACCAGAACACGACAAACCATGGTTAATCTAAACTGAGGTTTATTTTAAACAAACTGGCTTCAAACCATGGATTATGAAGCTGACAGTTGTCAACAAATCTCGGGTGAGATTAGCCACAGTTTAGGGCTCAGCTCCATCAGTATGTTGAAGGGAAACAAAAATCAGAGGAAGAGAAAAGTAGAAATGCTCAGGCCTAGGGGGCAATCATGGCTTATTCACATAACAATGATTCATCTTAGCTTATTGTGATGTCTGAATCAGCTCATTGTTATCCTTAACCACATATTTGTTTGCATGCTAAAAGCAGCAACCAGCATTCTCTAGGCAAAGATCTGATCTCACCACTGGTCCAGAAGTTAAGAAGAAAGATGATGGAGCAGAAGCTCATTTTCATGCTTTTAAGAAGCCTGAGGCTGAAGGCCTCTCATCACTTAGTCTTTTCTCAATACTGTTTTGCACCTGCCACTAGTTCTGCTTCACTGCTTCCCTAACACTGTGAAGGAACCTACCCAAGCAAAAAACGTTCTTTCTATGCAAAAGAGCACAATGCACAGAAAGAGGCCAAGGTTTGCCAGCTTTCTATGGGCTGAAATCTTAGAGGGTTCAGTGTTTCCCTGGATGTCCAGGTAGGTAAGCAACCACAGGATGAGCAGCCCTGGACAGGAAGAAAGTCTGGTCTGTGTGTGTCAGGGTGGCACTCATCCCCATGCATTCCCAGCTGGTAGCAGGAAACATTGATTCAACGTGGAGGTATGTATTGCTCCATGCAGGGCCCAAGGGCAGAGACCCACTGGCTCTCTTCCCAGTTATGTAGGCTCATCTGCAGCTTTTGGGTGCACCCCTTGTTGAGCCCATCATCACGTTTGGAGTCAAGAATGGAATGGAGCACCAGTATCACCAACTGCAGAAGACTTAGCATCAGTGGTGCCAAGCCTGGAGAAAAAACTCTCCCCAAGACTTGCCTGCTTTGTCTCCATGGCATCACAGGGACCCTCCTGGGACATCCGAAGGAGTGGTCCCTTGTCTCCAGTTTTGACATGGAAATCTTGGAGAAACGGATGATGCTGCTGACCTGGAAACTCTAAAGAAGCCATTGCTTCATTCCCGAGATTTTGCATCTTCTGCGCACGTTAGCTATGTGTTAGGCATGGATGTCCATAGAGAAGACAAACTGCTTTCTAGGAATGCTGTCTTGGGGGGGGGGGGCTCTGGGTGTTGTAGGCCAAAAAGGTAGCCAGTTCTACCTCTGAATGAGTGACTAATTCAAGAAAACCCAGTAACCTTGATGGCTGAGCGGTAACTGGAATCCAATTCTCAAAACGTGGTTTGCTCAAGTTCTATCACACTTTCTCTCCGATGAGCCCAAGAGAACATACATGCCCCTCTTCCTCCTCCCATTGTTAACAACAACAACAACAACAACAACAACAAAACAACAACAACATCAAGAAATTTCACACAGTATTATAAGCAGTTGCAGATCTCAGAAATAAAACCATCAGAGCTACAAAAAACAAACAAACAGCAGTATTAGGAACAGCATACATACTGCGCCAATATTTAACAGATACTTAGGATATTGGTTAAAACTTGTATCTTTAATATAATACCAGTCAATGTTTTTATAATTTTGATTGACTGTGTCTGGTATTTTTGAATAATAATAATAATAATGTGCCATCAAGTCAATTCTGACTTATGGTGACCCTTTCCAGAGTTTTCTAGATAGAAAATACTAGAGGTGGTTTCCTATTCCCTTCTTCTGGGGATGCCCTGGGACTGTGCAGCTGGCCCAAGGCTACCCAGGCTGGTTCTTCCCCTAGGAGACACAGTGCAGGAACTGAACTCTCAACCTCTGGCTCTGCAGCCGGAGACCAAAACCACTGAGCTATCCAGCCAGCTACACGGATATTATATAGGAGAGCAAACCAATTATACTCTGCTGTGTCTGTCATGATCCCCTGGGGAAAAGATCTAGTTGGAGAAGAGGCCTTGGAAGAGAAGGGCTCATTGGACATCTCCCAAGAGACACTAGTCTTGTTCCAGACCAAGTCCTCTTCCTGACCCTGACCCTTTTGGCTCAAGAGAGTGACCTTTGCCCCCAAAGCTGGAGGGGAGGGGGAGAGAGAATGGGGGTGTTGCTTCATTTGAGTGGAACATCACTGGAATGTGGACCACGTAGGCTCTGGCTGCTGGCCGGTTGAGAAGGTAAGGGGCAAGTACTAGCCTGCTCCTGGGAAGGAGGAGGTCACAGCTTAGCTGCAGGAGTCCTCCTGACTTGGATTCCTACGCCAAAGATAAGTGGCTTTCAAAACCTCTCCCTCGAGGGATCCTTTTTTCGCCACCACTTTGTCTGTCAGGAATCCCCTGAGTGCCTCCCAGAGAAGACTTACAGGCGCTGCAGACAATTCTGTTAAGGTTTTAGAAGCCCAGAGCTTGACTTTGAGGGACTACAGCCCGTTGAGCCCCTCGGCAAGGGATTCTGGGCATTCTAGTTCAAAACATGGGTGCTCTAAAACAACACACACTCTCCATTCACAGTCCACAATCCCGGCTTGCTGTGCCTTAGGATGGTCATCCACCCCATTCTGCCAGCCTGCTCTCTTCATGCGTGGAACTGCATGCATTTATCTACATGGAGTTTTCTGATCAGCTATGGTGACCACGCTAGTGTTTAAATGGAAGGATGCTATAACTGACTAATTTCTGCCACCACTCTTCCTTTTTCTGGTCATGAGGAGCACATAACCCCCTGTTACAGTGGCTCCATTGCTGCTCCATTTCCAGGCACAATTCATAGTGCTGGTTCTAACCTATAAAGCCCTAAACAGCTTGGGTCCAAGCTATCTCAAGGACCGCCTCTCCCTTTATGAACCTGCCCGGGTGTTCAGATTATCTTGAGAGAACTTGCTATCAACCACAGGTGCACTTGGTGGGGACATGGGAGAGGGCCTTCTCTGTGGCTGCTCCCAGAGACTCTGGAACTCCCTCCCACTGGAGGCCAGCCTGGCCCCATCTTGGCTGTCCTTCCACAAGCAGACAAAGACCTTTCCCTTCAGGCAAGCTTTCCCTTAGTGATTGGCTGCCTGGATGTTTTCTTGTTTTTTTTAATTGATTGTTGTACTTTACTGCTTTGAATACGTTTTGGTGTTGCTTTTGTTTACCTTTTTTTTTTAGTGTGTGTGTGATATGTGCTTGATCCTTTCAGTATTGTATACTCACTGTTGTTGGCTTTATATACTGTTTTTTAAATGTTGTAGCCGCCTTGCATCCTTTTTTTTTTTTTTTTAAGGACAAAGGCCGGGGTAAAAAATATTTTAAATAAAATAAATAATCATACATTTTCTAGTTGCCCGAAATGTCAACAGTTGTAGATTTCCATCCATTGATGTGTCCCCCACCTGCAAAAACTTGCAAAGATGTTGCGTGTACAAATGCTTCCAGAGGGACAGCCAAACGGCCTGTGCAATGTTCACCACAAGCCAACAGATGGTGTCCAGGTGGCTTGTGTACCTGCCGAGTTTTCTGTCCACATACAGCTCACTGAGGATGGGAAGCTTCAATGTCCCCGATTTCCTTCCTGGTTCTATATTTTAAAATCACACTTAAATTGTACAGCACTTTAGGTGGAGAAAGCCTTCCATATGAGGGCCATCCATTGTCTTCAAATAGAAGAAGTTCTTTTGTAAAAGCAGTCACACAACCACCGTGTGAATCGGTCATATTTTCCCGGGTAAGCACTTTAAAAGAATCCAAGTCGCTGAGTTCAGATAACTCTTTCCCAAATTGGCTACTTCAGATCTCAGAGGAAGCTGGAAATCCCCTCCCTGGAGGATCAAAATTCAGGATGCAATGGCCCAGAGTCAGGGCCAATTCAAGTCTCTTTGACAGATGCAAGCTGTCAAGGACCTCTTAAAGTTCCCTTCTCTCCCTTTTCCACTTACCCAACTTTCAGTGGCCAAGGGAAATGTCTCTCATCAGTGGAAAATGTTACAAAGAGGGGGAATTTATTTATATTTTAAATAGGGCACTTCTTAAGAAATAGCAAGCAGATGTCTGTTTAGATTTGCCACTTTCAAGATAGTTAGACTTTCTGTTCCCGTACGTAAATAGTCCTGAATGATTTTTTCGAAGAAAAAGATGTTTTGAGATGATAATACTGTAATTATATCATCATAATTTTAGAACTGCAAAGCTGGAAGGGACTGCGTGGCTCATTTGGATGGGGCTCTATATCTAAACCCCTGAGCTATCCAGCAGTGTGCTGCTTGAGTTACATTCACAGCCAAGTACCTAATGACTTAGAGTGTAATTGCACCAGAAGACAGTTCACATTTTGGACCGCTTGTGGAGCAGTCAGCTGTGACCCATTTCCCAGCAAACACACAACGCATGGGGAATTGCACTCCAGCCTGACCCCGATCCGTGTTCAGGCTAGACCTTTTAGTCCAGCTGTAGAGCTAATATTTTCGGAGCCAGGGTTGAAGCGATTCCCCTACAGAGAGGAGGGTCATTTTTAGGGACGTGGCTGTCCGCAAAGCAACCCTTTCTGGTGCCATCAGATGCCTGTGTCTTTCCTCTGCCCTCTGATTGCACCCTTTCATTTTGACCAGAGTAAATGGTACCACCTTTGGAAGAGGGGAAACTGGGTAAGATTATGGGTCATCCACCAAAAAAAGAGAGAAGTTGCACGGATTATAATCTCTGGCATTAATGCTTCTTGTGTGGTTAGTGATGGGCCCCTAAACCTTGGAGGGCCTCACCCTCTCTTGTGTCTTGCAAACTCTTGGATATGTTTATTTTTAAAAGATGCTTTTAAAAAAACAGAAAAGGCTTCCTCATGGCCTCTAGTAGCCAATTTAAAACTTTTAACCATGACGTTTTGAGATGCTGGGCTGGCCCTAAACATGACAAAAATTTCTTTCCATTCCCCATTAGGGCCATTTTTTAAAATTCTAAAACTTTTTTGGGGTTGGGGGCCAGGTGTGCCAAGCGGGCATTCAGTCTTCCCGGAGGGGGAGGTAAGGCCACCGTTTGCCCACTCTGCATGATACAGAGGAAGCTCACCAAACAAGACGGCCAGTCAGGGTGTGCTACAGCCCTTCCTCCTTCATGGAATTTTACAGGGAGTCAAGAGGGCAACATCCTCTTCCATTTTTATAACCTTCCCATGTCTTCTCACCACTCGTCTCTCTTTTTAACCACAGAAAATCTGTTGATAAGGGAAAGATAGTAGAACTTCACAGTGTCTTTTGATCTTTAGCGCTGACAACTCAGTCTGGAGACATCTAGAATTTGTCTCAACCTGATGAAGTAGTTCCTTCCTTCCTTCCTTCCTTCCTTCCTTCCTTCCTTCCTTCCTTCCTTCCTTCCTTCCTTCCTTCCTTCCTTCCTTCCTTCCTTCCTTCCTTCCTTCCAACTCTTTCTCTTTCTCTCTAACTCGTCCTTCCTTCCTTCCTTCCTTCCTTCCTTGTTTGTTTGTTTGTTCATACGTTTGTTTGTTTGTTTGTTCCTTCCTTCCTTCCTTCCTTCCTTCATCAGCTCCTTCCTTCCTTCGGTCTTTGGGTGTGATCACACAGAGAAATAGACAAGAATGTTGGCAAGCCTTCCAGTCTGAGTCCCCAGTTCAAGTCTTGGGGTACAAGTCCCAGGTCCCATGCCTCGAGTCTGATTCTTGAGTTGGGGTGCATGAACAGACAGCAAGCCTGGAGGGGTGGTGGTGCTGGTGCTGGTTGTTGTTATCATCATCCCAAGGCTACACAGGCTGGCTCTACTCACAGGAGGCACCGTGGGAAATTGAACTCCAACCTCTGATACCTAAACCACAAAGCTACTTATAGCAGCAATATATAATTGGGTGGCCCTTGGGGGAAGACAGAAGAGGTACAGACTCATTACATTTGACTTTTTTGGAAATTTTTTATATTACAGGAGGATTGCAATTTTGATTAGAAGAGTGGCACTGGGGGAAAAAAATAGGGAATGGGTTGGGACTTTTACAAACCGTATGCTCTGTGTCACTTTCCTGATATCTGGTTTTCCCCAAAGCTATTTGTGCCATTTGCTGAAGGACAACAACACAGAGACTTCACAAAAGGGTCTGCCAGGCTTTCCCAGGTTCTCAACCTGCTCTGTTTACCGATACTGTTTTTCCTCCCTCTTTCTGTTTTGACTGGCTGACCTTCAGCCGTTCCTATCTGGCTGGGACAGCTGGTCTGTCCGTTTGCCGTAGGATTCACATCAGGGTAGGAATTAACTTGCTGTTGATCCTGGGAGCCTGATAGGGAAGCCCAGGAGGGGCTTCTGACCTTGTCACGGAGTCAAGCAGCTTGCTGAGATGCAAGACGACTGGCGGGGTGGCAGCGAGGAGAGGAGACCATGCTGGTGCCCAGAAGAAATAAGTCCTATTGCAAAGGTTTAACATGGGGAGGGGGGGGGCAGGCGGGCAACACTTGCTCTGAAAGATGATAGCGGGAGGTGAAATGGGGCCAGTGTTGAAAGACAGAGGATGATCATGTAGGGGAGACGATGACGAAGTTGGTAGATGGGTGTAGAGAGAGTTTTGGAGAGATAACAGCCACAGATCAGCACTGGGGTGGGGTGGGGAGACTTTGCTAGTAAAGCTCGCTGGATAGCTCCACGGTTTAGGTATTTGGCTGCGGTGCCAGAAGTTGGGAGTTTGATTCCCCAGCTGTGCCTCCTGCAAGTAGAGCCAGCTTGTGTGGCCTTGGGCAAGCTGCACACAGTCCCAGGATGACTCCAGAAGAAGGGAATAGTCAACCACTTCTCTATATTCTCTACCTGGACAACCCTGGAAAGGGTCACCATCAATCAGAATTGACTTGATGGCACATGATTATTATTACTAGTAATAGTAAGGAGTATCCCAGAACAAACGCAGAGTATTTTTTGGCACTTCTGAATAGGGGTTGAGTAAAAAAAATTGGAGTGCAGGCACTCATCAGGAGAACCCCAGAGACAGGCCTCTAAGGAGAGTAATTAAAAATTGCAGGCAGCTAGGTGGGTTCGTACCAACACACTAGATCAAATTCGTGGCATGGCAACAGAGATCATTTGGATGGATAAATAAATGGCTGCTGGACATAGTACAGGGTGAAAGGATTCCAGCTAAATTTTGTGGTAAGAGGGAAGCCGGGGGGTGGGGTGGGATAGTCAGTTCATCCGTAGTTTCTGCTAATCAACAGTTTTGGCCCTTCAGCTCTATGATCTCAGACTCTACAATGCCATGCATCTGAGATTTGAGATGATGCAGAAGATGCTCTGTTCCTGAAACATCCACATCCCGGAAGCTTTGTGAGGCTTTCTGGAACTCACATGCTCTGACCTAGCAGACTTTTTATCTCTGATCTCAGATGTGTGACAACTGTTTTTCCCCCCACTTCCAGTCAATCATGTTGTTGAATCCACTTCCTCTTAATCAATGAGGCTTAACTGGACAAGCTCTGGAAAGTGAGACTGAGAAGGGAGTGGAAAAGTTCTATTTGGGGGTTACAACTTGGAGAACATCCCACCCAGCTTGGCTCCATCTGTGCTGTGGGGAGTGTAATGAGAAACAGAGGGACATGGGATGAATCTGAGCCTGCCCACTATCCGTTGTTGTCCCGACCTGTGCTGGTACACAGGGGAAAAGGTACCTACCACTAACCTCTGGGGGTCCTTTAAGACCCCAACTTCTCTTCCATGCTCTTCAATGACCGCCCTGAGAATCTGAAGCTAGATGACACCAAACAGGCTGATGGCTCTCGATGCTGTTTTCCATGTGAGTCCCAGGAAGCTGTGGGTGGTCCTGAGCCAGTGTCGGAGTGTCAGGGTAGAGTGGATATGAGCGAACAAATATCAAAAGAAGACCAAAGGGACGATGGGTTGTAGGACAGCCATTGGGGGAGTATCATCATCACCATCATCATCTTAAAACTGCAGAGCTGGAAGGGACCTTATGGGGTCCACACTGTGCCTTGTTAAGGAGGCCCAGGGGGGAACTGAACTCCCAACCTCTGACTCCACAGCCAGATGCCTCAACCAGCTATCCAGCAGTCTTCTCTTGAAGAATCAACTTCCTAATTTGAGAGTATACTTGGATATAACTTCCCTTCTGGATGTTGAGCTGGTTGTTGGGGCGATGGGTGACTTTGCCCTGTTTTGGTTCACAGACGAGCGGCAATGTCTCCTGGGAAAAGCTGTTCGGGATACTGTTACTCCTGCTTTGATCACACCCATTTCAGCTGACTGCTGCAGACTCTCATACACGGGCTGTCTCTTCCATGCAGACTGGGGGCTGATTCATTTCTGGGCTTTGAGTTCAAAGTGCTGGTTAATACTAAAGCGTCTCAGTAGTTCATATCAAAAATAAAGATTGCTGGTTAATATTAAAGCTCCAGTCCTGTCTGGACAACTGTCTCCTCTGGCGTGAGGCTGTCCTCTGTGTAAATTTACCTGTGGAGGCCTGCCTCTCTGAACTGATGGTGCTCAAACAAGGCCTTCTCAGTGGTGGGGCCAAATTGTGGACTTTCCCCGCCAGAAGTTGAACTGACCTTTTCTTTAATTGATTCCCAGCCGGCTGTGAAAAACAGGCTTAATTTCCCCAAGCGTTTTCTGTGTTTGGCTTTTCTGTTTCCTGATTTGTAACCTGATCTGGGGATTCTGGGGATTGTAGTCCAAAAACATTCGCTGGCAACCCTTTGGAATCTGAACATTTGGAAGATTAGCGGTAGGTGATGGTGAGAGTTTTGGGGATAGTTGCAAATAGACACCTCTTATATTTCCCAAACTCATTAAGAATTTCAGACTCACCGCCCAGTGGGGCCAACTTATGGAGAATCTACTGAATGAAACTCTGGATTCGTAGCCTTATAATGACCCTTTCCAGGATTTTCTAGGTATAGAGGGCTGAGACGTGGTTAATGGCTGAAATCCAGCAGCACAACTTACACCATCTAGAGCCGATAACATCAGTTTTCCAAAAATTTTAAATTTCTGATTCCACCCCCCCCCCCCCAAAAGTCTGAGGCTCCCGGGATGGGAGACAGTGATTTTTGGGAATTACAGACTTCTCTCCTGTGGTCCTCCACGATTTCCCCATGACAAAAAAGAATCCCTTTGTATTTTGGTTTATGTATTTTATGTTTTTGTTTATGTTATAGTTAAAATAAAATAAAAATTATTTTAAAAAAAAGGATCCGGAGGGAGTCCTGGGACCTTCAACGTGGGTTTGGAAAAGCAATTGTTGCCATCATCCTGAAAAATCAATTGATGACATCATCAATCCTTATGCAGCAAAAATTATGCTGCTGGATTTCAGCCATTACATTACCATCATCATGGTGTTATTCTCATTTCTCTACATTGCTAGTGCTTCAAAGGATCAAGACTAACATTTAGGAATTGTCCTATAACAACAACTGCACTTATAATTATTCATTTAACATCTTATTTTTAATATCATAATTTTTAAAAGTGCTTTTAAAGCAGCAAGCGTCTTTGCCTAAGAAAGGCAGGAATTGATATCAATGGAATAAAGAAATACATAAAGAAATAAGTGTCGTTGTAGAAGGGGTCGCCGTGTCAGTCTGTGCAAGCCTTATAGGGGGAAAACAAAATAAAAATAAAAAGTAAATGAAGACAAAAACGTGGTGGCCCCCTCAAGGCTAAGTTTTATATTTTTTTGATGTGAGCTTTTCTGGGCCAGTCCACTTCATCAGACATGAGAAATAATGAAACAAACAGGTGGATGGAGAGGGGGAGCATTGTTTACAACTCTTCGGCTGACAGTGTCACAAAAGGCATATACCTTTTAGATCTATTTCTTGGCTTGGCAGGAAAGAGATTGCAGGCAAGGCCAGCCCTATTGTTAGCCAGAGTGAGGCAGAGGCCCCAGGCACGTATTTTGCGTATTTTGCGCCTCCTGAAAGAACACCAAACGAATAATCATTTCCTTTGTTGGCGGGGGGGGGGGGGGATCCTTTTCTGGCTAGGTTTGTGGGTTTTTCCACCTCCTGTGCTAACTCAAGGTTTGAGGCAGCTCCGGGGCATTCACACAGCACCTGGGGAGCGTCTAGGACAGTGATGGCGAACCTATGGCACGCGTGCCACAGCTGGCACACAGAGCCCTCTCTGTGGGCACCCGAGCCATAAGTCGCCATCGAGAAATACTTACCCGTCCTCCGATCCCGGATTTCGGCACTCCCCTCTGCTGGTGCAGTGGTCCAGCGGAGGGGGTGCCATGGCGACCATTGCCGGTCTAGCCCAATGGGGGATTGGAGGACCAGTAAGTATTTATTTGTTAATACCACCCATTGGGGGGGGGGGGGGAACCAAGCATTTAACCCTTGCAGTGCAGGAGCAGTTGTTGTTTTTTTCTAAACTCAAACCTCAGCATCCGGGTTTTAATTGCAGTGTTGGCCCTTTGAAATAAATAAGTTGATTTTGTGTTGCCGTTTGGGCACTCGGGCTCAAAAAGGTTCCCCATCACTGGTCTAGGAACACCATTCGGAGCTCGGCCTCAGACAGCAAAATATCCCGGGGCGGCAGAGCCCTGAACCCTTTTCCTTCCTGGACTTGCAGTTCCCCAAATCCCTCCCACTGGGATGGGAGTTGTAGTCTGGAAGAGGCGCTGGCCTGAGCTCGGGTTGAAAGGCAGACCGACGGAGCGGGCGGGCGGGCGAAATCGAGAGGGAGCAGGGGGGGTCGTGATTGGGGGGGGGGGCGGGCGCGACCCCCCCCCGGGTGGTGGTGGTGGTGGGGGGGCGAGTGGGGGACCCCCGGCTGCTCCGGCGGCGACGGCTCCCCTCCGCTCCCCGCCTCTCGCTCCTTCCCCCGGGCGGCTGGGCGATCCCCTCGCCGGCCGGGCTTGGGGGGGGGGGGGATCCTGCGCGGCCGGGGATTGGGCCGAGCCGCCGTGGGGCGGGCCGGCGGGGGGGGGCGGGCCAGAAGGAGGCGAGCTCGGCGCGGCGGCTTCGCTGGAGGGACAGAGGTGGCGGCGCGCATCATGGGGCTCGGCTGGCTCCCCGAAGGCGCTCCCGTGGCGGGGCCTCCTGGCGTGTCTCCTCCTGCTCGCCGGCCCAGGTAAGACCCAGAGCCCCCCTTCCTTACCCCCTTGGGGAACCCCCCTCCTTTCGGGGAGCCCCCCTATCCTCGTCTCTCGTTCCCTCCCTATGGGGAGGGGACGGGCGCCCGGGCGCGCCGCCACTTTCCCGGGATCGCCGTGCGCCCCCGCCCGGCCCCACCAGCCGCGATCCCGAAGCCACCTGCTCCGGGAGGCGAAAACTTGCCACTGACTTCCCTTGGATTCACCTGCTGCCCCCCACCCCCCCAACCCCAAAACCCCCAGCCACGGCTGCGATTCCTCCCGTGAAGCCGATCCTGCAAACTCTTGGCAAAGGGAAACCAGTACTGGGGGTACTGTTTCTTCTCCCGCGCAAGGAAGGATTTTTTGGGGGGGGACTGTTTGCCCCTGGGATCCACCCCCTTGCCCCCCCTCGAGACCAAAGGACAGGGCAGCCTGTCTCTTCCTCTGGTTTCCCTGTGTGTGTTTTTTTTTTGGGGGGGGAGGCGATGTCTGCTTTGTGTCGCCCCTTTTCTTTCTCTCTAAGGAGCCCCTTCTTGTAAACGGGCCAGCAAGGGGGAGCGTGGTTCGTTCTCGGACCCATGGGAGAGGCAGGGATCGGTGGGGTTGCGGGGTGGGGCAGGGGCAGGGAGAGGGGGATCTGGTTGCGGAGAAGGTAGGGGAGGAGAACGCAGAGGACTGGGGAAGGGCGGCTGATATTGGAACAGGGGTGAAAGAATGGGGTTGTGGCTAGGCTGGGTGTATGGGAGAGGTTTGGTTTGCCCGGAGGTCTTCATCTCAGCTCATCGAAATTTGGGGGGGCTGGTCTGGGCAAAGTGTCTTTTTTAAAGGTCTTTCCCGTTCTGAACTCTTTCTCTTTCTCCCCCCCCCCCCAATACTCTTCATTGGTCAAGATTAATGATATCTGTGGAGACACTGTTGTAAGAAATGCACCCTGGGTTGCAGGATTCCTTCTGGTCTTTTTTCTCATCCACTCTTTCCTGCCCCTAACTAGACTGTTTTTCTCTCCCCCCCCCCACATCACCCCTCTCTTCCCGGCTCCTTCTTGGTCATCAGTGCTTCAGCCGTGCTCAAGTGACTCACGGGCAGGGTGATGGGATCAGAAATGACTGCTAGAAATTTAATTAACAAAGTGTGCCTTTATGTCTTGGGAGATTATTGGGGGGGTTGAACACCAGACACACAAGATTGTGCTAATTGATTTCAGTTCAACTAACCTGGAATAAATGGGAAACTCTGTTTCTTGCACTAGTCTGGAAATACGGCAACAGATCATGCCACTTTGTGTGGAAATCTGTGTTAAAAACTTCACCCTTAAAACCACAGCCTTTCGTTGCTGTGTTTTAAACCGTCTGGATTCTAAAGAGTTTTAAAGGGCACCCAGTCCTTAGAACTCTCCTGCCCACCACATCTTCTGATTCCTTTCATACTGGAGGATGAACATCATTGGATCCCTTCTGACTTAGGATATGGCAGCCCTAACAATGATGGGGTATTGCATCCAAACCAGCCCATAAGATTCTTCACCAATGAATTCTTCCTGCATTTCCTTTCTCATTCATTTAAACTTTGAATTAGCAGCTCAGGCAATCGGTATTTTTCATTTCTTATGACAGGACTGAAGTATTTCTAGCTTTCTGCATTTGATGACTTTTTTATGTTCTTGGTCTTTATTGATGGATGGCGGGAATGTGTTTTTTTGGCTGATCACCCAGTGGATCCAAGACATTCTTCGTGTCCCACGGTACCTCTGCATTTCTGAGGCTTCCACCTTTTTGAGAGCAGCCTGTAGTCTACAACTCCCACGTCACCTGGTTGGAACGCCAAGCCTGGGGATGGAGATGTCTGATGTGTGTGAATTAATACTAAAGAACAGTGCAGTTGGGCGTGAGTGGAGCTTCCCAGGCAGCGCAAGCTGTCTTTACCCATTTAGGCAGTAAGCTCAGGGGCTTTTGTGAAAGGCTGAGCCCCAGTACTCATCTTTATAAAACAACCAAGAGACGCAGGCTGGTTTCCAGTCCTCAGCAAAGAACTGGTTCTCTCTTAGGATAAACCAAATGGTCATTACAGAACTTCCACTCCCAGTTCTACGATGCCACTGGGGTTCATTTTTCTTGTTTATGAGAGCAGAGAATTCCAAAACAACTTGGTTTTCTGCACAACACCGAGTTGCTTTTTAGTTTTTTGTTTCGTTTCGGGTTTTTTAATTGTTATTCGTTTTAATTTGTCCCTCTTAGAGCTCCAGAATGCAATGGGGCATGGCTCCGGCTTCTGATTTTGCAATTTCCAGAGAGTGGCACGAAAGAGGAGAATGTTTATATAATTGGTGTGTAGGGAGGTCTATGGGTTTGAATGCCAGAGTGGTGTGTGGTAGGTGTGGGAGGGAGGGTGTAGGCTTTGCTTGGAATGAAGCTGAGGATCCTTGAAGAACACAGGAGGAGAAGGACGAGCAAATAAACCTTAAGTCACCCAGCCCCCTCCTCTGGCTTGAAGGACTGGGAAGGATGGTCTTACTCAAACATGTCCCAGCTGGTTGTTTGCTCAGCCCCAGCCTCTTGCATTCCAGGTCCCCTGCGTTAGCTTTTCCCAGCCTCCTTGCGAGAGCTGAGCCTTCTGCCCCTCTTAAGCAAAGGAGAGGTTGACTGCTCCAAGAGATGACCTGCCTGGTTCCACAGGGAGGTAATGGCTGGCTGCACAAAAGAGATTGGGGCAGCCAGGGAGGAAACCATTTTTATGGTTCTTCTTGTCCACCAACCTCCTTCAGGTGATGGGAGAGAGACCGGTTTCTGCCGAAGGACAGCTCCATAGTGGTAGAGGTGGGGCATCTGATCAAAATGCCCGTAGGTGGTCACTCATCCCTTGACGGTCCTGGCAAATATACCTGGCACTGAGCAGCAGGGCTTCGGTGAGTGTTGGCCAACTTGGTCTTGCCTCTGTTTACATTTCCTTCAGTGCTCCCATTGCATTGTGGGAAACAGCAGCTAGCCGCAGTTGTTTTGGCTAGTTCAAAGCAGTAGGCGAGAATAGTTCTTAAAAGGGGAACCAGGGCAGGTGTTAGTGGCTGGGCCTGATCCCTCCCTAAGGCTGCCAGATGCTGATTCTCTTCTAATAGAGAGGTTGGGTGCCCGCCAGGTAGTTTCTCTGGCTTCAGTTCCCTTCTTACAGATGGGGCCCGAATGAGTTTGGCATGGCTTGTCTTTCTGTCTTTACAGTCCTCCTGTATCACAAAATGTCCAAGACAAGGACATCAATTTAATCTTTAGATTAATTCTGATAACTGTCCAGTGGTTTTAAATGCTGCCTTTTTTTGTATCCTTTTTGAAAAAGTCATGCATTAACAGTGGAAGCCCACTTTAGAGTTGTTGTTTAAAAAAATGAAGGTATATCTTTAGAAATCTTTAAATCAAATATACATATACAAAGGGTGAAGGATTATCTCTCTGGAAGATTCACAGCATGAGGACTGATACTCAAGGTTGCTTAAAATGGATTAGTTACTCTTAATGCCATTTAACCATCTTTTTTGTATTCTATGGATGATGATGGTGATGGTGATTTCCAGGCACCTGAACTAGTGACTTCATTGTTGTAGGGAAACAGCACAAAGATGTACTGCGAAATTTTTATTAATTTATCCTTCTGTTGTGTATCTAGCTTCTCCCAGTTGCCAATGGGTGGGGGGGCAGAGGCGTTGTTAAAAAAAATCACCCCTACCATGTGGGAAACGCTACAGATGGCCAGCTCTCCATTTGGTCCTAGGCCTGCCAGGATGAATTACTGCTTAGTGAATGATGGCAGTCTTCCTTCAGCTCGGATGGTTAAAGGAGGTGGTAAACAGATATTCCTTTTCCGTGATCCATCCAGGGCCTGCGTATGGCAGAAATGGCGATTCCAGTCCTCGTTAATAATTACGGCTTCAGAACTAGGGATGGTTTTCTTAGTAGGGATTTCAAATGAACAGAACAGAATACCTTGCCTTAAGTTTAGTCAAGTAGCCACGAAGGAAGAAATGGGAAGCTTAAGACCTTGATATAAAAAGGGCAAAACTAAGCATGTGAAGAGATATATCTTCACTGTGGTGGGCCCACTGAGATTCCTAAGGCTTTACAGTATTTCTAAATTCTGCAATTGCTTCGCTGCGGTGTGTGGCTGTGTTTTTACCGGCAATTGGGAGTCCTTTTTGTGTGGACCGCCTTCTGGATTTTAACAAACCGTCTTTCTTCGTGGAAAAGCAGCTTGTCAAAAATGGCTTTCTACATATGGTGAAGTTTACGTTATTGTGAAAATTCTTCTACCTAAAAAAAGGAAGTATCAAGTCCTTACACATAATGGAAAAGAACCAAAAATTTAAAAAAAAGCAAAAAAAAAAAAAGCAAAATGAGGAGTCTTCAAGACAGCTTCTCCTCCTTGACAGCTACTCTGTTATTTTCTTAATTTTGTCGTCTTCTTGTCGTTCTAGGGGGAAAAGCTGCAACAACTTCACACCTGTGCTAATTTTGCCTACTGTTCGGTCTCTCCCCCCACCTCCAGCTATTAAAAAAAAAAGGAATAACACTTTTAACAGCTCAATCCTAAGCATGCTTACATGGAAGTAGCTCCCATTGTTTTCAGTGGAGTTTGCTTCTATATAAGTGTGCATAGCAAAACCTTAACAAGAATGAATTTTTCCCATTTGATGGGGATGCGGGAGAGGGCCTTCTCAGTGGCTGCTCCCAGCCTTTGGAACTCCCTCCCACTGCAGGCCAGCCTGGCCCCATCTTGGCTCTCCTTCTGCAAGCAGGCAAAGATCTTTCGGTTCAAATAGGCTTTCCCTCAGCGACTGGCTGTCTGAGAGGGGTTTTTTTATGGATTGTTGTGCCTTTACTACGTTGAATCTGTTTTTGGTGTTGTTTCTGTTTATTGTGTTTTAGCATGGTCTTTGTTTGACTCTACTTAGTATTTGTATACTTAATGTCTTTAGCTTTAAATATTGTCTTTTAGTAATGTAAAACTAAGATCATGGCCACTGGCCCCATCACCTCCTGGCAAATAGAAGGGGAAGATATGGAGGCAGTGACAGATTTTACCTTCTTGGGCTTCATGATCACTGCAGATGGTGACAGCAGCCACGAAATTAAAAGACGCCTGCTTCTTGGGAGGAAAGCGATGACAAACCTAGACAGCATCTTAAAAAGCAGAGACATCACCTTGCCGACAAAGGTCCGCATAGTCAAAGCTATGGTTTTTCCAGTAGCGATGTATGGAAGTGAGAGCTGGACCATAAAGAAGGCTGACCACTGAAGAATTGATGCTTTTGAATTGTGGTGCTGGAGGAGACTCTTGAGAGTCCCCTGGACTGCAAGGAGAACAAACCTATCCATTCTGAAGGAAATCAACCCTGAGTGCTCACTGGAAGGACAGATCCTGAAGCTGAGGCTCCAATACTTTGGCCACCTCATGAGAAGAGAAGACTCCCTGGAAAAGCCCCTGATGCTGGGAAAGTGTGAAGGCAAGAGGAGAAGGGGACGACAGAGGACGAGATGGATGGACAGTGTCATCGAAGCGACCAACATGAATTTGACCCAACTCTGGGAGGCAGTGGAAGACAGGAGGGCCTGGCGTGCTCTGGTCCATGGGGTCACGAAGAGTCGGACACAACTTAACGACTAAACAACAACACAATGTAAGGCACCTTGGGTCCTTTTTAAGGAGAAAGGTCGGGGTAAAAATATTTTAAATAAATTCAATACATAAATATGGTGCTCATGCACTGAGACACAGGCATTCATTCCTGTTCCTCCGTCTCAGTGTGCGCGCCAACCTCGTGCAACCTAAATTTCACCAATAAAGTTGTAAAGCTGTCGTGCCCATATTGGTTGTTACAGCTGTGGCACCTCGGACGGAGCTTTAATGATCCGTTTCATTCTGAGGAGGACAGATGAGGGAATAAGAGACCAACTTATCAAATCTTTGCCTGGGAAAAATAAAATTGTGGAAGGTGCTGATTTCGCTTTGGGGAAAGAGTGGCGCTTAGGATCATTTCACATAAGGAGAGATAGTGCTTGAGAGACGCCTCCAAGTTGCATGACCTGAGGGTATTGTGAATGAAGCTGGCGACGCCAGCCTGCTGGCTCTGCCCTGGCGCAACGAGCTGCGGGCCACCCTCGCGCAAACAATGGGCGTGAAGGCAGCTGGCCATCATCTCTGCCTGGTAGCAGCCATTCTGGGAGGCGAGAGAGGTTCATGCGTGGTGGTTCACCCGGCCACTTCACGGCACTCTCCGTTCTGCTCGGAGCGCCCTGTCAGAGGAGCGCCTATGTGTGGCCACTGTGGCGGCTGAGGCGGTTTGACATGGACGTCTGGCCACGTGGACCGCCTTTTGCCTTGCAGATCACTTGCCGGGGACTCTGTGTTTGAGTAAGGGTCTGCATCACTCGATCACGGGTTCAAGGGCCGTGCTGTGAATATCGCCATGCTGTCCTACCCGTTTTGGGGCCTTACGTGCACACACACACACACCCCTCAACTGCCGCCAGCCAGCTTCCCTGATAACATTTCATCCCTGAGCCGGCACAGGCAGACAACCAGTCTGTCCGCTTCCAGGGGCCCCCTCAGCATCAGGGCGGCGGCGGGGGGGGGGGGGGCTTCATTTACAAGGGTGACGCATCTGGTTCCTTCTTTAGGTTCCTACAGCAGGATGCAACTCCCTCTCCCACATTCCCCTTGCAAGCGGTTCTCTCTCTCTCTCCTGGCAGCCTTGTCCCCCCCCCCCCCTATTTTCACTGAGTTCTCTAAAAAGCCCCTTTATGTGGGAAGGCTGTGGTTTCAGGTGTGCCGAGGCCTGTTCCCGTCTCACAAGAACACCTTTCATTGTGTCGGCACCTGCCCCTGTCTCTTCTCCTCCCTGAGGGGAGGCTTGTTTGCCACACACTTTTGCTCATCTCTCTCCCCCCCTTTCCCCCCACCCCATCTCCTCTTTCTTCTTCCATCTCCATTTCTCTCACTCGGTGTGACTCCTTTGCCGGCCCACCTCCTTTTGCCGCATTGTGTTTATCTAGCGAAGCATGTAACCTCTTCAAATCGTGGAGCAGAAATTAATGATTCCCCCCCCCCCCCGTCTGCTACATGCGGCCGTGGCGTCGTTCGGACATGGATTCCTTCAGGAACTCCAAGGAGTCGCATAAGAATGGAGTTCGGATTCGAATCCAGGGTTTTGACTCCCAGGGTGACTTGACTTTATATAGACCTTCCTCATTGACCACCCTCTCCCAGGGACCTCTGGAGGCCTGGCTATGAATCCAGACCCTTTTAACTTTTTATTATGCACCCACTCTGCTGCCCCAGGCAGCGGTAAGCATCTGTGCATGGCTAGAGGGCCTTTTTTATCTTCCTGATGAGTTTTCACAGCCTGCCCTTCTTGCACATACACATTTTAAGACAAAGGAGAATGCTGGAGCCCGGAAGCATTTGAATGAGGAGACTTCAAGGAGAACCCACACAAACGCCTTTCTTTTCCTCAAAGCTGTGAAAAAGCACTTCGAGGTCTTCGCTCAGAGTCTCTCTTGGCATCCCCTTCTTGTCTCTCTCAATTTCTTCCTTTCTCAGCTTGGCTTTTCCTCCAAAGTTTCTAAAAGTCCCATCTTCCTTTTCCTCTATTGGGTGCCTGCCACCACAGGCATGCCCCAGTATGCCCTCGTGCTAATGAGCTGGCTTCATTAAGCCTGTCTGAGAGTGCCCAGGCAGGGCCGGGATGCCGAGGCCTTGCTTTGCTCTCATCCCAGCCCAGGGAGCCGAGGAGATAAACAGTAAACAATATGCCCAGCAGCAGCACCACCACCTTCTTCTTCCATCCTTAGACCGGGGGGGGGGGGGGGGGAGGCTGCAGAATCAGGGGAGAAGAGCTCGGAAAAGTCCTTGCTCCAGCGCCGGCCTCCAGTTATTTCAGGACCTGGGGGCTTTTTTTAGCTCCTCCAGGGATTTGGGGCCCACTCTCCCTAGGCGGTCAAAGGCTGGTGCTATTCATAGCTGGGCATTAGGTTCCTGAAGTTTCTCACGGCTGAGGAGGAGCGAGTGGGCCTCGTCGTTGGCTCCGAATGTGACACTCAAGAGCCAAGATGCTTCGTGGGATACCAAGCTTTGCTCCCACCCTTTGGAATGTGCTGGACATGCCGAGAACCTGCCTTTTTGGCTTGCGTACAGCATTCCCCGGGTGTGCCCTAGCGCCCTTTTTGCACGCGTGCTGCAGGGCAGCTGTGCTCCAGAACCTGGTGTGCTTGTGCAGATTCCCCTCGGTTGTCTAAGGCAATAGTTCTCAGAGTCAGGGGACACTGAAGCTGTTTGCAGGCACGGGTATGGGGTTTGTGTTTCTACTCATGAGCTGTTGGATAGCTCAGTGGTTGAGGCATCTGGCTAGGCATCCAGAGTTTGGGAGTTCGATTCCCCACTGGGCCTCCTTGAAAAGGGCTGGACTCCATGATCCATAGGATCCCTTCCAGCTCTGCAGTTCTAAGATGATGGTGGCGGTGGTAGTAGTGATGATGATGTCCTCCATGTATGACATGTCATTTATTGACATACCTGCCACTGGTTAGCCGTCAAGTGACATTTTGATGTGCTAGTAGTCACATCTATCTATCTATCTATCTATCTATCTATCTATCTATCTATCTATCTATCTATCTATCTATCTATCTATCTATCTATCTATCTATCTATCTATCTATCTATCTATCTATCTATCTATCTAAAATATTTTTACCCCACCTTTCTCCTGAAGAGGGACCCAAGACAGCTTACATCCTTAAAAGACAATATTTAAAGCTAAAAACAACACCAAAAAAAACACATTCAAAGCAGTCAGGCACAACAGTCTATTAAAAAAAACCCAATCAGGCAGCTGGTTATTGAGGGAAAGCTTGCCTGAAGAGAAAGGTCTTTGCTTGCTTGTGGAGGGACAGCAAAGATGGGGCCAGCCGGGTCTCCTGTGGGACGGAAGGCTCAGTCTTTCTCCTCCTTCTCTGTTCCCATTCAACCTACTATAAATGAGTTTAATGTAATAAGAACAGTCTTGTAAATATATAAATGGCCTTCTTGGAGAGGGGAAAGGTTTTGTTTGCTTGTTTCCATCATGGTGGGATTTAGGTCTTTTGAGAGAGTGATCAGTGGGATTTAAGATCCCAAAGCTTGGGAACGTCTGATCTTAAGACTCAGGCACCACTAAGTGTAGCTTGAAATGTTCCTAAGCATGCGCCACAGGGTGGGGATGGTGGAGGAGTCTGTTGTGGCTGTGGCTGGGCCCCTGTGCATGGTTTAAATTTCCCTGCCAGGACTAGCTAAATGCTGCAAGTATGCAGGCTGAATACAGGTGGCCCATATACATGATGGGAATTATATTTGCTTGCTTGCTTTCGTCAGAATTTATTTCTACCATTCTCCAAAATTTTTAACACAACAGTTATGGGGAAGCGGTCAAAGGTTTGCAGAACATTGAAACTTCACCCTCACCCGTGCATATTTAGCCCAAAGTTTCGATTTCAGTTTGAGAAAGAAAAAAAAAGCCTTCAGGGCTGCATTGAGGGATGGGGAGGACCCAAGCTAACATGGTAGGAACGAAAATACCACCACAGCTTAGCTTGGCTGCCACTCATATGGAAAGTCCATAAGACTGGTGCCCCCCCCCCCCCCAAGATGTATGAATTCAACCCCACTGAGATGCCTCACCCAGCTTTAACCACAGGAGATCTTGCTCATCATGTTTGTTTGTTTTTTATCATACCTTCAAAACCATAAGGACTAGTGCCTTAATTTTCCTAAAATCAAAGAGATCAGAATTTTAAGAGCTGCAGTTCTCAGGGCGCTGGATTCTGCGTTTCCCCCCACCTGTGCCTTTCACAAAATCTCAACTTAACATGCAAATCAAAGTATTTCTTATCGCCCCCCCCCCCCCAATCTCCTTTGCACTATTAAAATGTAAAACAAATCTGAAGTAAACCAGCATCCACATGACTTGGCTTCATGCCTTTACCTTCAGGAGGAGACTGAGATTTGGGGGGAGGGGAGCCCGCCTTACCGGATTTCCCACCGAAAAGAAACACAACCTCCCTTCTTTTTGCCTCCTTTATAAGGAGAAGAAAAAAAGGCACCCAGGCCAAAGCAGGATATTGCTAATGTTGCTGGCAGGATTTGGTGCCCTGGGTCTTTGTTTGTTCACCTACCACACCCTCATTCCGACAGCCCTTCTTTCTGAGACCAAGAACTCAGCCACCAAAGTGAAAGAAGGCACCCTGGCCGGGTTTCTTCTTTGCAGGTGGAATCGCTCTGATCCTTTGCACGCCTGAGTTTAGCTTGACCAGAAGCACCTCATGGGCCTCGTGCCATTTGTGGCACACTCAATGCCCTTTCATGTACTCTTCTTGAGCAAGCTGTGCCTTGAAATCAGCTTCCCCACCCCACCCCAAAACCTGGCATTCTCTGTGTGTGTTGTTATGGTAGAGCAGGGCTTATTCTGAACCAGCTAAAACCTAAAAGGCAGTGATGAGAAGGAACAAAGGGCCCTTGACTATCACCAGAATACTTGTAAATACGATATTCTTAGAGGTTTGGAAGTAAAGGAAGAAGCTTTGAAGGATAGGAAGGTTGGATTTAGAGCCTGATGTTCTTTGCATGGATTCTGTCAAGCCCATGCTGGCTGGATTCTGAGAATTGTCATTTAAAAGGGTAGCTTTTCCAAGTTTCTGTCTTGGTAACAGCTACTCTGCCAACCAAGTATGGAAAAATTAACTTACATATCAAAGAGAGAAAGAGAGAGAACCGAAGAGAAGAAAAAGGTGAATCTAAAAAAAGGAAATCTCCCATGTTCTGCTGAGAGTATTGTGAAACTCCCTGACTCAGGAGGTCTGCTTGGTCCACCTTTTGCCTCTTCAGCCCGCAAGCCGGTGTTATTTTCATTCTGCCGAGTGTTTTCCCTGCTTTTGTTTTGGCAAACCAATCCATGGTTTTAGGCTGCACTTTTTCTTCCTAATATTTTAACCAAAACAACACTTCTTATAAATACTTTTTATGGGGGGGGGGGGGGAGAGGGTGAATGAATGGATTATGTAGAAGTTCTAATAAAACATTAAAAAAAAATTACAGTTCGTTTCCCTGGATGTGGTGGCTGCAAAAGCGGGATCAGAAACTGCTTAAGGAAATGGAAATTAATAAATGAACATGGAAATCCTAGTGTATTTCCACATAGAGACTGAAAACGGTTATGGCCTTAAGGGACATGTCGTGCTTGGTCTCCTAATCAGGTTTTGATCCTTGCCATGAGTCTGATGCAGTATTTTGCGTCTAACTGCATGTGCAAGGGATAGGTAACTGGCTGTAACGAAGAAGCTCCGTTTCTCCCTACATATGTTTGTGTGTATGTACACAGTGTGACTAGTGTACTACTACAAGGCTAACTTATCATTGGCCCTTCAAAGGTGTTTTTGCCCAGCCACCCAGATGCACCAGAGGATGGATCTCCTGTCCTTTGAATAGGCGTCTGGTATTTCCCCCAGGCATTGCAAGATTTCCCACCCAATCATGAGGTCTAGAAACTTTCCTTTTATGGAAATTTTTGAAGAGAAGTAGCAGATCAGAGTTTTAGGATGCAAAGTTTCGGGCTGGCTTCCGGATGGCCAGGCGGGCGAGTCCAAATGGCAGAGGGGCGCAGGAGAGACATCCGACATGCCTCCCGAATTTTAGGTCTGAGCTCATTCTTCTCGTAGGAGCCCTGCGGCTTGTGATCTTCTTGGTGGCTTTCCTCCCTCCACCCCATCCTTGGCCCCTCGCTTTCTCACTCTTCCCTTCCCTGTTTTGCTTCCTTGGTCTTCTCTGGCTCCTTTTTCACGGCAGGGCACAGCTGTTCCCTGGGTCATCAGCACCTGTTACTGTTTAATCAGCCTCCTCTTTCTCAGGGCCTGGTAACCCTTTCCTTTCCACCATCCTTGGTAACGGGACGGGGCACCACCACGGGCACCCCTACCAAGTGCCGTCAGCCACCTATAACTAATGTCTGGGCTATGGCCATGTGACCCTCCCCCTTTTTTTCTTTGTTCCGACTGGGATTAACTGAATAGCTTTTCGGCTGCAAAACTAGACAATGAGAAGCACTTCTTTTCTAAATTCACTTTCTTCTTCTCTGCTAAATGGGCTCAGATTAGCTCGGAAGAGCCCTCTATCTTTTCTCTTTCTGTAAGTCAGCACATTCCCTCCTTTACCTTGTTGGCTTTCTTTTCTAGTGACAGAGCTTGAGTGCTTTGTTCCCTGCCTCCTGTTGCAACTGGTAAATCCTTTATTTAGAGATAAAAAGGCACTAGGATGGGGAAAGTCTGATCTCAAACTGTAGATGGGTTAGCAAACTTGCATCTGAACAGGGCTGCTAGAGATTACTGTGGGAGAGAGGTTTGCACAACTCTGCTCTTTCACACCCCAAACCCAAAACACAGCCTTGCAAATAGAAAGCTAGCAGGCCAGGAAGAGGTTTGTCCTAGCAGGGCAATATTCTCTCTGTAGTACATCATCAACTCCAAGTAGGGCTTGACAACAACAACAACAACAACAACAATGATAATAATAATTAATAATTCTGTTCCATCAAGTCAATTTTTTCTGACTTTTGGCAACCCTCCTCTGTAAAATCCTGGAAAGCTGCTGCAGATCAGAGTTGGCAGTACTGGTCTAGAAGGACCAATATTTTGACCCAGTATAGGGCAGCTTCCCATGTTCTTCTGCTTAGAAATTGATCAACAAGAAGCTTATCCCTGACACACTAGCTTTCTATATGCAGGGTTTTGTTCTGCAGAAACGCATTCAGTCATGTGAGCCTCCATTTATACTCTCCGCCTGAAGTGGGATTGTCCTACAGAGGTTTTACCCGCCTCGGCGTTGTCATTTTGTTTGAATCTGGATTCCCTCCTTGCCTCACTCCAATACGCTCAAGCAAGAAAAGGGTCATTGCTTTGACTAGGCTGGGAAAGCTTCTTGGCCGCTGTGACACTGGCTGGCTGGCTGGCAGTGTTGTGTTGTTTTTTTCACTGGGAAAGTGGGGCAGCTCGAGCGACTCCTCCTTTCACCCTGTGGCAAGTGGGCAAGGCTGCCCCAACCTCACCCTGTCAGTCGTTGCAGGAACCCTCTTCACAGTGGCCAACCGGAGGGCAGGGGGCAGCCCCATGTCCTGCTTGAAGGCAAGGATCCCGAAGCAGGACGTGTGATGATCCCTGGTTAAAAAAACTTAACTGCGAGTCATCAGAAACATGTACAGTAGTTCCTGCCCTGGTTGTTTCCGCAGAAGTTGGTTTATATTTAGCCTCCTAAGGTGTCTTTTGTCGGCTGTGTTTCTGGCTTGTTTTCACTGTTGTGGGTTTTGATTGTTTTCTTGCGGTGATGTTCTGTACATTGCCTTGGGAACTTTGGAAGTAAAACGGAAAAGCAAGAATATGTGTTTCAAATATTTATGAACACAATGTTCTTCTTCCCGTGGATGGTCCCTGTATAGCATAAGAGATTGTGTGCCACTGATCTTTCCATGTGGGGTCAAGGGCAATGTTAGACACATCATATTTGGGAAGTTCTCCTTCCTTCCTTCCTTCCTTCCTTCCTTCCTTCCTCCTTCCTTCCTTCCTTCCTTCCTTCCTTCCTTCTTTCCTTCCTTCCTTCCTTCCTTCCTTCCTTCCTTCCTTCTATCCATCATCAGCTCCTTCCTTCCTTCCTTCCTTCCTTCCTTCCTTCCTTCCTTCCTTCCTTCCTTCCTTCCTTCCTTCCTTCCTTCCTTCTATTCATCATCAGCTGCTCCTTCCTTCCTTCCTTCCTTCCTTCCTTCCTTCCTTCCTTCCTTCCTTCCTTCCTTCCTTCCTTCTATCCATCATCAGCTCCTTCCTTCCTTCCTTCCTTCCTTCCTTCCTTCCTTCCTTCCTTCCTTCCTTCCTTCCTTCCTTCCTTCCTTCCTTCCTTCCTTCTATTCATCATCAGCTGCTCCTTCCTTCCTTCCTTCCTTCCTTCCTTCCTTCCTTCCTTCCTTCCTTCCTTCCTTCCTTCCTTCCTTCCTTCCTTCCTTCTATCCATCATCAGCTGCTCCTTCCTTCCTTCCTTCTATCCATCATCAGCTCCTTCCTTCCTTCCTCCTTCCTTCCTTCCTTCCTTCCTTCCTTCCTTCCTTCCTTCTATCCATCATCAGCTCCTTCCTTCCTTCTTCCTTCCTTCCTTCCTTCTTCCTTCCTTCCTTCCTTCCTTCCTTCCTTCCTTCCTTCCTTCCTTCCTTCTATCCATCATCAGCTGCTCCTTCCTTCCTTCCTTCTATCCATCATCAGCTCCTTCCTTCCTTCCTTCCTTCCTTCCTTCCTTCCTTCCTTCCTTCCTTCCTTCCTTCCTTCCTTCCTTCCTTCCTTCCTTCCTTCTATCCATCATCAGCTCCTTCCTTCCTTCCTTCCTTCCTTCCTTCCTTCCTTCCTTCCTTCCTTCTTCCTTCCTTCCTTCCTTCCTTCCTTCCTTCCTTCCTTCCTTCCTTCCTTCCTTCCTTCCTTCCTTATAGCAGCCCTGTAAGGCAGATCATCCTCGGAGAGACTAGAATCCGGATATCCCAAGTTCATTCTCTCTTATGTCCTCCCCTCTTTCTCCACGCCCTTTTTCTCCATCCCTCGTCTGTGACACGAAACCCTCTTTCAGCTGCGTTATACAGGCAAGTCCTGTATTTGGGCGCTTCATTTCTAAAATCTCTGTTTTATCTTCCAACAGGCAAACAGAATCCCCAAAAGTAGGTATTCATAGAGAGGTGTCCTGACTGGCAGAAGCATTTTGGTGTATCAGACCAAGTCTTCTTACTTCTGGGTGCCAGATGGGGAGAGGAAAAACTCATCTCCCAGCATCCCTCAGCATTGGCTGTGCTGGGGCTAATGGGAGTTATAAGCCAACATCTGGAGGGCCACATTTTTGCTCAGGCCGGTTGTAGTTGGATCTGTTAGTGCCATATATCATTGATTTTACTGATGTGTTTATTTTGGAGGTTCCTATGCCATCTCTTCTAAATCAAAAAAAGTAAATCCCTGCATCTCTGGTTGTCAGATCATTTGTTACATGAAACAAGTAAAATTGTGTTCCTTCCTCTTCCTGGACACAAAGATGCAGTTTCTCACATGGCTTTTTGTTTGGATTTTGGCTGGTAGGTTAGATCCAGTGGATGCCTCTAATATGAACTAGGAGCTTTATAGCTCAGTGCTTAAGTCTCTGTCTGCAGAGCCAGAGGCTGGGAGTTCGATTCCCCACTGGGCCTCCTTGACAAGGCTGAACTCAGTGATCCAGAGGGTCCCTTCCAGGTCTGCAGTTCTAAGATGATGGTGACTAACAACAGCAACAATAATAATAATGCATAGATGCTATGGTTCCTTCTCCTTCAGTTTAACACAGTTTACATATCCCTTGGAACCTTTCAACCACCCTGCACATTAGCGATACTGTGGCTTTCCTACAACTTTGATGCGTATTTAATAAGAGCGCACATGAACAGCAAAAACTTTCTGGACAGTGACTGATCCTGACTGTTGGAAGGAATTATGTTTATTATGAATTAATAAATAAAAGAAAAGCTGTTATGACTCTCAGTTTGAAGGTTGAGCCATGTTTTATAGTCTCTCATTCATTCCCTTAATGCATTAAGCACACCACAGCCAAGATGGCTTTAAAATCGCAAGCCAGCGTGCCCTTCAGTCCATTAAAATTCTCCTGCTCACTGGCTGAATCATATACAGGTATTGTTGTTGGTAGTAAAAAAAAATACGGAAAACCCTCTACTGTTCCATGCCTTGCAGATTCTCATAAAATTGTGAAAGGCAAAAAACAAATTCTTTCCCTGTCATAGAACTGGACAGAGAATGGCATAAAACCTGGAACATTTCCATCCAAATACTTTTCAAAATGCCTTAAAATGCACTTAAAAGCTAACTTTTGAAAGGAATTAGGAATCTCATCACCCCACAAAGGAAACGCTGTCAGTACATATTACATTGCTTTTACTCTTAACTTCTAAACTACTGATTGCATTGCTCATTCTCCAAAATGTAAACAGTTACTGGTAACTGTGTTACTTGGAACTAGTTATCCTGCAAGCTGTGCCCCTTTCTCAGTGGCAGACTTTCTTCATTCTTTTGTGTATGTGACAAAATATTATACTTCCGCTGAATAGGATGAAATGTCATATTCTTTTTTAGCTGGAGCATGCATGTGCTTTTGCTAGAGATGGGCTCTGGCTCACCTTTGCTTTCCTTCTTCTGCTACTTCTGTGCTGTTCTCTGAGCAGTGAGACTCCTTTTGTACCAGAGATGGGACTCAAACTGCCAGTTCGGCAGTTCGTGCTGGTTCGTTTAGTGGCCAAACAGGCATTTGGTGCTTCGAAGTCCTGCCTCTGCTGGTGGGCGCTTGCTTGGAGGCAGTGGCCTGGCTTTCCTGCCCCGTCTCCTCCAGGCACTGCCTCCTGAGTGGGTGCCTGCCAGAGGAGGCGGGGCTGGGAAGCGTCAAACACCTGTTTAGCCAAAAAAACGAACCGGCACGAACCACCTAAATGGTGGTTCATGCCCGTCTCTATTTAGTGCCAACCTTGAGGATAGGAAAGGCCGAACAGAAAAGTTTCTCAATGAACAAATTAATCTTTGGTGAGTGGCTATGCCTCCTCAGTTCGTCTCTGTAGTGATGGGAAGGTATTCGCAGTGAGAGTCTGCGTTACTCTGCACACATCACTATAGAGTGGTAGTGTCAGCTGGTAGACCCTGATAGAGGAGATGAGCTTAATTTGTGGATGTCCGATGCAAACCATGGCTCCACCTGCCATACTTTGGACTAGAATAAAAAAAAGGGCAGATGTTAAAAAACAGCCCAGTTGGTAGTTCCCCAAGATTTCCGTGGTGTGAACCAGACTTTCCATTCAGCACAAAGGCAAGATTTGGGGATCCCTATTGGCTGGGAAAAATCCATGTCAAGAATATTGAATTTTCTTATTCTGAGGAGAAGCAAGAAGTCCCAGCAGGCTGCCACTTGCCGACAGTGCTTGCCCTGGGATAGTTAGCAATCTTAAAGGTACCCGTCCTTAGTGGTCTGACAAGGATCTCATGCTAGCTGTGCCTGAGTGAAACAGCCTCTTTCATGCAATTCTTAGACATCATTGCATGGGGACCCTCACATAGAGACAGACGTGGGTGCCAGCTGAGATTTTTAACTGAGGTCGTGTCCGGTGCCAGCATACTGTGTGTGTGTGTGTGTTGGGAGGGGGGCTCATCATGTCCTGAGAGCATCCCCAGCTGTCACCAGTCTGTGTCCCCCTCGGCGGGACTCTGCTAACGAGGCTAATCTGTCACTCCAGCTTCTCTCCTTGCCTGGCAGGGGTGGCCTTAGGGAGGACGGGACAGCCTGAACCCAGACAGAAAATGGAGGAGAGTGGGGGGCGGGGAGCTCCGATCTGCCAGCAAGGTGTCTTCTGTGCGCCTGTCTGGGATGGTCCACAGGCTGATGAGAAGGCAGTCCAGTTCTTCAAAGAACATGTCAAGATGGTGCTGAAGGTCCCTAGACAAGGCCGTGCCTGGCTTCCCCTTGGGGGAAGGGGTTCATCGGCCAGGGTTTATCGGTGAAGAGATGATGGCTCCCTCAGAGTTCCCCGAGGGCGTTGGTCTCAGGCAGCTGAAACCTTCTCAAAATTAAAAGAAGCAAATCCTCCTGGATTTTACGGAAGACTTAAGCTGTCATAAGGAACCGGTTGCTTTAGTTTGAATGCGAGGGAGAATAAGCAAAAAGAGGTGGTGAGAATGTAAACATATTAAAAGAATTGACATCATTTTGCCAATTATGGGTGAAATTAGGACAGAGATATTAAAAGAAAGGGGGGGGGGAACCCACAGGAGCACGGAATCTGGTTTTTAAAGGGTAGCTGTGTCAGTTTATTTCAACATCTCCGATGAAAACAAAGCAACCACCCAACAAAAGACACTGTTAAGGATAAAAGATTTTATTCGGGATGAGTTTTTCATGGATCGCAGCCCAATCTTTCAGACATTGTTGTTTGGTATACAGTTTAATGCAGCTTCCCCCCCCCCCCCCCAATGATCAGGCTGTTCAGGGTAACATAGTGATTTAAGATTCATCATTGATTTAAAATGTTTCTTTACAATAGGGGTCATTTTGCAACTTGCCTTCTGCCTCCCCTTATTGCAGTTTTCTGCTTTATCTTCTCAATGACCCTGTAAAGAACGGGTGAGTGGGATAAAAATACACACCACAGATATACTGTCTATTGATGTGATACTACGTAGAGTGCTCTGGCTCCTTTAAAAGAAAGCTAGGGGTTGTGGTTTGTTACGCATGCTGATAATTCTCTGTAAGGGAGTGCATTTATTGAGGGTGACCACTCAGTTCCCAGGATTTGCTGAGGAGAACAAAAAGACTTCTAAAACCTTTGATGTCCAGTGCAAGATCCCTCAGTCCCAGTTCTAGATGTATCTCTTAGACCTTGCCCGGCCATGAGTGGCTATAACCAAATGATCATAAATGCTTATCCTCAAAAACATTGTTCTGCATACAGGAGGTAATAGCATCTTATTGTTCCGTTCAGTGACTTAGTTTGCATGTCTCAATAAGCTACAATGTAGTTTGTTGAAATCTGGTTTGTGGTATTATATACAAACTCTGCCTCTGCTCACAAACCATGATTGGTTAACCAAGCACAGCCATGCTCTAACAAGGCATGGCTTGTTGACATCACAAGCCGCAATCTAAATCTATGGCTTGTTTATGGTTTACCTACTCATCCTTGTTTAAATCATGGCTTGTTGTGATGCCCAATCCATGGCTTGACCTTGGCTCCTTGGCTTCTTTGCCTAGCTGCTCACCCTGAAACGGGAGCTAAAAGGGCCAGAAAGGGGAGGTGCGATACGATTTGTTTGGTCATCCACCAACGCAATTAAGCAACCATCCACGGCCAACACAAGCAATGTCTTGCTGTTGACATACGAACGAGTATACCGAGTGAAAATTAGGCTGTTTTCCTTTGATACTTGCAGACTGCCTAGAAACAGTAGCTTGGCATTTTCTCCTGCTTCTGTACCTACAGCTAACCCTCTCTCACCGAAACTTAGCCATAAGGAGCCTGCACAAGAAAGAGCCTCAGTACATTTCATTTTTCAAAGTGGACACATCGCAAATTGCATTTCAGTGTGTCTTGTTTGCCCACACACGTGGCTGTGGAGGGAGGATTAACTGCACATCAGAGGCAAACATGTACACATGCACGCACATACACTTGCCATGCACTTGGTTGCATACAAACACGTTGTGGAGGGGGTTGAAAATATCCCACGGTTAGCCACAGACAGACATACTTAGTCCCACAAGCTTTTGCCCAAAAAGTGGGAAACATTTTTCTCCCCTCCTTTTCTCAGAAAAACGCTTTTATCCTCTCCAAAACTCATGGACAAACCTTGGAAGTACAAAAGGTTATTAATTAAAGGGGCCGCCTTTAAGATGATCTTTATTTTCTAAAGTCACAGAATATTGCTGTTGAACTGGGCAGAGCCCGGTGTGATCTCCTCCGTTGTAAATAGTACACCCACATATCGAAAAGACTGGGTTTCCTTGCCATCAACAAAGACGTAGACAAGTCCGTCCTTTCCGAATTGCAGCTTTCTTGTTGAATGCCAGCAAAGCCAGCCATTTTGAAAACACATCCACAGGAGGAGGCGTGGCGTTTACATGTTGCCACGTAGAGTGCATCTAGAGTGGCCAGTTATGCCGCTTTATATCTGCCATACCCCTTTAGCGGCCATGGCTTCCTTCCATGGAATACTGGGATGTATAGTTTGCCGAGGTGTTTAGAATTTCCGTCTTGTCATTTTAGCCCCCTTGGTGGACTACAGATCCCAGGATTCCCATATGGAACTATGGCAGGTAATGAGGTATCATCAGTTTGTGTAGCCCAGTTTTTATTATTGCTAGCAAAGAGAAGTAGTTGTGGGCTATTCCACATTTTCTTTGCTTAACCAATTTTCTGTAGAAAGAAGAAAAGATAAAAGTTAGAAACAACGAGAAAGAGAATCCATCATTTGCCTCACTTATAATGAGCAGAGCAGCCGCGCAAGAAAAATGTCGCCCTTCAAGGAAAGCAGTTTTCAAAAGGTTAAAATGTGGATTTGGTGGTTGTGTTGAGTCAGTCGGGATGTTTCCACCTTTTCGGGGGAAGGAGAGGAACCTCCTGACTCTGTAGAGCAGTGGTTCCCAAACTTGGGTCTCCAGATGTTCTTGGACTGAAACTCCCAGAAGCCGTTACCACGAGCTGTGCTGGCCAAGATTTCTGGGAGCTGTAGTCCAAGAACATCTGGGGGCCCAAGGTTGAGAACCACTGCTGCAGAGCAAAGACTGCCTCACCGGAGTGTGAGAAGTCCATTTACTTCACACGGGCACACTGCATTTTCTTTTTGCCTTGGGCGCTCACCTTTTCCCTCCAGTGCCGGATGTAAAAAGTCCATGAGAAGGCAGATTATACCCAGAATCATCCTTAGTTGCCAGTCATGAAGAGACATGGCCAGTTCATCCCAACAAATTTGGTTCTGTAATTCTTGCACTGGCTCCCGCCCTGCCTGGTGGAAAAAGTGAACGAGTGGCATGCTTTCTACCAGCAGATTTGGTGCCTGGGGCTCTGGAAAGTCATGCAACCTCTTGCTGGATGCACAGGTGGAGCATCGGTGGCCAGCCCGCTCTTGCACACCTGAGCTGGCAGGGCCCAAAGCGAGGGCAGGGGAGATGCTCAGCACCAGGCCTGAACAGACAAGCCCAGAGAGTCTCTAGATGCAGGCAGAGCTCAGAAATATTAAGTTAAACAACAACCATCTTTCATTCTCAAAATTTTATTCCTCCTATCTGTGCTTTCCCAAGCTCTGGACATGGGCCAGAGTTTCTCTCCATTTTGCCCCCTTCTCAGTCATGGAAACCATGGGTTGAACCTTTCAAAACGTCTCGTCCCAACCCACCCTCCCTTCCGGGATGAATAAAATAATCCTAAAACAAAGTATTCCGGAAAATAGTCCTAGGGACAAAGAGAGCTGAGGGACAGAGAGGAACGAGCCCATATGGTCCCATCCCTGGGGGAAAAGGTCTCAGGGAAGCCCTAGACTTGTCAAGAAAAAATATGGAGGCGGGCAAGGGGCTGCTCTTTGATTGTGGCCGTTGTTGTGAGAAGCCGCCTAGATTCTTCTGACGGTGTATTTGAGCAGGGTGGCAAGTCAGTTGGCAAACCTCCTTTTGGTAGGGCCTGCCAGTCACCGGATGTGTTCGTGCTGTCTCAGCATCTGTCCATATACTTTCCACAGACATACCCATCTTAAACCGGAGATGGCTCGTTTTTATTGTATTCTAATGGATATTAGCGTCTTCCTTAATGTATTGTAAAAACACAGACCTTCAGGTTGGCATTAAATCTTCCTATATAATTGGGCAGGAGGAAATAAAAATACAGAAAAGGGGACGGGACTGGTCTTAGATCGATCAACAAACATGGACGTTGATACATTTATTATCACTATATAGAGAACCATTTTTTTAAAGGGCTTTAAAATTTCTCTAGCCTCTTGATTACAGGCAGTGAAAAAACCGATCAAGTCCTAATTTAAGAACGTTAATAACCTCTGCAAAGGCCATCATTTTTCACCACCTGGCTTTCAAAGAGATTAAGGTAATAATGCATATTGTATATTAAAATCTAGCCATGCCAGCTCCGGAGTGGACCGTTTGTTCAGCTTCAGCAGTCACATTGGTGTAATGTTGTAAGCTGGCAGGCGGCAGCTAACCTGCCTGAGTTATTTATGCACAATTAACCTCATCTGCATATAATTTAGCATGTGCTTGGTGGGTTCGAAATCACAGCTGGTAGACACATTGTGGCCATTTCTGCGACAGCCTTTTGCATACATTCTAGGTTGAGACCAGAAATAGGCTGTGGGTTTTGTGATGCTTATGATTTAAGTGTGAGACTTGCTGTTGGTTTAGAACATTCAGCAGTTAACATGCCTTTCCCATCTTTCTTTCCAAAAACCCCATATTTTGTTCCAAAACCTTGGGTAGTTCCAGATATGGCTTTTATCATGCAGTTGGCCCTTACACCTTCACTACATTTTACAGGAGGTTTCCTGTCACTTTTTACCCTTTTTCCTTACCTGAGAAAATCCGGGAAGATAGAAGAGATAGAATTATCTATGGAATATCTGTTGTGATAGATAGCATCAAGGAGAGGTCTGTCTGGAAGCACCACTGTGTATTGCTGGAGGGAAGGAAACTGGACAGTTACAATAAACAAGGTCCCCCACTCCCAAATTATATGACACATCTTTCACAAGACTTTTGCAGTCATCTGTCATGGGGTATAAGGCTCATATTCTTTTCCTGTTCTGGAGAAGGGGGAATTCAATCTAGCTGTTGTCACCCCATCAAGACAATGTTTTCCAAATCTGTTCTATCATACAAGTGCAAAAGTATGGTCCTCCTTATCTGTTTAATTAGTTGGAACTGCTAGATAGCTCAGTGGTTTAGAGACTGGAAGTTCGATTCCCCCATAGTGCCTCGATGACAAGGGCTGGACTTGAGGATCCATAGCGTCCCTTCCAGCCCTGCAATTCTAAGATGATAGATGTTATCTTGCTTCTTCTGCCATTTTCAAAGCAACATGGCTTTCTTCCTCCCTGAAGTGGGTTAGGCTGAGAGGGTCTGAATAGCCCAGGGCTGCCCAGTGAGTTTTATGGCTAAGTGGCAATTTGAATCCAGGTTTCTTAAGTATTTGTCCAACATTAACTATGATGATAGAGAGAGGGATGGGGGGGGGGGGGGAGGCACTATTACAAGACCATAGTTTACAATCTAAACCATGGTTTGGGCAGCCAAGGTTACAGGAGACAAACCATGCAGAAGCACTGTGTATGTTTCGTACCCACTCAGTTGGGTAAAGTTCTCACCTGCCTCCGTGGCGTTGTGGCCCCTTCCAGTGCAGTCATGTGTGTAACTAGGGTTTGTCAGTTCAGACACACTGAACAAACATTAAGAAACATGGTTTCAGAAACCCATGGTTTCAGGGTTATCTGAACCATGGTTCGGGGTGTGATTCCTGCATTCAGCCAAAGCCATCACCTTACAGATCTTAAACATTCAAAATTGCCCATGCTCAAAATCCTGATGCGGGGCTGCATAAAAAAATCCAGAGATTCTCTGTCTGCCTGGTGAGCAAAGGCTAAAAAATGCAGGAGATTTTGGTAGGTTTCTTCCGTTCCCTATTTCTGCAGCTAGAGAACCAAATTCCAAATGGGGAAAAATGTGTATCTGAAGCATGCCACTGCATGACAACTGTATTCTCAGAGAGCATGCCAGGAACACTCTTGGTTTTTATGGACATCCTTTGTTTCAATTTAAGAAATAAGCCTAAGGATCCGGCTAAGGAAGCAGAGGCTTGTGTGGATACAACTCTCTGTATGCAAAAATCAGGAATGCCAACTATTTCTCTGCATCAGATGCTAGATTGCTTTGGGCAATTGCTTTAGATGGGAGCATGTTTTAACCTGTGAGAGGCAGGAAATCCTAAGCATTTTGGGATTTTTATTTTTTTAGCATCATCCTCTTGTTGACTTTTACTCAAACTTGCATTTCTGCCGAGAAATCCAGGGCGGGTTTCTCAATATCAGGGGCTTCAAACTACATTTTTATTTACTCATTTTCTTTCTCCTGAGCAGCACACACCATGTCCTGATACTGTGAAATGCTTCCCCTTCCCATTGCTGTATGATGGGTGTATGAAGCTGCCTGATTCTGAAAAAAGATCATCAGTGCTCCCGTGCTGATGTTTTATCTCTGAAGGGTGTTAAGGAAGTGCTTGGAAAGATTTGTTTGTTTGGACTACAATTCCCAGAATCCCCCAGGGCAGCCATTTCTGCCTGATGGATTCAGGGTGTTGAAGTCCTAACAAGGGCCATCTCTGCACTCTGATTGTGGACAAGGGTCTTTCTCACGGATCTTTCCTGTAGGAGATGCAGTTTAATTGAATCTGTGATTTTTGTGAGCAGACCCAAATCCAAAGAAAACCAGGGCTTCTAAAACTCTGAAAGTTGTGCAGAATGATGCACTGCATCAGAGGTGCCACCTCCATCAGACACCCCCCCCCCCAATTCTGAGTGGAATAAGATGTTTTTTGAAATCCATATTGGCTCTTTATGGACAGGTTTGGCGATGGGTGAAATAAGATTACTTACATGTCGGAACTGTATAACTTGATAGTTGCTGAGTCAGCCAGGGAATTAAATGGCACTTCATCTACATAAGTATCAAAGAGAAACGCTGTATTCATTGGTGCCACAGAAGGGCTGGTTTACTGTCAGATCTGCTTTGATTTGGATTCCTACCTTGAGCATGGGGTTGGACTTGATGGCCTTATAGGCCCCTTCTAACTCCATTAATCTATGATTCTATTATTCTACTTGGTTGTATGATTTTTTTTTAAGTTAAACTTGGTTTTGCCTGTTTTTGTTCTTTTAAGAATTTTGTAAGCTGATTTGAGCCCTCTTTTTTTTAAAAAAAGTGGGAAAGCATAGTATAAATGTAGAAAATAAATAAATAATAACAATTAGTCCATGCAGGGTTTTCTGATAGCTCCCATGTGCTGCCAGTGCTTCATCTTTCAGAGTGCATTCAGCACAAGGCGACTGGGCATTTTTTGGATTGTAGAGCCTGTGTGGTGTCATGGATAGAGTGTTAGATTTGGACTCCGGGGATCTGGGTTCAAATCCCTGCTTGGCTATGGAAACGTCTGGGGAGGGGTGATAGTGAACCCCTTCTAGAATCTCTCACATACTTTGAAAACCCTGTTAGGTTCACTGTAAGGCCAAAGGGACTTGACATCACTTTAAGAACAATAACATTTCTCAGATTGCTGTGTGGTATTCGTGGGCATTCAGTAGTAAGGCTCATGCATTGTCTGCAGATGGTTCAGTCCTTGACTGGCATCTCTGGATCGAAATAGGAAAGGAGCCAAGACAGCTGCAGCTAGCCAGGGTTGACAGTATTTGGCTGGAAAGGGGCAGCGATCCGACTTCTTAAAAGGCAGTGCCGTGTGTTCCTCTAAGAATACATATATAGAGATCAACCCTTGTGTGTTGGCCTCTTCCATGAGCAGACTGCTGGTGGAGAGAAGCCCGGACAGACACATGAAACACTGTGATGTTTTGATTTTGTGTGCGTGAACATGGGCGTCTGAGAGGAACAGCTCTCCGCCTGAAGTGAAACATCATCCTGCCCTCACTTCTGATAAAAGGGTTTTTACGGATGTTTGTGTGTATAATAAAAATGTAACAAAAATATAATCAAAAGAAAGCAAAGGTGTTGCATCCCTTTAAGAAGAACCAAAAGGTGCAAATTCAGGGTGAGCATTTGGTGAATCACAGTCTGCTTCCTTGGACATGTGGAATGAAATATTTAGCCACAGATCTCCATATAAGCATAAAAGACAGGGGTGGACACCCTGTGAGGGTAGAGCCAAGCCTGGAAAATGAAATTTCAAAGGGACAATATCGTTATTGACATCAGTCAGGAACTCTGAGAGTATGAATAATGTGTCAACCACACTGTTGCCACTTTACAATTTTACTTTTCTGGGCCTGTATCTCTCTCTCTTCACGGAATCTCCACCTCACAAAGCATGTAGAAACTGGCTTCCTAGTTCACTCGTGCGTCTCCGCAATGGCACTGGGATTCACGAAAGCTCACACCGAAATAAGTCTGTTGGTCTTTAATAAACAGTCTGCAAATCGCTACTATAATTTTGTTTTTTTTCCCCCCTTCTTCTTTTGTTTGGTTTTCATTAGACCTGATGAAACAAACTCACATGGGCTACCTTTTGAAAAACAAGTTTTCGTAGTGTTTTCATCAAACCGTTTCGCCGACAGGAGGGTGGAATAAAAGAACTGTGTGTGTGTGTTTATGCACCAACAATAATTTTGCTCCGGACGCATTTATTTTCAGCTCTGGCAAAGTGTTGATCTGCCTCGCAGCCCGTCTCAGCCTCCGTCCAATGTCCTGTAGACTCCCTCACTGCCACTCTTTAAAACTGGGCTTTGTGCCGGCCTGTTCTACAGTCTGCCAGAGTTTCTTCCTTTTGAGCCCTCCTTATCATATTCTAGCCTCTGCATTTAACTGCCGGGCACCCTCGGGGGGGGGGGGCTGCCTTTCTCGAGGGTGGGCTGTGCATCCTGTATCTTCCCTGGATCTGTCTTGTTTTTTGAGATATTCATAGGAAGATGACTTTTCCATCTGTGCGTCCTTGTTTGTGAATCACTCTCGTCTTCTTTCTTCCTCGGGTTTCCCAGCTGGTTCCCTGGTGTTTAGCAGTTTTCTGGGCACTTCGCCGTGCCAGAAACCTCCGTCCTTTCTCTTCCCCCAACCCGGGAGATGAAAGCGGCCCTCCCCTCTCTTCATTTGGAGGGGCTTATCATCAAACAAAGCCCTCAGCGCCAGCCTGGAATCCCAAGCAGCTGCTAGCCCGCTCCGCTGTGGGCCTTTCATATCATGGATTCTCCCCCAACTCACCCACACAATACCCAAAACTGGCTTTATTTCTCTTCCCACTTCCCTCCGCCTGCCCCCCAGCGGAACATTTAAAAAAAAAAAATCACGATTGCTTTAAGTGGGGCTGGAGGCATATAATAACTGTCCTAGGCATGTCAAGGGAAAAAAGGGGGATGCTTATTTTGCTTGGGCAAATGAGAAATGTACAACAAGGCAGACAAAGAAGAGAGCCACCACGGAGGTGGTAAGAGAAACGGGAGTGCATTTCCATTCCCTTTCACCGAATTTTCGAAATATGTGTTTCTAAAGACAAGAAAAAAGCACATTTCTGGCACATCCGTATCTTGCTGGCATTCAGCTGGACTGTTCAAGCATAACCCTAAATGAAGGCAAATTAATAACAACAACAACAACAAAAGTTTTATCAGGCAAAATCCAAAGAAGCAAAACAAAACAAGACAAGACAAAAACGTGGGGCACCTTAAAGACGAACTATTATACTTTAATGTGAGCTTTCATGGACACGTCCACTTCATCAGACATAGGGAAACAGAATGAAATATTGAATGAAATATCAGTTTCATAAGTAGGACGTTCTAAATATTCATTGGCTTGTGGGTGTATGGTACATTTACATGCAGTAATTGGCTTAGGGTTCTAAAATTGTGATCTGTTCTTAGCAGTGAAGGTTGCAGTTAATTAGATCACTTTTTAAAAAAGTTACAAATAAGACCAAATACAATCTTATTCACTTTTTAGTGATGCAATAAAGGTTTCGCCCAGGCTTGTATTTTCTTAATTAAGCATAGCTTAGCGTTGGGGGGCCTGAGCCTTGGATAAATTCAAGCACTGCCTTCCCATCTCCATCTTCGGGGAAGCTATGGGAGGAAAGATCAGAAGTGCTAATTTCTGCTTTTGATCTATATGCAGTTCCCTGCTACATCCAAATTCGGGGGAAATGTCGTTCCTTTTAACCTACAGTTTGTTAGTAGAGTGGCCGTTTTAATACCTCACCAAAAGGGAGGACTGGTGTCATCACATTAAAAGTACATTCGTTTGTGTAAAATTACACAAATCATGCCCACATTCCAAATTAGATTAAAAAACAACAACAGTGGAAGCAGAACTATAGATGGGCACGAACCGAACCAAGAACCACAAACTTCCCCCCCTCCCCTCAGAGCTTTGTTTTGCTTTGGTGAAATGGGATGTCCACCCTGGCCCCCATCACCTTCCTATCTTGTCCTGAAGATAGGCCTCTGCCATCCTGGGAGGCAGCGGGCCCCTCATGAACCTGAAAAACGAACTTCAGACCAGTTCGTTTTTTGGGAGGTTCGTGATGGTTCGTGGTCCGTGAGTAGCCACGAATCATCACAAACCGCTACTTTTCTGGTCCGTGCCTATCTCTAAGCAGAACTACAGTGCATCTCACCACAGTGGAGAAAACTGATCAAAATCACCCTTGCCTGTCGGATGAGCCCGCTGTCCAGGAGTTAACTATGGATGGACAATTTTCTTGTCCGTGTTCTCCTTCCGTAGGGAGACTGACCATGGACAAAGAATACCACCAGAAGGAGGGCTGTCCCTAACCCTTCAAATGGAGGAAGCTGTGCGGCTGTGAAAGTTTATGCTAAAGAGAACTCGCTAATTTAGAATTAAGGTGCTATAAGATTCTTGGTTTCTTTTGCTGCAGCCGACGTATACTTGTCTAGAAATTTCTCCCAGTCATGGTTTAGAGAGGACTTGGAAGGCGTTGTGGGCTTAGCATGTGCCCATTTTGCTCTGCCAAACAGGAGACTGGTTAAACTGGGGGAAAGAGGAAGATGGATACCATGGAGAACCTCGTAAATGTTTTCACTGAAGGGATTCTTTGTATCAGCATCATGCTTAAGATAATGGTCGGCAACTGGTAGCCCCCAAGCCTAATCTGCTCTACTAAAGGAAACCTCAAAGGTGTCTATTGTGAGGGAAAAGAAGAATAGAGTGGAAGCAGTGATGGTGTGTGTGAAGACTTGTCGACAGACTCTAGTCAGGGTACCTCTCCGGGAAAATTAGTGGGTACTTAGCCAGGGCTTTGAGCTAATTGAGCTATTTTCTAGGCCTGATTTGAATCCCCCTGTTCTTTTTCTTGATTTTTCTTTTTCTGCAGAATGCCAGGCCGAAGTGCAAGTGTCTCTGCCCGCTGTGATGGAAGTCCAGTTGGGTGAAGAGGTGCCCATTCCCTGCATGCATAACGTGTCGGGAGGAGAGGATTTTCACCTGGTGGAGTGGTTCATCGTGAGTATGTGGGCTTTGGGAAGGAGCGGTGGTGGTGGTAGTTGAAGCCGTGGGGGAAAAAACATAGACCGTGGGATTAACCAACCCTTTCTTCTCGGACCACAACCACCCAAATCTCTCTTGACCACCCAGACGGACAAGAACGGGGAGCAGCGGCGTGTGGCCTACAATGATCAGGTCCAGCAGGGTGTGGACAAAGGCACCGAGTACAAAGACCGAGTCACCATGGACACCAACTACAGCCTGGTCATCAAAGCCGTGGACGTGAGTGACGAGAGGACTTTCTCTTGTCAAGTGACCATCAGCTCAGGGACTGGAACGGGAGTCACCCAACTCAAGGTGTACGGTGAGATTCAGCCTCACGGAGAGCCGCTCTTGAAATCCCCTCCTGGCCTCTCCCACGTCCACCATGCCCCCTCGTCCCTCCTTTTGAATGAGTGCTTCCCAACCTCGGGTCCCTAGAGGTTCTTGGACTGCTACTCCCAGAAGCCCTTGTCAGCAGAGCCGGTGGTGAAGGCTTCTGGGAGTTGCAGTCCAAGATCATCTGGGGACCCAAGGTTGGGAACCACTGTTTTAAAGATTTCCGTGGACTTGTCCTCCTTCCACTAGGGGTGTGTCCATTTGTTTTTCATGCACTACAACTCCTAGAGTTCTCCAGGGAGCACTGGGGGATTCTGGGAGTTGTAGTCCAGAAACACAGATCTGCACACCTCTCCTTTCCATTTAGGTTTCCCTACACATCTCTTCCTTCAACCTTCACACCTTCAGCGCCACCACCTTCTGCTTACCCAAAGGCCTCCCGGTCATTTAAATGGTACCACCTTCATTATTTCTGACTGGGCAACACTTTGCTTCTTTCTCTGCTTTCCTGTCCTCCATCCATGTCACCTTCTTAAAATGTCTGCTCCTAACTGAGGACTGGGGTGCATACGTCTGCATTTGCTGCTTCTGATCTTCTCTTGTTTTCATTTAGTATTTTATCAGTGCTTTACCTAATTCTTATTATTCGTTTACATATGTGTCGTGCTTTGTCAACCAACGTTGTTTTGCTTAAGGCACTTCCATTTTCATTCAGACATTTACAATAAGTAAATAAATAAACAGCCTCGAGGCAGGCGGGTTAATAAAACAATGGCGGACTCGTCTGTGAAGCTTCTTTTTCTGTTGCTCAAACTCTGCTTCACCCTGGCCGCTGTTGTTGAGGTGTTAGTTACATTTCTGTTCCTCCAGTGAGCTCAAGAGATGGTCTTAGTTCTTCTCACTTTCTCCTCTCAACAACCCTGTGAGGTACATCAGGCAGAGAGAAAGCAGCCGTCCCAAGATCATCCAGGGAGCTTCATGGCTCATTGGGGGTCTCGAAGCTGGGCCTCCCCATTTCCAGGTCAACACCACCCTGGCTGCCCTCTTTTATGGTTGTTGATCCTGTGCAAAGACACATTATTTGATAGATAAAGTGAGTCCAAGCACCAGCAGAAATGGAAGTCCAGGTTTGTGTGTCATGGACCAAGCTGACAGGAAACAACCTTGTCTCGTCTCTTAATTTACCTGCATGATCCACCAACATAGTAGGTCTTCCCCTAATCACATTCAGCCCTGTATACTTACCCATCCTTCCCTCACAAAAACTTTTCCTTGCTTGCAGCAAGACCGCTGGAGATGCCAGCTCTGCTGTCGGGTAGAGAGGCCGTGTGTTTTGTCCACCGTGCCTCTTTGGTAGACCTTGTCTCCACGCTGACTTTTGGTGTAACTTGTGCCCTCCAGCCTTCTTGGGGCGGCCCATAGCTATTGTCTCACAGAAGCCAGGTTTGACTCATCATCAGCCTCATCCAGCAGCACAGAGCAAACAGTGGCTTTGAATAACACCCAGCTCCGCCAAGCAGCTGCCTATACAACTGAGAACAATATAGACAAGCAGCTGTGTTTGTCTCTCCACCTTCCTTGATCAGAAAACGGGAATCTCCAGTAGATCAAGCCGTTGGGTTTTTTCTTTCTGGAATTGTGCTTCTGGATGAGACTGGCCATTTGGGATGAGATGGTTCTGAATTTTCCTTTGGGCAGAGCTCCTTGCTCATGTCTCCTCTTGACTCTGAAGTAGGAAAAGTGTAGCTCTCGTCCCTGTACTTAAAATACAGATTGCTGTAGGTTTTAGAGCTGTCAGTTGATTTGAAGAATGATTAGTCTGCTTTTTGACTGATTGGGCTGATTATATCTCTGTGACATCAGAGGACCAGAATCTTGATACCGGTGTTTCTTTGATATTCTGGAGGAAACGTAGGAAAACACTGAAAAGCCATTACTTCCTAAACAGTGTTGACATTATGTGGCTATGTGGGGCCCTTGGTCTAACTCAGGGTGACACAGCTCCTTAATAAGAAAGGACTGTTATTTACTTGTTTTGTTAAGAATCCTGTGGCTTTGAATCATTACAACCACAGAATCATAGAATAATTAAGGCCATCAAGACCAACCCCATGCTCAATGCAGGAATCCAAATCAAAGCAGATCTGACAGATGGTTATCTCATTTTTTCTTGAACGCCTCCAGTGTTGGAGCGCTCACCACCTCCCAAGCCATGGTCGTACTGCTCTAACAGTTGAGAATTTTTTCCTGATATTCAGCCTAAATCTGGCTTCCTGTAGCTTGAGCCCATTATTACATCATCTTGCACCCTGGGATGATGGAGAACAGATCCTGCCTCTCCTCTGTATGATTGTCTTTCAGGTATTTGAAAAGTGCTATCCTATCTCCCCACAGTCTTTTTTTCCCCTCACGTTTTGCTCAGTTCTTTTGGTCTTTCCTCATAGGGCTTGGTTTCCAGTCCCCTGATCATCCTTTTGCCCTCCTCTGTACTTGATTCAAAAAACAAATAAATTTTAATAGCCATGAATAGCAGAGAGCTAGCGATGCTGCCTCGTGCATATCGGAAATCAAGGGGGAAAGCAATGCTACGAATAAACAAAACAAATGTTCGCTTGAACATTTCGAGGCCCCTGAGGCTCTGTGGTGCGTTAAATGGCTGTAACCTTCTGAAGAAGATACAGAAATACACCTTCTGGGGAACGTTTGCTGCAGGTTTGGGCCTGTTATTGAGCAGTTTTCATGGCCAGGTGTGTTGTGTGGGCGAAGAGGGTCCCTTCAGGGTGTGTTTGGCGCATGCGCCTGCCCTTCTCGCCCGACCTGTCTGATGCCTGCTCTCTCTCCTTACAGACCCTCCTGAAACCCCTGAACTGACGCATAACAGTGGGACCCTCTCTGTGACGGGAGACTATGCTTCAGAGGTTAGCCTTTGGTTTCCGTTTCTCCACAGGAACCGACACGCATGCCCGTGTTGGCCTGGCTCTCATAGGATGAGAACCAAGGCCATAAAACAGGGCAGGGCAAGTAAAGGGTTTTTTTTTAGCCCCAGGTCACCAACGTTTAGAGCAGTGATGAAGTCTAGCCCTCAATCTGCCGAGGAGTGTTAGGAAAATTAGCAGCAATGCCTCCGGGCTCTGCGCACAGAAACAGAAGAAGAACACTCACACATCTTTTTCTTGAAAGCATAAACTTTTTATTTCATGGGGGCAATTCTTCTCCTTTTCTTGGAGGGGGGCATGCCGTGCCTCAGGGCCGAGAGGGGGATAGATGGTGTCCCTGGCTAGAATTCCCCGTCATGGGTCTGACAAGGACTTCCTGACGGCAGGAGCTTGTGGTTGGTGATGTGCTCCCAGGAGTTTGGGGGGGGGGGGCGGAACAGCAGTCTGTACATGCTTAGGGGAATTTCCTTCAAGCATTTCCTGATACTTAATTTTTTTTAAAAAAATGTTTCTAGCACAACGAGTCCGTCCATTGGGCAGAAATTCACGGCCTTCTCTTCTTTCCTCACCAGATTGCAACCTGCAGCAGTAAAAATGCAAATCCATTGCCGACCATCAGCTGGTATAAAGATGGGCACCTCCTTAATGCCTCCACTGAACTCAATAAGGGTAAGCAAGCCGCATTTTACTTAAGTCCCTATGAAAAGTGGAATAATGGCACAACAGCAGCAGCAGTAGTAATAATTATGGCTAATACCAACAACAACAACACTCACATTGATCATAATACTGTGTTGTTGGCTGGCCTTCAGGGCATCAGTTGTGTTTTTCTGGCTTCCTCTGGAAAGCTCTCTCCCATGAATAAAGCACCTCTCAGGTCTGCCCTATTTTCATTCTTCTGCTTCTGTTGCTGCCATGGGGAATCCTCTTTTCTCAATATAAAGCTGACCAGGATTTCCCTTTTGTTCCACCCACTGGCTCAGTTCCCTCTGTGCTAGAATGCTAGCGGCTGTTACAAAGCCAGCCGTGTCCTGAATTTAGAGCTGGGGGGTTGAGATCAAAATGCAGGCTCTTCCCCCCACAAGAAAAATTAACTTGGTTGGACCACAGCTTCTGGAATCCCCCAGCCAGCAGGTCTGCTGGGAAATTCTGGGAACGGCGATTTAAAAAAGAAAAGAAAAGTTTTTTCCATATTTCATGGTGTTTGTAGCTGTGAACTCGGCTGAGTCACAGCTTTCTACCAGATAGGGAAATACCCTGATGGTTTTCATACCACGATCACCAAAGCCCAAGTCTTCATACTTTATTTACATCTAGGCAGCTCCCAAGTCACCATTATAAGTCATATTAACACGTAGTATTCATGTAGCACATTTCCACCAATCAGAATCATCCAGACAAGATCTCAGCAGGGTAGGCGTGTGTAAATAATGGTCAATGAAACTGAGTAATTGAAATATATATGCACAATATGCTCAGGTTGGTCTATGGCAGAACAATAATAAAAGTCCATTTCGGCTTTTGATTACCCTTTTTCAGGGTTTTCATGTAGAGAATGCTCAGAAGTGGTTTACCCTTCCCTTCCTCTAGGGGGAGCCCTGGGACTGTGCAGCTTGCCCAAGGCTACCCAGGCTGGCTCTACTTGCAGGAGGCACAGCTGGGGAATCGAACTCCCAACCTCTGGCTCCACAGCCAGATGCCTAAACCGCCAAGCTATCGAACCAGCTTAGAACAATAAATATGTATTTTTTTTAAAAAAAAAAAGATATCCAACAGAAACTTGTGTAGCTACTAGACCTAAATTAAATTGTGTTAAAAATGCCATTAAGGACGCTGTTTTTGAAATTACCCAAAGGATGTGTGGAAGCAGCTTCGGGTAAACCCGTTTTCTGAGTTCTCCCTCTTCCTGCCAGCCTGTTTGCCACCTCCAGAACTGTGACCGTGAGTTGTTTCTGCTGTATTTCTTGTCTACTCCACAGAACTGTATGTGGTATCCCGGACGGTGAAAGAAACGTCGGGGCTCCTGTCTCTCTCCAGCACTCTCTATCTGCGCCCGAAGAAGTCTGACAAGGATTCAGCCTTCCACTGCAAGGTTACCTACACCATGCCACAAGGGGAAGTCCACACCACCGAAACACCACCTTTCCACCTCATCCTGCACTGTAAGTACACTAGGACTGTGGTATCCCCTGGGGGAGTTTTCCAAGACCTACCACAGAGGCTGAAAAATGTGGAAATGACAAATACTATACATCGCATGGTCTCTGGTTCCCTCTCGTGGCCACTTCTGGTAAATATACCCTGGAAATGCATAGAAATACATCTGGATTTTTTAATTTAATATTTTCAGGCAGATGATAAGTGAATCCATGAATAGGGGGCTCCTACTGTACACAGCTGGCATCAGGCTTGAGTAGAGCCCCTACAAAGGTCTTTCTGAGTTCAACTCTGATGCCCTATAGTGGACTCACCCCAAGCTTAATGGGCGGTGGAACCCTTACTAGTCTGGGAGTTGTAATGTTTCCCAGCTCTGGGCTAGGTAGCTTCAGTCACTGTGCTATTTTCATGGGAACCAGGACGTCAGCACGCTGTAGATGGTCAGGCGAATACCTTGAGGGATACTTCTTGAGAACATTGTGTGTGGGGGGGGTGTCCCTTCTGGAATAAAAACTGCCAAAGGTCCCCCTGGCTTTGGCGCTTGATTCACCAAACCCCATTTTAGCCCTTACGCTAAAGCGTTACCACGGTAGCCAATGGCATATCCTGGTGGCCCACATGGATGTCTGCCACCGTGGTCCAGAAAGTGCCATGGGTGGTCTGACCCCTGAAATAGGGTGGAAGGAAAGTGTGGATTATGTAGCACAGGGTGAAATTAATTTTCCTGGCCTCGTTCCTTGCTCCCTTCAGACTACACGGAGAATGTGGATTTTGCTTTGGAGTCTTCAGAGGTCATCAAGGAAGGGGATGACGTGCAGCTGCGTTGCAAAGCCGATGGGTCTCCTCCACCCGAGTATTTCTTCTTCAAACTACCGGTACCATTTCCTTGGCCACCTCAAGATCCTGGGGCTTAAAATCTGGGCCATGTGATCTTTGTTGATTTCAAAGAATCTGCTTTCTTCCCATCCCCCCCCCCCTTTAAAAAATAAATCCCATTTCCCCCTTTTGGCCCTAACTCACTTTTGGGCTTCTGGTTGCCAACCCTCTCCCGATGCTGAAGAAATCTTCAGTGCCTGCTGGAAATATAAATGCACAGTAAATGCACTCGAGGTTTACACACTCAAGGGAGCTGGAGTTGGCTATGACCCACCAGATTTCAGCTTTCAATTTCTTGGTTATGTCTCAGGGGTTTGAAGATGACCCGTCTTTGAGCCAGGTCCTGCAGAAACCACTTTTCCTTTGGCACCTTCTCTCTTAAGGCTATTATGGAAGAGGCATCTCTCAAGACGCTGTACGGTGGCATTTATTGTTAAAATCTCCAAGGGGGTTCCAGCTTGTCCCTGTGTTGAGGGCTTCCCTGTAGATACCTTTTAGGAAATTGCCTCTGATAGAAATTCCTCCAGGGAAATTTCTGCTGACTGTTTCCTTAGACCAGTGATGGGGAACCTTTTTGAGCCCGAGTGCCCAAATTGCAACACAAAATCAACTTATTTATTTCAAAGTGCCAATACTGCAATTAAAACCCGAATGCTGAGGTTTTAGTTTAGAAAAAAACAACTGCTCCTGCACTGCAAGGGTTAAATTCTTGTCTCTCCCCCCCCCCCCCCCCCCCATGGGTGGTATTAACAAATAAATACTTACTGGTCCTCCAATCCCCCATTGGGCTAGACCGGTAATGGTCGCCATTGCACCCCTCCGCTGGACCACTGCACCAGCAGAGGGGAGTGCCGAAATCCGGGATCGGAGGACGGGTATTTCTCGATGGCGACTTATGGCTCGTGTGCCCACAGAGAGGGCTCTGTGTGCCAGCTGTGGCACGCGTGCCATAGGTTCGCCATCACTGCCTTAGACCCATCCCCTGAAAATAGCAGCAGGCAAATGAACAATGAACATTGCTGTGAAGTATTTTGAGATGCCTTATCTTCCAAGGATGGTCCAATTTGGGTGCTCATGTCCTCCACACACACACACACACACGAATTTGATGTGTTTTTCCCTCTTGCTTGGCAATCTAGGTTTCCGGAAGCCAGGCCCAAGAAGGACCGCGTGAAGTCGAATCAAATCTTCAGGGAGTCCTGCACCTCCGCCGTGTGACTAAGGCTGACAGTGGGACTTACCGGTGCCAAGTGCTTGACTTTGACAGCCCCCCTGAAGTCATTCTGGAGAAAGAGGTGACCATCTACGTCCACTGTGAGTGCCCCGTGGAACGCTGGCTGGGGGATTCTGGGCATTGTAGTCCGAACAAGGGACGTCGAGGACCGTTACGTTGCGTCCCTCCACCATTGCTAAGCTCAGAGTATTTAAAATGGACTTCCAAGGTTCAGGAGTTATGCTGTTATGCAAATCCTCTTCTCTTAAGGCCAGTGGGGACTCAGAGATGAAGCCCTCAATGCTATCAAAATCATCATCACTCCCCTCTCTTTCCCTTCCCTTCTGCTTCCCTCAAGATCTGGACCCGGTGATTGTGAATCCCAGCAAGAAAGTGACGGTGAACGTCAGCGAGAGCCTTGTTTTGAGCTGTTCTGGTTCCGGATCTAAAGCGCCTGTGTTTTCTTGGAGAAAGGTGGGTTCGGGCCTCCACAAGGCTCATCTTTTGTCATTAATGGGCGTGCTGGACAGCCAGCGGCATCAAGAGAATCCCCACCATCGAAGGAGCCTGCTCTGTGTGTCTCTGCATGAATCCACGTTTGTGACTTGCCCCCTTCCCATGAGGAGGTCCGGCCCTGATCAGAGACTCGTGCAGAAACACGGGGGCAGGTGCTTCTTTCTGTCTGAAAGCGAACCATTTCCGTTGGGGGAGAAGACCAGCCTCCTGTCTCTGGGTCTCCATTCCAAACGAAGGTCTGGCTCTTCTTCTCAGCACCCCACTGAAACATTGTCAGGGCTTTGCCACTTTTTCTCGCTCTTTTGCCAAACAGAAGCACCGCAGATGTCCTTGGCCAGCCGGGAGGGTGTTGTGTTTTCCTCTCGGACGGTGTTTCATTCTCCCTATCAGCACGACTGCCACTATTCCAGTCCTGCTCTTGACCTTGTCCAATCAACACCATTGTATCTTTTCCCAAAATTGGCAGCTCACCAGCCTGTGCTCCCCTTCTGGTGCCCGGCGACGATCAGTCCGAATCCTTCACCAGCGAATCTATTGGTCAGGTCTTATTTTTCTGATGCCACTTGCGGGAGAGTTTCACCGTTGGGAGCCTTGAAAGAATGTGTCTTTTCTCTACGGCAGCTCCTGGTCATATCTGCCGCCTTTGTACAGGAAACTTTCCCTGTTGGACGGCCATTCTTTGACGGCTGAAAGCCAAACAAATCATAGCTCAGTGGTTTAGGCATCCGGCTGCGGAGCCAGAGGTTGGGAGTTCGATTCCCCATGGTGCCTCCTTGAGAGGGGCTGGACTCAGCCATCCATAGGGTCCCTTCCAGCTTTTCAGTTCTAAGATGATGGTGTTGAGGATCCTTCAATTTGGAACATTTTAAACAAGCAGATAGAAACTGTCCTTCGAAACACAAGTGTAGAGATCATTGGGAAGTGGATGGAGCAGTTGATGTATTGATCGGTTTTGCACATCTGGCGTGCTTGGCCCTCCTCCCCCACCCAGTGCATGTATTACTTTTTCCCTCCCCACTGTCTCCCCACAACGATCTTGCGAGGTAGACGAGGCCGGGCGTGTGATTAGTACAGAGTTATCCGGAGAGCTTCATAGCTCATTGGGGAATTAAACCTCTTAGGTTCCCAAGTCACAGCCCATGGTCCCAGCTCTGGCCCCCACTTGGGCACCTTCACAGGTCAGTTTGAAGGCAAAAAGACCCTCCTGCTATTTAAGAGTGAACAGCGAGGCGAGAAGCCAACCATTTCCCATAGCCCTCTCGCCCACTCCCACCCCATGGTTCGTTTCCATTCTCTTCAGATGATTCCATCTCCCACTCAAAGCACGTGGCAGCGTTTTCCAAAGCCAGAGCCGTCTTCTGGGTTTTTCTCCCCTCCTGCAGGGAAAAGAACATATGGTCAATGGTGCCGATTTGACCCTGAGTTCCCTGAAGTACCACATGGCCGGCAAGTATACATGTCAGGCTTCCGTGCCCAGTATCCCAGGCCTGCAAAAGGAAGAAACCGTCCAGGTCATTGTGGAAGGTATGGTGGGCAGCGTAGGGAGTGGGCGAGGTGGGAGAAGAGGGTGGGTGAGTAGAGGTGGAGGAAAGAGCCACCGCAGAAGGGCAAATGCATAGCCTGGATCATTAGCTGGGGGCCGAGTAGCCCATGCTGGCTGGATGCTTCTGGGTGTGGTAGTCCGAAAAACAACAATAACCAAAAACTGTTCCTAGCTCTGTGTGTAGTCTTGAAAGCGCAATAGGATTTCTGCTGGTTAGGAGACAAGAGTGTAAATCTCATGGCAAAGTTTTAACCCAATGCTTTGAACTGCTAGGTAGCTCAGTGGTTTAAGGCATCCGGCTAAGGAGCCCAGAGGTTGGGAGTTCGATTCCCCATGATGCCTCCTTGACAGGGGCTGGATTCGATTATCCATAGGGTCCCTTCCAGCACTGTGGTTCTAAGAGGATGACGATGATAACCCATGATGCAAAATAAATAAGGAGCATAGACACGTTTAGAATTCCTACTTCTCTCAGTGCAAAAAAAATTTTTGAGAGGTTTGGGACCAAGAGCACAGATGATCCTGGAGGTTAATGTCCCTTTGCCTCCCTCGACCAGGGAAGCCAGAGATGGAGAAGCGCCACGCCAAGAGTCCTTTCCACAGCATGGGCGAGACTGTGAAGCTCACTTGCATGGCTTTCGGCCATCCTGAGCCAGAGATTCGCTGGAGTGTGGCTGGGGAGGAGGTGAGTCCAGTGAGGAGACACATCAAGGAAGCCAACGTTGCGAATCAGGAAGGCCTTTGGGGCGCGTGATGGCGTCCAGAGAGGTGCCAACCCTGCCCTTTCATCCACCTTAAGGTCTTCTAGGACAGAGATGGGACTTCAGAAACTCTGGAAGCTGGGTTGCCCCCTTTCCCTCTGCGTTAGCCTACAACTGGCTGTTTTTAAACTCCTTGAAATGTGCCGTGTGGGGCCTAAACAATGTGTAGAAATAGAAGGGAAGGGCCTTTAAATAAAGAAGGTTGGGCTGTTTTTCTCAAATTTGCCAAATTTTATCATCATGGAGGCTCTGTGGGGCACTCATGTGCAGCCTGTAGCTTTCACTTTTCCCACCCCTGCCCTATGGCAGTTATACATGTCTGGGAAATGTTAACATTTTTTGGGAAGTGCCTTTTTTTTGGGGGGGGGGGGACACAGTTGCGCCCCTGATGAGGGCACCACGGAAACAGGTTACAACCAGAGTCTCCGTCATGCTTAAATATTTCTGGCTGTTTGGGAAGGTCTGGGCCTCGGACATGTTTTGCTGACTTTGTTTGCATGTCGATTTAAGTCTTTGTATGTTTAGTCAGGTTCGCTCGCTTACCAAATGCAGTGTTGCAAATATAAAATCGTGGATTTAGTCGTCTTTTCGACAGCCGCTCACGTGCCAAAGCTAACAGGGACTCGTGCCAGGGCTCCCAGTCAGTGAGGCTGGCCCAGTTTTTGTTTTTTTTTTTTTATGCCGCTCCCTTTCCCTCAAAGCTTAGGCAAGCGGATGCTAGCATGATTCGTTGAGCAATTTCGGATGTTCGGAGTTAGAAGACTTCCATGGAGGGGCATTAAGAATCCCAACGGGATGGGTGAATGCAGAACAGAGTCGGAAGCTTCTGGTCTAGACGCCTGTTGCTCTTTTCTGTTTCTGCCTCCAGAGTCTTGGGCAGTATTATGCAAACAGAGCCGTCTCCGAATTGTCGGTGGAAGTCACCCCCGAACTGGTTCAGAGTGGGGTTCAGTGTTGGGCAGAGAACAGTTACGGCTCCGATGAACAGCAGTTCCAGTTTGAGATCGGTAAGTGGGCAAAGGGAGCAGCGAGCGGTCTTTTGACCTTTGCCCTTGAGGGCAATGTTTGCTGGGGTTTTTTTTTAATTCGCAGTACGGAGCCAGAGCTGTGGATAAACATCCGTAAAGGGGAAACCAAGCATTGATTTCCCAATTGCAGTTTAGTGCGTCTGGTTTTTAAAGTGTTAATAGCATCTGCGGTAGTGGGTGGGAAAGATTGGATTGAGACGGTTGTGCGTGGATAGAATTTAATTCCCCAATCAGCAGAAGACTGCCTTTGTTTTTATTTGTATCTGTTGCATGGGACAACCTCAGTGGGATGTCCTTCTTAAAGAACAGACAGAGAGTTGTCCCCTTGGCCTAGCCCATCCTTGAAGGGATCACAGAGGCGCTCAGCACCATCCTGGTCTTCCCCTTCTTCAGGTTTTAAAATTTCACATCATGCTCCTCCCTGTTTTTTGCCAACTACCCCAAAAAAGACAGTTCATCCCAAACATGCCTGTCAGTCGTTTGGCCGAAATTTTTATCTTTAGAGCTACAACGTTGTACCAAAATGGCTTCCAAACAACGCAGAGTCTAGTAAGAAAGGGAGACCTTCACCCATCCATACCTCATTAATTAAACCACGTTGATTTATGTGTGCATTTATTTACATCATCTGTAAGCCGCCTTTCTTCTAGAGAGGGGAGCCCAAGGCAGCTCACAAAGTTAAGACAAGTCACACTAAAAACACAATAAATTACAGATTAAAAAGCAATGAAACCACCCTAATAATAGTTTCAGAAATCCATTAGGTCATTTAAAACATTGAAAACTTTGAAAGCAAACTTAGGAAAGCTAAAAAAACTGGCGTCCAGGGACTCAGTCGTGATTGGTCAAAGCCTGCCTGAAGATGTGGGTCTTCAATTGTTGGTGGAAGGATAAAAGGGAGGAGGCTGACTGAACCCTTGAGGGAGAACGTTCCATAACCTGGGAGCAGCCACAGAGAAGGCCCTGTCTCGTGTCCCCATCGAATGGGTCTGCGATGGCAGTGGGACCGAGAGATCTCTGAAGATCTTAGGGGTTGGAAAGGTATGGTCCTGTTATGACCCCCAGATCCAAAAGTTCAGAGCGGACTGTGAGCACCCTGGAGTCTTCCGCTGCTGTGGTGAAGGAGGGAATTATGGGCAATAGGAATTTGAGAACCAAAGCAAGGGCACACCACAAACCTATCCTAATAGACCTGTCTCTCCCTATAGTTTCCCCGACAGCATCTTCCACCCTGGCGCCAGCAGGTAAGTTCTCCCTGCTTGCTTTCCTGCCTTCCTTCCCTGCCCCGTACCTATCCCCCAGACTCTCACTCTGCTAATATGGTGGGTGTGCAGAACAGGCAAAATATAGGCCAAGCTGGACAGACCAACTTTGCTAACAAGCTGTATTGGGGCAACTCGAACCACTAACTGCTTTCCCCCCCCCCCCTCTTGTGCATGCTGCGTAAGGGAACCCTGAGCTCCGAACAGGTGGGTGCAAGGATCAGAAGATAGCAGAGGTCCCCCACAAGCCGCCCCAACAATGACAGTGCGGAAGGACCCGTTCTGGGGGTGGAAGGAGGCGGGGGAAGAACTATTTCGGTTTCCTTGATTTCCCTCTCATCCCCCATTCCCCCCCCCCCAATATATAAGGGGAAAACAGGAAATGATGGGGGGGAAAAGGAAGGAAATATTCCATAGAGTCCCACTTCATGTCAAAGAATGGATTAGACTGATTTCCCAGCGGTTTTGCGCCATTCCCCAACGGTCCCAGCCCTGACGCCTGGTTCCCGGGATTGTATAGGAAAAGACTGGTGTACTTGTGAGCCCGCCTGTGTTTCATGGGTGTCTTTCCTCCTCACAGTGGAGGGGGAAGAGAGCCAGGGCGGCAGCACCATCGCCGTCATCGCCGTGTGCGTGTGTGTCCTGCTGCTGCTCCTCATCGTCGGCTTCTTCTACTTCATGCAACGCCGTGGGCAGCTGCCCTGCGGTGGGGGCGAAAAGAGATCTCTGTGAGTTGACTTCTCCCTGCATGCACGTGACCCATATGTTCTTTTATTCTCTTCCACCATTTTTTTCCCACCTTGGAAAACCAGTGTGAGTTCCACCTGAAATATTTTTTTAAAAACCAACCCAATCCTATATCAGCACGTCCCAGAGTGCAAGATTCATAATAATGGGCTCAAGTGATGGGAAGCCAGATTTAGGCAGAAGATCAGGAAAAACTTCTTAACTGTTAGAGCAGTACGACAAGGGAACCCGTGATCTCAGGGGGAGGGGGTGAGCACTCCAGTGCTGGAGGCATTCAAGGGAAAATTGGACAATTGGCTGTCAGATCTGCTTTGATTTTGGATTCCTGCCTTGAGCAGGGGGTTGGACTTAAGAGGCCCCTTCCCACTCCATTGTTCTATGATTCTAGCGTTGTAACGATGGAAAGTCAGAGGATTTTTAACAAAACAATGGCTTTATAGTCGCCTTCCAACTCGATTCTTCGATGATTCTATATCAGGGTGTGCAATTGTTCACCTAGTGTATTAATCTGTCTTACTGAGTCCTGTTTGGCCTTTATGTTTATTAATTTAAAGCCCCTTTTCTGTCCTGCTCCTTCAACTAAAAGGGTTTCCAGAATGGTTTCTACATGAGTATTTAAACCAGGGCTGGCTGGAGAGCTCAGATTGGGAGTTCGATTCCCCCACTGTGCTTCCTGGGAGAAGAGCCAGCCTGGGTAGCCTTGGGCAAGCTGCACACAGTCCCAGGGCTCCCCCCAGAGGAAGGGAAGGGTAAACCATTTCTGTGCATTGTCTAGCTAGAAAACCCCGGAAAAGGTCACCAAAAGTCAGGATTGATTTGACAGCATGCAGTTATTATTATTACTGTGAACTTTAAGAAGTTACACAGGTACACAAATCCTCTTAAGCTTGAGCTCATGCTAAGAGACATTGAGGTACTCACCATCTCTGATCCCAAATGTTTTTTTTCCCCAAGTAACTGTCACATGGCCCTTTGAACCGGTGTCTCTGGGATGTTATGCTCAGATGTCATGAGCTTTCCTTCCTCTTCCAGGACTCCCAAAGAGGGGAATCCCGACGACACAGTGGTGGAGATGAAGACGGACAGGCGGAACGAACAGACGGGGCTGCTCAGCCACGGAGGAGGTGGCGGGAGTGGGACGAACGAGGTGAGGAGAAGTGGGGAGGGAAATGGACAGGACGACTCCCCACCCACCCCCACCCCATGTCTCCTGAGCTTCAGAGTTGAGGGGGGGGGGGACAGCTCAGAAACGGAGCTGTTTTGGGACAACAGACTCCCTGGCTGACATGGCCAGCTGCTATGCTCACGGAGGGATTATGGGAGCTGTAGTCAAAGCAAGCAGTATTTCTGAACTCTGGTTGGTATGGAGTCATGCAAAAGGATTCAGGGGGGATGGTTCCTCATGAGGAGGGTGTGAGGGTCTAGAAAGAAACAGATGAGGATGGAGCAGGGAAGAAAAAGTGGCTGTATAGCTTAGTGGTTTGGGTATCTGGCTGTGGAGCCAGAGGTTGGGAGTTTGATTCCCCATTGTGCCTCCTGTGAGTAGAGCCAGCCTGTGTGGCCTTGGGCAAGCTGGACAGTCCCAGAGCATCCCCAGGAGAAGGGAATAGTAAACCTGTGTGTTCTCTACCTTGAAAACCCTGAAAAGAGTCACAATGTTCAAATTGACAGCACACAATTATTATTATTATAACTTCTCTTTCTTTTCTCTTCCTTCCCTTTAAAACAACCACCGTGCCTCCTCGCAGTGCTGAGAGTCAACCTGGCGTTGTCTTGTTCCAGAGGAAACCTCCCCGACTCCTTTAGACCCACCACGGATGAAGAGGATGCTCAGGCTGGCCTGTGCAATGGGGAACGCGATCCCGCCAGGCGGTCCCTTCTTTCCATGCAGGGCAGGGAGCATCCGTCCATCCAGACGTTGGGTGTGGGAGGGAGGGGCCGAAGTGTGGGAATGGTTGTGCTGCCACTGCGTCTTTCCCCTTCTCTTTTAAAAGGGCCTGATCTTTTTAATTTTATTTTCTAAAAAAAAGAAACTGACAGGGGCCTCCACCCCTTGGATTCAACGGGAGATGCTTCCTCAAAGCACCGCCTCATTTTTATCCTCACCCAGACTGCCTACCTGTAAGCCTTTGGTGCATGAACTAGCCTGTGCACGCCCTTAACGCTGGTGATAATTCACACACTGCCGTGCAAGGAAATTCTCAAAAGAGTTTCTGGCCCATCCGTTTTAATTTCATTTCATTGTTACAGATCCGTCCCTGCCGGTGCCCGCACTCACTAACCCCTTCTGATCCAAACGGAGTAGTCTTTTGCAAACCTTTTACTACCTGGGTGCTTTGTGGCGATTCTTGCTCGCCACCGGGTGATCGTTTTCTTTTTCACGCTTGTGCCAAGATGTGTGTGCAGAGCCCTGTTCTGGTAAACATGTATCTCTCTGTATCCTCAAAACATGTGCTTAAAGGGAACATAAGCAGGCATATCCTCACGCACTGTGCGCACTTACATAGGTGCACTCATTACACCCCTGTTCGCAACACAGCCAAGGACACGAGCCGTGAATGTGTCTCTTTGTTGCCTGCATGCATGGGTGAGTGTGTATTGTTCCAACACTGAACACGTTCACACATGCCACTGTCATAAAAATGTGTGCCTGTGCCCATGTACAGCGCCTTATGAACCCCTGCCATCCATGTACTGTATATTACCATTTCATAGGTGTACCTGTGTTCCTAGTACACCTTTTGCTAATCCTTTATGGTTTAAAAGGAGCTCCCTTTTGCAAACCATGCTGCCTTGGGGCCCCTTGCTTGCCACGGGGAAATCCACGCTGTGCCTCTTGTCCGTGCAAAGCTGTTATCTGCGATGCTCCTTTAACAGTTAGATCTGTAGCAGCAAGCGGTAAGCAAATGGTCAGCATAATGGCAAAGAAAAGCTTTAATTGGTGATGGGTGGCTATCAGTCCACTGTTAAAGGCCTAAGAGCAGGCTAGGCTGGTTCACGTGTATATATGTGTGTGTGTGTGTGTGTGTGTTTTCTCCCCGTGGCCAGTTGGCAACCTTTCAGCACCCACACCCCTTTTTTGTTTCGACGCCTGGGTGCCCACTGCGCCAGCCAACAACCACCGATGTTGAATCAGTGCACAGATGCCCGGTCTTGTTATTCCAAGACAGATGTGTCTCTTCCCGGTCAAAAAGAGTGCCTCTCTCTCCCCTCTTTGTCTGTGTGAGGAAGGCGCGTTCGTCCACTGCGGTAGAGCTCTAGCTTCTGGGATGTTATGGGTATGGCTTCCCGACTGAAAGGAGGTGGTTCCCAGGCAGGCTTGTGCTTCCGCGTCCGTCCGTCCGTCCATCTGTCTGTCCTTGCTTCCTTCGCTGGCCAATGAGCAAGCCATGTCCAAAATGTTATGATGTATTTCGGAGCATTTCTTGCCTTTGGGGTCAAGCCAGCCTTGGAGGTCTTCCCGTTTGACTTCCTAACCGAACCCTGCGGAGGGGCCTCCCCGGAACTGCCCAGCCCCTTGGCAAACAGATTGCTGGACTGGGGAGTTCCAGGGTCTAATCCAGATGGACCCTTTGGATGTTTTTACTAGGATCCTACCCACTCTCTTCCCTTTTGGGGTAGTGAGTGGCTAGAACCTTACCTCTTCCGCTAGTTTCACTCTCTTGTTTTTATACAGGATTTTTGTCTGTACAGAATAAGCCTTTTTATGAGGTTCTAGTCTTCCTCTCTTCCCCAGACCCTGTGGTGTGGCTTCTTTTTCTCTCTCTCGCACTTGTCTGGTCAAGACACTGGCTTTGGGGGTGGGGGTGGGGGAACTTGGGGCTTTTTAAAAGAAGTGTAGTATATTTAATGGTGTTGCATCCTAGAAAACAAAGTGAGGGTGTGGAGCTAAGTCAGAAGGTGGGGGTGGGGTGGCACCAGGGAGCTAGTAGTAAAATGAGGGCTAATAATCCATTGGACACTTAGAAAGAGTTTTCTCAAACTGGGTATTTTGATGGGCACACCCTTCCTTTCTCGAAGGTAGCCAGGAGCCTCCTTGAACTCCTGACTTCCTAACTGTTAGAGCAGTACGACAACGGAAGCAATGACCTTGGGAGGTGTTGGGCGCTCCAACGCTGGAGGCATTCAAGAGAAAATTGAACCACCACCAAACTCCATGCGAAGGCTGCAGCTTTCGATTTCCTGTATCAGGTGGATGGGTTGGTCTAGATGTCCTCTAGAACCCCTCATCAACTGATTTTTTCCCCTCATGTGGCCGTTAAAGGCACTGGAGCTAGTCAGCTGGCAACCCTACCCATTTTGCATCCCACCCACCCCCCGCCACCAAATGCCGTAGCTCCTATGTCTCTCTTCAAATATGTCTATTGCCTGCTGACCATACTTGGGTTACACTGTACATTAGCAATTAAAATATTGTAAACCTCTGCTTGGCTCTTGTGTTTTGTTTTCTCCTTCATTGGTTTCCTGTGGGATGGTCGCCATCCCCCACAACCGCATGCAGCCCTGTGAGGCTGAGGGCGCATCCACACTGGCAGAATAGCTCACTATTTGCATCGCTTTTGGTGGTGTTCGGGTTACGGCGTCCTCAAGTGTTTTGACTTCAAGCAATCCGTCCTGCACCTTTTTAGAGCTGTCCTGCTCCTTTCTGGCACAGCAGTAGGGCTACAGTTTTTGAGACATGATTCAGAGTGCTCCTAATTAGCCTTTTCTGTGCAGATAGTCTTCCCCAAAACAGAGCTGTGGGCAGTGTTATCTGAGGTGACAACCCTGTGATATATTTGGTGAGTTATGAAATTGAAAGGGATGACGGAGAGCTTCCCTCCTCTATTTTCATCAAATCTGCCATTTAAAAATTTTAAAATATATTTCCTATTGATGCAGTGCTATTCTAGATAAACAAGATACATTGATGTATCCTATGCTAGATAGATGTATTGCTGTTTCGCTATGTCACTTACTTTATTTAACCAAAAAAAAAGGGAAAGCCACCACAACCTGCCGAATGAGGATCACGAGAAAAGGCAGGGAAGGGGAGTGTCATTAATCGAATGGGGGACAAATTCAAGCGATCCAAAGATCTGTGTGGACCTGTCTCACAGGAGAAAAAAATGCTAATCAGTGTGAATGGAAGTATATCTCAAATGAGAGAGAAAAGAGATTGCACTGAAGATTAGAACTCTTTAAGCAACCAGACTGCTCCAACTTCCCCTAACTGGACATGCCCAGAATTTCAAAATTATGCCCTCACTTTCTGTCCTGGGACGTACCATTTGAGACCCATCTGAGTGTTGAAAGGCTAATTCATCTCCTGCCCTCCCCACCCCATCTCCAAAAGAAAATCCTTTCGGCAGCTGATTTCACAGGCATTCAGAACTTCCTTCCTTCTGGAAAGGAAACTTTGGTTGATAGCAAGGAGGTGGGTGAGTTTATGTATATTGTGTTCCAAATTTTGTTGTTATTTTTTCTTCTCTTCCCTACATGGCAGCATTTAGCAGTCGGCTGGCTTCCATCTTGCGTGGAGGTTGATTTCCTCTGGCCCACTGTTGTGAATTAAAATTACGAAGCCAGGAGTACAGCCTAGAGAGCGCAGCCTCAACGGTCAGCAGGATAGCAAGTTTTAGGCTTGTGACCCTGTGAAGGATGGACTTCTAAAAAGTCCTGTCATTAACAGCCTTGCTGATGCTTTACAAACTAAGGACCATGGTTTCCTTTAGTGAGTCAATCCACCCAATATTTAGTCCTCCTCTTTTCCTACTGCCTTCCACTTTCCTTAGCTTTATTGTCTTTTCCAAAGAGTCTTGTCTTCCCATATAACCAAATCATGACTGTCTCAATTTGGTCTTTTGTTGTTGCTGCTGCTTCTGGGGAGTATTTAGACTTGTTTTGATCTAGAACCCATTTATTTGTCTTGCTGGTGATCCATGGTCTTTGTAAAACGAATATATTTTAGTACTGGCAGCCCTTTGATGAGTTTGGAGAAAAGATCCAACCCATGTGGAATTCAAAACTCTTGACTTGTATTTGCAGCCTGCATTGTGGAACATCCTTTTACGAAACAGAGCGAGCACAGACATCTGCCATGACTTTTGGGACTTCTACTAGTAGTAGTACTACATGTGTATAAATAACTTGTGTGCTGTTCTAAAGCCACAGACCCTGCAACAAAGATTTAAATTTGGCTTTAAGACGGCGCATTGTACCATGTTACGCATTTGCAATGGTGCTGTATGGTGTGGATTCGTGCACTTAAACAGGCTGCTGTTTAAAAGACTTTAATGTGGGATTATTGCAGAATGCTAAGAATGTTTTGGGTCAAGGAGCCGACCAATGAAAAAATGCTAAGGAACGAATGAATAAATACCAAGACATCTCAAAACCCATACAGTCCAGAATGCTAGGATACTTTTGTGACATAATGAGAAATGCAAAATGCAGGTTGTTGCAACTGATCATTCAAAGCAAATGGAAAATATGTGCAAGAATGAAGAATTATTCAGCTGAAAAAAAATCAAAGACTTGTCTGGACGCAGGACAACACTGTTTAGAACCTGCTTTCTGTATCAGATTTGCAGCTGAATCTTACTATAATTCGGATGATAGGCCAGCATCTCCCAGATCGCCTGAGGTCATCTTGTTAGATTTTAGGGACTTGGTTTGGGCAGCTTATGTAGAATGAGCAGCTCTGTATTCCCAAAGGGGATGACGAGGGAGCTGCCCCAATGATCGCTTCCATATCAGCCATGATGTGCCACCTGAGGCAACTTCTCCACTCTGCCCAATGTCAGGGCCAGGCCTGCAACCACTATAGCACAGGAGAAGAGTCTGTCTTGGGCAGACATGTCAGTGGATTGATGGGTAAAATATCTGCCAGCTGCCATAACGTGGACCATCCAACCTTCCTTCCTTCCTTCCTTCCTTCCTTCCTTCCTTCCTTCCTTCCTTCCTTCCTTCCTTCCTTCCTTCCTTCCTTCCAACTCTTTATCTTTCTCTCTAACTCTTCCTTCCTTCTTTCCTTGCTTGCTTCCTTCCTTGCTTCCTTCCTTGCTTGCTTGCTTGGGACAACAGCTTTCACCAACAGCCACCAATGCCTGCATCTGGTTTGCTGGGTTCTCATCTTTGCAATTCTAAGTTTTCAGGTTTGGCCCTGAGAGCCCACCCTATTCAGCATTTATTTTTAATGTAAGGAACAGCTTATAGTTATATTTATTCCTGTTTCTGTGTTCCCAGGGAAGGAGAAAGAGGTGTGTGCAATTTTATATGCCTTCCCGGTGGAGAGAACTTGGTTGATGATGATTAGTGTTACACCATTCATTTGGGTAGGTGGGCGGCCCCGTTGCTCCTCTGCCTCAGGTGGCCGAGTGTCTTGGGTTTCGAACAGGGATAAAAAGGCGGGTGCAAGAGCTAAACTCGTCAAGGCTGAGTCTGACGAATCCAGTTCTCTGATGTGTGTTCTTCTTGACTTTCCATCTTTTGCCCGCGCTCCGTAGGGACCGGAGATCTCTTGAAGGTTTCCGAAGCTGCTAATTAGAGCAGTTCCTTCCTGTGCTGCTTATTAGTCACAGCATCCTTCCTCGTTTCCCTTAGAAGGCTCCCCTCCACACCCTTTCCCTTAGAACACACAAGCACCTCCTGCTTTCCTATTCCTTCCTTGTGAATAAGTGGGAAGACCTCCACCCCACTGATGAGGTGGGATTGGCTGTCGGTGCTGATCATCACAATGTGGAATATTTCAACCTGTTGCTTTGTACTGGTGGTAGAATTAAAAGGGATCTCAGAAGTCATTTAGACCCACTCTGGCCGAGGCAGGACATCTAGAGCTAAAGCACCCTTGGCAAAGGGCCATCCAGTCTCTGTTTACAAGCTGAGCTGTTTGTGTGTGTGTGTGTGTGTGTGTGTGGTTATCCATTATCTTGTGAGATTGCATTCGCCGTGAGAAAGTTCTCCCTGTTTGATTGGAATCTCGTTATTGTAATTCAAATCTCTTGGCTCAGGTCCTGCTACTCTCCGGAGCTGTAGAAAATAAAACCGGCGTCATCTCCCACATCGCAGCCCTCCTGCAATTTTAAGATGAGGATGATGTCTCTTCCAAATCCTCTCTTTCCCAGGCTGGTACCCTAAACTGGAGACGGTGTTCCAGCAGGTGCTTCTGCAAAAAGCAGAAATGGGGAAATGTAGGGCTCTGCGGATGTCGTTAAGAGTTTGGATCCTATCCCTGTTGCCTGTGCTGGCTAAGGCGGTTGGGATTTGCAGTCTGCACCCTCCGGAGGGCCGGCTCTGTTTGCCAACCTTCAGAAGTTTTATAAACAGCCCTTTACAACAACCTTGCAAAGCGGGTCAGTATGAGTCCCATCCTGCAGATTTCCAGGCCAGAGATTATTGTTGGGAAGACTGTACCTCACAGGAGGAAGCTTTCTTCATGGAAAAGATGATAGGTGCACCAGAGTTTTCCCGGTTCTTTATGAGCTCATTTTCTTAGTCACCGTCAACATCTGGACTTTTGAAAAAGCACCATGTACTTCTGTGTGAAATAAACAAAGTAATGTGGAACAGTTTCTAAGAATTGCATTTTTATATAAAGTTATCGCCTTGCCCCTGAGGAAAGGAACAGAACTATTAATTGCAGGTAGAGAAGGAAGGATAAGGGTGTGTCGGGGAGCAAAGAGGGACGCATGCCAGGTTTCAAAAGACCTTGGTAACCAGGAGGAGAAGCAGCAGCAGCAAACACAGTTTTATTTTAATTTAGTTCATTTCCCTCCCTTCTTTCCTTCAGTCATTCGTTCCTCTCTCTCTTGCTCTCTCTCATTCTTTTCTGCCTTTCCCTGCTGAAAAAAAGGCACTCAGATGGGTAACAATAATCTTTGAACTGCTGAACTGGAAGTGACCTTGTGAATCATCAAGTCCAGCCTCTGTCAAAGAGGCCCAGTGGGGCATCAAACTCCCAACCTCTGGCTCTGCAGACAGAGACCTAAGGCACTGAGCTACCGTGTTTCCCTGAAAATAAGACAGGGTCTTATATTAATTTTTGCTCCAAAAGATGCATTAGGGCTTACTTTCAGGGGATATTTTTTTTTATGTACAACAATCTACATTTATTCAAATATAGGCATGTCATCTTCTGTTGCTCAAGGGTGGAGGGCAGGGTTTCACTTAACTGGGGCTTAATTTTGGGGTAGGGCTTATATTACGAGCATCCTGAAAAATCATACTAGGGCTTATTTTCAGGTTAGGTCTTATTTTCGGGGAAACAGGGTATAAGAACAGTAAACTTCACACAAAGCCAAATAATGAACCCTAAAGTGAGCTTAAAGGTGTCATTGAAACCATCAAGAAAAAGAGAGAAAATCTCCATTGACTGCAACTGAGCTTAGATGCCAAAGGCAACATGGATGAGTGTCTTTTCAGCTGATGTGTGCGTGCGTGCGTGCGTGCGCACACACAGATGCAAACGTATAGGGTATACACGTATAGTATAAACATAGCTTTGAAACTTGGCAGTGAGAAAAATGAGACTACAAGGCCAAGTATCCTAAGCTTAGGGTAAGCGCCGCAGAGGGAGACCGCGTCAGTCAACTGTGGGTAAGGCTGTGTCGGCAAAATCCTTGGTGTGTGTGAGAGAGACAAGCTCAAATTTGAAGTATTACAATTTCCTAACAATCATCAGGGGAGCCAGATCCTAGTAAATAATGTACGAACATTTATGATCTTGGTTTTGCAGTGTTCAATAATGCAGTGTGTGTAATCTGAAATGTGAAACCCTGTAAGCGATGGCTCTTTAAAAAAAAAAAATGCATAGTCAACTTCTGCCAGTAAATGAGTATGTAAGCTTCTGAGTGACACAGAGCTCCTTTTCGCAGGCAGAAGTGATCCGAGAGGTATTCGAAGCTGTGTCTCAGGCAGCAAAAATGGTTTGAGTCAGCCTTGAGTTCACAAGGTAGGATGGCCACTGGCATGAAAAGTTGGCAGTCTATTGCACAGTTGCCCTCAGCAGGGAATGGGGATTTAAATTAAATAAGCAACCAAAAAAATAAAAATAAAATAAAAATAAACAATTAAAAAAAGAGAGAGAGATCAGAACCCGGGGGAGAAAGAAATTTATCCCTCTTCTAACCCCTATGAAAAGATGTGCACACAAACCAATTCACATTTGAAAAGGGCAAACGGTGATGCTGATCTGAGAGGAGGTGAAACCTTTCCTAATGGTTAGGGCAGCCGTCTGCCAGCGCTGGGCCGGGCCTGAGGAAAGGCCTGGGCGGAAGGAACCGTGCATTTCCTTCCCTTTGGGCTTGGCTTTGGCTTTGGCTTGCGTTGCCTAGCAACTAGGGAGTTTGCACGGGACGTTTGACCAGCGTGCGCATGAGCCTTCGCTGTGGGGGGTGTGGGTACAAGTTCAGACAGAGGTGGGAAGAGGGGGGGGAACATATTTTTCCTCCATGACTTGGGTGTGAGTGGACAGGGAGCAATATCTCCGTCAACCACCCTGAGCTCTGAAAAAAATCAGAAAAAGGGCCGTGTGGCCTCCGAAACAATGCAGATCCAGGAGCAAGTGGTGTCTTTATTAGATCACTAAAAAAAAATTAAGCAAGCAACGGATGGCTAGCTTTCGATGATAACTCATCTTCTTCAGGCTGTGCACCAAGTTCTTAGATCTTAGAACTGCAGAGCTGGAAGGGACCCTATGGGTCATCAGCCCCTCTCAAGGAGGCCCTGTGGGGAATCGAACTCCCAACCTCTGGCTGCCTAAACCACTGAGCTATCTAGCAGTTAGTTCCAAAAATTATATGCTTTTATTAAAGTCCCAAAGTCTCATGGCCACTGTTGGGGCCAGGTTAGCTTCTTGAGATGGACACAGATGAGGTCTGCAAAAGCGTGTGGTTTCAAACTCCTCCTCAGCCAGCAGTTTTGGAATTTATCACCCAACGATTTAAACGAAAGATCTCCCTTCTTTCTGAAACTCCATGGATGTCTTATTTGGCTAAGGAAAACAATGACGTCGAAGCGTCTTGAGCTCTGGTTATGGATTCCAAATACTGCATGCAAAAGGTATTTTTTTAGACTGGATCCCCAGTATGGCCGGGGTATTCAGGAGTGGTGGCCCCTTTCCCCACCCAAAAAGTAAGTTTTTGGAACTTTAGCTTAGAAAGGCATTTGTTCCAAAGCCGTTGACGATGTTGGCACTTAATTGCTCTCCAACGCATCATAGGGAGGAAGGCAGGTTTTATATTCTACTCGCCCACAATGCCTTTGCTATCTCTGATGCACAGGAGGGCTGCACATGCGAATCAATTTCCAACAGGATGCACCCCCACACCACACAGTGCATGCCTAGATTTTTATCCGCAGCACAGATGGTCCCGTACAGGCTTATGCATGCTTGGATTTTCCATGAGCACAGCCCAATAAAATGTTACACCCTCCTACAGGTACCTCCTGGCTGCAAAGGTGGGAGAAGTATGGGCTTTGTATGTTGCAAGGTGACGGTTGATGTTGCTGGCTGAAACAGGTCACTGCAACTGTGTTACATGATGAAGCAGGTTTTTGCTGGTCTACAGAGTATGGATAAATTTCTAAGATTATGTCTAGCTTCTCGGGAAGCTCCTAAAACAGATCTGCAGCAGGGTTTTTTCGTGACTAATGGGGTGAGGGGCAGGCTGGAAACTGGGTAACATTTAAAGGAACAACATGGTGCTCATTCAATGTGCTTCTGACTTATGGCAACCCAAACAGGGGCTTTGAGGTGTATGAGATGTTCAAGGAGTGGTTTTACCACTGCCACCTCCTCTTTGAGTTTCCATCGCCAAGTGGGGATTTGAACCCAGGTCCTGTGAGTCCTAGCCCAACATTCTATCCACTACACCACACAGGCATTTGAAAATGGTGTTGTCTTGCATCCACTCCTCTCTCCAAGGTATGCGACAGGATTTTAAGCATCATTGCAAGATGTGATTTTTGTAACCATGGAAGAAAGTGGTCTCGCACCCTTGCCATCTTCTGCCCCTGTAGTTAGGGGTAAGGCCCCTGCACAGAAGAGTCCATATTTCTGGAGTTAACACCACAAATTGCATTATCTTCCAAGCACAAATTATCCGTGCCCACCCTCACATGAGCTGTGACATGCAATACTTATGAGATGGCCAAACAATTGTCACTGCATTGCATAACTGGGTTTCAGTCACAGCCTTGAGTTTCTTAGAATAAAATGCAAACATTCAGCAAGCTTGGCTGCATTCAGGAGATATAAACCCAGCATCGCTCCTTTTTCAGCGGCCTGGCTAGTCAGGACTCAAAGCCAGCAAGAGAGACACAGAGCGAGCATGTTTTGTGAACGCATGGCACTCTGAATACCTTACATAGAGCTGCGATATGTATTCAGCTGGGGGGGTGGGGGGTGGGGGCGGAATGACAGGCGTTTTCTTGAAATGAATGCTCCCTTTGTAATGAAGTGACATCTGGAGAGTTTTCTTCCTGTTGGGTGTAAGCCTGGCCTCCAGAAAAACATATGGGAAGAGGTCTTGCCCACTAGGTATTACTGCCCCTCACCCCATTTTAAAAACATGCCTGGGTAGATTAGCTAGCCAGCTGTTTCAGGGATGCTCCCAAAGCAGGAGGGCTTAGAAACAGATATGGATACCAGTTGTCTGCACCATCTGGTGTTTCCAGGTACATCATCACTGGCCATGGATGCCCCATTTTACATCAGTCAGAGGTTGTCAGCCTTGAAATCTACCTGCCATTAATTCATATTTTCTAGCATATCAGCTAAGTGACTAAACTGTTCATGTTTTTCCCCAAATATATTAGCAACCTTTGCTCTATATCTTTACAGTAAATCTATCTATCAGATAGATAGATAGATAGATAGATAGATCTATCTATCTATCTATCTATCTATCTATCTATCTATCTATCTATCTATCTATCTATCTATCTATCTATCTATCTATCTATCTATCTATCTATCTATCTATCTATCTAATATATAGGCTGCCTTTCTCCCAATAAGGGGACTCAAGGCAGCTCACGTTATTAAAAGAAATAGAATAAAAAACACTGTGAGATATACATTAAAACAATGAAACTATAAAACCAATTAAAATACACTGAATAATTAAAACAGGGAAAGCCTCAAAAACAGCATTCAGGGGCTGTGCAGACCCACCACCTAACCTTAAATCCTTGCATTGGGTCCAACTGCACTGTTCAGACATACCGGCTCACCCGTCAAAGGGAAAAGGAATAATCTCTCTGCCCAAATAAGATTAGGCCAACGGGGGAAGAACTGAAAGTGCTTTAACCCAGTCTGGAATCTGGCGTACTCTGGAGAGTCAGTAGGAGGTGTAAGCCCGTTTGAAGCAGCCCGAGCTATAAATCGAGTGGAAATAGGAAAGTCAGTTCAAGAGGGAGAGAGATGAAGGCTGAAACACAGGCAGTGTCCCTCAGCTGGTGGGCTAGCATGCATGAAGAAAAGACGTTGCAGGCAAAACATGACAGACACTATATTCACATCAATACATATGGACACAGAGAGACACACAGAGAGAGAGAGAGAGAGAGACAGACAGACAGACAGACAGACAGAGACAGACAGACAGACAGGCAGACAGGCAGACAGACATCTTTTCCTTCTTTAGCCCAGTACAGGTTCTGTCCCTGATAAATCAAGGCTATAAAATGGTGAATTGGCACTTCCCATCCAGGCAGGGAGATAGTACCAAGTCTGGTGTGGGATGCCATCCGAGGATTTAAAAGTGGCATTCCCCGGGCAGGGGAAAGGGTGGTGGGAACAAGACTGGGTGGTTGAGGTAAGAGTGAGAATTACCCTGGGGTTTGCTTAATTTATTGTCCAAAAGGAAAATCAGCTGCAGCTCAGCTGTTGGACCCAGCCTCCAAAGAAAGATGTGCGTAACGAAACCTATTTATTAAGAGGATTATTTTATACAGTTTCCTGACAAGCCACCTAAAGTTGTGTTGCGTCGTAGTTTACAGGATGATTGGGGGGGGGGGGGGCTAGATGTGGCCCATCAGGAGTGGCCGCAAGGAATTTTGGTGACGGTTATCCAGAAATCTGTGCTGTGGGTGGGAGGCAGACTTTATAGCTTTCTATGTGGGGGGTGGGTGGGCTTCCTATACCCACCCACCCCAATTCTGTCCGTCCCCATCTTTCCCTCTCACTGATTATCCTCTGTGCTGTTTCCCCCTCCGGCAATGTTATGCCTTACCCACCCACCCTTGCATCCACTTGTCCCAACTCTGAAACCAGCTGACCAAGCAAGGCTCATGGTGGGTTGCCATGGAAACTGCCTCCAGTCTCCCTGTCGCCTGGACCAAATCTTATGGATGCTATATAAAGGGTAAAGATGGTATAGTAAGAGACCCCCAGAAAAGTGCTGAATTCTTGCGGGGGAGCGGGGGAGAGAGAGAAAAATGGTAAATTGAAAGCCGTAGTTCAAAATAGAAACTTTCTCATCATCATTTCTTTTACAAGTTAGATAGCTCCATGGTTGAGGCATCTGGCTACAGAACCAGAGGTTGGGAGTTCTATTCCCCACTGGGCCTCCTTCGAAAGGGCTGGACCTGATGATCCATAGGGTCCCTTCCAGCTCTGCAGTTCTAGGATGATGATGATGATGGAGAAGAAGAAGTTGCTGTTTCAGGGCAGGAGTCCCCTACCTGAAACATACAGTGGTACCCCATATTTCAGCCAAAAGGGAGTCCACTTTCAGAAAATTATATTTGGAGATCTAGGTTTTAACTCACTCCCCATCTCTGTATATTTTGAAGAAAGCATTATATTGAAATCCCCAGGATCTCAGCCATCACTTCATCTCCCCCACCCCTGCCCACTCTGCCGACATCCTTTCCCAGCCCCTCTTTGCTTCCAGCTCTCACAAAGTGGAAATTAGATGGGAAATGGAGCGTGATTACAGCTGGCAGTGGGTATCGGATGCCCAGAGGGGATTGTTTTCCAAAAGAAAGAAAAAGAAAAAGAAACCACGCCAAAAAGCCAGAATAGGGGGAAAAAAGAGAGGAGCTGTTTACTCCCTCCCCTGCCTCCCATGCATGCACTAACTCAGCTACAGATGGGATGCTGAGCTGAGATCCTGGTGGAAGGAGAAGGCAGATCTGGGAAATGTTACCCCTTGGTACTACAAACTCCAGTATCCCCTGATGACAGCCCAGCCACTGGATCTGGGGCTGGAATTTTCTTTGATGCTGCGTTTCCCTTGAAGTGAAAACAGTTGTGGGGCGAGCGAGGAGAAGGAAGGGTTTCCTTGGGTGTTGAAGAGTTAAACTTTTCCCTCTTGATGCCTCTTGGCCTGGATCCTGATCGTTCTTCTTATTCCTCTGTTCATTTCAACAGGGATGCAATCATGGAACCTACGAAGCTCTAAACCACCTCGGTCCCTCTGGCCCAGCACCGTCAGCTCTGGCTGGTACCAATGGCTTTCCTGGGTATGAGGCAGGCTTCTTTCCTAGCCTTACCACTTGGAGATCCCAACACAGCCTGGTGGTCTCCCATCCCAGTACGAGCCACACCCGATCCTACTTAGCTTCTGAAACCAGTGGAGTTCAACCTGCTTATGGTGGCGTAGCCATTCTTCCTAGACCAGCTTCTCCCAGCCTGGTGTGTTGACGTACAAACTGGTGCATTCTGGGAAGCGTCGTCCAACCCATCTGGTGCATGTTAAGTTGCAGGAGTGGTTGCCACAGTTTGTGGCTCATGGTTCAGAGCCGTCTTCCTCTCTGCTCCCGACAACCTATCAGCACACCCTATGGCCTGACTTTGACCTACAAGAGCGGCTGCTCTGGTTTCTGAATTCGTCTTGGTTTATCTGTAGGGTTAAACAAACTCTACCCTCCTTGTTTGATATATTCCATGTGGGGTTCTCCTAGCCCACGCCCGGGACCCCCACGGATTCCCCCCCCCCCCGCCCCATGACCCTTTATTTCATTCCACGACAAGAGCATCGATCGGTGCTCTTGACAGTTCCTGGAACAGGAGCTGATCTCAGCAAACCCGCCGGAGCCAGAAGTCACCTCTGCTTGGCGAGATGGATCAATATATTTATTTATTTATTTATTTATTACATTTATATACTTCCTAACGGGCCAGAAAGTGGGGTCGCTCCACTCGGATCAAGGGGAAACAAGAATAGAGGCTTGGAAGACTTACAGAGGAGTCCTGCCCAATTTGCAGACAAGGTATTGCCTGTGTGCGTAGGAGCATGCACGCTTGTGCATGGACAGACCCGATTCTGTGTCATAAACAGCAGCCTCGCATTCAGCAGAAAATGAATTTTTCTCCCCATCTCCTGATCAATGGCAGAAAATGCTTTGCTGGCTAAGTCTCTCCATCTTAGATGGCTTTTATAAGCCCAGGAGGTCCAGAGGAGCAATTAAAAGAAAAAAAAGTGGAGAACTTCTGTGTTGAACACGTTTGAGATTTAAGGAATAACATCAAACCTTGACTGTTTTTGATGAATTTTTAATAGTGATGAATTTTTAAGAAAAGTATCAGCTCATCCCTTTTAATTTCTTTCTTTCTGTAACCCGTACATCCATTAGCATCCGCACCAAACAGGGAGTGTTTTTTTTTCTTTTTTTAAAAACCCAAAAAAGAGACTTTTAAGGCATCCTTGGGCAGGTTTGCACCAGTTTTAAGTTGGTCTCCATCCAGTTTGTGTCACTGGGACACTGATGCCACCTAGTGGACGAAGATAGCATATCCTCTCTCTCTCTCTCTCATAAATAAAGGTGTAATACATCAGATGGAGGATGGATATTTTGAAATTCCAGGAAAATGAAGCTGTGTTGCTTCTAACAGGCAGGGTTCTGCCTGAAATTCAGAGTGTTTGAAATAAGAAGTCTTTGGCAAATCAGCCTGCTGGAAAGCAAGTGTGCCCAATCTTCAGAAGAAAAAGAAGGCAGAAAAGCAACTTTTGAAAAAATCAGCAATCTGCCCGAAAGAATTTGAAGTAGAAATGAACAGTCTGATGATTCACGATACGGTGTAATGACATGGACACTGTCCAATAGGACCCTTTGGCACCAAGAAACACTTGTGATGTCGGGACCGTAGTACTGTCTGCAGAAAGGACAATCACTTCCCAGCAACAACATTTGAGTAGTGCATGATTTCATATGGCAGTGCTCACATGGGTGATGCAACCCAGACTCAACGGTGATGGGGCTTTGCAGTAACCCTGGGGGGGAAAGCACAGTGTTTAAACCAAGAAGAAATGTGTAGGGCAATCTCTTTCAGAAGAAGCAAACCCGGCTGGTTGCCTCCTTGTGCCAGCAGAATTTGCTTTGACACCCGAGGAAGCCTTCCTGTGGTCTCCCTCTTTTCCTTCCTTGACCCCCTCCATCTCAACTTGCCTTCTGCCATGAGCTGATCCTGGCTCCCCTCCAATAAAGCGGTCGCTCTCCCATTCCTCCCCATTTTGACTCCGTTAACTATTTAATGGGCAGTTGGCACAACCTGCCATCATTGAATCAGCTAAAAAACTATGGGAGAAAATAGACCAATATGTGACAAGTTGGGGCAGGATATAGGTATTGTTCCTTTGCCACTGCTCACTTATTCCTTACTCCCTACTGTTTAATTAAATACTTTCTTGCTCTTTTTTTCTTGTTCTTCTGTAGTGAATGGATGCGTCCATATTTACCATCACCACGCCTGCCTGCTTGGTAGCCAGGTGTAAAGGCTTCAGTCAAGGTTTTCTCCTGTTTCAGGTTGAATGGATTTCTTGGAATGCTAAATTCTTACCATCAGCATCCTCAGTGATTACTCCTAATTCATAACTCTAAACTTGCTTTCCCAAGCTTGGGTGAATGCTGTTTAATACACTTTTTTCGGCCAGGTGAGTTTGGTTTTAAATCAAATCGATTTAAATCACTCATCTGTAAGCAGTTTGTTTAAAAAAAATCTGATTGAAATCAAATATTTTAAAATCTGATTTGAATTGGAAAAAAATCAATTTAAATTTTTTTAAAAATCCTATTTTCAAATTTCCATTTGGATTTTTTTTAAAATAAAATGCTTACTTAGCGATTTAAATTGTGATGTAAATGGATTCGATTTAAATGGAATCCACCCTGCTTTCAGGTCTAAAGAAGGGGGTCACAATTCAGAAAGTTCACCCTTTGAGATGCTACAAGGGTTTTACTTTGGTTTTCATTCTATTTCTGCTGACATAATGCCTGCAAGTTCCTACAATCGGTGGATTTCTTCCCTGCTTTCACTCACCTGCTTTTACTGACCGCTCGGACCATTTCAGGTCGGCTGCTGTGGCTCCTGGTGTTCCCCATGAGATGGAGAAGCGGCTGGGACATCCCATGGAGCTGATGAAGGGAGGCAGTTTGGGGGCGATCTTGGCAAGGGTCGATTGCGGATCCACTGGGCAGAACCATTGCCCTGAATGCAGAATGGAAAAGCAGGTATCAGCAGAGGTGGTGCAAGTACCACGAGAGATATTTGATATATGCATTCAGAGCTTAAGTTAGAGAAGTCATCTTTTGGACTAAAAGTGGACTACTTACAAGCTCTCAAAATTCTCCACTGCTGGTCAAAAAGGTTAATTTGGTGTGCAGGACATCAGAAGGAGAATGTTTCCCCTAAGTACACACATATCCTGCAAACAGGGGCAAGCTGATTTACCAGAAAGATAGGAACAACCTATTCAAGACTGGTAATAGGTATTTTATAAAAAATTGTACTTCCTGGTCTTACAATGCTTTAACACCAGCAGTGTTATCCTCTTTGTTATGTGTGAATGTGCACTCAGTCGGTGTCTACATTTCAAGGGAGCCTGTGTTTACATTTCAACGAATGTGCTGCTGAAGTCCCCCAATATTCCATGATTCCTTCCTTCCTGTCCCTCTACCTCTACACCCCCCCCCCCCCCGCTCTGTGTTATGTGTTGTCAAGTCCCCTCCAACTTAGGTAAAGGTAAAGGTTCCCCTTGACATTTAGTCCAGTCGTGTCCGACTCTACGGCGCGGTGCTCATCCCCGTTTCCAAGCCGTAGAGCCAGCGTTTGTCCGTAGACAGTTTCCGTGGTCACGTGGCCAGTGCGACTAGACACGGAACGCTGTTACCTTCCCACTGTGGTGGTACCTATTTATCTACTCGCATTTGCATGCTTTCGACCTGCTAGGTTGGCAGGAGCTGGGACAAGCGACGGGAGCTCACTCCGACGCGTGGATTCGATCTTACAACTGCTGGTCTTTCGACCTTGCAGCACAGAGGCTGCTGCGGTTTAACCCGCAGCGCCACCACGTCCCTGCCCCCTCCAACTTACAGTGACCCTAATAGAATTTTCAAGGTAAATGAGATATTGAAGGAGAGGTTTTAGCTGGCAGGACAGCTCAGCGATTTATGCCTCTGGCTGCAGAGCCAGAGGCCAGGAGTTCGATTCCCCACGGGGCCTCCTGGGAGAAGAGCCAGCCTGGGTGGCCTTGGGCAAGCTGCACAGTCCCAGGGCTCCCCCTAGAGGAAGGGAAGGGGAAATAACTTCTGAGTATTCTCTATCTAGAAAATCCCGAAAGGGGTTACCATCAGTTGAAATCGACTTGACAGCACACAAATGTTAAATTTACCAGTGCAAAGCCCACTCTCCAAGTTCGTTTCCATGGCAGAGGGAGAGTTTGAACCCCTGTGTCCTGAGTCCTAATCTGTCACTATTCACTGCATCACACTGAGTATTTCATCCTTTTCGAGGTTCGTATGGCTGAAACAAACTTGAGTACGCGCAGGATGCACAGCTGACAACATGAATTTACAGCCAGATATTCTGGAATTTGGGGGAGCATTGCTTTCTAAATACAAGATTTAGTGTAAGTGCTACTGAGAAGGCCACATTTCTATCACATATTTCCACAGTCATTCTCTAGAAATGAATCGCTCTGACAAATTTAACCCCCATGAATTTTTGTCTTCTCACAGTGAGCATTTTTTTCATGATTCCGCATTCATCACAGAAGAAAGCAGAATATCCTTCTTTTAATTTCATGCCCAATGTGGAATTTTTTGGGTTTCTTTGGAGAACAAATCCTGTTCATTCTTCTTCCTGGGAGTTCTACCTTGACAGGCAACACCTTCACGTGGCTCACCTGGGAGCTAGGCCTAGCTTCCTGTTCAGAAAGGAAGCTCCTGTTCCTGGGGGTAATGGGGCAGGAACAGGATGAGCTAGGCCTCAAAGCCAGGGAAGCCACAGTTAGGTGTTAGTCAGGTAGAACTCCCAGAATGGAGAATCCAAAAAATCTGAAAATCTGATCCCTAGCAAAAACATCAAGGAAGGTGTTTCTTACCTGATAGCTAGGATTAGGTAGAGGGACCTTCTTTTGCCATGGTAAATTCCCCCGAGGGGGGACTGGGGGTATCTGCAACTCAGGGTCCGGGCATGGGGCCGAAGCTATACTTATTGGCTAGGGGAAAGGAGGGAAAACAGAATTCTTGTTATTATTATTGCTATTGAGGATGACTTTACTTCTAGTCTGCCTTTCTTTTAATCCTGTGGCACCAAGCTGGTTCACACCAGGATTTCAAGAAAACAAAGACGTCTAAAAACACAGTTGGAATATACAAATATAGCTAAGTAGATTTTCATATTAAAACAATAGTCAAATTTAAGGCACCCAATGTAACGTTTAAAAACACCCAAAAGACAATAGGGCTGTTGGAAAAGGCAATAATGCTGGGAAAGCTGGAAGGCAGCAGGAAAAGAGGAAGACCAAATACAAGATGGACTGACTCCGAAAGGAAGCCACAGGCTTGGCTTTGTAAGACCTGAGCAGAGCCGTTCAGGACAGGGCGTTTTGGGGAGCACTCGTTCATAGGGTCACCGTAAGCCACAGGCAACTTGACAGCATAACAACAACAACACATTGGAAGAGAAAGAAGAAAAACAATCCCACAGTACTCCTATTAGAAACAGGTTTTGGAGCCAGAATATAAAGGACTTTGCAGGAGAAGGACAGAAAAGGGAAGCCTGAAGCAGATCACCCCGTCTTACATGACACCCCATCCCTATATCATCTCTAAAGCTTATTATTATTATTATTAATTTATTATTATTATTATTATTATTATTATTATTATTATTACAGTGGTGCCTCGCAAGACGAATGTAATTCGTTCCGCGAGTAGCGCTGTCTTGCGAAAAAATCATCTTGCGAAAAGCAGTTTCCCATAGGAATGCATTGCAATGCATTCCTATGGGAACCTCGCAAGAAGAAAAAATTTCATTCGTCTTGCGAGGCATCGATCTTGGGGGGGGGGGGGGGGAAATCGTCTTGTGAAGCATGGCCATAGAAGAAGCCGTCTTGCGAGGCACCATAGCGATCGCAAAAACCATTCGTCTTGTGGGTTTTTCGTCCCGCGAGGCATTCGTCTTGCGAGGCACCACTGTATTATTATTATTAGTGCAACTCCCAGCATAACCTCAGCCAGCATGAAGGAGGCCATGGTGGTTGGGGGAATCTGGGACTCGTAGTCCAAAACAAGGAAATTTGGCCCAGCTGGGCGGATGCCTCTGGCTGACCTCTTTCCTCTGGCGCATGATGGCCAGCTCCTGGAGCACAGATGCCACGTCCTCCAGATCGCCTTCGTCCCCGTCTTCCTCCAGGCTGGCGTGGTCCTCTTCCTTGCAGGTGAAGGGGTCGATGAAGATGTTCTCGTGGCCCGAGATCTCTCGCCGGCAGAAAGGGCAAGTGTGGGCTTCAGAAAGCTGCCGAGGACAAAGCGGGGGGGTGGGGTGGGGGGTGGGGGGTGGGGGTTAGTCGATTAGGATTTGCCACCAGCACCACCCCAAAGCTGGAAGAAAGGGAGAGATGCCTTCCCAAGGGAGAGGTGGGGGCAGAGGGTGAGACATCTGCAAGCTGGAGTACCTTGGTCTGTCTGGAACTACAGTAGGACCCCCGTATCCACAGGGGATCACTTCCAAACCCCCCTCGTTGATGCTGAAAAATGTGGATTACAGTGAACACTATTTTAATAGTGAATGCTATACATAGCATGGTCTCTGGCTCCCTCTAGTAGCCCATTCTGGTAACTTCATCTTTAGAAATATATTTTTCTAGGATTTTTCTTTTAATATTTTTAATATTTTCAAACCGTGGATAAGTGAATCAGCAGATACTGATCCTGCAGATAAGGAGGTCTAAATGTATTCACAAAGGGGAAGCGGCTGGGGGATTCTGGGCATGGTAGTCCGAAGAGGAACCTTTCCAAACTTTACTCAATAGGCAATGTCAAGCCATCCAAAGCCCGGGAAAGGTCAGCGGCCACAGACTCACCTGCCAGGTGTCAAGACATCCCCTACAAAGCAGGTGCCCGCATGGTTGGATCCGGACGTTCTTGTCATTCTCCGCACAGATCTTGCAAAGCTGGAAGGTGGAGCCCACCTGGCAGTAGAGTTCAAACTGTTCCTGTAGCAGAAAGCAAAGAATCCCATCATCATCATCAGCATCACCATCATCATGTGCCTTCAGATTGTTTCACACATATGATAAATCCTTCACAATTCGTGGGCGTGTGCATGCAAGCCTGGGCATGCGTCTAAACTTACCTGGGAGACCTGAATCCGGTTCTGTGAAGAGACCTCCATCAGTTCCGTCAGATCTGGGTTAAAGTTCTTTCCATCCGGATACCGGTAACTGCAAGGTGAGATGGAGCCTGTCAGAATTTCCTGTGTACTTCGTTACTATTTTGTTCGGTGTTCCAGTAAGAGGGAGCAGGATGTGAGGGAGGTGTATAAAAGTATGCATCAATAAAAGAAAGTACAGTAGGACCCCCGTATCTGCGGGATCAGTATCCGCTGATTCACTTATCCACAGCCTGAAAAAAATTAAAAACATTAAAAGAATAATCCTAGAAATATATATTTCTAGAATGTCATTAGCAGAACTGGCCACTAGAGGGAGCCACGTACGATGCTATTTGCTTTCACAGCTTTTGCAATAATCTGCGTTTTTCAGCATCTATGGGGGGGGGTGGTGGTGGTTTGGAACCGATCCCCTGCAGATATGTGGGTTCTACTGTATTGACGGACAGGATTTTGATCTGATCCTTCAGTATGTGTTCATTTTGAGATATTTAATTGTTATCAGAATCGCTAGACTATGTGTCTTCTTTGATGGCATGGACCATGAATTGGGAAAGTAACATTTAACCATTCAACTTTTTCAGCAAGACTGACAGGAGTTAAGGCCACAATCTTATGCAGACTTACCTTCAAGTAAACTCCACGAAGCTCGGTAGGGCTGCATATTGCATATTGCACTGCCTATTGTCAAAGCTCTCTAAGTTTCAGAAAGATTTTTAAAAGAATAAAAATATATCGAGGGAGGTACATTTCTGAAGTTTTGCCAAGTTACAAAGAAAGGCAAAACTCTGTTTTCAGCTGTCTAAAACCTGGCAAATCAGTTCACTAAAATTCCCAGAAACCTCTAACCAGCATGGCCACAAGGGGATTCTGGAAGTCATCATCCTAAAAGATATATTTCTCAGCTTTGTTCTCAACCAGCGCCCCTCCCTTAGATCCATCACTCACTAGCCTTCCTTCGACCCATCAATGAGTGCCTGGAAGAGAGGTTTATTCTGTGGAATGGTCTGCAAGATGCTCCCATCCTCCGTCACGTAGCCGATAGCCCACTGGCCGAGTCGGGTGCAGCTGAGTCGGAAGATATAGCTAAGAAAGAAGCAACAGTGGAGCTGTGATCAGAATAAAAGTAGGGACTGCTCGAGTTTTTACAACCCCACATGCTGCCTCTAGTAAGTGTGGCTGGGAGGGACTTTTCTGGGCTGGGCTGCCTGTCAGTCTATCCAGTGGTAACCAATCATTTCTTCCCTGCCTCTGAATTCAAAGCAGCCATGTTGGTCAGTTTGCTGTTTGATCTGCTTAACTGTATGTAAAGAAAAACATTTTTAGTCTTTCTTTCTCCTTCTAATGTCTCAGAGTGATTTATTGAGACTGTAGGTGCCAGTTAATGAGAAAAGCGGTAGTCTGCTCTGGGAAACGTGATGTTATTCGGCTTTGTGAATCCCTGAACAACTCATTAAAGTGTTTTCTAAGCCAAGAGTTGTGTTCCCACAAGTAAATGACAGATGGTTGCAAATTTCAACCCAGTTCACGTCTCATAAGAATTTAGGAAAATATGCACATGTCTTCATTTTTGGGATATAAAGAACCTGAGAACTGAAACATTCAGATGTGTGAGAAATGGACAGATTTTCTCCAGACTTCATTTAGACCATTTGCTTAGGGACCATTTGCGCTAACCGTAGAGGGTCATTTTACCTGCCCGGCTTGCTGGTGTATGCCTGCAGACGCGCCTTGACTTCATCATAGGTGAGGAAGGCCATGTACCCCGGATGTGTCACAGCAAGGTATGTCCAGTTCTTCAGCAGGGTTGGCCAAGGCTGCAGTGAAGGGGGTCACCGAAGGATCAGATCAGAAGAGACACAGCAAGAGAGGGACATCAGAAGGACTGCACTGAGTCAGGCCCAAGCTCCCTCTAACCCAGCAGACTTAATTTGATGGATTGCTGCATGGTTTTCTCTTGGTGTGAGGAGCAGTCAAATAGCAGGATTTTGATTTGATTTGTTGATTTAATTTGATTTAGTTCCATCTTGAATGATTAATTATTTTCATTTTTGAATATTGCTGATATTTTTAATTGTTTGTTGATACACTGATGTACGCCGCCCAGAGTAGTCAGAATGACTAGATGGGCGGGATAAAAATGTAAGAAATAAATAAATAAATAAATAAATAAATAAATAAATAAATAAATAATAGCAATACAGGATCGCCTTTGATCATGCTGGAGACGTTCACTGGGTGCGATCTCCCTTACAGCAACTCTGACATGCACACAGGATCTACTCCAGCCCAGATCCAAAAACAAACAGATCAGGCACTGGACCCAAAAGGTCCAGACTGGGAATGGAGAAACGGCTGGCTGGTTTGTAATATCCTGTAGGTCATCTGGTTGGCAGGAAATAGCTCACATCGGATGGTGCTGCAAGCATTCCAAAATGCCAGCTGTGTTGCTATTTATCCATACCCAAAGTGGTATTTTCCTATAGAAAGTGTTGGGAGTTTTTGCAACCTCGCATGCTCCCTTTGATAGGTTAGGCTGGGAGGGACCTTTCTGGTCTTGGGTGACTATCAAATTGCCCGGCACTAAACCATTGTTTCTTCCCTGCCTCTGAATTTAAAGACAGCCCCCTCTCTCTGCTGTGTGTCTCTTTTCCCTCTCTCATGCCTGTTGAGGCCTGTTCCTTGAAAGCAGTCATGCTCGTCAGTTTGCTGTTTGATCGGCTCAATTGTAAGTAACCAAACTTTTTATTCTTTCTCCTACTTATCTCTCAGAGGGAGGTATCAAGATTGTAAATGCCAGTAGATGAGGGGGAAAAAAGGGGGTGGCCTAATCTAGGAACTTGAAGCTATTACGCTCTGTGAATCCCTGCACTTCTGCTGTGTAGCTAGAGGAACTGAACCAAAATTCAAAACTCTGCAATAGAAAGTAGGGTCCATAACAAAATGTTGGAATGTAGAGTGCCCCTGTTTGGTTTTCTAGAATATTCTAGATTCCTTTTCTATAATACTTCATTCCATTTCCTCCCCTCCAACCCCACCCCAGCTTCTGGTCTTCTTTTCTGGCTGACACCTGTCATTCTGTGGCTAGCAAGCACACGCTTGCTGATAAGCTTCTGCTGAATTGCCCTGTTAATTTTACTTCTTGTCGCTTTAGAGACCTCAGAGTTTCCCTGGGCATGTTCAGAACATCCTCTTGTATCTTGTTAGTCCAATTTGACTCTACTTATGTTAACACTGGCTACCTATTAGAGCAAACAACACACAAAGACAACCTGTGGCAAGCTATGTGTTTCTTGAACTATTATTTTTGCTTGTTAAGTGGCAGGGATAGCTAACCGCTTTTTTAAAAACTCAAACAAATAAATTGTCTCTCCCAACTAAGATGACCGCAAAGGCTCTCAGCCTTTCAGAAATGGAAACTTTATGGCCTCCACAAATAGCTACTGCGGACCCTCTCACACCACCCACGGAGGGAGGCTGCGTATAATGGACCTAAAGAAACCACATCCTGCCGCGGTGTCAGCATCTCGGCTTGTGATAGGCATGAGAGCAAACCTGCAAAAAGACACAGATCGTCCATGGGGGTTTGGTGGGGGATGGAGAAGGAAGAAGTGGTGTGTAGTTTAGAAGGCATGAAGTTGACAGATGCAACCAGAAATGCTTCTCGTTGTAGAGGTTCAGAAGAAAATGCTAAATTCCCAATTGTGTAATGTCACATCTCAAGTCTTAGATTTTCAAAATCTCTCTCTTGTCTCTGTGTCTTCTTTGGCACGTTTACCACTGTGCAAAAAGTCTACAGTGTGAACTTACAGATCTTTACTCAGAACATGTACACTGAATTCGGTGGGGGTCACTGTACCTGCAGTTTTAGCCAGTTATATTCCCCCCCCCCTCCTGCTAGCTAGAGGAATAAATGTTGGAATAGGTTTCATGGGTGCAATCCAGCGGGGAGAAAGGATCACATCTGATCGCATCAGAGAAGATTGTTTACAGTGGGTCGCAATCTTAGAACAATCCTTCGGAGCAAACAGGAATCACTCCAGACTCTTCCCAAAAGTGCCAGAAGCCATGAAAGTTAATATGGGCTCAAAAGAGCCTATGAGTGTTATTTACAAAGGCAACCGTGAATTCTAGGAATAGATGGTGACCAGATGTTGGAACTGGGTTGATAAAAACATATACATAAAAATAAAATAAAATATCGACTACTACGTTTATCCAACACCAAATCATGTTTCCTAAACATTTTTAAGATTTTGCTTTCAAACACTCTAGTGTTGATTATTTTGAGCCTGAGATACAAAAGCACAGCAAAATGCTTCAATTTTTTTTAACATCATAATAACTGGCCTGCACAATGTTCCTGTCTCTTATCAGCTGTACCTGGAAGAGATGGGTGAAAATATCAAACTCAAAGACAGAGATGTGCTTGTTGCAGGTGAGGTCAATGGTAGACCTCAATGCCACGGCCATCGGTCCGGGATCCAGAGGGTGGATATGATGAAGGCCTTCTCGAAATTCAGCCCAGGATACCAAACTTCTGTGGAAAGAAAAGAGGAGATGACAGAAGTGTGCCTAGAGACTGGAGTTGAGGGCTTCTCAGTTGGATGAAAGATACATCCACTCTTATAGATTTTATCACAATTTCTGTCCTTGTTGAGTTTCTCCAAAGACCCTTGGGCAAGGGGAATTCTGCTGTGAGAATTCTCTAATGGAGAACATTGGTGGATCCCATTACTCTCTCTTTGAATATGGAATTACTATTAAACTAGTTTCAATCTGTGGTTTCTATCCCGTGTCCATACAATACAACATTCCTAGAATGATGTACAAGTCTTGGAAAGAATAAGCCTCATCAGCTCTGTGGGTGATTAGTAGCTTTGTAATCTTCCAGAATTTTTAAAACTGTTTTATTAATTAAGAAATAAAAGGAGGGACTGTTGCAGCTGTGCTGACAACAGGTATACAGTCGGAGTAAAGATATGTTGTCAATGGCTGAATAGGGTTAAGAAAAGGCCAACAAGAATATTTGTTGAACTCAACAAAGTCTGGCTCCCAGCACTGAAAAGCACAGCCTGCAAAAGGTCAACGAACTCTACCCAGCCACAAGGACCGGTAATCACTGCACATAAAAGACCAGCTAACGACACCCATCAATCACAGTGGCAGATCATCTCTCCCCCTGATCACAATAATACACTCACAACAACAACAAAAAAAAACACGGATCACCATAATCACCCAATCTCCTGAAAAGGACAAAAAGCTGATCCCACAGCTACAAATACTCAAGTATCCCACAAACTGCACCAGAGCACTGACAGAGTTCTGACTCCTGTCCTCTGAAGATGCCGGCCACAGAGACTGTTAGGAAGAAAAACCTCAAGAACACGGCCAGACAGCCCGAAAAACCTACAACAACCATTGGATCCCGGCCGTGAAAGCCTTCGAGAATACATGAACAAGAATAACTTACCACATTTTAGCCGGGGCTGATATACAACTATCTCTATTATTTTACTCTTTTATTTAAAATGTCTAGATCACCTCAAGGGTAGAAGTCTTCTTCATCTATCCTTTAAACAATATCGTGTTTTGAAAATGGTGGTGGCCAATAAGGTAGATACAGGGAAGATCGGCACTACCTGGTCAACCCCTGTAAGAATGATTAAAAAAAACTGTTGGTAGCAATAAAATTCCCAGGATGTGTCTCCATGATAACTAGGATAGCTCCAAAGGCTAATGTTGTTGTTGGTTGCCTTAAAGCAATACCCTACGGCAAACTCTTGTAGACATGACAGTTGTGTTTCCATGATAAACAAGATGGTCCAAGGAAGCCAGGCGAGAGTCAAAGCAGGCCTGGATTGCCTTCATTCTCGAGTCTTCTGAGTGTGAAAGAAACTGAAAATGGATTTTGGAATCTGAAAGCATCTTCTGGGATCCAGTTGTCTATCAGAAGACCCATTTAAGCCATGCTGTCAGTAGACTGGTAACAAAAGCAAACATTACAAGGTTTCAGTGCATCGGTTCCCAGACTGGGAAGCACTTACTCCCAAAGGGACAAGAAATTCCAAAGAGATGTGTTTGTGAGACCATCAGATTTTGACTCTGCCCCCCACCCCACCCCTAAATATCAAGTTAAACCAATGATTGTGACAGCGGTCATTACCCGAACTTAGGATTTCTGAAGAAAAAAGTGAGTTGCATGTTTTTTTATTTTATTTTAAACTTTGTTTCATTTAAACGGATGCATTTATGTGAAATTTTAAATTATGAATGGATTATTTTCTTTGTTTAAAGGGGGTTAAATGATGATAAAGGAAAAGGGGTCGGTGGGTGGGTGAGTGTTCTCAAAAATCAAAGAGGAGGTGTGATGTTGAAAAGTTTTCAAACTGTGGCTCTTGTGATCTGCTTCTAAAGCCAAGCGAGAGGGAAGCAAACAGAGTGTGTGGGCATGCAGGGTTAGGGTTTTAGCGCCTCACCTTCCACCCCACGTATCTCTCCAGAAGGATTGTGCCTCTGATTTGTTGAGCTGATAAGTGCTCCCTCCGTCTTTCCCGTCAGGAAATAAGGCCTGTACTTCGGCCAGCATGTGGTTGAAGATCAGCGAAAGCTTGGTTAGGTTCCTTCTGCAAGGGGAAAAGTGAGAAGGGAGACAGAATCAATAAATCAAAGGCCACTGTCTTATCGTTGTTGCCGTGGTACAATTCACAGGCTATGAGCAGAGAGATGCTTTGGTTTTAAAAAGTTGAAATTTTTGTACCTTTTGCAACATCAAAAGCTTTACCTGTCTAATTTCAGCCTGTGGTTGTCAAAAATGGAAAGAAAAGAAAAAACAGTCCTGCTAGGAAAATAGAGGGCTTTAGAGGTTTGTTGACAGGTTCTGTGGAAAGAAAGAAAGAAAGAAAGAAAGAAAGAAAGAAAGAAAGAAAGAAAGAAAGAAAGAAAGAAAGAAAGAACAAGGACAAAACAGAACAAAGCTTGTTTTGCTGTTAGGCTTAGTCATGATGTATATGTGTGTGCTTTTATCTTTTAATAGCTTTTATCTTTTAATAGCTGTAGAACAGGTAGGAATCTAACAGGTGAAGTTCATCTTGAGCTGGTCCTTCTGCAATAGTGTGGGGAAGGGAAATGTTGAGGTGGGAAATCCAAGGGTCCATGAGGTTCAGAACAATGACATATGGCCAAAAAAGGACAGCTTTTATTGTTTTTATGTGCTGTCAAGTTGCCTCCAACTTATGGCGACCCCATGAATGAGCCATCTCCAAGATGTCCTGTCCTCAAGGGCCTTGCTCAGCTCTTGCAAACTCAAGCCTGTGACTTCCTTTAGGGAGTCAGTCCATCTCGTATTGGGTCTTCCTCTTTTCCTGCTGCCTTCCACTTTTCCCAGCATTTTTGTCTTTTCCAGAGAATCCTGCCTTCTCAGGATGTGCCCTAAATAGGTCAGCCTGGCTAGTTCTTATGCCTTTAACAATGCCGCCTCTGTGCCTAGAGTCTTTGTACCCATGGAGGTCATCTGGGACTGCCCTTCTAAAAGCGCCAAAGTTGAAGCTATTTGGCTTGAATATTCTGGGGGAGAATATCTGTATGCTCTGGAATTCTCTTCCCGAATCGTTGCAAATACGAACATTCCTGCAGGGATTCGGGAAGGGGGCGAAGGCAGAATTATTTAGACAGGCCTTTAGATGGTCTTCAATTGCTATTTCCACCACTCACATGGTAAAGCATTATGTGGCCATGTAGATAAGATGAAATCATTTGGTCGACTTACTGTTGTTGTCCATTTCTATTCGTGTTTTTACCCAGTTATGTGAAATATTTCATTATTGGACAGTTATATTTATTTGTTATCTATGTAACAGTTGTTTGAATTGTGGTACACCAGTCTGAGTGTCTTTGGGTAGAAGAAGGGTATATAAATGAAAATAATAAGAATTAAAATTCGTACGTGTTGTATAAGTCGGGAGCTATTGCAACAGAGGTTTTTCCAGGCCTGGAGGCAAATATCATCACTTAACTGCGGCAGAGTTCAGAAAACGTTATATGTGAAGCAAAAGCGGCCAGTCTCCCTCAAAGCTGAGCCAGACTTTCTTAAGAAGGGACTGGATCCTAATACTGGATCTTACAAAGAGGAAGGGAGAGGAGTTTGCTTACCAAGGAACTGATAAAAGCAAAATCAAAGTCCAGCACTCAAACTGGACTTGCAAATAGATGGTGTGTGGTTGCCACCTTTTTCTTTTTTTAACCAGCTTTCGCCCTTCTGCTTTTAAACTGCATTTCACTCTCCACCTTTTGTTAGGGTGTTTCTCTTGCTGTGTCATAAATGCCTTTGCTTGCCTGTTTTCCTTTTTGCATCTCTTCAAATTATTGTTGTTAAACATGCATACATGTTTCTCTCTTTTTTCCCCCTGGTTCTTTGGCAACCTTAGGAACAAGACCCAGCCGCCTTGTCTCCACAAGACCCTTGGTTCTTGGCCTTTCGTACCTTAAACTCCACCACTCTGTAGGAAACTTGAGTCCCACCATGACAGAAATGAAATAGCCATTTTTCCCCCTGAGAAAAGATGTTTATGTCTGGCAAGGTCTTTTCAAGACACAGATGCGGACTTATTTTTATTTACCAGCTTCCCTAAAGTAATAAACAAACCATTGCTCTCTTCCAAATGTTAATCTTTTACACACAGTCATAAATAACAAGATTAAAAAGAAAGATTTCCAAAGGAATGTCCACATGGACAACAATCAGCACGAGGTTGGGCTACCTGCTTTTTTTCCCTTAATAGATTTTTGTCTTTATAGAAGGGAAGGAAGGAGATCAAGGGAGAGTTACAAAGAAACCAGGTTTTTCCTGACCTTTCCGACTATATATCTATATAAGTACTACTACCGTGAAAGGGGGGGGGGGGACCCAGAAAGGTATTTACATGTTTATTAATGTTCTGTTGATAATATTGATTATTCATGGTCAATTTTGAGGACAATAACATTGTACCAGTTGTAAGTAAACACATATAGACCAAAAGTATAATTCCATCAGTAATGGAACATTTTATTAATTTTTAGTAATTGTTATGAAAACCCTGCACCCCACTATTTATTTTATTATTTCTTTTCCTTTTTTCTTTTCACTTGCACTAGGGTAACCCTCGTGTTTCACCACTGATTGAGAGACTCTGTAGCATTTCAGAAAAGACCATTGTACAGTCAGAGCCTCATCGGAGCGCAGCCTCAGGGGGTTGGAAAAACCTCTCCTTCCTGAAGCCTAATCAAAGCCCTTTTGGTGTGCCTCTAGGTTTAATGTATCTTTATAAGTATAATCACAACAGTAGTAAAACCGTGCCGTCTTTTACTATGCTAGAGGCTCTGTGCGTTTAGGAGCTGCAGCGTCACAGGCAGAAATTCAGAAGGTATAGCCTTCTTTTTACAAAATAACAACAATTCTATTTGGCTAGATACCACTAATCTTTTCCAGACCCGACTGCTGTTAGCAGGGCTTTCATCCATCAAAAGAACTGAGAACCTCAGGGGTCCCACTGGTTTTACTCCAGACCATTAATATAGCTGCTAACTAGGTACATTAACCAAAACCTGGCTGGTACCCTGTGCCTTGAATGGCTGCGATGAGGCAGAAATCTAACCCGTCCTGCACTCTTGCACATGGTGGGGTTTGAGGAAGGCGGTGAGGCGAAAGGTGCATTTGTGTCCTCTATCCTGATGAAGAATTCTGGATAACTCTAAAGCTTGCACAGTTTGCCAATTGAATTTTTAACTTGATCCTGATAAAGCTATCATCTACCGGTGGAGTTCATATTTGGTTTTCTCCCAATGGATCAAAACAGCCATTTTAGAAAAATTCTTGCACCAACGTCCTCCCTAGAGCCAGCCGAGGACTAAGATAATGGAGCCACTGCTTTGAAGCATCCCTTCACTGGGGTCTCCTCCTCCCTTTCTCCACCAGTCATCCTTACCTGGCTGTTGAGCCTTCTTGGAAAATTTCATCTTTTTCCTTCCTGAAGAGTTGGATGGCTTGTTTCAGCTTCGCCAGCAAATTGGTGAGGAAGACGCGGAAATATTCTCCCTCCCAGAGCTGGGCCAAACCTGCCCCGTACTGCTCCCGAATAAGCCTCAGGTGCTGGTGTGTTTGGGGCAGGAGAGAAGGCAGGTGTGGCGGGCTGTTCCGGAGGCCCAGGCGCGGCTGGCTCACCAGCTGTTGGAGCTTCGCCAGGCCCTGAAGGGCTTTCTCCAGAGAGCGGTGGGCCGAATCCCACCGAAGGATCCGGGAGGGTTTGGGTGATGTCGCCATAGCAGAAAAGGGGGGGGGAGAAAGGGGGGGCAAGCGCCATACAAAAAAGACTAATCCAGCCAGGGTTTTCCGCGTGCCACCGGTGGAGCCCGGGCAGCCGGTTTGAGAGGGCAGTGCCTACCTTGCATCAGGAAGAAAGTTAGAGAGAAAACAGGGAGGAGACGGAAGGAGAACAGGTAGAAAATGCAAACACCAGACGAGCCGAGAAGGGGGAGAGTGTGGGGGAAGAAATAACCTTCAAAAGGAAACAACAAACAGCCTCAAAGAGCAAGAAGCCTTGACAACACACCACACGGTGCGCAAAACAGTAGCCACAAGTACAGGGGGAAAGAGTCGGCGGGCAGGAAGGATGGACAGGCAGCTGCCCATGTTAAAAAAAAAACCCCAACCTTGTTTGTTTGCCTTTAGGGCATGAGGCACTTCCCAGCGCCACAGTTATCTCCCTCTCTCTCTTTGCTATAGCGCTATTTTCTTTACTGCCTTTATGCGCTCGGTGCTGTACAGAGAGGTTGCCCTGGACGGCTGGCCTCATCTTTTTAGCTCTTTCCTTTCTCACGCAGCCACCAGCAGCAAAGAAACTGATTGTCCTGCACCTGATGAAAGCGCAGGGGCTCTGACAGGGGGAAAGAGTGTCTCCCCTTTCATTCTGGCAAATATTTTAGCTGGATTTTTCACGTGCTCTGCTTTTTCCCTTTCGCTGTTGTCCATTTATTATCCCTCTTCATTTCTCTCTCGCCTCTCAGCTCCACATAGATTTCTGTCCGCTGAGGTCAACTTTATACGTGACGTGAGGCTCATGCCATATTCTGTACATCTTTAGAATGGCACAACGTGCTTCCTTTGAGTGTGAGAAACCGAAATAAATTTTGCCAAGAGGATTTTACAGCTAAAGGAAGGCCCGGTCCGCAGGACGCCTAGCAGGCCCAAAAGCAAGCAGACGTGATGATCGGCTAGACGCTCTAGAAAAACATCAATAGGACCTAACCTGGTCCTTTCCAGATGTGCTTCAGTACAAAGCCCATCATCCTCAGTTAGCCTAGTCCATGCTGCCAGAGGTGATAAGCACTCTGATCATACACTTCTGGAGAGCACCAGGCTAGGAAAGGCTAAGATAGGAAATAAGAAGCAGGCCTCGGTGTTTCACTGGACTCTTCAGGTTGGATGTTAAGCCTAAGAAGGAGAAAGGGAATGTGTTGGGGGGGGGGGGGTCCAGAGATGATGCTAAGCATGGTGGAAAGGACCCCGAATTCTCAGTCTTGCAAAATTGAGTAGAGAAGGTGTGATACAGATTAGCACTGGCTACTAGCCAAAAAAAGGCTAACAACTCCTCGGCTCCATCTGACAAAGGGCAAGCTTTATTTTAATTTTTTTAAACAGTGTTTAAGAATGCTCTCCCTTTCCTACACTTTTTCATTCCTTATTTAGTAATTCAATCTAAATACTCCTCTCTTTTTTTTCCTTTTTTCTTTTTTTACATGCTAGCAAGTCAAGTCCAACTTATGGCAACTCTTTGTTGGGATTTCCAAGGGACAAAGGTACATAGAATGATAGAATCATGGAGTTGGAAGAGGCCTATATGTCCAACCCCCTGCTCAAGGCAGGAATCCAAATCAAAGCAGATCTGACAGAGGGTTATCTAATTTTCTCTCGAATGCCCCCAGCATTGGAGTGTTCACCGTCTTCCCCATAAGCTCATTGCTTCCATTGTCATACTGCTCTAACACTGAAGAAGTTTTTTCCTGATATTCCGCCTAAATTCAAAAGCTTGCTCGCTGGAGAAGCCCAAGCTGTTTTGCTGCCTGAGGCAAAGGGCAAAGACCTTTGAAGGGAGAGAGAAAACAGGGAGGAAATGGAAGGAAAACAGGTAGAAAATGCAAGTTAAAAGAGCAGAGAAGCAAGAGAGTGTATGGAAGCAACCTGGCCTGGATGTTTTGTTCTGTTTTGTTTCATTGACTTTTGCACGGGTGAGGGGATGGTGTTCTTCAACACATGGTTGGTTGGTTTAGGAATGCAGGGCCTACTTTGTGGTGTGGGTGCACACACTGTCCCCCAACTGAGATGAGTGGTTGGGAGGTTTAAGAAGGATGGGTTGGGGAGGGGGGCTGCTTCTGCCATCCCCCAAGAGTTGCTGCTTGAGGTGGTTGCCTCACCTTGCCTCACGGTAGGGCCAGCCCTAAATCTGAAAAGGAATGGATGAAAATATAATCATAATAAGAGAACGGGCTGCTCTGGGACTAAGATGGACCTGACGCCTGAGTGAAAGATTACCCAGTCTTCGCTCCAGCTTCACTCTAAGTTTTGATGACAAAGTGTGGAGCAGCCCAAAGTCAACAGAAGCAATGAGAGCATCACCATCTTTGATAAAGGACATGGTATTTCCTTCACATCAGAACATCCACGACAACCAGTCTTACGAAAAATGGAAGCCTGGCAAGGGAAGGATATCAAAGTCTCTGAGGTAATATGCCAGACTGGCTCAAATCTGGTCATCTTTCCACAAGATGAGATTTAGGGGAGATCTTCCCTGGAAGTTATGGTGTCTTCTAATGGGGACAGGAAATCAAGTGAATCTGTATGCTCTGTACATGTTTAAGGATGCTCTGTCCTCAATTAATTCTCCTTGTAAGCTTTGGGATCAATCAGGATGGGAATTGGAGTGGGATGGAACCTGTTCTGTTTCCAAATTATGCGGCCTTTCAAAGAAACAGGAAGTCGCTCTTTACATGCTTAAGGTTGCTCTGTTCTCTGTGCCTTCGCCCAGACCTAGTTCCAGAATTAAATGTAAAAGAAAGAGGGAAGGGGGAAAGAGGAATCGGTTAAAATTCTTTCTCATGCAGCTCTTAAAAGACGTGGGAGGTCTGTCAGAAATAAAGGTGGCAACTTTAGGCGGGAAGGGAAGCTGATTAAATTCCGGCTGTGTTTACGACAGAGAAGATGTGTGAGTAAAGTGTAAAGTGAGGTGAATGAGGAAGCAGAGCCTGAATTGGTCTTACATCATGTTTTACCCAGAGCTACATAACAAGGAACTGCAGGCCAAGAGGAAGGAAAAGTTGGGTTTGCCAGAGGGCTTTACTGTCCAGGATGAAAGAGAACAAGAGCAGAGCTGGAGGCGTTTTTCACCACAACCTGGTTGACCTTTGGGAGAGAGGCTCAGTCAGAGCTCAGGAAAGTTACCTGCGGAAACTACAATGCCCAGAATCCCCAACTAGGTGGCTGCCGGCGTTGGTGGAGTGCATAGTAGTTCCAAAATAATATTTCGAAATAACTGGGTGGAGCAGCTAGCAGCCGAATGGGAAATGGAGGACGTGACTTTCTGTACCTGTACAGTCGGCCGCGCTTTGCTCACCTGGGAGCCCCACCCTTTCTTACTCACCTGGGCGTCAGGCCTGGAAACTATTTACAAAGGCAAGGGAGAGCTTGCGAAGGATTGATTTCCAAAAAAGAAAGTGCTCTTTCGCAAAGACCACTTGGGGGCGATACTGGCCCATTATTTTTTCACTCCTTTTTTTGTGTGGCGAATAATTTTTGCAAAAGGGCGAACGCTGTGTGTGTTGTGTGTCATCAAGCCGGAACAACCGACTTTCAGCGACCCTAATAGGGCTTTCAAGGTAAGTGAGATATCCAAGAAGTGGCTTTACCCATTCCGCCTTCCCAGTCAGGTTCCATGGCTGAGCAGGGATTCAAACCCTGTTCTCCAGAGTTCTGGATTAGTCACAGCAAAATCAACAAAAAAGAGGAGACTGGAAAAGTTCCTTTTGGGGCTACTGCTCTCAGAAGCCCTCAGTTTAGCATCATCATCATCAAGCTTTTTCCAGGCTCTGACCTTAAAGAGTAACACACTGATCATAGGGTGAACTTCTGATTGCTGCATCCCAAAATATGCAACGAGATCCGTCTAAAACTATATCCTTTTAGTGAGATGTCTTAACACAAATATGGTGTGCTAAATATGGATGCAGTTCCTTATGATCTTAATGCTTGGCAGGGTGACTTCAAAGAAGTAATATGGTTTCCAAATTCCGATTATGGTGGATTAATACTTCTGCTCCTGGATTATCATAACTTTTAGAGATTCGGTATGCCGGGAGCTTTGTTGCTAAAATAATTCTTAGAATTTATGCAGTGTGCTTCAATTGTTTAAAATTGGGGCCTAAGTATAGGGTGGGGGCCTAAGTATAGGGTGGGGCAGAAAGAAGGCTGTGTGACTGGATGCTGGAGATATGGAACCAGTGGCTTCAGGTGGTAACTTCATTACCATTAGAAAAGCAACTGAGAATAAATAGTAGAACATCTTTAATAACCTTGATGGACACTTAGATATCTGTATATGTGTAACTGTTTGTTCAGATATTCTGTCATTTGTAGGAACCAGTGTTACTGTGGATGAAGGCAAGCAACATTCTGGTTGTTGGTCCAGGGTCTTCTCAAGAACAGGGGAGTCTGTGTTGTTTATGGTGTTAAGCTTGGCCTGCCATCTGACAGATTTGTGCTTCCTTATGTGACATGGTCTCTCGAGAATGACAAATCCCAGAATCCCTTATGCATAGACAAGAGGGAAGGATGCCAGCTGGGAGGAAGAAAGAGAAACCAAGCACGGTAACAATTAGGGACTTTGATCCCAGCGACACTGACAGTCACCGAGTATGACTTTCAATAGCCCGACCTTATACGTGCATAAACAGACACTTCATAAAGATCTTCCGAAATTTTTCTTTGTTAAAATGTTGTGACTGGAAGGGTAAGCAAATCTTTGAGTCTGCTTTTGGAAAAGAGAATGGAACTATTTCCAGTGTTCCTTATTCAATGAAATTTACCCAAACCAAAAAACAAAGGAACAAATCACCACCCACATACTTATTTTCAATGAACTGGGCCTATTCGGCTAGCACTCAGCAAAACATTTTGGTCAACGAAAAACCCCTAAATTTGCATGTACTTGCCCCAACTCTGTTGACACTACGTTAATGCTGTAACGGTAACAAGACACACAGGCTTTGAAAGTAGAAAAATACTTTATTGACAAATTAGGAAGGGGGAAGCTAAACTCTTCCCCAGTCCCTCTTTTCTACCGTGGGATGAACAGAGGGTGTTACTTTTCAAGTATTGGTCCCTATAAAAGCAGGGGAGAAACAGTTAGCAAGAAAATTGGTGCAGTGGGGGAGACCCCAGAGACCTTGCTCCTGTTAGGGTTGAGAGTTCAGGGAGCTTCATACGAGTGATCCGGAGAGAAACATAAAGAGCTTTCCCTTTGTGAATCAAACTATTGGTCCACCTAGTTCAATATTGCATACACTGATTGGCAGCTAGGCCTTCAGACCTTCAGGTTTATGGTTTTTGCCAGTCCTAGTTGGGAATACTGAAGACTGAACTGAGACCACATCCATGCAAAACTCCACCACCAAGCTATGGGCCCGGGTTCCTTCCCAGTACTAAGGAAGCTGCTTTCTACGAGCAGCATCATAAACTTATGATGATTATAAGTTTCACCTCGTAGCAGGTGAAACTTATAATCATCATCATCAACTTAGAACTGCAGATCTGGGACCGTGTGGATCCTCAAGTCCAGTCCCTCTCAAGGAGACACAGTAGGGAATTGAACTCCTAACCTCTGGCTCTGCAGCCAGAGACCTAAACCGTGGAGCTATTGAACCAATTGCAGTCTACCGTGACGTGCCAGAGCCCTCCAGAGAGAGGAGTTTCTCCCATCAACCTTTTAGCTGGTGATGCTGGAGACCAGCAGAGCCTGGTGACTCCAGTGTCACAGGGGCTGGGTGAGGTGGGGGGAATGGATCCACTTGGGGTTTTAGTCCAAACTTTAAGGAAGCTACCCAAAGGTGAATCTGACTTATTGACAGGGGGAAGAGTTCAACACCTTGGCTAACTCCTGTAAAGTTGAAACTCAACACCAGAACCGATACATCCCTGCCCCCGCCCCCTGCAAGAGGTACGTCTCTGGGAAATTGTGCACATGAAGTACATGCCTTGCCACATATCCATAGCTTCCTCCACTCCCTAAGTGGTGCACCCAAAAAGAGCAGATTTCAAGAGACAAGTCACCTCTCTTCCAGGGCTAATTTCCTGCTGGAACCCTACTTTTAATTTTTCAATTGGAAATCACTCCATCTCTATGCCCCACTTCCTCCCTCTTTCCAATCATTGCACCCTACTGACTAATACGCTCCAAACCTTAAACTTCCCCTTATGACGACAACCTTACTGGGAATTTCTCAAGTTTCAATCCTTAAAGTACACACAGCATTCCTTTTTGCCAATTCACCCTTTTACAAAACCCCCACCTCTGCCTGATCCCGACAGCGCTCGCTCGTGGGCCCTTTGTTCTTCCTGCTCTCTCACACCATGATGCTTAAATGGTACTTTCTGAAATTTACAATTTCATAACCGCTGACAACAGGGTGGGGGAACGGGATCCAGCTGGCCTTTCCTGGGTCTTAAAAGAGGTAAGAGCTGTTGTGCCTCACGGCTCACCCAATGGGTGTGCAATTCAACCACCCCTCCACTAGAGGGAGACAGAGAAATGACTTGCAGGTTGCTCTTGCCATGGCTGCTAATGCTGCCATCATTGACTAGAGCACCATCTTGGATGTTATTGCTGCATGTCCCCAAAATGTGACCTTCCATAATTGCAATGAAGCCGAGCCCGCCTAAGTAGTCATCTGTGAGGAGTGAAAATGCAAGACAGGGGGAGAGAGAGAGTGGAATCGAAGTTGGAGGATGAAACAAATGTTGGCTTAGCAAGAGACCTGAAGAGTCATCTCAGGCTTGGCCATGTTGCTACATGCAATGCAAGGCACAGGAAATGAAGTCCGCAGGAGGTGCAGGAATGCCGGATTCCGAAGCCGAAAATGTGCGCTCCCGATTCGTGCCAGGAACCCGTAGCAGCAAAATCAAAAGATCTGTGGTTTCTATTGCCTTGTGAAGCCCAGTGTTCCTCAGAAAATCTCCCATGGATGGAAGGTCCCCGGGAGAGCCTTGATTCTCTCCTGTCAGCTGTCCGCTGGACTGCTGTCGTTGCTTGGAGGCCACTGTCTTTCATGTTCCGTCATGGGCACGTTTTCCAAGTCCATTGGCACCTGCGGAGGGTCCACCCCCATGCCCCTTGAGTGAATCCGATTGGCCAGGGACACCGGGGACAGAGAGACGATAGAATGATTCAAGCCAATAGGAAGCAGCTGGAATTGATGCGGTGGGAGGTGATTATGATTGGATGCTGGGAAAGGATAGAGGGCTGGGTGGAAGGCTGGCTCCATGATGCTCTCACCCACCGGCAGGAAGTACTTGGGTGCCCCCAGGAATCCCATTGGCTGCTCCGACGTGGGTGGAGTCGGGCTTCTTTCCGGTTTCACGCCATATAAAGGGTTGGAGGGCTCATGGGTGGATATAATGCTCTCTGGTTTCTGGTTGGCTGAGTTAGGGGATTGTGTCGTTCTGTAGGGCTTTGGAGTCCGGGCAGGGCTGGGAGTGGTAGGGCAAGAATCGGGCGAAGCACACAACAAGCCTGTGAGGGAGAACAGAAGCACTGATAAGTAGCACTATTCACCAGCTACAGAACATTTACTTATTAACCATTTGTCCAAAGGCGGACACACTATATGAACAGAATCAGCCAAGCAGAGTAGTAGAGTTGGCTACCAGACTCCCAACATTTATAAGACACAGTCACAGAATTGTAGCAGTGTGGAGTTGAAAGGGGTCTACTAGGATCATCTAGTTCAGGGGTCCCCAACCTTTTTCACCCCGCGGACCGGCTGGGGAAGGCGGGGTACCCCCGCGCTCGTGCGCATGCGCAAACGAGCGCTCTCTCTCTCTTGCGCGCGAACGAGAGAGAGAGTGTGTGCATGTGCAAACAGCGGCACGGTGCTTGTGCGGGCGCACTGGAGTGCGCACACATGTGCAAATCAGCTGTGCAGGGGTGAGTGTGTGCGGGGCGGGCGGGAGGTCTGTCTCCGCGGACAGGCCACGGACTGGCACTAGGCCGGGGGCTGGGGACCTCTGATCTAGTTCACCGAGCTGTTTCCTGTTCCTGCCCCAGTGCTGCATGGGAACTTCCTTTCTGGACAGGAAACTAGGTAGAGCTAGGCCTAGCTGAGTCCCACAGCCTTTCAGTTCAGGCCTTTTCTCCCAGGTGAGCCACATTTAGGTGTCTGTTAAGTGTGTAGAAGTCAGATAGAAATCCCAGAATGGGGAATGTTTGGATTTGTAGTCCAAGAAATCCAAAAATCCCAGCCCTAATGCCTGTCTCTTCTTTAGGGAGGGCTCACTCACCAGTCTGGGCAGGCCGGGTGCCGGGAGAGCTGGCCGAGCTGTTGGCTGGAGACAACCCCTCATAGACATTGTCATGTGGTGGCCCGGGACGGGAGGCTTTTCCTCTCAGGATGTCAATCACCTGATGATTAAAGAGAGTGGGAGAGGTTCGCACAGCTCAGCTTGCCTCCAGCTTCTCGTCTCAGGTGCCCCGTACCCCTAACATGTCTGCAACGCAAGTATCCTCTCCAGAATAGGGTCATGTAGGTCTCAAGGCAGGACTGTTCCACACCTAGCATTTTGTCAGGTGATGGGTAAGGTCTAGAGCAAGGTTGAGCAGAGTGCAGACCTCCAGATGTTGTTGAGACTGCCACACTCCCAACCACCCCGAGTTTAGCAAAACCAATAGTGAGGAATGCTGGGAATTATACCCCCAAAACATCTGGAGGGTCCCATTCTGCCTACCACTACTTTTGAGCAACATCAGAGCTTGGAAAATTATATCTCAAAAGCCAATTCATTACAGTTAAAACCCTCATTAGTTACTTTTAAAAGTAATTTGTTCCTAGCTCTTCATAAGTAAATAATTGCCATTATTTGTACAATCGAAAATGTAACTTTCAAGCTTCCTGTTTCTCAAATGTAACTAATTCATAATTACTTTAAAAATGCATACCATGATTTATTGATTTATTTTTACCCCGCCTTTCTCCTTAAAAGGACCTATTGGAGACATGGGCATATGTTCTACATGGGGTTCTCATCGTTGCAAGACTTACTGAAACTGAATGGAGGACTCAAAATAAATTCACTATTTTAGCCTGAACACACCACACAGGTTCTAATTTTTGAAGCTAAATTGTGCTGAGTCAGGCTAATTTCTGGATGGGAGACTTTCGTGTAACACCTGGGAAGGACAGAAGAATATTCTGGGTAGACCCTCAAAAGCCATGGCTGCCAGTTTGAGTGGCCCTTACAGGTCTAGGTGGATCAAGAGTTTGTGTAAATATAAGGCTGCTCCACTGAACTCTTCTTTCATGTTAAGGAAACTGTTTGACTAGTTCCACCTGAAATGACATATCTGTCATTGTAAACTCTGAATTCCTTTCCTGGATCTTTAGCATGCATGGACCAGAACATCTGTCTTATCTGACCAGAAGCCCCTGCCCACATTGCTTTAATAATCTTTTGCCTAGGCTGACCGCTCTCACCCCTCCTCTCTCTTAATCCCTTTTCTGAAAATCGTATTTCACAATTTGGCATGACTTCTCTAAACTCAAGGCTCTGTGTTGTCTGTGACGGTGATGTGTAAAAGCGGGGGGGGGGGGGGAGAGAAAGAAGCATTTCTGAATCTGAAATTCTGCATTTAGTAAGTCTTTGATATAAAAAAAGTTTCTAGACCTCAAGGTTGCAGCGATAGACGGATGAGGCCTGATGGAATCTTGTAAGGGAAATCGTAGAATCATAGAATCATAGGGTTGGAAGGGGTCTATAAAGCCGAGTCCTGCTCAGGGCAGGAATCCAAATCAAAGCAGATCTGACAGATGGTTGTCCAGTTTTCTCTTGAATGCCTCCAATGTTGGAGCGCTCACCACCTCCTGAGGTCATGGGTTCCATTGTTGTACTGCTCTAACAGTTAAGAAGGTTTTTCCTGATATTCCGCGTAAATCTGGCTTCCTGTAGCTTGAGCCCATGATTATGTGTCCCGTTTGATTGTCAAGGGTGACAGAGAATAAATCCTGCTTTTCTTCTGTATGACTATCTTTCACCTATTTGAAGAATTCTATCCTATTTCCCCTCTGTCTTCTTCTCTCAAGGCTAAACATGTCCAGTTCTTTCAGTCTTTCCTCACAGGGACTGCTTTCCAGTCCCCTGATCCTCTTTCTTGCCCTCCTCTGTACTTGCAATACTTTGTTGACATCCTTCTTAAAGTGTGGTGTCCAGAACTGGACCCCAATACTCAAGATGAGGTCTAACCAGTGCTGAATAAAGGGGAACTAGTACCTCACTGGATTTGGAGAGTATACCGTGTTTCCCCAAAAATAAGACAGGGTCTTATATTCATTTTTGCTCCAAAAAACGCATTAGAGCTTATTTTCAGGGGATGTTTTATTTTTTCATGTACAACAATCTAAATTTCTTCAAATACAGTCCTGTCCTCTTCTTCTGGTTGATGCACAAGGGTGGAGGGCGGGGTTTCACTTCACTGGGGCTTATTTTTGGGGTAGGGCTTATATGACGAGCATCCTGAAAAATCCTACTAGGGCTTATTTTCAGGTTAGGTCTTATTTTCGGAGAAACAGGGTACTTCTATTAATGCATCCTAAAATTGCATTTGACTGGAATGGAGCAGTGGGGCTGGTAGTTGCCAAATGGAATGAGATATATATAAAAAAGAAAGTTACTGCAGCATAGTGGGTAAAATGTTGGATTATCTTTGGGGAGTCTCAGGATCAAATTCACAATGAGCTAAGCATACCACATGTCCTCAAGCCAGTAGTATTCGTTTCTCAACCTACTTCCCTCACAGGACAATCAAATGGGACCATAAAATGGAGTTAAAGCATGTCTTGTGGCCTCTCCAGGTGATCTTAACACTCAAGAAGGCTCATAAAGGGAGATGCGGTCCTTGGGATCGCTTGGGCTCCCAGCCTTTTAGATATGGTCTTACCCTCTTATTCTTGGCCACCATCAGGGGGGTGTCGTTGTGGTAGTTCTTGAGGCTGCCATCTGCCCCATTGCGTACCAGGAGTCGCAACATTTCCAAAAGACCCCGGCCGCTGGCTGCGTGCAGAGCGGTGTTGCCTCCGTACGATTGAGCGTTCACGTTGGCACCATGCTGTAAAGTTGGGGAGACACAGACACACAGACATATTATGAAATGTGGATAGAACCAGAAGAAGTTACATTCCCACTACATATGAAAGTATGTACCAATTTCTTTCTCACATTTCCAACAAACATTCGGATAACTAGCATTAATTTTATTTAATTTTATCGGTGTTAAATACCATCTTAAACCGAGTTTAAAAAAGTTTTCCTTTTAAGATTTATGTCAGTGACAATAAAGGAAAACTTTTTTAAAACTCGGTTTAAGATGGTATTTAACACCGATAAAATTAAATAAAATTAATGCTAGTTATCCAAATGTTTGTTGGAAATGTGAGAAAGAAATTGGTACATACTTTCATATGTGGTGGGAATGTGAAAAAGTACAAAGATTTTGGAAACAAATTTTTAAAGAATTAAACTACATATGTGAAGAAGATATAGAATTTAATCCTGAGACTGCTTTGTTATCAATATTTGAGAATGTGGAATATGATAAGATGACTAAAGAATTGATAACCAATTTACTAACAGCGGCTAGATTGATAATAGCTAGGCAATGGAAATTAAAATCTGAATTTCAAATTGAAGATTGGTATAAGGAAATATGGAATATAGCTATAAATGATAAATTAACTTGTAGTTTAAAGGTTAAGAAAGGAGAGTTGAAAAAAAAATAATTTTTATGAAATATGGGGCAGATTTTTGGAATATGTGTTAATAAGAGGAAAAGGGAAAGCTCCAAATCAAGAATCAATGCAGTTCTGGAGAAGAGGACAATAGAAGCAGAAGCAGAAGAAGAATACAGGTGGAGGAAGAAGATTACAGCAAGAGGTCCCGTTTATGGTGGTGGGGAACACAGTTAAATTGTATTTTAGTTTATGTGTTATATGTTTATGCGTATGTTATAATTATAGAAAATAAAAAATATTAAAAAAAAAAAAAAAAAAGAACCAGAAGAAGGTTTAGGGAGATACGATGTGCCAAAATCACAGGACAGAGAACAGACTTGCTTTTTAAGGGCAGAACATGGATCTTCTTGACAACGATGGAGGACTCCAGCCAAAGGCGTGCAAGTGACTGGGGTAAAAATGCAGCAAACAAATGTCCTTACCTGGAGCAGCAGTTCCACCATCGCCAGGTTATTGTTCTCCACGGCATGGAGTAAGGGCGATCTCCCGCTCTTAATATCCTGAAAAGGACAAGAAAGCATCGTTCAGATCACACTCCAGGGCATGGAATATGGTGGGAAAGGTGACCCAAGCCGTAGGTCTTTCGTGAGAATCCATGGGGTCCATGCCAAGAGTTTTTCCAGATTTATGTGAACGCATGTCCCCTTCCAGCCCATGTAACCTTCTGAAAACAATGGTTGCGAAGGGACCTGGTGCTGGCGTAGCTCAGTGGGTTGGAGCGTGGCCAGGAACAGGAATCCTGCTGTGCCTCATGAGACAGAGGCAAACTGAGATCATCCCAAAGTGTGTGCAGCTGATGGTGCAACCCAAAACATCTAGCATGCAAATAGCTTGCAGGTGCAATCACCTCTTGATGAGAGAGGAATATTCACATGCAAATATGTCTACAGGCTCAGAGGTAGCCCTGTACTTACCACAGCGTCAACATCGGCTCTGTGTTCCAGCAAAGTGAGAACTACCTCACGGCTACAGGTTCCAACAGCCACATGGAGCGGGGTAAAGCCTGGTCAGAAAGAGAAAGAATTGGGATATTTATAGGATGGAAACGTTCCAGAGAGTTTCCAAGACTGCTAGTGACCTGGGCCGTGGAAGAATAAACAAACATGAAATTTGCACAGGTGCTACTTTTCTACTTGCGGGGAGTTATTTAAGATTTTGATGCTGTTTCCCAGCTGCAAGGCAAAGTGGTAGAGCCTATTGGGTTACATCTGGACTTCACGGTCACTCATCATCACCATATGTTTGTCCCCTTTCCTCCGTTCTGTTCCCATCAATGCTAGCCATTGACCATACTGGCTGGGATTCATGGGAGTTGTAGTCCAACAATATCTGGAGAGCTACAGATTCACACTTGTGATTTAGATTATAAGGCACAAGGGAAAGGGCAAACACTTAACTGCCATGTTCAAACAAACAAAGATGCATCATGTATGTTATGTTAAGGGTATCAGGTAAAATAGTAAATTACTTTCCACCATCTGAGAACCTGAACCCTGCCTGGAGAGAAACAAAAAGCTCTCTTTTTAAAAAAGACCATTCATTTGTTTGCCAGCATTTTCTTCTTGTATTTATCAACTATGTCAAGTTTTAAGGACATAAAAGTTCCAGCAGTAATATTAGGAGAAAACAAAAGCAAACAAGAATAGCAATTCCACGAGGAGCTGAAAATTGTGATAATACAATTGTATATAAATTTTACTGCTAGGGTAAAACATACAACACCAAAGCAATACATTTAAAACAAGTTGCCTTATTGGAAATAAATTTTATTGCCAGGACACAACCAGGAATGAAGAGAAATTATAATTCCATGAATACACTGCATCCCGTCCAGATTAGGTCTGGTATGATTGAAGGTATGTGAGAACCACTCTTGCAAATAACAGTAAAAAAAAAAAAATGCTCCCTGGTTCACTAAAAGCATCTGTATTGTATCTCATTGGGTCTCATTTTCCTGCAACGAGGATGGGTAAAGTGAGCCACTGCAGATGTTGCTGGCAACATCTGGATAGCTACAGTTTGACCCCTCCCTACAGCCTCCCCCTTCTTACTCATTCATGCTCACCCTCAAAATTCCGGGCTTCCAGATCCAGTGGGCTGGGTCTTCCGTCGAGTAACTCTTGCAGGCAACGGAGGCTGCTGTGTTCACAGGCAAGATGCAGGGCCGTCTGCCCGTTCCGGTCCAAGACCATGGGTGATGCACCATGAGACAAGAGCAACTTCACCAGGGCCGGCTGGTCTGTGATGACAGCCAAGTGTAAGGGCGTCTGGAGTGTCAGAAACAAAACACACAGGCTCTGAGTGAAGAGCAAACCGGGCTGGAGTGTGTCTCTTGTAGGATCAAGCTATTTAAAAGCATAAAATAACAAAACTTGCATCATGAGGACAAGACGTGCTCGAAAAAAACAATAATGCTCTCAAAACCAGGAGGAAGAGAAGACCCCAGATCTGATGGACGGCAAGGAAGTCAGAAGGTTGAGTTTGAAGACCTGTTGAGAATAACACCTTCTGAAGGTCATTAACGCATAGCGTCCTAGATGACACTAACTCATAGGTTCACCATAATTTGGATGCCACTTGATGGCAAGTAGTCACATTGACAGTACTAATTATTGCTAATTTGCTTTCTTTTAACAGGTACCACTTCTGAAGGTTTTAAAGGGGTGGTTGGATGACCCTCTGCCTGAGAAGCTTCTACGATGGGTTTCATGCATCAGCAGGGGTTAGTCTACATCACCATCAGGATCCCTTCCGCTTCTACAGTTCTCTGATTCTATCAAATTGGACATGCGTCGTTACTTTATTGCTGGCAGATGGAGGAAGAGGGAGGGAGGAGTCACGATATATGTTGTTCCAGTTCGCACAGGACTGTTTTCACGAGTCATTTCTGAGCAACTGCGAGCCAGCAACTTTAAAGAAAGTTAAACACATACACATGCACACAGAGCCAGGTGCGGTGACTTCTCTAGTAAAGAACCAACTGCAGAAACAGAAACCCAGGACTTCAACCCAACGTTGCTTACGCACCCAGTGAACCAGAGGAAACCCAGACGGTTCCCACAGAACAAACCACAGCCCCTGGCACCTGCTGGCGCTGACGCACTCAGACGCTTCTCAGAAAGGGACGGACGGGCCCAGGAGGAGGTTTTATGAGAAACAGATAAGGAAACGTCAGTATGTCAGTAACAGGTTACGATCGAGAAGAACAGATATGCCGAGGGTCTGGCCAGAGTTTCAGCTCTTAAGACTCACGCAACATGCATGCAGAAAATGCAAAATCAGAGTTCAGAAACCATTATTTCTTTGTACAACAACTTCCACCATACCTCCTGGTCTGACTTCAACTCGCAGAAGGATTGCGGGCCTGGAAGGGGACCCTAGAGATAATCAAGTCCAGCCCCAGTCAAGGAGACCCAGTGGGGAATCGAACTCCCGACCGCCGGTTCCTCAGCCAGAGACCTAAACCACTGAGCTGTCTGGGGACTACAATGCTCCTAATCCTCCAGCCAACATGGCTCTGGGGATGGGGGAATAATAAGGTAAAATTTCGAAGTTGTGTGCTTACTTTGATTTCATAAGCATTGCCTGACTCCAGTCAGGAAAGAAAACCCAGCGAAATGGCTTTTCCATGCTCCCGGCCTGTTTCCCCGCACAGAAATGTTATAGGAACATGATGTATGCTTCCTCGTGATATCCCCCATCCATTTTTCTTTTCAGAAGAAAAAAAATGTTTGGTGGCCTCCTAGTTCTTCCAGTTGGTAGACTGGTACCCCTTAAGTTCCTCGTCAAGCATTGATTGGCGTGGGAATTCCCTCAACAGCCCGATGACGTTCCTCCTACTGCGCCTGGTATAGTTTTTTAATGGGTTCCTAGACCTTTTTAACCTTCCCAAGACCCTTGGTTTATTTTTTGCACTCCTTTCCCCGCGAAGCAGAGTTTAATGCTATTCCGCTCCCATCTGCATTAGAGGTCAATGGTGGGAACGTGCTGGTCAAGAGTATTTCATTCCCTGGGCAGATTCTTTCATTTCTCCATTATTTTCTAATGTAGAAAGGTCACCGGTGTTGGTGTGGGATTGACTGAAGGAGGACAGCACCTCAGGCAGGCGGAAGATCCCCCGAGGAAAGCCTGCTGGCTTGTGGATTAGTGCTATACTGCTTCCAGTCTGGTAGATGACCGTTTATTTGCTAGCCATGTGCTCTTCTGGTGAAAAGCCACAGAAACGGGGTGACGGAAATGCAGAGGACGGTGGTAGAAACCACCTCCTCTGGAAGAGTCCCAAGTTATGAAGATAATAAAATCAGCTAGAAAGCTATGCAGACAAAACTGGGGATATGCCTCTGGGCCCCTGGATTGTGGAAGTCGGCCACAGGTTCTCCCTCTTTCTCTACCACGATTTTGATCCCTGTATTACCAAACTATCTAAGTCAAACTACCTGGAAGACTGCCTACACCCATGTGAATCTACCTGGGTCCAAATCCCTGGTCTCTCTAGCCTGCTTTTGGGTTGATGGGGTTGGTGGATACCCAGATGGCACAGCCTTTCCGGTGGTGGCTCCCACCTTTCTGACCGGCTTCTTCTGAAAACTCCACTGGGACCCACCTTGCAACCTTCAGGCAGGCCACCAAAACAGGGTCGGGCGAAAGGCAGCCCTCCCGATGTGGCTGGATGACCCACTTCCCAGCATTCGCCATCATGGCAGTGGCCGTCCATCAACGTCCAGAAGGCCACAATTTCCAGAGATGGGGACTTGAGTGGTGAGACTTGCTGTCAAGACAGACTTAAGTCACACGAGTGACTTGACTTGGACTTAAGGTTTTTTTTTTTTCCCCCCAATGACTCCGACTTGACGCCCACCCTCCACCTTCCCTTTTTTCTGGGGAAAAAGGCTTGGTTTTAATAGGGACTTGGACACGGGACTCGGGACTTGGTATCAAGGAGACTCGGACTTGGGACTTGGACCCAAAGATTTGCCAATATCCCTGACATCTTCTGCCTCTCTCCCCTAAAGATGCTCTTGTATCTCAGCCCATCCTCTACTGGTCTCTGCCACTCCCCTATAGGTGTTCCTTGTCTACTGTTGTTCCCTTTGTTCAACCGTTTTGCTTCTACCTGTTTTTCAAAAAACATTGCAAGCTGCCCGTCTAGAGGCCAGCTGGGGTCTCTCACCCCAAATAAACAAATCAAGCATGAACAAGGCAACCCTATGCAGCAACAACTTCCCCTCCCCCCCCCACACTCTTCCTCCTGTCTCACCAGCTGCTGCTGCTGCTGTGGTGACTCAAGCCCTGTCAACTGACCACGGGGAGCTGTTTGCTCTTGAGTAACATATTTGAGGAAGTTGCCGAAGGGCTGGGTGCCAGCTGGGGCAAGGGGAAGTCCCTTGCAGTGCACCCAAATGGCTGCTGGGAATTCAGATTTGTCTCTTTGCTCTCTGCTCACGCCTGCTGAGGTTGACAGGACTCCAGACCTTCATCTCTGGGCTCGGTGGCTTTCACTACTCAGAGCTCAAACTCCCCTTCCCACCCAGATGAGCTCCGTTTTCTGGCAAATCCACTTTTCAACTTTGAGGCCATTTTCTTATTTCTTTAGAGGTTTTCCCCACCACCACCAGCAGGAACTTAAAAAAAAACCATGCCAAGTATACTGACTCTTCTCAAATACTGCGCAATGTGAATGGCCACAGGTTACTTCTGGGGAAAATTCTGAAAGGACTTATGGTACAAGTTCCTTTTTAAAAGGAACATTTTAAGCTCTGCTTAAAGCAACCCATTCTCCTAAAATGAGTACTGGTTATCTGCAGAGGTGCACAAATACCTTTTACTACTCCCCCGAGGTTCACCAATTGGACCCCCATGTAAAATAGTCACGGAGGCCAAGGCAGCACTGAATGAAAGATAAAATGGTATCTCTGAGTGGGGCAGGCACAGTTATCCGGCAAGCCACACACAGGGTTCCCATGCACAGAAGAAGTTCAATTCTATATTCCAGACATTACCTATCAAATATTTTAACAGGCTAGCTTTGAAGATGGGAAAGTATCTTGTAATGGGTTCTAGCAGCTGATATAGACTTTGAAGGAAGCAGATAGCAGGGGAAATTGATTCATTCTAAATGTAGCGCCGGAGAAGAGCTTTGAACATCCCGTAGACCACCAGAAGGACAAAGAAGTGGGTCCTAGATCATATCAAGCCTGAGTTCTCTTTAGAAGCAAAAATAACAAAATGGAAGCGGTCCTACTTTGGGGTGCATTGTGAGAAGGCAAGAGGTGCAGGAAAAGACGACAAGGCTGGGAAAAGTTCAAAGGCAGTGGGAAAAGAGGAAGACCAAATAGGAGATTGAATGACTCAGTAAAGGAAACCACAGACTGGAGTTTGCAATTTTTGGAGAAGACTATTAACGACAAGATCTTCTGGAGGCCACTCATTCATCAGGCTGATGGAAGTCGAAAGGGACTTCACAGCACATAGCAACAGCAGATGATGTGATGATCTCAGGTTTCATCGAAAGTAAAGCCCAGTTTATGAATGGATTTTAGGTTTTCAGAAGTATGCGCCCAGCTTTTCTGCTTTCCTTGCACCCTACATGATGGGTAGCATTTGTGCACAAATACTCTAAGAATTAGGGACGTGGTGGCGCTGCGGGTTAAACCGCAGAAGCCTCTGTGCTGTAAGGTCTATAGATCTGCAGCTGTAAGATCGAATCCACGCGACGGAGTGAGCGCCCGTCGCTTGTCCCAGCTCCCGCCAACCTAGCGGTTCGAAAGCATGCAAATGCGAGTAGATAAATAGGGACCACCTCGGTGGGAAGGTAATGGCGTTCCGTGTCTAAGTCGCACTGGCCATGTGACCATGGAAGATTGTCTTCGGACAAACGCTGGCTCTATGGCTTGGAAAAGGGGATGAGCACCGCCCCCTAGAGTCGAACACGACTGGACAAAATTGTCAAGGGGAACCTTTACCTTTACCTTTACTCTAAGAATTCCCTCCTGGAGAAACCTACAACTATCACGCTTACCTGCTGCAGGAGCATCCTGTGAACATCAACAGACTTCACTCTGCTCATTCCCCACACTTGGAAGTAACTAGTTACAACTAAAGAATGGCGTGTAACTTGTGGGTTTTTGGACAGGAGTATAACCAATAGTTACACAATAAAATAGAAGAATTTTACTTCTTAATGGTATTGAAATGCTCTCTAGTTTCTCCAAAAAGTTATTTTAGACAGGATATTTTAGGGTTTATAACATTCCTGTATCAATCCCAGAAACAGCACTTTTCCCCCTTGAGTAGTAAAACTTTAAGAAAAACGATGTAAACAATTCACAATCTGATGCCCCTTCATGTCTGAGCTGGCACCTCCACTCTGATGACCCCGTGTCCAAGCTTAGCTATCAACCATGATACCTAAATAGAACATCCCTGTTCAAGAGCAGGATATCTGAAAATATGTTGCAGACAAAACATAGGCTATACTGTTATTATTATACTCTGCTTGTTGAAATTCTGCAACATGTCTGATTACAGTTTGGTGTGATCCTCCACGGACTCTTTAACAGGTGGGCAGGAAAAGCATCATCATTCCCTATAATCTAGTCCACAACTTCTTTTTCATTCTCCTCTCTCATAACAGCTGCCTGCCCAGTCATTTTTTGTACATATGCTTGCAAAGTGCAGGAGGCTAGGATTGAGTTTATCATTATTAAACAGGAGTCTCTGCTCTGGTAACTTATATTTAGATAAAAATACAAACCCTGCATTTATTGCCCTGGGAAATCCATTCAGTGATAGTGCAGGAGTCACGAACCTTAAACTTAGTTACAGATTCCCCCTAGAGTCACCTTCCATTCAATCAGGCATTCTGGTAGCCTTTGTGAAGAAAATCTCTTGTAACAAAGGCAAACAACCACTACACCTACTCCAAGAAAAAGTAAATAAAGCAATTTACATATTACTAAATCGTGACCGAGGAAAGAAAGGAGTGGAGAAGACACTCAAGTCCACCTGACAATCCTCTCCTCACTGGTTAAGGGCTAATTTTTAGATGCATGGATGCTTTTTCTGGCAACACTTACCTGCCGCAGGTTGTTAAAAGTGTCAAGATCCCGATTTCCTTGATGAAAGAGAACAACCAAACGCTGGACTACCGGCAAGTTCCCCTGAACCACGGCGATGTGGAGGGGTCTGGAACAGAATAGAGAAGGGAGCTATAGCAGTCTGAACACCAAATATCATGCTTTTTTTATCCACTTTTGCAGGAACATAAGCTAGTCTTCAGCCAGTCCAGAGGTAACCCTGTGAATAAATCTTCTCATGCTGATTCCTTCATACTCTTGGCCCACACTTCCTTCCACCCCTTAATAGCCAAGCATTATGTTTGCAGTTCCCCGTTCCATCATCCTGCCATTTCTCCTCACTTCCCTTGCATCCTGTGGCACTGAGAAAGGGAGAAACAAGAGCTTGTCTTCCCTTTCCGCCTTTCAGCTGGGCCCTTGTCACCTTCTGGAAAGGTCCAGAGCAAAGGCAGAGCAAATTCTCCCCGAAATTCACACAGTTCTTCAACTGAACAAGGAAACGAGGAGAAAGTGGTGATTTTTGTAATAGGTACAGGTGGTTGGGCAAAACTGAGGTGGCCTAGTGCTGGCAGTGCTGGAGCCGGCTCTGCTGTTAGACAGCATGAAGAATCTGCCTTCAAGCCTCGCACACGGGGGACGGGGCATGAAAAAGTGTATTCGTTATCTCATGTTTTATTACTGTCTGTTTTCTGCTGGCAGCAGGAAAAGAGGAAGGGCAAATATGAGATGGATTAACTCAATAAAGGAAGCCATGACCTTGACTTTGCAAGGGCTGAAAGGAGCTGTTAACAATAGGACATTTTGGAAGTCTCTGGTTCGTAGGGTCACCAGAAGTCCTAGGCAAGTTTGACAGCACAAAACAGCCATGGTTTTCTGCGAGGAAAAGGAATAGAGGCTTAAAGGATTTTATTTGGGGGAACAGAGCTGCCATACGGATTACCAAACACAAGTCATTATTTTTTAAAGCAGCCCAAAGCCCCAAGTTCCTAAAATTGCAAAAAAATAAATAAAAAAAAAAGGTCTTCTAAGCCTTCTTAACGGCCTCCCGTCTTTCCCGACGAGGTGCAGGCTGGGCTCAAAAGTCCCCCTCTGCAACCCTCTTCTCTCTCTGCACACGCTGTCCCGCCTCGCCACCTGTAACGCCCATCGGCCTCCCCACAACCTCCCCCCCCCAACTGCCGTTACCCCAAGAAGCTCCACATGACTTTGCAGAAACGTCTCGTTTACAATAAAACGAAACCTGAGCTATTGTCTTGGGGCCAAACCCAGAGCGCAGGGAAGGGCTTCTGTGCCACAGCCTTCCAGTAAAGGTACCGTGACCTTCGCTTCCTGTCTCACCACATGAGAAGGAGCAGCTTGCAGCAGTATAACTTCCTTATCAGAGCAGCAGCATGACAGCATTAAGATCCTAAAAGAGAAAATGGGCTTGGAGACCTATTTCTCTCTCTCTCTCTCTCTTCTCCCTTCTCGGAGATTCCCTGTGCCGGTGACAGCCACCTCTCTCTGTCTCTCTCTCTCTCTCTGGAGAGAAGCTGGGAACCTCCCTCTGAGCTGCATGGCACAAAGGTCCCCATTTGAGGGCTCTGTTGTTTGCAAGAGAGGTGATGGAAGGATCAGGGCAGGAAAGGAGATTCTGGTCCTGCCACCTGCCTCACATCCCGTCAGCCTACGGCTTGCCTCTTTCCTTTGTCCCTTTCCAGTAAAGGAGGAAGAACTTCTGCTAGTTACGTCAAACCCCGGCAGGGAGGAGCAGTTGTGTACGGGGTGAGATGCTCAGTTGCCCGTGTGGAAGGGGATTCCCCTCTCCACTTTGGGTGGATGCCGACGAAAGAGCAGCAGGAACGGCTTTCTGGGTGACAGTCGAAGCCGAGGCGCTTTCTGCTCCACCTCCCTCCCCTCTTCCCTCAAGCACATGCAGAAGAGTGGGTTTGTGGAACGTCGTCGTGACAAGCTTCCCATGTTCCGGCATCTTAAGGATTCGCCGGCTTTTATTCGGGGCACGTTTCTCATGTGCTCCAGCCCACGTCTGCCGATGTCACATCTGTTTTACAGCTGGAATCCATAAAGACGGAGGCTCACAAGTCTTTAAAGTGACACAGAACTCTTTGGTGTTCTGGGTGCAAGAGCGTAACATGGCTACACCCCATGGAATGAATCCATGGGTTCTCCCACCAACACCCCCGGCAAAAATCAGTTAAATGTCCAGGAAGACAGCAAACCGGGATGGGAAATGAGCTCAGCTACAGAAGGGACCAACTTGTCATCTTAAACCTGTTGCTGGACTACAGTTCCCGCCTGCCTTGGGCAGCCTGGGCCACGGGGGATGATGGGAGTTGCAGTCAAATCACATCAGTAAAAACTACTGGTTGACCTTCGGTCACTTAATCCCTCAGAGTGAGCTACCTCCCAGAGTTGTTCTGAGAATAAGGTGGGGAGGAAGGCAGCCATATAACGCCATCATGAATGCACTGGAAGAAAGGTGGTATATAATAACTACACAATTTTGGAAGACTGTGAGAGGCCTAACCCTGCCCTAATATCTGGTAGGCTACTCTCGAAAGTGGAGGTTCTATTTACCTATTACATCCAACCCCCATTGATGGATACATTTTGGTGAACTGGTCTAACCCTCTTATAAAGCATTCTAATGTAGAAGCCATTCCAGAAACACTAAGGGAATAAACCTCATACATTAATTGCATGTCTTTTCAAAGAAATATTTTCATTCATCCAAAACCTGCTGATGATGGTCTTCATTAACGCGACTGCTCTCCTCCATCCCCATACTTCTGTTTTTCATGGGATACGGAGTGAAAAAGGGCCACACAGGAGAAATAAATGCTTAGAAATGTTTTTTGGACTATGTTTCCCAGAATCATCATCGCTCCTATAGCTGGAGGATTCTGGGAGTTATAATCCCAAACAGCCCAATCTCTTATCTAGATGGGGGCAACCAAGCAGCCCTCCAGCGCCTGAACTAGAATATCTCCCGAGTTAGATTTGAGAAACAAGAAAACATGATGGAATGCAGGCATCATCCTACCCCATGAAAAGAAACGAGCTTCATAATAAACGTAATGGGATTTCATCAGTGTGCAATTTAGGATTCAACCCAATCTTGTTTTAAAAACCTTGGCTGACAGTCTCCCCTCTTTTTAGGAGCGCTACCATCAAGAGAGAAGAACAAGAGTTACTTTTTAATTCATCAGACAAGGAGGGGTGATGTGGACATTCTCAGCTAGCGCACGGGCCAATTTCCTTGACTACAGCATGGCTCATCCTGAGGCTGGAACTCTACGTGATCTCAGGGCCACAACAGGAAGGTTTCACGGCCTTCCAAGGAAGAAATGACAGGCAGGAAGTACTCGATTGTTCCTGCTCAAACCTTCCCCGTCAGGTTACTTCTCCAACCAGTTCGGTGACCAAACAGAAGCATCGTGGAGGGACAGAGCGAGGCATGGCACTAGCTAAGCAATGCCACCCACCCTTCCCAGGCCCTTAAAGGCACTTCCTGTGCCAGACATATGCTTAAGAACCCATGCTGTGCAACACAGAACACCATTTAGGATAAGTAATCATAATTTAAGAACTGCAGAGCTAGAAGGGACCCTGCAGATCATCTAGCCCAGCCCCCCTGTCAAGGAGGCACCATGGGGGAATCAAACTCCCAACTTCTGGCTCTGCAGCCAGAGACCTAAACCGCTGAGCTGTCTAGCAGTTCATGCGTATTACTGGGGAAATAATTAATGATACATGAACTCATTCTGGTAGAGCCTATGTAATTGACCCAGCTATGTAGGGAGAAAGGGAACGCCGTTGGGTGTCCCTCCCTGCCCAAATGGTGCCCGGCAAGAATACCCCGTATCCTGCACCATCAGGGTGGAGCCATATAGTCAGAAGCCCATGAAGTTTGATTCAGTTGCTACTCAGGTTTCAGCCCCAGAACTTATTTTCAAAGACACTTGCCTTTGGGATAAAAGAAATAAACATGCTTCTGAGCATGTACGGCGTGCTTTCCCACGACTTCTATTTAAGGGCCATTTAAACTCACACAGACCCCCTCGGCTCAAAAATGTCTCTCAAAAGCGAAGATTTTCCTTACAGCCTGCTAGCACCTCTTTTTCTCCCAGAGTTTTAGATCAGAAACAAGGATCTTACCCCTGCAATATGCACACGGCCCCCCTCCCTCCCTGGATAAGCCAACTCAAAGGAGAAGGATCCTTTCTCTTACGTGTCTCCATCTTCGTCCTGCTTGGTCGCCGTGGCGATGTCCCAGGCCAGCTGGGCCTCTACTGGATAAAGCAAGGAATACCGTGCTGGGATGCCCAGTACGGGGTGTGGGGTCACTGGGTGTAATAGCGGAGGAAGCTCAGAGCTCAGGAAGGTACTGGGCAGACCTGGGCGAGTGGAGGAGAGAAACACAGGCAAAATGAACCGTCAAAGTCAAAAGACCCAGGCATCCGAGAACTCCCCTCTTTATCGATTTCCAGGTCTGGGGGCAGCTTAAGAGAAATATGTTGAAAAGCAATATCCTTAAATTAGAGCTGAGCCTTTTGCAAGTTTCAGCTGCCTCCTAAAAACCGAGGGGAGCTATTTTCAGACCAGGGTCCCCAATTTCACAAAGACAAAGGGTGGTTCACAGCCTTGATTAGGCCACAAAAATCTCACCAAGGAAGGCTCGCCTTTGACTCCTCCTGGAGCCTTCTTCAGAGCCACACTCAAGGAAGCTGGACTTATTGCTGCTTGGAAAGAAAAGCTGCTCATTTGAATGTGGGAAGGAGGCTGAGCTTGGTTGGGAAAGTTCATTTTTGAGACTACAATTCCCAAATTCTGGAATTCTGGGCACTTGTCATCCCCGGTAGCTTCTCTTCTACACGTGGCTGATAAAAAATAACCAGATTGGTTGGTGTTGTCACTGCCAAGGTGAAAAATGTCTAGATAACACTCATGCTAAGAAACTCAATATATTCACACTCATTAAGGCAAGTGTTTTCGGGGTAAACAAACCTTGTTTTCAGAAGCACTTCTCGAGGTGTGCCAATCTGTATTCTGCCTGGGGAGAAATTCTGGGAGCCATCGTCTAATAAACCGCAGGCTAATTACTTCATATCAGAAGGGTTGCCTCGGGCTTTGTTCCAAGGCTCACCTGTGCCCAGGCTGAAGAAGGAGCCAGCTTGTCACTCTGGCAGGGCTGGCCAGTGACATGGTGAAAGCTGGCCAACATGACGTCAGCAGTGGAGGTTACCTGCCTAATATCATTTACTCCCTTGCAAGTGCTTCTCCTGACAACGCCTGGAAAATTTGCAAGCGATGGTTGGCATCATTTAAAGACAAAAAACAGAACCTGGTTTGTCAATACAGCTCGTCAATTGCACTACAAATTCTGGACCTGAGGCCGCTCACCTTTGGCTCACTGGGCTGGCTTAAAGCCAGACCTAGAGATCTGGGTGATGAAAAGCTGGTGTTATTTTTGAACTGCTGGCCTGTCCAGTGAGCTGGTTGGATAGCTCAGTGGGTTAGGTATCTGGACAAGAATCCAAAGACAGAGAGTTCAGTTCCCCAGTGTACATCCCAGAAGAGTCAGCCTGGGTGGCCTTGGGCAAACTGCACAGTTCCGGGATGACCCCAGAAGAAAGGAATGGAAAACCGCTTCTGAGTATTCTCTACCTAGAAAACCCTGAAAAGGGTCACCATAACTCAGAACTGACTTCATTAGCCAGTCCAATAAAAATTCATAGAATGATAAAATAACTGAGTTGGCTTTTGAGTCCAACTCCCTGCTCAAGGCAGGGTTCAAAATCAAAGCAGATCTGATAGAAGGTTGTCCAATGGCCTCTTGAATGCCTCCAAGCATGGGAGTGCTCACCACCTCCTGAGTCCATTTGGTTCCATTGTTGTACTGCTTTAACAGTTACAAAGTTTTTCCTGATATTCAACCAAACTCTGGCTTCCTGTCACTTGAGCTCATTATTACATGTCCGGTACTCCGGGATGATCGAGAACAGGTCCTACCCCTCTGCTGTATTCATACCTTTGTGTATGACTACATAATATAATTAATAATCACTGACCTTTACACAGCATACTGTGTTAAGTCTGTAGGCATTACTTCCACCATAGGTATATCACGGACAGGGAATGGTGGCATTTCAGATGTTAAGGCCTACAAATTCTATCATCCCCAAAGGGACATGGGAGTTGTTGTCCAAAACAGATGGAGGGCAACGGGTTTTCAACCCTTGATCTACAACTATTAGGTAAGGTAGGCTGATAAGGGTTTGGGGTTGAGGAAAGAGTGCCTGTGTTGCAGGCATTCACCTTTCCAGCCTGGTTCCAGGATTTCCAGACCCTAAGGAAGTAACTTTTTTGATCATGCTGGCTGGGAGGTTTCTCAGCGTTGTAGTCAAAACATGTAACTTTCTCAATCTCATGGGATCTGGAACCAGCACCACTTTCTCACTCTGGGTCTTCCCCTTTCCTGACCCTTAAAGGTGGATCAGGCTTCATGTTTTCCTTTCGACCTTCGGGGACCTAAAAGTTGCACTGTTCTAACCCAAAAGGAAGTAGGGCCCTAGGCTGGCTGGGGAGGATGGATGTTGTAGGCTTATACCTCTGTGAGAAGACACAGGCCAGAAGGGGAAGAAATTTTTCTCTAAAAGAGAGGAAGGGCCTGGTGTTTGCTAAGGAAGGTGGGGTAGCTCAGTGGTTTAGGTCTCTAGGTTGGGAGTTCGATTCCCCACTGAGCCTCCTTGACAGGGGCTGGACTTGATGATCCAGAGGGTCCCTTCCAGCTCTGCAGTTCTAAGGTTATTATTATTATTATTATTATCGTCGTGGTCGTCATCATCATCCCATTCATCATTCATTCTTTCCAACAGGGCAAAGGGGCAGGGTTAGGGATATGGGGGAGGGGGAAAGAGGCATCAGGGATGGGGGGGGGGGAGAAAGAAAGCGTTTTCCGTGGGGAGGGGGCCTGCGCTGCTGGAGCCCTTACCTGGATAATACACCGACGGCAACCGGGAGTATCCGATGGGGCTGTAAGGCGGGCAGTAGCCATTGGCGTGCGATCCGCAGGCGCCCGTCTCGCCCTCGCGGCTGTCCCGCTTGGGGGCCTTGCCAGCCAGCGGCCCCGGCGCCTCCTCTACGCGGTGGGGCCGCTTCCTGAGGGGCAAGCGCATCTCGGCTTTCTTCTCGCCCTCCGACCCAGCGGGCGGGCCAGCCGTGCAGCGCAGGGCGGGCAGGGGCGCCCCGGAGGGCAGCTGCGAACCCGACCCTTCTGGCGCTCCCTCGCGCTGCCTGGAAGCCTGGTGCTGCCCAAGGGCCGGGGGGCACCCGGAGCCCCCCGGAGGCGTCCTTTCCTCGGGCGATCGCCTCCCTAAAGCAGTAGCCGAGGCCTCGCCCTCCGAGGGGACCCATCTGTCCTGGCCGTCGCCTTTCCGCTGGGTTCGCAGGTCCACGGGGAGCTCTCCAGCCATATTCCTGGATCCTCGCCCAGAAGAGAAAGGTCGAGGCTGATGGAGAAGGAGGAGGATGGGCCACCAGGTGGAAGTTCTCCAGGTGAGGAAGAGGTCACCTTTTCCTCGGCGCTGTCTGAGCCAGGGCCAGTCACCCCCGATTCCTCATTTTGGCAGCCTCCGATCACCTTCTCCTCCTCTTCCTTCGGCCGAGGACAGGATCGCCCCCCAAAATATGGTCTTCCCGAGCTTCTGAGAATGGCACAAGGCGGAGGAGGGGCTCCCTCTCTCCAGGTAGCCCCGTGGAGGGGATTCGAACCCTTGCCACCCCCACGAGGAGCTAGCCCGCTTCCCACCACGTGATCACACCTGCCTCCTTGCCTCACAGGGCGTGGAGAGAGGGTGGGGTGTCATCCTTTTTTGGGGAACCCGTCAAAACCCCGTCCTTTCCAAGAGCATCAGCGGGAAGTGAAGAAGGAGGGTGCAGGGGAAATTGCACCAAGCACCCCTCGGCTGGCTGGCTTGCCCTCCCCGCCCCCCGCTTTTCCCCGGCGCCCTCTTTGCTGTGCTCAGATTCTTAAGAAAGGAGTCACCACCCGCCGCACTCCGCCCGGTCTCCCGGCTTCTTCCTTTGCCAAGTCATCTTCTAGCTTCCTTGCCTTCCCTTTCGGTCGAGGGAGAAGCTCTTTGCAAACAGTCAATCAGGAAAGAAAAAACGACCACAACAAAAAAACACTCCCCCCCCCCAAAAACACAAAAAACCGAAACAAACAACAGCAAAAAAAACAGCCGAAACAAGAAAAATCAAATCAACAACAACAACCACCAAAAACCCACGAGGGGAAAAAAAAGCGAAGCACAACCCTAGGGGAAAAAGCAAACAAAAAAACAAAAAACAAAACTCACCTCCCCCCAAACTTAAATAAATATAAAACCCACGCAGTTCTGGGGTGGGTCAGCAGCGACCTCAGTGCCCCGCGAGCGCCCACGAGTGAATCCTGGGTAGCGGCGGTGACACCCCGCTTCGCCCACCCTTCGCGGTGGAGGAAGGAAGTCGGGACTTCCCCGTCTGCTCAGCTGAATAGTAGGGACTTTCACAGAAGACTCTTACCGGCCTCCCCTCCCGGGGGAGTTCCGCCTCCAACCCCGCCTCCTCCTGGCTGCCTGCCCCTTATGCGCCTCCCTGCCCCGCCGCCACAAGGGGAGTCCCGCGCCGTGCGCCCAGGGCGCATCGCCAACGGTGCCAGGTGCGCCCAGGGCGCGTCGCCAGCTCCCGGGTCAGACTGGCAAGGGAGACGCTTTGGCTTGGGGAGTGTGTGTGTGTGTGTGTGTGTATATGTGTGTGTGTGTGTGTGTGTGTGCGTGCGTGCTTTTTCCCGGACTCTTCCCTCCCGCTTGGAAACGCCCCCGAGGGGAAGGACTCCGAGCGGGATGGTCCCTCCCCGGTGCGAAAAGGCTACGAGGGCCGTTCAAGAAGAGGCGATTAACCCTTTCCCGGGGGGGGGGGAGCGGGCGGGATCGCCGCCGAAGTAACCGTGGGCATCCTCAGCCTGCAACCGCTGCGATGCCCCTTCTCCCTCTTTGCCTCTCCTTGGCATATTAGCTCTTTTCCTATGAAGCTGCAGGGTAGTGAGGGGGGAAAAGCCGCACCTGTTGAAATTCTGCCTGCCACCCGGCTGTTAAAAGCCTCCAGGTCCAAAGAGATTCGTTTCCCTCTATTATTCGGCCTCCTATGGCAGCTTGAAACCGCCGACGTGTCAAGCTGCAAGTCTTGGCTGTTTCGAGGAGAGACAATGTTTCGAGGAGAGACAATGAGGCTGCCCATTTTTATTTTTATTTTTTTAAGTTTGATTATATTTCTTGTTTTTAAGCGCAAGCTGGCGTTCAGAAATCTAACAGGTGAAGCATCCCCTGGCTTCGTCCCACCAAGAGGCACTCCACCCGTTGGATTTCTGCAGGATTGGCAGGCTGGCGCCGGAGGCACAGGAGCAGCAGGATCCAGTACAGAGGGAAACGTTGGCAACCTCCTCCGCCTGGCTGATCCCCGAAGGCAAAAGAAGCGAACCATCAAGTTGCGTGGGATGGCGGAAAGAAGAGGGGGGAGAGGAGGGGAGAAACTGGATGCAGGAGGACTGTCCGGTTTTTCCCCCTCGGAGGCTGCGCGGGAGGGGCCGGAGAGTGACGTGGCGTTGGCGGCGGGGGCGGGGGGGGGGAGACGGGCCACTGGACCAAAGGGCAGGCGAGGTCGCCCGGAGCGCTTTGGGATGGGGCCCCCTGCTGGCCGAGGAAGGAGAGGCCGCAGCTGTCATGCGCAAGAGGTTCACTGTGGTATATTCATGTATCTATATAATGTGTATGTGTGTTTATCTCTACATACCTATGCACCCATACCGTTATTTGTTTATTGCATAAAAACTTATGTTAGTCACTCTTATGAGTTTTTATACATATGTACAATATATGTATCTCTATGCATGTATGGGTGTATGCATATATATATATGTGTGTGCACATGCATATGAACATACATGCACATGTAAAGCTGCTTAAGTAACTTAGCTGGTCGGATGTTTGATTCCCCACTGTGCCTCCCAGGAGAAGCCAGATTTCGGTTGACTATCAGGAAAAACTTCCTAACTGTTAGAGCAGTACGACAACGGAACCAGTGACCTTGAGAGGTGGTGAGCACTCCAACACTGGAGGCGTTCCAGAGAAATTTAGGCAACCACCTGGCAGATGTGTTTTGATCTGTATCCCTGCCTTGAGCAGGGGGTTGGTCTCGATGGCTTTATAGGCCCCTTCCAACTTCATGATTCTAGGATTTTATGAGAAAAGTCAGCCTGTGTAGCCATGGGCAAAACGCATCGTCCCAGGACACCCCCAGAATAAGGATCGGGTAAACCGTTTCTGAGTGCTTTATATCTAGAAAACTCTGGGAACCGGTTGAAGGCAGAATCCAGTTGGACTCATAATTATTATCACATATGTATATATGGGCAGCATTTCAACAGGTGCAGCTTCTCCCCTCAGTACATTCCAGGCAGGTAGGGGAAGAAGCTGCATTTCAACAGGTGCAGCTTCTCCAGGCAGGTAGGGGAAGAGCTATTTTTCGAGGGACAGGTAAAAAAGCAGGATGATAACCCAGTGGCTGCAGCTGATCCACACTGATTGAGGGGCATCAACCTTTTTTCCCAGTAAAAAGCTACCAGTGAATAGAGAACTCCTCAGTGTGAAACTATGAATGTTCTGTTTGTAAAATGGTGTCTCTGTGTTCTTGTACCTCTGGAAATCTTGGTTTTTGTGCATGTGTGTGAAGTCAAAGGTCACTCACTCCGCCTTAGCAAAGTGATGACGGAGTAGTCAAGTGACAACCTGAGAACCCTTCATGTTTCAGTCCTTCTAAATCCACAGAGGTCTTCCCTTAATTTATCTATTATTTATTTATATAAAATATTTTTACCCCTCCTTTCTCCCTTAAAAGGACCCAAGGCGGCCCACGACATTTAAAAGACAATCGTTAAGAGCTAAAAACAGTGAGTGTACCCATATTAAAAACGAATTAAAGAAGTATATTTAAAATGCTCAATACTAAAAACACATTGAAAAACAAGAGAGCACAACAATTCATTAAAAACAAAACCCTCCTCCGGCAGGCCGTCCCTGAGGGAGGGCTCGGCCGAAAAGACCGGTCTTGGCCTGCTTGCCGAAGGATAGCAAAAAAATGGGGCCAGGCTGGCCTCCAGTGGGAGGGAGTTCCAAAGTCTGGGAGCAGCCACTGAGAAGGCCCCTCTCCCGGGTCCCCCCATCGGACGTACCTGTGAAGGTGGTGAGACGGAGAGAAAGACCTCCCTTTATGAACTCAATGCCTGGGCAGGCTCACAGAGGGACATGCGTTCCATTTCCTTAAATACAGGATACATTGACAACTGTGGAAGCTCAGGCTGGTTTGTGTGGAGAATAAGATTTATTTTTTTCTCCCCTAGCAGGGGAGAAGGTTTCTTATCTAAAACTGCCTTTTCCCCTCCATCCGTCCACCCCCGCAAGTGGGTTCAGCACACTTGAACGTCTAGCCTGTTTGATTTCAGGCCCGTGGTTGCCGCTGAGGCATTGTGGTTTGGATTTTGACATCTTGGAAGTGGGATGAGTCAAGGCCGAGGATCTCTCTCCTACCGCTGGAGAGAACTAAGTCCTGTACAGCTTACTCAGACCCAGCCTTTCAAGGGAACCAGGAACTGAATGCAGAAGTCACACCGTGTCTGGGATGTCCCTTGAACACTCAGGGTCAACTTTTTCCTGTTCTCTCCTCCCGGGTCTTTAACAGCGGCTGGATCATGTGCAGATAACACTGTGTCTGGGAAACAGGCAGCGTGAGAATGGAAGGGGTGCAAGCTCAGTTTCTTTGTGTCAGGTTGCCCTTAAAGACAGAGGAGCATGGACTCCCCTGAAAGGTGGCAACCTTAGTACAAATATATAGATATCAGTCTGGGAAGCTCCTGGGTCTCCCAGTTGTCCTCTAAAGGGGCATGGCTTGCTTAAAGACAGATGTTTTCCATGTTGTTGTTGTTTAGTCGTCAAGTCGTCTCCGTCTCTTTGTGACCCCATGGACCAGAGCACGCCAGGCCCTCCTGTCTTCCACTGCCTCCCGGAGTTGGGTCAAATTCATGTTGGTCGCTTCGATGACACTGTCCAGCCATCTCATCCTCTGTCGTCCCCTTCTCCTCTTGCCCTCACACTTTCCCAACATCAGGGTCTTTTCCAGGGAGTCTTCTCTTCTCATGAGATGGCCAAAGTATTGGAGCCTCAGCTTCAGGATCTGTCCTTCCAGTGAGCACTCAGGGTTGATTTCCTTTAGAATGGATAGGTTTGTTCTCTTTGCAGTCCAGCACCACAATTCAAAAGCATCAATTCTTCGGTGGTCAGCCTTCTTTATGGTCCAGCTCTCACTTCCATACATCGCTACTGGAAAAACCAGATGTTTTCCATACCACCATCTTAATCTGCCTCTCCCTATTCCTTTTCAATCTGCTCTCCATATCTTTCCGTATCCGTATCAGAGCATTGCACAATTTAAAATTATGAATGTATATGAAATATAGGCAACATTAAAAACAAATTAAAATGTTCAGATAATTAGACTATTGTTGACCAGAAGCGGACTACTTTAATAGCATTGTCTTAGTCATTTGCTAGATCTTCTTTTATACATGTGGTGGGGCATAAATGGCATGCACAAAAGTGCTGCATGGCTAGAATTTCTCCACAGTCACAGGAAATTTGTCCTGTATCCAAGTAGCCCCATTTTACTTGATTATTCTTTGATTTCCCCGTACTTTGCTTCAAAGTCTGTTAAATGACTTCCAGATGACCCAGCCAGAGTCTTGCCCTCTTTGCATTAAAGCTAGCGACGTGGGTGATGTCCCACGGAGTTTTGTGCACGTGGTTCGTGTTAACCTGGGCTTTCGGACATCCAGGTTGTAATCCCCTCTGAGCTGTGAAATTCTCTGGGTCAGTGATCGCCTTTGCCACTGGCCGGCTTCACAAGGTCGTTGTGAAGATGAAGGGCAGTGGAGGACAGTTGTGTACCTTGCTCTTTGTTGGAAAGGTGGCATAGAAGTGAAACTGACTAGTCTGAAAAAGTGGGATTTGAACCCAGGTCTCTGAGATCCCAAGTTAAAAGCCATGCCTGTCCTGATACATTTTAGGTAGAGCCTGATGTGCAGGAGCAGTTGAGCTGAAATTCCTTTTACAGCTAAAATAAATTCACTTTTGCCTTTGCATATAACCGTCAACAATGTGGGGGCTGTGCTTTTGCAGCAAAGCTCTGAAGCAGGATTTTATTTAATCCGTCAGTAAAATGTCCTTCATAATGGATGAAGTGGCTCATCTTAGGGTGTGGAGCCATGGGGCAAGGAGCATGGTGGAGGTGCCGTTCATTTGCATCCACCCAAAGCTGGCATGGCGAGGCCTCTTCCCTTCTCCGACGAGCCTGAAAGCGGGAGGGCAAGAAGGGAGCAAGGGGGGGGGGGCATTTCCTGCAATTGTTCCCACCCCTAAACTCAAAGTGCAGGCTTCCCAGAAGTCAAGAGGGCTGGAAAGTCCCGTTCCACAATATCACACGCTCCCTGCCAGGAAGGGATTGGCAAAGGGGGAAGAGCCTGCCCAACGATCTTGAAAGAAAAGAAAAGAAAATTTAAAAAGGGTTAATAAGGACAGGCTCTGAAAACTAGATGGCAAGATCGGGTTGCCAACTGACCAGGGTACAAACTGCTCCTCTTCATTTAAGATCAATTCCCCCCCCCTTTTAAAAAGTTTTTATTTTTTATTACATGAACGCAATAATAAAAGAAAAAGAAGACAAAACAAAAATAACAAATGAAAATCGGTTTAACACCAGAAATCAGCCTGTGTAGTAAGGGTGTGTGTTTGTGTGTATGGAATCTTTAAAACAATTAAAAGACAGTATTTACTTTAGTAACAATGAGTATACTGTACTACAAGGATGAATACAATACCCTCTCCCCCCAAAAAACGCCACAAGCAACACGAAAACACACTCAGAGCAGGAAGGTACAACAATCCCTTTTAAAAACACCTCTTGGCAGCCATTCGCTCAGGGAAAGCTTCCCTGAAGAGAAAGGTCTTTGCCTGCTTGTGGAAGGGCAGCAAAGATGGGGCCCGGCTGGCCTCCAGTGGCAGGGAGTTCCAGAGTCTGGGAGCAGCAACACGGATGTGTTTTTCTTAACTGCTCTTACACAATACCTTTACCATCAGGCTGGCATGTGGAAGCTGAGTTTTCTGCACTGCTTTAGCCACATGCTTCATGTCCTAAATTTCTGTGAGCCGGGCTGTTGTTAAAAGCACAACAGCCAGAGTTAATAAAGAAACATGGCAAGCTCACAAAAACTATGGGGTCGCGCTAGAGCTTGGAAAAGGCCTGGCTAGGGTGACACCTAGTGGCCAACTTGAGCAATGGCGATGGAACCATAAGGAAACCTGCAGGAAGCTTTCCTTCAAACGGGCTATTTCCAGATGTGATACACTACATTCCCCATCATCCCCTAGCCAGGTTGAAAGAGCGGTATTATGGCGGGGAGAATGCTGTGTGGCTAGAGCCATTTTTTGCTTGCCGTTTTCTTTAAAGAAATCCCATTTCCAGGAGCAGAGTGTGAACACAAGCCCAGCGGCATTCAGGGGATCTGTAAGATTGCAGTCAATAAAAAAGTAGCTTTTCCAAGCTCTGTATTCAGTGATCTTTACAGCTTTTTCTGTTCAGTTCAAAAATACCCACCCCACAGCATCATGGTGTAGTGATCAGAGTATTCAGCAAAGACTAGAGAAGTCTAGGTATCCCTTACTGGTATCACAGCATCTAAGCGCACAGCCTCTGCCCCTAGGAGCTTACAGTTTATAACGTCTTCACGTCTGAACAGTCCAGCCACCTTGCTCCACCCCACGCTTCTAGAAGGGCATCTGTGAATTTAACAGCAGCTGGTCAGCCAGAAATAGAAACGGTACAGTAGGAAACCCCCCCCCCCCCCAAATATCTGCGGTCCCAAGCCCGTGTGGATACTGAAAACCGTGGATAAGAGTGAACACTATATATATATATATATATATATATAGAGAGAGAGAGAGAGAGAGAGAGAGAGAGAGAGAGAGAGAGAGAGAGAGAGAGAGAGAGAGAGAGAGAGAGAGTTATTTTCACATGCATTGTCAGAACTGGCCACTAGGGGGCCAGAGACCATACTATGCATTCTTTACTAACACCTGCGTACCCCAGGGTTGGGAGCCACTGGGTTAAATAGAGGAAGGCTAAATGAGAGTCGGGCTGGCCGGTAGGCAGGCCAGGAGTTCAGAGGAGTGCCTGCATCAATCATCAGCTTGTGTCTTGCATTGAGGGTGGAGAAAACACCAAAGAAAACCAGCCAGTGTCTTAGAGCAGGTGAATCAGGTGCCCCGGCCTGTCCCTGGAAGGGGACTATCTCAACACACCTCCTCCTTTTCCTTCCTGCTGTTGAGAAATCATGTCCTTCCTCAGAACAGGCTGTTCTCTCTCCCTCTCTTTCTTGCCCCACGCCATGTTCCCCTGCCCTTCCTGCCCCCAACCTCTAATGGGCAGATTTTGTAATATCCCCCTTGCTTGGGTGAAGTTCCTCTTTTGGGCACATTGATAAGACCTGGAGGGGAGGGCAGAACACTTACCCCTGAAGCTGGCAGCTGGGTAGCAGACATGCAGTCCAAGAGAATGAGCCTCTTGGCAGGTGAGATGGAAGGGAGCCGGGGAGGAGCTGTGTGTGCGGGAGCAGCCGGGGCTCTGTCAGGGCCAGCTCTCCGGTTAGGCAGAATGGGGCAGGTTCTGGGGTTGGAGTGGCAGTGAGGAGCGATGAGGTCCTGGCAGGACCGAGTTGTGCATGCCACAAGGACAGCTCTCCTAGCCCCTCGGCGAAGAGTCTCCCCTTGTTGCTATTGGTGCAGTGGTTAAACTGCAGTCCTGCAGTCAAGACTCTGCTCATCACGACCTGAGTTCATTCCTGACTATGCATGCATCGCATGGTGGGTGCAGAAGCTAGAAAAGTTACCCCTTTGGAAGAAACTTTCTAGTATCCCCCAGCAAGCTGGCTGTTGGAGTTTGGGCGCTGTAGTTCAAAAAATAAAAATAAAAATAAAGAAAAACAATTTTAAAAAAATCACTTTCTCAAACTTGGAGGGAGGGTAAGCAGGAAGCAGAGTTGCCAATATTTCGGTAGCCTCTGGTTTTGCAGAAGCCGGCTTGGGTGAAAGTAAGTGAGACCGTTGGCATTGTCAGAGGCGGTAGGAAGGAAGTTGGGTGTGGCAAACCTCGGAAGAGAAAGCAGCCTGCTTGGGCTAGCAACCACCTCACCTGGCCCTTCTTGTCTTGCAGCCGTTGCCTTGACCACCTGCTTGCTATCGGCCGAAGCCCTCCGCATCGTTGCAACCCCCCCAAATCCTCGTCTCGGCCAGTCGGTCACTCTGTCCTTGCAGGATGTCGATTACCCCGCCATCTGCTTTTGGTTCAGAGGCAACAAGTTTGACAAAGGGAGGATGATCTTTCAAGTGGAAGGAGGCCGAGAGATCCACAGGGGCGGGGGCTTTACCGGCCGCGAACACCTGGGAAGGGACTGCGCCATCACCATCAACAACCTGCAGGCCTCGGATTCCGGGGACTACCTGCTGATCATGCTGGATGGGCGGCCGGGCCGGAATCAGCGCTGGACGGATGGCCTGATACGGCTGCACGTGGCCTGTGAGTACCCAAGGATGCCAGTAGCCACGGGATGCTAAAAGAGAAGGCAAAAGGGGTCGCTGGGTTACCTAAACTTAGAGTGCAATATAAGAAATGTTGGTTAGCATTTAGGTAGAGTTAAAAGGCCTCTCCTCTGAGTGGGGAAGGCTGTGGCAGGTGAGTGGTGGGGATGCTGCTGAGGTGGACAGGCAGCATCTCCATGTCAGGTCTCCTTCTGTGGAGTTCTTTCTCTTTAAATCAGACCTGCCATGGAGAGAGACAGCCCAACGCTTTGGCTCTTTCATCACCCTTTGCACAAGTGAGATTTCAGCAAAAGATTCAAAACTGGGCGGTTAGCTGCTGTTGAATTTCTCGACGTAAGCCTGCTGTATCAAACTTTGTAAGAGAGGCAATACAGTGCCACAGTTACAGTGCAACACTCCCAGGAGGCCTGTAATCCGATCCATACTCATCCCTAGCCTGATCCTGGCCACTGATTCACTTTCATCCTGGCCTGCCTTCTAGGTTTGTGGTGTGGACGTGTCAGATTTCATAATATACAGCAGCATGAACTTTTTAGAGGAGGTGGAGAGTACAGAAATGAGATCAGCCGTCTGCTTTTAAATACTAAGTGCATTGCATCTTAGCTAGCCCTTTGAACCTTTGTTTGGTCAGCATTGCTCCAGTGCTAGAAATAAAATTAAGACGATAAAAAAATTAAGCATGGGAAGGCCGAGCTCCCGGTGTGTGTCATCGAGCTGCTGCTTGAAATCATAGATGCAGTGTCCAAGAACTGAGAACAACCACAGAAACAAATGGGAACTAGAGGTCATGGCTGTTTAAGGCACAGTGACAGGGGCCCGTAAGGTAGTTGGCAACCCATAGAGAGTCATTGCTTGAAGAGTTATAAGAAGCCATTTTCTTACCATACCCATCAACTGTCTTTGTCTGTCTGTTTACAGAGTGAAAAGACTATCTGGAGATTACATTTCTGGATCTCCTTGCATGGTGTCGCCTGTGGAAACAGAGGCCACCGACTGATGATCAGCCGTGAATCCCAAGGATGAGTCAGCTGCCCCGTTTCCCCCTTCCTTCATTCTAACGCCTCCTCCCCATAAAATCCCCAAACCCCAATTAAAATGAGCATGGCCAGTTCAAAATCCACTCTGAAGAGTCATTTGTGTACAGGTGAGCGTGTGTTGTTCATGTTTGTGCCATTTAGTGACATTGGGAAGCTTTCTTTGGTTGTGGATAGGCGGGAACGGCAACAGAATGTTGTAGTAGAGTGAAGCAGTCTGGATAGCTCAGTGGTTTAAGCAGAAGTTGGGGGTTCGATTCCCCCGTGATGCCTCCTTGACAGGGGCTGGACTTGATGATCCACAGGGTCCCTTCCAGCTCTGCCGTTCTAGGATTATTATTATATAACGCTTATTTTGGATATTTTGCTCCTTTTCTCCTCCCTTCAGGTCTTCCATTTCTTTAACAGTCTGTCATCATTTTGTGACTTCAGAGCCCACTCTGTCCTCATTGAGCTGTTGGGCTTCCCCTGCCTTTAAGGACAAGTCCCCACGTTCGTGCTTTGGTTGGTACTACAGTATCGACTTTGCTATTAGAGTGGAGGGTTAGAAAGGGACTGGAAATTGCCAGCATTTTCTAATCAAGTCAAACTCAAAAGAAGCTAAACTTTGAAAACCTCTCCCTGCAAAGTTCTTGAGAGTTAGGAAGCCAGCATTAAAATTACCAGATTATAACTAAGAAAGGTGTGTTTTTTGTAAAAAAAGAAAAAAAATAAAAATAAAAAAAGCCTACATTTGCAAGACAATGTATCTATCCTTTAACAATAAATAAGTTTGAAAATAAGTTTTGTAACTAAGTAAGTTTCAAAAATAAATCAAACTAAATACGTTTCAAAAATGAATAAGCTTTTAAAAAGAAACATTCAGAATACAACGTATCCACCATTTAAATGTACGTAAGCTCTTGCAAAGGAAACATAAGCCCTGTAGATGCTTTGAAGAAAAATATTTCACCAATAGAGTAAGACAAAGGGTAACTATAGAGTTCGCACTTCTGTGCTGGGGGGGGGGGGGGGTCTACCTTCACTGGGTGTTCCAATTCCAGACACTAGGTGGCAGGAGAGATCACGGAATCCCTGGAATATGGAAAAACGGAATCATCCCACCACCTCTGGAAGAAGGGCACCAAACTACTTAACAGCTGTTTGCAGGCAGAAATTGAACAGAAGCCGTTTCCTCCAGGAGAACTGCCAGATCTCTGTTCAGCTAAAAGTCAAAGGAGTGCAGTCAAAGATATGGAGGGGCGGGGAATGGAAACCTCTCTCCCTTTGGGGGAAGAAGGCAGAAAAGGAAGGAAGGAAGGAAGGAAGGAAGGAAGGAAGGAAGGAAGGAAGGAAGGAAGGAAGGAAGGAAGGAAGGAAGGAAGGAAATATACTTCAGCAAATACAGTACTAGTAACCCTGGGTTCAGGGCAGGCATCACCCGCACGCATCAGTGGAGTATCCATACTGTGAGAAACCTTTGTGGGTTGAATGTTTTCCTGGCTGTGACTCTAATCAGGGTTCTTCAGACCCTGCTAACCTCCAGATGGGATGGGATTGATTATCTCTGAAGCCAGATGCTCTCGGCTGGGATGAGCAACCCACTGGTTTAACCTTCAGACAGGGTGGAGGCCTTGAATTCTTTGCGGTGTGTGGCGAAATAGTTTACTTTCCTTACTCTTCTTCTCTCTTCATTGGCAAACATAACATCTTGGGGGTTGCTCACCCTTTTCCCCAGAAGGTTTTCTTTGGCAATGTGCCGCTAGCCCAGGGAAATCCCCAGCCCGCAACGTGGGCACGAGCATCATGGAATTTTCCCCCAACCCATGGGTCTCCTTCATCCCCACTATACAGCAGAGGAGAGTAGAAGCAAGCAGGAACCTTGTTCCTCCCTTAAGACTGTAATTTTTTTTTATTTTTTGCACAAGGCTTCATGCATGATAACTCACTTCTTCAGATGTTGTTTGTCTGTTGCACTGCAAGATAAGCCCACGTTGCATGTAATCAGTCTTGCGCATGGTCAAGCGCCCGGTCTTGCGACAGATAGCCATAAAAATGTGAAAACTGCTTGGTGATTCCCCTTAAAAGTTATTTTTTAGATGGCAACACCCAGATCTATCCATGGTATGGAAGGAGGAAGTTTTCGAGAGAAGATTTTTTTTTTTTAACAAGCCCTGTGACATGCAAAAACAGAGCAGAAATGTCTCATTGACTGTTGCCCATTTACTCAGCTGATTGCTCTTTAGTGTTATGGCACATGTGTTGGTTAGAAATGCTGGAGACAGACTGGATATATCCTGGGTTATGGGTGCTCCTTGTTAGGCAATGTCATCAACCCACAAAAAAAGGAGCCACCATAGTCTGATTCAGCATGCATAGCAACAAGCACAACAATATTATAAACAAAGACAGCGCCATGTGCTGGTCCCCTGGTTTGGTCTGGAGGCCAGTTCAGGTCTTTCTCGACGGATCTCGATTTGGTTAGGAGAGTGTCGTGGCTTTGATCCATGCCCTGCATCTGAGGGTTGTGATCCCACGGGGAAATCGATTGCAATTTGGACCACTTGCGGAGCAGTCTGGTGGTGTGACCTTTTTCCTGGGGAACCACGCGACACATGCACTCTCACCCAACCCTGGTCCTCGTCCAAGCTCGACCTTTTTGGTCCAAGGCTGTAGGGCTGTTCATTCGGGGTGATGGTGGGCTGGACCAATTCCCTGGCAGACAGAGGATCGATTTAAGGTAGATCGCTCCCATTAAAGTGACCCTTTCCAGATTGATCAGGTACACGCCTTTTGAGCCAGGGGACACCCACTCCAATGGAGTGTTGGGAGAGTGAGAACAGACCAAAGAAAATATTTCTTCACCCAGTGTGGTGTTAGTCTGTGGAACTCCTTGCCACAGGATGTGGTGATGGCATCTGCCCTAGATGCCTTTAAAAGAGAATGAGACAGATTTCTGGAGGAAAAGTCCATCTCAAGTTACAAGCCATGATAGGGATGTATAATATCCAGGCTTAAAAGGAAGGGACCTCAAAATGCCAGATGCAGGGGAGGGGTATCAGGAGACAGGTCTCTCTTTGTCTCGTGTGCTCCCAGAGGCATGTGGTGGGGCCACTGGGAGATACAGGAAGCCGGACTAGATGGGCCCTTGGCCTGATCCAGCAGGGCTCTTCTTAGGTTCTTATAAGCCATCTGATAGTGCCCTGAATTGACTTGTAAGCCTCCCACTGACTTGCACTGGAAAATCCAAACAGTTATAACTTTTCTGTTTTGTCACTGAAGTATATGCTGGCTGGGTGGCTCAGTGGTTTGGGTCTCAGTGGTTTGGCTGCAGAGCCAGAGGTTGGGAGTTTGATTCCCCATGGAGCCTTCTGGGAGAAGAGCCAGACAGGGTGGCCTTGGGCAAGCGGCACACAGTCCCAAGATGGTCCCAAAACAAGGGAATGGTAAACCATACTTCTGCATATTCTCTACCTGGAAAAACCTGGAAATGGTCTTACAGGCTGCCTCTGGGTAAACAGGTATTCCAGATTTCACTGAAACAGCACAGAAATCGGCCGCCATTCCTTTCACACAGGCAAAAATAGAACAAGGCACAAAGTCCGACTTTCTGAAGAAGTTATCTTCCTCTTAAAACCAGCAGGAGGGGAAACCCTTGCCTATTTTGTGGGTGAACTTCCGAATTGTTACTGAGCCAGCATCCAGCATACCAGGGTGTTGCCTTAAAGTGGTAGCAGCCACCAGCCATAAACACTCAGAAAACAGCCACTCAATTATATAACCTGTCTGAGGAGAGGCTGGGAACCTTTGATCCACTTTTTTTCTTTTTACTACAGCTCCCATAATTCTTTTCTATAGGCCATGGTGCCTGTTCAACATGTCACCATGTAAAAGGGGCTTCCCACCCGTGCAGGAGAGGGTCAGTCGTATAATATAACTGGGTAGACTTAATTTTAATTAAAGTGCCTTAGGAAACAGATGTGTCGTTTTCTGTCGGTTATCATAATTTCACTCCTTCTTTTTCCAGCACAGGGAGACAACCTCTCTACGCTGACTAGGGGTGCTCCGAGTTGTGGTCCGTCAACCCCTGGAGGGCTGCTAGTTGCTGACCCCATGGAGCAGAAAGACTTCTGGTGTTGCCTGGGTAGCTCCTTTGCTGATGAATGTCCAAACCCTGAAATGGGCTGGAATGGAAGCGCAAAGGCCATAAAAGTATTTTCAGAAAAACACAGTCCCATAAAATTCTGATCAGAGCGATCTAGCAAGTTTCATAAATACGGCCTCTTTCCTTCCTATGCCTAGACGCCTAGTGGCACATTCTTAGAACAGGACCAACTGGATTCAACCCCAGTCAAACTGGTTTTGACTTCTACCACTAGAAGTGGGTGTCACCTCTTTGCACATTCCCAATACATTTCGAGACAAAGGGAAGCCGGTTATTTCATTAATTAAGCCATAGTGCTTCCAATAAGCCTTGATCTTATGTGCCAAATTTATTCGGGGGAGGTTCCATCCAACCAGATTCTATTACCTTCCATTTAAAATCATCCAGAGCGTCTTCTAACTTTTTCTCCACCATATGGCCCAGTGGTTTAGGTCTCTGGCTGCGGATCCAGAAGTTGGGAGTTCGATTCCCCACTGTGTCTCCTGGGAGAAGAGCCAGCCTGTGTAGCCTTGGGCAAGCTGCACAGTCCGAGGGAGCCCCCAGCAGAAGGGAATGGGAAACCACTTCGGAGTATTCTCTACCTGGAAAACCCTGAAAAGGGTCGCCATAAGCCAGGATTTACTGGACACACGAATATTATTGAAGAGAAATAAAAAGGAGAGGGAAAGAAATAACAGCACTATGTCTTTTGACTGGTATCAGCATCTGGAAGTACCTGGGATATCTATGCTGATCATACACAAAAAAGATTCACCTGTTGAATATCTGCCTGTTGCATGCTGCTTTGAAAAAGACAGATGAAATAAAGCAACCCAATGTCCCACCCACTCCATGTTCAGGGATATGTGTGAGCCACCCCACAAAAATGTTTAGGTATCAAAAAAGATTATAAGGCCCTCAAACGGACATGGGATTCCCAGGTGGCTATTTGGTCCTCTTTCACTAAAGATTACACCTCACTTCGTTTTTCGACATTGGGACTTTTCAAATGGAACGGCTAGTGTTCTCCTATTCCTGGTGCCATTCTCCCTTTTAAACTTTTGAATAACTTGTTTCTGATTTTTCTTTCGGGGTGTTTACTTTCCCCCTGCTTGTATGCTTCCATTTTTTCTTGATGGTGGAAGCACAATAAAAATGCTGTGCTTTTTTTAAAAAAAGTTTGTTTGTTCTGTTGCCCTGAGCAAAAGGGAGCCTCTGAGCGAGTGCAGAATGCATTTCTCCTGGTCTGTTGACGTGTGTGGCCATCTGTTGGCTTGCCAGAGGCCAGGCAGTGGAGCACAAAAAGCAGTCAACCGTAATCCACCTGTTCCATGCTAACTAGTGCCGACGCAACACCGACAATGTGTAACTTCTCACAGGTTCATTCATGCGGGACTCAGGTGCAATAATCCGTTTCAGTGCATCAGGAAATGTCACTATGAGTCTGACCCACCGGGGAGAAAACATCTCTCCCCGAGCAATAAAAATAGGAAGAAACTGCAGACACAGTTGCCAAATGATCGAGGGGAAGGCTGCCGGGCCTCTCTTCTGCAGAAACTGAAGCTTTGCATGACATGGATTGAAATAAAGAGGATCAGCTGTTTATACCTCTAGGTGAAAAAACAGAGGCCTTGAAAAATATTCTTCCAATTTGACTGTTTCACAAGGGTCTGCTTGGTTCCTGGAAGCTGACTGCCAACCCGAACGGTTTTTGCATTTGAAAATCTATATATTCCGTAATTTATAGCCAGATAGGAAGAACGAAGCAGACTCTCCATCAAGGTGGTTCTGGATCTGTTGAAGGATGCAGTTGAGCACCGAAATCCATGTATCCACAAGTTTAAGTGTTCCAAAATATGGATTCTGTTGGAAAAATGAACAGATAATGAATTTTGCTTTCTGAAGAATGTATGCAAATACAGTAGGACCCCCTTATCCATGGGATCAGTATCCACTGATTCACTTACCCATATTAAAAATAGGAAAAGAAAAAATCCAGAAAAGCTGCTTTCACATGTATTAACCGAACCGGACACTAGAGGGGGCCAGAGACCATGCTATGAATACTTAGAATCTATCTATCTATATCTAGAATATATCTTGTAATGTGTGTGAAAATCATTTTTCCCCTGGGTTTTTCTTTTTACCATGCTATAGGTAGTGTTCGCTATTATCCACAGTTTTCAGTATCTGCAGGGGCTTGGAACCAATCCCCAGCAGATATGGGGATCCTACAGTATGTTTAAGTCAACCAAGAAATGTTTACCCAATTGGATGGAGTCCAGCACTCATAGAGACACAAATGTGGCCATGGGTGGAGATCTGTGTAGAATAAAAAGCTCAGAATTGAACCTTGTCCTGAGTCTGAATGAGCAGAGATGGAAAAAGGAGAACCAGGACAAGACAGAGTTTGATGCATTCACGTTTACTTGTCCACCCTTGTTGAGCAACAGATGACTCCAGTCTCAAGCCAACCACTTTGACGGATTTATTGATGGAAAAATGCCTCCGCCCTTCTCTTTGCATGGCTGGTATGACCAGAATGTTGCCTTCTGCTTCTCGAGAACTAACATACACATTAAAAATAAAATAAATGGAGGCAACAATGTTTATTTATTTATTTATTTGACTTGTATGCCGCCCGCACTCTGCAAGAGTCTGTTGAAACAGAGGTTGTTGTACTTTGGGCACCTCATGAGAAGGCAGGATTCCCTGGAAAAGACAATATTGCTGGGAAAGGTGGGAGGCAGCAGGAAAAGAGGAAGACCCAATACGAGGTGGACTGACTCCGTAAAGGAAGCCACAGGCCTGAGTTTGCAAGAGCTAAGCAGGGCCGTTGACAGGACATTTTGGAGATCACTCATTCATAGGGTTGCCATAAGTCAGAGGTGACTTGACCGCAAATAACAACATATTTTTACAAAGGCAACACATGGCAAGTTACTCTCACCTTAGAACAATGATCCCCAAATTTGGACATTTAGATATTTTTGGACTACAAATCCCAAAAGCCTCAGCTAGCACAGCCCATGATCAGAGATATTGCATTTTTAACCGAGAAATCTGTAGGACCTCGAAGGCTGAAGATCTTTTCTCTAGAACATTGGTTCTCGGTTTTAGTCCTCCCCATGTCTTGGCCTTCAATTCCCAGAAGCCCCAGCTCGTATGAACAAAGCTCAAGGATTCTGGGAGATGAAGTGCAAAAGATCTGGAAAGCCAAAGATTGGGAATGACTGCTTTTGACGGCTCTAGAAACACACTCACCCCAAGTCCAGAATCCCTTCCGTTAAGATGCGCTGTGCTTCACCTTTGCAAGTTCGGAACATTTATTTTTGGGATTTCAACTCCGTTATGTCGGCTCAGTGTTTCCGGGTGTGGTAGCCCCACGAGAACAGCTTTTCCAAGTTCTGCTTGCCACACAGAGCAGAGAGGAAAAAGAGCATATGCAGAGTTACATCAGCCAAACAGCTCTTTGTGCCATCATCATGTGTAACTATCCTCTTAGCCCTTCCTCTTTCACACCAGCACCCCCAGCAGGATTCTCTTCCAGGGCTTAACTGAGAACGGCCATCCTTTGACAGCTAAACTTTCACACCTTTTTTTTATGTCACAGGCAGAAACCCAACCGGTGCAGCTTCTGGGCTGTGACTTTGGGAGATTCTGCCTGTCATGCATCCTAAATTTCTCTGAGCTTCCCAGTCCCTCCTTCTTCCTGAGCTCAAATGAATGCATCAGCTCCACCTATTCCTCTCTCTCTCTCTCTCTCTCAATCTCTCCCTCTCTCTGTGTGTCTCATCCTGCCATCCAGCCTGTCAGATCAGTTGGGCCTGGAACTGTGTAGGAGAGAAACAGACGAGAGAGGAAGCCCGAAAGGAGAGGAAGCCCTAAAGATTCCTGCTTAAGAAGAGCCACCTGTGTAGACCCACATCCTCTGCTGAAGGTGAGGGAAATTCAGTGTTCTGTTTTCTGTACTGGGATGGGGGGCAATAGGGTACAGTGGTTATACTAATGGGTAGCTCAAAGCCTATAAGCTTGTTATTAACAGCTTATTCCTACATATTACATTGCTCAAAGGTAAGCCCGGTGGGGCTTCGAAGCAAGATGTTCTGAGGCCTCTTTGGGGTGGGTGGGAAGTATGACCTTATGGGTAGAGCAAGGCTCTTCAGGTTTACAACCCCTCCAAATATCAGCATTTTGGAGCATCTTTAAACTTGACACCCCCTCTAGTCATGGCACACCTCTTGCCCTGGGCATCATCAGAGGAAAGAGTGGGGTTACCCAGGTTCGGGTCTTGGGGAGTGGGGAGTGGGAAGGGTGAGGAGCCATTGAGGGCTCTGAAACGGAGCAGAGGGTCTCCGGTACCACTCCCGCAGGATGAGATTCCCAGGATCTTTGCCCCCCGTGCCCGGCCAGGGCACTGAGCCAGTACTCTTCTGGGCTCTGGATCTGGGAAACCAACTTCTTAATATTCCAGGACATTCCTAGCTCACAATTAAGTCACGCTTTGGTGGTTTTGACGGCAACCTTGAGTGAGCCATAGAGCGCTCGACTCCCTCCGCCCTCCTCCCGTCCCCCCCTCCGGCTCACCCAGCAAGAAAAGGCGTAACCGTCTGGCATCGTTCCAGGATCAGGACCGACCCCCCGGGGGGGAACGGCAAAGAATTCTTCAGGTAGGATGGAAGAAGGAAGAAGCATCTGGCTGGCTGGACTGCGCTGGTTTTAGCCTTCTGGTCTGATGTTGCTTGGAAAGTCTGTTTTCTACCAAAGACGGACCTGAATCTGCTCCTGGCAAGAACCATGAAGGATCCAATGCTCCCGGATCTCTTTTGTCAAGGCTTTCTCTTAGCAGGTAAGTCGTAGACCTGCAAATGAAACCATGGGGGGGAATCCGTTTTAAGTTTGCCAAGCTTTATTTTCTTAAAAAAAATACAGTAAGTAGGGTTGTAGACAGACTCAAGCCAGCAGCTTTGGCTTGCTTTTCTGCCTTCAACATGCAGAATGCAGCAGATAAAGCTTCTTCGTTCGGTGGTCTAGGATAGGATAGCCTATTGCTGTCAGTGATCAAAGCTAGGACAGCCACCCATGCCCAAAAGCTGGCAACCTGAGTTGGTGTTGTTATTATTGTTGTTTCAACTCCTACATCGCCCCCATTGTGTCAGAGCACCCTCTGGGTGGTTTACAGCAAAATTAGGTAAGGAAAACTTTACCCCCCAGCAAGCTGGATACTCATTTTACTGACCTTGGAAGGATGGAAGGCTGAGTCAACCTTGAACCAGCTGCCTGAATCCATCGGGATGGAACGCAGTTTGTGAACAGAGGCTTAACTGCAGTACTGCAGTTTAACCACGGGGTTCGTGAACCTTCACCCCCCTACTTTGCCTCCTTTCCTGATGTGGAGACGATATGCTATGGGGGAGAAAAAATCTATTGGCTCAGTTTCTGTTGTCGAACTGCACAAGGACAGGGCCAGTAAAAGGGAGTTGGCAACTTCTTTCCATTTATTTGGAGTGCAGAGATTGTATGGGCACAAGTGAGTGATTCAGACCTGGGAGGAAGACAGGGTTGCCAGATAAGCACAGAATACCCAGCCTGGCCTGCTCTTATGCTTTAAACAACATCTTGATCTACAAAAATGAGAGGTCAAGCTCTTTACACCATAGGGGATTCAACACGATCATTGGTTGAGGTCGGTTGTTGAAGCCGACGCTGATGTTTAGGCACAGCAGCAGGGGCTGGTTGAAAAGTTGGCAACTTTAGAGCCGCCTTGGGTTTAAATGAATGAACTAAATAGAAGAGAGCCAGCTAGGGAAGCCACCCGTTTTTCTGTTTCTTAGCCGAAACCCTTTAATAGTTAAATGAGGCTTGAAACTGCTTGAGGCTTGTAGGGTAAACACGCAGGGAGGGACATATTTTTCAGCCAGTACAGCTGGACACAGAAGGTCAAAAGCTCAGCTCTCTTGTTCTTGACCTTCACTCTCGATTCTGCCCTCCAGCCGTGCTGCTTTGCCTATGGATCCCACCCGCCGCAGGAACCATGGGCAGCCTTTCCGTTGTCTCCATTCCCGAGATCCCAACGGAGGGTCAGAACGTCACCCTTTCGGCAGAAAACGTGACTGGCACCATCCGTGAGATCAGCTGGTTCCGAGGGCCAACGACCGATGGGGCCTCCAGGCTCTTCAGCTACTTCCCAGGGAACAGCCGCCCGCAACGCAATGGGAACCAGAACACCCAGCGAGAATTTGGCTTCCCCAATGGCTCCCTTCTCATCACCGGGGTCCAGCCCAGGGATGCCAAGCTGTACACCGTCTTAATCCTGCTCCGACCGAAAGGGGTGAGCAGGGGGACCCTGGAGCTTCAAGTAGCAGGTGAGTGCTTTGCACCTCTTAGGCTTCTGATCCCAGCTTCTTGCCATCTTACAATCTTAGACCTGCAGAGCTGGAAGGGACCTGAGTGATCATCCAGTCCAGCCCCTGTCAAGGGGGCACAGGTGGGGAATTGAACTCCCAACCTCTGGCTCTGCTGCCAGACGCCTAAACCAGTATCCAACCGCACTCCAAAGCGTACCTGTAGGTTGCAGTCATTACGATCTCTAAGCATGTCTACATCACACAATTATATCAGTTTGATTCCACTTTACATCTTGGAACTCCGTTCTACGAAACCCTGAGGTTTTGGCTTAGGGGCACAGAATTTTCTGCCATACTTCAGCGGAAGGCAGTCAGGGTTTCTAGCAGAGGATTCCGACGTTCCTTCCAAACTACACATCCCACATTCCACACAGCAAAGCCGAGGGACCTAAAGCTGTATCAAACTGCTATACTTTTATGGTGTCGAGTCAACATACCAGGGAAATGCACTCCAAGGGAAAATGGCCTCCAGGACTCAAATAGTCACGTTGACGTTAAGTCAACTTGCCTCAGCTCGGTGTCCTCTGGATGTAGTGGACTACAGATCTCAGCATTCATGTAACCTAGAACAACATGGATGATGTTTCTGGAGATTTCTTCACGTAATGGAAGTTTGCTGTTAAAAGGATTTTGACCATCACATATTGATTGGACAGTGCTTTAGAACACCACGAATGGCTTTTAACCGAAACACTAAGAAAAACTGCAAGTTGGAAGCATCTCTTTAGATGAAGTGCTCCCCCTGCTCTCACTTTCCTCTCACACACTGGGCTGTCTCAAGAACTTTTGCAGCCTGAGGCAAAGAGGAGAACGGTGCCTCGCATCCAGCCGAGTCAAAGGGCAACATTTTCAAAGCCTGCCAAGGGATTTTGGCTCAGAGAGCAGGAAATCCCAACCTTGGCAATAACAATGCACTCAAAGCAAAGGAAATAACCGTTTTCTGCCCTTTCGTAACATTCAGAAGCTGGAGCTTGAGGAAGCTGCCTCACTCTTCCCAATGACAGAGCCAGCCCTCGTCAGAGAACACCCTTTCTTAGGTGGTGGTGGGGGAAAAAAAAGAAGTTACACCATAGGTTAGTACAGTATACAGATTTATTGACTCAAACTAGTGATGGAGGAGAACTTTAGGTGCGCTGTGGGAAAGACAAATCAGTGGTTTCTAGATCATATCAAACCTGAACTCTCAGGAGAAGCGAAAATGACTAAATTGAGCCTGTCATATTTAGGACCCATCATGAGAAGGCAAAACACACTGAAACAGGTAGAGGAACGCTAGGAAAAGTGGGAAATGATAGAAAAAGAGGAAGGCTTCACATGAGAAGGACTGACTCACTACAGGAAGCCACAGCCTTGAGTTTGCAAGACCTCAGAAGGGATGCTTGGAGGTCATCATTTCATGGGATTGCCGTAAATCAAAAATGACTCAACGGCACATTGCAAAAAAATATGCTGATGGAATCTATAAATAGGTTGAAATGTATGGGATAAATCATTTTCATATCATTAAGCCTCACAAACATAATTTCATTAATGTCATCTGGTAAGCCATTTCAGTTTCTTATGTGCTACAGATCTCCTTGCCCAATATATACAGTGAAGGTGCACACCACCCAACAGCGTCACACTATTTTTGCACCTAAAGCTGAAAATTTCCTGAAACCACCTTTCTCCACATCTCTAGTAATCAAACCACAGTATACGTTAAACAGGAAATTGTTGCTTCCCTTTTATGACGTTCCAGCTAAGCTGCCAGCGGCAGAGGAAGGCAATTCTCCCTTTTGGGATGACAGTCCCCAGAATCCACCAGCCAAACAGACTAGGGGATTTTCAGAGCAGTAGACAAAACAAAAAACAAACAAAAAAAAAAATTAAAAAAAAGAAAGAAAGAAAAGAAAAGAAATTTCTCTGTGTGGTGGCCTGCAGTGGCCATTTTCTTCTGTTTAATGCAGAGAGAGCAACTTTGCTTTTAGAAACCAAAAAAAACACAAAAAAACACAACACACCAAAAAACAAAAACAGCTCTCAGAACTCACACCAATTTGTATTGCAGACTTTCGAATGGTTTAAATTCCTCTAGCTGTGCAAGCAAAAGTGCAGGAATTCACAGACCAGAATAGCTCCAAGTTCTCCAGAATTAGTCCACCTCTTTCTTATTAACTGGCACTTTCAGTCTCAACAGTTCTGAGACATTTGAAGGAGAGAGAATAAAATGTTTTGTTTATTTTCAATTTTTTTCTTTAAATTTCCAAAACAAATACAAGAATACAAAATACTGACTAATACAATCTAAAACCCAGTGCAACCCCCATACCCACGGGACCCTTTGGAGCAATACTTTTATTACGAACCTCCTTTCCAAAATTGCATTGATTGTTGCTTAGAGGCTTTCCCCTTTCCTTTCACTAATACAAATTCAATAAATCTACCCCAAATAGCATAAAAAATATTTAAACTTATTTCCCCTCTTTTCATCTTAAGTTCAGTAGTCAATTTATCATTTAACGCAATGTCCCATACTTTATTATACCAATCTTCTAATTTAATATCATTTTTATCTTTCCAGAATCTAGCTATTAATATTCTAGCACTTGTCATAAAATTAGAAATCAATTCCTTTGAGCAATAATCAAGTTCTATCTTATCAAAAATTGACAGCAAAGCAATTTTAGAATTAAGTTCGATATCTTTTCCAAATATATCACATATTTCCTTAAAAATCAATTTCCAAAGTTTCTGAATCAATTTACACTCCCACCACATATGATAATACGTGCCAATTTCTTCATCACATTTCCAACAGGCCTTAGAATAGTCTGAATTTATTATGTTCAATTTCACTGGAGTCATGTACCACCTTAAACTAATTTTTTTAAAAAAATCCTTTATTCTTACCGACATTAATCTTAAAACTCTCATCTTGCAAATTTTTGTCCAATCCTCTGTTTTAATTTCTGTCTTTAAATCATGTTCCCAAATTGATTTCAAACCTTCTATTTCAGTCTCTTTTTCCTCTTGTTCCAAAATTAGGTTATAAATTCGACTTACTACTCCCTTCCTCAAAGCATCTTTCTGCATGTCTTCATGTGATTATAGAAATTGTTCATACTTAGTACATTCTCTACATTTGCCATTAGTCTTCAACCATTCATTTGTCCAACTATCTAATTGGATATAATTATACCATGATAGTTTATTAGTTTGAAGTTTAACTATAATCTGATCCTTCGATCTCATTTTAATCATCCAACCCTTCAATCTGGCAACTTTTTTATCCTTAAACAAATCAGCTAATCAGCTAATCAGTTCATTTGCTTATTTCCAATGAACAGACAACAGCGAGCTAACAAACATGGCGGACTGCTTTGAGCAAAAGGCCTCAACGGATGGACTGATTCCAACAGACGAGAGAGAGAGAGAGAGAGAGAGAGAGAGAGAGAGAGAGAGAGAGAGAGAGAGAGAGAGAGGCTCAGAGCAGAGAGGCGTGGCTCTCTTTCAATTCAGAGGCAGGGAAAGAGCTATTGGTTAGTGCTGTTGGTGATTGACAGCCAGCCCAGCCCAGAAATGTCCCTCCCAGCCACACCTACTAAAGGCAGCATGTGAGATTGTAATAACTCCAACAGTAAGGACCTGTGAAGTCTTGGGAAGTTGAGACTCCAGAGAGTTCTCCCCTTAATCCTGCCTCTCAAGGTTGTTGTGAGGATAAAAGGACAAAGCAGTCATTGTTTAATCACAGCTCAAAGCAGCACATAGGGGTGAACTGGTTGTGAGGAAACACCTGATTCTGGACGTTTAGACTCACCCCTCGTTTCTCTTACACAGGTTCGGCAACCACTCCACGGCCCACGACGCCCACCATGCAGACGCCGTCCGTCAAGGAGCAGCCACGCGCCCCTTTGATGCTGGGGTGGATCGTGGCCGGAGTCGTGGTGGGCATCTTGCTAGCCGGGGCCCTTGGTGCTATCCTGGTCTACCGGTTTGTCTTATTCAAGACAGAGCCTGGCCCAGGGTAATAAGAACAAGAGATTTCCTTTGGGGGGGGGGGGAACACATACGATTCAAAACAAATTATTTGAGAATTTATTAACGCTACGAGACATAAACTGTTGTCTCGCCAGATCTTTCTGGGAGCTATATTTTTTATAAGAGGAGTGCTCAGGCAGAGAACCTAGTTCCCAGAATTCCCTGGGGCAAGGGTGTCACTTTTGAACAAATAATAATAATTCTCATCTTTCTTAAAATTAACATACTCCCTATGTTTCCTGGAATTTTCTGAGATCACTCCTGCCCGGGCTGTTGTCAATATAGGTTTTCAATCTCTGGAACAGGAATAGCATTCTTTTATACAACTAAAACCTGCAAATGTGTGCTTTCACAACAGTGTACACTTTTGCATTTAGGGTGAGGCAGAGGAGCTTATAGGAGCACATGAAAATGGTAGCCTTCCAACCCTCTCTCTCCTGCTGGCACACTTCATTTCTTGTAAATAGTCCTGGAATTTTGGGTGTCAGATTCCCATTTCAAAATTGGGACAAACTGGTAACGTCTGGGGGAAATATTGTCATTTTGTAGATTTTCTGTCGGTCGACAGAGTTCTGTCTCCAGTGCAGCCAGAGGAAACGATTCTTTCTTTGTTAGCTAGCTAGATGACAAGGTGAAATGCACATAAATATAAGCTTAAAGACAGGCTTCATAGACTGTTCCTCACCCTTTCTGATTTCTTTTTAGGGTGACAGGAAAACTGGATCCAAGAGGGAAAAAAACGCTAGCACCCAAACATGGTGAGCACTCGCATCCCATTCAAGTTTGTGTCCATTGGTCCACACACATCCATGTTATGTTCACAGGCCTGATCCTTTGTGCTTGAGCAAGCTAATAATCTGAGAACTCGACAACGAAAGACAATCAGATGTTTTTCAGCAGTTAAGCAATTTCCCGTTCTAATAACGTGCTATCTGTAATGTGTTGCTGGACCTCCGACAGCACTTCAGTCAATTGTTTCTTTGTGCAGGATTATTAGTCGGGTGCATAGGAAAAAAATGAGGTAATTTTTTTCAAGTATTGTCCAGAAGGTCTTGTATGGAGAAACTTTTGGCTGTCTAATTGGTTCCCGTAAAAAGCTGTTGTCTGCAATTTGCCTGACAAAGGGGCGTGGCTCCAACAGGTTTGTCAGCTTGTCCAAATTAAGTTGTATCTCGGTGACAGGTACTATCTATGCTTGTTCACAGCAAACGCCGTGTACTGTATATGACGGGTGAAACCCCATTGTTTTGTTCTAATGTCTGTTTTCCAGGTGATAAGGAACCTATCTATGAGGTGATGGATTCACCTGTAGAATCACCACAGACTGGAGGGAAGGAACCACCTCCCATGCTGGGGCCTGTCCCTGTGAGTCTTATGAACTGCCCACTCAAACACTGGTTACTCAATCTCACCTTGAGTCTGGTTGTGTGAATGGGGCAGGAGGTGGGTTTTAGTGGATCAAGGTGTGCGGGGAAAAAAAAGACGAACTGCACTCCTCAGTCAGCAAACCCCGTTGTGCCTTTCCCTTAGTAGTGATGGGTGAAATGGGCACCTTCCCCCCCCCACTTTTCAGGGGAGCAGGGGCACCCTGCAAGTGGAGGAGAGGAAGAGACACGAAATTAGGTTTATGGAATGTTTCTCAATAGAGAACAAAGTCTTCCCACTGTGATTTCTCTTCAGAGGTAGAGTGTTGTTATCGGGGTTGTTATGGGCCATCAAGTCACATTATGGTTGACCTTAATAGGCCTTCCTAGGTATGTGAGATATTTAAGGAGTGGTTTTACTAGTGCCAATGCATTTTTCCATGGCCAAGTGGGAATTTGAATCTGGGTCTCCTGAGTCCTAGCTATCAAGGGAGACAGCCCTTTAGAAAGGGTTGTAAGAGGACATAATTTACAGAGTTTACAGAGGTGTCCAATTGTATATCATTGGCCGTCAGGTGCCAATACATCCGAGAAAGCGAGGGGTGCCCCAATCCATGAAGTAATGCTCCATCTGCTAAAACTGATAGATAAGATTATGACAGCAGAAAGTACATGATTATTAGTTATTAGAGGGAAACATTTGAAAGATAACCCTGTCTGTTGTCCTGGTGATCTTGCTCCATTTTGACCCCACTCCATTTTGATCCATCTAGGTCAGCCTTGTTAACTCTGACCCAGCCTGACTCTGGTGTTCCCTGGTGGTCTAACCCAGCCTGATCTTGGTGTTCCCTCGTAGTCTAACCCAGCCTGACTCTGGTGTTCCCTGGTGGTCTAACCCAGCCTGATCTTGGTGTCCCCTGGTGGTCTAACCCAGTGTAACCATGGTGTTTTTTGGTGACCTAACCAAACCAGATAACACTAGGTGACTGCTTGGCAAACCAGTCTACAGCATTTAAAAGGATCTTTGTAGAACACCTCCCATTAGTTCTCCCTCTTGTAGGACAAAGGAGTAAAATCAGAGTTTGGTAGATTTACCTTTGCCCTCATCTCTCTAATGCTCTGAAAGTTGTCGTGCAAACAAGTAACTTTGGCATGCTCTCAATAAAACCTCCACGAGAAACAGATCGAAATGGACACTGACCTTCCATGTTGCATCTGAAGAAGCAGACTGTAGACCACGAAAGCTTTATGCTAAACGAAACTTGTTCAAGGGGTCAGAAGACTCCTTGTTTCTACTCGCCATTTTATCTAGTCTCATTGAATAATCTAATTACTGTATTTTTCCGTGTATAAGACTATACTTTTGTCTAAAATCTTTAGAGTAAAAATTGAGGGTCATCTTATACACGGAAGTAAGCTGAGGAGAGAACAAAAATAAGTGGAGGGGAAAGCAGGGATCAAAGTGATCCTGCAGGGCTTTGATTCCTGCTTTCCCCTCCACTTGCTAAGCCCCACTTAGATTTCTTAATTTTGGGTTAGAAAAGTGGGGGGGGGCGTCTTATACATGGGGGCGTCTTATACACGGAAAAATACGGTATGTCTTGTGTCTTCACAGACTCTGCCAGGTCCTGGCCCAAACCTGGACTCAAATTATATGGTAAGTTCTTACTCCAGATAGTTCCTTATTAAGTTATTAGGTGTTTAATTTAACCGAGAACATACTTGACTCTGTCTCTCTCTCTTTCCCCTTCTCTTTCTCTCTTTGTCTGATGATTTAATCATCCCTCCTGCTTGAATATTCTAAATGCTGTATCTTTGGGAGCCCCGGTTCCACCACACCACTGGTTATAATGGGATTCCTTGGTCATATTATTTTTAGGAACTGATGCGCAGGACGGAATCAATTTACTCGGAGATCAAGAGGTGATGCTCTGTGCAGGAGGCTACGTCTCTCTCCAACCCATCAGCTCCTCCTGCTCCAGAAGAAAGGACTCATTCTATTATCCTGGAATGCTGATACTCCATCTCCTACATTTCTGCATGGCCTTGTCTTCTGTGAATGAAATTCACGGACCCCCAAAGATTATTTGTGAGAACAGCATTCAATCCACGGTTAAGTTCAAGGCTTCCGGAGCTGCTGCAACTTTCTCTGAAGGGAATTGATGGAATTTGCCGCAGACAAGACACAACTGCCTCTTTTCTTCCGTTCACAAAATGGACCATTCATGTGGACTAGAGGGCCAGCCCTCACCCATACACCTTTGATGCTGATACATACATTTCTCATACAGAAAAAGGCTCTATGTTGTTCCTTGTGAATATGTTCTCAGCAACAATCTGGTCCTCATCATCTATTTTTCTTCTTCTTCCTGGAGAGCTGTTCTGAGATATGGCGGAGAAGCAGTGGACCCAGGGTGGACCATGCAGCCTGGGGAGAATGGGAGTTGTAGTCCAAGGTACCAGGTTTGGCTTCCCTAACCCTTTTCCTGGGATGAGCCACAGACGGAGACCTTTAAAAGCGGTTCAAAAGTGGTGGTGCAGAGACACCCAGCCCAGTTTATTGTGCCTCTAAATGACACATGTTATGCTTAAAGGGATTTATCTTGATCTGGAAAAGCTGCATTCCGTTAAAAAAAAAAACCCACACAACTTAATTTCTCTGGCTTTTGTTATCATATACGGTGCTTATCTTGACTGATCAGAGTATACCTTTAGAGAAGATTGCAGAGCATTGGGGAGATAAGATAGGTCTGTTATTATAATTCTGGGTTTTGTGTTTACTAGGAAATTCCCAGTCATTGGGAGAAAAATAAATGCTAGGGTCAGAACATACAGAACAGACTGTTTTCTCTGTCCTGATGCCCTCCAGGTATGGCATTATTACTGAAGACATCTGGAAGGAGCACTGAATCAGGGCAAATTGGGGTAAGGTGTCTGAAATCACAGCAGTGTTCCAGAGACGTACAGTAATTTCGGCAGATCTTTGAGAAATCAGATTTGCAAATAAAGTCTGTGTTTACGACTGGAAGAAAAAAAAAAAACACCCCAAAACACCCCAACCTTTTCTGCTACCTATAGGGGGCATAACAATTTCCTGCTGAGATGAGCAGAAAGTTCCAGCCCTCAAGGAAGGCCATCTCTGAAAGCTGTGCCCTGTGTTCGACCTGGCCAAAATCACGTTGTCCAGAAAACTTGGATCGAATCCATAGCGACTCTAACAAGCTGTTGACCAAGGAGAACCCAAAGAACTTCTTTGCAAAGCAGGGCTGCATCCACACCACCACTTTTAGAATGGGAGTGGGTAGCAGGTGCGTTGGGCTACAATTCCAAAAAATCTCTTATTTTTGGACATAGTGGATGAGATTCATGGGCACTATAATATATGTTTATTGTGTGCCTTCAAGTCAATTCTGACTTATGGTGACCCTTCTCAGGGTTTTCCAAGTAGACAATATTCAGAAGTGGTTTACCCTTCCCTTCCTCTAGAGGGAGCCCTGGAACTGTGTGCAGCTTGCCCAAGGTCACCCAGGCTGGCTCTTCTCATTGTAGGCACAGCGGGGAATCGAACTCCCAACCTCTGGCTCTGCAGCTAAGAGAGCTTAGCTCCCTGGTTTAGGTATCTGGTTGCAGAGCCAGAGGTTGGGAGTTTGATTTCCCACTGTGGATTTCCATGGAGAAGAGCCATCCAGGGTGGCCTTGGGCAAGCTGCTCAGTCCCAGGGTGATACCAGAAGAAAGGAATGTAAACCGCTTCTGAGTATTCCCTACCTGGAAAACTCTGAAAAGGGTCCCCATAGCTCAGAATTGGCTTGACGGCACATGGTTATTATTATTATTATATATAAGACTCAGTAATGTCCAAGTGTGTTATAGGTTATTGTTGTCATGGAGGTTAAAGACAAAGAGCTAACACAGAGAGAGATCAACACGGTTATCCTAAATCAGATTAAACTTTCATACCATTGGTACGTGGTATAACTGGGTAAAGGTCAGCCCACGATCCCTGTCTTATGACTGTAATTGGGTATTTTGTGAATCATGGCCCATTTCCTCTTGTTTCCAAGGCGGAGGGCAGGGATATTGCTGCAATTCTTTCTGCAATTAAAATGGCACTTTTGCTTCCTGCCCCAAGCTCGAAACAATCTCAAGATTGGCAAAAACTATTTTTTTGAAAAAGTAACAAAAAACTTTAGGAGAGAGAGAAAAAAATCCACCTATGTGCATAATGAGGCTCAGCAGCACCGGGCACGAGCCTGTGTCTTGCGTACGCCTGTACTCCCACAGAGATCTCAAATTCCTGGCTGTGATCTCACATTCCTATGTAATGGAATGGCATCATCCAGGCACAAGGAAGCCGGGATGTGTCATTCAGCTCATGGCAGCCCTCACGTCGGCAGAAATACGCCCCCCCCCCCCGCCCTCCTCCAAAATGTTTTGAGAAAAAGGGAAGGCCTGGAGACCAGAAAGAGAACAGAATCGAGTGGCTGGCCGGCCGGCTGCTACCCTGAACACGATACTTCTCACGCTCCAAGATTTTGTTGCAGTTTGGGTCTGTTGATGCCGTTTGACCCCCATGCAATTCAGTTTTGCTGACTGACTACACAGGCGGGAACACTTTCCTCCTGTGTTTATTAACCGGTTAGCTAATCATCAAATCCTTCCGTGAAGTGAGACAACTTTCAGGAGCCATTGAGCAAAGTGGTCCCACCCACTTGTCACTGACTTAGCACCAAGAAATTAATATTCCCGGGCTCTGATTCAGGAAATACACACCAGTTTGGTGGTTTTCCTGGGCTCAGAAAAGGGGAATGCAGAGTTACCACATTTTAAGCGGTCGCCACCACCTTTCGAGAAAGTGATGTGCTGAAATCATGTAGTTTCCCCTTCCCTTTGGGGATAGAAAAGGGAGGCAGGGTAGAAATGTTACCTCTCACCTGCTAAAATAGAGCCATGACAGGCTGCCTTTAAAGGCACAGCAGCAGGAGTAAAGCCCAAGTACAGAAAAGAGACAACAGGATTTCCATAGCTCTAGCAAAGACAGATGGGGAAAGATTTTGTGAGTGTCCGCTCACATGATACTCTCTACTCATGCTCTGGCTGGTCAGGACGTTTGTACCTAGATTTCCCCACTCTACAGTAGACCCCCTGCACCAGCAGTGGATCGGTTCCAAGCCCCCCCACCCGCAGATACTGAAAAATGTGGATTATAGCAAACGCTATGCATAGCATGGTCTCTGGCTCCCTCTAGTGGCCATTTTTATTTCATTTTTTATTTCATTTCAAATACCATGTTTCCCCAAAACTAAGACAGGGTCGTATACTAACTTTTGCTCCAAAAAATGCATTAGAGCTTCTTTTGAGGGGCTATTTTATTTTTTTTCATGTCCATCCATCTACATTTATTCAGATACAATCATGGCATCTTCTTCTGGTTGCTGCACAAGGGTGGAGGGTGGGGTTTCACTTAACAAGGGCTTATATTGGGGGTAGGGCTTATATTTGGGGAACCGGTGTATATATATGGGGGATTTTTCTTTTAATATTTTCACACTGTGGATAAGTGACACAGTGGATACTGATCCTGTGGATACAGGGATCCTATTGTATTTGACTTGACAGTGACACACAGACCAAAGCGTGTCAGCCAACTTTATGGTTCCCAGCTCTTTTCCGCCAGGCCCTGCTCCTGTGTCTTTTGATGTGGCAGGGCGAGGCAGATGTAGCTCTGTTTGACGGAGGGAACTCCACTGCCTGCTTCGTGGTTCCAAGATGGCTGTGAACAGGAACAACGATGGAACTGTACTGCAAAGCAGCATTGCTTCATAAGCAAGTTGGCATTAGGACGGCCAACGTACAACCCGGTGATTCACTCTGCTCCACCATCACTGCCCAATATGTGAAAGAGGTGTGTGGAGCAGCTGAAGGAGGAAATGACCAAAAACTCAAGACAAGACTGCCATCATGTCTGTAGCTCCTATACTTGGGACTTTTTAATGGAGTGAGCCTCCAGGTTTGGACCAGCAAACGTTTTTTTAAAAAAATTAGGGTGCTCCTAGCAATATGAATCAAAAGACGGTGCATAGCTATTCTCTTTCCTCATTAAGAGTCTTTTTTATTTTCTAGTATGGAAAAAGCTGAACAAAATGCTGGAGGAAATGAAGGGGTTGGAAATTAAAAATGTGATATTTTTGTCGCCCCCCCCCCCCCCGTCTGTAAAATTCCAGTATTGAAGCAGAGCTATTAGACAACCAAAGCCTCATCTAAACGCAGTGCTAATTAGTTTTTAAAAATTTGCAATGGCAAACACAATAAAAGAATTTTCATGTACATTTGTTTCTTCTGTTGTTAATCTTCAGTATTTTAACTTGAATGGATCCTAAAGTTTTACTGATCATCATCTCGTATTAAAACTGGACACAGACACACACACACAGGTGTGTGTGTGTTTTCTGAACCACAGCTCCAAAATGGTGAAAACTGACACAGGGAACTCTAGCGTTGTGCACCTATAGGTTGTTTTTTTTTTAAGCTCAGCTATTGATAGTGATTGATTTGAATAGGTATATTTGAAGACTGTAGTACAATTTTTGGTCACTAAGTGGCAGACTTTCCTAACAAGGACATAGGCTTGCAGTCGGAACAATATGAAACCAGAGCACAAGCATCCAAGGGGTTTCCCCACACCGAGAGATGGTGTGAGATGCACCATCTTTCTCAGAAGCAGAAGGGAGACATTTTGGAATAGACAAGGCAGACAAAACATGCCCAATTCCGACAACTGGGCAACTTTGCTTGGAGGACACAACCTTTCAAATTAAGGGCTATTACAACCCTTCACGTACTTTCAGTTGTAGTAAAGATTGTTGTAAATTCAATATATGGCCTTGTATTTCAAAATATTTGGTACATTAAAAAAAAAAAATCTGTCCACACCCCTGGTCAGGCAGGCTGGGGGAATTATGAGAACTACAGGCCACAAGGGTAATTTCTGATATTTTAAACAAGAACTGCTGGATAGCTCAGTGGCTTAGGCCTCTGGTTATGGAGTCAGAGGTTGGGAGTTCAGTTCCCCACTGTGCCTTGCTTCCAATTAACTCCGCCTTTCCCTCTTGTCATAAAAGTTAAAGGGAAAATGGCTTTTACCTCTCTTTCATCACATCCCGCCATAGACGCTTCAGTAGCATTTGCAAAAGCATTGCACCGACCTGCGGTTACTTCTTTCTTAACACACAAACATTGGGAAATATTCTTACTGCTTCCCATGCACACATCCCCCAACCCAAAGCATTGCTTTCAATATTGCAAAGGAGGGGAAACAAATGAAATTGGGATTTTAAAAAGCAATTTGAGAGCAGAAAAATGTGCTCTTTTCTCAGATTACCGGGATCCAACTCAGAGACACCTCCCGCCCAGTGCCTTAAGAAATTCTGCTGTTGAAGGATGCTTCTGCCTGTTTTATTCTTAGTTTAGTTTGATTCCCACATCACCCCCAGGCTGCCCTCTGGACTACAACCTCCATAAGCCCCAGCTGCTTGGTGGCTTATGGGAATTGCCGTAGAGCCTCCTGAGAGAACGTCCCGCATAGCAGCCTGAGCCTTATATGAGAAATATCCTTTAAGAGTCTGAAACGAAGTTTTGTAGGTAACAGATTTAATTGAGGTAGCAAAAAAGCACTTCAGCCAAAAACATAACAGGGTGGAGCAAAGGTTAACACTAGAATCTATATCATTCAAATCTAGATACCACATATAAATCCCCTGGAAGAACAAGCCACATGCATCAAACACTGTATAAACCACATTTTTAGCTTTATGGCATTTTTGTTGTAACAGAAAGCATGGCAGCACCATGTTTACGAGTCATTCTCGAAACATCGCTTGGTGCTCCTTGGACAGAGATGGCGAAACATTTTTGTCTCCTGTGAGCTTCCTGATGACAGAAAAGAGACTGCGGGAGATTAAAAAAAAAAGGTGCAATCAGTAACAGCATTATTAAGAAAGAGTTACTCAGTGTTGTGGCACTTTACAGAATAAGCCATGAAAAAGGAGAGAGATCTCGGCCCCAAGCAGCTTCCATAATGTAAGTGTAAGTCTTATTTTGAAAATCAAAACCAAGCCCTTGAGTTGAGTGGTTTCAGTCTCTGGCTGTGGAGCCAGAGGTTGGGGGTTCGATTCCACACTGGGCCTCCTTGACAGGGGCTGGACTCAGTGACCCATAAGGTCTCTTCCAGCTGTGCAGTTCTAAGATTAACTTTCTCCCATGTTAATGAATTCTTTCGTCTTTTCCATCTTTATTCTCCGGGAAGAATCAAACTCCAGCGGCTCCTAAGCTTTTTGGAGACAGGACTGACCCCTGGTGGACACTTCAGGATCGACCACTGTTTACAGGATATGATTAAAATAGTGAGCCACACCAAAGATAAACCAAATAAACAAACGCTGTCATCCTCATTTGTTGTTGTTGTTTAGTCGTTAAGTCGTGTCCGACTCTTTGTGACTCCATGGACCAGAGCACGCCAGGCCCTCCTGTCTTCCACTGCCTCCTGGAGTTTGGTTAAAAGTCATGTTGGTCGCTTCGATAACACTGTCCAACCATCTCGTCCTCTGTCGTCCCCTTCTCCTCTTGCCTTCACACTTTCCCAACATCAGGGTCTTTTCCAGGGAGTCTTCTCTTCTCATGAAGGAATTAAAGAACCTCTTAATGAGGGTGAAAGAGGAGAGTGCAAAAAATGGTCTGAAGCTCAACATCAAAAAAATGAAGATCATGGCCACTGGTCCCATCACCTCCTGGCAAACAGAAGGGGAAGATATGGAGGCGGTGACAGATTTTACTTTCTTGGGCTCCATGATCACTGCAGATAGTGACAGCAGCCACGAAATTAAAAGACGCCTGCTTCTTGGGAGGAAAGCGATGACAAACCTAGACAGCATCTTAAAAAGCAGAGACATCACCTTGCCGACAAAGGTCCGCATAGTCAAAGCTATGGTTTTTCCAGTAGTGATGTATGGAAGTGAGAGCTGGACCATAAAGAATTGATGCTTTTGAATTGTGGTGCTGGAGGAGACTCTTGAGAGTCCCCTGGACTGCAAGGAGATCAAACCTATCCATTCTGAAGGAAATCAACCCTGAGTGCTCACTGGAAGGACAGATCCTGAAGCTCAGGCTCCAATACTTTGGCCATCTCATGAGAAGAGAAGACTCCCTGGAAAAGTCCCTGATGTTGGGAAAGTGTGAAGACAAGAGGAGAAGGGGACGACAGAGGACGAGATGGCTGGACAGTGTCATCGAAGCGACCAACATGAATTTGACCAACATGAATTTGACCAAACTCCGGGAGGCAGTGGAAGACAGGAGGGCCTGGCGTGCTCTGGTCCATGGGGTCACGAAGAGTCGGACATGACTTAACGACTAAACAACAACAACAACTGAAAGAAGAAACCTCCCCGGAAACATTGAATTCTGGGACAACAAAACCTGCTCCCTCTCCTTCACCTGTTATTAATTTTCATCATAATACCTGTTAACATACCTTTCAAAAAGAAGACAACTGCCTCTAAATCCCATATTTATGGAAGGCGTTTGGGCCTCAAGGAAGCGAGAGAGCCTATAAAAGAAAAGCAAATGGGTTTATTTAAAATATTCATTTTCCACTTATGGCTCATGACCATTTTATGCATGGAAGAAACCTGTAAGGTAGAATTTGGCACAGGGGGAATATAAGAGGTGTGATCTTTTCCCTAGAACTTCTTTCTAAAATTGATATGAAAAATCAATGGCTTGTGAGTACCCCTTTCTACCACACCAGCTGCTGGGACCCAGTCAGACTCTAACCAGTCATCCTTACTTTCATCTCTGTGTGTGCGTGTCCTGGGTTCTGCTGCCCCCAAGTGGTGGGTGTTACAGTACTTACAAAAGAAGATGGAGAAGACAGTCAACAAGGGATCTGCCCAGGCAAATGATCCAAGCAAAACCACAGCCATGACTCCTGCACTGTAGGTCAAGGAAGAAGACCCAGAATGGTGGCCATCCGTTTCTGAAAGAAGAACGGGGAATGGAGTTGTGGTGAACAGCCCCAGATTAGTTCATGACATTTGCCTAGAGTCAAACTTGACGTTTAAGGGAATGTGTATTCTCTATGATTCACCCAGTTACCTCCATCCATAGGATTTCCTCAGAGATACCTACATCAGAAATCAGACTGGGAGATAAAGCCCGTGTTTACCTTCCAATGAGCAATCACAAAATGAAGCACGCTAAATGCAAGGTGGGAAGGTGAAGGAAATCAAATGCAATGGCAAGCACATGTACTCTACATGCTTATAGGCAGGCATTCACTCATGGCCCTGACTGCTCAGTTCACACACCTATTCCCCCATTAGAAAGGCTGTAGTTTCCTTCTCCTCCTCTCCCTTTCTCTCCCTTTGTGTCACACACAACAACAACACATAGAGTGTGAGGCTGGGAGGTCAGCAATCAAGGAATGCAGAGCCAGGTTTAAAGCCCCAGGACTTTCAGAGTAGCAGGGGTTACGGTATCTTCTGCCACCCCTCTCAGGCTCCCCTGCTCTTTCCAAGCTCAGCTGTAATCCTCACAGTAGCTGAGAGAGAAATGGAGTTTCCCAGAGTAATATTGCAAGTAGAAGTGTGCCATTTGGGGTTTTTTTGGATTGCAATTCCACCAATTCTCCAAGAATTCTCCAGGCAGAATTTGGGGAGCTCTGCCCCACAAATATATACCTGCAGACACCTTTCTTTCACTCACCTGGACAGGGCCTGGGTTCCTTCTAGGCCTTGATTTCCTGCTGCCGTGCTTCTCGGAAAGAAGTAGCCACAATGCTTTCTGGGGGTTGTAGTCTTGTTGTCCTTTATGCACTTTAGAGCAGTGGTCCCCAACCTTGGGTCTCCAGATGTTCTTGGACTACAACTCCCAGAAGCCTTCACCACCACCTCTGCTGGCCAGGATTTCTGGGAGTTGAAGTCCAAGAACATCTGGAGGCCCAAGGTTGGGGACCACTGCTTTAGAGGATGCCTCCTGAAGAAACACTATTGCAACGAGGCTTTGCTGCCGCTCTCCTCCGAGGAAGCCTTACAGTGGGAAATGGAGGCGTCGAAGAAGGCTTAAAAGAAGGCCGTGTCCTTGTCTAAGTAAGTGAAATGAGGGTCCTTGCAGTTATGTGTTTGTGGGCTTGTGGGTTCTGCCTGGGGAATTCTTGGAGGTGCAGTCCACACGCGTGCGCACGCGCACAAACACGCACACACACACACACACAAATGGCACAGTCTTAGTTGCAAGCTGTCTCTAGTGTCCTGCAAAATATTTGAGGCTGATTTGGGCCATGAAGAGCCATTAGCTTTACAAAAGAACTGCTCCTCACTTTTTGTCCGACCCAGCCATGTGCATGTTTAGACTCTATGGTGGTGAGGGAGACTCCCACCATGAGTCCCCGTACTCCCAAATTTATCACTGGACATGAGACCGCAGGAGAATTTGATCGCGGACACTTACGTGATTGTTCTCTGACCCCTAAATTCACACTGCCGGTGTAGAACTGTCTCCCTTCTTCTCCTCGGTCACTGGTACCTTTTCCGGGTTGTTGATCCTGCTGGTTGAGGGGCGCTTCCACATATATGTGGTAGGAGCCCGCGTCGGAAGTTTTTAACTGTGAGATGTGCAAGGAGCAGTTGCGGTGTATCACTTCTCTTCCCTGTTGGGAGCTCTGCTGCCTATCCTCTGGGGCGTAGGTTTTAATGACTTTATACACCAAGAAATCGGTCTGCTTCGACCACTCACAAAAATAAAACCTTTCTGGAATTCCATGTGTCACCAGGGTGACATCCTGACCCAGTTTGGGAACCTGAGGGATTGGATGGACCCGGAGGTCAATTTTATTTGATTCTGCGAAAAGAGTTGGAAAGAAAGATCATCAAACTAGGAAGATCACAGCATTAGGAACAAAGTTGCCAACTCTTTTGCTGGCCCCTGCTCCTGGGCCCTTAGCAACAGCTTAATTGGAAGACATTAGAGAATGATGATCTGTGTCATGTGTACTGAGAGTCGGGAGATCTGGGTTCAAGTCCCCACCGGGCCATGAAACTCAGTAGGTGACTTTGGGTTAGACTCTCTCTCTCTCCTCCTCCTCCTCCTCCCCCCTCCCCCCTCTCTCTTAGGCTGTCCTACCTTGTAAGGGTGGTGTTTTGATAGGAAAAATGGGATGGAGGAAGAGAGCTATGCATGGTTTCTTCAGTTCCCTGGAAGAAAGAGGCTATCTACCCGTAAACATTAAATTTAAAAATGGCAAATGATAAGTAATAAATACCAACGTTATTGATTAGGGTGGAAAGTTATGTGAACGTTATGCATCATTCGGAGTTAGGGTGGCCGCATGCAAAGGAGCTCAGGGCTTGAGGGAACAGAAAATTTTAGCAGGGTGTATCTTGCGTGTCAAACGTCCACACAACGACGGAAGGCTCAGGAGCTTCGTTACCTTTGTCATGTGGCCACCCTACTCAGGTGCTCTTGGCGGAAGGGCAGGATTCTTTATTAAAAGGCATTGAATGTATACCTATTTCAATCAACCCGTCAATAAATCCCCCAATATGTTCTTGCAACAGTAAGACATCATTGGGTTCCTGCCTGTTGTAGAAGGCACAGGAGCTTTTTCGTAAAAAAAAAGGTGGCAACCTTAAGGAATGGGTGGGGCTTGCACTTACTGGACACCTGTAGAGTAACAGAGGCTTTGTAGGTTTTTTCTTCCTGTTGGTCTGTATCCCCCTGTTGTTGTGTGCGACCTGTTTTTAAAGTCACGTGATATGTTCCCGCATCCTGTATCATCACCCTCTGGATATGTAAGGAGCAATTTTGATGGACCGTTTCTCGGCCGGTGTAGGCCTCCTCATTTTTCAGCTTGGGATTGCCTTCAGGGAAAAAGGTAAGGATGGAGCCTGGCCTCCCCGACCGGGTGTCTCGGGCCCACTGGCAAGATGCAATCGTGAGTGGTGCTTCCTGGAGGGACAGGGTGACATTCTGAAACTCTTGCGGGGATGATGGTCGACTGATCACAGAGAATCTTTGCTGGCCCTGGGCGGATGCCAGCTGCAGGAAGTAGCTCAGGAGGAATCCTGCGAGGGGAAAAAAAAACACGAATCGGTTCTGCAATTTGTTCTCAGTTACTCAAATTAGCATGTTTCTGTTCTGATTTTTTTTTTTTAAGACCCGCATCAGGATTGCTGATCCTTGGAGAGGAAACTGGTCTCCAGCCTTTTTTTGGGGGGGGATCTTTCTTATATCACAGAGGCCACCATCAAATGGATGCGATAGAGCCGTAGGAAGCCATGGCGGGAGGTGATGAGTCCTCCGACACGGGAGGAAAACCAGACAACCACCTGTCTGATCTGCTTTGACTTGGATTCCTGCCCTGAGCAGGTTGGACCCGATGGCCTTAAGAGGCCCCTTTCCGACTCCATGGTTCTACAGTTCAGACGTGGACAGTACCTTCATGCTCATGTTGCCATGAGACAAACTTGTGAGGCAGAAGGACAAGCTACTTCTCTCGTTGAGATTCCACGTACATAACAAAAGTGGGGTCTGAACCCGCAAATACAAGCTCACACCTTTGGACCTCCCAGTTGTGTCTTTGATTGGAGATTCACCACCACCACCATGCAATCTTACACACACACAATGTTCTCACCAGGTTACTGTGCAGGTATAACTCAGGTCACTACATGTCTCCTTACACCCTCCTTTCTCATGAGGCCCCTGAGCCACCCAGAGGTGGCAAAGGGGGCTTGCCCCCCCCCAGGAATCCTAAACGTGATTTATGTTTTAATGTAGACACACAGGCTCACAGTGTTGCCGGGACATACACAATGGACATGAATTAAGTTGTTTCCCCCACCTGCAGAATTCCTGCAGATGTTCCTTCAAATGGGACAAGGAGTACTGGAGTTACTTTACTGCTCTAACAATTAATGTTTCCTAATTACTTCCAAAAGCGACTTCAAAGGGGTATTTTAAAGCATTTTTAGAGCCTTTGTGACAGAAAGACTATTCTCTTCATCTCATCACGCCAATCACAGGACAAAAAGTTTTTTTAAAAAAGGAATGGAAAGTTACAAAGCATAAAGTAATGCAGTTTATTTCCCCCCCCCCCCCCAACATTGCAACATATAACTGACAGGTTACTTTGCCAACACTATAACAAGTAACAGGAAAGAGTTACCTTTGAGAATTAAGGGTATGCTTTGCTTCCCCCCCCCCCCCCCCCACTGACCTGCCAGAAGCATTGCGTCCTCAGATCCCAGAGTCTGTTGGGTAAATCCTCTTCGGCTCTTTTCGCTCGCACCGACAGAGTGTGGACTCAGGAATGCTTGTGGTGTTGTTGTTCGGATGGGACAGACGCTTTCCTCTTAACAAAGGCTCGGATCCATCTGGGCAGTGACCAACTGTGTGCAGGTATGACAAAGTCACTCACCACTTCTTCTTTTGTTGTAGGAAAGGAAAGAAGGAAGGAAAGGCGTTTACTCAACAGATTATCCTGTTGGGGTCACACAATCATCTTGTTCCTTTACCTTCTTTGGGCTTTGGGTGTATACTTCAATTTAAGATGATGAAAGCTGATTCCTGACTACCCAGCCGTGCAAAGTTGCAGTCTGGCTGTGTGTTTTTACAGATATGGTCTTAAGGCTGTGCAATATCTCTTCCCCACATGCACCGTAATCTCCTGACATCTTACAAATCATGGGGTTAGCAGATGTTTTTGGCCTAGAAACCCCATCAAGGCTGGTCGGTATAGCCAAGGGTGAGGAATTATGGGATATGTAGGCCAAAATGTGACACAGTGATCTACACTAGTACAGGAGACAGGTTCCTGCTTCCAAAAGCGTGTAGCTTCAGTGAACGGGGGGAAAAAGACAGGGAGACAGGAAAGGCAGGGGAAAATGAGAGCAGAAAGTGGGAAACCTGCCGTACTTAACGTTTGGCTCTGGGATTATGGATTCATAATAAGCAAACAGGCAAGTTCATCTAAATCAGTGGTTCCCCACCTTGGGTCCCCAGGTGTTCTTGGACTAAAACTCCCAGAAGCCTTCACGCCTAGCTGGGCTGGCCAGGATTTCTGGGAGTTGTAGGCCAGGAACATCTGGGCACCCAAGGTTGGGAACCGGTCTCAATGAGAGGAGGGGACAAACTTTAGCAATCCAACGGGCAATTTTCTGTCCTTGGAATCCTCCAAAAACCAACCATTCAGATGGCTCAAAATGTGACAGAATGAAAACCAAACAGACTTAAACTAGCCAAAAAATCTATTTCCAATTCTGGAAAATAAAAGTGATATTTTAGGCAGGAGAGCAGGGAGGCCTAGTGGCTAATTTGAAAGGTAAACTGGCACTCCAGGGGGCTTTCAGGAATGGCAGTTCCCCTAATCTCCTTTCCCCCTCATTTTTTGGGCAGATAGTGGGGGCATCTGATATATGCCAAGGGCTACAAAGCCAGGTTTGTGTGGTCCTGGATCTAACTCATCAGAAGCACTGGGTGGTAGAGAATGGAGAGACACCACCTTTGCTAGGTAGACGAGATATTTCAGGTTTCAGGAAGTGTGTACAGACACACCTCCCATGGGCTGGAACCTGGCACAGTTGCTTTTGGGGACTATGTTCCCAGAATCCTCCAGCCAGAAATAAAATGTAACTTTGCCAGGCTTTGCCTTCCTGCTTTCCTGCCCAGAGCACACAAAGAACGTGAACCAACACATTCCCATCCTCCATGAGTTAGTAACCTCCACGAGTTTGTTACTTTGACTATTGCAAAACCATTGCTGTCGTGCGTGTTCATGTAGCAACCTGTGGTGGGCAGCTTCCTGCAAGAGGATTGAGAAAGATGGCGTTACCAAGTTCATTTCTCCACCATTAACCCCTACACCAGTGAAGCAAATGGAGCAAGGAACCGCCCTGATGAAAGCCAGGAAGACACAGAGTGGTTGGAGATGGGAAAATGTCACCCAGAAGGGACTTGGATCATAAGAAGATGGTTTCCATTTTGGCAGCTGGAGACAATGTCGCCACCCGGTGGCTGTCTTGGGACCCAGAATCATACCAGCCGGAAGGGGTCCATAAGGCCGTGGAGTCCAACTCCTTGCTCAGTGAGGGAAGCCAAATCAAAATGTATCTGACAGAGTATATCTTGCATTGGAGAGCCCAATTGTTGGGTTCAATTGAATTCTGTATTGCATTTTGAATCGCACTCTGTGGTTGCACAGTGGTTTTGGAATGTTTTGGGTGTTCACCCTGTAAACAGGATGTTATGCAGGTCACATTCCAGCCCCCCAGCCCCCTCTTCTTTCCTGCCAATCTTTTGATGGCAATCAAAAGTACAAAACGGACCCCCTGATTCTATGATTCCCAATCTTACAGAAAGAATGAATTTATTTATTACGGTCTAGTGACCAGCTCATAAAACATATTATGTGGCTAAAATATACAAAATGCAATTAAAAAAGTGTACAACAGATAATTAATTGTGTACATACAGCATTTTTATAGCTATTCTTTGAACCACTGGATTATCTAGGGCAAACTGGTTTGGACAGGGTCTTTGGGTTATAGGGAGTCCTTCCTACATATTTGTGAAGATCTGTAAACATTTCCTCCCTTCGGTTGGGACCACAACATTTCTCTATGCTCGACATGCTAAAACCAGTCAACCTGTGAACTCAGGAGACTATAAGGGAGCGCTGTGCCATTGCTGCTACACAAAACTTTGCTGCAGAGTGTGTAATAAGGGAGTAGCTTGATGTAAAGAAGTAGCTTGATATCTGAGAATAATTGGGCTCAGGAGGTTGGTGTGTAGATCTCTATAAAAAAGTCAATACAGTAAAACATGGCCTACCGTTTCCACTTGGCCATCATTACATGGACACAGGCAATCCAAGACAGGTATATGTTGAAATCTTCCCTCCATGAGCTTAGAGGGTAAAACATTAAGTCTCGCTAATGTGAAGGCTCTTCTGGTCTTTGTTGACATTGTGCTCGTCAAATATGAAGATATTGTAAAGGCATTATTAGTAACAACACTGTATTTGCCTGACTGGCTCATATGCTCTTGAAGTTCTATGTCCCAGGTTCTTTGTTTGAGTGCTGCTTTAGCACTTAATTAAAAGGGACGTGGTGGCGCTGTGGGTTAAACCGCAGAAGCCTCTGTGCTGCAAGGTCGGAAGACCAGCTGTCGTAAGATCGAATCCACGCAACGGAGTGAGCTCCCGTCGCTTGTCCCAGCTCCTGCCAACCTAGCAGTTCGAAAGCATGCAAATGCGAGTAGATAAATAGGTACCACCACGGTGGGAAGGTAACGGCGTTCCGTGTCTGGTCGCACTGGCCACGTGACCACGGAAACTGTCTATGGACAAACGCTGGCTCTAGGGCTTGGAAACGGGGATGAGCACCGCCCCCTAGAGTCGGACACGACTGGACTAAATGTCAAGGGGAACCTTTACCTTTACTTTTTAGTAATCTTACAGAATTGCATGCATGCACACACACCACCCACTATGGGATGCATGAACAGAAGTATAGCCTCCAAATCCTGTGGGGTACTATTCCCCCTCTATTTAGCACTGGTTAGGCCTCATCTTGAGTACTGTGTCCAGTTGTGGACACTGCACTTGAAGAAGGATGCTGACAAACTGGAGCAAGTTCAGAGGAGGGCAACAAGGAGGATCAGGGGGCTGGAAACCAAGCCCTAGGAGAAAAGACTGAAAGAACTTGGCATGTTTAGCCTTGAGAAAAGAAGACTGAGGGGAGATCGGACAGCACTTTTCAAAGACTTGAAAAGTAGTCCTACAGAGGAGGGGCAGGATCTGTTCTCGATCCTCCCAGAGTGCAGGACACGCAATGATGGGCTCAAGTGACAGGAAGCCAGATTTCGGTTGAATATCAGGAAAAACTCCTTAACTGTTAGAGCAGTACGACAGTGGAACCAATTACTTTGGAAGGTGGTGGGAGCTCCAACACTGGAGGCATTCAAGAGGAAGTTATGTATCTCATAGGTATTACTTTCCACCTTTAGACCTAATTCTCACTTAGCTAGTGATACCTGTGTTTGGATTGTACCACATCTGAGAGCACATGAAGATACATATGATGGGATGCTTCGAATCTAAGACTAAAATAAATTCATCTACATGTTTATAAATCTGGTTATTGAAGAGAATGGCTCAGGCCTAGGCTTTTTCACCAGCCTGGATTTGTTGATGTGCATTAAATTCCTGTTGCATAAAAGTAAGCCCTCCCCTGTCATTTGGAATGGTACTGCCCAGTTATACATTTGCCACCTCAAGGAGAACTAGACAATCATGTCATACAACAGTGGGTGAGTGAGTTTACAGTCCAGGTCAAAGACTGTGGTGGTGAGTCACTGCCGGCTTGAGCAGACGCCACTGTGGTAGATGATCTGACTCAAGAATAAAGCAGCTTCACATACATTCTGCTTGGTTTTGCAGTGCTTGAATTTATGGTTCATAAACATTCTGTGACATCATGTTATCTCAGCCAATCAGCGTCAGACATCATGGCTACAGGTGAAACACAGAGAAACGTATCTGTGAAACATGTTTTATTAACCAACAAAAAGAGGAAAAGGCTCTTAAATTAGTTTAGAAATTAAGCATGCTCTCTTCTTTCTTGATTTCTAGAAATAAGAGGCTTCTGGAACTTAAAGCTTAAAGCTTGACTCCCTTTCCCAAACTGTATGAGCTTCATGGTTCTTCACCAGCAAGGAAAACAAACTCTCTAGAGGTTAAAAATAATACCCTTTGTACATGTTCAGAAGCACTGCCTCTTTTGCTGTTACACCGGGCTTGCTCTCGAATCTGATGCCTCACCAGGGGGATTGTGATGGATATCACATGCAAAGTTATAAGCAAATGTTTACCCTTGAGAACATGAGTTTTTGCCAAGAGATGAGTGAGACACCATTTAATCCATGTCACATGGGAGATTTAGTCCAGCTGTAATTTTTTTTTACCAAAAGGTCCATTGTTTTCAAGGCCCGTTCTGCTTTGCATAATGGGTATCGGCTGGGGATTAGCTTGTTTTTGACACTGAATGTGTGAAGACTGGGGTGGGGACCCCAGATATATGTTCTCCTTAGGTCTCTGTCCTATTGCTGCATCCATCAGCAAAACAGACATCCAGATGACATGAGACAAAGCAGAGAAGATCCAAAGCCCATCTCCAGGTCCCAGAGAAGTAACAAGGGAGCATAGACTGGGTGTTTCTCTTCCTCAACCGAAGTGGAAGTCAAAGGGCGGGGGGACAGAGGGGAAAAATCTGAAATTTTTACAAGGGGGGTTTGATGATACTGGAAGATGATCATTTTAATAACTACCAGTTCCTTCTAGGTCCCTGGCTATTCAAAGCATGCCAATGGAACTTCATCTCATCAGCCCAAGAGGACAATGCTCAGAAAGGTTTATTCTATCAGGTAAAGAGAAGTAATAGACTTCAGAGTTTTGGGTTAGGATGAAGCAACGTTGAACAGAGTGGCTTACAGAGATATCAGGAACTCGATGTCTCACATTTTCCTCACCCTTCATCTCTGCCAATTTTGGGGTTAAATATCTACAGGAAAAGCTGCTGCAGGCTACACCATGAATTCATTTGTATTGCATATCTGTATTATTTGGAAATATTTAAATAGCTGATATATGTTGTTTCTCAGTGTTTGCTAACAAGTAGCTGTACGTAGCATTTAGGGTCTTTGACACTATGGGGTTGCTGACATGTAATTGTATCCTTGTTGTTATCATGTGCCATTATGTCAGAATTGGCTTACAGATATCCTGACCGGGCTTTCAAGGTAAGTGAGATATTTAAGGTTTGGTTTCATTCGTTCCACTCCTCCGCTGTACGTTTCCATGGCTGAGTAGGGATTCAAACCCAGGTCTTCTGAGTCATAGCCCACCCACTACACCACACTGGGTGTTAGCATCTGACAATTACGTCAGGGATGAAATGAAATGACGATTCAGATACCATAGATTTGCTGTTGACCCGTAATGAGACACATAACAAGATTTGATAATTAGACATCTGTCAAAACCTAGTAAAGTTGTTGACAAGCTAAGATTAAATTTCACAGTCAGAGTTTCAGTAGTGGAATTGGACATTTGAGTATATTTCAAATTGTTGGTGTTATGTGCTGTCACGTTACCTCCGACCTATGGCGACCCTATGAATGAGCCATCTCCAAAATGTCCTGTCCTCAATTGCTCTGCTCAGGTCTTGTAAACTCAAGCCTGTGTCTTCCTTCAGGGAGTCAGTCCATCTTCCATTTGCTCTCTTTTCCTGCTGCCTTCCACCTTTCCCAGCATTATTGTCTTTTTGAGAGACTTTTGCCTTCTCACGATGTGCCCAAAGTAGGACAGCTTGAGTTTCATCATTTTTGCCTCCAGAGAGACAGTTCAGACTTGATTTGCTCTAGAACCCACTTGTTCATCTTTTTGGAAGTTCAGGATATCTGTAAAGCTCTCCTATCTCCTGTCTGTAGATATTTCAATATCTGATGAGAAAACAGCCATACTTTAAGAAGCACATATCTGCAAGGTCTCCTACTCTAGGACTGAGATGCACTAACAAGACCAGAGTCATTAATAAATAACCTGATGTCAGGGAAGAGAAGGTGCAGATGCCATATTTCTTTTCTTTGAATAGATACATGGCAGGTTGCTGTTCAACAGGTGAAGACCCTTCCATTGCTCCATCATCATGCTAGGAAAAGCTGTACCTGTTTAATTTCAGTTTTGGTTTAATTGGTTTAGCATCATTGGTTGTTAGGTTTTTTAGACGGTGCCCCACCATAGGCATCTGGTGGGGCCATTGTGAGATACATGAAGCTGGACTAGATGGGCCTTTGGCCTGATCCATCAGGGCTCTTCTTAGGTTCTTGGGTTCTTACGTTATTTGTGTTGTAATTTAGTGTTTGTTGCTCTGTGTAGTTTGTTTTAACTGCTTGTAAACCAACCAAAACAGTGCTTTGGCACTGATGGGGTGGCATATAAATTAAAGTAATAAATAAATAAATAAACAATATTTTGAAGTGCTGAGATCAGGTATCATTTTGTAAAGAAATGAGGAAGGGACTTGAACAACACCAGCTCAAGAAAGACCTTAATGTATGAATGAATATGTTAATTAACATAAGATTTGCATCCAGCAATATTTTGTTTTCCCAGCCTGTACCATCCTGAGCTGCTTCTTCCATGTGGTTTTGGCCCCCGGACAACCAGATAGGAGTCCAGTTGGACATTTGTCACACACCACCAAGAACCAGACTTTGTCCCCTGGAATTTCACCATCGTCCACCTTTGGTCAGTGATACCAAGATGCAGCCGTGACAAGAGAGGGCAACCTTGGTTTCTTCCAGAACATGGATAAGTTCCTTTTTAAAGACAGCAACTTCTGGAATCCCTCAGCCAGCACGGCCATGAGTTGTCTTAGCTGGGGGGTGTTGGGAGACGTGGTCCTTTTTTGTAGTTTTTCCTTCCCGTTTGATTCTGAGGAACGTCACGTGATGGGTTAGAGATGAGAAATAGGGCAATAGAAGTCTCTTTCTGTAGAGCAACGTGGTTGTTAGAAAATAAAATGGAAAACACGGGAAGATTCTAGTCATGGATATTTAACTTTTCATGAAGTTTGGCCACGAGAAGTAGGTTTATAAATTGTATTTCAGTATATCATTAGAATGTTCTCAAATATTGGTAGGATGTTCTAGAATTTCTAAATCTGGGGATAGTGTCACCTCGACCACAGGGTTTGGAAGATGACATGGCTGATGTGAAGTGGTGAGATATCATGAATAATACAAGGTACTCATTGTATTACTCATTATTTCTCATCACTTTTCCTCAACCAGCTTCCTTTATAGTTACTGTTGCTGTGATGTGGCAAGTCATTGCGATGTGTCCCAATGAAATAGTGCAAAAATACCCCCTGGTGCCTTCTAGTGGTCAGTTCTGTTATTGCACCTTGGACCTATTTATAAAAATTCGAAAGACGAAACCAACTCCTTTCCTTCCTGCTTAGGACTGATAAGAGAATGGCATAAACTCCTTTTAAAATATCCTTTAAAAATACTTTTGAAAGTAACTGGGTATTACTTGTTACACCAAATAAATAATGTCATAAATACTAGTTATGTTACTTGTTGCTAAAAAAGACAAGTTACATGTAACTATGTTGCTTGCAACTAGTCTTTTCTGCAGTAAATCAAATTTGGGTTGAAGGTATTTATATCATTAGAATGGTCACAAATATCAGTAAAATCCCCACCTGGAATTCACACAGACCTCCTCATTCTCAAATCTGTGCTTATAAAGCTCCTCTGTAGAACGTCACCCATGGAACGGTCTGAGCAACTGCTGGGTGGGAAAATGAGGTTTATATGTGTGCATCCTCACCACAAATTCAGGCATAACGTCTGACTAGGGTTTGTGTGATGCTGGAAATTGGGTTCCGGGCTTCTATGGTGGTATAAACGTGGGTCATTGATTTTATTCGAATAAACGAGGGTTAATCACAATAAATGATAATCATGGGCTGTCAAGTCCATTCTGAGTTATGGCAACCCTTTTTCAGGGTTTTCCAGGGAGAGAATATTCAGAAGTAATTTACACTTCCCTTTTTCTGGGGGATACTCTGGGACTGTGCAGCTGGCCCAAGGCCACCCAGGCTGGCTATTCTCTCTGGAGTCACACCGGGGAATCGAACTCCCAATCTCTGCCTCCTGAGCCAGATGTCTAAACCACTGAGCTATCTAGCTGGTAAAGAAGAGTTAAACCTAGCCCTTGTCCTAGGTATGACACTTTTCTTCCTGATCCCAACTTTGATTATTTACCTTTTCTATTTTTCCTCCCTTCTGTTGTAGATAGATCACATACCGTTGAAATAACTCCCTCTGGAAACATATCTTGGCTGCTAGGTTCCAGCTTGACTCTCAGCTGTAGTGCCGATTCAGTGCCTGCTCCGTGTTACTGCTGGTTTTTCAACAACACCAGTGCAGATGTGGAAGAAAGAGACCTGACCATTAATTCGACCTCCTGGGAAAATGAGGGCATCTATAAATGCTGTGTGCACAATCCTCAAACCAACGCCAACGCCTGCGCGTCTACATTTGTGAGGATAAAAACCAATGAAGGTACATATCTTGATTCTCTTTTCTTGAGTTGAAGAGAGCAGAGATTGGGAGAGCTGGTTTTGAGCCCCCCCCCCCAGAGAACCTGTGCTGAGTGACCCTACCCATCTTTATTTTCTCAGTGAGCCTGAGTAAGGTTGCATTCAGCCAAAGCTTTCATATCAGCATTTTGTATATGCACCACAGAACAGTGGTCTGTTTTGCTCTCATTGCTCAACGGACCCTAGGTTTCTTGCAAAGAAGCAATGGCAGCTAAACTTCAAAACCAGTGGTTCTCAACCTTGAGTAACCCAGGTGTTTTTGGACTGCGATTCCCAGAAGTCTTCACCACCAGGTTCTGGGAGTTGCAGTTCAAGAACACCCGGTTTCCCCAAGGTTGGAAATCACTGTTCTAAACCATTTCTAAAGTTGCGCGGTGGGGTCAGAAAGGCCGAATCAATGTGTTGGTCATATGTATGGTCAGGCTGTTACGGGCAGCTGTGTCAGCATGCTTCACTGTGTGGTGTTGCCACAACGTGGCCTAGTGCAATTCTCATGTGAGGAAGTGACTTCCCTCTTTTGTCAAGAACCTGTGTGATCTCTATCAGGACAGCAGTCCTTGACTGTCGAAATCGACATGAATAAGAAAAGGCCAAGAAGACTTCAGGTTGTCTTCTAAAAAAGAAAAAGAAAAGTATTTTGGGACATGCTCTGGTCTGTTGTTGTTGTTTAGTCGTTCAGTCGTGTCTGACTCTTCGTGACCCCATGGACCAGAGCACGCCAGGACCCTCCTGTCTTCCACTGCCTCCCGGAGTTGGGTCAAATTCATGTTGGTTGCTTCGATGACACTGTTCAACCATCTCGTCCTCTGTCGTCCCCTTCTCCTCTTGCCTTCACACTTTCCCAACATCAGGGTCTTTTCCAGGGAGTCTTCTCTTCTCATGAGATGGCCAAAGTATTGGAGCCTCAGCTTCAGGATCTGTCCTTCCAGTGAGCACTCAGGGTTGATTTCCTTCAGAATGGATAGGTTTGATCTCCTTGCAGTCCAGGGGACTCTCAAGAGTCTCCTCCAGCACAACATGAAATCCCATTGATTTTAGGTATGCATTTAAATCACTGTCACTGCTCTTGACATCTAGGCTTATTATATTGTTATGTTACTTGGGATCTAAACCTGCTAACTCTGGCCAGTGGACGTCATGAATAGGCCCAGATTCACAGACTGAACTTGATTTTAGTATATATTCAAATCACGGTCATTGTAACCAATGGGATGTTCCCTCTGCTTTTTTTTTATTTTGGGAAATGCTGGTGACTCCTCTCTTTAACCATCATTAAACCCCTTTTTAACAACACCACCACAATTCAAATGCCTAATTTAAAACTAAAACAAACCTACAAATTTTAAAAAAGGATTTTATCTTCAGAAGCAAGCACAGTAAGACCCCCTTATCTGCAGGATCAGTATCCACTGATTCACTTATCCATGGTCTGAAAATATTAAAAGAAAAATCCTAGAAATGTGTATTTCTAAAGATGAACTTACCAGAACTGGTCAATACAGGGAGCCAGAGACCAGTTGCTATAATCTGCATTTTTCAGCATCTGTGGGAGGGGGGCTTGCAACCCATCCCCCATGGATACAGGGGTCCTAATGTGTCTCATGATAAAAAGGGGAAATGTGTCTCATGAAAAAAAAAAGGGGGGGAAGTGCAATCTATCTTAAGAAAGAACAAAAACAAAATGAGTTTAACCGGGAGGAGGATGAAAATCGCCCAGTGTTCTGTCACTGTTGGAATGTTTTTATACCCCTCCCCAGGAGTAATTGCCCATCATCCACCCCCCACCCCCAGGTTTGGAGAACACTGTCGTAATCCTTCTTGGAAATACAGGGAATTGAACCAGGGATTCTATATTTGCAAAGGATCGATTCTACCCCCGAGGTGTAGTTCTTCCCTTTCTCTTTCTGCCGAGTTTCTCTTCCACGTCCTCATCTACTCCCCCTCTCCTTTGTACATTCAATGGAAAATCTTTTCCATTTAGTATACATCCTTTGGTTAGAATCTCTGTTTTTTTCTCTGTCTGTCTGTCTGTCTCTTTCCCCTGCCACGGTGGCTTTTCAGTTTTCTAAAAATAGTTGTTTCACTTCTCTTCCCCCCCCCTTTTTTTTTAAAATGTGCAGTTGTATTGAAAGCCTATTTTTCCTGCTTGCTTTGGGGAAAACGTCCATGTTTTTGCATCCAGTCACTGGCTTATTCATCCTTCTTTCCTTTTTTTTTTTTTAAATGCCAACCTCCTACATCACAGGGTTGTTGTAGCAGTTGGAGCAAAAAGGGATGCTGAATAGATGGTGAATGCTGCCTTGGAGAAATAGCAGGCAGCATGAAACTGGGGTCAGCGAAAGAGAAGAAGAGAGAATTAGGACTCTTATGGGGAAACCTTGGGAAAGTTTCTACAGCTATGCCTTTATGTTCCAGAAACACATCTGGAGCTACCTGGGAAGCTCATTGCTGGTATCTGTCTTGGACTGGTGGGGATAATAGCGCTGGTGATAATGCTGCTGTGTTATTTCCGTGAGTAATATTGTGGGACTTGGAAGTGCCAGACTTGTGGGTTTTACTTCTGAGCTACATGAAAACCAGAAAAGCATGCAGGAACTTGAAAGCTTTCGTGTCGACCCTTCTGAATCTTTTCCCGAAGTCCTCCCAGCTAGGTTGCAGATTCTAAACCTCATCTTAATACCCAGGCTTGGACTTTGGGCAAACATAGCAATGGGAGAGCACCTCTGACCATGTACAGAGTACATTTTCCATGACCAAGGTTCTATAGCTGAAGCCAGAATGCAGTGCATGGCTTCCACATTCAAGTATGATAGAGTATGGAGATATAATTAATTTTTAAAGAGGTGTGGAAGGGTTCCCTGCTCCAATCTGGAGGCCAGGGCAGGCCTTTGGAAGCGATCCTGCTTCACTCCAGAGTGGTGGGTGCCCCTTCTCACTCCCTTTGTGCTTCAGATCCTAACTGATTCCTAAATTTCCCGTTGACTCTCATTGGGGAACCAAGCTGGCTATTTCTTTTTTGGGTGGGTGGTTTTGCACTGATGTCTGTAATAAAGCAAAGTAAAATGTAAGTGACATGTGGAGACATGTTGGATTATAAAGAGAGGATTAGACCTGTCGAATTTCAGACCTCTAGCTCCAAAGATTTGCAGACTAGACACCTTTAGATGTTGCTGTTTAAAAAAAGGAGAAAAAGAAAAGCAAAGAATATATTTTTTAAAAAAATCGCAAGTTTAAACAAAGCATGAGTGAAATATTTCTGCTTTTGAAGCATGTCAACATTTCATTTTTTTCATGTTTGGAATAAGAGAAAATGGCAGACAGAATAGTGTGTTTAGGATACTGGCACAGAGTTAAGAAGAGGCGAAAAGTCGGTGTGTAAGACAAATGGAGGAGATGAAGGAGGTGTAAGGATATGATAAGAATAATGGAAGAGAGGGAGAAAAGTTTAGGAACATTATATTTTTTGGACTACAGTGCCCAGTATCCCCCTGGTGGCAACTCATCTTTGAGTTAATCCAGTGGTTTCCAACCTTGGGCTGCAGTGCCCAGAATCCTTCACTGCTATCTGTGCTGGCCAGGGTTTCTGGGAATTGCAGTCTAAGAACGCCTGGGTTACCCAAGGTTGGGAACCACTGAGTTAATCTGAGGTTGCATACCTCGTCAATCCTTCAGCAAAACGTTGAGACCGGAAGCTCACCCAGTGATCTTACCTGCCTCCCAGGTGTCCGTGTTCAGAGTGAGAATCCACCCCAGATTAATTCCATTCCGTCCTTATATGAAGACCTTCCCTCAACTCAGGAGCAACCAGGGACCAGCGTAAGTAATGAAGTGTGTCCTCTTGCAATGACTGATACCATTGACATTGGCCACAGGGATGACTAGCAATGTGCTGAGATGGGACCTCCTCAAGGTCCACCTTTGTTGTGGTTGGGGGTGAAATTTCTTTTTAAAAATAAAATACAAGTTACTCATGAGTTAGTTACCACAGAGCATGTTTACTCTACACCGTTCGAGAGCTTTGAGGCTGCCCCAATTCTGCCCCATTTGTACTTTGGTGAAATATCTAAGATAATTAGCTTGCAGTTTGGTGGGGTACTCAGAATGTTCTGCTACAGAGCACCAGAAGGTGCGATTCCTCTCTTTTTAAAAATGAAAGCATTCAAAAATTGGAGGTTTCCAGAGGCCCACAACTACCACACAAAGTTGTGTGCATGGGTGTGTTCTCATGCAATGAACTACCTCTAATTCTATGTGACTTATTGTCACATCGTTACTTACAGAACTTGATAGAGAACTCAGTGGTTTAGGTCTCTAGCTGCAGAGCCAGAGGTTGGGAGTTCGATTCCCCAATAGTGCCTCCATGACAAGGGCTGGACTCGATGACCCAGAGGGTCCCTTCCAGCTTTACAATTCTATGTTGATGATGATTTCTTTCTGCTTGCAAAGTGTATGCTCCCTGCCTTTCCTTGATGTTTTTTTAAAAGTCTTTCTCTAATGCAAGCTGAAAGCATAACCTATCATTCCTCGGGCAGGACATCAAACTTTTCTTTTGTTGTTATTCCAGATCAAGTCTGAGAAGCAGTCAGATCCCAGCAACACCTATGTGGTAAGCATACAGGTTATTGCTGTTAGTCTTAAAAAAAAAAAAAAAAAAAAGGAAAATCTGCACATGTTTACAACCAAGGAACGAAAACATTAAAATTAGAAATGCCAAAGTCTCTGCTTTGGAGCAGTAAGTTGAGCTGTTTAATCATCATGCATTTTCTGAAGGTGTCCTCCAGTGGCATCTATTTTAAGGTTTGCTAAGTTATTATTGAAATCCTGCAGATCCAATCCATCAATGTATGGGTTAAATTAAAAAGAAACAACCACGTCCCCATATGAGAGTATGATCCCTTACGCATTATTTGTGGATTTATTGTTTCAAACTATTTACTGATTGCTTCTTGGTGCGAAAGAACCAGGCCTTTTCAGACTGTTTTAAAAATGAGATTTTAATAGATTCTAACATCCCGCTGGACTGTCTTATTTTGTTTCTCTTCAGGTGCTGCAACATGGCGACGAGGCTGTCTACCAAGAATTGAAGTGATCGGACCCGACCAAGGAGTTGCCCGAGAAGTCCTCAGGGTGAGGGATGAGGGTTGATCCTCTTCTGATGGGTAGCTCTCCAGATGGCGTTTGGGTGTGCAGTTTGCTGTCCCTTCCTAAACTGCCACCTGAGGCTATGGTCTCACCTTGTCTTACAGGAGGGTGAGCTTTCAGCTGTGGTTCCCCTGTGTAATTATCATAGTAATTTAAATCCTGACCCCCATGGATCTGCAATCATTGCCTCTTTCTCGGATGGTAATGCAGATCCTTCTCACCCTTCCTTCAAAATGTGGTAAGCCAACCCAACTGGTAGGGGGACTTTGTTCATTTTGCTAAGCAGGGTCTCAAATGCCTCTTCCAAACAACCAAACACTGCCCTGAGTCTGCCACTGCAGTGTATTGGGGAAAGAACACTCTGCACATGACTCAAGAAAGCCTCTGATTCCAGACTGAGTGCCCAAGCATCAAAAATAGATTCTGTACTTGACCCTTGTCTCTCATGACCTGTTCAGAGACAAACCCCACCACCATTACCTTGACTCTCTTTTTCAGGTGAACAAGACCGCCATCAATCTGAGAACTACAGAAGCGGACTCATCATCTTCTAGTTATTGTGTGCTGTGAGGTCATGTCTGACATATGGTGACCCTCCAAAAGAACTTATCATTAAAAGCCCTGCTCAGGTTTTGCAACCTCAAGGCCATGGCTTCCATTACTTAGTCAATCCTTCTCACATTTGGCCTTCCTCTTTTCCTACTGCCTTCCACCTTTACAGACTTACTCTCTTTTCCCCTGAGTCTTGACTTCTCAGGATATGGACAAAGCCTCAGCTTTGTCACTTTCACTGCGGTGGAGCGAAAATGACTGAGATCATTTTGTAATTCCGAGATCACTGCGGAACAAGATCTGCAGTGATCTTAGAATTACAGAAATAGACTCAGCTCCTCCTACAGACATCTGGAATTAATCTCTAATATTTTGAACGGGGTAAAAGTTTTGCCTGGGCCTGGTAGAAAACCCTTCTTATGAATGGTTTTACTTAATTGGGTGTCGTTTCTTCAGACCACTATTCACATCTGTTTTGCTATACCTTTAAGCCATTGTATCTATCTGCTGTCTATGAAAGCTACTGTCTGCTTCATCACATCACTGAGCTGCTGCATGATAACAGATACTCTCATCATGACTGCCTAGGCATAAGAAAAGGTGGTGCTGATGGAGGCAGGCCATTTTTAGAAAGTCAGTGCTATTATCTCCCCGTGCCCCAGCTGCTTTCCTGAACAAGCATATCTGGTGTATAAAAGCAATCTTTATCCTTCAGCAAAATACTTCATCTATCGCTACAGTAAACCTTATTTTCCAGCTCATGTCTTCTGCATCTAGTCTGCTGTGTAGCAAGTACAGGTTAAGGATGCAGGGAAATTCTGACACTTTAAAAAAATGGATTTATTCAATGTGAGTAACATGGTACACTTTGCAGGTGAAAATCCATAAACATCTCAGCATGTGATGTGTTTTGTGAAAGAGGGGGAGAAAGGGAGGGAGAGTGTTCAATAACATACACATATTTGAAAAATGCACAAATCAAACAGCATACAGTTTTAAAATGCTCACAGATTTGGGGAAACTGGGGAAAAGCAGCTTATATTAAATAATGGACATCTGGTGAAGTGGTTGTGTAATCAACAAAAGCTCAAGTTGTAACAAAATGCCTTCTATTTAAGATGCTATCAGATTCTCTGTTCTGTAAACACACCAACCACTTTGGAAATTGAGGGGCAATGAACTGCTAATTCTTTATATTAATTATTCTGCTTGTATTAGGTGTTGTGATGATGGGATGCCATTCAGGTCCCAAAATGCCTAAAGACCTATGCATTGACGATGCTGTTATCTCCCAAGCTTGCAAAAATTCATAGTTTTACCTTTTAGCCTACAGTGCTGTGTGAGAAAAAAGCCTTTTGTCTCATGTATACGTTTGTTCCTTCTATGTGGGAAACTTCTGCTTAAAGGCTGTAGCTGCATTCTGTTCCAGTGACGTGCATACACTCCTGGTGTATGCGGCAGCTGCCAGCAGGCGGGGTAACCCCTTATTCTGCCCTTTCGCTTAGAGGTAGAGCATAAGATGAAAGGGTTATTTCAGCCAATCCTGGTTACGATTAGGTAACTAGTATCCTATCTGTTTCTCTCATAACATACTATGTAATCATGCTAAGTAAATAAAAGAGCTCTCTGGGCGTTGTCAGTAGGCTCCGCTGGCTTGGACATCCGCTGTCGACTCCTTTGTTCTCTCTCTAAGGCAATTAGCCTTCCTTTGTTCCGTGATCACCCACAATTGGCACCCAAACAGGGACATCGCCTGAGGCAATCAAAGCAGCTCACCTTGCCCGGCAGGGGCTCCAGACGCATCCTCGCATCCTCTTTTGGGTCCCGGTGAGTATTAGTTCAAGATGGAAAACACTCTCACAGCGCTTCAAAATCAACATATGAAAGACCTGATTTACTTGCTCCATAAAGAAGGCCACCATGGTGTATCTGCCTCGGTAGAGGATTTAATGACACAAATAGGTACTTATTGTCCTTGGTATCCGGAAGAGGGCAGCTTTTAGCTTTCATATTGGGATAAAATAGGGAATAAACTGCACAAAGACCCTGTTGCTCCAATTAAAGTCCTCCATACATGGCATCTTTGCCAGGACGCAATTTCAAAGATTGCGAACACTTTGTTAGCCCAGTCTTCAGCTAACCTTCCAACAGCCCCTCAGATTTTGCCACCCTCTAAGCCACCAGATCTCCATGAAAATAGAAACAATCCTCCTTCCTACGCAGCTCCTGCCGCTCTTCCAATGGCCCCTTCTCCCCTTTCTCCTCCCCCCTCCTCCCCCTCCTCGTTCAGCAGTGCAGCAGATGTTATCTGATGTTATGGCCCAAGGAAGCCCGGAGGATGTTGCTGCCGCCCTCCCCCTTATGTCTGTTTGTCCTGTGGTTCATAACAATCAGGGACAGCGTGTTCATGAGGGTCTTCCCCTTGCCACGTTTAAAGAGTTGAAAAGTAAATAAAAGAGCTCTCAGGGCGTTGTCAGTAGGCTCCGCTGGCTCGGACATCCGCTGTCGACTCCTTTGTTCTCTCTCTAAGGCAATTAGCCTTCCTTTGTTCCGTGATCACCCACACTTCTATGTCCTGGACATTATGTCTTTTCCCCCCAGTGAGGTACAGCCCAGCCCACTGGGAGACAAATACCATCATACTGTGCCTAAAGGGTCAGTTAATTAAGTCTATCATTTAACTGTGACTTTTCCATGACATCAACCTTCAGGAATAGGGACCGGAAGTCCCAGAATACCATCGGAGTGGTATTTGTGTTGCTTTCCCACCACGGGGGTGAATTAGATTTGAGGTTTTACACTAGATTCTGACCAATCCCCAATTCTGAACCTAAATGAGTCTGGTTCCGATTAATTTGTTATGAGATTTGGATCAAACAGAAGGGCCTGACTCAGTTCTGGAAGGTGAATTGGAGAGCACTCCAGTTGCTTCAGCCTACTACGGTTTGGTTTTCATTTCATTTCATTTCATTTTGGAAGCAAAGGCTGAAGGTGCTTAACATATGCAGACTCCCGAAGCTAGCTATTGGAAATCTGGTGCATTTACTTCCCTCCTTAGAGATTTATCATGCCTCCAAACTTCATACACATCAGTGCACAAATGAATGAGCCAAGGGACAAAACTGTTACATCAGGCAAAACCAAAAGAAAAATAAAAACATAAAGAAGACAACAATGTTGTGGCACCTTAAAGACTAATTTTTATTTTTATTTTGTTTTTGCCTGATATGCATGCACAGACAACCATGGCTACCTCTTCTAAAAATGTTATCGTTATTTTAGTTTTCCAATTCATGTCAATGGATCAGCTTCACAAACTGATTAATGGATGGCGAATAGGATGAAACACAAATCACTCCAGGCTAGAGATGGGCATAAACCACCAGTTTAGCGGTTCGCACTGATTCGTTTTTCAGCCAAACAGGTGTTCAGCAATTCCAAGCCTCACCTTCTCCAGCAGGTGCTCACTCAGGAGCAGTGCCCCGTTTCCCTGCCCCACCTCCTCTGGGTGCTGCCTCTGAGTGGCACCCACTGGAGAGAAGGTGGGGCCAGGAACCACCAAAATACTTGTTTGGCTGAAAAACGAATCAGTGCAAACCGCTGAATGGGCAGTTCATGCCCATCTCTACTTCAGACTAAATTGGGATACATAAAAAAGTCCGAAACTGACCTCCAGATTAAATTGAGGGAATTCTTCACAGCCCTGGTCTGGCTATTACAGGAGCTCCCCAAGGTGCTGGAAACCCCCCCCCCCCATCAGTTCAGAACACTGGACAGCTCCTGTAAAATAAATCTGCCTCTTCTACTCCATCAACCACAAGGCGCTCCAGCTGCTACTGGACCTGCACTCAGCACCTCCATCCCAACAGTCCACGGTGAAGACAATGGGATGCAGTCAAAAGTAGCCACTTCAGACTTCTATTTTAATACACAGATAACAATGGGTTTCTTTTGCTAGGTGGGTTTGGATGAGGGTGTACCTCTCAGTGCTTAATGAGTGTCAGAATGCCTTTTGACATATTGGTCATGTTTCTCAACTAGACCGTTTTCTTCTTTTTATTTTCACCTAGAAGAGAAAACGTAAGAATATAAGAACATAAGAAGAGCCCTGCTGGATCAGGCCAAGGGCCCATCTAGTCCGGCTTCCAGTATCTCACAGTGGCCTCACCAGATGCTTCTGGGAGCACACGAGACCACTAGATACCTGTCTCCCGATACCCCTCCCCTGCATCTGGCATTTGGAAGTACCTTCCTTTTAAGCCTGGAGATTATACATCCCCATCATGGCTTGTAACCTGCGATGGACTTTTCCTCCAGAATCTAGAATCCACATCTAGAATCAGAGGATGGATATCAGAATGAAAGCTGTCCACATCCTGCTAGTTTGATATGCAGGGATCCATAAGGGAGTAAGTCAATTCTGAGTTAACAGGGGCCAGCTTTCCACTCCTAGAAACCATCACAGACTGAACCAGCCCTTCCCCAAATGGAAAAAAAATTAAAGGTACTTCTGGTTTCTAGAATCCTATTTCAATTTTGTTGCAGGAGGGCAGGTTTTGAAGGATCTTTGGGCCCAACATAGCATTCTGTGGGAACAATGATGCTCCTGGAGGGAGAACATGATGGTTTTAGATACACTATAAAGTATTTTCCATTGGACAGTGGTGAGTCAGGGGAGCAGGTGGCGCAAGGAAAGTTCAGGGGGGCACACATAGCTCCCAGGATGCAGCTTGCCATCTGGAACCTGGGCCTTCAGTGTCTCTTGGGATTATATGACTGCTCCTGGGAAGCCCATGAGGTCATCTGAGATCCACCCATATTTACCTCCAGCCCATGTCCTCATCAGTTGTGGGATGGGGGGCTACCACCTCTTGGCTTCTGAGACAGTTGTTTCCCCATTGCTAGCAGCTAGGAGTGGTGCTATTGCTCGAGAAGTTATTTTCATGGTTGTTGTAGGTTTTTCAGGCTGTTTGGCCAGAACACGGCCAAACAGCCCGAAAAACCTACAACAACCATCTGATCCCAGCCGTGAAAGCCTTCAAGAATAGAGTTATTTTCATGTTTACACAGGCATGTGCACACATGCTCTGCAACTTCCCAGTCCTTCATGCTGAGATGTACATGTGGCGGAAATGGGCTCAAGCTACAGGAAGCCAGATTTAGGCTGAATATCAGGAAAAACTTCTTAAGTGTTAGAGTAGTATGACAATGGAACCAATGACCTCAGGAGGTAGCGAGCGCTTCAATGCTGGGGGCATTCAGGAGAAAATTGGACAACTATCTGTTTGATTTGGGTTCCTGCCTCGATGGCTTCAGAGGCCCCTTCCAGCTCAATTATTCTACGATTCTAAGGAATGATTTGTTGTGGGTCAAATTAGACATTAAGGGGCAAGTGCAATCATAGGTTTCCCCCTGTCCTCAGAGGTGTCTCCTTTAGTGACAAGTCTGGCTTTCATCATTGCTTCCCCTCTTTGTCATCTTCACTTAGAGAGCAACATGTTTCCAGAAAAGTCAACACGTTGCTTATACATGAGTTGTACAGATGGGCAAGAACCTTGGAAAATCTGTGTTCTTGCTCATGTATAGAATGTACTCATGATCAGGAGGTTCTCCTCTTCAGACCTTTTGCTTCCCATGTGGACAACATGACAATAGACAGCAAAAAGGCAAACTTTTCTTTTCAAAGTGTGTTGGTTACAACCAGGGAGGTAAAGACCAAACAGGCCTACCTTTATCCTGGCATGCTTGGTACTTACTTTAAATATATGAGGCTGCTACTCAGTGCCGGATTTCCAGTATTCTTAAGGAAAAAGTAGGAAGAGAACAGAATTCAAGAGAATGGCCACATTGATGACAGCAACTTTACACATCTTTTGGTTAATGTGAAGCCCTATTCTCTTCCATGTGTCTCTCATAATTCATAGGGCCTCTTCCCTCCTCCTTTTTATTTCTTTACAGTACTTTTCTAGAAGCTGAACTTGGAAAAGTTACATTTTTTGGACAACTGCTTCCCAAATCCCGGGGTATCTTGCTATATTCAAAGCTGGGCTTCAGCTTGTGCAGAGTAGAGTTGTCATTCCCAGGGTGGCGACTTAAAGCTCAATGGATTGCTTTGTTTCTCTGAGTCTCATGGCAACTGGACGGAGGGAGGAGAAAGTTTCACCTGGGTCTGTGAGAAGTCTTTAAACTCTGGCCATGCATCTCCAGCTGGCACTCCTTGGCTTATTAGTGTGAAGGGATTTTGTGCTGTGTTGTTGCACTTCCAAACCTTGTCTGCCCCGCCTCTGTGACATCACAAGAACTCAGCTTTGTGACATCGTAAGGACAGACCCTATGAGTTTTTGCCCTGAAAAGTAAGGGAGCTTTTGAAGGGCACCTCCAAGAGTACAAGAGGACCCCCCCCCCTTATCTGTGGGATCAGTATACACTGAATCACGTATCCGTGGTCTGAAAATGTTAAAAAAAATTAAAAGGAAAATCCTAGAAATACATATTTCTACAGATGAAGTTATGAGAACTGGTCATGAGAGGGAGCCAGAGACCATGATATGTATAACATTCTTATTAAACTCCTGTTTGCTATCATCTGTGTTTTTCAAAATGGGGGAGAGGAACCTTGGAACTCATCCCTTGCAGGTACAAAGCCCTCCCCGCGCCCACCAGCTCACACTGGCTGGTGGAGGGATGGTGGGTGGGGAGGACTGGGAAATGTAATTCCGAAACACAGCTTTTGGAAGCATTAAATAGGACAGCACTTTTCAGCCTATTAGAGTTTCTGCAAGGCAGACAAGATAATTTTTCAGCTCACATACAAAAATTAAAAAAAAACAAATAACCACTCTCTAGTCTTGGATTTTTAAATCAGTGGTGGATGAAGCTAATTCATGGCCCTACTTTTGTCATAATTTATTTGTTTCTGCTCTTCAACTGTTTTGCTTTCGTTTGGTCATTGTTGACACTGTCCCTTTTAATATCCTCTATCCAGACAGACAGCCCTTTCCGCCGCCACCACCACCACCATCATCATGTTTTTAAAAGATTACAGTGATTACATTTAAGGTGGAATCTAATTAAGAATCAAAATATTACCTTCCAGAGGTTCGTGAAGTCTGGTAAACCAACAGGGCTGTGACCCCCATGACGCCGATAAGGGTCCCCACAATGATGCCAGCCACAGCTTTGGCAGTTAGTTTGCTTTTCTGCCTCCTTTGTTCTAAAAAGACAAAGAGGTATCAAAGGCTAGGTGACAGAACCAAGATGTGGCACCGTGGTGGTGGTGGTGGCATTGCTCCACTTTATCACCGCTGTCTCCGAGCTCCCCCTCAGTACCAGAGATACTCTACCAGCTGAACTGGCCCAACATAATTTTCTCCAGTACCTGGTTCGTCTTTCTTCTTAGGCACCCTATAAATACTGCAAATATATAAATTTATTTTAATTTTATTTTATTTATTTATTTATTAGATTTTTATCCCGCCCTTCTAGACATACGTCTACTCAGGGCGGCTCACAATAAAATTATTCATAAAAACATTTAAAACCACAATTTACATTGACAATATTAATATTAATCAAGATGGAAAAAATGAAACAAAAGATCAAATAGAAGGTAAAAGTCAAGTATTGACAGGAGGGAAGGCCTGCCTAAAGAGCCAAGTCTTTAATTGGCTCTTAAAAACACCCAGCGAGGTGTTTTTAACACCCATTAAAATAATATAATGTTTAATGACTGGTTATTACTTGAAGTTGACTTCCTGCTGGGAAATGAGTATATCCCACGGCCATCATGTTTATCCTAGTGCAAATGAAAAAAAGGTGTTGGGTCCCATTTTCAGTGTCTGAGACATCCTGGCAAGGCAGATGAGTCTGGCTCTATTTCTTTTTCTCCTGCTAATAGGCAAATAAGATGATTTTTTTTTCTTTAAAAGCAAATTTTTAATTGCTCCTTACTGAAGAGTTTTGGGATTTATAGCACTTAGAATTGTCTACTGGCCATTGTGACACATGCCTTAGTCACATCCGTGCTGGATTACTGTCACGCTTTATGTGGGGCTGCCTCTGGAAAATATCAGGAAAGATCAACGGGTCCAAAACGTGGCAGCCAGGTTGCTGACTGGGGCTGGTCACAGGGATCAACGTAACTCCTCTGTTACAGCACCTCCACTGGCTGCCGATCTGTTTCCGGGAAGAATTCAAAGTGCTGGTTCTAACCTATATAGACTTCAGTCGCTTGGGCCCAAGCTATCTCAAGGACCGCCTCTCCTTTTATGAGCCTGCTCAGGTGTTAAGATCATTAGGGGAGGCTTTTCTCTTGGTCCCACCACCTTCATAGGTACATTTGGTGGGAATACAGGCGAGGACCTTCTCTGTGGCTGCTCCCAGAACTCCCTCCCACTGGAGGCCCGGCTGGCCCCATCTTTGCTGTCCTTCCACAAGCAGGCAAAGACCTTTCTCTTCAGGGAGGCTTTCCCTGAGTGACTGGTTGCCAAGCGGGTTTTTTAAATGAATTATTATACTTTACTGCTTTGAATGTGTTTTTGGTATCGCTTTTGTTTACCATTTTTAGAGTGGTGTTTGTTCATTCCTTTTCAATATTTGTATACTTATTGTTTGCTTGTGGTTTCAACCTATAAAGTCTGTTTAGGACTTTAGAGGTTAGAACCAGCACTTTGAATTGTGCCTGGAAATGGACTGGCAGCCAGTGTTCAAGAATTTTAAAAAAACTAAAAAACTAAACCGATTTAAAGCTAATTCTAACATGCTACTGGGGCTACAAACGTCTCTAACTTTAACAGCAATGCTAACTTTTAAAGATTTTGTGCCCCCCAGACCAGTGCTACCACATGGGTGCCTTCTAACACACGAGTTGCTTTACCCAGTTTTATCAGTCTTACTTCCAAAGTTATGTTCAGGACTAGAGATGGGGATCTCCACAATCGTATACAAATACAAATATCCCTGACACAGATGGACCTAATGAGAGTCCAGCCCCCGGAACCTGACTGTCCACTCATGTGTCCTGCTGTGGCGCTGGTCCTGCTTGTCCCTCCAATGGCACCCAGAGCTCCGCTCTCTTCCTGCTCAGCTGGCCACTCAGCAGCCATGCGGGGAGACTCGTCCTCCCACCTCCTGCCTGGAGTGGCCAGCCGAGCAGGAAGAAAGTGGAGCTCCAGGCGCCACTGGTAGGATGGGCGGGACCAGCGCTGCAGCAGGACGTGTGAGTGGACGGTCCGGTTCCAGGGTCCGGACCCTCATTAGATCCAGCTGCGTCAGGGATATTCATATTAATATAAAAATACAAACTTCCCCATCTCTATTCAGGATTTTGAATAGCTCCCATAAAGTGGAGTTCCCAGGTTCCATGTTACATCAAGTTTCTGAGGTCTGACAGACAGGGGCCATGTTTTTGTGGGGTGGGAAAAGGCACTTACCTGATATCAGTAAGAACACTTTCCCAATTTCAGAGACCTTGTTTTCACTCTTTTCCTTTGACACTGAGTAGAAGCCATTGTCCTGCATTGTTAGGTTAGTGATGTGGAGGGAACAGCGGTCTTTCAGAGTCTCCCGCTTCGTGTAGGCTTTTCCGTAAGAGTACTTTGACGTGGGCGGTTCGTACGTCAGGATGAGACTCTCGTTGGACATTTCTCCTCGATACCAGGAGCAGGCAACAACATCTCTCAAGTCTCCTGCGGGCAGGATAGTAACTTCTGTTCCAACCACAGGTAACCATGGATCGGATGTGACAGGAATGGTAACGTTCTCAGCGTGAGTCAACAAGAAGCAAGAGGAACTCAAGATGTGACCTGGGGAAGAGGTAGAGTTTCAGTGGAAAGAGAGACCAACAGCGGGCAAGAAGAAATGAGGTTTCAAAGTTTGCAAGTATCAAGGATGGGGAGCAGAAAAAGGAAAACTTGACCATTCTGCATTCTCTTGTATCTGAGTTTCCTAAACCTGTCTTGAATGTGAAGCAATTCGCTAATTTTGGTTATTCTTCACACTGTGTGTGTGTGTGTGTGTGTGTGTGTGTGTGTGTGTGTGTGTTCTGTGCCATCAAGTGGGAACCAATTTATAGTGACCCTAATAGGGCTTTCAAGTTAAGGACCTGATCACACAAGGCAAATGTTCTCCACTTCTAATGATATTTCCCATACCTCTGTTGTACTGAATTGTGGGCCACATGGTATATATATACCTGGATGAATGTTCCCATTTGTTTTAACATTACCGATTCATTTCATCCTATTTGAAACATTATGGCCGGCCAAGCCACACAGGGTGAACACACACTTCTTTGAGGCATCTCCTTGGTCCTGGCTGCTCTCCCTTCTCCGTTTTCACTAGCAGGACTGAAGTTCACATATGCCCAAACTGATAAGGAATGTTCCTAAACATCATTGGAGCAAAATAACACAAGCCTCCAGAGGGTTGAAACAAACCACAGTGACACCATTGGCAGGAAAAATGATGTGAAAATGACCACGCATCATGTGACCAGAAATGTATACAACGATCTAACTGGGGTATAACCAGGAACATTTGCCTTGTGTGATCAGGCCCTTAAAGTTCTATATTTAAGAAGTTGTTTTACCAGCTCCACTCCCCCAGTGATTTTCCATGGCTGAGTGGGAATTGGAACTCTGTTCTCCAGAGTCTTAGTCTGTCACTCTATCCATTGCACCACAGTGACATGAAATGCTCTCTCCTCCACGTCATACAAATTTAATAGGTAAAAATATTCCTTGGATGAAGCGTTCACTAGCCAGCCATATAGGGATTAAACAAGAGGAGGCTTTTAGGTGGTAACAGCCCTGATTTGCCACCACTGTGGTGGAACCTAGACCATTCAAAGTCAAGCATAAATGTAGACCTGGATGGACAAAGCCACCCCTGATGGTGGTTTTGCTTTTTCAAACAATTCAAGCACACTCCATCCCAGTTTTTAAGAGATCTGTGGAAAGCCTTATTTTTTTAAATGAAATTCCGATTTGTTTCAACTCAAGATGAGATTCTAGAGACATACCCCTTAAAATGTGAGCAAAGGATATTTTCAGAGAGAAAGTTACTTTTTAAAGAAAAATATGGCTTTCAGAGAGACACTAGTTGTGGGTATTATACTCTCCAAGTTAAACTTCTATAAATGCTTGATGTTTACATGATCTTAATATTTTCATAAAATTATCCTGTGGTACCATCATCACAGAATTTGGAAGGATGGCTTAGAGTGAGTCATGATAGCTATCATGCCATTGCTACACCCAGAAAGAAGGATTGGTTCTCTTCTCCTTGCTTCCCACAAGATCTCTGTCTCTCACCTGCTAGAAGAAACACTGGCCAAGAGGTCCCAGATCCAGAGGGCCCCTTGTATCCCAGGCACGGTCCATATGCTGGGCGTGCCTCTTTTGAAGGTGTTAGGGTCTTAGGCATGTTGAGAGATTGTCTTCCAATCCTGCTGGACTCCAGAGTTCCCTTGGCCTTCTAAGCAACCAGCAACCAGGGCCTGGGAAGCGTCAATGGAGCCAACCATCCCAGCTTCTCAAGGTCTTCTCAACTCGGGTTCAGGAGGGCTTCACTGCCAGCAGCCTCCTCTTCCTGTGGTGGACTCCCAGGTAACAGGAAGAGGTCATAAAGCAAAGGTGTGAGCTATGGTGGGCAGGGTGGGTGGGAGGGGGGTCCACTTGGGGGAATCCAACTGAAAGCCAGTGACCAACCCATCTGTGCATCAGCCTTGGAGATCAACCACCAGGAGAAGGTGAGACATAATTTCTTTAGGTACCCTCTCTAAATATGCATTCTGCATCTCTGCAATCTGTTGTACAATTCTCTACTGATGTTTCTGTTGCCTACAGTTCAATGCTATTCAAGGCTTTTTCAGAAGATACATGTGTGAGATATAAAGATAAATTATGTTCTATTGATTTTTCTAAGAGCATTCTAATAGTAAGAACAAGAGATGGGCACAAACCTGAAATATGGTGGCCTGTGATGGTTTGTGGTTGACCACGAACCACGAACCAGCCAGAAAACCAAACCATGAACTGGTTTGGTTTTTGGTTCATGGCTAGTTGAGGGAGCTACCTTCTCCTGTCATGCTCCCACTGCCGCCACAATACCAAAGATGATGATGGCATGAGGGTAAAGATCATGATGGCAGTAGCATGGTGGTGGTGTGGCCTTCTGGGAGCCTGCGTGCTGCCTGTGGGCAGCCATCCAACCCCTTGCTGATCACCCTGATCAGCTGACAGATGGGCACATGTGCAGAGACAGCAGGCTTGGCTTGGCCTAGGTGTTCTTGGACTGGAATTCCCAGAAATCAAAGCCAGCATAGCTGGTGGTGAAGGCTTCTGGGAATTGCAGTCCAAGAATAACTGGGTTCCCTAAGATTGGGAACCACTGATATAGCAAATGTTCAAGAATATAGTTAATCTGGGGAAGTAATACAGTTTTAGGGAATCTAATCAGAAAGCGGAGGTGGGGAGATGGTAAGACTTCTATGGCCAGCTTTTGGTAAACAAAGTAATTTTTTTAGAAACCAAAAACATTCTTTAAATTTAAGATTAGTTTACAATAAGCATGCAGACTTGGTCTCTGCTAAATATAAGACTAATTAATAAAGTAAGAAGCCAGGATATTCAGAAAAGAAGTCAAAATAATAGCTGTAAAAGGACAAATAGCATTATTAAAATGGAAACATGTGGGCCAAACCATGAGACAAGCAGATGAGTGATGGAATAACGAAATATGTCAATTGCAACCTTGGATCAGGAGAAGGAGTAGAGGAAGACCGCAGACTAGATGGATGGATGGTTAAAAGATCAGTAGGGCCAGCACAGATTAGCTTAGAGCACAACAGAAATTTGAGGAAGCAAAAAGGGAAATTCTATATCCAGCTCTGGATGTCAGTTGGCTAATGATGATGATAATGATGATGAAGAAATTACCAGTATTTAATGTGGTTTCTCTCTGACAACATAATTCCCCCAAAACATGCCACAACCTCTGCAGCTATTCTCCCATTTGCCTCAGCTCTGACAGGACTCTGTGGAGCCAGAATTCTTTTCAATAAACTATCAGACTCCATCTTGGACCGGTTGCTCTGCCATGTTTCTTCCTTCTTCCTTCCTCAGGAGTGCTGAGGGAATGGTGCAGAGGCTGCCCTGCCAGTGAGGACAGGCTACCTTCCCATCAAGGGCGAGGGGAAGGATGATAAAAGGGTGGTACTTTGGCTCCCAACTGCAGCAGTGGGACGCCTGGGGTCACTCCCTTCCTGCTGGGCGTCTAGTTCCGTGTTTGTGTATACCAACATTGTGTGTTCATGTAGAGCAAAGCAACTCAGGGTGCGATCACGTTAGCAAAAAATGTGGGAAATTCTCAGGGATTGGGACAAGCTGATTTGTATTATTTCCCATTGACTACATGACACAAAAGCTGATGCAAGTCAGCCTTGAGTTACTTCTTCCCAGTCCATAATTTTTGCTTTTCTCAAACAAAAATCCACCTCATTGCTCCCTCCTATCTCCTCTTGCTTCCAGGAGGAAGTTTTCTACAGTATTTCTCTTTAATTTTTTTTAAACTGACACAGCACATATGTACTGCCCTAATACACATTTCTCCCCCCCCCCCCCCCCCCATCTCTTCCTCAGTCCCTCCATGGAGCTGAGGAAGTGTTTAAATTACCAATATCCTGAAGTGGCTCTTTTCTTAAGCCACTTCATGATACTGGCAAATTGACTGTGGGCTGGTGCGAAACAAATAGGGTGGCTTGAGGTCCATATGCCATTTGAAGGTGAAGATGGCACCAAATGGCATACCGGGCCTCTTAATAACCCTGTTTAGCCTGTGCCAGCCAAGCCCTGATGGCAGTCAGTCAGTGGAATATTCAAAAACCTATTGAAATATTGTTGGCCAAAGAACATGAATACATCCAGATATGGGCACTAGAGGGTTTTATTTTGTCAGCAAACAGTATAGTGTCTTTTGCCCCCCGGGTTCTGGTGGATGGGGGTTGGTGCTGTGAAGCCCTTAGGATGTCCTTGATTATTTCATCATGATTTCCGCATAGATGGCATCTGGAGCTGGCAATGTAGGTGGTCTGTAGACTGGTGTGATGCTATTCCAAAGCTGAATGCAGACAATATTCTGGGCTGAGAAGGCCTTGAGTTTACTTGGCAGACCTAGAATCACAAGAAGGGAATGAAAACGAGGAACAGCTACACTGTTTTCACCTTGTTGGATGCACGAAATAAGAGAGATGGCATATTCCACAGTTTGTGCTAAGAATCAGTCCTCCGGCTTTTTATTTGTTGAATAGATAGGAGAGAGAAGTTAGAACCACCCTTTTGATCAGGAGAGGGTAACTTCCAGAGGTCTGGGGGACAGAAAAATCCATTTCTTGACCTTGAGAACTCAGTTCCACTTCCATAACTTCCAACCCACAAACCAGTTTTTCCTTACAAATAGAGATGGCCAAGAACCTAAAAACCAACTGGGAAGTTCATTAAAAATCACTGGTTCATTGCTTCGGGTCGGTTTGGGTTCATCAAACCCAACAAACCCGAACTGGCCTGAATCATGAACGGTTCAAGTGATTTTGACTCACTTCCTGGTTTGTTATCTCCTGCCCCATTCCCACTGCCCCTGATGCCCCCCAACCATAGTCTTACCATCTCCTCCTTCACCACTGCCATTGCCATCTTGAGAGACAGTGGCCCGGCTTCCCTTCCAGGATGGCTTTGTGCATGCGCCCATCTAACAGCTGATAGGCAGGCGCATGTAGAGAGACAGCCAGTTTGGTTCCCAGATGGGAAGCCGGGCTGCTGTCTCTCAAGATGGCGGTGGCGGTGGTGGAGTGCCACGACCAGGTCGGGAGGTGACGGAGGCCGTGGGAAGGGGCAGAGGACTTAATTTTCTTTTTAAAAGGGCACAAAGTATTTAAAAAACCCAGCTGATTCATGGTTCACTTTTTTTAAAAGTTCAGACGGTTTGTGGCTGCCCACAAACCATGAACCACAATTTTTGTGGTTTGTGCCCATCTCTACTTACAAAAGAAAATTAACTTTAAAAAGCCCCCATGTGGCATTTAGTGTTTTTTTAAAAAAAAACAACAATGTGGGTGCCTGGAAAGTGGCAGAGGGTCCTGAAAACATTGCGCCCCCCAACCCTCTTAGAATGTACAAGGTGACATTTTGAGTTTAGAGTCATGGGGGGAGGGGTTACATCTGGGAGTATGGCAGGGATCCTTGGCTAAATATGAGGAAGATCTTTCTGATGATGACAGCGGCATTACTAGTGCAAAGTATGGGTATATGACTGAAGAAATGTCTGATTTGCTGGTCTCTATGCTGCCATTTCCATCACAAATCAGGGCTTTGTTACAGCTTGTAAAGAATCTGCAAAAAAGGTGGCCACATGAAAAGGAGAACTGGGCTCCTGTATTTTCAAGAGTTGTGCGGAAAATGGGATTGAGCACATTTCATCTCTCAGGAAAGCTCCACCTGGCAAAAGTCATTCCACACTGCTAGTCACTCTAAATGTCAGTCTTCCTATTGTACATTACATCTGTCTTCATTGGAAGGCTCCTTTGCTCCCCAAGAGGGAAGGGGAATTCCAGGAAGTCTGGCTTTGTCCAGGGGGATGGATGGCCATGTTCCATAGGTAAAAGCCAAGTCTTTTTGGAATGTGAGCATTCAAGCATCAGCCAAGAGTTCATGGAATCTTACTTGGCTTTAGAACCAGATGCATCCTTCCCTGTCGGTTTTGCCCCGGCTGTTTTCAGTCTGAGGAAAAAAAGGGACGGAAAAAAGGGTGAGAGGCTCATCTTGACCCACATCAACTGAACCACAGAGGAAATATCAAAAGCAACAACAATATTTGTAATGCACAGACAATCTGCATGTTTTCTGGTCTTAGACCTGCAGTTACCTAACAGCTCATAGGCAGGCGCGGGCACAGAGAGAGAGATGTTCTGCCTCCCAGAAGGGAAGTCAGGCTGCTGTTTCTCAAGATGGCAGCAGTGGATGAAGAGGAGGCAGGGGGGTGATGGGGGCAAGGAGATGGGTAGGGGGTTCATTTTCTTTTTAAAAGGGCACAAAGTCTTCTTGAAAACCGGCTGATTTGCGGTTTGTTTGTTTTTTTAATGTTCAGGTGGTTTGTGATTCTTGGCTACCCATGAACCACAAACCACATTTTTGTTTTGTTTTGTTTGTGACAATCTCTACTTACAAAAAGAAAATTAACTGAAAAGCCAAGGTTTTTTTGAATGTGAGCATTCAAGCATCAACCAAGAGGTCATGAAATCTTACTTGGCTTTAGGACTGGATGAGGTCTCCACTGCAGGATTCGCCCCAGCTGTTTGGGGCCTAAGGAAAGAGGGAGGGAAAAAAGAGTGAGTGGCTCATCTTGACCCCCATCAACTGAATCACAAACAAAATCTATTTACAAAAGCAACAACAGTATATATAATGCACAGATAGTCTGCTTGTTTTCTTGTCTTAAAATCTACGTTTACCTTCTCACATCTGTGTTTAAATTCGAAGCTCTGCCTTTCCACTTTCCTCTCCTTTTCTCTCCCCCTTTTTCTCCTTTTCTTCATCTTGTCTAGACTGAGGAGATACTGGGAGCATATAAAGGCTGCTAGTGTAACATTTTTAATTTCTATGGGGCCATCTTGCAAACACAACTTCATAAAACGAGTCTCTTCTTATCTGCATTTGTATTGCAACAGGCAATATGAACAGTGACAGCACCAACAAAATGCTACAGTTTGTGCACCAAAATGCTTGGCAACAGAGGTTGCTGGCAGAATTTGCAAAGTTCATGTGTCCCTTTGATTTCAAAGTCAGACAAAAATCCAAAATCAACTGGGTTGGGTATCCAGGAGAATTTTCAAAACCTTAAACCAAGTTAGTAAGGGCCCTAATACTCCCAACTGGCAAAAGCAGCTCTGCTCTCCCGCTCTTTCTAAGATTCAAACCTCTTACTCCCAGTCCTTCTCTTTCTTGGTCCCACCCCTTTGTGCTGAACCAATATTTCATAAGGATTACACTAGCAGACGTCTTCTGTAAATAATAATAATAATGTGCTCCCAAGTCAATTCTGACTTAGGGCAACCCGTTTCAGCATTTTCCAAGTAGAGAAACACATAGAAGTGGTTTATGCTTTCCTTCTTTGGGGGAGGGGGATGATCTGGGACGGTGCAGCTTACTCAAGACCACGCAGGCTGTCACTACTTATGGGAGACACCGTGGGGAATTGAACTCTGCCCAAATCACTGAGCTATCCAACCAGGATGCGCCACAAATTGCTTTCTCTTCCATAGTTGAAGACCAGTGGTGGATATTTCTAGGGACTTAAATTCACTGGGTGTTTATCAGGAGAAGGACCGATTCAATAGCAACAGCGATTCTACGAGAACATGGCCTTAGTCATGGAAGCCGGTCAGGCACCCGCTCCAGGCCTTCAGATGCTTGGCAAAAATCTTTCAGGAGGCCTTTGAGATCAGCTGATCCTCCTGTGTTTTTAATTACTACTATAAAAGGGCTTCTTTCTGGCAGTTGATGTGCAATCCAATCCAGTTCTGGAACGGCAGAGCTGGAAGGGACCCCCATGGATCATGGAGTCCAACCTCTGTCAAGGAGGCCCCATGGGGGAATCAAACTCCCAACCTCTGGCTCCACAGCCAGATGCCTCAACCCACTGAGCTAGGCCAGCAGCATTTCGTACTGATTGACTGGGAGCTGTTGTAGCTGTTCAGTTTGTCCCTTCACGGGGTTCTTGGATTCTTGCCCTTTCTTGTACCTGTTTAACATGTATCATTCAGGTAGTTCTTGGGACATTTGCAGTTAGCCCCTTTGGAGTTTTATTTGTTCCTACAGGAGTGAAGTAAAAGGCATTTCCACAATGTATTGGATAGCTGAGTGGTTTAGGCACCTGGCATTCCAACTTTTGGGATGTTCATGTATTTTTTTTAAATGCACTATCCGTAATATATTGATGCACAACCTGAAGAAGACTAGTATAGGTTGAAAGCTAGCAATTTTTTAAAAAATATTTAATTTAATTTAATTTAATTTTAGTGGCCTGAATTAAGGTATCACCTGCCCTGGCCTTTGTATTATGCAAGGATCACACAGCTTGGGTTGTTTGTTTGTTTTCTGAATAAACAATGAATAAATCAATATCACCTTCCACTCGAGGAGGCTTGGTATCCCACCACCCCTATCAGAAAGGCGATTCCAATTATGCAGGCAACAACGATCCCTAGTAAAGCGAAGTCAGTTAAATCGACTTTCTTTGGATTTAGCTCATCTTCCTCTGGTTCCTTTTCTGTAGGCAGAAGAAAAACTGTATGAGACCCAGGAAGTACAAGCCCTCTCGATTATTGTAACTGACTGTTGGTGCATCAAGCATCTCTATCTATCTATCTATCTATCTATCTATCTATCTATCTATCTATCTATCTATCTATCTATCTATCTATCTATCTATCTATCTATCTATCTATCTATCTATCTATCAGTCCTGAGCAGAGCTTGGAAAGTTTCTTTTCATAAGTAATTTTTTCCAGTTACTTGTTACAATCTTTGAAAAGGAACTCCCTGTTGTTACTTGTTACAATGCTGAAAAAGGAACTAGTTAATGTTACTGGTTGTGCTGCTCGTTTTCATTTCTTCTCTCTCTCTCTCTCTCTCTGCCCCTTTTTAAAATGCTTGTGTTTAATTACAGGGTGGCATAAAAGGTGAAAACATGCTGTCAAAAATGACTCAAAAATGTATTGAATTACCCTTTAAAAGTTCTTTTGGAAAAGTAAAATGTTGCTCATTATGTCTAGAAAGTAACTACATCCCTACTTGTTGAGTTACTAGTGAAATGGAATATTTCCAAAAGTAATGAGTTACATGTAACTACAGTAATTGCAACTTGCTACTTTTCAGCTCTGGTCCTGGACACACATCTCTTCATTCATGTAACATAGTGTGTAACTTGTTACTTTTATTCTTAGAAACACAAAGATCATTTTTCTTCCCACTTTCCATTTCTCTCAATGCCTTACCCCTGCTGTGCTGGTCCCTCCTTTACTTTAACAGTGCTGAGGTTAAGACTTTGAGTGAGAAAGTCACATCACACTTGGGCCAAGAACTTAGAAATGTGCTTTCTGTTGGGTTGCAACTTCAAAACACATGCACATGAATACAACATTCTAGAACTTTTTGCTGAATGCATATCACTTCTTGTAGGTTTTGATCCTGGCATACTTTTTTATTAATTATGTCAGTGCACACCGACTGGAAAGAAACTCACTCAGGAGTCATGTGGAAGAAGTAGTCCAACCTTCATTAAACCTGGACCAGAATCAAATTGGAATAAAACCCATTTGGGGCAGAACAAAAATCAAAACTGGACCTTCCCCAAATTGGGACAGAGTACAACGGTGGGAAAAGAAATCAATGCTTGGAACAACAAGTCAAAAGCATGGTTCAGGAGGATCCCCATATCCACTGGAGATTGGTTCCAGGCCTTTCCGCAGATGCTGAAATCCACAGATAATAGTTAATGCTATGCATGGTAAGGTAAAAGGGGAAAAAATCCAGAAATTTTTTTTTCAGGTGCACTACCAGTACTGGCCACTAGAGGACACCACAGACCATACTATGTATTCTTCAAAAACAATAATTCATAGCATGGTCTCTGGCTTTCTCTAGTGGCCAGTTCTGGTAATACATGTGAAAATATTTTTTTTCTGGATTTTTTCTTTTAATATTTTAAATATTTTCAGACCGCATATAAGTGAAACCGTAGATACTGATTTTGTGGATACAGGGTCCTACTGTATTACTTGTAGCATGCTATTTTATAGGTTAATGCTGTACATCTTTTTTAAAAAATTAAAGTTAATCATAACATGGTTTGGGGGCTACAAATATGTTCAATCTAGCAAGGTTGATTTTTTAAAAGGTTTCTGTCTTCCCAACCAGCACACTGGGCCCTTATAACATGCCAGTTGTTATCCAGTTGTTTTACCAGCCCTACTTTCAAAAAAAAAAAATAGCTTCAGGATTTTGAAGAGCTCTTGTAAAATCCCAAGTGATGCAACAACATCCATATTGGCTGTTTCCCCCACAATTTACGTCAGGTTGGGCACAGCTGCATCTGACTTAACCCAGTTGACGGCATGATGTAGAACTCAAGGTGGGGAAGCCCATTATGGAATCCTCTTTTTTAGAGTGGGTTGGTTGGCTTGTTTTTTGGCTCAGCCCACAGAGATGGTTCAAATTTGTTCCAAATTCAGTTGACATCCCTTTCGTCCACTTTCAGTGTAATCAGTACTTGCAGGGCTGTCAATTCCCCCACACACACCCCGAGCACCGAGTCTCCATATAGTGCCTTAAACATGGCCTTTCCTTGCTGATTCCTGCAAATTGTAGTCTGGTTGGCTACAGGGACTCACCCAAGAAAACCTGATTCGATAAGTTGCAAATACACAGTGGGTCAAACTGTATTTTCCCAGCTGTGTCATCACACCCTAACTGAATTCAACTCCACCCAAAAACTGGAGTCTCTAAGTTCCATGTTACACCAAGTTTCAAAGGCCTGGAAGAAAGGAGCCATGTGTTTTTCAGGGCAAGAAAAGGAACATAGGCCATTTACCTCCAACCAGTAAGAACACTCTCCCAACTTCAGATACCATTGTTTCACCCTTTTGCTTGTATACTGTGAAGAAGGCATTGTCTGCCGATGTGAGATTAACAATGTGGATATGACAGTTCGGTTTTACAGTCTCCCGTCCAGTGTAGGCTTCTCCATAATGGAATTTTGACTTGGGTGGTAGCTCATACACTAAGATGAGGGACTCATTGGTTCTGTCTCCTCGGTACCAGAAGCAGGCCAAAACATCTTTTAAGTCTCCACTTGGGATGAGGGTGACATCACTTTCTTTCAAAGGTATCCATGGCTCAGACTTAACAGGAATATTTGTATCAGCTTGAATCAACAAAAAGCAAGAGGAACTCAAGATGCAACCTGAAAAAGAGGTAGATTTTCAGTTGAAAGAGAGGGCAACCGTAGAAAAGTATAAATGAGGTTTCAAATCATCCCTTTAACAACCCCACTCAGGCAGCCAGCCACTGAGGGGAAACTTGACTGAAGAGAAACGTCTTTGCCTGCTTGCAGAAGGGCAGCAAAGATGGGGCCAGGCTGGCCTCCTGTGGGAGGGAGTTCCAAAGTCTGGGAGCAGCCACAGAGAAGGCCCTCTCCCGTGTCCCCACCACATGCATCTGCGAAGGTGGTGGGACTGAGGGAAAGGCCTCCCCTGATGATCTAAACACCCAAGCAGGCTCATAAGGAGAGACATGGTCCTTAAGATACCATCAAGAATCTGGAGCAGAGAAAATAAAAGCTGTCCATTCCACCTTTCTCTTGTGTGTCCTAAATTCCCTAAATCCTAAATTCTTTCTCTCTTGAATGTGAAACCATTTGTTAATTTGGTAATACCTCAAACTCTCTGACAAAAAAATTCCACCCCTTCTGCATCAGACAAATTCAATAGGTAGAAATATTTTGTGGATGGAGTATTACCTAGTCAGCCATATAGGGCATAAACATGAGGGGTCCTTTAGCTGGTAACACCCTGATTTACTAACACTGCAGTGGAAAAGGCGGGGATTTGAACCCAGACTTTTAAAAGTCAAGGATGTGCTTGAGCTGGGTTTGTTGGGGCTGGATACCCAACACTGGGATGAGCAAATTCACCCACTCTTGGTTTCTGGAAGTTTCAAACCATTTTGTTCTCAAGTGCCATTCTGTCCCAGTTTTGAAGAGATTTGTGGAAATTCTTATCAAAAAAATTGATGAATTTGACTTAAACCTGGTGACTGGACAGTGTAAAGCTCAAGGCGGGGCAGCCCATTGAGGAATCGTCTTCATCATTTTAACTCAATATGGGACTCCAAAGAAATACCCCCTGAAGTAGGAGTAAAGGGTAGCTACAGAGATGAGGGAAATTTACTTTTTAATAAATCCATCTCTCAGGGTGACACTGGCTATGGGGTATTATCTTCTCCAGACTGAACTTTTATAAGTATTTGGTATTTTATCAAATCTCAATCTTTTTTACAGAATTGTCTTGTGGTACCATCACCATGGTACCTCGTGTGGCACCGAGGAGAGAGTGATGGAATAGGATTCTAGAGACCAGGGCCCGAATCCCTGCTTAGCCATAGAAATTCACTGGGGGTGTGGAACTGGTAAAACCAATCCCATAAATATCTCAGTTACCCCCCAAAAGCCCTATTACGGTCACTATAAGCCAGTTCTGACTTGATGGCACATAACCATCACCACAGAATTTGGAAGGATGGCTTAGAGTGAGTCATGATAGCTATCATGCCATTGCTACACCCAGAAAGAAGGATTGGTTCTCTTCTCCTTGCTTCCCACAAGATCTCTGTCTCTCACCTGCTAGAAGAAACACTGGCCAAGAGGTCCCAGATCCAGAGGGCCCCTTGTATCCCAGGCACGGTCCATATGCTGGGCGTGCCTCTTTTGAAGGTGTTAGGGTCTTAGGCATGTTGGGAGATTGTCTTCCAATCCTGCTGGACTCCAGAGTTCCCTTGGCCTTCTAAGCAACCAGCAACCGGGACCTGGGAAGCGTCAATGGAGCCCACCATCCCAGCTTCTCAAGGTCTTCTCAACTCGGGTTCAGGAGGGCTTCACTGCCAGCAGCCTCCTCTTCCTGTGGTGGACTCCCAGGTAACAGGAAGAGGTCATAAAGCAAAGGTGTGAGCTATGGTGGGCAGGAAAGGTGGGTGAGAGGGGGTCCACTTGGAAGAGGGATCCAACTGAAAGCCAGTGACCAACCCATCTGTGCATCAGTCTTGGAGATCAGCCACCAGGAGAAACCAAGATATTCAGTGGGTTGAGGATCTGGTTGCAGAGCCAGAGGTTGTGAGTTCGATTCCCACTTGGGCCTCCTTGACAAGGGCTGGACTCAGTGACCCATAGGGTCCCTTCCAGCTCTGCAGTTCTAAGATGATGATGGTTTCTCAAGGCATCTTCTCTAAATGTTCAACTTCACATTTAAAAAACAAACACAGATGTCTGAACTCTTCTAAATCCAAAGATACATTGGAAATGCATGCAGATAGGACTATATCTAATTACCTGTTCAGAAGCAAATTTGATCCCACCTTTCAGTGGTTGAAATCCTGTTGCTTATCATAGTAAGCCTCAGGTAGTGTAAGCCCATTTGAAGAAATGGAACTTATGCAGGAATTGGCTCACCAAATCCCCACTGATTCGTTGATGTTACTCTAGTGCAACTTGCTACATTAAGCAGCGGGATTCCAACTGGTGTTTCAGCCAATGAGTGCGATGGTCTTCTTGACTATCACGAGGCCATTATTAAATGGAAATGTGAGCAATATAGAGTGCAATTCAATATCTAACTACCTGAGGTGTTCTCTATTCGTAACCTCAGTGGTGCCACAAGACTGTGCTGATCAACCTCAATGCTAAGGGCAACGTATCTTTCCTGTGTTTAACATGGTTTCTCTCGGACAACAAAATTTTACCAGAATTTTTTAAAAAATAAATGATTGCTTCCAACTTGGACAGCTCGCTCTGCCATGTTCTTTACTTCTTCCTTCCTTGGGAGTGCTGAGGGAATGGTGCAGAGGCTGCCCTGCCAGTGAGGACAGGCTACCTTCCCATCAAGGGCGAGGGGAAGGATGATAAAAGGGTGGTACTTTGGCTCCCAACTGCAGCAGTGGGACGCCTGGGGTCGCTCCCTTCCTGCTGGGCGTCTAGTTCCAACTTCCATGTTTGTGTACACCAACATTGTGTGTTCATGTAGAGCAAAGCAACTCAGCTATCAAGGCTGGAGTAAAGTGATGCAAGTAAGCATCTGACCAACCAACATTGAGGAAATTAATAATAATTAAAGTCCTGTGCAAAGAATTTCCCCAGCATCTGGAATTTGATTTGTGCCCCTATCTTCAACGTACAGCAGAGATGAAGAGAGAGGAATTCACTGAGAGCAGGAAATCACTTGTTTACAGCTTATTAAGTAGCTCTCCTGTAACTGTGCCTCTTGGAAGGCTACAAAGGAGCTACATCAACAAGCTGCAAATAAGGCTGCTTAGCCAATTTCCTCCATTCCCTGTGTGGCTGGTTAAGTTGAACAGACCCTGGGAAACCTGATTTTTCTGTTGTGACTTCACAGCAAGTGAATGTGCATTTCTCTTGCTGTGTAGCCACATCCTTAGCTGTTAAGGCTGGAATGTAGTAATGCAAGTGAGAGACTGAGGCAAGATCCCTTTGGCTTCCAGGTACATTTTCAAACTGAGATGATGAGCAAAAGAACCTCCACTTCAAAAGGACAATTGCTTTACTGTGTATTGACACCAATCTTTTTGCCATCTATGTTTTGGCCTCATGTGTTAAAGGCCCACTTGGCCAGCCTTAGTCATGGCTCTGACTGTGTGCTTGCAGGACATGGATAATTAAGAACAATGAAGTTGTTCAGCTTTCATCTTGCATAGATCGGTCTTCTTTTTACATAGACATTCTTGCCCTCAGTAACATTCTCTTTCCCTCCCAAGCATTTCTACTACCGCAAGCTTTTCAGGCCAACCTGATTGGACATCAGATAATATAGTGGAACCCCCTTATTCACAGGACCAGTATCCGCTGATTCACTTATACACGGTTGAAAATATGAAACATATTAAAAGAAAAATCCTAGAAATATATAGTTCTAAAGATGAAGTTCCAAGAGCTGGCCAGAGTGAGCCAGACACCATGCTATATATAGCGTTCACTATTAAAATAGTGTTCGCTACCATCTGCGCATTTTTCTGCATCCACAGGTGGATACAGAGATACTACTGTAACAATTCCCCTTTTCTCTAAATGGCTTTTATTTATTTATTTAATTTATATCCCACCCATCTAGACTGAAGTCTACTGTGGGTGGCCAACAACAAATTCATAAAACAATTTTTGCTGGTTATTCTAAGCAACAACCTTCAGTGCATATAACAAGGCTGATTGTCCTCCATCCCTCCCTGATCTGTCTGTGGTAAAATTATGGCAGTCAGCTTGAAGGACATGAAGAAACTATTGAAATAGTGCTGGCAGAAGAACCTGAATACAGCTAGAAGTGGGCACTGGAAGCTTTTATTTTGTTAGCGGACAGGATGGTCCGTTTGTCTCCTGGGGTTCTGGGTAAGTTTCCCTGTTGGTGCTTTGAAGCCATGAGAATGTCTGTGATTATTTTGTCATGATTTCCATGTAGATGGCATCTGGAGCTGGGCATGTAGATGGTCTGTGGATTTGTTCGATGCTTCTTTCCCCATCTTCCCAAACTGGTACTTACTTAGACTAGCCCATCCCTGATCTTCTGACTTCCTGCTCACTTGCTCTCCTGTGGAAGCAAAGAGATTTTAGGTGGTACAAATCAAGATGGGATCCTGCACCACCACACCAGAATATCTCTGCCCCTCTTTTCCAGTCCTTTATGCCACTGGTCTTTCATCTGGCTGAAAACAAAATCACTAACTACTGTCTGAATACAGAGTGACAATCCCGAGTTGGATGATTTTTCACAGTGTTAAAGCCAAGGGACAAAAGTTCCCTTTTTGAGCCACAGTCTCTGGATTCATATAGCTAACATAACTGTAGTCCAAAAAGGAACATTTGTCATTTAGAAATATTGTGTTGCAAATAGCAGGGCTGTATTATTCCAGCTGAAGATGGAGAAGTGCAGCACTGATTGGCTGTAGCATGTGACGTCACAAGTCATCAGCCCTTTCCAACACATACCTTAGTTACATCCAGGCTGGATTACTGTAACACACTATACATGGGGCTGCCTATAGAAAGTGGCAGCCAGATTGCTAACAGGGATCATATAAACTCCTGTTACAGCAGCTCCACTGGCTGCTGATCTGTTTCCAGGCACAATTCAAAGTGCTGGTTCTAACCTATATTGTCTGCCTGACTGGGTTTTTTAAATGGACTGTTGCACCTTATTGCATTGAAACCACATTTCCTGAAAAAAAATATTAAAATTATTATTATTATTATATGATTATAATAATTTTTCCGGGAAATGCGGTTTCATGTGTTTTTGTTCCTTTAACAAGTTTGTAAGCGTCCCTGAGCATGATTTTGAGTGGAAAAGTAGGACACAAATCTAATAGATAAATAGATAGGTTTCAGAATGATAGCATTCAATCACTCACCTACAGAGTACTGGGTGCTTACCCATCTTCTGGTCTGGCTCTGATATACCGAATGGGACCTCCTGGTAATATATCACCACTAGGGGAAAAAGGGGCAAATAAAGAGTGAGAACCTCACCTTGTTCCCTATCACAGGTGAAGCTTATATACAAAAGGAACAACAATGTATAATGCATAGATAGTCTCTGCATGTATAGGACTGGAGCAGAGCAGAGCTGCTGGCAGACAATATTCATTGAAGCCAGATTTAGGAGTTTCTGTAACCAAGTTTAAAAATCTTTCCTCCTGCACTGTCATTACATTTGATGTCTAGTAACATAATTAATGGTATTTTTTTTTCTTAAAGTTTGCCTTATTGTTACTCTCCACAATGATTACTCCTCTCCAATAGTCACTATTTCTGTACTAGGCACTATGCAAAATTTAGTGTCAAATAGAGGGTTGTTCTATTTTGTACCGATGATGAATCATTTCATTCCTTATCGTTTCAGCCTGTGTGAACATTGCTGTCAATTTATTTCCTTTGTAAACGGGGTGGGTTTCTAGGTGCTGTGGCCACTTCATGGCCACTGTGCTTGTACTCTTTTTTTTAAAAAAACACCTTTTAAAGATATACTGACAAATCGGCATGAACACATTGCTTAGAAGGAGACAACTCAAAAGATATTGCCTCTCTTACGGGTAAAATATGGCTTGAGCAGAGAAATTTCCTGCATTGAAATGTAAAGAAAGGAATGTTGCATCTCCTCTTTCTTTCTTTTTAAAATCCCTGCTCTTCATGATACTTTGCAAAGGGATCGGGAAAAGGAGAGAAGGGAAAAGGGGAGGAGGAGAGAAGGCTCGGACCTTTCTACTGCACTGTCTATGTATCAGTTTTGTTATTTAAAAAAAGAGAACAAGGCAGGGCCTGATTGCCCCAAGAGAGAAAAAGAATCGATACAAAATTAAGAGCAGTGTAGCCTGCTATAATGGTTCAGATAGGAAGAAATCAATTGATATAGTTAAAAAACAATGAGAACATTTGCACTGGTATATATTTTTACATGACTACAAAAATAAATGTTCAACAGATGCATGGAAAGAATCAATATAACTGGGGGTTTTTTTGGCAGGTGTGATTAGGTCTTAAGTTGCACTAGAGTAGGTGCATTGGATCATTGGAAGTTTGATGGGCCAGCTCTTCTGTAAATTCCATTTGTTTAAGTGGCCCTGCTCCGCTTACAATTTCTGCGTAGTAAGTCACCACTAGAGTACGCCCATTCAATCAATAGAACTTATGGAGGCATAGGCTCACCAAATCCCCACTGATTCAATGGACTTACTCTAGTGCGACTTACTAAGCCCAGCAACAGGATTTTAGCCAATTTGTGCCCGAGTTGCTTTACCTCTTGAATTATTTCTGCTTTTCCACTTTGTGGGACTGGTTTACCGTTTGTTGCTCAGGTTGTTCTCGTGAGGAAGGAAGGAAGGAAGGAAGGAAGGAAGGAAGGAAGGAAGGAAGGAAGGAAGGAAGGAAGGAAGGAAGGAAGGAAGGAAGGAAGGAAGGAAGGAAGGAAGGAAGGAAGGAAGGAAGGAAGGAAGGAAGGAAGGAAGGAAGGAACTGATGATGTTGGATGGATGGATGGATGGATGGATGGATGGATGGATGGATGGATGGATGGATGGATGGATGGATGGATGGAAGGAAGGAAGGAAGGAAGGAAGGAAGGAAGGAAGGAAGGAAGGAATTTCTGAAAAATATTACATTGGATGATACATAAATCAATATTACCTTGCTGCGGAATGTGTGCTAGTGTGGTAAGCAACAAACCCAACCAGCAAAGCAAGTCCTACCACGCAGCCGACAATAAGCATTAGTCTAATCACATCAGATGCCTCAACTTTATTTGATGTTTCATCATGATCATCTTCTTCTTCTTCTGAGTCTAAAGGCACAAGGAAAAATAGGATAAGAAGCAGGAAGTGGAACCATGGTCGCTTCCTCTAACTTATCTGGACTGAGCCAAAGCTCCCTATACTATCCTTCAGTCCTGGAAATATCTTTTTTTAAAGAAAGTAACTTTTCACATTACTTATTACAATCTTTGCCTCAGTTTCCTATCTACATCTACAGCTGTAAGGTCACAGGCATGGCGTTTTAACTTTTATTTCTTTATTTCTTAAATTTTATATACCGTCCCAGTAGTGCAACGCATTATTCTAGGAGGTTTACAGTGAGATAAAACAGACAAGCCATCAAGTTAAAATAGAACACGTAAACAATAGCAGAAGCTCAAGGTGCATAAATTATAACTTATAAGCAGAATGGAAAAATCAGAGCGGGGAACCGAGAAAGACGTCTCTGAAAAGAAGCGCTTGAAACATGGGCGGGAGGAGCAAGGTGCCGCTCCACCAGGGGTTGGTTCCAGAATGTTAGTGCCACTGCAAAGAAGGCCCTGCTTCTACTAGATGAATTTCTGGCCTCCTTCGGAGTGGTCACCCAGAGGAGCATTACCTGGGTGGACCTTGTGGTGCGGGTAAATGACACTGAGAAAAGGTGCCCCAATAAGTAGTGCAGTCTCAAACCATGGAGGGCTTTGTTGGTGATCATCAGAAGCTTGAATCTGACCCAAGAGGCAACAAGTAGCCAGTGCAGGTGAGCCAGGACTGGAGATATATGGCCAAATTCACTTATACCAGCCACCAGTTTGGCCACTGCATTGGCCACCTGCTGTGATCTCTGGATCAGCATCAAAGGGAAGCCCCATGTAGAGAGCATTGCAGTAGTCAATCTGGACCAATGCACCAATGTTCTGAGGGACACCTTGTCCAAGTAGGGGTGGAGTTGGGCAGTAAGCCTAACCTGATTAAAGGCAACTCTGGATATGGCAGTATTAATCATTCTTAAGCAGTACGGCTTACAACGTATGGTTAGAGAGGATCATAGGATCTGGCCTTAGGCAGTAAATGTACACAAAACCTTTATGTCTGATCATTAAGAATATGTCCCCATATTCAGATGGAAACTCCTCATATCTTTGCTTGTGGACTAGGTAGAAGTCCTCATCCTTCATCGTTAGACCAGTGATGTGGAGGGAGCACTGCCATCCTATAGTCTCACGCCCGGTATAGAATTTTCCATAATGGTATTTGGACTCTGGTGGCAGTTCATAGATGAAGATGAGACTGTCGTTGGACATTTTCTTTCGGAACCAGCAGCAGGCAAAAACATCTTCTGTGTTTCCTTCTGGAATGATCTTGACGTCCGTTCCTTCCAGAGGTAACCATGGATCCGGCATGACAGAAATATTAATGCTGTCAGCTTCCGTCAACAGCAAGCAAGAAGAGATGAGGATGTGACCTGGGGAAAGATATTTATTTATTTATTTATTTACAGTAGGACCCCCATGGGAGATTGGTTCCAAGTTTCACCATGGATGCAGAAAACCATGGATAATAGTGAACACTACACATAGCATGGTAAAAGGAAAAAAAAGTCCAGAAAAAAGTATTTTCACCATGCATTACCAGAACCGGCCACTGGAGGGAGCCAGAGATACAATGCTTTCTATTCTTGTTGTTGAAAAATACATAGCATGATCTCTGGCTCCCTCTAGTGGCCAGTTCTGATAAATACATAGTGAAAATACATATATTTAGTTTTTTTCTTTTAATATTTTTAATATTTTCAAACCACAGATAAGTGAAACCGTGGATACCGATCCCACAGATACAGATGTCTGACTATACCACTTGACTTAGTACTAGGTGCTACTCTAAGCAGTTTACGGCAAAACCAGTAACCCACCAGCCCAAAAAATGATCAATATTAACAACCACGAATAAAACATGCACCCTAATTAAAAACCCAGATGGTGGCAAAATCAGGGAACACAATTATGAATTAACTTAAGAGAAGAGATAGATGTTCTTCATTTCAACCACTTTAGGGCAGTCACTTAAAAACATCAGCAAAATAATAATGAAAGATGGAGGGCATGTATTAGTTTATGTGTACTGGTGCAGAAAATTAGAAGGTATGTTTATAATCTAGGAAGAATTAGGATGCATTTCATTCAAGTGAGGAAGACCGCTACTTTGTGCCTGTTGGGTCTTTCATCCAGGTAGTCACCGTGAACAAACTATGAACCTCAAGGTCCCTCCTCTCTCAATTTATAGCTCTCAATCTTTACATAAGACCTACAGTGCAAACCAAACTTGATGATACACTGGACTTGGAAGGGGGAGCCAGCAGAACAACCCCCGTTCTAGCTCATGATTTCTTGGGTTTCTGACACATTTGAACAGTCTTAATCTGACGTATGTTTCCTCCTGATCTCATTAAATTTGAAAACGTTGTTAGAGGAAACAAACCGAGACAGGTTTCTTTCCCAGCCCTCATCAGAACAGGCTTTGAAACTCAGGCCCAAGAAACAGGTGCGAAGAGAGGATTCCAGCCATGGGCAAAGCTGCTTTTTAAGGATGCTAACTCCCCAAAATCACACTAGCTGTGAGATCTCATCGTCTGAGCGAACTACCTTTAGCAATCAGTGGATGTTTTATATCGTGCTAATATTTTATAAAATCAACGTACTGTAACCAGAATTGGGGATGGATGGATTATACTAATGCTGCCATTGTAGCCTTCCAATCAGCTCTATACTGGGTGGTCCCCCTTTGCAACCCTGAGCCCACACTCTCCTGAAAACCCATCTCTTTAGGCAGGCTTTTAAAAATCATCATTGAGTCCCTGAATGCCTTTTTAAAGTTAAGATATTTTTTTTAATGTTGATTTGCTTTTTATCATTCAACTATATTTTAATTAGCGGAGAGTTTATTATTATTTTTTTAATGTTTAACTTCTTGTGTTTTTAATTCCATTCTTTTTACTATTGTGAGCTGCCTTGGATCCCTTATCGGGAGAAAGGCGGCCGATAAATAAAGCAAATGAAGAATAAATAAGATAAATAACATCACCCCAAACACACCCAGTTCTCTCGCCTTTCAGAAGCTAAGCAGGGTCAGGCCAGGTCAAGACTGGTATGGGAGACCACCATCAGGGAATGTTTGGGATCTTCCCATGGAGCGAGGAAAGAATCTTGTCTGGAATTCCGAAAAATCATGGCTACCAATCAGAGCTGGGAATATTGTGGAAGACAGAGTAACAGTCTCACTTCTGATGCCTTTGTGTTCCAGTCTCTCACCTGCCAGAAGCAAAACTGGCCAAGACCTCCCATATCCAAAAGAGGTCCCAGTTGCAGGGAGGTGTTGGTATGATGCTTCTGGCTCTCTTGGAGGTGGTAGGGTCATGGACATCCTGGGAGATGCTCTTTCAACCCAGCCCCTTGATTTTCTAAGGAACCAGTGCCCGGGGAGCTCTAACTGAGCCCACCATCCTATCCTCTCCCCTACTTAGGCCCAGAAAGGTTTACTGTCATTAGCTGTCACTTCCCCTTGAGAATGCCTAGGTAACCACAGGTCATAAAGCAGGGACACCAGCTGTGGTCAGCCGGGTGTGTCTAAGGGTGGCTGGGACTGCCGTTCCAGAGGGTGGTTCTACAGAAAGGCTGCCTGTCAATTTGTACCGTTCCCGAGTGGCACTCTGTAGGAAAACAAGGATGCTAAAAAAAGCCGGGGAGGGGAGCTTAAGACCAAAATCTCTGCCTCTCAACATGACCAGGTCTGGATGGTTGGAGTTTTTACAACCTCGCATGCTGCCTGGAGAAGGGGTGTCTGGGAGGGACCTTTCTGGGCTGGGGTGACTGTCAATCTGTCCAGCACAAGCCACCTCATGTGTTCCCCCTTTTGCCTTGTCAGATGTGTCTTCTCTTTATGTAGATGGGTATTTTGGGTATGTGTGTTTGACTTTACCTTCTCCTACCATCCATCCTAATCTTCTTTTCTCCCACATAAGTACTTAGTCATAGGATACCAGACCTATGTATGATCCCTCATCAGATGTATTCTAATAAACTTCCTTTCCTTTTTCCTTGGAAGTTTGCAGTGATGCTTAACGGGGGGGGGGGGGGGAGAGATAGCAGTGGAGAAAAATAATGAGGGCCTCCTAATGTGTTTCCCTCTTTGTCTTGTCTGGCCTGTCTTCTTTTTATAATAATTACATGCTGTCCAGTCAATTCTGATTTATGGTGACTCCTTCCAGGGCATTCTAGCTAGTGAAGTGGTTTACTAGCCCCTTCCTCTGGGAGTGTTGTAAGGCTTTACAGCTTGCCCGAGGCCACACAGGCTGGCTCTTCTCCTACAAGACCCAGTGGGGAATCGAACCCCTGACCCTTGTCTCCATTCTCTGTCTTACTGAGCTCTCCAACCAGCTGCTTTACTTAGGTGAATTTTTTTTACCATCAACCTTGCTTCTCTCCCAAGGATGTAGCTTGCTGGACCATCCTTAACATTATCTCACTTCTCTTGATGGAGATCTTACAATAAACATCCTTTTCCTTTTACTCTAAATGACCTTTTCTGCTTATTCCAGGCATCAGCCTTCCAGAGCTCCCCAACACCAAGAAAAATATCTAGAGAATCCCCATTCTCAATCTGCATAATATGAAATTGAGCCAGTTGTTGAAATATGGAGAAATCCATTCTAACAAACACAGACACAGCCAGAAGTGGGCACTGGGGTCTTTTATTTCTATCAGCTGACAGCATGCTCTGTTTCTTTCTTTCTTTTTCTCTTTGCCCCAGGGCTCTGGATGAGCATAAGTGCTGGTGTTCTGAAGCAGAAGGATCACCTTGATTTCCATGTGTATGGCATTCCTTATCTGGGAGGTCAGGGGAAGACGTTTTGTGGATTAGTCTGATGTTGTTCCACACTTGAACCCTGATGATGTTGGAAGAGAGACAGGTCAGAATGAGAAGATGGAAAACAGAACTGGAAGCGTCTACACAACCAACATTCTTACTTCTGAAGAGTGGGCGCCACCTTGGGTTCTTTTTAAGGAGAAAGGTGGGATAAAAATATTTTAAACAAACAAGCAAGCAAGCAAATGAACAAACAAACAAGGGTGTTTTTTTTCTATTTCTTGGTCTACAAATACCAAAAATTCTCCATGCTGGGACTTCTGGTTGACAAACAGATCCTTTACAGACAATTCAATGTGGCTCACCTGGACGTAAGGCCTAAACTGGAAGGTTTTGAGGCCTATCTAGGCCCAGCTCCTCCTAGCTCCCTGTTGTGAAAGAAAGCTCCCAGCTTGTACCAGGGCAGGAACGGAAAGATTGAAAAAAGGATCTTTCCCTCAAGGTGAGCCAGATACTCACAGTCTCATCTTGTAGGGCTGGTACTTACACAGGTCTGCTCATTTGGCTTCTTGCTCGGTCCCCATCCTGTAGAAGCAAAGAGGTCTCAGAGGATACAAAGAGATAGAGAAGCACAATGCAAGCTCTTCGTTTCGTTTACAGTCTGTTCCCCGACATCTCTCCCCATCCTGTCACCCCAATAGTCCCAGACTGAGCGGGGTGAGCCAACTGGGATGCTGGATCTGCATGTGACCCTTCCTCGGAGCCGTTTTGCTAACTCTGGCCCTCCCAGACTCTCCCAGCCATGCAGTGAAAATTCCCTCTCAGCAAAAAAGACCCCTAGTATCTTGCCAAATGATTCACAATTTAAATAGATTCCACTTGCCTCAAAGGACAAGGGGCTTGAACCACATGCTCTTTTTCACACCTTTCTCAACTGGATGCAAATAGGCCAATCTGAAAGGCCCATAGCTACATTTAAGCAGGGTGCGGAAAAGCCACTTTTATGGACTTCCACTCCTACAATCCCAATGGCTTGGCTGGCTGGAGAATCCTGGGAGCAGGGGTCCCAAAGAGAGGAAGATTTCCAAGCTCTGCATTTAAAGCAAATACACATTCCTTCTCCAGAGTCAAGCTTTGTAAAGGGCTATCTTATTATAATTGATAGCAAGCAAGCACCAATTGGCTGGAGCCTATGACGTCAACAATCTGCCACTCTTAACGCATCCATGTGAAAAAGAAGATGAGCCTCCTGCACTTTCAATAGCTGAGTAGAAGAGGGCATTTCACCAGATATACCTTGTCATGCACTGTCCATCTGGTGAATTCTTTCTCCCACTACCTGTCCATCCACCAAAATTTGGTGCCAGTCACCATATCCCAAGAGTGAAAGCTGGTTTTCTTGAATGAGAGCATTCAAACAGCATCCTCTCTGCCTAGTACTTACTGGGTTTCAGACGGTCGGCTGCTGCTTTCTCTTTGAATCTCTTCACTAAGGAAAAAGGCGGGAAAGAAAGAGTGAGAAATTTGTTTTGTGTCCTCTGAACTGCAGGGAAGAAAAGTCCTACTTGTGCGTAGAACAGGAATGAAGGTTTTTGTAGGGTTCCTGCTCATGCATAGAGCTGGAAAGATGAAGAAGAGAACAACAGAGGCATTTCCCCTCAAGCCATTTTCACAGTGCTGGGTTGAAAAATGCCTGAATAAGGTTTCTCTTACATGTGATTTTTTTTTTAAATCACATTTTGAGTTTACCCCAAGAATAGCACTGTTACCAATTTTTGATAAGGAACAGTGGAACTGGAGAGTAACAGAACTGATAACAAACTTAGCATCTCCAGCAAGATTAGTTATAGCTAAAAATTGGAAAGTAAAGCAGGCATTTCAGTTAAACGAATGGTATGATGAAGTATGGAATATGGCTATTCATGAATAACTTGTGACATTAAATTTAAAAAGGGTTTAACAAACAAAAATATATTTAGAGATATCTGAGGAGCTTTTATTGGCTATGTATTAATTAAAGGGAAGGGTTGTGTGCCATCAAAAGAATCAATGCAGTTTGGAAGGGGAACGGGGCATTATAAATGAAATAAATGCAGAGTGTCTTCAAAGGATCCTGGGTGGAAGGGGGCACACTGTGTGTGTGTGTGTGTGTGTGTGTGTGTGTGTGTGTGTGTGTGTGTGTGTGTGTGTGTACAGTAGGACCCACGGGTATCAGTTCCAACTGCCCCTACACAGATGCTGAAAACTGTGGAATGCTATTTTAATAGCAAATGCTATAAATTGCATGGTCTCTGGCTCTATTTAGTGGCCAGTTCTGGTAACTTCATCCTTTATATATAACATTTATATTTATATTTTTAAAAATATTTTCAGATTGTGGATGAGTGAATCAGCACATACTAATTCTGCAGATAAGAGGGTCCTAGTGTCCAAGTCCAAGTTCAAGTTTATTGTATTAGCTAAAAGCCGTCACAATTGTTTAAAAAACAAATCAGATCAAATAAAATCATGATAAAATCACAGACATATAAAACAATAAAAGACACTTCATATCTGGGAGTCCCCTGCACAATTGATCGCGATGGCTTTCAGGAAGTTAGCTCGAATATTTCTGGCCGCTTTTGCAAACAGCGCTGTTCTGTATGTAACATAAGGGTCACAGTCCAAAAGTAACCTGACCACCTTTATCTGAGGGCTTTCCTCCTGTAGAGTAGCCAAAATGTTACCCAGGAACTTTTCTCTGGGGTTTTGATAGAGCTGACAGTATAGTAAATAGTGGACAACATCCTCTATCTCACCTGCTCCGCAAATACATAGCCTTAGATGTTTAGGGACATTCATCTACCTGCCGTCTAAGACAGCGGTTGGCATGGTTTGGAAGCGGAGTTCTGTGAATGCGGTTCTCAGGGAGGCAAAAGTAAATGTATGTAAGTATTGCGCCATTGAGTGGTTTGTTTTCAGCAGATGGTACCAGTGAGAGAAATTTGAAGAGTGAATTAAGGCTAAGTCCTGGTCATTATCCAATTTGTAGAACCAGTCCCTCAACATTCTTTTAACCCCAGAAAAAACAAAAATATCTGTGGAGAGGGATTTAGATTTTAGCAGGGTTTGGGTTTAGTGTATTAAGTATTTTATTTGTTAGTTTTGAAAATGTTTGTGTGTTTTATAAACAAACAAACAAAGAGACTTGGAGCAGATTGTATTCTCGAAGGCTTTCACGGCCAGGATCCGATAGTTGTTGTAGGTTTTTCGGGTTGTTTGGCCGTGTTCTGAAGGTTGTTCTTCCTAACGTTTCGCCAGTCTCTGTGGCCGGCATCTTCAGAGGACAGGAGTTAGAACTGGCGAAACGTTAGAAAAAACCTCCAGAACACGGCCCAACAGCCCGAAAAACCTACAACCACAATTGGAGCAGATCTATGGACACTGAAACATCAGAGTCTCCAGACTCCATTGACAGTGGATATTTCCAGGGAATGGATTTTTATAAGGAGCAAGTCATATTCAGGGCTGCATCAGTTCTACACAACAGATGTTTTCCCTGAGAAAGCTTGCAGTACCTTTTCCATGCTAAGCAAATTTGGCTCTTCCAGAAATCTTTTTTGGTTCACCTGATCTCTCCGTGTTCTCTTTTCCTGCTGCTATAAAAAGTCACTCTTTGACTACTTATTCCTGCTCTCTCACTGTGTCCTTCTCGTTGGCATTAAACTTGTTTATGCAACATTTCCCCCCAACCCTTTTGAGTTTTCCAATTAGGGTACAAGAGTTGTTTTCTGAAAAGCATTAAAAATGAATTAATGGGAAATGTTGAGATCTTACCTTCCTGCCGTCCGGAACAGGAACATCCCAGTTACGAACATGAGCCCCATAAGGCAACCAGCCACAACACCGAAAGTAACCCCTGGGGAGAGGGCATGCTTTGGCTCTGGTGACTCCAGTACATCTGGAGGGACAAGGAAAACATGAGCATGAACGAGAAGCTAAAGAAGTGGCCTTTCTTTACTTTCTCTCTCTCTCCTATCCATAAGTCTTGGACAGAGCTGGGACAGTTACTTTTTTAAAAACAATTTGCTCTAGTTCCTTGTTTTATCCCATTGAAATTATTTGTCACTATTTTTTAAAAAAACTACATTGCATGTTGTTCTGCCTGTTAACTTGTCTTTTTAAAAATTCTTCCTCCCCCCCCCTTTTTTTTTTTTGGAGCTTACGCTTCTTAAGAAAGTGCATAAAACTTAAACATGACCTGCCTAGAGGCCCTTTAAAAAGAGGAGCCCCTGAAGTTCCCTTTAATTTTTGAATGTAACTAGAAAATGTTATTCATTACCACAGTGAAGTTCATTTTAAACTCTTCCAAACTTTAATCATGGATACCACATCTGCCAGCTGAATGGCCAAAGCATAATTTTTAAGTGTGCCATTGAATTGTTCATTTAACAGAATCCCCCTTAAAGGGTACCAGGACTGATTCCTAGTATTTATTACCCGTCTCTGACACATGAATCAATCAGCCAGAGACAGAGAGATCCAATAAGTATTTGTTTATTTTCAGCTGAAAGAAAGCAAATAAGGCAAACTCCACTCACAAGAAAAGCATGAGAGGGAGAAGGCGCCCCACATACCAAAGTATACATTTTTATAAGTTCAACATGAAAAGAAGGACCAACGGGGTTGGGAAGAGGTGGAGAAATGGGAGGGGTTTCTATAATTGGTACACATTCCTGCATGAACCCAGATTTGAGCAGTAAACCATTCCCCGTGTCTGTCCTCAGCTTCCCAAGGGCAGACATCTAATTAGACCATTTACTTACAAGTAACGGAATGCAGGTGGCCTCCCTTCTTTATTTATTCTTGTCTAGTAAGCAAAAACCTAATCATGCAGCAAAACTGTTACAAAAGCAATATGGCCACGCTTAGGCTAAGATATATATATAATATGTATTAACTGGACCCCTTCACCCTCTTTCAGAATTCTGCAGTCAGAATTCTGGGAGACCCTGCCCACAGTCACACACCTACCTTTCACTCACCTGGAACAAGACTTCCACACCATGTCAGGCCTAGTTCCAGTACAACAGGGAAAATGGCCCAGTGCTTCCTGGGAGATGCAGTTCTTCGGAGGGGCCCTCTAATACAGTCTAATGGACCGTGAAACTACAGCTTCCATGAAGACCTTGTTCTCTCAGGAACCACTAGGGCAGTTTTCTTTTTGTACAGGAAGTTGGCCTGGAATAGAAGCCTGTTCATTTAAGTGAAATATAGGTGTGTCTATGGGCAGGAACTCCCAGAATTCTGCCTGCAGAATTCTTTGAGAATTCTGGAAGCTACCGTCCAAAGAACCCCAAATAGCACACCCGTAGTGATTTCTAGAAATAGCAAGGTCATCCCTCTTTCCTGTTCTCCATTCTGCCAATGGCACCCTCCCTATGCTGGTGCCTCATTCATTTGTGGTCTGGTATAGGGATGGGGTGAAGTGGATTAGCTGCCCTACTCTGTTCCCTTTCAGGAATTCAGCTCTCAGAATTCAATGCTAACTGAGGATTCTGAGAGCTGTAGTCCAAAATAAGGAACATTGCTAGGCTTGGACTGGAACTGATGAATGGGTTCAGAGAGATGCTCAACTATATATCACTGGCCAAACGAAGCCAAGCCCTAGTAACTCAATGTTGGCATAGTGGAAAGTACATAATTCCCATGTAAAATGTGAGACTGTGTTTCCTTGGAGAGAAACGGTGGGCTGGGGTAGATAAGAGACAATTGCACATTTTAAAATGACTAGCAGGCTTTTTGTTGTTGTTGTTTTGACTCGCTTTGCATGCTTTACAACATTTCCTACGACTTAGTTCTTTTCAGGGTCTGCAAAGAAAAAATGGCGCCCTTCTTCCCTTACATGAGACAAGGCTTGATAGACTTCTTCCCCACATCCTGAAAGCAGTTTAAGGACCGACAACAAGCCATGTGGTGGGAGGGAAATGGACTCAGGAAAAAAGGCTACAAAGGGGAAGTTAACCTTGTTGCAGCCTCCCATCCTCTGCCACCTGAGGTGGTTGCTTCGAACAGCATATTAAATCCAAAATAAATAACTCCTATTTGTTATCCGGATGCCCGAAGGGCTCCGGAACCAGTGCTTGGGCTCCATACGTGTTGGGGAGAAAGGGGGGGGGTAGGTTCTACTGGAGAGGCGAGTTGTTACTTTGGACTTTTTATATTTCATTTGCCAGCCACCGTCCAAATGGCAGGACCAAAATCCCAGCCCTTCCAATACAAATGTGCTTTGTAGCATTCATGATCAGTGGCATGTCCCCCAGAAACACCAACCTCTGACCAGTAAGGGTATTGTCCCAAATTCAGTCACGCCGTTTTCCAAAACCCTTTGGACCGAGTAGAAGTCGTTGTCAGTACGGGACACATTTTTGATGTAAAGCGAGCAATCCTGTTGTACTCTCTCCCGACCGGTGTAGGATTCGTTGTAGATTGTTTCATTGAGTGGCCGATAGGTCAAGATGGCAAATTGCTTTATCCGATGCCCTCGGAACCAGATGCAGGATTTAATTTCTTGTGGGGTTCCCCTTAGTAACAGGTTGACGTCCATGCCTACTAGAAGTTGGGATGGCTCTGCCATGATCTCAACGGTAGCTTCCTTAGCAGCGTGGCTTCGGGTGACACAAGTGCAGCTCAAGATGAGGGCTGAGGAAGTGGGAATGGATGAGAGCAGAAGATACAGGCATTGCATTCAAATATGAAGCCAGTTCTGGGAAATAATGACTTGTGGCTCATACTAGACGTTAAGGAAAATGCTTATGGTTCCATATTGTGTTTGTGTTTGTGGTGTTTTTGGATTTCAATGGCTTTGAAACACCAGCAGAGCTTCAACAAAAAAGAAGAAAGTCTAAAACTCAACAAAGCCTGGCTCCCAGCACTGAAAAATTCATCCTGCAAAAGGTCAATGAACTCTACCCAGCCACAAGGACCGGTGATCACTGCACACAAAAGAATAGCTAATAACACCCATCAATCACAGTGACAGATCATCTCTCCCCCCCCTGCCTATCACAACAATACACCCATAACAAAAAACACCCTGATCACCACAATCACCCAATCTCCTGAAAAGGACAAAAGCTGATCCCACAGCTACAAATACTCAGCTACACTACACCAGAACACAGACAGAGTTCTAGCTCCTGTCCTCTGAAGATGCCAGCCACAGAGACTGGCAAAACATTAGGAAGAAAAACCTTCAGAACATGGCTAAACAGCCTGAAAAACCTACAACAACCATCAGATTCCGGCCGTGAAAGCCTTCGAGAATACCTTTCTTAGTTGTTCAACTACTGACAGGCAGCCCTTGATACAATATTCCACCACTCCCTCCATTTAGTGCCCGCATAACTATACAAACAAGTTTAGAAGTTTGCAGGTACATACAGAAGGGGTGAACATATTGCTTCTTAAATTACAGTCATAACTCAACATGGGTATGAAGTGCTGGTTCAATTATTCGTGCTGGTTCGTTGAACAGGTGTTTGCCATTTCCCAGCCCCGCCTCCTCTGGCAGGCACCCATGTAGAGGCAGTGCCCAGAGGAAGTGGGGCAGGAAGGGCGCTGCCTCTGAGTGGACACCCACTGGAGGAGACAGGGCTCTGAAGTACCGAAAACTTGTTTGGCCAAGAAACAAATTGGCACAAACTGCCGAATCGGCAGTTCATGCTCATCTCTTGTCATAAAGGAACTAGGTGTACTGTCATTATTGGGACAAGAATAAATTACAAGTTATTCTGATGTGGGTAACAAGTTACTTCCTAGCTTCGAAAACATTGGGAAAAGGGGATATGTATAGCCTATTCATTCATTCATTCATTCAAAAATAATTCAATCCCAGCTTGGCGGGATCTTTTCTTCCAGCCCTGATTTATCACCAAGCCCGCTTTCCTTCCCCACAGAATCCCTTCCACTCACCTGCTAGAAGCAGCATCGGCCACCAGTTTGGGCTGGATCGCCATGACGATTTTGCTGCTTTTGGAGATGGGATGTTTCGGGACATCCTGAGATTCTTGTTGCCCACAGCCAGATGCCAGGGGTCCTCCTGTGCTCTTAGCCTCCAGTGCATGTCCCTCCCACCCAGCTAGGACCCCCACACACCCCTCATCCCCACAGTGAGCCAACCTAAGACCTATGGCCTAGGTTAGCTCACTGCCACCCCCAGCCCATTGTGAACGCCACACTGACAGGCAGAGGTCATAAAGCAGAGACCTGGGCTATGGCAAGGTCTGTGAGAGACCATGCAAGTTGCCCCTTTCTCACAGAAAGACTGAAATTGACTCCATTAGGCCAGGGTTGTGTATCAGAGGGGCAGTTGGGGGCGTTTTTGTATTTGCCTTTTAAAAATGTTTCTGTTATATTTCTGCTTTGCCTTTCTTCACTGACCTGAAAGTGGAGTACAATGAGCAAAAAGCTACATTTTTCACTCCACTTTATTCCATGTGAGGTAGGTTAGGCTCAAGGCAAATAGAAAAGTAACTAAAATAAGTACAACTCCAGCGCAAGGAAAACCTCCTTTCACCAGTTACAAATTTCAACTGTAACATATAAAGGCAGGCATTTGTCCCTCTTAAGCTACCTACTACACTAAGACCCCCCCCCCCATCCATGGGATCAGTATCCATGGTCTGAAAATATTAAACATATTAAAAGAAAAAGACTAGAAATATGTATTTTCACAGTGTATGTTCCAGAACTGGCCACTAGAGGGAACCAGAGATCATGCTATGTACTCTTGTTCTACATAGCATAGTCTCTGGTGTCCTCTAATGGCCAGTTCTGGTAATAAAGGTGAAAATACATATTTCTGTTCCCCCCCTTTTTTTCCATGCGTTTGCTCGGAACTACTGTAATCTCCCACAAACACAGGTCCTACTGTACCTTGTAAAGTACTTGATTTGGTATTGATGTAACTGGTGTTTTCATATATGTATATATATAATCTCCCACAAACTTGTGTTTGTGGGAGATTAGTTCCAAGCCCCCCCCCCCAGGTGCTGAAAACTGTGGATAAAAGCAAACACTATACATAGCATGGAAAAAGGGAAAAAAACAGAAATATGTATATATATATACCTGTGCATTACAAGTCTATGTGTTCATTAGCCTGACTTTATAAGCCTATCTGTTCATTTATAAGCCTGATTTTCTTACTCATTGTCTTACTACAAGGCAATTCATTGTGAGTTACTATATTAGCATATATAAACATGTAATAGTATGCCAAGCAATGGAATATGGAGATTATCCATTGCAACAAAAAAGCATGGAGAAACAGAATTATGTGAGCATGAAAGGGTTTTATTTTTTTCATCAAATATATGATACAATTTCACTCACTCCTACTGTACTGGACGTCTGTAAGGCTTGGTTTTTAAGGAGCCAGCAAGATATCCTTTATACCTCCATTGTGATTTCCATGTTAAAGGGGCTTCTCTGTTTGGTAAAAGAGGTAGAAAATTTGTGGGTGGGCTGAATCCTGTACCAGACCTGAATACTGTCAATCTTTTGGACCAGGAATGTGATGATGGGGTTCACCTGCAAGAAAACCATTAGAAATAATAATAATAATAAAACAGAACTAGAAACACCGACATCCCACCAACCTTTTCTCTGAGGACCAAGAATATTACGTTGCTAATATTACTAAGTGCCATCGTTTTGGAAACTGGAAGGCCAGGTGCTGAAGCACACGTAAGATTTTCTGTTAAAGAATCTTCTAGAAGGTCAGGAAGTAATCTGGAAAGTTCCACAACCTGAGGCTAGATGCAGAGGCTAGATCTTAGCTGGTGAAACTGACTCTACGAGTAGAAGCTGGAGATATTTTGATGCCTGGCATAAAAGACAAGGTGACACTCTGCCAACTGGTTAGAGAAGAGGGCCTGAGCATGTTGGTTGGTTGGTTGGTTGGTTGGTTGGTTGGTTGGTTGGTTGGTTGGTTGGTTGGTTGGATGGATGGATGGATGGATGGATGGATGGATGGATGGATGGATGGATGGATGGATGGATGGATGGATGGATGGATGGATGGATGGAAGGATGGATGGATGGATGGATGGATGGATGGATGGATGGATGGATGGGTCGGGGGTTGAAGGATGCACTAAAAAAAAGAGATAAATAAATATTACCCTGCAGAAGTGCTTAAGATCTTATAAGAAACCAGGGATACAATGGCCGTGACTATAACAACACCCAAAACAAAAATCCCAGCAATGGCTCCTCCAGAGAGACCTTTGGCACTTTTCGGTTGCAGGAAACCTTCTGAAAAGACAAGGAAAGAGCATGAGAGAATGAGGGCATGGACCATGGTGCCTTCCATTAACCTAACTTAGGCATCCTGGGTTATCACTGGGTGCCTCATTAGTCCATAAGAACAAATTCCAGAGCTGAATCAGCACATTATCCTTTTGAAAGACATAGCAAGCTCACCGTTCTTCCCTTCCTTGTATCTCCCACTATGAAGATCCTTCAAATGTTTTTGATGTGACTTTGCACTGGGGCTAAGAGGGTGAGCTGAGAAACATGTGCTTGTTGAACGGCTTTCGGGGAGAGCCACATTTCATTGAGTCTCGGCCCCTGCCCCATGGCCGTCTCAAGTTCTCCCACCTCCTGAGGGCTGGAAATGTGTTGCCAGCATGCTACTGCCCTCAACAGTGGCTGTGATGGTGCCACCAGCTGTCTATGTGGATAATGCTTCTGCCCTGAAGTGAGAGGTGGACACCATTTGGGGGGAAATCCAGTAGCAGTTGGACTATAAAGGAAATCTGGGCTACCTGGGCCAAGGTTCTATAGGATAGGGATAAAAAAATAATAAAAATATTTACCTATGACCACCAAGAATATCTGTCCTGCTTCGGAAGCTACAGTGGTGTTCTTTTGGATTATATAATAACCACCATCCGGGAGAGATACATTCGCAATGTGGAGAGCGCAATCTGCTGTCATGCTCTCTCGCCCAGTATAGGAGTCCTTATGTTCCACTTTGGAAATCGGTGGTGGCTCGTAGGCCAAGATTTGATTCTCAACAGATATATCCCATCGGTACCAGGTGCAGATGAGAACATTTTCCATTTTGTCTCCCGGGATGAGACTGACCTCCGTGCCTACTATGGGGAACCATGGTTCTGCGGTGACCAGGATGCTAAAGTTCTGATCACATTCTGTCAATGTGAAGCAGTAGGAATTCAAGAGGTGGCCTGGGTTTGGGGGGGAAGAGGTGGAGGGAAGAGGAAAAGAAAGAAGGAGAATAGACCATTAGTTCCAGAGAAGGGTGTGCCCCAAAAAAGAATCTCAAAGACAGGAGCAGAACCTCTTCTGGATTTGCCAACAAGATTCAGAGATGATTGCAATTCTATCATGTGGATTTTGAAACAGCCTGGAAAGCTCAGACTTCTGAGAAGATGAGACAAAGGGCAAGGTTGGAAGCTGCTCTATACTATAGTTAGATCCTTGATCCCTTCTGTTCAGTATTGTTTATATGAGATATGTGCTACAGAACCATAGAATCATAGGATAATTGAGTTGGAAGGGGTTTATAAAGCCATAGAGTCCAACCACCTGTTCAGTGCAGGAATCTCAAATCAAAGGAGATCTGACAAATGCTTGTCCAATTTTCTCTTGAATGCCTCCAGTGCTGGAGTGCTCACCACCTCCCAAGGGAATGGGTTCTATTGTCATACTGCTCTAACAGTTAGGAATTTTTTTCCTGATATTCAACTGAAATCTGGCTTCCTGTCACTTGAGCCCATTATTACATGTCCTGCACTCTGGGATGATTGAGAACAGATCCTGCCCCTCCTCTGTAGGACTATCAAGTAATTGAAAAGTGCTCTCATATCTCCCCTTAGATTGCTTTTCATCAAGGCTAAACGTACCCAGTTCTTTCAGTCTTTCCTTGTAGGGCTTGGATTCCAGTCCCCTGATCATCCTTGTTGCCTTCCTCTGAACTTGCTCCAGTTTGTTAGCATCCTTCTTAAAGTGCAGTGTGCAGAACAGGATGCAATACTCAGGATGAGGCCTAACCAGTGTCATATAGAGGGGGACTAGTACTTTATAGGTTGTGGTCAATATATGCCCCCCCCCCCCCCCCGGTTGTTTTCGCAGCCTCTGTCACTGCCATTTGCTGCTATCCAAATTGTCGAGTGATGCTGGCAGAGCTCTGCTGCCCCCAAGTGGATGAAGTAGAAAAGAGAGACTTCTTGGGGGCGGGGTTCCATCCAAGAAGGAAAGAAGACACTCTGGCCCTGCAATACAAGGAGGGCCTTATGGTATGGGAGGACAGTCTGACACACTTCTGCACCATAGAGACCTGTGATAGTTGCAGCCTAGTTTCCTATAGTGGTAGTATCAGGTATCTCCACAATGGCCAGAGGTTTCCATTCTTCTTGTCTCCATGTCAGTGTGTGCATGCACACACACACACGTACACTCACACGTTGAGTAGCTGTAGAACTTCTGCCAGACCCAAACCACAGTATTTGATTGCTCTTCTCCACACCTAGGCACGACAATCTCCCACTCCCCACTCCACAAGTCCTGATCTTTCACCTGCTAGAAGCAGCATGGACCAACCTCTTCTGCACCCAGAGCATGCCCCAGCTGTTGGGTGCGGTCTAGACAAGGTCCTTGACATTCCGGGAAGGAGAAAGGCTTGGGCCGTTGCGGGTGCCCATTGGGATAACCAGCACCTGAGAGCGCCAGGTGAACCCATATCCCCTCACCACCCACCTCAGGTTCTCTCTTGGAATGTCCTACTGCTCCATTCTGATCTCCCAGGTGACCGCAGAAGGTCATAAAGCAGAGAACTGAGCCATGGTGGGCTGGCCGGGTGGGAGGCCATGACGTATGTCTTTCAGTAACGTAAGCTGCCTCGGGTCCTTTTTTAAGGAGAAAAGCAGGGTAAAAAAATATTTTAAATAAATAAATATGGACATGAAGGAGACCTCCATCAATTGCAAGCTTTTGAATCATCTCAAGGCTGTGTTCACAGAAATATGTGCAGCAATAGAAAAGGGCAATAGGAATATTTTTTAAAGTTACATTATTGGACTATAATGTGTAGTACCCTCAGCCCAGGTGATTCTAAGAGTTACAGTCCAGAAAAAAACATTTCCAAGCCCTAGAGATTTTTTTTCCCCCCCATGGATATTGCAAATCAAATCTCTAAAACATTACATTTTCCTACTATGATATAGCTAGAAGCATCTGGCTAGCATTCTGAACATTGTAGTTAAATTTTTTTAACATTTACGAGATCTGCTTCAAACATGGTCTTTAAATATTTAATGACCTGAACCCTGGGGAAAAGGGTGTAAGGTGGAGTCCATATGATATGATTGATATATGATATGATATGATATGATATTATACAGTAGGGCCTTCTTATCCGCGGGATCAGTATCCACAGATTCACTTACCCACTGTTTGAAAATATTAAAAACATTAAAAGAAAAATCCTAGAAATAAATATTTTTAAAGATGACGTTACCGGAATTCTCTGTTTTGGAATCAGAACTCTGCTCTTTGACATTTGACTAGTGGTTTTATGAACTGTTATATGGTCTGTATTGGGCAGAAAAACCATTAAAATCCCAAATACCAATTTGGAATAATGATTCAGTATGCAACAGACAGCGTCTCCAGCGATTTCATACCTTAATTATTTTATTTTGTTTATTTATTTATTCAATTTGTGTTCCGCCCATCTAGCTACTAAGGCCACTCTGGGCGATTCACCATAAAATAAACAGCAATAGCACATTAAATAATATCTGCATAAACATAGCAACAATATAAAAAAAAACCAAAATAAACATATAGGAATCACTTACATTTAAAAAGAGAAGACAACATAGAAAACAATTAATAAAATCAAGATGGCAATTAGTGCTACACCACTGTCACCATGGAAGAGGCTTTGGGCCTCTGTTTTTAGTGATCATCGTCGTTACATATATTTAATGTACTACACAATGCCTGGAAAACTCTAGGTATTGGGGAGTAAATAGACGAAGGTGTCCCGCCTGAGCTTTGCTGTACATGGTTCAAGAGCAGCCTTTCCCAACTTACCACCTTCCGGTCCTGTTGGACCACAACTTCCAGCATCCCCCACCCCAGTATAGCCAGGACGAGGCTGGGAATCCGTGACCTCATTAACGTCTTTATGCATGAGTGTGTATCTGTAGATTCATTTCTTTAAAAAATGTTTGAAGTGCCTTAAAATACTGTGGCGTTTACCCCGTGGCCCCTGCTTGTTTCACCAAACACAGAGCTCACACAAGTATCCCAACACACCCTTTAACACGCTGCCATCCGTTGATCTCTTTATCAACCTATATTTCCTATGAAAGACTGAGTTCCATTCAGTACTGAACTTTTAAACAGAGACAGGTTTATTGATTACAAGTTGTTTTAGGACTAGTTCTTAAGCACATTCTTAAAGTTACACAAAGATTCAGTATTTTACTTTAACCTCTTCTATCTTAATTAATACAGGTCACACTCTGACGTTGTTGTTGTTTAGTTGTTAAGTCGTGTCCGACTCTTCGTGACCCCATGGACCAGAGCACGCCAGGCCCTCCTGTCTTCCACTGCCTCCCGGAGTTGGGTCAAATTCATGTTGGTAGCTTCGGTGACACTGTCCAACCATCTCGTCCTCTGTCGTCCCCTTCTCCTCTTGCCTTCACACTTTCCCAACATCATCATTCTGACTAATCACCCCTTAAACACTCTCTCTGCCTCAAACCCCCAAACTCTTTTTCCTTCAAAACTCTGTCTCTGGCTGAACTAACTAGACTCTGACTCACCCCTCCCTTTCTCTGGCTCTGCCTCCCAACCGCTCTTGGTACATGCCAATAATCTTCTACCTGAGCCAAAGCAGGGTGATCGCCACAAATACCATACGGTGTGTTGCAAAATATCATGGAATACGGAGAAATCAGCAGCTCTTGGGGAAAGCGCACAGACTCGAACACAGAACTAAGCAACGGTCTGTTTTATTTTAGCAGTGGATACGGTGTCTTTTTGTTTTAAATGTCCCTGTGCATCTGTTTGAATGTAAGAGCTGGTTCTAAAGAAGTGGCCAAAATCATTTCTGTCATTTCCTCATGGGTTCCAAGAACGGGGAGCTGTTCCCTCAGAGGAAAAAAAGGCCATGAACTCCAGACAGGATGTTGCTCCAGACAGGAATAATGACAATCTTCTAGACAAAGATGATGATCATTGTCTTGGCGCACCTGAGAAAAAAGCAACTTAGAATCAGATGGTGATGAGAACTGGGAATGTCCTTACTGTAATATCCCAATCAGGTCTTGAAATTTAAATTTTTTTTTTGTTTTTTTGGTGGGGGGATTGGACTAAAAGCAAGCTTGGAAATCTCTTTTCCTACATCACAAGATGCTGCCCACCACTCCACCCCCCATGTACTTCCAGCCCCCCAAATCCAACATATATACTTTTCGGACATTGAGTTTCCTAGTTCACAGAGATACCAGGTTCCATGGAGGCTCAAGCACACACAATAAGTAAGGTGGAATCTGGAAGATGAAACAACGGCAATCTTCCACAGTCCAAGTCTTTCTCTGGATCTCTTTCCCTTTGAACAGTGGTTCCCAACCTTGGGTCACCCAGGTGTTCTTGGACTGCAACTCCCAGAAACCCCGGGTAGCACAGCCAGTGGGGAAGGCTTCTGGGAGTTGCAGTCCAAGAACATCTGGGTGACCCAAGACTGGGAACCACTGCCTTAGAAAAAACAAATAAACACATGTTTTACTGCTCATTGGAATGCGCCCATCCAAGTCAAGAGGGTGTACCACATTGACCTACCACCCCTGTCCCACCTTGTGAAGCTGGTACTTACCTCTCCCTCCTCTGGGGATGCCTCTGTCTCCACTTCTCTCACCTCCTCTCCCACCTCCTCTCCCGCTGCCTCTCCCAGTGCCTCTGCTACTGTTGCCGCCTCTGCTTCTCCCACTCTCCTGGCTTCTGTGAGTCCTCTGGCTCCCCTGATGCACCTTCTCCCTTGCCCTAAGGAAAGAAAGGGATGTTGGCTTTCCCTGCTACTGGCATCCAGTGGTCTGCTTCCTCTGAGGTGCTAGGACATGAGCTATCTTGTTCAGTTGCCCCAGATCAGTGGCCATTAGTCCACACCAGGCCCTGGGTCTCATTCATGCACCCTGGCCAATCTGGAATCGAGCTATGAGCATCTTCTGTACTGACAGCTGGTCTTTATGGACTTTCCGTTTGCATATGCTTTGCTTTTCGAGGGGAAAGGACTCTGTGCCAAAAGGTTGGAGACCTCAATCAAACCCCCCCCCCCCCAAAGCCCTTTGTCTCACACTTGACAGGAAGTAAAGACTTTTGCCCAGCAGACTTAATTCCTCATCAAGGTCAAGATAGTGGCAAAAAATTCCATGGATTTTGCAAGTATTCTTGACCTCCTTCTCTACTGTGATCTTCTGATAATATTTCCCCCATACTGCCTCCCATCTTGCTGCCACCAAAAAAACTGTGAATACAAAATCAGATGACTTCCTTCTTTAAAAAGCCATCAACCAGCTTCTTTGGAGAAGAAGGGCCAACTACTCTGAAGGGCCACTTCCTTGCTGAGACAACATCTCCGGTTTACTCAATCCACAGGGCCCTGTGGGAGCTGTCCATGGTCCTGATTACCACCCAGAGAGACTTTACCTTGGCCAAAGAAGACCACACTTCACTTGGCCTAGCCAGACAAGATTCAGTCTGAATTATTTCAGTCCCCCAAATCAATGAAAATCTCAAAACCCACCATCACCACCACCAATCTCTCACAACTGAAACACCAAAGCAGCAGAGTTTCTGGATGCCAGATTTGCTTAGTTACAGCTCTGTCACCATGGCTGAAGGACTTTCAGTCAGGTAGACAAGGATGAGGAAGAGCAAAGTTATTCTAGAGGATTACGTATTTTGTTGTCCTCTCAGCCAAAGAAGAAAACAAGACCAGGAGGATTTTTATGTTTGTGTGCATCGATGACCTGCAAAAAATTGTAGGAAATGAGCCTTTTAACAGACAAAAATGCAACTTAAATACAACATGAGTGTTTGTTTGTTTGTTTGTTTGTTTGTTTGTTTGCTCGTTCGTTTGCTCGTTTGCTCGTTCGTATGGATCAGTTAAGAATCAGAAAACCTCAGGGGGGTGTTTGTATCTCTTAACAAGCAGCTATTGTTTTATGTGGTGTGTGTGTGTGTGTGTGTGCGCGTGGGCATGCATGTGCATACTCTGCTTTGCTTCTCAAAGAGAAAATACACAAGTTTTAGGCAAACATTTTGTGGACATTATTGTGACTCTGGGAAGGAAAAATGGGATACTGGTCCTAGTCATTAAATAGAGACAGCCTGGATCAGTGGTTCCCAACCTTTTATCCCCAGATGTTTTTGGACTAAAACTCCCAGAAGCCTTCACCACTAGCTGTGTTGCCTGGGGTTTCTGGGAGTTGTAGTCCCAGAATATCTGGAGACCCAGAGTTGGGAACCATTGACCTAGATGAATGAAACAGAATTTAGCAGGTGTTCCTCACATTCCTACTTTCTTCAGTCTTCTTTAAAATATTATCTGATCCTGTTTGAGATTAGCATCCTAGGATCCTAGGCATGAATTTACTCGCGACAATGGAACTGAATCTTCTGTATGCCACCCCTGCCTCTGGCGTCCACAGGAACAAAAGTTGGGTTTCTCCCATGGGACCATTTAAACTCTATCCTTTAGGCTTGGTACTTACTTGAGCTCAGCTCTGCTAGCACGTCTGGCTGCGCTTGCTTCATGAGCCCCTGCAGTTCTAAAGAAAGAGGAGGAAAAAACAAAGTGTGTAAGCAAGAATGGGGTGGCAGAATTGCAATGAAAACAGAGTGCATTGCTATTCATAATTTTTACTGCCAGGTTTGGGGGAAGCTTTGATGCCAGAATGACTTGGCTGGCTTGGAGTACTGTGGATCTTGTCCATAGAACTAGCAAAGGAGTTCTAGGGTCCACATTCACTGAGGTTTAAGAGTTCTAGAAAATGGAATATGAGTCAAACAAACAACAAATCAACCAACAGTTAAGGACTCTTCCAGACCAGACATTTGGTTTCCTTTAAATACAAGGTTCTGCAACCATGCTGTTGGTATTCCCACCACTTCCCAAATGACAAGAAGCAGAGCCTTTTGGGGGATGGCAACACCTCTATGACTATCATCCCAAGAAGATCTGTCTGACACCACCAGGGGCCTTCAGAGATTCCACAGGAAAACCATCTCCTTCAAGGAAGCATCATTTGATGTTTCTGGGTTCTCTGCTTGTCCTGTTGCTGCAAATGGGGTTATGGAGTGCTTCTGGATGTTACTTCTTTCTACCAGGGTTGCTTTAATCATTTGAACATTCTGTGGCTCCTGCTATGCTATTCTATTCATTGTCAGCCGTGGACACACATTATTTTAATATCTGGCTTGTGTTCATCAACTCCTTTCAGGTTTCAGACACATTTTTTTAAAAAATGGAATAAATGAAGGAGAGACAAAGAATGATTGCAAGCACAAGAAATGTTACCTTTTAGAAGCAACCATCTGGAAAACAGCCAAGCCTATAAGGACTGAGATCACGACAAGAGACCCACCAATGAGACCTCCAAGTGTAGCACTAGACAGAATTCCAGCTCTTGTTTCGGGCAGTTTGTCTCAAAGATACAAAGAAAGGCTAAGTGAGAACTAGGATCAAGATCAGTGGCAGTTTGCACCAGCTGCTCCTGGAGACAAAAAGCAACCTGGGCTTCTCTACCACCAAAATCTACTAACTGGCACAGTATAATTTCCAGAAGTGCCCTAATCCAGAGATGTAACTTGAGCTGAACAGGTAGTGCTTTGCCCCAGGGTGCCAGAATTTGACTTGCATTACTATCTTCCCCACTGAAGGTGTTTTACACTATTCTTTATTACATTATATATGGCACTTCCATGAGAATTAGTTTTTTTAAAGTGCAAAAGTGGTTACTAGAGATGGGCACGAACCTTGGTTTGGAGGTTTGTGCTGCTTTGTTGGTGCAGCAACACAGGTTCCACGCATTCCCTTCCCCTACCCTCAGCTCGCTTCTCCACTCACCAGCCAATGCATGTTGCTCTTCCCCTCCTCTTCAGGCATTTGTCTAGTCTGGGGCAGGAGAGCCTGCTTCCCTCCTCTGCCTCCGCTGGCAACTGCCCACTCCAAGGCAGCACTGCAGGAATCCCTGCCCTGCCTCCTCCTCCGAGTGGGCGGCTGCTGGGACTGGACAAACACACCTGAAGAGGAGGGGAAGAGCAGCACACACCAGTTGGCAAGTGGAGAATTAGCTGCGTGGATGGGTGAGGGAAGGGAACTTGCAGCACCTGTGGTGCTGTGCCAATGAAGCTCCCATTTTTAGTCTTTACCTACAGATTCCTGTCCAGAATTGGAAAGGCAGTAATCCACTGAAGCATTTGTTACCAAGTACAGGAGACAACGCCATCCATGACTTCTTCAGGGAGGAGAGGGAAGTCTTGCCCTACCACATCATGACTGGGGTCCCTTGTGACACTAATAGAAACAGTAAGGTGGTCGGGAGTCTTGATAGTGGTAAACTTACCATGGGGAGCCTGCGCAGTTTCAGCCCTAGTAAAAGCCGCCTCTGTTGTCATGAGAGGGGGAGCCATTTTTGTGGTGACGGGAGGTAGAACTTCCTTTGTTGTCAGGGGAGGGCTGGCATTTCTTGAGGTCAGAGGAAGAAGAAGTGCCTTAGTGCTGGCATTCTTACCCGGTAGACCTCGAGCTAACAGGAAGCAAGAACCAAAGATGTGAACTGTTGGGGCATGGAAAGAAGAGAGAGAGAGAGAATCAGTTCAAGAGTTTGGGAAGGATGATCTCACATGAAATATAAGAGAAAGACTGCAACCCTTGCACATTCGCAGTCAGGAGTCAGGAGGGACTTCCAAGCACACTAGCCAGAGCACCGGGCTCAACAAGGTGTGAGGTCTCTTCCTTTTATATTTTCCAAAGATTAGTGTTATTGTTGCACCGTGGTCTTGGAATTTGGCTTGCTTGGAGGCCCCTATAGAAGAATTCAGGGCAACTTTTTATAGAGAGTCTTAGAACAGTAGCTGGCTGGGTAGCTCAGTGAGTTAGGTATCTTGCTGAGGAAACAGAGGTTGGGAGTTCGATTCCCCACTGTGCCTCCAGGGAGAAGAGCCAGCCAATGTGGCCTTGGGCAAGCTACACAGTCCCAGGACACCCCCAGAAACCACTTCTCTGTTCAGAAAACCCTGAAAAAGGTCACTATAAGTCAGAATTGACTTGATAGCACACAGTTATCAGAACAATTATTACACTAGCAAAGTGCCACAAACTAGAGCTGCATTTAGGGCTATGAAACAGGTCTAACATCTCTGGATGTTCATAATAAAGTAGCTTGATGATTGTGTAATGTGTACTTAATGTTTTAGGCTAAATGTTCAGGGATAGAACAGAAGGGGAAAGAAACTGCCACTGTAGGCATCATTATAGATATTCCAGAGCTGAGTGTCATGTGAGGTAGCCATGGTGGAGAGAAGACCCCATGTTTGACCACCATCTCTTGCAGACAAATAATAAATACCTGTTTGAGTGAAATTTTACTTAAAAAGTCATAATTAGGTATTAGCATTATTTCTAAATTGTTCTTTCTTTCTTATTTAGCTTGTTTTCATAGCAACACATCGTCATGAAGCATATACCTTGAGAAAAACACCCTGAGATTCCTCACCTCCATCTGGGACCAAGGCAAAGAGTTTCCCTTCCCGATACATTTCCAGCACACACATACCCAATGAGTACAAGTTACTTTGTACAAGTTACTTTGTAACTTGTACAAAGTGCAAAATGTCTTCCTCTTGAGAAGGAAAGCACATGCATAAACACACACACAGAGAGAGAGAGAGAGATAGTGAGCACATTAGAACTGATTGGTTATTAAGATAGAAGCTTGCTGGCTTCGAGGCTATGAGGTTTATTGGAACCCTGCTGCTGATTTATCCTTGAACCTAGAAGTGTTTTGCTTCTCTTCTCCGGCTGGCCTCTCCCGTCCTTCTCCGCTGACGCCATTGTTATCTCTACAAGCAAACGGTTTGTTTTCTTTTTTTTTTTTCCTTTCCCCTTAGTCTATTATTTAAATGGGAAAATCCAAAAGAACTCTTTCTCAAACTAGCCCCGATTCGGCACAGATTTCACCTTCATCCAAACAGCTGCGGCTGGACTCCTTTTTTCCACCTCAACCTCCTACATCGACTACAACACCCCTGGCAAGAAGTGCTTCCTCTACAAATCAGACACAGGAGGGCCATACTCCTTCAACTACTCACCCCCCTGAACAAAGCCTCTTCAAACCGCTACCTAGTGTGGATCCTCGCTTGGATAGCGATGCTATTGAACTTTTGAAACATTATTCCTCACTAACTGCAAGAACTGTCTCTCAGATTTTCTCCCAGCTTACTCTACTTACAGACTTCTTAAAGAGCTCATGCTCTATTTCTCCACATTGTCTATCCTGCCTACATAAAACCCCAGATAAACCCAACTCGGCCGTTTGCAAAGAAACCCCTCGTAGCTCTTTCTCTGATGGTTGCCTCCCTCAAGTTCCTTCCAAGCCCATAATGCATTTGGTCTACGCTCCTTACGCTGCTGTTGTCACAATCTGTCCCCCTCGCGGTTTTACAAGCTTTCCACTCTGGACTAAAATCGCCTTGGCGAAGAGACATCTTGCCTTCCTCCTAAAAGTGAATGTTCGGAACATCGACCTCTACAGGACTGAGACCTTGTCAACATCCTTCCACTCAACTAGACTACTACTGTCCTTCCATTCGAACTATGTTCCTGGGATGTTGTTCTCGTCTGCGAATCTACTACAACGATGGGGTATCACCCCGCACCGCCTTTTCAAGAATACTACCATTGCCAGGCTTATTTCGACGGAAGCCTCTCTGCAACCCCCTCCTATAGACGCCTCCCCCTCCTCCAAGAGGACAAACCTGCTTCGAACCTTCAGACCTACCTACCCCCCTACGGACTCCCTGCAGCTTTCTTCTACTTCGCCGTCCCTTCCATTTCAAATGAGGGTTGAAGCAACCCATCCCGCTAAGCCGATGGACCACTTGCCATCTCCTCTAATCCCCTCTTCGCCCATTTTACAACATTCCTCTAACCCACCGGTTACATCTCGAGACTCCATCACAGCTCTCCAGTCGACCAATGCGCCTGCTTTAATTCAACCGGAAGCTTATGTCTGTTTCCCTGCATATTCCAATCCCCCTACTGCTTCCCCTTCCCATATCCCCCTATCCCCTGTATGTATTGTCAATCGGGGTGCCTCAACCACCTCCTTTGCACTGGTCGATGCTATGTCCCAGAAACCCCCTCCTCTTAATTTTGATTTTACTAATCATAAACCTGCAATAGATGCTCTAGCCTCACCCTCTGGGCCTGCCTGTCCTCCAGTCCTTGATCCCCTTTTGCCTTCTGTGATTCCCCCTCCTCTTTCAGACCCCAGTACTTCCTCCTGCTGACTAACTGCTTCCCCTCTGACCCCCCCCTTGCCCCATCCCTCTCTCCAATTAATCTCATGGAATATAGGTGGCTGGAGGAAAAAAGCTTCGGACAAAGACCTGCTAAAGTTTCTCTCTAGCTACGACATTATTCTCTTACAGGAGACCTGGTTATTAACTCCTCCGTCCATCCCGGGTTTCCTTACTTATCATATCCCGGCTGTTAAATCTAAAACAAGAGGGCGCCCCTCTGTGGGTCTCTGTTGTTTCCTTAAACCCTCCTCTTTATTCACCCTTACCTTCATCCCTTCCCCCTCACTCTATATTCAAATCTTCCTCCTTCAGTACGGTCAATTTAAAATCCTACTACTTAATCTCTACTTCCCACCTCCATCCTCCTCTTTGAACAGCACCTGGGTGGAGGTAGAGAACCTTGTCAACCTTAATCTGGAAGCTAATCCATCTGCCTACATTTTGATCCTGGGGGACTTTAATACCCGGCTAGGACCCAATAACTCTGTCCTAGCCAAACATACAAATCTGGAGTTTGACGAGTCGTCTCCCCCCTGGCTCAATCGTCCAAGGTCTTCCAGAGACAAGATTATCACACCTCATGCTACCTTCTTAATTAACCTCTGTCTCAATCTTCATATTGCCATTCTCAATGGCACATGGGGTAAGGATATCCCTGGTGAATACACCCACCTCTCCATTAGAGGTCCAAGCGTAATCGATTACGCCATCGCTTCCCCAGCTCTTTTCCCCTTTCTCTCGGATTTCTCTGTTGGTGTTCGTGCTGACAGTGACCACCTGCCTCTTCTTTTGTCCCTAACCTTCCCTTCTTCCCTCTCCTCCCCCCAAATTCCCCCTTCACAACCCTCTTGTCGCCTTAAATGGACTTCTCAAACAGAAGCTGACTTTTTCTCTTGGACTCAATTGCCAGAGACTTCCAATCTTAACCTCACCATAGCTACAACTGACTCTATCGCCACAGCTATCACCTCCTATAATACTCTTGTGGATTCCTTAATTACTTCCCTTAGTAGCCCAACTAATTCCCCATCCCATAATCGTGCCACCTCATGGTTCGACTCCGACTGTTGGCAGGCCAAGAAGCATGTTAGATCTCTTTTCCACTCTTTCCGCCTTAATCCTACCCCAGTGTCTCTACAACACTACCTTACTGTTAGAAGGTCCTGCACATTACTTTTAGATTCAAAAAAACACCTCTTTGCTCAACGCAAGTGGTCTGATCTGCTCCAGGCAATTCTATCTCATAACTACAAAGCCTTCTGGTCCTTGGTATCTTCTTCCACCACTTTCTCTTCTTCTGACCCTTCTTCTTCTATCCCCTTGGAGGAATGGATAGCCCACTTCTCCACAATTTTCTTCTTCCCGAATCCCAACCCCCCTTCTGATCCCTCGCTCCAGGCCCTCCCCGACTGGCCTCCTGTTACTTCCGAGGAAATACTGGACCTAATCAGCTCATTGAAGTCTGGTAAGGCCCCAGGCCCTGATCAAGTCCTCACTGAGACTCTGACCAGTAACCCCCACTGGTGGTCTCATTCCTTGGCTAACTTTTTCACCTTAGTTAACCACTCTGGCATCCTTCCCAACTCCTGGTTAATCTCCACTCTGATCCCAATTTTCAAAAAAGGTGATCCCTCTCTCCCTAGCAACTACCGTCCAATTAGTCTTCCATCTTTTATTGGCAAACTTTACTCAAAATCTCTTCTTTCCAAACTTTCTGCCTGGGCTTCTTCCATTAATCTTCCGGGGAAAGAGCAAATTGGCTTTCGCTCTGGAGCCTCTACTCTTGATCACGCTTTACTTTTATCCCACTTAGTTGAAAAATATTCCATTCACCACAAATCCAGTTTGTTCGCTGCTTTTGTTGACCTTCAAGGCGCCTTCGACTCTGTTAACAGATCTCTCTTATGGGACAAACTATCTCAATGGGGCATTGATCCTCGACTACTCTTTCTGCTTAGGCGTCTCCACTCTTCAAACACATGTCAGATTCGCCTCCCAAACTCCAATACACTAACTGATAGATTTCAAGTTAACAGGGGTGTCCGTCAAGGGTGTATATTAGCCCCCTTACTGTTCAACTTATTCCTTGCAGATCTCCCTCCTTTCCTACGTAAAGCTACTAACTCTTCCCCCTCTCTTAACGGTGCCCCTCTCTCAGTTCTCCTCTATGCTGACGATGCAGTCCTGCTCTCCCTCTCCAAAGCCGGGCTGCGTCTACTTCTAGCCAAATTCCAAGACTACTGCTCCATCAACGATCTTAGCATAAATTCTTCCAAAACTAAAATAGTTGTTTTTTCTAAATCTAGCCCTCTATCCACTTGGACAGTTGGTACACAATCCTACCAACAAGTGCCAACTTTCAAATACCTTGGGCTCACTTTCCACTTCAAACTAAACTGGGCTCCACACAAAAAATTGGTCATTTCCACATCAACATCCCAACTCAATGCAATCTCAAAATTCCATTACTTCTCGGGCAACCAATTTGTCCCAGCAGCTTTGCATATTTTCCAGTGCAAACTCCTATCCCACCTCTTTTATGGGGTCCCCATCTGGATAGAGGCTGTAAACCACGACATTGACTCCATTGCCGCTGTCTTCTTTAGAAAGATTTTAGGTGTCCCCAATATGATTCGCCTCTCCACCATGGTACTTGAATTGGGAACCCACCTCCCTTCTACTCTTGCCTGGGTCTCCACTTTCAAATACTGGCTCCGCATCCATCTCCACTCTAATTCCAATTCTCTCCTCTTTGACCTTCTTAGTGACTCTTACACCTCGAACTGGTTTAAACTGATTGACTCCAAACTTCTCTCCCTAGGACTAGAATTAGAATCCCTTTTCGACCTGGGATTACAACAGGCCCATTCCTTGATCAAACACAAACTTTGGCAGTTTGAGTTTGAGTCACTCTCAGCTGACTTAAACCCCACTTGCTCTCCCCTTTTTTTCAGTCTTCCTCCTTCTCTAGGACGTCCCTTAAACTATTTCTCTTCACTGTCCAACCCTGGTCAGAGAAGAGCATTTATGTTAGCCCGCCTTAATATCTTCCCTTCGGCGGTTCATGCAGGCCGATTCGCTAAGATCCCCCGTGCAAATAGGCTCTGCTTTTTCTGTCATACCCTCCCAGATTCCCTGGACCATATTTTATTTCATTGCCCGGCGCATTCATCTCTGAGAAAGCTGTTTCTCGAACCGTGGCTTTCTCTCTTGCCCAACTCCCTATCCTTTTTCCTGAACGATTCTTGCCCGCGGATTACATCTGCCGTTGCAAGATATCTTCTGGAAATTTCCAATTTAACCCATTACCTATGATACTACTTGTTGAGTGTATCTCCTAATTTATGTTTATTCTGATTATCGCTTGGCTTGTATCCATGTTTTGCTGTTGTCCGTTCATATGCCAATAAAGGTTTCGAACAAAAAAAAAAAAAAAAAGATAGAAACAACCTATCCGGTGCTTCAAAGTCTTAAACAAAGCTAGAGTCATCTTGATTAGTGGGATTTCACAACACAACCCCTCCAGGGCCCTCAGCCCCCCAAAGGATACCAACATCTCACCTATTAGAAGTAATATCAGCCAGGATCTTCCATGTTCAGAAAGGGTCATAATTTCTGGACAATGTCGGAAGGACGTTCCTGCCATTCTTGGCAGTGGATCCGTCTTAGACATCCTGGGAGATTATATTTGCGGCTGACTGGATGCCTGGGTTCCCTTGATGTACCTTGCCATGAATGCCTGCCATTGAGCTCATCCATTTATCATCCAGCCCAGGGTCAATTTTCCCCAGGATGCTACATTTCTAGCAGCCCAGCCCTGACTACCCAGGTAACGAGGATGTCATAAACCAAATATGTCAGTCATAGTTTTGGGGGATAAGTCTCCCTCTAAGACAGGCAGGGCTAAATATATAATATGAAACATAACATGAAAAAGTTGAATATAAACCTATTTCAACAGTTCCCGACTAAGGAATATATATATGCAGGCAGAGATGCTGGGCACTGGAGGTTTTTATTTCATCAGCAGATACATAATGGAGTTTCCTGCCTCCAGTGTTCTGGGCAGATATAATTGTTGGGCCATCAGAATGTCCTTGATTATTTCAACATGATTTTCTGGTAAATGGAGTATCAATTCATGGGGAAGGAGCAAAAAGTCCAGAGGGATGATCTGGTGGATGATCTTCCAGACTTGAATGCTCACGATATCCTGGATGAAGATAATCTTGCGTTTTTCACCTGGAAAAGAGGCAGTCTACCATCAGAAGATGAAGGTACTCATGTCCCATCACCTCTGGAGACTCAGAATGGAATTTTCTGACCCACTCAGAGAGGCAGTTCTTCCAACATGGAGCCAGCCCAGATCCAAACTTTTTTCTCAAAGACATTTGTGCCTGGGTGGCACTCAGCTTTTCCTGACACCAAAGGAAGTGGGCATAGAATCTGGAAGTCCTTGGCTTACCGATTCTGCAACCTGCAGCAGCAGAATGAAGAGGAAGAATAGCAATGAAGCAGAATGAACTACACCACTGCAGAGGAGCACCTATAAAACCTCATTAGAATTGGCTACCTGGCACAGCAGGGAACGGAAATATTTTTCAAGCTCTTCTTCTGCTCTGCTAGTTCAGGGTTTGCTAGAATTTTTGTTTCATTGGGTGCATTTAAAAGTGCCACGTTCGAGCTGCAATCTGCAGTGGCCCAGTCCATTTTCCGGACATTTTGTCACTACACTTCCATCTCATTCTCTTGCAGATGTCATGACAGCCTCTTTCACTCCTTTTGCAATTGTCTTTGGCAACCTTAAACATCCGTAACTCTGTGTTGTTTTTGTTTTGTTTTTGCAACACCAAATGCCTGCCAGGTAAGGATGTATATCTATACCTCTCTCATTCTCACATGTAAAGGCGACGAGATGTCAAAATACTTACTACAAATCTCAGTGAAGGTTCCTGGCTTCCCAACATGAATTTTTGCACACACATTGCACCAAATTAGGATGGCTACTGCCTTGCTGTGCACACTGTTAATTACTGAAGCCTTGGATGGGTTGTTTATATCTTTAGCTCAACCGCCCAGTCTTTCTCTCCTTGCTTTCTTTGTGGGTATGACTCATGTTAGACATGTGCTAGGTGGTCTACATCTGGTTTAAAGAGTCATCCTTTTATGTGGGCCTTTGACCAATAATTATGTATTGGTTCTTTGAGATGGAAATTTATGCTCACGTCTTCTAGTGCCTAAACAGTAAATCATTCAGAGCAGCTCAAGGCTAGATAATTAAAGCCGCAATATGTCCACAACAATGTTGACTTTGTTGGGAAGGACTAGAAATTTACAGAGCAGGGATTTGAACTGGTATATTGAAGAACTTCTACAGCACTACCCTGTAGTCTTTCTTCCATCTTCTAGGGCTGGTTCTCACTCAGACACAATGTTGTGAGGGCTTAGTTACTCCTGACTCCCAATCCTGTGGAAAAAAATGAGATTGCAGGAACTTACATAGAGATGGAATCTCTTGCAATACCAGACCGGAATTTTTCCTCTCTTCATTTTCAGTTCTCACCCCCAACATCCCTCCATTTCCATCTCTGAGGGAAATGCCTCAGGTAGAGCAAAGGTGATATGCAACAGGACAAGCTTGCCAGTCCAACATAAAAAGATAACTTCAAAGGTCCATCTAGTTCCCATGTGGCCAACCAGACACACGACCAGGCCATAAAAGCACTGGTCCCCCCAATACCACTATTGATTCATTGTGGCAAGTGCATGGCACCCTCCCTCCAAAGTTGAGAAATTACTTTTTTGGCAGTCATACTGTTCTTTGGAACCCCAGCCTGGAACAGTGGCCTCTTTGGGCTACCATGGCCAGCATTCCCAGCATAGCCACTGGCTCAAGGAAGAAGCTCTTCTCTAAAGACAGAGCAGCTCTTCTCCAAATGGAGGGATTTCCGTAACCTCTCATGACTAATTGTGATTGACTGGCTGCCAGTCCAAATCTGGCGCTCATCTTCATTGCCCCTAAAGAAGGGTAACAACTGACTACCTTACTCTTTCCAAGGCTCATGGTTTCCAAATTGGGAGGGGACCAAGAAGCAGAGATCTGTTTTCCTGCCTCAATCTTCCATCCTCCTCCAGAAAAGGAAGGAGAATAATTGCTCACTTCATTGTGGTTTTGTCTTTGGGTGCCAGGCTATCTAGAATGAGGAGGAACAAGTAGAACCCCATGCCTAGTGTCCACCCCTCCTTCAAGTGCAGAAATCAACCAAACCCAAGATGGCCACTGTGGTGTGGTTCGTGACTGGGAGCGCTTGAATGGGAGCTGGGAGACACTGCGTATTGGACTTGGGCTTGATAATTGAAACTCATGGAGGTGACCTTTGGGAAGCCCCTATTTTTCAACTTCCTCTATTTCACAGAGTTGTTGTGTGGAAACAGAGAGCCATGTGGTCTGCCTTGAGCTCATGAGAGGAACAGTGGGATATAAATGAAATAAAAAAGTTATTAAGTGCTGCCTCTTAAGCTGAAGAGGCAGCCTGAAATCCATTTGCCTGAAAGTTTTTGACTAAAACTGGTTGGATAGCTCAGTGGCTTAGACATATGGCTCAGGAGCCAGAGGTTGGGAGTTCGATTCCCCACTGTGACTCCAGAGAAAAGAGCCAGCCTGTGTGGCCTTGGGCCAGCTGCACAGTCCCAGAGTATCCCCCAGAAAAAGGGAAGGGTAAACCACTTCTGAGTATTCTCTACCTAGAAAACCTTGAAAAGAGTCACTGCAGGTGAGAATTGAGTTGACAGCATGCAATTCTTATCATTGTGACTAGGCATCACAACGCTGCAGAAGAGCTTGGATTACCCTGTCCCACCACCATGTGTAGCTCACACTTACTCTTGCCCAATGCTGTGCTTGCTTAATTTTTGTTGATTTAATCTCTGCTGTCTGTCCTGACTTAGAGTTCTGTGGGATAAAAGAGATCTCAGATGAAGACAACTAGAGCTGGAATCAAAACATAGGACCTGGATTTTTCCTCTTCTCACTTCCAGTCCTTTCCACAATATCCCCCTTTCCTGCTGCCATTATGATCTTACATTAGAGTGGCCGGGTCTCAATGAGCCACCTGGAATCTCAAGTAATTGCCTTGCTTCCTGGGTCTCAAGTTGGAGAAATGAATCTCAGTGCAAGTAGTGTTGGAGGAAGATAACATTTCAGTTTTGTGCAGGACTTGTGAGCCTTTTTCCTGCACCAGCCCTGTCTGCCTGCCTTCCTGGCTGTCTGCCATCCATCCATCCATCCATCCATCCATCCATCCATCCATCCATCCATCCATCCATCCATCCATCCATCCATCATCCATCCATCCATCCATCCATCCATCCATCCATCCATCCATCCATCCATCCATCCATCCATCCATCCATCCATCCATCCATCCATCCATCCATCCATCCATCCATCCATCCATCCATCCATCCATCCATCCATCCATCCATCCATCCATCCATCCATTGCAGTGCCATCTCTTGAAGCACTAGTACTTACAGGGCCTCAGAAGAAAGTCTCATGGTCCACGTAGGTTCTAACCTATTATCAGGAATGAAGAAAAAGAAGAAAGAGTGGTGGAACTTAGTTTGGTCCCCTTCAAGTGTGTCTGAGATGACAGCTTAATTAACCAGCTGCAACCTTCTCCACTTAGCAAGACAGTAACATTGCTTCTTTCAGTCCCTTCCAGATGCAACATTTCTCTACCGTCAAGGATCAGGATCTTAGCAGGATTTTCTCAGGCACCCAAATCATGTTCCTCATATCAAACTTTGTATCAGCTTTTTTCCCCTGAGCTCCCACACCCTTTTCTCCAGCCCCAAACCCTTGGTCTTTGTGGTGCTTTGTATGGAGGCAGAGTGCAGAGCTATGACTCTTCCCGAGAGCACGAAAGTTGTCAGGAGAATCGGGAAGCAATAGCCAAGAAAGCACAAAAAAGCACACATCAACAGTAATTAGCAGTGGAAGCCTGCTGTACATGGACAGGTGCAAGCAGAATGCTGAAGTACTGAAACACTTTAGCGCTAGACCATTGAAGTAAATGCCACTATCTTCAAGCTAAAAGGGGAGGCAGACCCAGGCAAACAAAATGCTGCATCTTGAAGAATACGTACCTAAAATCCCAGAGGTTGCTCTTACTTGAAATAGTTTGGCCAAAATAATGATTAGCATTTTGGCTTTTCAATCTGTGGACCTATTAGTCTGCATTTATAGTCTATGTAAATACAGCATAGCAATATGCTATAACTAGTGAGACATCTCTCTTTGCTAGTTAAGCAATCCTTCTCTCTCACTTGACCTACCTCACAGGGTTCTTGTGGGGAAAAAGTTGAGAGAAGAACCATGAAAACCACCATGTGCTCACTGGAGGAAATCCTTACATTTATAATGGTATATGTTTATAGTGGAATAAATGTAATGAATAAATCATAACAAGGTTTGGGGGATCTGAGGCTCATTCTACAGCCTCTTTTTCTAAATATAATTGTAACAGTTTCCTTTTTTCCTGTTTAAAGTTTTCATTCGTTTCAAAAACAGTGAAATATCAGAAATCGTTACCCCAAACCAACGGAGGTTCTCATAGGTTCCCGTTACCCCCCTCAGCCACAAACCTACTAAAAAAAAAACCCATTGTAACATATAATTCAGTCAAACATACAGATATTTTTAAAAAGCAATCTCAGATAAATACACAAATGATTAAGCATGAGAGAGTGATAACAGAAGGAAGAGGACAAAAGGATAAATAGAAAGTAGCAGCTAGAAAACAGACTTCATGTACTCTCACAGATCTGAGTTAGTTCTCTCTCATATGGGGAGATATGACCCAAGAAAGGGTCATATCTCCCCATATGAACCGTCACAACATTTAAGATAGTCAGAGGAGGCCCTCCTCTCGGTCCCATGGCGAGTACAGGACCAGTTGATGGGGACACGAGAGAGGGCCTTCTTGGTGGCCGCTCCCAGGTTATGGGATGCTCTCCCTCATGAGATCAGGCTGCCCCTTCCCTTTTATCCTTCCGCCAACAGCTGAAGACCCACCTTTTCAGGCAGACTTTTAACAATTACAACTGCGTCCCTGAATGCCTTTTTATAGTTAAGATAGTTTTTAATGTTTACTTGCTTTTAATGATTCAATTGTATTTAATTAGTGTATAGTTCAACTGGTTTTTCTTAATGTTTAACTTACTATGTTTTTAATTCTATTCATTTAAATATTGGGAGCCACCTTGGGTAACCTTATCAGGAGAAAGGCAGCCTATAAATAAAACAAACAAACAAATAATAAATAAGTAAGAAAATGGACCAAGTATACAGGTGTTTTCTGCGTAAGCAATCACCTTTGTTTATTTGACACCTCTGCTCCTGGTTATATTTCTGTTTTCTTTCATTCATCCTTTTGTCCATTTTGATTACTGTCTGAATGACTAGGTTTGGCTTTCTCCTTTGAATTTTCCAAAAGATTAATTTAATTTAATTTAATTTAATTTAATTTAATTTAATTTGATTTGATTTGATTTGATTTGATTTGATTTATTTATACTGCCTCATTAGTGCCAAAGTACTATCCTGGTGGCTTGACAACATTACATTGGACGATACTTGAAATGAACAAGGAATAAACATCACCTTCCAGCACTTTCAAAGCTTTGGTAACTAATCAAGCCCACAACGAGGACTGAGCCGACGAGACACCCCACGATAATTCCTGCGATGGTTCTTAAACTTAGAACTTTAGACTCTTTTGGTTCGGATGGTTCTGGTCTTTCTGAAGGCAGAAGGAAAGATCAAGTGAGAACTGGAAAATGGAACCATGATGTCTTTTCCCCCCCCATTGTGCCTTGGGTACTATTCTCTCTGTCGGTTTCAAGTCCCCAACTCAATTTCCTGACATCTCGCCATGGTCTTCATTTTCATCCTCATTAATTGCATCTACAAATTCTCCTTTGCTTATCATCTGCTGTGATGTTGTGGGACTTAGGATCAAACAAGACAAGACTATTAGGCGGTCATTAAGAGCTCCCTTAAGAGGTAGAAGACATTTCCTTAGCCCAGCTTTCCTCACTTCTGCGTGGTGCATGTTAGCTTGCTTTTGTTTTCTGATTGGTCACTGAAAGATAAACACAGACTTCATTTTCAAGCCTGGTAGCTGAGGCCAGTCTGCTTGCCCACCTTGCAGCTTTGAGGGAGCTGTGCCTCTGGAGGGAAACTATTTGATCAGCTTTTTACGTCAAAGCTGTCACCTTGTCTGCTTGGACTGAAGCAAAGTCAAATCTCGTTCTGGCCATATGTTCTTCAACTGGCCCTCAGAGAAATCCATGCTTTAATCCATTGGTATATTCTAAACTGCTAAAGGTTGACAGGAAATTGTTTTCATGAATAATTCCATTATTAACCCATCACAGCCCCAATGTCAGGAGGTTCAGACAGGGGGAGAGGGAGAGAAAAAATCCAAATTCTGTTGCTATATTACTGAAAGCCAGTGTGCTATTGTGATCGGTGTGATACAAAAGTTAGGTTATTAGCCTGGAATCTGGGACACCCCGTTTCTACTCCCACTGAGCCACAAAAATTACAGGTTGACCCTAATCCTCCCACTTCTCACCTCTCCTACCTTTTTAGACTGGCCGATATCTCTGCAACTTGAAAATAAGTAGCCAATTATCAAAGTCCTTTCGACTGGAATTTGCAGCTTGGATCATTGTGATCATCTAAGAAAGAATCCAGGGCGCATCCTTTGTCCCAAAGTAAGGGACAGGTGGACAAAGATGGTGCAACCCTAGGCCAACATAAGAAGTTTGCTGGTGAAACCTCCCCCAAAATCAAGCATCCTTGTGGGAGTTGTTGATACCTCTGTCATAAGGCAAGCAAGATTTTTGTTCTGGAGATTCTGGACGAGATCGCCAGGTGAGCATTTAAGCAAATGGTCTTGGGAGGCATCAGCTAAAAAAAAATAACTGTCTCAGACTTGGATTTGAACCAAATCAATTTCAATTTCTTTGTCCCATAGATTGGGTATGGGAGTCAGATGATCTGAGAATTGGGGGGGGGGGGTTACTAAATGTTCCTAAGAGTTACCTTCTTGAACTAGTAGAAATCTCTCCCCAAATTCAGTTCTGTTGCCCTTTCTTTCAATCAGGACTCCGTAGAGAGCCATGTCCTCAAAAGAAACATTGGTGAAATGCAAAGAGCAGTCATCATCCGGAGTCTGTCGCCCATTGTAACCGGGCTTATAGTGGATAGCAATGGTTGGTTTTAGCTGATAGACCAAGATTTCGAGATATCTTTCTCTTTCACCTCGGAACCACAGGCAAGAGACCTTGTCTTCAAACTTTCCTTCTGGGATAAGAATGACATTCTGTCCTGCCCAAGGATACTCTGGGCTTCTTGTGACTTCAATGGTTGTGTTGGCAGGAATTTTTTGAGTCTGACTCAAGAAGATAGAAGCACCCAAGGCATGGGCTGGTAGGGAAAAGAGAACAAGAACAGGATTTGTTTCAACAAAAAATTCCATGAATATTAGGATTATTGCTGCTGCCGTTATGATTACAGTAGGACCCCCTATCCACAGAATCAGTATCCGCTGATTCACTTATCCACTGCTTGAAAAAAACTAAATTAAAAAAAACCCATAGAAATATGTATTTCCAGGATACATTTACCAGAACTGGTTACCAGAGGGAGCTAGAGACCACGCAAGGTATCCACATTTTTCAGCATCTGCCGTGAGCTTGGAACTGAACCCCTGTGAATACTGTGATCCTACTGTATTTTAGCATTTTCCCTTGACCTTGTTATCATCATAAAGTTTAATAATAACAACATAACAGAATAACAATATAGCAGGCAACATGATAAAAACAATAAAAATAAACTCTAGGATCATTAAAGTCACCTAAAAAAAAATGCAGCCATAAACACCGTGAAAATAAATTAAGTCTACAAATAGTTTAACAAGTCACAACACATTACTATCAGGAGCTCATTTAAAGGCCATGTTTTCCCCATCTTTTGTAAAGGTAGCAAAAATCACAGGCACTGGAGCCGGGTAGGTGGGGCTCGTCAGCCTTGGAAGGCAGCCCATCTAGGAGAAGGAAAACTCCGATTTCAAACCTCCACTGCCTTGTGGCTATATCCACTGATGGAAAAGGCTTCAGGAGTTAACCTCGAGGCAAAATCCGGAGCCGGAGTCCCAGAGGCAGTTCATGCCGTTCTGGCAACTCCTGCGACATCACTGGAACCAGTTGTATTGGCTCTTGCCTTTCCATTGGACTATTTCAGTGATGGGGAGAGGGGGGATTTGCTGCTTGGGTAACAGCCTATCCTCCATATTATTTTACCCAGGCTTTGTGCTCTGGAGAGGACACTCCAGCTTCGCATACAGCATCAAAATAACACGGGAAGTAGCAGTTACCGGTTATAAGTCTTTGCTCGATTGGCGTAGAGCATGACGCCAGGGGCTACTTCCGATGGTGGGAGAGGTCATTGCACCTCACTAGGTAGCTACCACCCGCCTTAAGCTGGGCAGTCCCCAGCCAGTAAGGTGCTGCCTCACCACGGTCTGTTAACCTCATGGGGTGCGTTGGGTTTGGGGTGAAAGCCGACAAGCAGACATTGCTGAAACAGCGACGTCTACGTTGGCTTGGGCATGTCGTGAGAATGACTGACGGTCAGATTCCAAAAGATCTCCTGTATGGAGAATGAGTGCAGGGAAATCGCCCCAGAGGGAGACCACAGCTGCGATACAAGGATATCTGCAAGCGGGATCTGAAGGCCTTAGGAATGGACCTCAACAGATGGGAAACCCTGACATCTGAGCGTTCAGCCTGGAGGCAGGCAGTGCAGCATGGCCTCTCCCAATTTGAAGAGACACTTGTTCAGCAGGCCAAGGCCAAGAGGCAGTCCCAAAAGCAGCAAAACCAGGGAGCTGGACAGGGGACAGATTGTATTTGTCTTCAGTGTGGAAGGGATTGTCACTCTCGAATTGGCCTTCTCAGCCACACTAGATGCTATTCCAAGTCCTCTATTCAGAGCATGTTACAATAGTCTCTCGAGACTGAAGGATGCCTAATCTAATCGAATCTATTCTAATCTAATCTAATCTAATCTAATCTAAGGAGCCAGTATGACTGGACGATCAGGAAGGAGAAACATTGATTGTTTTCCATTTTTCCAAAGAATTATTGTGGTATCAGCCATCATGTCATCTTGTGGAATTGGGATGATACCTCCAGAGCTTGGAAATCGACTTTCTAAAAGAGATTGATTAGGTAATTCATTGAAAATCCCCCCCCCCGCCCTGGTTGGTTACTATTAATATTGGGGAAAAACATGCTAACTTGTTCACGTTGCTTGTTGTGTTACTCATTACATCACAATCGAAATCCACATTCATGACTGTTGGGGAGCAGCTTCGGATTAGTTGAAGGAGGGCATAAAGCTTGAAAGTGTCACCTCAAAATAGTGCTAAACATGGGCACGTTTAAAAAGATGGATAGTTTGTGATCCAAATAGGTGGGGGAGGAAACCTCCCTGAAGTTTTTTGGAGTGGCCCACTCCACCCCACCTTGCTCAGACCATGGGTTGTGTCTGCTTAGTATCCACTGATTCACTTATCCACAGTCTGAAAATATTAAAAATATTAGAAGATAAATCTCCAAATTACATATTTTTGATGTAGTTCCCAGATCTGGCTACTAGAGAGAGCCACAGACCATGCTATGTATAATGTTCACTAGAGAAATATATTTCCATGATGTCATTAGCAGAACTAGCCACAAGAGGGAGCCAGAGACCATGTTATCTATAGTATTTGCTATTATAATCGCATTCACTATAATCTGCGTGTTTCGGTATCCATGGGCGGTCTTGGAACCAATCCCCTGCAGATACCGGGGTCCTATTGTACCTACAAAATGTTACTGGTTACCCATCATTTATGTTTGTCACCATATTTCAGAAGCATAATTTTGCTATTGTGTTATTCCCTCTACCTTACGATCTCCCTGTAGAGCTCAACAGCCTCACCAGCTAGAAGAAGGATTAGCCAAGATATTCCATGGACAGCAATGGCCCAGCTGTCTTCAGTCCATGTCCGCATAATGGTCCAACCACTCGGAGAAATGTGAGGGATTTGGGCATGCTGGTTGTGTTTTGGTCCAATTAGATGACTCGATCTGCTCCCTTTCTTTGCCCAAGTGGCTTAGGACCTCCAGAGAAGATCCCCCTGGTACCCACCCTCCCCCAGGAATCCCGAGGCCCGGGACACCTCCACTCCTGGGCCCACCTACCCACCCACTCCTGGTTCTCAGGTGAGAGAGGAGGAGGAGGAGCCGTAGGAGGAGGTCACAAAGCAGAGCTCCGAGCCATTGTGAAGTGCAGAAGTGATGCAATAGGAAAGCCCCACATGAAGGTTTGCCTGTCTTCCACATGGGGTGGGGAAATGGGGCAGGAGTTTACAAATCATCTCCCTTCCCACCAATCTCCACGTTCTATCCAGATTTAGGTTATAACGCCGGAATCGGTATTCGTGTAATATTATGCCAGATCCTGGAACGTGGAGAGACAGGCCCCAATAGGAAAAGGCGCATGAGGCTCTTATTGTTTGATCAACAGAGATGATTGTATTTTATTCCACAAACCAACTCGGTCCTATATGCTTTGATGGTATTCCTGCCTTGAGCAGGCAGTTGGACTGGATGGCCTTGTAGGCCCCTTCCAACTTCACTTTTCTAGGATTTCTATGGTTCTGTTTTTCTGTCCTCGATTCTTTTAGTCCTGTTCAGCTTTTGGGTGGGCATAAAGCACTGGCAGGCGGTTTGTGAATGCCCAGAAGTTTTTGGGCTGCAACAGCTATCAGCACTAGCCAATGGACTTGGGTGGATCATATACTCCTAATTAGAGATGGCCATGAACCGCTGATTCAGTCGTTCAGCACAGTTCGTTTACAGGCCAAACAACTGATTTGTGGTTCGGCACCCTGCCCGCTCCAGCAGGCACCCACTTGACAGCAGCACCCGACCCCACCTCCTCTCAGGGCTGCCTCCAAGTGGGCACCCGCCCGAGGGGGCAGGGCACCAAACGGCGGATTAGCTGTTCAGCCGGTCAATGAACCACAACGAACCACCAAACGGGTGGTTCATGCCCATCTCTGCTCCTCATTTCCCTGCTGATGGAGTGTGATAGGGTGTTGTGGCAATGTCATTGAATATGATGGATAACTGTGTTGCTTCAAGCAAAGGTTGGCCTTAGCTGACTCCACAATGAATTATTTTCCCTACTTGCCTGTTCTTTTCTCTTTTTTTGTCATACTTGATTTCCAAAACATACGATAGCAACTGAAAGGCCAACTCTGCTTTCTGGCATGGTGCCTGAGACACGGTGGCAAGAAAAGCAGAGCCCAGAATGCATTTCTTTTAAAGTAATCACTGCATTACGTATTGCTTATAGGCAGGTAGGTTGTCATTATTGTTATCCATAATGCCAAGGCTTGCATTTATATATTGAAGAAACTTTGACCTTTACCGGGTGTTTCATTGCATATAATCTATGTTCTTTCCATACTGTATTGCTTCCCGTGGACATATTGTTCACAAAAGTAAAAGCATTGGAGCCACAAATGTAAATGATTACCTTCGTTAAAAGGTTGTTTATTCTGAAAGAGACTCTAGTAATCTCAAGTTATCAAAAGGTTAATCTTTTCTACACATCTTTTCTGGGAGGTAAAGGTTCCCCTTGACATTTAGTCCAGCCGTGTCTGACTCTAGGGGTCGGTGCTCATCCCCGTTTCCAAGCCGTAGAGCCAGCGTTTTGTCCGAAGACAGTTTCCGTGGTCACGTGGCCAGCGCGACTAGACACGGAACGCCATGACCTTCCCACCGAGGTGGTACCTATTTATCTACTCGCATTTGCATTCTTTCGAACTGCTAGGTTGGCAGGAGCTGGGACGAGCGACGGGAGCTCACTCCGTCACGTGGATTCGATCTTACGACGGCTGGTCTTCTGACCTTGCAGCACAGAGGCTTCTGCGGTTTAACCCGCAGCGCCACCACGTCCCCTTCTGAGAGGCAGGCATCCATAAAACTGCTCAGGATTATTCAGATTTATGATAGAAACCCTTTGTCTTTGGGAGGGAGGTAGAAAAGAAAAGAAAATTCATGCAGGGGTTGGTTGAGGATGTTCTGAACTTGAATGTTATTCTGGATGAAGATGATCTTTCGTTATCAGTCAGCCTAGAATTGGGACACAGTAAGCACATCTCACCGCCTTTATTTTGGAAGACCCAGAATGCTCCTTTTCTAAAATTCCACACACACACACCCCGCGAAGTTGCAACTCTCCAAACTGAGAGGCAGGCCAGATGCAGACTTTTCTGCCATGGATACATGGGTATTACTCAACTTCTCTTGACACTCAGAAGTAGGGATTGGAATCTGGAAATTCTTGGCTTCAGGTTTCCATGATTCTGCAGAATGAGACTACAAGACAGCGATGGAGGAGAATTTGCTATCCTATGGCAAATTAATAATAGTTATCATAGTTATTCTTTGATAACTATTCTATTGCAGAGTGTCTAGTTTCTGGGGATTGTTTCTCTGCATTAAAAACAAAATGAAACACAATACTCTACTAGAAAAAATAATCCTGATCACATCAGAATGAAAAGGCCCTTCCTCTCCTGAATAGAATTATGTTTGCAAGGAGCTCGTTTCAGAGGCTGAAATCCTGTTGCATAGTTACACAAAGAGTGTAAGTTAAAAAAAATCCCCATAGGACTTTATCTGTTGCATAGCAGAGTCTCCAGATTCAGTGTACAACTGATAATGCCTCTGGAGGTTTCTGAAGTTACTCCATTTGCCTAGTTGTGCAACAGGATTTCAGCCACAGTATGCATTCCAAAATGTTCCCGTCATTAACTCATTTTCTTCCCACACAGAGACTTCATCAGAGATATGTGCCTCAAAATCAGACTTCTAAATTAAACCCATGTTTGTCTCCCAGGGACCGATCGCAAGACAGAGCATGCTAAATCCAGGATACATAGGGGAGCAAAACCACATGTTATGACAAACAGACCTTTTCCACCACTCAGTGGATCACCCCTGCAAAGAATGTGATAAATAGGTCATCTGGTTTGACCTTGCCACTCCCTCACACTAGGTGGTCTTTATTTGTCTTGAAGTGTTAAAGAACCTTAGGCCATACTGTGTTTACTGCTTTAGATAAACATGTAAACATTTACTTTCTAGTGCAGATATAACACCCCAATCTGCTCAGGACAGATACTTAAGAGTCCATGATGCCTACCACGTTGACTTGGAGATCACGAGGAAAGCAGGAAATCTCTAGAACAGATGCTTTAATGGAGGTACAGAAGAACTGGTACTATTCTGATAAAACACTCCTTGGCACGTCTTCTAGGGCTTTTTGGCCACGATTCTTTGGGCACTTTTTCTTGGTTGACTCGGTTGACTGTGAAAGGACATAGCAGAGGGACAGATGAGGACAGAACCTCCCCTAACTGGAGATCAGAGTCTCGCCTTTCCTCATTTCTAATTCTGATTTCGTTATCCCTCCCCTTCCCGCTCTGTGCCAACTGGATGTGTGATTTTTCCCCCCAGATCAAATCTGGGGAAATGCAAAGAACATTCCTCCACTCCAGACACACAAGCTGAGATGGGAATGGGTTTGGGAAAACAACCCGTGCTTCACAGGGCCACCCTCCCCCTCCTCCCAAAACCCACAGGTTTGAGAAGAGGCAGGACTTTGAGAATCAGAGACCTATTGTCTCCCCTCCACTTCCCACCCTCCTTCATCAGAAGGAAAGCGTTTCCCATCTCATGGCAGCTGGGCTTCCTGGTATGAAGAATAAGAGGTAGAACTCCATCCCCAAGCCCTACCTAATGCCCCTCCCCTCTGTGTTCAAGTCTATTTTTCCCCCCATAGGAAGGGGACAACCAAACATAAGAAAGTCAGTGTGGTGTAGCTCTTAGGATGCTGGCCTGCAACTTTAAAATTCTGAGTTACAGGCCCCCAGTGAACCATTACATCCCCCCCCCCCACTTTCTTTCAGCCTGATCGACCTTAGAGGATGGTTGAGATAATAAATACGGAAAAGAGAGTGGAGGAGAGAGTCGAGGGGTGTTATCTCTGCCACCTTTTGCTCATAGGAGGATAGGTGGAGACAATAAGGGTCTAAAACTCATGAGTCAGAGGTTGAGAGGTTCTGATCCAGGGCTGGTCCTCAGGCCAACATGTCCCACACCTCTGGTCAGGACAGTTGCTGAGAAGCTCAAGAGACACTGACCTTATTCCACTTGGTCGGGCCTTTACTTGCTCTGGCTTGATGCTATGAGGAAGTTCTCTCTGCAGTTGACTGTCCTGCCTGCAGAAACAAAGAAATTGCAGTGCGGGATGTAAGATTTCCCTTCTTGCTATTCCCATTCTTTGCCATAATGCCCCATCCTATTCTGCCATACCATCGTCTCAGGCAGAGGAAAGATGGTGCAGTGAATTCACCCTGGGTTTCAAGCCAGCCTTTAAGGAACATAATCAAGGAGCTACATCTGTTTGGGAGTTTGGGTTCAGTACAGTGAATAATTTTTTATTGAACTAAGATGGTCCTATTTGCTTAGCCCCACATATCTGCATAGCTCCCACCCTGCATGGACATTCTTGAGCTCTTTTCAGATGCTTTGACACACAAAGGGAAGACGGATGGGCCTTCTTCAGCACTACCCTTTTCCAGTTGATGACCATGATCTGAAGAACTGTAGCTATCTTCTCTAGAATACCTTTACATTTGCATCCCCTCCATGGATTTTATATTCACATGGCTGAATAAGTCTCTGGATGAGCTGCTGGTGATCATGAGTTTCAAATCTGTTAATGTTTGCACTCTGCGGGAGCTATCCATGGTTCTGAATGCCACCTCTAAGCTAGATTCAGCACCATGGATACCTCCTGCTAAAGTTAAGTTTAGATTAAAACCTGGATTGGATTCACAGCACCTCTGAAACTGGAATTACCAGCCACCGCTGCATGGGATTGAATGGCAACCCGAACTGGAAACACCTTCCTTTTGTTGCTCCTTCCCCCTTCTCCTAGTACGACCTTCTTGTTTTTCACTCAACTTTGTCCCTGTGAGCACTGTGTCTCAGGAGAAAAAGATTTCCCCCTCAAATGAGAGGGTTCTGGTGCTATTTTCTATATTGATGGGTACTTACAAAGTTTCAGTAGTAAGGTTCATGGTCCATGTAAGTTCTTCGACACTATTCCCAAAGAAAGAAGGAAAAGAAGAAGAAGAAGAGTAAAAACCTTGTCTGGAATCTTCTCAGCTGTTCATGAGAAAGCAGCTCTTACATACATCAGATTGTACTCTGTGTCTTTGTTTTGAGGTTCATCATGGTAAGTATTTTCAGGGGCATGTAGGAAAAACGATACATAGAAGTGGAATATCTGGTAGGCAGCAGTGGTGAGAATAAACAAATTATTATTTTTTAAACTGATTTAACAATTCTATTAACTCTTTAACCTAATTTTGGTCCACCTTGATGACAACGGTGACTTGTTTTGATCAGGTCCCCATTAATTTGAAATCCAACAATTAAAATTACATTTAAATGTGTTTTCATTGAGGTGAAGAAAGAATCAGGATAAGGATATGACACAGAGGGACACCTGTTCTGAGCCCACAACCTGAAAAATCCAAATTCATTTGAGAGTCCCCATGGAAAGAGGAACTCTCTGGACTTCTTGCCCAGAGCCATAACTAATTCTTGTGGTTTTTTAGACAAGAAATCTACAGAAGCTACTTTGGTTATTTGATTTTTCCTCCCCTCTCTTTGGTGTCATGTTTCAGTCATTTATTTTTCCGAGCCCTCCTGAGTTTCCCAAAGGATTAAACCAGAACACATTTTTAAAAGCCAGTAAATTAATAAATGTTACGCTTCGGATGTTCCGACGGCTTGGTAAGTGACCAGGGCAGCAATGAAGATTGATCCAATGAGACAGGCGGCAATGATCACAGCGATGGTCCCTGAACCCAGAGCTTTTGGCTCTATTGGAGGGCTCTGTGGTCCTGAAAGAGATTACACGAGAACTAGGAAGCCAACTCATAAAGTCTTATTTCAACTTACCTTGCATCTTACCATCTCCGTCAGACTGCAAACTGGGATTCCAGAAATATCAGCATAATCTTTCTTTCTTGCCTTCATTTTCCCCAATGGCAAATACCTCTCATTTGCTTTTGATCTAGTAAACATGATGAGTCTGCTGTTCAAAATCTATGCACCAGCTTTCTAAGTAGTAGCTGGTAGCACGTTTTCACTCTGAGGATGCAGTTCCTTCAAAACTCTGCATCTGAGAACTCAACCTTGCAAATGAAGGTGACATTTTTTCCCCTGGTGGGCAGTCACTGCCAAAACAATCTGCTCTGTAAGAGAAAATGACTAGGATAAAGAAATGTCTTTTATTTCTCAAGACAGTTCTGTTTCTAATGATACATCATGTGCATCATCTACTGTAACCTAAGGAGTGATTGCTGAGGAAATCAAAGATCATCTCAGGCATGGATTCATCAAGTTAACCCTGGAAGTAGATCCAATGGACTCAGCTTCTGCCCTCCACCACAGCCCATCTGCAATAATGCTTGTTCACATTGCTACACTATTATGTTACTAGCCTACATTATGCCCTTTGTATATTCTAAAATGCTAAAGAATAATGGTAAATTGCTGCCATTAATAAGAATACTATTATTTCCTCTGTCAAAAGTTCTCCAGAGAACTCTCCACCACCTTTGAACTGCAGAACTTAAAAGGACGCTATGGATCATTGAGTCGAGCCCTTCTCAAGGAGGCACAGTGGGGAATAGAACTCCCAACCTCTGGCTCTGCAGCCAGAGACCTAACCCACTGGGCTATCCAGCATGCTGGTTTTGTTGCTGTCTATGTTGTATCAATCAATCAATCAATCAATCAATCAATCAATCAATCAATCAATCAATCAATCAATCAATCAATAACCCTCATCCCTGGGTGATTCTAAAAGATGTAGTCAAAAATACATAAATACATAAACTAATAAACTTCCCAGCTCTGATTAGGACCAAAACTCAGTTTAAAAACAATAACAACCATCTTTTAATGTCCTGTCCTACAGATTGGTTGCAGAAATAAGGGCAGGATAACTCTGAGGAAGTTTTTTCAAATGCAGAGACTATGTTATCATCAAAGTGTATAAAAGGGAAGCATAAAGCTTACTGTTTAGAACTCGTAAAAATATCTCCCCAGTTTCAGTTTTACGTGTTCTGTTCCTCTTGAGTCCGTACAAGGCCTGATCTTCAAATGAAACGTTCCTGATAAACAAGGAGCAGTTCTCTCCTGGAGCCTGTCGCCTGTTGTAGCCAGCGTGATATAAAACTTCAGCAGCAGGTTTTAGTTTATAGACTAAGATTTCGACGTATGTTTCCTGCTCCCCTCTGTACCACAGGCAGGTGGTTACATCTTTCATAGTTCCTTTCGGGGCAAATACAACATCTTGTCCCTCGATGGGATATCTTGGAGTTACAACGATATCAACAATATCAATGGTTGGAATTTCTTTCGGCTTTTTAGAGTGAGTCAAGGAGAACCAGGAATTCACAATGTGGGCTGGAGGAGAAAAGAGACTAAGTGGTTTGGTTCTGAGGACAGACTAATAGACACAACGACATTTACGATGTCACTGGCAAGCTAGTTTTCCCATTTCATAGCCAAGAGAAAAGCAGGGAGAAGGAGGAACACCTGTTTTATTTTATTTTTTTCAAAACATTATTGTGGTTCCATCCTTGCAGAGGTTTATAGATGTGACAAGACGAGAGTTCAGGCAGTGACTTTTAAGACCTGCGTTATGTAATTCATTGGAACACTCCCCAAAATAAATGATTACCGTTAACACTGGAACAAATCTTTACCAACTCAGCTCTGGCAGAACTCATGGCATTTCCATGGCATGGAAAGTTACCTTTACAAAAGTGGGAGGGTTGATATGAAAATATTATAAAACGTAGCAAATTCTGCTCAAAATTGTGCTAAAAATGTTCTCAAAAAGAAAGGCAACTTGTAATCCAACCAGGATAATTTGGGTGTTGGGAAGTAATCCACTTCTAACCGCAGAGGCTACTTTCCCCCTAAATTTGAAAAGTAACTAAAAAACACTGTTACCCATTTTTCCCATGAGTTACTGAAATGCAGAAATGTAACATAGCTACACACTGGTTCCCTGCTCTTCTCCAAACCATGTTACTTGTAGAGGTGTTAAGAATACCTGCTTAATTGTTTGTTCTTGACCATTTATGCTGCTTCAACTTGACAAGACACCTTAACCAGGATCCTTATCAGGTGAGAATAGGACCAAGAATTTTTTTTTCTTATTACAATTTCCATAATTTGCATCCTTTCCTCTTGTCAAGCAAAGGATGGAAACATACACAGCAACCATCCATCAGCCGGCTTATAGTGTTAAAAAGCGGCAAGCAACCCCATCCAGGGCTTCTAACCCTGCAAAGCCCGTGCAACAAAGCAGCTACCTTATTGTGTAATTTGAGAAGCAGATGTTGTAGCATTGTTTAGATTATGTGTACCATTTTGCTTAAATTACACAAAAGTTCTTTTTATTCTCTTCTCTCATTGAGAACACTACAAAAATAACTCTCTCTCTTGCACATCATTGAACAGACATTTTGCAGCTGCTCACCAAAAAGCAAGTAAAGTGTGCTGCTTATATACTGCCCCAGAGCGCTTAAAACACTCTCTGGGCAGTTTAGAATTTAATTATGCCCCAGCGAGCTGGGTACTCAATTTACCAACTTTGGAAGGATGAAAGGCTGAGTCAACTTTTCTTTGGCTACCTGAACCCTTTGCGATCAAATCCAGGTCACGAGCAGGGTCTTGACTGCAGTACTGCAGTTTAACCTCTGGGCCATGAGGCACCAGTGAGAATCTACATTCCTAGTCACTGGACAGTCACTACTTCCCAACTCTAGTCATGCTTTCTGTTAAGACTACTTGGTACAGAATTAAACTCACACCAGCTCCAAACCATTTTATATCCAAGGCTATGCTTCTCTTTCCCACACTTCTCCCACCACCCAAGTTCCTGACCCCAGGCACTCTACTGAGCCCCAATCTCTCACCAGCTAAAAACAGGGTTAGCCAAGATTTTCTACATCCAGGGGTGCCCCAACTACTGGCAGTCCTTGTCCACATGATGTTCCAGCCACTTTGAGGAGAAGGAGAGATTTGGGTTGGGTTAGGAGCTTATATTTGTGCCCATCCAGCTGCCTGGCATTATCTCCCTTTCTTTGCCAGTGGCGGCTAGGGCTCACAATGCCTCACTGTCGGGGCCCCTTCCTTCCAAGCTCTGAGCCATTGTGAGGTGTGAAAGACATGTCATGTAAGCGGATTCTTCTGAAATCAATCTTACCTCCCTCCCTTGATCTATGCCTGCTGGCTTTGGGATGTGCAGGTAAGCAAAACAGAACAACCTAGAATTTAAACATATGAATGTTAAGGCCATTTCATATGCTGACAACATTTTGCTGTTTGCCCTGAGAGCTGAACCTTCCGTATTAAAGTTAACGACCTTCATCAACAGTTCTGGGGGCTTTTTTGATCAAAATGATCTCGCTAATGGCTCTAAATGACCCATGCAAGATACTCTGCATTATAACAGGAATGGCTCGGAAAAAGTACACACAAAAAATCAATTTCTCGCCCAGTGGCAGTGAGGACTGCAGCTAAATTCAGCCAGAACACGGAATTCAGATGCTGCCATAGTCCTTAATAATAAAAGACCCTAGGAATTGAACCCTACAAGCCATGGTTCCCCAATACTAGTGGTTCCCAGCCTTTTTAAAGTTGTGACCCCCCTTTTTATATTAGCCAGGTAACCTGTGGCCTCCTGTTCACATTTGCAAAAAATGGCCGTGTTGCCTTCTTCCCTGACATGGCAGCACCGTCAATGCTGCTGCTGCTGCTCACCCTCCTCCTGCTCTTGCTAATGACTCTGGCCACCATCACTTCAAAACTGTGGAAGGAACAGGTTGGGGGAAGGTTAAAGGTAGGGAGAAGAGGAGGCAAAGGACTTCAGAGATGAGCCAGGGGTGCAAGTACATTGCGGTACCCGGGAAAGGGGGCAACCCGGTGAGAGGATCCCCCTTAGAAACTGGCAGAAAGCTTTCCTTGTACCTGCTGAAGAATGAGGGGGCTGTTTATTTTTGTGTCCCCCTCATCGGGGTTTCTTGTGTGGGATTTCTCCCCCCCCCCTTCTTTTTCCTTTTCCTGCCCTTCTTTAGGCTCTCCAGAAGTGACGCATCACAGTTTAAATCTCTTTCTTGTGGAAGTGGCAGCAATTTTATCTTTACAATGGATTTCTTCTTTTTATATATTAAAAAAAAATAGTCCAGGTTATACCTTCTCAGAACGTAGAGGCTTCTTTCTCCCCTCCAAGACCCCCTGTCATATATTCACATACATACTACAATATCCTACTCTGAAAGGTCAAGGAAGGCCATCTGTCATGAGAAGAGAAGACTCCCTGGAAAAGACCCTGATGTTGGGAAAGTGTGAAGGCAAGAGGAGAAGGGGACGACAGAGGACGAGATGGCTGGACAGTGTCATCGAAGCTACCAACATGAATTTGACCCAACTCCAGGAGGCAGTGGAAGACAGGAGGGCCTGGTGTGCTCTGGTCCATGGGGTCACGAAGAGTCGGACACGACTTTACGACTAAAGAACAACAACGCATATAAGGCGACCCGCAACTCCACAGAAAACACTTCACAACCCCCTTGGGGGTCATGAGCCTCCAGTTGGGAAACACTGTTCTATACCAATGCAGGTCAAACATGAGATTGTTTCCTGAGAGAGAAACAAAGTTTATTGAGGTGTGTGGTTGAATAATCACTATAAATGGATGACCTCTTCCTTCCTTCCTTCCTTCCTTCCTTCCTTCCTTCCTTCCTTCCTTCCTTCCTTCCTTCCTTCCTTCCTTCCTTCCTTCCTTCCTTCCTTCCTTCCTTCCTTCCTTCCTTCCTTCCTTCCTTCCTTCCAGTGCACCTTGCTGTCTTCTATTGTTTGCAATAGAACCTGTTTTTCAGCATGAATTGCAAGTACTCAACCAGAGGTGTGCTTATTGAAACAAGCTACCCAGCCTTTATTGGCTTGAACTGGATTCAAATTGGAATATATCCAAGGAGAGTGAAATAGGTGACTTCCTGTTCTCTACACTGGAATAAGTAAGGATCATGACCTCATGTAAAACTGGTCACCCATCTACAGGATAGGAGACAGTACCTAAAACATGTACCAGCAATATGTAAGAAAATGGAAATCTGTGTTTATTTTATTAATTTTATCCTTGTATATTTCAAATTGGCCAGTATCCCAGGATGAAACATTTGTGATCCTCTGCAGATGGGTGTACGCCAAAGGCCGACATAGGACCCAGTGCAAAAAAGGGTCTTTTAGATGATTAGTGAGGAATGGAAAATAAAACCTTTTAGAAAACTATGTTTTAAAAAAATGAGCACAGAAGCCATTAATCTCGACACCTTTCTATGGGATATGGAAAGGAAGGTCTCAATCCAGTACAAAGTTGGAACATCCCTGGAGGTGGACAGAGGAGAACCTCAACCAAATTATGACTGAAAGATGTGTCCCCTTCCTAGAAAAAAGCAATTGTGTTTTTTATTTCATCAGCAGATGTGACAGGAGGTAATGCCTCTAGCAGTCTGCATCTCTGCAGTGGATGTTCTTGATATTTCTTCTTGATATTTCTTCTTCAGGGCCGGCGCAAAAGTCCAGTGGTGCTTGTTCTAAACTTGAAAGCTGACAGTATTCTAAAGTGGGATGATCTTCCCCATTGCTACCTAGAACAAAGAGACACTAAGGATCAGATCATGAAAACCACATAGGTCCTTCCTTATATCTCACTCTCCTTATTTCAAGGGTCTGGAAAGCTGCTTTTCTAACCACCCTGCGGCCACTCTTCTTGGAAAGTCAAGGTCAAACCCAAATTTTTTCTGCCAGGGAACCTCCTTAAAGTCAAGTCACTGGTCTCGTACTAAGGTCCAAAGTTAGAAACTGAATATAGGACACTCTGGCTTTCAACATTCATGGCTTGAGATCTTCTACAGTAGAAGATAAGGACAAAATGAAGAAACCATGTTTGATTGCTCCTTGACATTGAAATAAAAGAAGAACTCACCACAAGAAGAAATCTAGTACATCAGGGGGAAAGAGGGACAATATCCTTTTCCTGTTGAGCTGGGTTGCTTCCAGAGTGTGGGCTGTTAGTGCTATGCAATGCTTCCTCTTTTGCTGTATCCAGCCTGCAAAGTTACAACTGAATTTAGTGGTTGTTGTATGTATGTATGTATGTATGTATGTATGTATGTATGTATGTATGTATGTATGTATGTATGTATGTATGTATGTATGTATGTATGCATGCATGCATGCATTCTATCTATCCCCTTTGAATTCCTTAAGTCACAAGGAATTACTCTTTTTTATAGTCTTAGAATCCTGAAACACAAGACACCGTGACTATGGTGGATGGGACTGGGTGGAATTCTGGGAGTTACAGTCCAAGAAAGTAACTTTACTTCAGTAGTTTAGTTTCTCTGGTTGCAGAGCCAGAGGTTGGCAGTTCAATCTCCACCATGCCTCTCTGACATGGGCTGGACTTGATGATCCATAGAGTCCCTTCCAGCTCTGTAGTTCTAAGATTTTCAAAGCTCTGGTAATAGAGTCTGGTTATACAATGGAGCGAATTCTCCAGAGTGACAGGCCAGCCTGAAAGGGCGGTTCCAGGACATGGATTCAGCAGTCAGGCTGGTACTGCAGCTCAGAGGTATTGTATTGGTGGTAGAAGGTGGTGAGATGTTGATGCTTGCAGGCCCCGTGTCACGACATTGTCCACGGCTTACAACATGGGAATTAGAGGACCAGAACAGACCATTCAATCCTCAAAACACAAAGGAGATGCACCAGCGGTACTTACGTGGAAGATGTTCTGAAGTGTCGGTAATAAACCAACCCTCCTGTGAGAATCAACCCAAGAAGACATCCAAGGGTAATTCCTGGAAAAACACTCCAAGGGAAATGATGGCTTTTTGTACTTTTTGGTTCTTCTTGATTTTCTGGAAGGCGAGGAAGACAGAAAGAAAGACCCTAAGAATGAATCACCAAGTGGTGGTCCAGGTTTTTGAAGCTTTCCTGGGCATGGGGTAAATATGGAAAAGTCTCAAAGTTGGGGAGGACTGGTAGCATTTCTCTAAAAGGATTTAAACTTTTGAAAGAGCAGGTTGGCTTATTTTTATTTTTATGGAAGGCAGCCGAGCTTTGGTCATTATCTGTTTCTCCAATGACATGGCTAGGGACAGAGTGTGCAAATCGGAAGAACCTGAACCCACCCACTCCAAACAAGGGCATGAGCTGCAGATGATGGGAGCCATAGTGGCAGACCAGCGATAGTTTGAAACAGTGGCTGAAGCTACGGTCTGATGGGATGAGAAGCGTTCCTGGATACCAACAGGAGTTCTCAAACTGTTCAGCATCCCACTCTTGTTTTGATTTTTGAGAAAGTCATGTGTCTCCCTACCTCTTCTTTGCCATCATTGAGCCCACTTTTAGTTATATGTATATTTAACACTCCTGATAAAATTAAGAACAAACTCCACACCCACATTCTCACCCACACCCACACAAACTTGGGATAAGTGAACAGGTGACTGTCAAACCTAATTTAGATTTAGTTGCAATGGGATCTTTTTTTAAATAAAATAAAAAATTTGGACTATAGTCCCATAATTTTCCATGCTGAGGTTCCTACTTTATAGATAGGCCTATCTATATAAATGTGCCTCACCTAGGAGAAAGGCCCAGATTTGAGGCCTAGCTTAACCTAAGTTTCTTGTTTCTGCTCAAGTGCTAGCTGAGAGCTTCCTTTCTGAACAGGAAACTAGGCCTAGCTAGGCCTCAAAGCCTTCCGGTTTAGGCCTTTCACCCTGGTGAGCCAAATTTTGTGTCTCTAAGGTGCCTGTCAGGTGGAACTCCCAAAATGGACAATTATGGGATTTGTAGTTCAAAAATATGAAAATCCTGTCCTTAGAGCTTAGTGCCTTTGATACCCACTATCAAGTTTGGACTAAAAAGTGGAGTAGATGCTCTAGCTCTCTGACATCAGGGCACCAGCTTCCACTGGCTGGAGCTGATGCGAATTATGAACAAATGCATGTGAAGGACATGAGATTGCCTATTTACCCTTCCCCCTAGTCTGATAGGATAGAATAGGACAAGTATAACATTTCCTCCTCACCAGTTGAGACTGATAAGAATATATGTCCTTCTTGATGTTCATCAGATCCTCTGAGTTTATTCTTTAACACAGTATAGTTTCCAGTGTCTTCAGCCATCAGCTCACAGATGTGCATTGAGCAGCCTTCTCCTGGAGTCTCTCGTCCGGTGGAGGCAGGTCCGTCTTGTTGTATAAAATGGGGAGCAGGGAAATAAGTGAAAACACGATGCCTTTCCTCTTTCCCACCTCGGAGCCAGAAGCAGATCCCTATGTCCTTCACATATCCTCCTGGAATGAGGGTGATATTGTGTCCCACTTTAGGTCTTGTTGGTTCTAGTGTGATCTTAATTTCATGATCTGTTTGACTGTGGATCACCTTGAAACAAGAACTCCAGAGGTGGGCTATGGGGTAAAAAATGGAGGAAGGGGGTGGGGGCCGATGGAAGAGAGAGAAAATGATTTCATGGAAAGGCCAGTTTGAATCCTCACTTATCTTTTGAAATAATTATTTATTTGATACCCCACATTTCTCCCAAAACTGGGACTCAGGGTGGCTTGATGAAATGTAAAAACGTGTAAATAGATAATGCAGTAAGTCATAACTTGTTGATTTTATGTGCTCTCAAGTAGCATCCAACTTATACCAACCCTAATGAGGTTTTCAGGGCGTATAAGGACCCGAATAGATATGTAACAACACAAATAAGGTTTCCAAGCTGTGTGAGGAGTGGTTTTAACAGCATCACCTGCTCACTGAGTTTCCATGGCTGAGTGGGGATTCGAACCCATGTGTTCTGAGCCCCAGTCTGCCACTTTATCCACTAGACCATAATTACACAAATCATAATATCTACTTAAACACTGAATTGGAAATGATTCTAAACAGATCTTTGACTTGAACCTTATTTTAAAAGCAGATGATTTTAAAAAGTATGCCACCCTCCCATTCGGTCCGTTGTCAAAAGCTCAATTAGTCTTTGCCTGCTGGTAGGAATTCAACAGGGAGAACCTGGGCTAGGCTCCCTGAGCAGGGAGTTCCACGGGTGGTCCTACCTTCAGGCACACTGAAGGGGTTGACTCCACAGGGACAGCACCTGGGGAATTCCTTTTGAACCCCTTGGCTGCTCCTTTCTGTCGGAGAGCAGGCCTCTGTGAGTCACGTGGCCTGACCAGCCGTGGCTGGTGCCACCGTGGCTGGTGAGGCAGAAGGCCCACCCGTCCGTGGTGGCCACAGCCAGGAGTCACTGAGCTGGGACAGAGGCAGGCGAATAAACAGAGAGACCTTCACGCGGAGCGTTGTCTCTTCTCATCCCACTCACTCCCTTTGACCTTCTGCTGAGCCTGGGTTGGCTGAGCAAGTCCTATTGGCATGAACCAACCTCCACTCAGCCTGATCTATGCTCTTTAAGTGAAGGAGCATGGCTCTTCTCAGTAAGTGTGTTGAAGGTTGCTTTCCTGCCCTCACTTCTGACATTCAATGACCAGCTGAATGAGTGGACTTTGTTCTCTCACCTACTAGGAGTAGCAGCTGCCAGGACCTGCCACAGCCGGGAAGGCCCATGTGATGAGCTATGTCCATACAAGGCTCCCGTCTCTCTCTCTCAGTGATAGAAAAAACGTGCCACCTCCTCATCTCATCTCAAGGATGGTACCTTCGTTCCCAGCAAGATAGCAGCCTTGTTTCCTCTACCACTACTCCCGGTAGGAGGCCCGTGTGAGTCTGCCTTCCCAAGTGCCTATCCTTGGCCCCCCTTCTACCAGCCAACCCCATCCTCTTGGATATAAGCTGCCAGGTAATGGAAGGATGTCATAAAGCAGAATCCAAGCTGTGAGGAAGAGGCTGAACAGCACATTCCATGGGCAGGAAGGTGTCATGTTCGGAACAGGAGCAGAAGCACAAGGCTGGCCAGATGTTCCAACATCAGGATAATTCCAGATGAGCAGCTTGCTCCAAGGAGATCTGAAAAGTAGGATGGGTGGATTCCTCGGAGTCCCTCTAAGACCCTAACCTTACCGACAAAGCCTTAAAGCAGGCACTGGGATAATCTGGAGACATCATCCTGCTTCTGCTATCGACAATATCTGAGAACAATAAAATACATGGTATTTTCCAACCACCAGTCACCCTTGGGTTTTCTTCAAACATTTTTGCTGATGTGGTGAATTTATAGCTACTTTTTAATTACACAAAGAATTTGGAGCATGACAGACACAATTCTATCCCTGAATGTTTACAAATAACGTTTAGTTCAGAATGTCAAGTTAACTTTTGAAAAGTAATTAATTACAGGCACCGTTCCAAAGCTCCAAACACTCATTATTGATGTAATTTGTAAATAAAAAAAAACCACAAAGTAACTTTTTGATCTTGAGTACAAGCAAAAGTCTGTGTTAAGTAATTCCTTTATTGGATTATTAAACTGTGCCATACAGGGTGAACTTTCGGCTCGAATTGATATTTTCTTAGATGAGATGAAAATTTGGGAGACTGAGGAGGAAGCAAAAGTCAGAAAAGAAAAGTCAGACCAAATGTACACTTGTAGGGAGTTAAAACCCAGAGAAGGAACTTTCTCGGTTGCTGCTTGTAAATTTGAAAAAAAAAAGAGAGAGAGAGAGAGAGAGAAACAACTTAAAACCAGTTTATAGTGACACTGCAGATGGAGTGGATTATCCCTCATTACCTGACAGGCAGATAATGGATTCTGACAATTTGCAGGGCTGCAGAGAAAAACTGATAAGAAAAAGGAAATAAAGCACGAGAGAGTGACATACAAAGAAGAATACACTTGTTGAGCTGGGACTGAGTAAATCAGAGAAGCCTGATCTGGCTTTTCCATTATACAATTTTATATTTCCTGGTACACGTCATTAACTTGGGAAATGTTTATTTTCTGGTTAAAACGCAAAATAACAGGACAACTGAAACGGAGAACGCTGTGGGTAAAAGGGCACGATCCACACCCAGCACATGAGAAAGACGCATCCTTTTAAAGTCTGAAGAAAGAGTCCTCTCTGGAAGGCAAAGGAGGAGCAACAGTGGGTGGGGAGAAAAATTTGGAATAGTTAGAAAAATTGGACTACAACTCCCAGAACCCTGCAGCTAGTGCGGCCAGTATGACATTAAGCAGGATATTATTGGACTATCTCTCAGCCTACCGCATAGGGTTGTTGTGAAGGTAAAATGGAATAATTCCATGGAAGAGTGGTTTAGCTTCTCCAAGGAAAGGTGGACTACAAGCATGACAATTTGAAATGATAAAGCCCTAGGACCTTCTTGGAAATATTCTTTGGAGATGTATGCATTCTGTGCATGCTCAAGGAAGTGAGGAGAAAGGGTGAAAGCAAAACCCCTAAGGGTCTCCTTGGCAACGGTTCTGCCTATAACTTTTTTTTGGTTTGTTTTGTTTTGGGTTTTTTTGGCGTGCAGGTGTGTTCCATGGCTTTATTCCAAGGCTGGTGACTTCTATAAGGGGACTAAGGTACTGGTCATCTCACTTGGTGGTGGTTGTTATGTGCCATCAAGGTTTCCCTGGCCCATGGCGACCCTATGAATGAGTGACCTCCAAAATATCCTGTTTATTATTCATTCATTCATTCATTCATTCATTCATTCATTCATTCATTTATTTATTTATTTATTTATTTATTTATTTATTTATTTCCTCAAGGGATCAGCTCTTGTAACTCAAACTTGTGGGGTCCTTTATGCAGTCCACCCACCTCATCTTTGGTTTTCCTCTTTTCCTGCTGCCTTCAACTTTTCCCCGCGTTATTGTCTTTTCCAGAGAATCCTGCCTTCTCAGGATGTAAGAGAGCTTCCCTCAGCTTCCATTTAGTCATTTTTGCTTCTAGAGAAGTCACTCCAGATAATTTAGGGACACATTTAAAAGCCCCCCCCCCCACAAGGCTCTCTTTCAGAGATTTATTTTTTTGGGGTGTGTGGATTACTTTCTGATCTATTTTTAGAAGACGTAGGGGTGTTAGTCTGTGCAAGCATATCAGACAAAATCCAAAGAAGCAAAGCAAAGCAAAACAAAATAAAAGACAACTTCCCAAACTGCACACACACACACCCCGTACAGCATGGTAGAGAAAGTCAGCGCCACTTTTCTGCCCACCGCCTGTGACGGGGGGACCGTAACTTTGCCTACTGCAGCGGGGATGATGGGAAATGTAGCTCTCAAATTGAATATCCGACGACCTTCTCTCTCTGCTGGTGCCACCCATTCTTCGCCACACCTTTTTTTTTTTTTTTTTTTTTTTTTTTTTGCCTGCCTCGAACCTGGGCACAGAGAGTTACGTACCCACCCTTGCTGCTTTGATCTTCCCATCTGGGGCTCCCTGGCGCGGAGGTGGATCGCTCCCTCCCCTTCCTGGCAGCGCCCTGTTGGGGCAACGAGAGGGGAGGGAAGGGGGCGAGGTGTGCCTCCGGCGACTCCCTCGATGCCAAGTCTCCACCCTGCTCGGCCCGGGTGGCTCCCGCAGGGCATCGCGGTCGCCTCTCTCGGGGCGTGAGGGACCCAGGCGTCCTGCGGAGCCCCGCGCGCGCCCCCGCCCCCCGGCTTCGCGAAGCCCTGCGATGGGGAGGCAGGAAGGGGCCCCGAGCTCCGTTCGGGGTCCTCCTGGATGGAAAGGTTCCCGGCAGGCAGCATTCCTGACAGGTGAGCGGGATCGGGCCCCTGGGAGGAGATGGGGCAGCCGGGTGGGGACGGGCGGGTCGCGGGTCGGATTGCTCAGTGGTTGAGGTCTCTGGCTGCAGAGCCTCTGAGAGGTTGGGAGTTCGATTCCCCTACTGGGCCTTCTTGACAGGGGCTGGACTGGATGATCCCGAGGGTCCCTTCCAGCTCTGCAGTTTGATGATGATGATGATGATGATGATGATCTCTGCAACAGAGATGGGGTGTCATTAGTGGAAGACATGCTATCCCAGCCCCTGGGATTCTTCCACCGATTTACTGCTGCTGCTGATGATGAAGGTGATGATGATTTAGAAGGGAGGGTCTCTGAATCCAGTGATGACACATGAGCTGCAATAGTGGCCATCCCAATTTCTGCTTTGACCTTTTTTCTTCCTCTCTAGAATGCTCCTGGCACCAGGTATTTCACAATTAAAAACCCAGAGTGGCACAATTGGTTAACACAATTAGTTTGTGCTAATTATTCTAAATGAATCCCCCACCCTTCTTATCCAAGGTTCAGCCCCTGGAAGAGGCTGACTGAATAGTGATAAGGTGAGCACAGAAAGGCAGGATAAACCAGGATTTGGTGGAATCTAAGAGGAATTCGTTTGGGAATGGTACTCCTTTAAATCTTTTTGACTACGACTCCCAGAATCCCCCAGCCATCAAGGCTGGTGTGAAGATGCTGGGAGCTGCAATTTAAAAAAAAAAGGCAATTTTACGAAGTCTGAGAAGTTACTTGTGAGGAAGACATAATGACAAAGGGTCTTAACCTGTTTTTATAGTGATGATGACCCACAGAGACATTCATGGCACCCAACATCCAATCCCAAATCTGAAAGGCCAGAACTTTCCCCGTTGTCTCAGAAACGCCACCCTAACGTTCTTAAGTTGCAGGTCTTGCAAAGTAACTTTGGGTTCAGACAGTAGAAAAAGCAGGTGTGCTCGCTGGAGAGCCATCTGCTAACCTGGGATGGTGAACACCCTAAGACACAGGGTAATAGTAGAAACAAGGAAAAGCTTAATTTCTGAACATGTTTGGAAGACTCAGGATCCGCAGAGAACAGAGGGGGTGGAAAGAGGTTGCTAGGGAGAAAGTCAAGGTCAACCAGCACTCAGAATCATGTTCAGAATTTTCGTCCGCCTGCCATTTTTTATAGGTTTGCAGAAGAACATTGATAGGGTGGAACAAGGTGTACTTTGGGCTAGAGAGAGCAATTAAACACCAGGTAAAAGTGTAAAAGCACCTCCATTGGGCAGGGAGCAGTTAGGATTGGCCCTGCATTTGGGGCTCAAGGTTTCACAGTAAAAAGGCATTCTGGAGATGGGCTGATGAGGTAACGATGACCCTACATTTCTCCACTCCCGCCTTTCTTCAAAAATGAACTTTACTCTTTTTCTTGGGGCTTCCAATATGGCCACAGTTGTAATTTCTTGAAGGCAGATTTTCAATAACTCAGTGAGTTAGGTATCTGACCAGTGCCAGAATTTGGAAATTAAATTCCCCATGGGCTCTCCTGGGTAGCCTTGGGCAAGCTGCACAGTCCCAGGATGGCCACAGAAGAAGGGAAAGGTAAACCGCTTCTGAGTTACTCTCTACCCAGAAAATCATAGGAAGGAATCAATTTGATGGCATGTACTTAAGTTGGAATCAATTTGATGGCATGTACTTAAGTTGGAATCAATTTGACGGCATGGACTCATCATCATCATCACCATCACTGTTCCTGGAGAGCTGCAATGCACTTGGAAATGTTTAATTTTCAGAAAGAAAGAAAAAGAAAAAGAAAAAGAAGGGATTGAACATCTATTTCCAGCTCTAAGTTTTACGTTTTGGAGAGTCTGGCCTTGGTGGCGTTCCAAGATCATCAAATGTCAGAACTGCCACTTCTGGAGGAAATATATATATATATATATATTTACCTGTGGGTCTCTGTATGGCCTGCAGGGGGCAGACATTGCTCATAACCCAGAATCCTGTTGAGCAGTGGTCCCCAACCTTGGGCCTCCAGATGTTCTTGAACTTCAATTCCCAGAAATCCTGGCCAGCAGAGGTGGTGGTGAAGGCTTCTGGGAGTTGTAGTCCAAGAACATCTGGAGGCCCAAGGATGGGGACCACTGCTGTTGAGGGAATGCAGAGCACAAGGACAACAGTGACTCTGCATTCTTCATTATCACCATCATCTTAGAACTGTGGAAATGGAAGGGACCCAATGGACCATCGAAACTAGCCCCTGTCAGGGAGGCACAGTGAGGAATCAAACTCCCGGCCTCTGTCTCTGCAGCCAGAGACTTAAACCACTGAGTTCTCCACTCAAGAGGCCCCCTTTGGCATGAACCATTTCACATTAGGGTATGAAATTGGCTGCGGTGTGTGTCAGAGATGGAGAACCACTACATCATTGTTCTAGTTTGCAGTGTTTCTTTGGAATAAGATTCTGCTCTACCTCTTTGGATTCAACCAAATCTCTCACTTTCCTGTTCCATATTGTAGTTGCCATCCTGACTTCTCCAACCCTGATGGCTCAACAAAACCTGTACTCCTCCAGCACTATAATTTTGGTCACGGTGCAGCCACCAAATCCCATACAAGAAGGAGGGAACGTCACTTTAATCCCAGGAATGAGCTCAACACACTTTTCAAGATGCACCTGGTACCGAGAAAGGGCAGGGAATTTGAAGGAAATGATCATAGCCCATGAAAAAGGCCAATTTGCATTGTATTTAACTGGAGAGGCATTCACAGGGAGGGTGACCATGGGCTCAGGCTGCTCCATTCACATCGAATCTTTAGCACAAGCGGATACTGGCATGTACACAATCGACATGGACGAAGCTGGGAAGTTTTTGGCAACAGGCCATGTGAAAATAGAGGTGGTAGGTAAGTTTCCGTCTGTCTTTCACCATTCTGAACCCTCTTTGCACCCCAAACCATCTCCTGCTTTCAGCCTTCAAGGACCTCTCTCCCAGACACAAGTTTCCCTCCCGAGAGAAATGAGAGCCTTTAGAAGGGGCTTCCATTCCTCAAACCCAAAGGTGGGTTTCGCTTCATATGTTCTCTGCTCCATTTACAAGAAGTGGAGAGAGCTGAAAACATTTAATTGCAGCAGCTGAATGATCAGTGCGTTGCATGCAGAAATGCGGTAACAGAACCCCACCACTGCACCCCAACTCAAAACAAGCCCAGCCCCAATCTAGGGCTTCGTTGGCACGAAGCGTGATGAAGTGGTTCTTGCCCACCTCTAGTCCTGATGCATGAGTGGACAACGGGAAGGGACCTCTGAGCTACAATCCTGAAAAGCCATTTTTTTCAAGCACTTCATAACTGCATAGGGTAATAGAGAAGTCCTTGACTTGCAGGAGAATCTTTCATGAGAAGTCAAGTAATGGGAATTTTGACCTGATCCATAATTCATACCGGTAGTCCATCAACATCTGGAGACTGCAAATTGTTCCCCCTCACTTTATAGCAGGGATGTTGGCAAATCTTTGGGTCTGAGTCCCAAGTCCGAGACCTTGGTACCAAGTCCAAAGCCCCAAGTCTGGTAAAGGTAAAGGTACAGGTAAAGGTTCCCCTTGACATTGAGTCCAGTCACGTCCGACTCTAGGGCGTGGTGCTCATCCCCGTCTCCAAGCTGTAGATCCAGCGTTTGTCCGTAGACAGTTTCCGTGGTCACGTGGCCAGCGCAACTAGACATGGAACGCCGTTACCTTCCCACCGTGGTGGAACCTATTTATCTACTCGCATTTGCATGCTTTCGAACTGCTAGGTTGGCAGGAGCTGGGACAAGCGACGGGAGCTCACTCCATCGCGTGGATTCGATCTTACGACTGCTGGTCTTCTGACCTTGCAGCACAGAGGCTTCTGTGGTTTAACCCGCAGCGCCACCACGTCCCTTCCCAAGTCTGAGTCCCTGTTAAAAACAAGCTTTCCCCCTCCCCCAGAAAAAAGGGAGTGGATGAGTGAGTTCTGAGTCACAAGTCAAATCTGAGTCATTGAAAAAAAACCCGAGTCGCCTCCGAGTCGAGGTGCCGGTGCAACTTAAGTCCAACTTGAGTTCCCATCCCTGCTTTATAGCAAGACTGAATGGACTTAATGGCTGAAATCCTGTTGTGCAATTACGCAAATGGTGTAACCTTTCGAATCAAACTGCCTTCATGTAAGGACTTTCCATAGACATTTATCAGTTGCATACTGAGTCGTACCACTTGGCATGCAATGGATAATACAGTATCTGCAATATTTCTTAACAACAATTTACCTCTAAAAGTTACGCTGTTTGCGTAACTCTGCAACAGGATTTCAGCCAATAAAGCAATGAGCCAAATCCTTTCACTAGTCCCACTGGAATAGACTCACGGGACTTGCTTTAGATTTGACTGAACAAACTGCATTCATAGATTTGGTCCCAATTTCAGTGCTGGATTTAACACACTCCTTCCTTTGCTCATCCAGACATCCTTTCTTCTTTCTGAAAATGAATATTGGATTCGTTTAATGTCAGTCTTCAAGGACACTGTCACTCAGTCCCTAAAAACGCATCTTTCAGGTCGTGATTCTTCAGACTGGAGCGGTCCCCCCTGGCAAAACGAAGACATCGTGGAAATTGTGGTTGGAACCTTCGGTGTGGTACTAGCAGTTGGCATTGGAATCATGCTTTTCTTCTGGATCTGTAAGTAGAACTTTGGGTTCTGAGAAGCCTGGACTCTTGCAGTCCTACCTTTTGTTTCTACCTTCTGGGTTGAAAAACAGGCACAACAAACATCTGGGGCTAGAAGCACATGGGAAACCATGCACCTCCTTTTTGGTCCGCGGATGGAACAAGACGACAGAATAACTGCAAGTTGTCTGATACCCTGTTTCCCCGAAAATAAGACAGGGTCTTATATTAATTTTTGCTCCAAAAAACGCATTAGGGCTCATTTTCAGGGGATGTGTTATTTTTGTCATGTACAACCATCTACATTTATTCAAATGCAGTCATGTCCTCTTCTTCGGGTTGCTGCACAACGGTGGAGGGCGGGGTTTCACTTAACTAGGGCTTATTTTTGGAGTAGGGCTTATATTACGAGCATCCTGAAAAATCATGCTAGGGCTTATTTTCAGGTTAGGTCTTATTTTAGGGAAAACAGAGTAGTCCCCACCCAACTGAATAAGAAAGAAGGCCAATTGCCATGACTCATCTTCCAGATACGCCTCCTGTAGTTTGGTCATCAGGATATAAGCATGGGCTTTGAATGCTGGCTGAAGCAAAAACATATGATGGAATCCACATCTCTGGAGCACTGATGTGATTTCAGCTTTTTACAACATGTAGTTTGACCCCGTGACTCTTGGTTAAAAATAGAGTTGTAAAGATTTGACTCCAACTCCTTTCCTCCCTCAGGTTTTAGACGTCTGAAGAACAGTAGACCTACCAGTGTGGTCATCACGCCATCCGCGCCTCCACCTCCACCTCGACCTCCAACTCCACCTCCACCTTATGAAAATATTTTCCCTTTGGGACAGGCGGGCCCTTGGGTGAGTTCCGGAAAGCAATTTTCTAGGCATTTCACATTTATTTCCAGAGACAGAGTTCCACAAGACGAGCCAGTTGGAAAAAGTGCAAAGGGAAAGTCAGAGCTCAACTAAGAAATAGAAATAAAAAGTTGAACTGAGCATCACTATGGTTAATAACCAACAAATTACTTTTATTTTTAAAACCCAGGTCAGTCCTACAACTCCCCCTGAAAACACAGGTGAGATCAGTGGAATAATCCATCCCTCTCTCCCAAAGGATAACTGACCCAGCAGAAGCCAAGGAAAAGACTGATGTCAAATTACATGTTACAGCTAACATGTCCTTAGAAGACAAGCTGTCTCAAGTGCAGAAAGAAGTCTGATTGTCACAGTAGAGGATTTTCAATGCAACACTATTATTTGGCTAATATCTATTATTTGGCTGGCATTGCCTGTCCATCATGAGTACATCATGAGGTGCTGGAAAATAATGAATAAAATAAGGTAATACAGCTCCAAACCCATCCAGTTCATAGACACCAACACACACACACACACCCTGGGACAATGGTTAAAGTCAAGGAAATGTTTTCTGTGCACATCTCAAGCTGTAAATATTAGAAGAAGCTATGCCAAACCTATGGAGTACATAAACTACACACCTGGCCGAATGGATGGATGCTGAAGACTGCCCCCCTCCGGGACAAGATTGCGGTTGGGCCATCTGGAAGTCTGGGGCTCCCTGGATACAGGACAAATGTTCTGGGACTGTGGAAAAATTCAGTCAATGCACCACTTAAAGGTAAAGGTTCCCCTTGACAATTAATTAGTCCAGTCGTGTCCGACTCTAGGGGGCAGTGCTCATCCCCATTTCCAAGCCGTAGAGCCAGCGTTTGTCCGAAGACAGTTTCCATGGTCACGTGGCCAGCGCGACTAGACACGGAACGCCGTGACCTTCCCACCGAGGTGGTACCTATTTATCTACTCGCATTTTTACATGCTTTCGAACGGCTAGGTTGGCAGGAGCTGGGACAAGCAACGGGAGCTCACTCCGTCGCGTGGATTCGATCTTACGACTGCTGGTCTTCTGACCTTGCAGCACAGAGGCATCTGCGGTTTAACCCACAGCACCACCATGTCCCTTCATGCACCACTTAGGTGCATACAATTTATGACCCACTACATGTACCCCCCCCCCAAAAAAATCTAGCAAAAGGCCAAGAGAATGCTGTTGAAGTAGCCCATTTCTGGTCATAAATATTTTGATTTGTTTTTTATTACACCTATATTTCATATAGGGCCATAATTTTAAATTGTGCAATGCTCTGATAGGAATAAAGAAAGAGTGTGAACATCTGTTTAGTCATAACTGTTCAATTCAAGGATGATCAGCCAAATAAACAATGGCCACCATTCCTCCAAGCTCACCCAACACTGTGTTCCAGGAGAGAACAAATACCATCATTCTCAGAGTACAGTTATTCTCTATGGTGGAGGAACATGGCTTACCCTATCATGCCTCTTTGGTTTTAATTAATAGGCATAAATAAAAATACAGTGATGTTATTTGTCTCATGTTGCTTATTACTTATGAGCCTCTCCATTATGGGTATTGTATGAAGGACAAAGTCTCTAGAACCTGAGGTTGTCATACTTTACATTACTGATTAAGCTCACATGTTTTTGGTGCTATTTAAAGTCACATGACAGTCACATGGTATATGAACCGCTATCTGCATCTCCTTGAGATAGTGCTTAAGGTGTTGCATTTTTACACTGCTCCTCTTGGGAAAACTTTTAATATGTTTTAAAGCTGTGTTGTATCTCAGTTGAGGGGGCTACGCTGGCTTTTCAAATCATTTTGTTTGAATCTTGCTTGCTCTGCCCTCACCCTGGCCGCTTGCCCCAGCTGCTGTGGTGAAGGAGAGAGAGGGCAAAGCGGCTTGTCCCTTTAGAAAGCTTGTACCCACAGAAGACACCACAGAAATGAGGGTTGCCAGGCTTTGCAGTGGTGGAAAAGCACTGATCCAATTGTTCAGGTGCATTTGCATCAGCTGGGCCTGGAAGGTTTTCCTCAAGCGCTTGGGCATATTCCTCCACTTTTCTTTGATCGTGAGTCTTGCTGATGTCAATACGTGGTCTTCCTTCCTTTTTCGTGTGATACAATCTCTTTGCTCGCAGTTTTACTCTACTACACACCAGGGAGTGATCAGTATCGCAATCATCACTCTGGTAACTGTGTGTGATCATAATACTAGGAAGGCTAGAACGTCTAGTGAGGATCAAATCGAGCTGATGCCAATGATTCGATCTTGGATGTCTCCAGGAAACTCTGTGTTGAAGCTTCGTATTAAAGAACGTGTTGCTGACACAAAGACCATAATAACAGCAAAACTCCAGCAAGCGTTGGCCATTTTCGTTCATCTTCCCAATGCCAAAACGGCCTAGATAAGTGGGCCAAGAATTGTGATCAGCACCAACTCTAGCGTTAAAGTCTCCGAGAATGAACAGTGGTTCTCTCTCGGGGATTTTTTTGATAGTAGCTGCCAGATCGTCATAGAATTTGTCTTTGACTTCTGTTGTGGACGACAGTGTTGGTGCATATGCACTAATGAGGGTGACCAGTCCCGCTGATGAGTGGAGCTGAAGAGACAGGATTCTTTCACTCCCCACAGTAGGTGGAACAATGGATCTCAGCAGAGTATTTCTGACCGCAAAGCCAACACCATGTTCCCTGGTCTCATTCAATGGTTTTCCCTGCCAGAAGAATGAGAAGTTTTTTTCTTTGACAGATCCCGAGTCTGGCAATCTCGTCTCTTGCAGGGCAACAATGTCCATCTGTAGTCTACTCAGTTCCATGTCGATGACAGCTGTCTTGCGAACGTTGTCTATTTCCTGAAGGTTGTCAGAAAAGCCAGGGGTCATTGTCCGAACATTCCAGGTGCCCAACTTTAGGGCAGAAGTTTTCTTATGATTGCTGCATGGTGCAGGGTTATCGATCTGCTTGTCGGCTTTCACCCTAAACCCCACGCACCCCGAGAGGTTAACAGACCGTGGTGAGGCAGCACCTTACTGGCTGGGGACTGCCCAGCTTAAGGTGGGCGGTATCTACCTAGTGAGGTGCAATGACCTCTCCCACCATCGGAAGTAACCCCTGGCATCATGCTCTATGCCAATCGAGCAAAGACTTATAACCGGTAACTGCTACTTCCTGTGTTATTTCGACGCTGCATGCGAAGCTGGAGTGTCCTCTCCAGAGCACGAAGCCTGGGTAAAATAATATGGAGGATAGACTGTTACCCAAGCAGCAAATCCCCCCTCTCTCCGTCGCTGAAATAGTCCAATGGAAAGGCAAGAGCCAGGTTCCAGCGACATCGCAGGAGTTGCCAGAATAGCACGAACTGCCTCTGGGACTCCGGCTCTGAATTTTACCTCAAGGTTAACTCCTGAAGCCTTTTCCATCAGTGGATATAGCCACAAGGCAGTGGGGGTTTGAAATCGGTTTTCCTTCTCCTAGATGGGCTGCCTTCCAAGGCTGACGAGCCCCACCTACCCGGCAGGAACAAATATGAATCTAAGTTAAATTTACTAATCATTGATTAATAAATGAAGGAATAAACATTGCTACAACCAGCAGTTCAGCTGATTTCTAGGGCAAGGAGACTCTTGGGATAGTTTGCACTCTATGTTAATGCCTTGTCTGTGTAACGAGAAATACAAGTTAGCATAACTGGTGGGTGTGATGGATTGTCTCCTTAGGAATCAGAAGAAACATAGTTAACTTCTGTTGGTTCTGCTGGACCTCTCAGCAGCTTTGGATACCATCAACTATGGTATCCTTCTGTGCCATCTCTCTGGGACGGGACTTCGAGGCACTGTTTTACAGTGGCTTCAGTCCTTCCTGGAGTAGAGAACTCAGAAGGTTGTGCTGAAAGGCTTCTGTTCAGTGCCTTGGCCTTTAGTGTCCCTCAGGATTCTGTTTTATTCCCCATGCTATTTAACATCTACATAAGACCACTGGGAGAGGCTGTCCAGAGTTTTGGGGTTCAGTGTCACCAGTAGGCAGATAATATCCAACTCTGTCTCTCCTTTCCATCTAAATTTGAGGAAGCTGTTTCAGTTCTAGATCAGTGTCTGGTGTGGGTAATGGACTGGATGAGGGTGAATAAACCAAAACTTAATCCAGACAAGACAGAGGTGTTCCTGGTCAGCCAAAAGGCAGATCAAGGAATAGGGATCCAGTCCATGCTAAATGGGGTTACACACATTGTAATGGGGGGATCCCAGACAACCTTGAGCAGCAATATTTATTTATTTATTTATTTATTTATTTATTTAATTAATTTATATGCCGCCCACACTACCCAAAGGTCTCTTGTGTAAATAAAAATTTTGTAGCTCTCTTCTATGGATAAAAATCTCTCACTGTGCTTACAGCACAATGTTTGGTTTTCTCTGGAAACAACTGTCCTGATTTAGCAATAACTGATACAGTGTTTCCATACCAATGATCATAGATTTTTATGGACCCTACACATAATTCTGCTTTCAACAGCTGCTAGCGTACACAGCAAATAAATTACAAACTCTCTCCTTCTACTGTCAAATGACACCCATCACTTACTATTTACTGTTAGAAAAGCTAGATAGCCCGAGAAAGGGTAAGAGATTTGAGGTGCCAAGTGACGGAAGAGAAATGGCAAGCCCTCCTTAGGGAGGAGGCGTGGAGAAGGAAGGAGTGATAACCTGGAAGGAAGGGTTGCAGAACTGGGGACTTTACCTCTGTTGCCCATATCAGTGTTTGGGGTTGACCCCATCCCAGCATTATCGTCCCATGAGATCTGCCTAGCAAGCACCTATTCCATTAAGACCTCATTGGACTGTAGACTCTGTTAAGGTTTTGGACATGGGAGTGCCCGTTGAACAGGCACTACAGCTTTCTGAAGTTATGACGGTTTGAAAGATGGGTTAAATAAAAATGTCGATGGGAAAAGGGAAACGTCTCCGTCTGTGAGTTTAGAGCTTGGGGCCACCTCAGGGAAGGCTGTAGAACCCACTCACAATGAGATAGATCGGCTGCCGGAAGGAACCCATAGCTAAGAGTCTACAAGAGCTGGGCAGGGCAGTTGAGGACAGGACAGTCTGGAAGTTACTCATTCATATGGTGGCCCTAGGTTGGAGGCAACTGGACAGCACATAACAAAACAGCACAAAAGGGGAAGGGGTCTACACTTAGAGGCAGCTTTAGAATAATGGCAGACATGACAAACAAACAAACAACAATAATAATAATCCCAGAACTGCAGAGCTAGAAGGATCCCAATGGATCACTGAGTCCAGCCCTTGTCAAGGAGACGCAGTGGGGAATTGAACTCTCAACCTCTGACTTAAACCACTGAGTTTACTCAGTAGGTCAAATAAATGGAGACAAAGCATGCCTGGAGGCTTCTGTCACATACCCCTTTGATGCATCCATTTATTTGCAGCAGGGACCTGGTCTAGAGCCAGGATCTCGCCTGGACCTAGTCGTAATCCCCAAAAGTAACTTTTCTGAGTGATTCTCCTCAAACTGTAATAGCAGCATCCACAGGAGGGCGAGATAGGCTTGATTAATCCTTGAGCAAAGAGTTCAAAGGTGTGGCTCAATTAATATTCTCGACCAAGGGAAAGAAAAGTGGAAGCTTTGCTTAGAGGAAGTAAATGCCTCTGGAGAAGCAGAATTGTGAAAGAATGGGGGACGTTCCCGTTGCCTGACCAGACCTTGGCTCAGAAAGAGAGCTGGTTTTAGGCGATCGTGGCAGGCAAGGGAGAGTGAATCCGAAGCTGTCCTAACAGGCTGCCGAGGAATCCTCAACAACCATGCCCCGAATGGGTGGGGGGCATGGTGTGCTTTGGCAGCAGAACTCCCGGAAGAAGTTGCTGTTTGCAGGTGAGACGTTTAATGAGGGACCGGGACGAAAAGTTAGGTAATGAGAGGGCTTGGCTTGGCTGGGGAATTTGATCTTTTCCAGGGCATTCCAGTAAAAACTAACTTGGGGCCCATGAAAGACTGACCAGGAGACCACTAGCCATCATCAGGTTTCACTCTTCCCCGCTTGTTTTGATGCAGTTCATGGCAGTTTAAAGCTACAGTCCAATGTGCCCTTACCTGGTTGCAATCTCTTAGCTCAGTGGCCCTCATTTCTGAGTACACACTCTTAGTATTGCATGGGGAATATGTCAAATGATAGTTAGAAATGAGTGTTTTGAGGGAAAATATGTTTCAAATGTGTATCTTGCCATTTATTTCAATGCCAAATTGTGCAAGTATTTTAAAACTACACACAAAAGCAGAAATTGGAAATGTATGAGTGGGTCCATGCAAAAATGTCACAGACAGGAAATAGATTTATTGTGCAATCTTGTGCATGCCTTAAACGAAAACCCCACTGACTTCAATAGATTGTACGTCTACCCATCATGCCACCCAAAAAAACCAGATGCAGGATTGTAGCTTTTTAATGGAGAGCAGAGATTTAGAAGGGCTCATAGACTAAGCAGGTAAGAGATTGGGGACCATATTGAGTGGATTATGTTTCTTCTTTATATACAAAATTATTTGTTATTATCATTAATATAAAGACTTTTAGAGCTCAGAAGGATTATTGTTGGATCAGAACATCATCCAGAATTCCCTGGCCAGCACAGCCACTGGCCACGGTGGTGGAGGGTTTCTGGGAAATGTAGTCCACAATGTTAATTTTTGCAAGCGCCATAAACATCTAACTCTCCCATCTAGAACTTATATGAATCACTCAGAGTGGCTTGTGACATTTAAAAAAGCATTTAATTTTTTAAAAAAAATAGCAGAATCTTACAGTTTCTCTTTGTGAATTCTTAATGCAATAACCCAAGCAGATTATCTCCAAGAGCAGCTACCCAGGGCCTCCCTGGAGAAGACATTGGATCTCATATCTAGGAGCAGTGCTCCATCAAGTCCTGAAAAAGCTTTAATTGTGTCAATATGTAGAAAATAGAAGTATACCTGTCATTGGAATATAAATACTGGGTTCCTTTGCATGTCTGTTCAGAAAGACGTTAATGAGAAAGGAGACTGCATTGCTAAGGAGAAAATGTAAAGGAAGAAAGACATATTTCCCTAAATGTGTGTTTTGATCCCCAGTAAAGACTACAGAATAATCTAATTGTGATGGGTAGCAAAGAGCCTGATTTGCCTGTCAGTGGGACAGCAAGAAAAGCATGTGCTATAAAGCTGATGGTTTGCATCCTTGCAAATGCAACAATTTGTTACAATCAACAAAACAATGTTTAAATATATCATCTTAATGGACTCTTCCACAGTAATAGTGGCATGAATTAAGATGATACAGAAATTGTGGTACAACAGCCACTCCTCCTCTGTCTCTCTCTCTCCCCATGAAAGGTGGAAAAGTTGTGATGAAGAGTTGTCAGCACAGAAGTGGTTCTCGGGAGACTCTTAAGAGTAACACATTTATTGTGGCATAACTTTTTGTGGTTCTTCAGCTTGAAAGTGCCACCCCACCCTCTCCTCCTCCCCAACCCCAGCCTTGATCTTCAGCCATTATTTTGTGCCAGCCCAGGGCCATAGCACGATTATTCTTACCCTCTAGCCTTCACCCAATCTGGTTGGAAGGCAACAAGTCAACTGAACACTGACAACAATCACAGGAAACTGTTTTAGCTTCTGTTGGTGAGGATAATCACATTTATTCCTTTGCTTATCTCTGGAAGGGTCAAAAAGTTGTTGCATGTTGACTACTTGAAGGACATTCAGATATCTTAGCTGGTTAGTTCAGTAGTACCTTAGACTGGTGTTTTGCCCACTTTTGCACAACAACCCAGCATGAGTTGCCATCTTTGGGGCTGCTTGAAGCATTGCCTTGAGTACTTGCTGCAGCACCTACAGAAGGGTGTTCTATTTTAATTGGCATACATGGGATTCAGTGTCAAATGCACGTGCAATAATAACAATAACAACAATGAAGATGATGATGATGTGGATTGACTTCTGAGTACCTTGTACCTATTAAATCCTGGCTAGAACTGCCATAAGTTGAATGCTCAAAAGTCGGTCATAAGAGACAGATGCAAAACATTGGCTGTCAGACACCAAAAGAGTCCTGGAGTAGTCTTTTCTGCTATAAATATTGAAAACAATTCCTTGAAATGTGCAAGATGTCTCTAGCATCCCTTTCTGGCCACCCACGGGGTACCTAACAGCCATTCTGGTAGTGCAGATGGTGGTAATATTTATTTGTTTGTTACTTAGACCTGATGTTTAGCCTCAAGTGACTTTCTCTCTCTACTCACCCTGCAGCCTCCATCCTGAGTTCGTGCTTCCTGTTGAGTCAAGGCCAGGCTGGAACTATACTGGTCACAGTTGAACCACCAATGCCAAGAGAAGGAGACACTGTCACGTTAAAACCAGGAACTATCCCAGGAGGTTCTGTTAGCTGCCGTTGGTACCGAGGGGAACCTGCTGAGGCTAACATTATCATTACCCTTTTTTTTTTCCCAAGTCCTGCGAATACAAAGGGACCTGCATACACTGGGCGGGAGACGGTGGACTCCAGCTGCTCACTTCAGATCACAAACCTAAAGTCAAATTACTCTGGAACCTATAGAGTGTCCATTGATGGACCTGTGGTTGCTGAAACTGGGAGTGCAAACTTCATGGTCATAGGTATGTTCAACTTCTTCTTTAGCCAACCTGACTTCTTTGGGCACCCACACCAGTCTTTTTAGGTCGAGATTTCTGAGTCTTTTCCTCACAAAGAGCTAAAGGCATCGTAAGGAAATCCCTCCTTCCTTCAATGGGTTCTGTGAAAGACCCTGGAATGGGGGGCATTGTTTATTTGGCTGATCATCCTTTAATTGAACAGTTATGATTAAGCAGATTTTCACACTCTTTCTTTATTCGTATCAGAGCACAGTACAATTTAAAAGTATGGACATATATGAAATACAGGTAAAATTCTCCTTTTACAAACCTTGGAAGGTTGGAAGACTGAGTCAGCCTTGAGCCAGCTACCGGAGCCTACTGGGATTAAGCTCAGGTTGTAAACTGAGTCTGGAGTGCAGTAATGCAGTTTATCCACTGTGCCATGAGGCACCCTATTCATAGGGTCTCCATCAGCCAGTAGTGACTTGACAGCATGTGACAACAACCACCACCTTAACCTCACGTTCAGGATGGTGAAACTCCTTCCTTGGCCCAAATGATATGAGTTAGTGAAACACAAAAGAGGTGTACATGTCTAACAGCTACCCAAATGTACTACTGGTTATAACCTCCTGACTCTTCCATCTGTAAAGGTTCTATGTAGCCCAGCCTATGTTTCTTCTTTCCAAGCCCCATTTTGCTCACTCCTTATCTAAATTTCCTGGCTGCAGATTGGGTTCCAGTTTTCAGCAGATATTGACTGGTTTCCACCTAAACTGCCATTGGCTCATTCTCTTAAAGAAATGGCCTACTTCGTACACACTTGCTGCTGAGCAGAAGAACTAAATATGTGCCTCGATTCGAAGGGCAGAGCTGTCGAGCTTCTCAGGAATAAATACTCTCTCCTCTCTGCTAATTCTTGTTTCATGTCTCTCCTCAGATATATGAAGTCCTTCCTTGTTTGCTTTGGCTTCCACTCCTCTCTGTTGTATCTCTGATTGTCTCTAACCTTGCATGTAAGGGCTTGTTTTTCTCCCAAACAAAGACTGTTACATTATTTAAAGACTTTGTTCAAGACTTCTCGTTACTTCTTAACAAGTCAGTTACTTCATTCCAGTCACACAACTGTTCGACTGCATTGAAATAAAAAAAGGCCATTTCCCCATCTTGCAGAATGAAAGACTGAAGGCTTTTCTGGACAGCTGATTGGGGTCAGGAGGCCCTTCACTGGAACCTGAAATGGCATCAAAATGTCCCTCACCAACACACATATCCATCTCAAAGCCACCAACAGAAAGTAAGGGTAACCTAAAAGCCGTCTGATCGTAGCACATTTTGAATTCCTTGATTCAGCTTCATGGGACACACTCAAGATGTGCTCAAGATGCATGGGCTTTGGAAATCATTAGATTGTTAAGGTATTCCAGACATATAGTGGACTTACAGAGGTCCCTTCTGGTCTGGAGGAAAGATCTAGAGTGGTGTTCCTTAATGGCCGCACTTGACACAAACTTGCCCAGATTTAGAGGCCACAAGAACACAGGAAGGACGAAACCGCTTTGTGTTTTGTGTGCAGAAAAGCTCTCCCAGCCAATCCTGTCGCCTGCGAATTATGTGGCACTCGAGAACGAGAACATCACCTTGTATTGTAACATATCCAGCGGCACCGTTTTCAACATTTCCTGGTTCAGGAATGGTGAGCCTGTGTCACCAAAGGCAGACATTTCTGAAAATAAGAAAAACCTTACTCTACCTAACTTCACCAGTGCCGATGCAGGGACCTATACATGTGTGGCCAGCAACCAGATCAGCAGTGAAACAAGCAACCCCAGCAACATAACCTTGGCATGTGAGTAATCCCAGTGCAAGTATGCCTCTCCTCCTACCTTTGCTGCATGTCTGTAGCAGAAAAAGTATCAGTGACACCAAATAAGGTATCACTTCCAAAATGACAAAACCTGAAGCTCAAACCTGCCCAGAACTTGAATCTCCTATTCCCTAATCTTGACAACTAAAGGTAGCTTATCTTGCGGCTGATGCTCACAAACACCCTTCTCTTCAACCATGTTGTGAAACCATCGCTGCTTCCCAGTGAACCCTACTCAGTGGGATGGTGCATAGAAGTTGGGCTTACACGATGAACAGCTCTTCCCCCTGTCTCCATCCATTCTCTTTGGCCTGATTCTATTTCCTTTCCTTTCTAGATGGGCCTGTGAACATTACAGTGGATCCAGCAGGTGTCATAAACCAGAAACTAGGTTCCAAGTTGCATCTGCTGTGTATGGTGGACTCCAACCCTGCAGCACAGTTTCAGTGGTTTATCAATGGTACTGTCCAGCGTGTGATGAATAACAGCTTCAGTGTTGACTCGGTGGCCTGGAAAGATGGAGGGAATTACACCTGTCAGGCCAACAACACCGTCACCAAAAATCATGCCTCAACGTCTGTCATTGTGAAGGTGGCAAACCAGGGTGAGTCCCCAGAACTGACCACTCATCTAACGTTTACCTCCATTTTATTTTGTTTATCCCCCCAATATTTGAAGAATCCAAGACTGTATGGGGGGTGTAGGACCCGGTCACTCAGGGAGGCAGACACTGTGGGTCAGAGATGGTGTTTATATGGAGAGGATGATGCCAATTTCCTTTCTAGAAGGGTACATCTTAGCTTAGGGCTGCTGTCTTTTAAACACACACAAGTGTCGCTTTCCTCCATTTACCAAAAGAGGCTTAATGCTCCGGGAAGGAACGTTAATATCTACCATAGATGGCAAGCTGCTCCTTGAATGGCTACCATTAATGACAGCATTATCAAGTCGGTTAATGACAGCATGATTAAGTCCCTAAAATGTGCTTTGCAATTTAGGTCCTTCTCTTTCCAGTCCTGCTGGTTTGGGAGGTGGAGCCATTGCTGGGATTGTTCTTGGGTCCTTGGCTGTGACACTGGCATTGACGGGCACCCTGTTTTACTTCTTCCGCCGTAAGTAAGACTTTGGAACCCAAGAACCCGCAAGGTCTGTGTTCATATCTCAGTTCTGGGGCAGGAATGGCAACCAGTAACTAAGGAAGGGGGGTGGGTGGAGAAACAGGACCTCTTCAGAGAAAGAGAGATCTCTGTGGGGTTTTCAATCCGTTTCTCTCCCATTAAGTCTTTAGCCTGTGATGGGTCGGTACTTGTGTCCCTCGGAGGCCTCCTTCTGGAGATCAATGTTTGTCTGAGGGTGAACTGTGGTCTGAATCAAACGCCAGAGGGTCCTACAAACCTCCTCAAGTTGGCATGTTCCAGATCTGAAGGATGAAACCCTCCCATCATCCCCAATCATCAGAGCCACCAATAGTGCTCTCAGGAGATGATGGGTGGCTTGTAGTAACAGCTCATTTGGGAGCTCCACCCAGAGCGCTCGCTGTATAGGATAGGAGATCTTGTCTGGAAGATCTGGGGCAGCTGACTGGGGAAAATGGATGCATAGCATAGGGTTGGGCTTTCTGATAAGATTCACCCCCAAGTTCTTCACTTTTATAGGTGGCCGTCATCAGCATGTGAAGACAGATTCACCCGTCATACCTGCTCCTAGTCTCTATGAGAACATCCCCCCTTCTGGACCAGTAAGGACTGAGGTGAGTAATCTTAGCAGTTTCCACAACTGGTAAGCCCATTATTTCCACAGAGAGCACAACATTAGGTCTTCTTAAAAACATAGGCCTCACAATCCCTGGCCCACTGAATGTACAGGGGAGCTTAGGTGAGAAAAATCCTGAAGCAGGGGGAGAATTATGGAATGATAAGCAATAGGACAGGAAGTAGGTCTCAAATGTTTGTCTTCCTGGGACCATCTCTCTCACAGAGCTTCTAAATGTTGGTGTGACTTCAGACCAAGAAACTGCTCAGGGCAAGCTGATCTCCCTTTCAAAAATTTATTACAGTTGAATAAACACAGCATTGAAAATTCAGTACTAAAGCAGAGTTTGAACAGTTGCTGATGCTGATAACAGCTCAAAATCAAGAGATGATCTTCAGCATGTGTTTGTGTTTCATGCAGGCGAACCCCGAAAACTCCTCTGGAATCAGCCACACATATGAGGTCAGTGTGGAACCTCCTTCCATGGCTCAAGTTATTTGGAAGCTGGTGGAGTCAAAATATGGTGTGTCGGTGATTAGCAGGAGCGCACAGAGAGAGTATAGTTCACCAATATTCTAAGATCAAACTTGGTTTCTGGCTTGTTTATGGGCACAATCAAAAGTGTCAGTCTTAAACTTGTCCATCTTAGGACACGTAAAACAACAGGAACAACAACAACAGGAATTCATTCATTCATTCATTCATTCATCCATCCATTCATCCATCCATTCATGCATTCAGTCTCTTATGCAAACTATTACCTGCCATGAAGAACTCAATACATCTTGTATCAAGGTTTTGATCTCCTTGCAGTTACGATGAATGACACTCAGACCACAAAGCCCAAAATCCCACTGGAAAGGGGAGGGGGAATCAAAAGTAAAAAAAGAAAGGTGAAGCGAGAAAAAAGGGAGAGGAAGAAGAAAGTGAAAGAAAAAGGGGAGGAAGAGAGGGAATCCACCCAGGATAAGGGAAAAGGTTAGGGTATAACATGATTTGTTTATCACATTTTATCCCCACCATCCACGAAAAGAGAGACAGAAACATGGAAGGTAGCTGAGAAGCATAACTAGAAACAGATGAAGTGTTGAAGCCATTAGAACAGTGGCTCCCAACCTTGGGTGTCCAGATGTTCTTGGACTAAATCCCGCAGAAGCCTTCCTTCCTACCTGTGCTGGCCAAGGTTCCTGGGAGTTCAAGACCATCTGGAGACCCAAGGCTGGGAACCACTGCCTTAGAATCATCACAGTTCTTATCACTGCCACCATCACAAAAAAGAAACTATAATCCCACGCAAAAGGCAAACAAGCCTTCCAACCGCCACAAAGTGATGCACATTGCAAACATGTCCATGGATTTCTCTTTCGCAAAAATCAGATTTCAGCCTTGCCCTCAAAATCAAGAAGGAAATCAAAGATCTCAAAGTTGCCTTGTCTGAGTTGTTTCCTCCTGCCTTACCTCCCTTTTCTCCCCACTTCAGACACTACAATTCAGAGACCAAGCTGTGTATCAAGAGATAAAGTGAGAATGGAGGAACCTTCCGACCTCCCATCTGCTGCTGTGCCCTTGATCTGACCCACAAATTGGGTTTTCCTTCTCAAAGGAGAATCCGTTCCTTTCAGCCTCCCTTGAATGATAATAAGGACTAATACCGTCTTCCTTCCATTGAAACCTATCTTTCTAGAAACTCTGCATCCCACCTTCTAAACAAGAGAGCTAGCATCAAGATGCTCGAGTCCGAAGCACAATGGCAAATACATGGATATATCGAAACACGTGTGACACCCTTTGACGGAAAAGGCCATAAAGCTCTCCACGAAATTATAACCAGCATAATCAAGAGACCAGAAAGTGTCTCTAGAAGAAGCTTTACATTTCATATTAGGATGGGACTGAGCCTGGAAGTGTTCATTTTTGGACTACAACCTGTTCTTCATTGATGGTGAATTTGATTGCTTCTGTTGTCCAATTTGGTTTTAATGATGGTGTATGAACAGATCCTGTTGTTCAATTTGATTTGAATGATTTAGCTAGCCACAATGAAGACTCTTCTTCTTTTTAATTGGAAATTCAGTTTTTAAATGGGTTGAAAGAAATACAAAAAGAACTGCTTCAGTCTCTTTTCACAATTTTATACAGAAAGCCAAGTTATCTCCACTATGACCATCTTTTCTGATATGTTGGAGAGTGGATATGTTGGAGAATATGTTGGAGAAGAGATGAGTCTAGGAATGCATTATGAGACTGTGTGTCAGTAAATATAATTCAAAGGATAAATAACAATAATGATAATAATGGTGTGCCGCCAAGTCAATTCTCATTTATGGAGACCCTTTTTGGGGTTTTACAGGTAGAGAAAATGGCTTAATAATCCCTTTGTGGAGGGGGGGGGGAACCCTGCAATTGTGCAGCTTGCCCAAGGCCACACAGGTTGGCTCTTCTGCCTGGAGGCACAGTGGCAACTTGAACTCCCAACCTCTGGTTCAGCATACCTAAATCACTGAGCTGTCTCGCCAGCTAACTCAGGATATACTCCCCAGTAAAACACAGATTTAATGATCCATCGTGTCTAATCAATTTCCCCCTAGAACAGACCAGAGGAGATTGAGGCATGTTTCATGTAATGGGCTTCCAGATTCAGAATGCTGACATGAATTAGATGCATGACCGCATCCCCAGATCCTAATCCTTTAACCTTAGAGGACACAGAAATTGATATTTGTTCTCAGCTCTGTATGACAATCACACAGATGAAGAACATCCTGCAAAGCTTTAAGCAAGGATGTCTGTAGGAATTTTCCCATGGGGAAGAGAAGCAGCGTTGCATAATTCATGCAGGAATGCTGGCATCATCCACACGCAGCGTGGACCACAGTCTGTGCACATCAACATAATAAATGAATTTAGTGTTATGGGGTGCAAACACCCAAATTCCCATCCCCTCCCCCACAGATATCCATGCTGCTAAGTATGCTTTCTAAACAGAAAACAAAAATGCTATCGCTATTTTCCAGACTTCCCAACTGGATAAATATATACAGTAATACAGCTGCAAACCCACATCAGCGCATGCAATTTATGACCCACTGCATGTGTGTGCCCCCCCAAATCTAGCAAACGGCCAAGAGAACGCTGTTGAAGTAGCCCGCTTCTGGTCATAAATATTTTGATTTGTTTTTTATTACACCTATATTTCATATAGGACCATAATTTTAAATTGTGCAGTGCTCTGATAGGAATAAAGAAAGAGTGTGAAAATCTGTTTAGTCATAACTGTTCAATTCAAGGATGATTAGGCAAATTAACAATGGCCACCATTCGTTCAAGCTCACCCAACCCTGTGTTCCAGAAGGAGAGAACAAACACCATCATCCTCAGGGCAGAGTTATTCTCTGAGGTGAAGGAACATGCTTCCCCTGTCATGCCTCTTTGGTTTTAATTAAGGGACATAAATAAAAATACAGTGATGTTATTTGTCTCGTGTTGCTTATTACTTATGAGCATCTCCATTATGGGTATTGTATGAAGGACAAAGTCTCTAGAAAATGAGGTTGTCATACTTTGGACACATTTTTGTGAAAACAAGATTGGGTGGAAAAGACAATAATACGAGGAAAAGTTGCAGGCTCCAGGAAAAGAGAAAGACCAAATATGAGATAGATTAACTCCATAAAGGAAACCACAGCCTTATGTTTGCAAGAGGTTAAGCAGGGCATTTGAGGACATGACATTTTGGAAGTTATTCATTCATATGATCACCTTAAGGTGGAGGCAACTTAATAGCACATAACAAAACAACACAGAGGAGGAGGGTGTTTCTAGGGTTAAAGGCAGCTTTATAATGCCAATCAATCAATCAAAAGAGACAAAGCATGCCTGGACGCTTCTGCCACATACCCTTTGATGCATCCTTTTTTTTTTTCTTTTTTTTTTTTTGCACCAGGGACCTGATGTAGAGCCAGGATCTAGCCTGGTCCTAGTCGTAATCCCCAAAAGTAACTTTTCTGAGTGATTCTCCTCAAACTGTAATAGCAGCATCCACAGGAGGGCGAGATAGGCTTGATTAATCCTTGAGCAAAGAGTTCAAAGGTGTGGCTCAATTAATATTCTCAACCAAGGGAAAGAAAAGTGGAAGCTTTGCTTAGAGGAAGTAAACGCCTCTGGAGAAGCAGAATTGTGAAAGAATGGGGGACGTTCCCGTTGCCTGACCAGACCTTGGCCCAGAAAGAGCGCTGGTGTGAGGCGATCCTGGCAGGCAAGAGAGATTGAATCTGAAGCTGTCCTAACAGGCTGCCGAGGAATCCTCAACAACCATGCCCCGAATGGGTGGGGGGCATGGTGTGCTTTGGCAGCAGAACTCCCGGAAGAAGTTGCTGTTTGCAGGTGAGACGTTTAATGATGGACCGGGATGAAAAGTTAGGTAATGAGAGGGCTTGGCTGGGGAATTTGATCTTTTCCAGGGCATTCCATTAAAAACTAACTTGGGGCCCATGAAAGACTGACTTAAGAGAGCACTAGCTATCATCAGGTCTCACTCTTCCCTGCTTGTTTTGGCAGTTTAAAGCTACAGTCCAATGTGCCCTTACCTGGATGCAATCTCTCTGAACACAGTGGCACTCATTTCTGAGTACACAGTATTGCATGGGGAATATGTCAAATGATAGTTAGAAATTAGTGCTTTGAGGGAAAATATGTTTCAAATGTGTATCTTGCCATTTATTTCAATGCCAAATTGTGGAAGTACTTTAAAACTGCACAAAAAAAGCAGAAATTGGAAATGTATGAGTGGGTCCATGCAAAAATGTTGCAGACGGGAAATAGATTTATTGTGCAATCTTATGCATGCCTGAAACGAAAACCCCACTGACTTCAACAGATTGTACGTCTACCCATCACCCCCCCCCCGCAAAAAAAAACACAGGTGCAGGATTGTAGTTTTTTAATGGAGAGCAGAGATTTAGAAGGGCTCATAGACTAAGCAGGCAAGAGATTGGGGACCATCTTGAGTGGATTATGTTTCTTCTTTATATACAAAATAATTTTTTTTTACCACTAATATAAAGACTTTCAGAGTTCAGAAGGATTATTGTTGGATTAGAACATTATCCAGAATTCCCTGGCCAGCACAGCCACTGGCCACGGTGGTGGAGCGTTTCTGGGAAATGTAGTCCGCAATGTTAATTTTTGCAAGCACCATAAATGTCTAACTCTCCCATCTAGAACTTGTATGAATCACTCACAGTGGACTGTAACATTTTAAAAAGCATAATGCTACAGTTTCTCTTTGAGAATCCTGAATGTATGAACCCAAACAAATGACCTCAAACGACAGCTATGCAGGGCCTCACTAGACAAGATACTGGAGCCCGTATATAGGAGCAGTGCTCCATGAAGTTGTGAAAAAGCTTTAATTGTGAGAACATATTGAAAGCAAAAGCTTACTTGTCATTAGAATGTAAATCTTGGATTCCTTTGCATGTCTGTTTGAAAAGACATACATGACAAAGAATACTGCATTGCTAAGGAGAAAATGTTGTAAAAGTGGGAGAGGCATATTTCCCTAAATGTGTGTTTTGGTCCCCAGTACAGACTACAAAATAATAGTCTAATCTTTCTAATGATGGGTAGCAAACAGCCTGATTTCGCTGGGAATGGGAGATTGAAAGGTGCTGTGAAGACCACACTTTCAGACCTTGCCCAAGATAATCAGGGAATGCTCCAATCTGTCACAGTCATTGACGTAATGTTTAAATATATCATCTTAATGGACTCTTCCACAGCCATAGAAGCATGAATTAAGATGATACAGAAATGGTGGTAGAACAATCACCGCTCCTCCTCCTCCTCCTCTGTCTCTCTCGATGAAAGGTGGAAAAGTTGTGATGGAGAGCTGTCAGTACAGCCAAGATTCTTCTGAGACCCAAAAAAGTAACAAATTTATTTAGGCATTACTTTTTGTGGCTATTAAGCTTGGAAGTCAAAGCCCACCCTTTCTTCCTCCACAACCCCAACCCTTCGGCTCTTCTTTTGTGCCACCTCGAGCCCCAAAGCCTGAGCATTCTTACCCTCGTGCTGTCGCCCAAGCAGGTAGAAAGGCAGTGGGTCAACTTAACTCTGACAATGTCACAGAAAACTCTTGTAGCTTCCCTTGGTACCAAGGGGTCACTGAGGATAATCACATTTATTCCTTTATTAAATCTCTCTGGAAGGGTGAAAAGGTTGTTCCATGCCAACTACTTGAAGATCATTCAGATAGCATTGCTGGTTAGTTCGTTAGATACTAAATAGGTGTTTAGCCTCAAGTGACTTTCTCTCTCTCTCTCTCCACCCTGTAGCCTCCATCCTGAGTTTGTGCTTTCTGTTGAGTCAAGGCCAGGCTGGAACTACACCGGTCACAGTTGAGCCACCAATGCCAAGAGAAGGAGACACTGTCACACTGAAACCAGGAACTATCCCAGGAAATTATGTTAGCTGCCGTTGGTACCAAGGGGCAGCTGCTGATGCTAACCTTATCATTACCTTTTTCTTTTTCCCAAGTCCTGGGGATGCAAAGGGACCTGCATACACTGGGCAGGAGACGGTGGACTCCAGCTGCTCACTTCAGATCACAAATCTAAAGTCAAATTACTCTGGAACCTATAGATTGTCCTTTGATGGACCTGGAGTTACTTCAACTGGGAGTGCAAACGTCACAGTCATAGGTATGTTCAACTTCTTCTTTAGCCAACCTGACTTCTTTGGGCGCCCACACCAGTCTCTTTAGGGAAAGAGTGTTGAGCACTTCTCCTCACAGACACCTAAAGTCATGCTAAGGAAATTCCTCCACCCTCCCCACGAGAAATGGGTCTGTGAAAGATCACATTTTCTCCACAGACAGGGTGGGTCTCTCAGCGTTCCACAGCTCCCAACATTTTCTGTTGCCTTTTTTTCATCTCTCCAACATGGAAGTCCCACTGGCCTGTAATGCACTAGTTACTCCTTAATATACTTCAACCACCTTGCAACCCCCTCAGTTGGGATGGCGAAAGAGAAGTAGAAATGAGGTCCCTTTTCCCCTAGGGCTTTTGTGTGAATCCATTCATCGGTGAAATACGGACTCTGGTTCTTGAAGGCGGAATCAGGATTTGGTGGTGATTGCCGGCTGGATGATCTGGAGTAAAACAATGAGATGTTGGGGGTGTCTGGTTGGCTCTGGCTGGAGCTGTGCCAGCACTCTGGTATTGGTGCCCGTTCATCTCAGGGTGCTGTGACCTCCTCACGTCTGCTGCTATTAATATGCAGATTCTCTTGGGCATAGCCGAATCTAATTTGTTGGAGGAAAAAAGGGTTCTTTATGTTGAGTGAATGACAGAAACATAAATGCCTTTGCTAGCTGTGGGATTCCAGAGGTTCAAACAAGTTACTTTTGGATATTCTGCTAAATCTCTGAAAACGTTTCTGAGCACTTCCTGAGGGTCATATAAACCGGCCCCTCTTCTAGGCACACAAAACCACTTCCAAGAATCAGCTCTATTATAAAATCTGTTTAGGTTTCCACTCTCTCATCTGTAGGTCTTCCTGAAATACTACTATTCTGTGATTCTCCATACATGTTAGAATGATAATGGTCCCCTTCCCACAGCCCACAATTACCATGTGTTGGTACATACGGAATACTGCCAGGCCTCACACTTTGCTGCTCCTTCTTTCATCATTAATTTGCATTCAGATCTCGTTACTTGGTAAGGGACATGGTGGCGCTGTGGGTTAAACCGCAGAAGCCTCTGTGCTGCAAGGTCAGAAGACCAGCCGTCATAAGATCGAATCCATGCAACGGAGTGAGCTCCCGTCGCTTGTCCCAGCTCCTGCCAACCTAGCAGTTCGAAAGCATGTAAATGCGAGTAGATAAATAGGTACCACCGCAGGGGAATTTAAAAGAAGAATGAATGATATGAAGTAGTGAAAGAAATGGCCTACTTCATACACGTTTTCTGCTGAGTAGAAGAACTAAATATGTGGTTTGATTCGAAAGGCAGATCTGTCGAGCTTCTCAGGAAAAAATATTCTCTCCTCTCTGCTAATTCTTGTTTCATGTCTCTCCTCAGATATATGAAGCCCTTCCTTGTTTGCTTTGGCTTCCATTGACATTGTAAGTCAGAGATGGTGTTTATATGGAGAAGATGATGCCAATTTCCTTTGAGAAGGGTACATCTCAGCTTAGGGCTGCTGTCTTTTAAACACACACACGCATGCATGCACGCACACACAGATACACACAGACGAGTGTCCCTTTCCTCCATTTACCAAAAGAGGCTTAATGCTCCGGGAAGGAACGTTAATATCTACCATAGATGGCAAGCTGCTCCTTGAATGGCTACCATTAATGACAGCATTATCAAGTCCGTTAATAACAGCATGATTAAGTCCCTAAAATGTGCTTTGCAATTTAGGTCCTTCTCTTTCCAGTCCTGCTGGTTTGGCAGGTGGAGCCATTGCTGGGATTGTTCTTGGGTCCTTGGCTGTGACACTGGCATTGACGGGCACCCTGTTTTACTTCTTCGGCCGTAAGTAAGACTTTGGAACCCAAGAACCCGCAAGGTCTGTGTTCAGATCTCAGTTCTGGGGCAGGAATGGCAACCAGTAACTAAGGAAGGGGGGGTGGAGATACAGGACTCTCTCTTCTGAGAAAGAGATATCTCTGTGGGGTTTTCAATCCATTTCAAGTCTTTGGCCTGTGATGGATCAGTCCTTTTGTCCCTCGGAGGCCTCCTTCTGGAGAACAACGTTTGTCTGAGGGCAAACTGTGGTCTGAATCAGACTCCAGAGGGTCCTACAAACCTCCTGAAGTTGACTGTCACAGTCCATGATGTTCCAGGCAGCCCCGCACCAGGGGCCAGTCCACCATGCAGGGTATCCAGTCTCTGTGCTGAGAACACAGAGTAGAAACCAGGTGCCAAGAGGCAAGGGGAAGCAGCAGCAAGAGCAGGGACCAAGGCAGGAACAGGAGCAGATTCTGGAGCCACAAGGCAGTCAACACAGCACTGTCAAAAGACCTTCCTTGCTGAGGCCAGTTCTGGGAGAGAGAGAACCACTCCTTAAATAGGCCTTCCCTCCAGGACGCCAGGTGAGCCTCATGAGTGGCCCAGCAGCTGCTCCACAGGCCAGGGCCTGATCCTGCAAACACCGGGCCACTCCTGGCTCAGGTTGGCCCTGATCCTGCATCTCCCAGGGCGGTACGGGCCAGATCCTGACATTGGCATTTTCCAGATCTGAAGGACGAAACCCTCCCATCATCCCCATCCCTCAGAGCCACCAATAGTGCTCTCAGGAGATGATAGGTGGCTTGTAGTACAGCCCATCTGGGAGCTCCACCCTGAGCACTAGCTGTATAGGGAAGAAGATCTTGTCTAGAAGGTCTGGGGCAGCCGACTGGGGAGAACGGATGCATAGCATAGGGTTGGGCTTTCTGATAAGATTCACCCCCAAGTTCCTCACTTTTATAGGTGGCCGTCATCAGCATGTGAAGACAGATTCACCCGTCATATCTGCTCCTAATCTCTATGAGAACATCCCCCCTTCTGGACCAGTAAGGACTGGGGTGAGTAATCTTAGCAGTTTCAACAGATAAAGCCCATTATTTTCATAGAGAGCACAACATTAGGTCTTCTTAAAAACTTAGGCCTCAAGATCCCTGGCCCAGTGAATGTACAGGGGAGATTAGGTGAGCCAAATCTTGAAGCATGGGGAGAATTATGGAATGACAAGCAATAGGATAGGAACCGGCAGTAGGTGTCAAGCTTTTTTCATCTCTCTGTATCAGGTGTCATTCATAGAGCCTCTAAACTTTGATGTGTCTTAAGACCAAGAAACTGCTCCAGTCAAGCTGATCTCACACTTTCAAAAAATCTATTACAGTTGTATAAGCACAGCATTGAAAATTCAGCACTACACCAGAGATTTAACAGTTGCTGATGCTGATATAACAGCACAAAATCAAGAGATGATCTTCAGTATCTTTTTGTGTTTCGTGCAGGAGAACCCCGAAAGCTCCTCTGAAACCAGCCAAACATATGAGGTCAGTGTGGAACCTCCTTCTGTAACTCCAGTTATGTGGAAACTGGTGGGGTCAAAATGTGAGAGATTATAGTTCACCAATACTCTAAGATCAATATTGGTTTCTGGTTTGCTCTCGGGCACAATAAAAAAAATGCCAGTCTTAAACTTGTCCTCATTAGGAGATTTAAAACAACAGCAACAACACTTCCCTTTACATCAAAACAATCTGAAAAACAGAATAATTCCTTCTGTTTCATATCAAGATAGTTATCTATCAAGAACAACCTAATACATCTTTTATCTATCTTTTGATCTCCTTGCAATTACAATGGATGACATTCAGACCACAAAGCCCAGAATCCTACTGTCAAGGGGAGGAGAGTCAAAAGTAAAAAAGGAAAGTGAGGAGAGAAAAAGGGAGAGGAAGTAGAAAGTGAAAGAAAAAGGGGAGGAAGAGAGGGAATCCACCCAGGAGAAGGGAAAAGGGGAGCAAGGGGGAAACCATACAAGTAGAACAGAGAAGAGAAATGAGTAGTGTATAAGATTGTTTGATTATTGTATTTAATTCTTACCTTCCACTAAAAAAGAGAGAGAGAGAAACATGGAAGGTAGCTGAGAAACATAACAAGAAACAGATGAAGTGTTGAAGCCATTAGAACAGTGGTTCCCAACCTTGGGTGTCCAGATGTTCTTGGACTAAAACGCACAGAAGCCTTCACCAATAAATCCTGTGCTGGCCAGGATTTCTGGGAGTTCAAGAACATCTGGAGGCCCAAGGTTGGAAACTGCTGCATTAGAATCATCACAGCTGTTATTGCTGCCGCCATCACAAAACATTAACAAAAATCCCATGCAAAAGGCAACCAAACCTTCCAGCTGCCATTAACTGATGCACATTGCAAACATTTTCATGGATTTCTTCCTCTTTTGCAAAAATCTAATTTCAGCCTTGCCCTTAAAATTACTGAAAAAGAAAATAAAAGATTCCAAAGTTGCTTTGCCTGGGTTGTTTCCTCCTGATTTATCTCCCTTTTCTCCCCACTCCAGACACTACAAATCAGAGACCAAGCTGTGTATCAAGAGATAAAGTGAGAATTGAGGAGCCTTCCAACCTCCCATCTGCTGCTGTGCCCTTTATTTGACCGACAAACTTGGTTTTCCTTCTCAAAGGAGAATCCGTTCCTTTCAGCCTCCCTTGAATAAGGACAAGCACCTTCTTCCCTCCCATGCGTCTTCCAGTGAAACCTATCTTTCTAGAAACTCTGCATCCCACCTTCTAGACAAGAGAGCTAGGATCTGAAGCACAATGGCAAATACATGGATATATCGAAACACGTGTGACACCCTTTGCCTGGAAAGGCCATAAAGCTATCCATGAAATTATAACTACCATAATCAAGAGAACAGAAGCTGACTCTAGAAGAAGCTTTACATTTCACATTAGGATGGGACTGAGCCTAGAAGAGTTAATTTTTGGACTACAACCTGTTCTTTATTAATGGTGAATTTGATTGTTTTTATTGTCTAATTTGTTTTTAGTAATGGTTGTTGTTGTTCTTTAATTTGCTTTGAATGATTTAGCTAGCCACAATGAACACTCTCTTTTTTTAGTGGAAATATAGTTTTGAAATGTAATAAAAGAAATTAGATAAATTATTGGTTCAGTGTCTTCTGACAATTTCATACATAAAACCAACTTAATTTGCCCATCTTTTCTTCCGAGTAAGAGAACAAACAGACCAACTTCAAGAGATGGGTCTAGCAAAACATTATAAGACCATGTGTCACTAAGTATAATTCAAAACATAAAAAATAATAATCACATGTTGCCAAGTCAATTCTGACTTATAGCAACCCTTTTCAGGTTTTCTAGGTAGAGAATACTCAGAAGTGGTTTCCCATTCTCTTCCAGGGGGTGCCTTGGGACTATGCAGCTTTCCCAAGGCTACCCAGGTTGGTTCTACTTGCAGGAAGCACAGTGGGGAGAATCAAACTCCCAACCTCTGGTTCTGCAGCCAGATACCTAAACTATTGAGCTATCTAGCCAGCTAATTAAAAAATTATTCTCAAGTAAAACACCGATTTAATTATCTAATCCATCAATTTTTGTCTAATCAATTTTTTGCAGTACATACTGGAGGAGATCAAGGTATGTTTCATGTAATGGGCTTCCAGATTTAGAATACTGACATGAATTAGAGGCATGAGCACATTCACAAATCTTCATCCTTTTACTTTAGAGTAAACAGAAATTGATATTTTTTTTTCTCAGTTCTGTTTCCAGTTGCACCGATGAAGTAGAGCTTTCTGCACAACTTCAAGCATGAATGTCTGCAGGAAATTTCCCAGGGGAAAGAGAAGCTGCATAGCATAATTCATGCAGGAATGCTAGCGTCATTCACACACAGCATGCACTGCAGTTTGTATACATTTTTTTAAAAAAAGAGAAATGAATGTAGGATTATGGGGTGCAAACATCCAATTTGCTTCCCCCTGCCCTCCACATATATCCATGCTTCTAAGTATGCATTCAAAACATAGAAATTACATGCTATTCCTACTCCTACTGGATATATAAATAAATCTATGCATCTGTTTGAGTGCTGATAGCAAAAGAAGAAGTAACTGAGAGCAGTGCAGAAATAGAAGCTTCAGTGTCAGTGTGGTCAGTCTGCTCTGGATATCCGTCACAAGTTTAAAGCACTTATCTAAGATGCCGCACTCCAACTCTAAGGAAGTTCCAGCACTACGGACAGCTGCTTGAAAGTTCAGACCAAATATCCAAGATGCTGAAGCCTAGCCTTTGCCATGGAGTCAGTGACTCAAACGGCACCGTTCGAGTTTAGTCTAAAGTCTGAAGCAGATCCACCACCCCTTTGACCTGTTTTCCACTCAGAAGGACTAAAGAGCCTGGAACACTGTGCGCCAAATGAGGGAACCATATGTACCTGTCCAGATGTGGAAAGGGTATCTTTTATGAAACGGGCCTTCAGCCAATGGCAGCTTCTGGCCTCTGGACACCTGAGTTTCTTCATTTCTCATTTCCTCCTTCCCCAAGATGGCGCCAGAAAGGAAGAAACCAATTTGATAGATTCAAGCTTCAGGGAGCTGTCCTTGGTGCTGATGTGAACAAATCTCTCTCTCTCTCTCTCTCTCTCTCTCTCTCTCTCTCTCTCTCCCCCCCCCCCCCCCGTCTCTCCCTCCCAGGGACCTGCCCTGCCAAAGAGAAGCCTTTTGGGCCAAACAGTTTACTGGCATTTCTGTCCTCTCTCAGGCTCGTTCTGGGCAGAGACCTCCACCTCCCTCCCTCCCTCCCATTGCCCTTCAGTCTCCTTAAGCGGGCACACGTCCAGAACCCAGGTATCTGCGCAATGGGACTGTGCAGCATAAAGAAGTCCAATAACAGAACGTCCAGGGGGGCATCTGGGCTGCACTTGAAGGAGCCCATCATGGGAAAGCTCCTGGCAGGTTGCATTTCTAGCAGAGAGAATCAGAAGCAGCGACTAGAAATGTTATTTGGTTGAATGAACCTTCCAGTGCCCCAGCCAGCAATACCACTGGACATGCTGGTTAGGGACTTCTGGGAGGCATTGTTCGATCGATCGATTGATCGATTGATCGATCGATCGATCGATCGATCGATCGATCGATAGATCGATAGATCGATAGATCGATAGATCGATAGATAGATAGATAGATAGATAGATAGATAGATAGATAGATAGATAGATAACTTTCTCCACCTCAGGCTATATGACTTCTCTATGAATTGCCACTAACTAAAAAAAAATTGTTAGAGAGAACAAGTAGCATCCAGATGCCCAGGGCAATGAATGCATCAACCTATAATATAATATACTATAATATAATATAATATTTAGATTAAATGAGATTAATTAACTTTTGAAAACCTGCTATTTATTGTACTGCTCAAAAAGCAAAATATAGAGTCATTTTTCTAACAGCTTCCAGGATATTGCAGAGTGTACACTTCTGTTTTGAAATGCATAGAACCTCCTTCTTTTGCAAGGAACATCTTAAAATGTGATTGAATCACAGCTTCCGGTTCCTTAAAACTGTTTTGACAACGATTTCAGAGGAAATCAGCGATAAGACACTTATCTTTCATCGTGATTTCCCACCCCAGTGACACATGATCTCATCGGGCAGCATTGCCACCACCATTTCATCATCATCATCTTACAGCTGGAAGGGACCCTATGGATTATCAAGTCCCTCTCAAGGAGCCGCAGTGGGGGAATCGAACTCCCATCCTCTGGCTCCGCAGCCAGATGCCTCAACCCCGGAGCTATGTATCTCACCCATAACCACAATCCCCTTCCTTTCTGGTACTGTGTCGCACATACTAGAAACGGAAAGGCAACCTAAACCCCCATGAATCCGGTCGTTACTTTCCGTTTCCTTCTGAAAAGAATTTCGTTGCCTAATCTCAGGGTCAAACAAGGCAATTGCTATGATCACGGTTTTTATTACTAAGAGAGAGACCCAGTGGCATCCGGACGTCGAGGACAAGGCTTGTATAAACCACAAATAAAAATAAATCTGCAATTCATCACATTGCTCATAAAATAGGATCTAGAGAGCCGTTACCAGCTCCCAGGATCTTGCCGGGCGTTCTAATTATTATTATGTTTTTAATTTTAAGAGCATCCCTTACACCTCTGCGGTTTTAAAGGTTGGTTTTTTTGTAAGCCGCCCCGAGTCCCTGCAGGAGAGCGAAGCGCGATGGTGATCAAATACCGTGGAATTAACGCATGATTCAAGGCGGGACCGCAAGACACTCCCCGTCTATCTGTCTGTCCGCCTCCGTCCGTCCCTCCCCTACTAAACCCTATAAAGGCGCTTCTGCTTTAGCCCCTCCGTGGGGGAACAGAGGGAGGGAGCCTCGGGCGGTCTCGCCTTGCCCCACTTCAATTCCGGAACGCCCGCAGGTTCTCTGCCCCCCATTGCTTCCTTCTGCATTTGGTGTGGGCTGCGGCTCGGGCTCCGCTCTCTGCCCCCTTTCCCAGGCTGGTAGGACCGGAGCCGCTTCCCCCCCCCCCCCCATCACAGCCCGCCATGGGGAGGAACCCGGAGGACAAGCGCCTGAGCCACCGGTGGTTTCCCCTGGCGAGGAAGACCTCTTGGCTGGGCGCGCTCCTGGCAGGTAAGCGGGATCGGGCCCTGCGGGGGAGGAAGAGGAGGGACGGGGTGTGGCTCGCCCCTGGTCCAAACCTGGAGACACCTTGAGTACATAGCCACTCATGCTTTCCTTCATGGTCAAAGGGGGCAGGTCTGGCGCAGTCAAGGCGCTAGGACTCTGTGATCAGGAGAGACCATGAGATCGGCTCCCCCCCCCCCACGCACACACACACACACATCTTAACCACAATCATTTAATAGTAGAAGAGGAAAGGGCCAATGTGTTGTTATGAGCAATCCTGGGGCAAACGCCTAAAATTTCGAGGCTTGGGCATTGAGACCCATTAGCTTTGCAAAAGGCCTGCTCTAGGAAAGCAGATTGAACTGCTGTGCTAATGGGGATCCATGCACCTGTCTGCTTTTTTGGACTCTCCTTGGGGCTGGGTTATGGGGACTGCCGTGACGAGCATCTGTACTTCCAGATTTACCCCTTACCCCACTGATTCTTAGAAAGAGGCTTTTATCTTTTCAGAGGTGATGGCACTAATTCCTTCTTGTTTCTATATAACTAGTTCTAGCTCTCATAGTGATGCTAATATATATATATATATATCTCACCTTGTAGCAGTGGACAGAGTTGAGTGCTGTGGTACTTCCCATTTGAAGTCGATGTTCATACAGCAAACTTCTTGGGCGGAGGTTTTCCATTAGCAGACAGGACAGGACAGGAAAGAGACTGTAACAGAGAAGCTCCAGTGAGGAAACAGATTGCCTAAAGATTTCTTAATAAGCAGCGGATTAGCTACTTCAAGCTCCCTTGTCTGAGAAGGCTGAGAAGCTGTAAATTTGCTGGAGATCTGAAATACACAATTCCACGGCACTGTAGAATTTAAGTACCCACCGTTGTCTCCTGCTCCTGGTTCTGCTGGTGTGACCTCGCTGGAGTGAAAGATGGCTATGTTGCAGGAGAGACCATTAAGATTGGGAGCTTCCTGCTTAAGTTGAGGTCCAGTTTCAGAGTTATAGGTTTTTGTTTGGGGCACCCCCTATATCAACGAATGCGAGCATTGCTTGGTAGCTCTTGTTCTCGGCCAGCATCCTTTTGAACTGACCGGGTGCAGAATGCCAATTGTGCATGTTATCGTCACCATTTAGCAGAACGCCCATCATCACACAGGATCAGTTCTGCAGGGAGTGCCTGGCAAGGTTGCACATGCGATCGCACAACTAGTGGTGTAGTGGGCGCACGGGCACCTCCCATTCCACGCGGAGCAAGTCCCACCGGATGTGGGCCATGGTGTGAGATAATCTGGCCATTGCACTTCTACTGCCACCCTTTTTGGGAGAGTGACAAGGTGTAAGGAGGAGATTCTGGAGGTGTATCATCAGCACCACCCACCGGCTTTTAGCTCTTGTTTTTGCCTAAGCAGTGGTTAGCCCGGCATGCTAATCCCTCTCTTTTTCTCCACATTACAGCCGCCATCCTGATTTCATGCTGCCCGCTGAGTCACGCTCAGTCAAAGTGGAAAGTCAAAGTGGAACCAGCAAAGCCAAACCAAGGGCAAAGCGTCACCCTCACGCCAGAAGATGCTCAGGTTCCTGGCCGCCCTGTTGTTTCGCAATGCAGTTGGTACAGAGAGAGAGTTGATGCAAATAGTGTCATTATTTCTCAGCAACACAACATGTTTGCCAAGGGATCTTCAGGTTCCCAACAGAGCAAAGGACCTGCCTATACTGGGCGGGAGGCGCTGATCCCAAGCTGCTCGCTTTCGATCATGCACCTCCAGTTAAAAGACTCTGGAGTTTATAAAGTGGTACTAGATAATAATGTTGCAGAAGCCGGGACAGCACACGTGGAAGTCATAGGTATGTTTCACGGGTTCAAAATGCAAAGAACAAGTGGTGGGTCGGTTTTTGCATCTGCATGCCAGTTTGGGGGGGTTTTGCTTGCCACCAGCTGCTCAGGGTCTTTTGGGTGGAGGAGAATTATTGCCATCTCTTGTTACCGGGACCCTTTCTATGTGATCTCTAGGAAAGGATGTAGCTTAGTTTTAAAGTCCCAGCTTTGCTTGCAATGAACCCCAGATCCATCTCTCAGCATCTTGAAACCCAACCAAGCAGCCACAGCTATTTTTTCTTCTCTTGATTTATTTATTCTCCTAAAACCAGTTTTTCTGTTGATCATCAGATACAGAGTTCTGAGCATTTCCTTGCAACTCTAACCATGGCTACCCAAATGACAACATTTGCACCCTGCTATTTCGCCGTCAGGGCAAATGGAGGAGTGAATCCACCCCTCTGAGTTGTTTTTCCCCCCTGGGCGCTTGCAAACATCTGGACCCACATGTCTCAGATTGAGGATGAGGATGAGGAGGGTGCCCACTACATACCACCCACCAAATGTTGGCTGGGTTTCATTCCGTGGATACTGGTTCATTCCCAAGGATGTTCATAAAATATGGGCTGATCGAAGGAACACAGCTTTTTCCCGTTGGTGTGTTGTGATCTCATTTATGCCTAAAGGACAAAGATGATTTCCGAGGCCATGCACCCAAAGCACTAGTGACAGCTGGAACTAGTTTATTTTTCTTTCCCCACAATTCCTCGATTACAAATTCAAAGTTTTTCTATTTGGTAGTCTGTTCAAATTCCTTCTTTTTGATTCTAGCAGCCCCAGGGATTGCCACATCTCCTGTCCAGACCCACGTCCTTTCGACAATGATCAAATCAAGGGTGTCATGAGCCAGAGGTCTATCAGTTTGAATCCAGAAGTCCCACAACATTTTGACTTCCTCATTTTCAACAAGTTTTTAGTTCTGTGGTCTGACTATTTTTCGGGCACTGGTATACGTATTATGTTTCTTACAGATAGTAATCCAAAGGACCATTGCTACAGCTGTATTGTGGGTTTCCAAAGAAACTGTTTGTGCATGCTTCTTGCAACCACAGAGAAGGTGGTCCACTGTTTTTTCTACTTTTTTATGCCACCAACATCTACTGTCATTATATGATTTCTCAGTCTGGGTTTTAACTGCATCGGCACAGAGTACTTGCTCCAGTGCTGCATGGATCAGCCCTTCAGTTTCTATCTTTGTTCTGCCTGTTTTTCCACGGTCAGCTTTTCCCTGGATGTTTTTAAGGTATTGGCCTTGGGGTGCTTTCTTCTCATCACCTTCTCTTTTTGACAGGCTCCCCTTGTTTCTTTGGTCTTAAATTATGCTGCTTTACCAGCTTCTCTCAATACTTCTTCTTGACTTGCCCTGATATATTCTGCTAATAATAATAATAATAATGTGCCGTAAAGTCAGTTCTGATTTATTGAGCCTCCTTCCAGGGTTTTCCAGATAAAGCAGTGGTTCCCAAATTCTGAAAAGAGGCAAGAGTGGGCATTAAGCTCAGCTTATGGCATCACTAAAAACCTACTTTTCTGTTTCAGATCCTACAAAGACCACCACAACTTCTTCTACAACAATTGCTACAACTTTTATAGTTACTACGAAGAATCCTGTAACCGTCAAAACTGAAAGTGTCCCCCTAGGCAGCTTTATCTGGATTATCACGTGCTTGGTCGTGATTGTGGCACTGGTTCTAGCCGTAGTGTATTTTGTTTTCCGTGAGTAAGACTTTGGAACTTGGGGGCTCCCGAATCCTGGATTTCAGAGCCTGCCATGGGGCAAGAATGATGGGGCTTCGCTACAGAAGGAACTCTGCCTGTTTCCTGATGGAAGCCTTGTCTGACGGCTTTCAGTTAGCAGTTCAAAATGCTTTCTGAAAATCTGTTGTTTATCTTGCACCATAAAAATAAAATGTACCTTTTTATTCACATTTACATGCCATCTTTCCTACAATGAGATGAAGGTGGCATTCACGGGGCGAAAGGGGGCTGCAACCTGGATCAACCAAGTCCCGGTCTAACCCTCTGAGCCCCCGCATCACACTGTCTCTCGGTGAGTGTCTTTTAAATCACAAATTTGACTCCCAGCCTTCTCTCTGACTCAGATGCCCGTCGTCTGAGGAACATGATGACTCCTGCCCAGACTGCATCCTATGAGAATTTTCCTCCTTCCAAACAGGTAAGACTTTGTTTTTCAAAAGAACTGCTGGATAGCTCAGTGGTTGAGGCATCTGGCTGCAGAACCAGAGGTTGGGAGTTCGATTCCCCCATGGGGCTTCCCTGAGAAGGGCTGGACATGATGATCCGTTGGGCTCCTTCCAGCTCTGCAGTTCCAAGATTAAAGCATGTCCTTTCCAATTGCTCGGTAATGTTCAAAACGCACTTTCAGCATCCGTACGACATGTAGCATTTTAGAGGACATGAAACAGTGACAAGGTCCCTGCCCCAGAGACCTTACAGTCAGCATGCCAGGCACAGGCCCTTGAGTTGACAGCTTGCTTAATACTCTGTCTGGCTTCCGCGTTTCAGCAGTTCCGGCTGCTACTCTACGGAAGGGATGAGCAGTCAGCAAATATTTTCATCTTTTTATTTTGTTTCATCTAGGGTAAACCAGAAAGCTCCAATGAGGCTAACAACATCTATCAGGTAAGTGGAAAACCCCAGGGATCCTGCCTTCCTTCCCACTTCATGGGTTAGTGAGGAATCCCTTGTTGGCTTCAGCCTGAACTTTAAAGGAGTACAACCTTAAAGGGGCCTATTCATTCAAAGCCAGCAATTCGATATAAGGTAGAAGTCTAGGATCCGTGTTCCCCGGGATTTCCAGATTATAAGGAACATAGCGATCGTGTCTCTTTGGGGGCTGAGCTGAGAGAAAAAAAAGGGGGGGATCAGCAAATAAAGAGGTCTTCTTGGCCTCTGTAGAATAAGCGGCACCCTGCTCAATCTTCTCCTCTGTTCAGCTCTATGAAGGTCATAGAGGCTGAGGATCCCAGTCTCCCAAGGATTGTGAATTCGTTCTAGATGTTAATTCTAAGTTCATGGGTGTTAGACCCCATTAGCCCTAGTCTTTAAAGTTCAGGATTTACTACCACTCAGGAGATCAGAGTCAGCAGAGTCCACCATCTGCGGTGTCTGATCAGGTCAGTGGCTGCTGTCTGGAACAGGTCTCCTTTGGAAGGACCCAAACTGTCGTTCCCAGCGTCCACCACCTTTTCATTCCAGACTGGGTGAGATCTAGGAGGTTCATGACTGGGCAACTGTGGGCAAGCTTCTGTCCCTAGATTTCCAATTCCTCCCTTCTTTAAGCTTAAAACTCTTTAGCTGTGTACTTTGAACCTTGTACACCAGCCTGACCAGGTAGGACACCCAAATAATAATAAAAATAGCAAACATAGCCCTTATGGCTAAGGCACTTTCTTTAGGCATTCACACTCTTGCCCCCAAGAATCACACTTGGGTAAAATATAGAATATTTATTTAAAAAGAGTAAAAAGTTGTAAAACAAAAGAAATACAAAAAGATACAAATTGTACTGGTCAAATGCCAAGCATCTAAGTATTAAGTAAGCTCCTGTAAGACTTTCCCATAAAACAATAAAATGATTAATTAACAGTTTTACTACATAATGACTAGGTTATTCTAAGTTACCATGACTAAGTCTTCAATCCATCAATGAAGGCTGTAAACCTGTCGTCCGTCTTCTTCTCCAACTGATGCGCACACTCACCAACAACTTACTTAGCCTCCCTTTCTACGTATAACTTAAATTAAAGTCTCTGCTCCATGATGGAATCCAATCAACATACAGTCCTTTGTCTGCTACTCCACACCCAACTTGTAACTTTCCACAGCTCCCGTCTCTCGTTCCCAGGCTGGTACACCATTAATAAGGAATGTTATGGTAATCAGTCCTGAGAGCTGGCCTTGGCTCTTCTTCACAGGTAAAAACAGTCTCCAAGCAAGGTGAAACACCTGCAACTCCCAGGAAACAAGCACTACAAAACCCATATCCTCACAGCTGCCATGCAGTGTCTTGCCTAGATTTCACCCAAGGAGACCTACCAGCAGGCCAATTAAAACACATATTCATTTCCTACTCTTCCAAAATGTATCCTGATTCCTCAGCTAAGAAATATAGGTTTGAATGCAATGATCAGTCCCAGCTAGAGTGGAACCAATAAAACAATGGCTAGAATTCAACTGAATAGTTGAATTGGTGCTACTGCAATGGTTCAACTCTGAGCAGTGATAGCCACTAACTAAGAAGTTCTTGACTGAATTCTTAGTAACATACTAAGAATTAGTCACACAACTGGCATGCAGCTAGGAGTTCAACCAGGGACTTGCTAATTATTCACTATTCACCACTCCAGGTTACACCAGAGTATTAATGCCAGAATAAATATTCAACTGGATTCTAGCCAATGGGGATTTGGTGAATGAACACTTAAGTAAGTTTTATTCATTCAGTGACTCTACTCTGTTCAGAACTAATAACTGGATTTAGGCTACAGTACCAATTATATGTGCATGGTGACGAGGAAAACAAATAGAAAGCAGAATAGCTTGGATTTGACAGTATGCCCACCTCATGTGTCTCCATTTTCCACTCCAGTCTCTCCAACTTGGGCACCACGGTGAATACGATCAGCTGAGTTGGAAACAGAGCAATCCACAGGCTGCGGGTCTCAGATGTTAAGGCCAAGAACATAAAGGAAGTCCATCATGAAATTCGATGATCTTTTCGTTAAAAGAATCTGGAGCAAGAGAACTGTCCTCCAAGATGCTACGTGGAACAGAAGTTACAGGGACAGATGGACCTGTGGTTCGTTCCACTATAAAGCAACTTCTCTGCTTGCAGTGGTAGTTAAAGTATCTGAGAAACTGTTCTTCACAATATTTTAATTTGTATAAGTAGCTGAAATCCAGTAGTAAATCACAACTGGAATCAGTTGTGAATCAGTGGAATTTACAGTGGAGTTGACTCACCAAATCCTCAATGATTCAATGGGCCTTCTCCAGTGGAGACTTAGACCTGGATTTCAGTTATTGTGTCTTAATACTATAACTTTTTGTCTGTTTTTATCTAGGGCTGTATCTGTCCTTATTTTTCATCTTGTTGTGATCTGTCTTGAGTTCCAGTTCTGGGGACATGGCAAGATGGCTAATAAATAAATAAATAGACTAAAAGACTCTTTGCTAATGGACCAGCTGACAACTGGTGAACAGTATATACTGTGAATCCATTTTTGGTCATGTAAGGACACACTTCGTTCTGCATTAACTTCCTGTTGCTGAGACTAAGGAAGAATGTCTTGTGTTTACATCGCTATGAACCAACCATCTGATGCAATCAAAAAGCCTCTGGTGATTTCATCACCTTTCCGGTTCCATGCGAAAGATAACTAAAATTGTGTTGAGATGCATTGCGTAAGGCTAACAACATGACTCTGTGTGACAAATTGCCTCAAGTTAACAAATCACCTTGGGCAGTATCCTGCAACTCAGAAGGTGATAGATAATGTCTATGTTGATTTCTTAACTTGAGGCACTTTGCTTCCCAAGATTACCGTTCGTGTCACACCAGCACAGCTACGCAACAGGATTTTTGCCAAAGTCAAACGCTTGCAACCTGAGATCAGCACAGTTGGATGCAAAAGCAACAGTTACAGTTTGCAAGGAAATACCCAAAGCTATTGCTGTAGAAGCTGGATAGCTCAGTGGTTAAAGTATCTTGTTGCAGCGCCAGAGGTTGCGAGTTTGATTCCTCATTGTGCCTCCAGGGAGAGAAGTCAGACTGTGTATCCTTGGGCAAGCTGCACCTTCCCAAAATACCCCCAGAGAAAAGCAATGGTAAACATGAGTATTCTCTACCTGGAAAACCCTAGGAAGGATCAACATAAGTCAGAATTGCCCTGATGGCACACAGTTGTTATTATTATCACCACTGTAGATTACTGGTTTCCAACCTTGGGTCCCCAGATGTTCTTAGACTAAAACTCCCAGAAGCCTTCACCACTAACTGTGGCTGGCCAGGATTTCTGGGAGTTGTAGTCCAAGTTGTAGCATCTGGGGACCCATGGTTGAAAAGCACTGCTGTAGAACATGTCCCAGGACACAGGAGACTGCTTTGTGGAGACTGGTGAGTTTGCTGTCTCCCAAATGGCCGCCACAGGGCCACATGATCCCCAGTAAAGCTGACAAACTAGTTCTTGGAATGCAACATCAGGATGTCAACACATACAGGATGCTTCCCAATGGATTGGCCCGGTTTACCTCTTATCTCTTTCCTCTTAATGGAGTGTGCATGGAGGAGAGTGTCATCTGGACCTCCAACTCAAATTGTGCATTTAAGACTGAGCGTGTCCCACTTTCTAGGTTCGGTGGGGCCATGTTCTATACACGAGTACGGCAAACGCAATGAGTTTTTCAAAAATGTGATTTTTCTCCCCAAATGACAAAATAACAACAGTGATAGGAACAACACACAACTAGATGCTACAAAACTGTACACCCCTGAGTTACTTCCACCAACACCTGGGCTAGAGCAGAAGTTGTGTGTAGGAAAAAGGAAGTATATCTTTTTGAAACAAAACAGGCAAAGAACAAAGTTCCAGATGTGTTTATCACCCAAGGTAGGAGATTCACAACACAAAAAATACAGTTCCGGCTGTACAGTCTTCAAACCCCTAAACTAAAACACAAATTGAGATACAAATACATAAGATCATTCCAAGAATTCACCCTTCCAGTGCCTTTCCTGCACAAATCTTGGAATTCTATTACCCAAACCAAGTTGCTGAGGGCCTGTATCATCCTTCACTGAACCACTGTTCCTGTCTGTCCAGCTCTTTCTCCACTGAAATCTTGAATCAGTTCCTTCCTAAGATTTCCCCACCTGCTGGGTCGAACCAAATAGTCTAGAGGGATACAGAGGGTACAATAAAGCACCCACCTTTTTTTTGAGGGGTGTCATTTCAGTGATTAGTGTGGTTGTCGCCTTGTTTTGCCACAGGCAGAATTCAGAGCTGCCATTTGCTATTCAGACCACCCAACGGTTAAAATGCAGATGAAATAATAAACTCTGTACCATTACAGAATTATTTCTGCAAACATTACTAAAACAGTCAAGCCCCAAATGTATCTTGTGAGCATGGCAAAATGCACCTGCTGTTGCCAGTGGAAAAGGAACACAATTTCACCCTTTCTGTGTTGCTCATTTTCTGGAGAAATCCTGTCTACAATTGCACTGATCCTGGAGAGATGGACCACATTGTCCCTGAGGGCTGCTTACACCCCTGGAACCCTGTTTTTGCAGCCCTGTTTCCATACACCAAGGGACGTGGTGGTGCTGTGGGTTAAACCACAGAAGCCTCTGTGCTGCAAGGTCAGAAGACCAGCAGTCATAAGATCGAATCCACGCAACGGAGTGAGCTCCTGTCGCTCGTCCCAGCTCCTGCCAACCTAGCCGTTCGAAAGCATGTAAAAATGCGAGTAGATAAATAGGTACCACCATGGTGGGAAGGTCACGGCGTTCCATGTCTAGTCGCGCTGGCCACGTGACCACAGAAACTGTCTTCGGACAAACGCTGGCTCTACGGCTTGGAAACGGGGATGAGCACCGCGCCCTAGAGTCGGACACGACTGGACTAAATGTCAAGGGGAACCTTTACCTTTACCTTACTCCATACGCCAAGAGAAAAGTGGAAAAGCTCTCCTAAAAATGAGTGATGCTCCCCAGAAAGCATGATGGAAAAGAAATTTTGGTGGAAACTATGGTGGTAGCCATGGAGAGTTTATAGACTGATAATGGGGGTTACATCACGCCAGACCACTTCCCTGCCCAGATCACAAGCTGCCTTTAGTGGCAGTCATGGTGGAGAAAATATCTCTCGGAAATCAACGACTAGAAACCGGACCTTCTCAGCAGTAGCCCCACAATTGTGGAATGCCCTCCTGCCCAAAATTCGCCTGGTACCCTCACTGGGAACTTTCAAGAAATTATTTAAAAACATTCCTTTTCAGACAGGCCTTCCCGGACTCGACTCTATCTTGATTCAACTTATTGTTCGATCCCGCCATCTTTTTTTCTTTTCCTTTTTATGTTAATGTTCACTGATATTATTTTTATCTGTTTAATTTTGTACTGATTAATTTATACTTTGTCTTGTTATTGTACTGTTTTGTTTCATACCATGTTTTATTGTGCTATGTAAACTGCTCAGAGCGGCCTGGGTCACCAGATGGGTGGTGTATAAATCAAATAAATAAATAAAAATAAAATAAAATCTCTGCCATTAAGGTTTCTTAGTCTGATTACGTCCCCCCAACCCAGTTCTTCAGTCTCCGTAGAGGGGTCAGAAACAAAAGCGGTCTGGATGCACTGAGTTAACTGCATTTGCAATTAACTTCCTCTCTGGTACAATCCATAGTAAAAATGACCACTTGTGAAACCCGAAAAGCAACAGCAATTTCCTGAGCCATCCCAAGATGGCATCATCATCCCACATATATCAAGGCAGGCTTGGGTTGCCTTCCATTCATATGAAGATCCTGCATGCTTCAAACCTGTGGTTAAGTAATTCACCAATGGGATGTATTACCCAATAACTGGGATCAGTCTGTTTACTTTATTTCATCTGTACAGATCTTAATCTTTGCCAGGGATTAAATCCAGTACCTGTTCTCAGGAGAACGATCTAACTGTGAGCTACAGAAAGTGTAAAACAAACAAACAAACAAACAAACAAACTCACAATAAACAGCAGAAACAAAAAAGAGGACCACAGAGGATGTGCAGAGTGTATTTCCGCATTGTATCCCTTTGTAGCCTGCCAGCCGCTCAACAATCTTAATTCCCTTCCTTTTTTCCTTCCCTGTCTTCCTCCACCTACTGCTTCCTATATGGTTTGGAATACAACTCCCATCGCTCCCAGCAGCATGATGCCAGGGATGATGGGGGCTGAAGTGCAAGGCAGCAGGAAAATTCCAGGTTGGTACAGCTGCTCTGTCAGAAGAATGCCAGATGCCACCTCGGACAGAGGCTGGGGGCTCTGCAGTCCTTCTAAAGAGGGCTGGCCCTTATCATAAGGCAGAGTGAGATGACGCTGGCCTTGGGCAGTTGATTTGAGGGGTCATGAAAGGCAGGCAATCATTTCTTTAGATATTGGTGTAGATATGAAGGTGGGGTGTTAGCTTGTTGCAGCCAAAACAACGGGCTTGCCAAACAACTTATTTATTTATTTAAAATATTTTAACTCTGCCTTTGTCCTTGAAAAGGGCCCAAGGTGGCGTACATCATTAAAGGTATAGCTGTGAAGATTCTCAGTCATCCAGGTGAGGTTATCTGGAAGATGAGTCATGGCGACTGGACTTCTTTCTTATTAGATTGAAAAATTTCGCTTCTTGTCCAAATACTGAAGACGCTACTTGGACGAGTAGCGAAACGTTTTTAAACCTAATAAGAAGTCGCGTTGCCACGTCTCAACTTCCAGATCACTTAAAGATCTTTGTCCGCTTGTAGAGGGAAACGGATTATGCCCAAATTAAGTGTGTAAAACTTTAAGCCTCTTGGTTGTTTTGCAGTATTTTTGGTCCCAGGGAAGGCCACTTGACAGATTCTGCCAAATGGGGCTTTGAGGGAGCTGAGGGGCCATTTTGGTGCCTTGCCTCGGGCATCAAAATGTCTTGGTCGGCTCCTAAGAGGGCGGCGCAGCCCGCCTCTCCTGTGTCTGGGCCAGAAAACATTTCAATAATTATGTGCCAGGATTCAGGAATGTCTGCGTTTTGGAAACAGGGGTCAGCTGGGTTTCGCTCAAGCACCCAGACCTCCCTGGTGGCCCAGATTATACATTCATCTAGGATCCAAGCCTGTGTCTCCCGTTCCCACGACCAGATCTCACCCACCCGCCGCCCCTCTTTCACGTTCACTTCCATCTCTTTCTCAGCCAATGGGGTTCTGGAGCCAGGCCCCGCAGGACTGAAGCCAGGGCACTTTTAGCGTGGCAAGGAGTACGCCATCATCCACCACCCTTCGGAGCTTAGCCACAGTCCTCGGAAATGGAGTTGTCCAAGAACAATATCTACTGTTCCGCGTTGCCCCTGTCACAACCCAAAGCGTTCAAGGCGGATTCGCTCTTGGAGGCGGCATGCAGAGGCGTTAGCTTTACAAAAGCCCTGCTCCTTGTGTGTTTATAGGGCTGGATCCTGCTGATGGGGCGGCTATGGGTCCTGCCACGGCGAGCGCGTGCACGTCCCCCGTAACGCCCCACAGCTGGCTCCGGCTTGGGATCCCGGGGAAAAGGAAGCCTCTCCCGTGCGCTCCAGCAAGGCGTGGCCGCGCTCAGCCTTCGCCTCCTTTCCCGGCGGGGCTCCTTTTCTTCTCGCTCGGCGCAACCTGGTGCGAGAGCCCCGCGGCGGCGCAGGGCACCCGGGCGGCCGCCTCTTTCCCACGATCGCGCGACGGTTCCGGGAAGGCCGGCCTCCGAGGGCGGGCCGGGACGAGGGCAGGGTCCCGCCGGCTAAATCCCCACCCCGGCTTCGGGGAGGCGCAGAGGAGCGCCCGAGGCAGGCGGCAACCGAGGAGGAACCCAGGCGTCCGGGTGGCGGACAGCCCGGCCGAGCGGAGCGCGAAGATGGGGGGCCCCCGGTGGCAGATCCCCTGGCAGGCCACGCTGCTGGCAGGTGAGTTGGGTGGAGAGGCTGGGGATCGGGACCTCGGGGGAAGGGGGGCGATCCCAGTGGGTGGGGTGGGAAAGCGAAAGTTCCCTTGCTTGCCAGCGGGGAGGGGCGCGCGCAGTGAAAGTGGGCGGCTCCTGGCCCCCTTTCTGGCCCCACCGACTGGCTTCGGGGGTCATCCCTTGGAAACTTCGCGGCTGGTTTCGGCGAAACAAGAATTCATCACGGAACCTTGCGGTTCCTCCAGAGCAAACCACTATTACTTGGCGTCAGCTTCCAGATCCTGCTGGTGCCCGTGTGGTCTGCAAGAGAAAGAGGACCACTTAAAACTTGTCCAAATATTTTCGTTTTCAGCAGTGCCTTGTCACCGCCTAGCTGAGTCTGCTCTCTCGGAATATAATCTTTTACCCTAGAAGGGAATCTAGTCGAGGAACCTTCACCATGAAATACATTTGTTCCTCTTAAAGATGCTGCGCAATACTTTGACTTCTTTAATAAGTTTGGCTTTTTCGTAATGACTCTTGAAGGGTTTCTGTTATCTTTTGATAACACCCAAGTTTTTACTTTGTTAGGGACATTGAGAGTGTTAAGGTTGCCCCTGCATTAGAACAACTTGTGTGTCTCTAAAGCCTATGCCATCAAGTCAATTCTGACTTATGGCGACTCTTTTAAGGGCTTTCCAGGTAGAAAATACACCGAAATGGTTTCCCATTCCCTTCTTCTGGGGGTGTCTTGGGACTATGCAAGGCCACCCAGGCTGGCTTTACTTGTCGGTGGCACAGTGGGGAATCATACATCCTATACCACTGTGCTGTGTCTCTTATGAAGATGGAAATATTCTACCTAGAGACATGAAGATTTGTGCTTTGGGACTATGAGAAAGCACAAATCTCGCACTTCTTATTCTACCTCTGAAAACTCGCTGGGCAGCATCAGGTCTTCCACTCCCTCTTGGTCTGCTCTACCTCACTGGGTTGTTTTGAAGATAAAACAGGGAGAGGGAGGGGAAGGAGAGCCATGTCTGCCACCTAGATCTTGTTGGTGGAAAAATCAATAGTTCTTTGACTAGTCGTACAATGAAAACGTTCTCCCCAAAACTACAGTTTCTCCCTTCCTGGAGGCTGATTTCAAATTAGATCTGACCACAGGTGGCTCTTCTCTCTCATGTGCACCTTGGCCCTCAGGTGAAAGCTGGAGCAATGAGAAATCCTCACTTGTTGGGAGGCAGAGATTATAGCTATAGAGATCACCCACATGCAGGGAGCTTGTCAATCCAGGTGGGGCAGAGACCTAGGGAACAATTACATGGACAAGAAAACAGGAAGGAAGGATGGGCACGCTTGTTCTCCCCTGTGATGGAACCATGGGTTCCTCCTCAGCAGCAGGAGTCAACTGAATGTGAAGGATCTACCCAAGCACTTCATCCCTGGGTTGTGGGCCTTCTCACAAACAGTTCACAGTGTGCAGAGGTGCCCATCTGGAATCTCTCTCATGCTGGCTTTCATTCTCCCTGTTTCTCAGTGAGAGGATCTGGGACATGTTTTGCCCAGTTGTGCGCAACGACCCAGCATGGGTTGGCCTGTTTTGGATTGCTTAAGTGTTACCTTTTGAGAACTTGCTGCAGCACCAAGCAGAAGGGTGTTCTACATTCAGTGTTATGCACAGGACTCTAGTTCAAATGCACAATTATTGTGTGCTTTGTTGATTCACTTGTTTTGCCCAGTTTTGCACAATAACCGAGCATGAGTTGCTGTCTTTGGGGCTGCTTGAAGCGTTGCCTTGAGTACTTGCTGCAGCACCTACAGAAGGGTGTTCTATTTTAATTGGCATACATGGGATTCGGTGTCAAATGCATGGGTAATAATAACAATAACAACAATGATGATGATGATGTGGATTGACTTCTGAGTACCTTGTACCTATTAAACCCTGGCTAGAACTGCCAGAAGTTGAATGCTCAAAAGTCGGTCATAAGACACAGATACAAAACACTGGCTGTCAGACACCAAAAGAGTCCTGGAGTAGTCTTTTCTGCTATAAATATTGAAAACAATTCCTTGAGATGTCCAAGATGACTCTAGCATCTGTTTCTGGCCAACCACAGGGTACCTGACAGCCATTCTGGTAGTACAGATGATGGTAATATTTGTTAGTTTGTTGCTTAGAACTGGTGTTTAGCCTCAAGTGACTTTTTCTCTCTCTCTCTCTCCACCCTGCAGCCTCCATCCTGAGTTCGTGCTTCCTGTTGAGTCAAGGCCAGGCTGGAACTACACCGGTCACAGTTGAACCACCAACGCCAAGAGAAGGAGACACTGTCACGTTGAAACCAGGAACTATCCCAGGAAATTCTGTTAGCTGCCGTTGGTACCGAGGGGCAACTGCTGACACTAACGTTATCATTACCTTTTTCTTTTTCCCAAGTCCTGGTGGGGATACAAAGGGACCTGCATACACTGGGCGGGAGACGGTGGACTCCAGCTGCTCACTTCAGATCACAGACCTAAAGTCAAATTACTCTGGAACCTATAGATTGTCCATTGATGGCATTGGGGTTGCTGAAACTGGGAGTGCAAACGTCACGGTCATAGGTATGTTCAACTTGTTCTTTAGCCAACCTGACTTCTTTGGGCGCCCACACCAGTCTCTTTAGGGAGAGAGCACTTCTTACAGACACCTAATGTTATCCTAAGGAAATCCCCCTCCCCCATTAAATGAGTTCCACGAAAGACCCCATTTTCTTGACATACCTGGGTGGGTCTCTCATAAATCAATAGTTCCCATTTAGCTCCCAACATTTTCTATTGCCTTTTTTTTTTCATCTCTCCAATGTGGAAGTAAAACTGACCTGTTATGCATTAGTTACCCCTTAATATTCATCAACCACCTGCCACTCTCTCCATCAGGATGGTGAAAAAGAGGTGGAAATGTGTGTTTTTTCCCCCTCTGTAGATTTTGTGTGAATTCATTTACAGGTGAAATGGGGATTCTGGTTCTTGATGGTCATTTATATGACAAAACCAGGGTCTGGTGGTGGTTGCAGGTTGGTTGCTCTGGAGTAAAATAATTTGACGGTGGGACTGAGTTGTCTGGTTGCTGTGCCAGCATTCTGGTACTGGTGCCTGTTCATCTCGGGGTGTTTTAATCTCCACATGTCTGTTGCTCAAAAAATACACAGATTGTGTCTGGCATAGTTGAATCTAATTTGTCGGGGATTCTTTGCATTTATGTCATTAACTCACTATATGGCCTTAATAGCCATGGAATTCCACATGTATAGTTTTTTTAAAAAAACGTTCCCAAGCTCTTTGCGTGTCTATGGGCCACCAAAACCTTTTGCAAGAAGCAGGAGCTGGGCACCATTAAGGCTTCTGGAGACAGCTGGATCTGACCCATGGCATTCTCCTACACAAGTGTCATGGCCATGATTAGCAGCCATTCATCTAACTGGATACAATACAGAAGCTCCTGGCAGATTGCACCTGAGCTTAATTACTCAAACATTGGGCTTCATTTGGATTTCCCATTTTAACAACAAGAGAGTCGTTTTCCCCTCAAGGCAGATATTGTACATCCAAAATTCCGGAAAGATATTGATGTTGTTTGATTTTTGGCTTAGCAGGGATGTATTGCTGAGTGACAACTAAAGACAAAACCTGGATGAGTTCTGTGCTTGGAGTTACAGCATAAAGCCTTTCTATGCACTTCTTTAAAATTACTGTACTCCGCTCGCCTGCTGTGTTTCTGATACTTTGATTTTTGTTTTGGCCTTGCTACCACATTTTCACGAGGAGTGTTCACTGGCATCTGAAATTTCAAAGATCTTTATATTTGGGAGTGAGATTTTGTGCAATGTGTGACAAACTTTCAGTTCCATTCCTTTATTACAATCAACAGATCAGATCATGTGTGATGAGTAGATTGTTTGACATTTCCTAAAATTCCGAAGCCTTTTTTTTCCTGAAGGAGAAACAGACATTTTAGCCAGAATTGAAATGTCTGCAATATTTATGTTCATTTGCAACCTCAGCATATTTTACTGCTTCAGCAACATAAAAAGTTTCATTCTTAACGTCCATTTAGAAAATTAAGACTTAGTATTTCCTATATTGATGAAATTTACAAAAGAGTAAAGAGTAAGCTCAGCACATATAACTTAGTTTTGCCATTAAAGAAGCAGAGGAAAAAATGAAAATAGTAAACAATTTTGAAATAAACAAAATAAGGTGTGTTTTGTTTGAAAAGAAACAATCTCACTTTTCCTGTGACTGTGTTAAATTAGAACAAGCGTGATCAGATAAAAGCACGCAGCAGTGTATAAGCAATGGAGCCCTGCTGTATTCTCCTCTCATGGAGGTGGCAAAAAACTTACTAGATGCAGAATTATTCGTCGGTTTCAAGAGTTAGATGTGTTTAAACTATATATTTTCTAACTCTGAATATTGTCTGACATACAGATCTTCATATTCACCGTTCCTAGCCCATTCAGTTAAACCCTTCCTCAAAAGTATTTTACTCTTTCCGAAAGAGAAAATATTTTACTGGATTATCTCTTATTTTTCATGTTTCCAAAAAAAAATCCTGTATTCTACTGAAAAATGGCAAAGTGGTTCCTGAGAAAAATTTTAAAAAAATACTGGATTCCCCCCCCCCCCCCCATATTTCTCATAGCATCTTAATTTGAGTTTCCAGACATTGGTAGGAAAAGTACACTGTGAATCAAAACAGAACAAGTGTTTGTAGAAAACTTGATTTCCCCTCTCTGGTTTTATTACTGAATACCTGATTTCTGATAGCTCAATGTGTGAACTGAGTTGCTAAAAAGCAGGGGCTTTGAGGTGGTGCACGTTAATTCGAAAGCTTTTATCGCTTGCACTTGCTCACACAATCCCTCGCTTCTGTTCCTGGTGTTAAACAGAGAGTGTGCATGCTTGAACTGCCCAAAATATTCTTTTGTGGGGTACTGTATATTGCTTAGATTGTTTCGTGGAAGTGACCGTCTTCTGCTTGCTAACTACATTTCTGAACTGCTTTTTACCACAACGTGACATGGTGGTTGTGCAGGACTCCATCAGATGTTCACAGGTTCTGGATTTCCTGCATCGATGAGCAGGAGGTTGAAAAGAGATGGTGTGCAAGACACTTTCCCCCTGTGTTTCATGCTCATCTCTGCCCATCTCTGGCAGGGCAAAATCAATTGTCCTGTCTTCCTCTCTGTCCGCAATGCATTGATTTCAGATGAATAATAAGATTATGGCCTACGATTGATGGGGAGCAAAGGAGCGGCCGGGGGTTTAAGTGATACAGTTCTAGCTTCAGATTTAGGAAGGTGCAATCAATGGTGTAGTTCTAATTTTTTTGCATTTAGATTGATGATTGCTCTTCCTGCCGCAAATATGTGTGTATCTTGTGCTATTTCTGGGTTTGTGGTCCTCTGAAGTGTACTTTTGATGTATATCATGCTCTGGATATAATCTGTTGTCCCAAAAGGGTCTGTTGGTTGTAGTTGTAGCTGCCTCCTTCTTTTTAGGTCCCTTTCATGCATGTAGGATCTTTACCCGTACATTGCCGACAATAACGTTTTGTCTTTTCCTCCTGTAGAGGAACTGTTCACGCCCTTCGTGTCTGTCTCCCCAAGCCCTTTCCCCAGGGAGCTTATTGACCATGTTGAACTAACCTGTAACACCATCACCTCTGAACTTGCAATGGTCAGCTGGTTATGGAATGGAGAGCCTCTTGGGAGTAGCTCCCATATCCAGCTGTCGGAAAATAACCGGATTCTTACCATCCAGCCGGTATTCCGCAATGATACTGGGGAGTATCAGTGTGAAGTGTCTTATCTGTCCAGCAATGAAACAAGTGACAAAATATTCATTCCCGTGATCTGTGAGTATATGATTCTCACCACCGTCCTGTTCACCTGTCTAATTCTTGTTTTCTACTCTGTCCTGTTCTGTCCTGTGTCATTTGTACCTGTTGCCAGGCACTTCATCCTAAAAAGCTTTATTCTTTCCAATTCTTCGGAGCTCTCTGTGCTGAATCTAGGGACATATATTATGCCTAGGCCTTGAAAAGTTACTTTAAAAGTAATTAGTTACAATTAAAGTTCAGAGGTCCAAGGAAGTAGCTAGTTGCCATTACAGTTACAGTTTTTAAAAGTAGCTTCTTATTTTCCTGATGCTCTAAAGTAACTAAAATAGTTAATTTTTGTTACTTTGGGGGAAAAGAAGTCCAAATGCTGCAATCCACTGACTTGTGATATGAACACATATTCTTCCTGTCCACTTTGTTTCCTCAACAGTCCCAAGACAGCACAAGATCGGGATGAGTCAGGGCTTGAACCAATACTCCTCTTTCACAGCCTTATAAATATACCAGTGATTAAAAAGATATGATTACAGTTATTTGCAATGTAACTTAGTTATACCATTGCCTTTGAGAACTGTAACTAATTTAAGTAACTCATTACTTGTAATAAGTTACTTTTAAGTTCCAGTGATACCTAGTTAGAGAATCAGAGGATGTTAGCTGTACTGGCAGTATCCCAATGTTCTTTTTATATCCTTGAGCCCTTGTTCCCAATGGTTCAGAAGTGAAATCCTGGATTTCCTTCCACCTTGGTCATTTCCCTTGTTTTCTCTGTGTGCTTCAGGAGCCTAAATTGGAGAGAAGAGTCTTCTTAAGTTGGAGGGTGAGTTGCTCCTTTATGGCCTCTCATATGAATATGCACCACTTAGTTCAGAAGTGCATTGCTGATCCCCCCCCCCCCCCGTTGCACCTCTCTGATGGAGCCCATCTGTCCGCAACCATCTATTCGTCTATCTGTGCAGCCCCTGCAGAGGAACATCCGGATTGCTGTTTGCCTTTCTGCCATGCAAATACAGATCCGTTTGATGATGAAGTAAAATAACATCCTTTAGCAGGATTGAGCATCCTGGCTAAAGTACTGTATCCTGTTGTTGCGGCCAACGCCCAGGCTATAGTCCAGAGCTATGTGTCCTTTGGGCCCTTCAGAAGTTGGGCATACAGCTCCAAAAATCGCTTTCCATTAGGCATGCTGCACAGGGCTGAGGGGAAGTTTAAGTACAAACAGAGAGAGAAGCAAATGTTTCATAGCCCTAATGTGTGGGAGTTTATCTTTGCTGATGGGTAACATTGTTCATAGTGTTACTGATGCAATGAGCCTCCAGTTCCTTCCTTGAAAACATTTCCCGCCTCCCTCCAATTCACTGGTCATCTACTGGGAGGCAAACAGGGCCAAAGTAAACTGTCTTATATTAAGTCAAATTGCTTGTCTGTGTAGCTCAGTGTTGTGAAATCTCACTAGTCAGTGACAGATAGTGGTGACTCCGTCTCGAGGGCACTATGGGGCCACTCTGACTTTTAATCTGCACTATGCAGGAACTATCCGTGGTACTGAACTGATTTGAAAGCTAGGCGTCAGAACTTTGGGCCACACCTATTAAGTGCAGACTAAAACCCACAGTGGATTCACAGCTTCCTCGAAACTAGAATCTCTAGTCACCTCTGTCACTAGTAACAGTATTTTAGGGTTTGAGGTAGAATCCTGCTTCTTGCTAGAATGGAACTACCCCTTGAATGCAAAGCACATGCTCTGCTGAGAAATGGTGGCCCATACTTGGGATTAATCCAGACGAGTAATACTTGTCTGACACTCTATCCACTACACCACTCTTCAGCTCATTTTGACTTTGCCTTAATTTTAAAAGCTTATTTTAACTAGCTGGCTGGATAGCTCAGTGGTTGCCTATCTAGTTGGGAGTTTGATTCCCCACGGTGCCTCCTGGGAGAAGAGCCAGACTGTTTAGCCATGGGCAAGCTGCACAGTCCCAGGATGGCCCCAGAAAAGGGGAACAGTGAACCACGTCTGTGTATTCTGTACACAGAAACCCTGGAAAAGGTTGCCATGAGTCGAAATTGACTTGACAGCATACCATACATACATACATACATACATACATACATACATACATACATACATACATACATACATACATACATACATACATACATACATAATTTTAAACTGAAATGTGACCTTTCCAGGTAAATCATTTGTATTCTATTGCCCTCAGAAAATTAGGAAAGATGGGGTTAAACATCTCCTCAGAAGATGCTGACATTATAACTGCCCATTGCCAGACCAAGAAGTCAGAAGGAGAGTTAAATTGCTCCTATTTCCTGTAATTTAAAACCATATTGAAACGTCTTTTCCCACTCCCTTCTTCTCACTTCAGGTTGACTCCAGGCCCCAAACAGTCTCAGAACAAGATGGCTTTAGCAGTTTTTTGGGGGGAGGTGGCAAGACCTAGAGTGACTTGTCTCACTGGCCTTACAAAGATAATGTGAAATCTGAGGGGGGGGGGGGGGAGAGCTTAGGTGTAGTGTTGTGCCAGGGTAAAGCTTGAGCAGGAGTTTCTGTTACACTTAGAAGTTCTGTTTTTCTCTTCCTCCTCCATTTCTCATTAACTCAGCAACCGTTTTGTTTGCCAGCATCACGCATGGGTTGCCGTCACTGCGAACTGTTGCTCCCTTGGTGAAAGGGCAGTCGGCATGAAGTGAGATGGCAACTGTTTGTAACTGCCGGTAAAAAGCTGGTAAAAGCTGGCAAGGCACAGTTGACTTCCTCAAGTGTATGGCAGGACTGGAAGTTTAGCTGTGATTGATCAAGAAGCTATGGATTTGGCAGGTCCAAAATTATTTCCCAAGACATCTAAGCACCACTCCCCATGTGTGACTTTTGAGAATCCCTTGTGTTACGCTTCCTCTCCTTTAGCATTATCCCGCTTCTTTTTGGAATCATAATTCAAGATTCATAAATAAATCATAATTCAAAATTCAAAATAACCACCAAAAAATAGTACTTTTTTTTAAAAAAAGCCATGATTTTCAAGCCATGTCCAACTTGAAAATTAAAGAATTGTTCGACCTGATTTAAAATTTGGGATATAGAAATCTCATACTCCTTTGAATTTCTTCACAGCCCTCCTCTCTTTATGAACCATTGAGCTACAACACAGTAGCTATACAATCACTCCTTCACCCTGGTAAAAAACTCTAATCTCTGACAGTTCCCACTTTAATTTTTTAGAAAATGGATACACAAATACTCTGGGACACACCCCTCTTTTACTTTGCCAATTACATGGGGAAATCATTTTGTAGCTATGAAGCAAAATGAGTGAGACATTAAAGGCCTAATTGTGGCCATAGTATAGTCTTGGTACCTGATCTCGCCATTATCATTATTTTAATTATTCAATACAGAGCTGGAAAAACAGGTCTGTGGTGCCTAACAGTCATTATAGCTCCTTGTTACCCAAAGAGCAAATTCAATTTTACTGACTGTGACGTGCAAAGTAAGATTATTGTCCCTCATATTTCCAAAAGAAGAAATTCTGTTTATTTGTTTTCTGGGCAGGCATATTAGATGCTTCTCTTTATAGGTTTCAGCAGCTTTCCCATGACCATTGAAAACAGACACATACAGAGAGAGAGAGAGAGAGAGTGAGAGAGAGAGGACTGATTTCAAATTTAGCCTTTAAAAAAGACCCGTAAAAATCTGGGTGAACCTATTTTTAAAGTCTATTTTTAAAGTAAGGTGGTCTGGGCCTGCAGGTTTACTTTCAGAAAAGTTAGGATGAACTCTGCCCCTTATTGTGTTTCTGTTGGTCACGCTCCTGAGCTGTAAATAATCCACAGAAATGATACACGTGGCCAGAATATCCCAGTCTAATTGCTAATAATACAAAATAATCTCATCGGGGCCACTTCTTTATTTCATATCAGGGAACAGAATGAAAGTTTCAGTCAGAAATACGGTTCTTCACAACCATCTTTTTGCTGTGTACTGTCTTGTTTAGTCTTCTTATATGTGAGCCACCTTGGGAGATCATCTAAATAATTTAAAGGAAGACAGAAATAAAATAAAATAAAACCACCCTTCCACCCCAATAGTACAAAAATACTGGAGAACCAAAATTAAGGTTTGCTAAGGGCAGCCAAGTGTACCCAGTGTAGTGTGGAGGATAGAGTGATGGACCAGGACTTTGGAGAACAGGGTTTGAGTCCCTGCTCAGCCATAGAAACTCACTGAAGGAGTGAATACCACTCCTTAAATACCATTGTTGTTGTTTAGTCGTTAAGTCGTGTCCGACTCTTGGTGACCCCATGGAACAGAGCACGCCAGGCCCTCCTGTCTTCTGCTGCCTCCCAGAGTTTGGTCAAATTCATGTTGGTCGCTTCGATGACACTGTCCAACCATGGACAGTGGTTAAATACCATACTTCTCTTGAAAGTCCTGTCAGGGTTGTTATATGTCTGTTTTGACTGGATAACAACAAGGGCAGCCAAACCAGTTCACTCATCCCTGATGGGTGTCCATTCTATGCCATTCCCGGCAATGCCTCCCAGAGGAAAATTGTGGTGGCATCTGGGTGTGTGCCCATTCCTATCCTGTAGGTTCTTTCATGTATGGCTGGATGTGCCCGGAGCATAAGAATAAGTCCATCATGGTGGCATTTTTATTGCATCACCTAAAGTTCAAGGCAGGTTCCTCTGGAGACAGACATAGCAGTGTCTGGAAATAGTGACCACAAGGACAACAGAACTGTGTTTTTTAAAGAAAATATTGTTTGCACCAGTTTATTCCCCACTTCCTCTAAGACAAGTCCTGACTTCCTCTCTGACAAGAAGCAGAAATTCTGATCCAGGGCTGATTAAATCCTGGTGCTACTGGTAGATACTCCAGTGATTTCTGTCCTACCTTTTCTGTCTAACGCTGCTTGTTTATTTAAAGTATTTATCAAATTGTTCTGGAGATGTCTTTTGCCCTCCAGAGCCCCCAAATCGATGTGCAGCAAAGGATATGAAAGCCTTCTTTGAAACAGATGTAAAAGATTCCAACAGGAAATGTTAAACAGATTAAAAATAATTACGAAAACCAGACTTCTCTTGAGAGTTTCACAACTGAGATGGTACTGCAGAAAAAGCTGTGTCTCTCAGTTTCCCAGTTAGGGGTTTCTGGAGTGGTGAGACATGAAACAGGGCCTCTGTGGAAGATCTCAAATTCTGAGCAAGCTCATATCAAAGTGGCCTTAAAGATATATTTGCCCCAACCAAGCCACTTAGTGTTTTATAGGCTGCAACCAGAGCCTTGAATCTGGTTCAGAAACAAATCGGAAGCCATCGCCTTTGTTTGAGGACAGGCGATACAAGGTCTCTGATGTGTACACCAGACAACAGCATGGCCATCACATTCTACACTCGTTGTAGCTGCTGAACATTTTCAAGGGGTAGCCCCATGTACAGCACATTAAGTAGCCTAATCAGAAAGTCATTATAGCATGGATCGCGGTGAACAAATCCACATTCATTAGTTCAGGTCCAAGAGGGGTTTTTGACTTTCTCAACTCCAACATTCACCGGTACTTTCTGGAACTGCACAATTGTTCTGCCCGTCATCTGTGTTCTGAGTGGCATGTGTTTTAGGAAGGGCTGCAGTAGATGTTTTGCATGCCAAAGATTATAAATTTTATCTCTGACATCCTAATCTGAAAGGCTGGGAGAAGCATTCGCTTGAGGCCCTGGATCTCTGTTGCCAATAAGGACTTAATTGCTTCCCCAAACTAGAGCTCTCAGTTATGGTATTGCTTTTGGCCAACTAGCTGGAAATGGAATTCAAAAAGAGAGCTTCTGATATTTTACTACACTATCCAGCAATGATTGTCTCCCGTGTCCAGAGCCCTTCTATGTTATACATTTTGGACACAGGGCCATTCTCTGTTCAGCAAAGGTCGAGAATCAGCAGCCTGTCTTTCTTTAGACACATGCTGTTTGTACGAAATGATTGACTGCCCACTTCCTGTGTCCAAGTCATGTGCCTTAGCAATAAATAAAAATTCTCAGCTAGGGCTGAGCCCTGATTCCAATTAAATCCGAGTGCCAGGAATCAACTCTCAAAAATTCACAGGAAGATAAATCAGAATACACTGAAATCTGAGGAGCACATAATGTTCCTTTGCTTTTTTAAAAGGGAAGAAAAAGAGTTGGCAGTTCAAAGAGCTAGGAACATCTGGTTCATAGGGGCTGCACAGAAATTGACTGGACGGGGCACACCAGCAATGCTTTTGAGGAAGCACTTATGCTGCCTCCATTCATGGAATTTTGAAAGGGGTTTAGGCACTGGCCTGAATCCTGTCGCGTAGCTGCGCTGGTGTGACTCAGACTTGCATAAATGACTGTGAAATCCACAAAACTGTGGAAACAGTATCCAGCGAACAGTTCCATGGGTGGCGGTGCACAACCTTTTGCACAGCTGGATTGCATAGTTAGTTGTGCAACACCATAGAGTGGTGCAATTTCTTGGCGTAATTTCTGGGGAACCTTTGTGCATATACATTTATTCTACATAATTGGAGACAGGATTTTGGCCATTCCTATCCTGCAGTGGGAACCCAGTCATGTTTTCCAATACCTTTCCGTCAGATTCTTCCTCCCCCCATCATCCCACCAAGAAGGGAAAGAAATAATAGTTTCATTGTGATTGCTAATGGTAGGAACCATCTGTCTAGAAGCACCCATGAATTCTTAATTGCAAGCAAAAGTGGTGAAGAGGAAAATGCATGTAGTGAGGTAACGAGAAGGATGAAAGCTAGAAGCTTGCAACTAGTCATAGGAAAGTAACATATGTATTTTCAGATACACCAAGCTATAATATCTACCAAGTATTTGATGCATGAGTCCCTAAGGTTGCTGATCTAGGGAACAGCAAATAGAGAGCATGTGTGTTCAGAAAAATCTTCATGATATTCTCTTTCATAAATCTGTATTGTGTTGTCTTTCTTCAGAACACAGTGTTACAGAAACCCTGTTTTCTTTTTTTAAAAAAACCTACACTGTCCTTCTCCCTTGAGCTCATTCTGGTGGAGGAATCTTTCCCTCTTTAAAGGGAATTTGCGGGTGGGGGAATTCCTCCATTTGCAATTGAATTCCAACATATTAGTTTCATGTGTTTGCCGTAGTTGGACCCGATGAGCCTGTAATTGAGCCAAAATCGAACATTTATTATGAACATTCAGACATCAGACTCTCCTGCAAAGCGAACGCCTTTCCTGACCCAACATATATGTGGTTTCTCAACGGGAGAAACCATAGCAGTGGAACTGATCTGCTTATCCAAGATGTTACTTGGCAGCAGTCTGGGAATTATACCTGTCAAGCAACACACATACTTACTCACAAGATGGTAAATGCCTCCTTGGAGATTCAGGTGCTGGGTGAGTAGCCGGAAAGTGGCTGTCTGTTGCCACTGTTTCAGCCACGCGATCTGTCTGATACTTCTCTAGCTACCCTGTCTACTGATTGTGCCTTCCTGTCACGTTTGGTGGCTGACATCTTCTGTTTACATTCATGACTTGTATCTCCCAAGATTGACTTGTCATCTGTCATGTCGTGATTCCACTGAGCTTTCTTTGAGTAGCTGATTCAGTTTCATCCTGATTGGCCTTTACTCTTCCTATCTTTTTCTCTGAGAGTGCATCCATTATTGAGAAGTTTTGTTTAATTCATCTCCCTTGCTGATCCCCAATTGTCTTTCATACATACATGCTGCTTTTGCCTAGAAATTTTTTTAAATGAGTTACACACCGTACAGGGAATGGTGCTTCCATTTATTCCGGTACAGTTCATGAATGATGCTTTAAAAAAATACATAGGAAGGGCAGCTTAAGTTGGGATCACGGAGCACCACCTCTAGAAAGAAATAGGTGGAGATTCTCAAAATGTCCGTGTTGAATAAATTCCCATATACAAGCAGGTGGTTCAGTGTCATGAAATTTAGGCCTCAATAATCAGGAAAGACAGAACACAACTGAACACAGCTTCTGTACCAACTGGTCACAGAAAGATTTTAGAACTTGACAGTTCATACAACATATTTTGTCCGTGCAATTAGGTTGCTTACAAAAGCCTTAATCCACTCTCTTTACCACTTTGTCATTTTAATTTGTTTGAATTTTATTAATATTTTATATATGTCTCTCATTTTAAACTGTGCAATGCTCTATCATGTATAAGGAAAGAACAAGTTTAAAAAATTGTAATCCATAGCAGCTTATCGTAAAATACATATTTTAATCGTAAAAATGTCACTATACTCCATTTTCTGCCTCTCTTGTTCTAGTTTTTTAAAAAAGTTGCATCTTTCTTTATATTCTGCCCATGAATACAAAGAGATATTTTCACTGACTTATCACTGCTGTATTCAGTGGAGTCAGCATTGAGTGGAAGCATTTGAGAACCTTCTGAGCTTCCTATGTCAGGTTCCACTCTTCCATAAAGCATGATGCACATCTGAAGTCATTATCATCTACCAATTATCATTCTATCAGCCATTGGTGGTTTATACATCTGATCTATGTGTTACAGGATATTTTTCACCCCATCATTCTCCATCGCCTCATCTGTTGATCAATTTTATTATTCCTGTTTCTCTTAGTATCTGCACTCCTTGATAGACACTAAAAGGGCTTAAATCTGGTGATGGTGGTACTGGCGGTATAGCATGAGGAGAAATATGGAGCTTCTTCCCCAATTTTCTATTCTTGCAGGTAATGTATATAATGTCACCATCACTGGTCCATCTTATGCGGAAGAAAACCAGGAGGTCACTTTGACCTGCCATTCTGAAGGCACTGGTGTGTCTTACTACTGGTTTAAGGGAAACCAGTCGATCCAAGCAGCAGACAGTGTCTTTCTGGAGAGCAGCAAGCTGACGCTGAACACCACCACCAGGGATGATGCGGCCAACTATACATGCTATGGGAACAACAGTTTCTCTTCCAACTCCAGTGAGCCTCACTGGCTGGAAATCTTCTGTAAGTCTAGTCAGACTGCATCTGACCAACAGCAGGTTACGGGTGACCCATGCTGTAGGCCCAGTCCATAGTCAATGGTGGATACAATTTCCTTGTATTATCAGATAAAAAGCACCCCTGGAGCCCAAGCCAAACTCAACATGGCTGATTTCAGGTGGGAAGAAAAATGGGCAGAAATCTATACATTGTCCTGTTGGTAGCTTTCCAAACGTCTTCTAAGCAGTATGTGAAACCTGTGGTTTGGGCACCAAAACTGCATACAATGTGCAGAAGACTTCCCTTATTCCTGGTAGTCAACACAATTGTTGTTAAAGACAAAGTCTAGTTCCCAGTCGTGTAGTACGATGCTGCAATATAGGGGCAGTGGGCTTGCTTTCAACATGGCCAGAACTGAGTAATACCAAAGTAGCCTGACCTTTTCCAACGTGTGTCTTTCCTACGTTTACTCCAGATGGGCCTGATGAACCCTTAATTGAACCCAATAGGAGTGTTTATCAAGAATTTGAGACCCTTAAGCTCTCTTGCTCTGCCAACTCCAACCCACCTGCCAATTATTCTTGGTATCATAATGGACAACCACTGGAACACGAGAACACATCTCAACTCCAGATCCCATCTCTTTCTCCGAGCGATAATGGCAGTTATACCTGCAATGCCACCAATCGTTACACTGGCCTGTTCAGTGCCACCGACCTGGAGATCAGAATTCTGAGTGAGTGGCTTAGATGCCCAAGGAGCCGGAATAGCTCTGCAGCTGGTGCATCTTTCCCTTCTGACGCTGTCCTGTTGTCATTTTGGCTTTCTGTCCTTATGGGCTGGTTCTTTCATGGGACGCGCTGATGAGTAGATTTCTATTTAAATCTTCCTTCCAAATGGACCTTGGCTCTGTTACCCTTCTGTCAGAACTCAATGCTTCTGTACCCAGTGCTTGTTCTTCAGTTTTAAATGTCTAGACGCTTATTTTAAATCCACAGTTCTTTATTAGCTCTTTGCATGTGGTTCACATATGGACCAAAATTTACCACGGTGCCTATCATTCATTTACCTGACTCTCTTTTGTAGGGCTTTTTTTGGGTATCCTGTCCCTTCCCTGTCTTCCCATCAGACTTCTTGTGGTGATTATTCCAACTCAGTTCTTAGGGGATCACAATTCTTGGTGATCCTAGTGGTGTTTTCAACAGATCAAGCTGAATTATTTAGTTTTGCATTGTCCAGCTCTGGGTGGAAGCAGTGGTATCCCACACGAAGAAACATGGAGCTCCTTCTACAATTTTTCTGTCCCTACAGGCAGTGTCAATACCATTACCATCACTGGTCCATCATATGTGGTAGAAAACCAGGTTGTCACTTTGACCTGCCATTCTGCAGGCACTGATGTGTCTTACTACTGGTTTAAGGGAAACCAGTCGATCCAAGCAGCAGACAGTGTCTTTCTGGAGAGCAACAAGCTGACGCTGAACACCACCACCAGGGATGATGCGGCCAACTATACATGCTATGGGAACAACAGCTTCTCTTCCAACATCAGTGAGCCTCACTGGCTGGAAGTCTTCTGTAAGTCTAGTCAGACTGCATCTGACCAACATCAGATTATGTGCGACCCATGCTGTAGGCCCAGTCCATAGTCAATGGTGGATAGAATTTCCTTGTATTATCAGATAAAAAGCACCCCTGGAGCCCAAGCCAAACTCAACATGGCTGATTTCAGGTGGGAAGAAAAATGGGCAGAAATCTATACATTGTCCTGTTGGTAGCTTTCCAAACGTCTTCTAAGCAGTATGTGAAACCTGTGGTTTGGGTACCAAAACTGCATACAATGTGCAGAAGATTTCCCTTATTCCTGGTAGTCGACAAAATTGTTGTTAAAGACAAAGTCTAGTTCCCAGTCACGTAGTACACAGAATCCGGGATCCACCATTTGACTTCAGTTGCTGCAATATAGGGGCAGTGGGCTTGCTTTCAACATGGCCAGAACTGAGTAATACCAAAGTAGCCTGACCTTTTCCAACGTGTGTCTTTCCTACGTTTACTCCAGATGGGCCTGATGAACCCTTAATTGAACCCAATAGGAGTGTTTATCAAGAATTTGAGACCCTTAACCTCTCTTGCTCTGCCAACTCCAACCCACCTGCCAATTATTCTTGGTATCATAATGGACAACCACTGGAACACGAGAACACATCTCAACTCCAGATCCCATCTCTTTCTCCGAGCGATAATGGCAGTTATACCTGCAATGCCACCAATCGTTACACTGGCCTGTTTAGTGCCACCGACCTGGAGATCAGAATTCTGAGTGAGTGGCTTAGATGCCCAAGGAGCCGGAATAGCTCTGCAGCTGGTGCATCTTTCCCTTCTGACGCTGTCCTGTTGTCATTTTGGCTTTCTGTCCTTATGGGATGGTTCTTTCATGGGACGCGCTGATGAGTAGATTTCTATTTAAATCTTCCTTCCAAATGGACCTTGGCTCTGTTACCCTTCTGTCAGAACTCAATGCTTCTGTACCCAGTGCTTGTTCTTCAGTTTTAAATGTCTAGACGCTTATTTTAAATCCACAGTTCTTTATTAGCTCTTTGCATGTGGTTCACATATGGACCAAAATTTACCACGGTGCCTATCATTCATTTACCTGACTCTCTTTTGTAGGGCTTTTTTTGGGTATCCTGTCACATCCCTGTCTTCCCATCAGACTTCTTGTGGTGATTATTCCAACTCAGTTCTTAGGGGATCACAATTCTTGGTGATCCTAGTGGTGTTTTCAACAGATCAAGCTGAATTATTTAGTTTTGCATTGTCCAGCTCTGGGTGGAAGCAGTGATATCCCACACGAAGAAACATGGAGCTCCTTCTACAGTTTTTCTGTCCCTACAGGCAGTGTCAATACCATTACCATCACTGGTCCATCATATGTGGTAGAAAACCAGGTTGTCACTTTGACCTGCCATTCTGCAGGCACTGATGTGTCTTACTACTGGTTTAAGGGAAACCAGTCGATCCAAGCAGCAGACAGTGTCTTTCTGGAGAGCAACAAGCTGACCCTGAACACCACCACCAGGGATGATGCGGCCAACTATACATGCTATGGGAACAACAGCTTCTCTTCCAACATCAGTGAGCCTCACTGGCTGGAAGTCTTCTGTAAGTCTAGTCAGACTGCATCTGACCAACAGCAGATTACGTGCGACCCATGCTGTAGGCTCAGTCCATAGTCAATGGTGGATAGAATTTCCTTGTATTATCAGATTAAAAGCACCCCTGGAGCCCAAGCCAAACTCAACATGGCTGATTTCAGGTGGGAAGAAAAATGGGCAGAAATCTATACATTGTCCTGTTGGTAGCTTTTCAAACGTCTTCTAAGCAGTATGTGAAACCTGTGGTTTGGGCACCAAAACTGCATACAATGTGCAGAAGATTTCCCTTATTCCTGGTAGTCAACACAATTGTTGTTAAAGACAAAGTCTAGTTCCCAGTCGTGTAGTACACAGAATCCGGGATCCACCATTTGACTTCAGTTGCTGCAATATAGGGGCAGTGGGCTTGCTTTCAACATGGCCAGAACTGAGTAATACCAAAGTAGCCTGACCTTTTCCAACGTGTGTCTTTCCTACGTTTACTCCAGATGGGCCTGATGAACCCTTAATTGAACCCAATAGGAGTGTTTATCAAGAATTTGAGACCCTTAACCTCTCTTGCTCTGCCAACTCCAACCCACCTGCCAATTATTCTTGGTATCATAATGGACAACCACTGGAACACGAGAACACATCTCAACTCCAGATCCCATCTCTTTCTCCGAGCGATAATGGCAGTTATACCTGCAATGCCACCAATCGTTACACTGGCCTGTTCAGTGCCACCGACCTGGAGATCAGAATTCTGAGTGAGTGGCTTAGATGCCCAAGGAGCCGGAATAGCTCTGCAGCTGGTGCATCTTTCCCTTCTGACGCTGTCCTGTTGTCATTTTGGCTTTCTGTCCTTATGGGCTGGTTCTTTCATGGGACGCGCTGATGAGTAGATTTCTATTTAAATCTTCCTTCCAAATGGACCTTGGCTCTGTTACCCTTCTGTCAGAACTCAATGCTTCTGTACCCAGTGCTTGTTCTTCAGTTTTAAATGTCTAGACGCTTATTTTAAATCCACAGTTCTTTATTAGCTCTTTGCATGTGGTTCACATATGGACCAAAATTTACCACGGTGCCTATCATTCATTTACCTGACTCTCTTTTGTAGGGCTTTTTTTGGGTATCCTGTCCCTTCCCTGTCTTCCCATCAGACTTCTTGTGGTGATTATTCCAACTCAGTTCTTAGGGGATCACAATTCTTGGTGATCCTAGTGGTGTTTTCAACAGATCAAGCTGAATTATTTAGTTTTGCATTGTCCAGCTCTGGGTGGAAGCAGTGGTATCCCACACGAAGAAACATGGAGCTCCTTCTACAATTTTTCTGTCCCTACAGGCAGTGTCAATACCATTACCATCACTGGTCCATCATATGTGGTAGAAAACCAGGTTGTCACTTTGACCTGCCATTCTGCAGGCACTGATGTGTCTTACTACTGGTTTAAGGGAAACCAGTCGATCCAAGCAGCAGACAGTGTCTTTCTGGAGAGCAACAAGCTGACCCTGAACACCACCACCAGGGATGATGCGGCCAACTATACATGCTATGGGAACAACAGCTTCTCTTCCAACATCAGTGAGCCTCACTGGCTGGAAGTCTTCTGTAAGTCTAGTCAGACTGCATCTGACCAACAGCAGATTACGGGTGACCCATGATGTAGGCCCAGTCCATAGTCGATGGTGGATAACATTTCCTTGTATTATCAGATAAAAAGCACCTCTGGAGTCCACACCAAACTCAACATGGCTGATTTCTGGTGGGAAGAGAAAAGGATAGAAATATAGGCACTGTCCTGGCTGTAAACTTCGTACTCCTAGGCAGTATGTGGCAGTCTGTGGATTTGGTACTCATGCTGCATGTAGTGTGGAAACGATCTCCTTTGTTCACTGCTGGGAACAGGATCATTGTTAATGTCAAACAGTGATTGCCGATAGGGTGGTTTTCAGAATCCAGGATCTCTTATTTCACTTCAGTTGCCGAAGTCTGTAAGCCACATGGCTTGCTTTGAGGCACAGCTGGGCTAATCTTCAGCTTCATTTCCCCTATATTTCACTCAGATCAGTGGGCCTCTTAGGATGCTGTAGAGATTGACTTATCCCCATCCTGGACAGCTTTGTTCTTCAGAAAATGAATACTAAAGGAAAGGTTGAGATATGTGAATTGAGCTTGAGGCTCACATCGCCTCAATAGGGCCTAGATAAAAGAAGGGAGGAAGCCTGGAGCTAATGTTCCTTAACATGAGTTACTGTCTTAGGGCACTTTAAAACAACCTTAGCTGCTGCATTCTCTGGGTATCCCCTTGCTAGGATTGGCTGGGCCTAAAGCATGGATCTCAGAGTAGTGTTAGAAGAAAAATGCTAGGAGCTGTATGTTCTGACATTAACATAGGCAGATGTGAGCAGTATCAGAGTAGCCTGACCTTTTCCAACGTGTGTCTTTCCTACATTTACTCCAGATGGGCCTGATGAACCCTTAATTGAACCCAATAGGAGTGTTTATCAAGAGTTTGAGACCCTTAAGCTCTCTTGCTCTGCCAACTCCAACCCACCTGCCAATTATTCTTGGTATCATAACGGACAACCACTGGAACACGAGAACACATCTCAACTCCAGATCCCATCTCTTTCTCCGAGCGATAATGGCAGTTATACCTGCAATGCCACCAATCGTTACACTGGCCTGTTTAGTGCCACCGACCTGGAGATCAGCATCCTGGGTGAGTGGATGGGATGCCTGAGTTAGGACACCAGGATCATTCGGCAGCTGAAGCATATTTCCCTTCTGACTGTCCTGTTGCCATTTTGGCCTCCTGTCCTCTTGGGGTCATTTTGTTCGGACCCATGCTGATTCCAACATTTCTGTTCAAATCTTTGTAGAGCTTTCTTCGTATCCTGTCAGTTCCCTATCTTTCCAGCAGCCTTTTTGTTTTGATTATTCCAACTCAGTTCTTGGAATGTCATCATTCTTGGTGGTCCATGGCGGGTATTTATGTATATATCAAGCTGAATGATGTAGCCTTGCATGGTCTAGCTTCTGAATCTCTGACCTAGGAAGCCTATTTCTGAACTGCACACTCTTTTTGCCTGTCAGTGTAACAAGATAAGGAACACAAATGATGTTAATATTTCTGACACTTCTTTTCTTCTCTGTGCACTGTATTCAAGGCCCTTCCTTCCAGATGTTTGACATTGAGTGTTTCACATCTGTCAGTATAGACATTGTCAGGCACATGTTCACCATAAGTCCTACGTACTTTTTTCTTCTGGTTCCTTACCTGCCTCAGCTCTGGGCTTGTCCAGATAGAGAACCTCCATTCAGAAACTTTCAGTTTAGTACTATTGCACTTAAAGAAACCAAAAAAACCACACACAAAAATCCTGCGCAAAAATCTAAGAGAAGGTCATTTCTAGGGTTTCCTCTTGTCTTTTTTTTTTTTTAAGACAGCTGAGATGGGTTAGTAGCTAATGTCCACTGCCCTGGGAACTTTTTGATTTAGAGCTAATCTATTAAAGGGGTAGGGTGTGGAAAATACTGTAACCAAGAGGCAAGATCATTCAGCAGGTTTTTAAAGTACTGTAAAGATTTCTTCAAACTTTTTGAAATATATTTTGTTTGTGCCTTTTCTTAAGTAAATATTGATGCCTTAAGAAAAGAAGTGGGGTACTGTGGACAGGAATCCAAGTAAGATTGATGCTTAAGCAACATCAACCATCACCAATAGGAACAAATGCTCTCTCTGGATGAGCTCTCTGTTACACTTGAGTTCTGTCATCTTGACTGTCCTTGACTGAAAATCCAGCACCCATTAGAACCTAAAGAAGGTTCTCTGTACTGTCCTCTCTTTCTACATCTTCAGATTCACTCTTCTGCTCTCCACCATCTTTACCAGGTTCCATCTTACCTTTTGCCCATCACTGAACATTTGATTTCCACCTACTAGCTCTTGGAAATCCAACCAAGGTGATGGATGCGGTCTAAGAACTTTCCTGTGCCCTCACTTTTTCTTTGCACCTGTTGACTTGTTTCTCACTACTGCAGTTGATCAAAGTCTTCTGGGTGAACAACCAGCTTCGTTGCCCTGCAACAAATGGATCATACTGGCCAGTCCCAAGCCAGACCTTCAAATCAAGTACAGATTGGCTGCACTGATGGCGCACCCTTAACTACACCAGTTCCATCTTGGATAACACCTATTCCTCTCCCCACTCCCCTCTTTTATTTCTCCACAGAATCCGTCACTAATGTCACAATCACCAGTGACCCCATCAAGGTCTTCGAGAACAGTAAGACGGTTCTGACTTGCACCTCGGCAGGCACCTATGTTTCCTACTTTTGGTTAAAAGGGAGCCAGAGTTTGGAGGCTGAAGGACACATCTCCATGAGCAACAACAGTCAGGTCCTAACCTTCAACCCAGTGAGCCGGAATGACTCAGACATCTATACCTGCTATGGGAATAACACTTTCTCTAGTAACCACACCAGCTATGCACTGAATGTTTTCTGTAAGTTTAGTTTTACTATCCAGGGAAAGTTGAGATAAATCTGGGAACAGAGCATATGGGGGATTGATGTGTGACCTCAATAGTGCAAGGCTGTAACTTTTAAAGGGGTACTCAGGGTGGCATAGTGGATAGAACTTTGGAGACCAGGATTTGAATCCCTACTTAGCCATGGAAATTCACTGGAGGAGTGGAACTGGGTAAAACCACTCCTTAAATATTACAGAGGCTGATTACATGGGCTATTTAGTCCACTGTTTAGAGCACTGACAGGATCGGTTTGTGCACTCTTAAGGACAGTGATCATATGATGTCTTTGCTAGAGTGCACCAGCCTGCCCCCAAAGATTGCTTAACCACACCTTTCTGGCCCCTGTTAAGGGGCTTCTACTTTTCTGGTGCAGGTAGGATCACTCTGGTTTGGGTCGGTTCCAGGGCGTGTGATGGCTGGAACCAATCCAACATAAGTCTTCCTCCTTTGATTTGCCAATATTGTGAAGTGGCTTAATAATAGTTTGTAATGATGTGCTTCTTCTTGACTTCCTGCCTTTTAATCTCAACCAGCCTCTTCACTCACCCTGCTCTCTCAAAGCCTAATACTAGGCAAAAGACGTACCTATTATGGCTGTATCCTCTGGTGGTGCCCCAGAGGTATACTGCAGGAAGGTGCCTCCAAACTAAGTTAGTTGATTTCCCCCATCAAGCTGAATATTTTCCACATCAGCATTTTCCAATATACTGCCCACTGCTGTATGTGCAGGACTACAACTCATGTGATTCCCATAGCCAACTGGATAAAGGATTGTGGGAGTTGTAATTTAACACATCTGGATGGCACCACAGATCTATAATGTAGGAGCTCTTTGTATTTTCAATCAAGGATTGGGTTCTAATCTATCTAAAAATGCTTGAGAACGAAACCTGAGACTTTCTATATGTATTCAGAGAGGCAGGTGTTTTCTTCCAGGTAAAAGACCCAACATATACCTAAAGTTGTCCTTAACTAGAACCAGTTGTTCTCCCAACTTCAGATATGTGATCTACCTTTTTTTTAAAAGAAATTGTTCCACTGCCTGACTTTGCATATTGCTTCCCCCTTTATTAAGCCAACGTCTGGTTTCCTGCAAGTGACTCAAGAGCAACTAAGCAACTGGTTGCCAAAAATAACATGAAATAAGAAAATTTCAATATGGCCCACACCACAGCTAGTTTATTTAACTTCCCATTTTATAATAGCTGTTTCCTGTTTTGCTTTCTATGGCAAAAAAGTCCATTATAGGAACTCCTTGACAAAACTTACTAAGGCCATTAAGGGTCTCTAAATTGTTGAACCCAGTTATGGATTCTAGGACTTTAGTTTGTACGAGTAGAAGCCTGGGAATTCTTGACTACAAACTCCCACATCCCCTCTTCAAAACCACAGGGTACCTAAGAACTAATTGTGTTTAAAACTGGCTTACATCTGTTCTCTCTGAAGTAAAGCAACCCGTGGATGTTCCATATTCCTCGAATAGTCATCTCCTTATGCAGTTCATCTTTCTTGTAGTCTAAATAGAAGAAAAATCACACTTTAGGTGCTCATCACGCAGGCTGTGTGCCAACCCAGCTGTACAATCATGTTGTCTTCCACAAACTTACTGGCTTTCCAAACTTCTGACTCTCCTATGTCTACTTCAGATGGGCCTGATGAGCTTGTAATCAGCCCTGATAACCTTTACCATGAAAAGGGCTCCAGCCTCAATCTCACCTGTAAAGCTGACTCCAACCCATCTGCAAACTACACATGGTCCTTTCAGGAGTCCGTGCAAATCGGGAGCACCCTCTCCCTCATTGATCTGTCATTTAATGACACTGGGAATTACACCTGTGAGGCTTTCAACAATGAGACTGGCTTGAACAGCTTTAAAGTCGTGGAGATCAAGGTTCTGGGTGAGTATTTACAGTACTGCATGCTCCCATAAGCCACATAATTTACTTTTGTCTTGGTAATCCTCCTTTTTTTACGCTAGTGATCTGTACACCTACCACATTTTCTGTTTGCATGAAACCCTTTCTTAATTAAAACTCAGAGTTGACTTTTTTTTTTTCCCTTTGGCCTTCTCTTATGCATATTTGGGTATGATTTCTGATCACCCAGCCACATGTATTCTATCATTCACTGTTCTTTGCATATATATATTTTGCTGAATGTGGTATGACTCCCAATGTCACATCAGATTCTAGGCATTCAAATTGAAATCAGAAGGTTGTGTTTTTCTGACATTTCAGTTCCTTGGCAGCCTTCTTGTCTGGTTCCTGTTCATTTTATTCTCAAAACTCTTGTCCTTCCATGGGCATATTCTTATGTCTTAGAACTGGATCAGAATCTTGATACCACAGTTCACTAGAACCCTTCAAAGGTGCTGACAGTCCTTTGATTCCCAGTCATTCTCTCTTTGTTTTTCTCTTTCTCTAGCTTTTTTTTACTAAAACTGCAAAATCTGTCAAAACGTTCACACACACACACACACACACACACATATTATGTACCATGTGGTACATACATGGCATATATATGTTTTAAAAAACTGATTTTCTGTTCTCCTTGAATATATTAATGGAGCATGTGTTTTGTGGGTCTTCCCCAGTTGTTCCTATGCCTTCTTGTTCCTTGAAAACTTCCTGCTTCTCCATTCTTCTTTCCCACCAGAAGTCATTGTTGATCCTGCCATTAATGGTTCATATGAAAAGTCATTGTGGATCTTCTAGCAGTGCTTTAACATCAACAACACCCATTTTGAGGGAGGGGATTGTGCAGCCTTAGAAAAATGTCCCAATATGTTCGTGGCGGGTTGTTTTTTATTCAAATATTCCACACATAATAAATTTTTCAAAATTTGTCTGTGGAAGGAGGGTTCCTCCCGCTTCTCAAAAGGAAGTATCTTTCTCAAACAGAATTATGTATCTGTTCAAACTTTAGTCTGGCCAGCCTTCATTGTAAGAAAATAGTTTCAGGAAATAGCACAAAGAAGTAATAAAGGTTAAAAGACTTCCACAGATATAATGCATTGTGATGTTGTATTGCTGGTTGTACAGATTTTAAAATTGCTGTTTTAAGATGATAAGGCTAAATTGATGGCAAAGAAACATTAATGCCCGCTTTTTGGGTTTTGCTTTTAATGACTAAAATAATTAAAATAAATATGACTAGTAGTAGGCATCCTTCAGTCTTGAGAGACTATGGTAAATATGACTAATGCCTAGGATTATACTGAGTTACGGAATATTCCTTGATCTTACACTTATTTTGCACAATGACGTAGAGAACGATTGGATTATGCATAAAGTGCCAGATTAAATGTTGGTGACCGTCTTGGTTAGTAAGATTCATAAGGGGGGGAGTACTGTTTCCTCAGCTACTAAGCATTCTCCATCTTGGGAGACCAGAGTGCTTACTTTGATGTATCAAATCCTGTTGCTGTTGATAACAAAAATATAGTGCTATGTAATAGATATTGGATTGAAGAAACAGAAGATCTGATGATGTTGACTCAACTCCAGTTTTTTATATATGCAAAGTTCATTTCTGAGTATGCCGCAGCTTTCTAGCTTCTGTACCTGGAATATCTAAATATTTAGGCCCATATCTACAAGCCTCAGACTTCAGCTCTTGCTGACCATTTTTCTCTCCCCACCAAAATACTTGAGAACTGTCGTTGTGTGAAACAAATTACAGATCTTTATAGAGAATGCTTATTGTCCAAACCCACGGACAAACATTGATTCGTAGGATTATTTGGGGGAAGTGAGTGCTAAAGGCCTAGTTTCGGTTTCAAAGGAGCCATGGGTAAACTATTATTGGTAAGCCTCTTCTTTGTGTCCGTGGCCTGTGGCAGGCTTACCCATGCAACCAAATCTAGCCACCATTTTGCATGCTACACAATACTACAGTACTGTGGAAATCAAAATGGCTGCTGGAATTAGGATTGCCAGTTCTCAACTTTTGGGTCTGAGATGAAGGTTCTCTTGAAGGATGGTTCTCCATCTCATGCTTTGGCCCTGAAATCTGACAGGATGGGATGCTACAGGCTGGGCAACCCTAGCTAGACCTCAAGTTTCAGACACTATTCAGTGTGCTGGGCCAGAAAAAAAAAATTAAGACTAAAGAGCATCCATAGTACTGCCAGTAGCCATATACATGTTTTAAACAGGTAGCATACATTTAAAATAGCCTTGGCTAAGAATGGAAGTTTTGTAATGTGCTGTATAACCCTGGGCAAAATTATGGTTAGAAGTCAGACTTGGGGGATCAAAGCTGAAACCAGCCTGTCTCATCATAGACATTTTTGCATAGTTACATCCGTGTGTACAATTTAGACTGAATATTAGCTCATCAACTGGCTCCACATAAAAGGTGGAATTATTATCTGTCTCATCTTAATCTGGATTTTTTTTTCCTCATTAAATAAGAGATCCCAAATAAATCCATCCTGTGTTAGAATGAGCTTCTACCTGGGATTCCATTGGTTTTTTTTTAACTACAAAGGGCAGGCTGTTTGAAAGGGCATAATGTCATGGGGGATAAGAATAGTAACAGGAAATAGAGAGGATTTGGAGATGATTCAAAGTACTGAAGGAGAGACCTGCCAAGCAACTAGGGGACTGAGCTAAATTTAATATGTTTGCCAGTATAATTTCCCTGCAACGGTTGCAGTGCCTCATGGGTTGTGCTTGCTAGCCAGCTTGGCTGGCATCTGTGGCCCAACCCTTCAACTACTCTGTTCTTTTCCTAACCATACATGGGAATGACAGATAATGCAGATAACTGTACACATTTCCACAAACTGACAGATAACCAAGAAATAGGTTTTGGTGTTGCTTCGGTTCTTGGGTAAAGCAGCAATTCTAATTCCCCACGGCAGGGAGTTCTTCGGTTATATGGGGAAATACACCTCATCCTTCAGAAATCAGCTTGCTAAGAAGCTCTCCTTTTCTCACTAAATGGCTGACAGTATATGTTTTTTAGCATGAGGGGGGGGAAAATAGCTGCTAAGATCTCAGATGGTAGCAGAGCAATTCACAAAGACTACCAGTGTTTGAGAGTTGACTGTTCCCCCCCATCACTGGGAAAATTGGAATAATTTGTAGAAAACACAAATGGGGGAATAAATGATGCAAAAAGAGAAGTAATCATTCCAGCAGAGAATAAATGATGCAGAATACAGAGGAAAAAGTAGACAGATTTGCACAGTAGAAATTTCCCATGTGCAGGATCATATATTGTTTCATGTGAGGATGTTTTACTGTGCTCTTGCCCTTTTATTTATTTTATTAGATTTATACCCCGCCCATCTAGACAGATAGTCTACTCTTGCCCTTTTATTGAAAATATCGAGTACCACATGTTGTGTTTGTACCGATTAATACCATACAGGGCACAGACTCTTCAAAATTCTGGGTTCAAATGCGGTTGCTGTTTCTACCCGCTGTGAGGTGGTTTCCACCTGAAGTGTCAACACTTTAGATTAGCAACATTTATGACTTGCAGCCTAGTACTTTGTCCCTTTTTCTTGTTGCTTCCTGGCAGGAGGACCTAATTGTGGCCAAAGGGGATTTGTCTTGTCTGTTTGCTCTGTCTTTCATTTCCTGGAATGTGCAAATCATTGCCTTCTGCTCCTCCCTTTTGCCTCTAATTCACCCCACCCATACAGCGTCCATCATTTATGAACTCTTTAGGTGGCTGTTCAAATACAATGGCATTGGGTTATTTTTTTTTTTTCCTCTCAAACTCTGTAAGTAATGCTGTTAACTTCCTTTCTACTTTCTTGGTGTTTCTCTACTGTGCCAGTAAAACTCGGAAACCTAAAAGGTGAAATAGCATGGTGGCTTCTCTCAGTCATCACTCTGTAGAATATTCCAGTTAAAAGATAATTTGCTGATAACGGAGTTCACACTTTGTGGTTGGTCCCAGTTTCTCTGTCTCCCTTTTTCACTTTCTCTGTCTTTCTGTCATGTATTTTAAAGTGTGCTAGTTTCACCAAGAGAAGTACAGCTGCTTTTCAGACTTGTTCATGAGTCCATGCTGCCGCAGGACTGAATGCTGGTAATTCTTTGCAGAAACTCAGGGGAATTTAACGCCCTGTGAAATGACAGTTCTCATTGCTCTTTATTGTCTTTAGAACTCCTTTTGAAAGTCTTCATGGACACAAGACAACCAGTTAATTTATGTGTAACATAATTAATTTAATTAATTTATCCGTAACATTAATTAATTAATTTAGCCACAATGTTAATTAATTAATTTAGCCATAACATTAAAAATATATTGGTGGAAAAAATTAACAGTTGAAATGTACAAATCACCCTCTTTGGCCTCACTCTTCCTCCTCTTGGCTGCCCCCCTTTAGAGTGGAGCCCAAGGGGTAGCAGCACATCTGAAAAAAATGGCCCTCAGCCATACAAACACATATTTTAAATTATGCAGCACCAGCCCAAAAATGTTTTGCTCCATCTCTGAGCCTTGGCAGACACGGTAGAGGAGTCTCTTACAGTTAATTTCCAAAGTGCCATTATAGATGAGAGGTGCTGGCTTCTGAGCCTGGGAGCCAGGATTGTTGGGTCAAACATCTCTCACAGGAGGGAATCAGCAATTCCTGGAGCTGCTGGTGGTGGTCTGATTACTTGCTTTCTTCAAGAGAACTAGCAGTAACAAGGCGGAAATATAGCACACCCTGTCCTATTTCTCTAGGAAGTTCTCCTGACTGACCCAGAAGAAAAGACAAGAAAATAGTCAGTGATGATCTTTTCTCAAAAGAACCAACCTGGCTAGCCCAGGACATTTTGCTGCCTGAGGCTACCCACCCCATGTTTATCCGCTCTTACCCAATGCTGGTCAAGTCGTGCTGGAGGAAGGAAGTTCCTCAAACACCTTTCACCATCTTTAGCAGCAAAAATATAATAACAACAAGCAAAATAGCTCATAATGTCCTACGTTCCCGTGGCATGCAACAGTTGTCCCATGAACTAGTTGCCTCACTCTGCCTAATGATAGGGCCGGCTCTGAATACGTACTTAAAGCCTGCTCAGCGCTTATTACATGTTTTATCATTTTGTTTAATACTAATGGAAGTTGTCCTGGCTTCTGGATATTTTCAAACAGAAGAACACCATATAAAAGAAAGCAAACGTCCTATTGTGCTGGATTTTCTATCTCACTGGATCCTCACAAAGGTCGGAAAGAGTTTTACTACTTCTGCTAACGATATAAAATGCACAAACCCCAGTTACATACCTCATTCATTACACATTAGCAGCACACAGCCCACACCATTTTTTCCTGTAAAATTGTTATAGTATCTTTTTGCCTCTTTTCCCTTGGCTGAATAAAATAATCCAGCACCTTAACAGGAAAAAGGATAGACACCCAAGAGTAAACACTTGGGGAGTTTAAAGGTAGCTAACCTAATGTATTGCTTAAAAACAAAGAGAGGAAAATCTAAAAGTGTCTTTTCATAGCAGCCTCTGAGAAATTGCTTTTGATGTCATTTGAGTATTATTTTCAACTCACATGGTCACTTACTAGCTCCCACTGCTGATCTTTAAATCTTTGGTATTCTGTGGCAGTCAGGAAATGGTGGTACTCAGGGCAACCCATGACTTCCATGCATTTCAATTCCTTGAACACAACAACAATCATCATCATAAGCACATGCTTCCACAAGATTAGGATGCTGCTCTAAGAACTATGCAACCTGCAACAATATATTGTGACAATATATCACATATTGTATTGACAATATATCACATAGGTTGCAGGAGAGGCCTAAAGTGGTGTTCCGTAATTGACACAACCTTGCCCAGATTTAGAGGCCACGAGAACACAGGAAGGATGAAACCTCTTTGTGTTTTGTGTGCAGAAAAGCTCTCCCAGCCAATCCTGTCGCCTGCGAATTATGTGGCACTCGAGAACGAGAACATCACCTTGTATTGTAACATATCCAGCGGCACCGCTTTCAACATTTCCTGGTTCAGGAATGGTGAGCCTGTGTCACCAAAGGCAGACATTTCTGAAAATAAGAAAAACCTTACTCTACCTAACTTCACCAGTGCCGATGCAGGGACCTATACATGTGTGGCCAGCAACCAGATCAGCAGTGAAACAAGCAACCCCAGCAACATAACCTTGGCATGTGAGTAATCCCAGTGCAAGTATGCCTCTCCTCCTACCTTTGCTGCATGTCTGTAGCAGAAAAAGTATCAGTGACACCAAATAAGGTATGACTTCCAAAATGACAAAACCTGAAGCTCATAACTGCCCAGAACCTGAATCTCCTATTCCCTAATCATGATGACTAAAGGTAGCTTATCTCGTGGCTGATGCTCAAAAGCACCCTTCTCTTCAACCATGTTGTGAAACCGGGCGCCACCGCTGCTCCCCAGTGAACCCTGCTCAGTGGGATGGTGCATAGAAGTTGGGCTTACACGGTGAACACCTCTTCCCCCTGTTTCCATCCATTCTCTTTGCCCTGATTCTCTTTCCTTTCCTTTCTAGATGGGCCTGTGAACATTAAAGTGGAGCCAGCAGGTGTCATAAACCAGAAACTAGGTTCCAAGTTGGATCTGCTGTGTACGGCGGACTCCAACCCTGCAGCACAGTTTCAGTGGTTTATCAATGGTACTGTCCAGCGTGTGATGACTAACAGCTTCAGTGTTGACTCGGTGGCCTGGAAAGATGGAGGGAATTACACCTGTCAGGCCAACAACACCATCACCAAAAACCATGCCTTAGCGTCTGTCATTGTGAAGGTGACAAACCAGGGTGAGTCCCCAGAACTGACCATTCATCCCATCTTTGCCACTGGTTCCATCAAATCTCTGAAGTGGCTGAGACCTCCCACACCCAGTTATGCAGGGAAGTGCCCATTCTCACCTAGAGACATAAATTATATTCCTATAAAATAAGATATAACTGAGCCATAAACTTATTTCAAACTAATCTTTAATGACAGCCTGAGTCACGTGGTCAGTAGAGGCTTATGTTTAAGCATCTGCCGTGTTGTCAAAGATGGTGAGTATTGCATAGAGGTGAGTGATCAGGCTGGCAAGAAAAGGGTAGAACACATTGTTCCCCCTCTGTGCCCAGCATAATAACCAAGGAGGTTGCCAGAGAAAATTGTGCCCTCTGTCATGCCAGACATGGCCATGTAGCCAGCTGCTGAAAGCAGGATGGGACCCTCCACTCCTCTTCCAACAAGTCACAAATTACTAGCTAATTTTTTGGACTTATTTACAAAACTGCCACTCCCCCCCCCCCCCCAATTCTCGTGTCTTCCTTCTCCAGAAAGTGACACTTGCTACATCTGAACATGTAAGATTGCAGTTAAAGAGATACGATCAGGGTTGGTTAGTGGACTGGTTTCCTTGTTCGTTTGTTTATCAGGCCCTGTTCTTGTTTTCTGTACACGAAAGCTAGAAAACCCTGCAGCGCACTTGGTTTGTCAGGAGGTGGGGAGGGTTGATTATGGAGGAGTCAACGGCACTGGCACTTTTTCAGCATCTGTACAAGCTGAATAGGTTTCAGAAGGGTGTAGCCGAAGCATTGCATGGCCTGCCATGCAGTCACACATCTCTATTTTATGGTCACGGTTTCTGGGTTGCTACCCAGGGATTGTGACCAGAACTTTCATAAAACCAGCTGCTGTACCAGGAAACAAGGCAACCATGTCTTCGGTGATCTGTTCTCTCTTTCTTTGCCCCATGCTTTGATCCACCCTTCTTTGACAAACTATAGTGAGGAGGAATCCAGGGGATCCATGGAAAAATGGGAAGATGTAAAGGAGGGATGAGGAAGATGGTGGTGTCTCTTTCTCCAGAGGCAGTGATGGAATGAAAACAGCAGTACTGGAAATGAATATCACAAGAAAACTGGAAACATGGCATGTGAAATTAATGTAGCTGAAGGCCTTGTGAACCCATACTAGGGGTCACCCATACCCATACTAGGTCTCTCTGGCTTTTTTCCCCTTCTTCTTCTTTTCTTTCTGTATCATGTCTTCATGGAAAGCCGTTGGTTCTGTGGGTCCTTCAAGACAAGGCCAGAGATCAGGAAAGTTAGCTTTAGGAATTAAAACTTCCATGATCTGCAGTTCTCTAGGTAGTAGTCCAATAAAGTAACTTCTCCAGGTGTTGAATGAGGCTTTTAGCGTACAACCGCCCTGTCTCATTTATAAAACTCTTCCATGTTTTGGCATTGCTTCCCTAGTATTTAAAAGTTTTGCCATGTGGTCTGTAAGTAAAAGTGGGGAGCGGCAGAATTGGGTAATACTCTTATTTCACCAACAAAATAATTAAAATGAATTCTTCATCAGGCTAGGCATTACAAAAATTGGGCCTGAGAAGAGGTAGAAAATTTCAGAATTTATCCTAGCCAGATATTATGGCCATGGGAGCCATTGTTACCTTAGCACTAAAATGGGAGAATGCAAACCGGGTAAGAGGCATGGGGGATCTTGAGAGAACCAAAGGCTCCTGTAGACAAAGGATCAACAGGCACTCAGCAAGCTGTTCATTCACTGCCTTTTTGTTGAAGTGCATGGTTCCTGTGTTGGGACGGAGCAAGTCCCACTCACTTGCCTCCGTGGATTTGCGTGGGAACTGCAGCTTTTTCATTGCTTCATGACAGCAGGAAACGAGGAGCCCTGGAGATGCCATCTGAACAAGCCCTGATTCCTTATGTGAGCTGGCGTGGTGTCATGCTTTAAGAACTGGTTCGGAACTTAGGAGAACCAGATTCTGAAACTCACAGGATGACTTTGAGTCAGTCTCCCACTTTCTCTTAGTCTGATCTGTTTTACAAGGTTGTTGTGTTGGAGGGCACCAAGCACCTGGAGGAAAGATGGGACGCAGATGTTGAGTGTAATATTAATACATGGATACTCTGTGATTTTTCTTTATGTATTGCTTTTGAGTTCAGTTTTATTTTGAGAGTATCTTTGAAACTTGAGAGCTTCTTGGACTATAAAGTAGAGAATAAGTTTTCTAAGTAAACAAACAAACAAAACAAAAATTACCTCCTCTCCAAGGGGACTGTTTGATGCCCTCCCTTGAGTGCCATGAAATTTGGCTTGCCTATTTTTGATCAGGAGGTCCAGGCCAGGTACTCAGACACAGCAGGTGGGACTCTCTAAAAACAATTGATCCACACTCTTGTACATTCTATGCATAGAACGTTTTCCAGTGAAAGAATGGAAGTGGGTCTCCAGTTGTCATTCAGCAAACGGCACGAGTGAGCTCTCAGATTTTGGGGGATGGTCCAGCGACGCTGTATGGTTTGCAAACGGGTGACCTTTTTTTCTTATTTTCTTTACCTAGAATCATCCTGGTATCTAACAGGAATTTGTTAATCTAGAACAACTGCCTAGCCCAGGTTGCATAAAGACAAAGTAGAGACAGAATACCCTCTTCTTTCATAAGTACACATTTGAAGGATCTCTGTGTGTTTGACAGAAAGCCACTTCTCATATTACCTTTTCATTGTGGGATGTGCAGCAGGGTGTTTCCTTCCTGCACGCACACAGACACAAATACATTTTCAGAAACTCCTGACCCTTTGGAAAAGCTCCATGCTACAAATCATAGGGCACTCTTTTCACAGAGAAGTGTCACAGCACAACCCAAGGCTACGGTCGTGCTGTACGAAAGATTTGCACAACAACCACTCTGTTGCAGAAGCGAAATCAGGGGTTTGATCTTTTTTGGACAAGAGTTCCCAGAATGTCTCCCCAAGCATAGCCACAGGCCATACTAGCTTGAGGGGAATCTGGAAGTTACTCCCCTGAGGAGTAGCTTCTGCATGCTCTTTGCAAAGGTTACCTGTGAAGCAGACCAGTGTGGGTAAACAGTGTGTTAAGGGGTAACTAATGTACAATGAAACCTTCTATATATAGAGATATATCCTTAGGAACAAAGCGGTGATTAACCTTCTCCAGGATTTCCTTCCCCCCCCCTCGTCCCCATCAGCAATGGAAAAAGCGACATTTGAGCAATGCATCTTAAAATTGCCTTGAAAACTTAGAAGGGCTTCCTTGAAGCTTGTCCTGTTTTCATGTGATCCAGAGAGGTGAGTGGGAACAACTGTGGCCGCAGGCCCTCCAGATTTCACTGACTATCTTTTCCCCGCCCCCACTTTTTCCCCAAAAGATGCACCTAGTGGCGGCGGCGGCGGGCTCTCTGGCGGAGCGATTGCGGGGATCGTTATAGGCTGCCTGGCGGCGGTAGTACTCATTGCAGGTGTGCTGTATTACGTATGCACCAAAACCTCTTTGGGGTAAGTCATCCCTTCTGGATTTCTTGGATCGTACCCTCTCCTGTGCCCCTACCCCAGAATGCCCTTCCTGTCTCCCCAGCTTCTCCAGAAATTTCCAGCACTGCCAGCCTGGCTGATTTCAGTCTGTTTTTGCTTGCTTTCGGGGGGTTGAGGCTGTCTCGTTGGTGGGGGCTGCTTTCCTGTGTTTCCCCACCCTTAGTGGGAGATGCTTGCCCCCACAGGTCTCTTGGAAACAATCGGGGGTCCTGTTATTTCGGTCTCCCTTTCCACCCAAGCACACAAACACTACCTAGGGTATTCCGATTCAAAGGGTTCTCAAAAAAGGCCAAACAGCACCTTCTGCTACCATTTTGATGCTTTGATGGGGAAAACTAAAGTAGCAGAAATGTCATATTTTTACATTACTATCCTCTCTGTCCAAGGGAATTGGAATTGCAAATACAACATATGGACACAGAGAGAGAGCAAGACTGAATCGGGGGAGAGGGTAACTAGATGGGTTTGATTGGGTAGACCCTTGTTTTAAGAAGTGTTAAGTGTTGTTAAGGCAACGATATTAGATCTCATCTTGCCAAGTGCAGTGCTTTATATTTCCACTTTCTTTGCTCGTTAAGTTCAAATTACATCTATTGTTAGGGGGATCATAGCAAAAGAAAATTAAAATGGAGAAAAACAGGAGTTCAGGTGGGGGCCTGAATTGGCAATATGAACATTTCAGCAATTTTTCAGCAGGAGGCCATTCTCCCCTCCATCCCTACGCACATAGATGCATGTGTATATGCGCACACACTGTCTCAGAACAATGCCTGCTTCCAGGGAGTTTTCATCACTGCAACCCTCAGAAAATGAAAGGTTCAAAAAAGACTTGAGCAACGGCTGCCACTTTTAGGTCATGACGCCACTACCCGCCTAACCTGAGGCAATCCGTGCCGAATTGAGAGGATATTCGCTTCCTCTTGGGTAAAAATTCTGAGGTATACATTCAAACTAGAAGAAAATTTCTTGGCGTCCTTCTTTAGCCCCTCTCCTTAAAAGTGGTTTCAGTTTTTAAAAACTGACACACAGGAATGTTTGTTTGTGTGTGTGTGTTTGTGTGTGTGCGTGAGCGAGAGCGGTGGCTTTCAGACTGTGTGGTGGCAAAATCTGATGCTTCCCAACAAAACCACGAGCAATGGCAGACAAATGTCTTTGGACGATGGGGCCCAAAGCAGTGTTTTCAGCTCCCAATATGTTGCCTCTACAAAGCCCTGGGTAGACTCTAGCCCAGCGATGGCGAACCTATGGCACGCGTGCCACAGCTGGCACACAGAGCCATAAGTCGCCATCGAGAAATACTTACCCGTCCTCTGATCCCGGATTTCGGCACTCCCCTCTGCTGGTGCAGTGGTCCAGCGGAGGGGTGCCATGGCGACCATGACCAGTCTGGCCCGATGGGGGATTGGAGGACTGTTAAGTATTTCTTTGTTAATACTGCCCCTAGGGAAAAAAAACAACAACAACCAAGCATTTTACCCTTGCAGTGCAGGAGCAGTTGTTTTTTCTAAACTCAAACCTCAGTATTCAGGTTTTAATTGCAGTGTTGGCCCTTTGAAATAAATAAGTTGATTTTGTGTTGCCATTTGGGCACTCGGGCTCAAAAAGGTTCACCATCCCTGCTCTAGCCCTTCGCTCAGTTCACACAATAAAACAGTGGCAGGCCCAAGGAGACACACATCATCGCCACCTCCTCACTGTCTGCCCCCTGCTCGCCACCTCCCATGGTCTCATGCTGAGGAGTCGCGCTTCAGCTCAAGGCAATGTGGGTAGGTTAGCCACAGACACTGGCTATGGCCTGTAGCCAGTGTTGTCTCTGGGCCTGACTTTTCCACAGTACCTTGCTTTGAGAATGCTCTTTCTCCCTGCAGTTTGCATTGGGATCGCTGGGGAAGCTTAAAGAGGAACCTCTCTCTTTCGTACCCCAGACGTTTTCATCCAAATTATTTTCTCCCATCAAGGAAAAAGATGGTGTGGGTGTGGGTGTGTGCGTGCATGTGTGGGTGTGTGTATACAGCTCTCTGAGCCCACAACCATCATCACATGCAGCTCTAGGTGCCAATAAAAGGTGGTGCAGCCCTTTCATAGGTACCCTTAGAGACAGGTCAAGAAGCAGCACAGATTCAATCGACGTAGAAAATTAAAAACCATTGGGGTGTGACCATTAGAGAGAGATAACAAATAGGGAGGATGGGGGATACACTATTTCAGATGATTTGTCAGTCCTATGGGTCATAAGATAACATGCTGGATCGGTTGCGGGAGGGACCCCTGCTTGCTATAGGATCACCCAGTGTCTGCTGTTTACCTAGGAGGACGGAGCACCACATATCCAATGGAAACGTTCCCTCTGCACCCGGCCACAGTAAGTATCAGCCCTATGGGCTGGGCCGGGGCCTGCGTGACGCATGCCGTGTGCTCTGTGTTCTTTTCACTATGACTATTAAGACCACCACCTAGCTGCCCCATGATTCAGGGGGATCCTTTATAAGTCATCAGTGCTGAAGCTGCAGAGAAGGGAGATGGTTAGGTATCTTACTTCATCCCCCACCCAAATGCATCACAAGAAGCAATGGTAGCTGGTGATTCCCACTTCAGAGAAGCTGTAAATCCACTCCAGGGTTTAGTTTTTCCTTAACAGGAGCTATCCACAGTGCTGAATAATGTTCCCCAAAACCGGTTCAGTTTCTTGAATAACTCCTGTAAAAAGTAGGCTAAAAGCTGGAGTGGATTCCTAGCACCTCTGGAACTGGAGTCACCAGTTGCTACTAATGGGAAACCTCTGTGGTGCTTTTTTTTTTAAAAAAATAAATGGAGCTGGGGTGGAGGGAGGACTTCACAGATAATCCAGTTCCCATTTCCAAGAGCCTGGCTGAGCATCTTTTCCCTGACCCTACCATTGCAGTCTCCATTCCTTTGGGGAAAGGTGGCTACTCTGTCTTGTGGAGTGCCAGTGTCTTCCTCTCCTTTATCGTTCTTTCCCCTGCAAACCCTTGCATCCTCTTCTGGGATTCCTGCCCGCAGCAACTCTAGAACAACCTGGTGGTGGGAAATGCTCATGTTCATACCCAAGGTTCATGGGAGGTGGGGCTGAACGGAGAGTTTATTTCTGCCCTTCTTCATCACTCACTATGATTGTCCTAGAATGACATCCATCCAAGCCAGTTCTGTGCCTGCTTCCTTGCCACGTTGAGTTTCAATTTGAAGCAAGGGATGGAAGGGAAAGAATGGAGTGGTGGTCCACCTGTAAAAGCAGGTGGTTCAGCGCCCTTGCTTTGAGCGGGTGGGCTTCCGACTTCTCAGGAGCCAGCACAGGTACAACGGTGAGACAGATGGAGTTGGAGCAAGCAGGAATGGGATGAGTTGGAGAACGGGCTGGGAGTGCAAGGCCCCAAGCTGTTAGACAGTTGCCTTGATTGCTTTAATGTAGGATGACCAGATCCCAGACGTCTGGGGTCTTTTAAGAGTTGCACAATGGGAGAACCCTGATGATGAGGGCGACAAATCCTAGCACAATATTTTCTTTGCATTGCCTTGGCTGACTAATCCTGTTGGAGTCCTGCCTGCTTTTGCTAACCTAGTGGGAGTCCCTGGAGATCACACTCTTTTAAGTCAGGGTGAAAATCATGGGTTTTTCAATGTTCCCTGCTTGGCTGTGGAGGGCTTGGGCACCAGCTCTGTCTGTTATACGTTCCAGTTCCCTGATTCCATCTCTCTGTCCTGTCTCTGTCATTTCAGACCAGGGCGTTACTGACACCAAGCCCAGATCGGTAAGGATGAAACCTTTATGATCTTAATGGATCCGGACTCTGGAGTTCGGTGCCCAGCTGTAGGAGCGGAAAAGAAGGGGGATGGCATCAGGATAATTGCAGAGGAGAGGGGAGGTTTTATGGGTTTCAGGAAACCGTTCCCAATCCTGGGAAAGAAAGAGAACCTTCGGAACCCCTAACAGCTTTTTCACCAGTCCCTGTTCCTAGTTCTTGACAGGAGTTGCAAAAATCAAAGTAACCATTTGTTGTAGCCGAAATTATTGCTTGACCACAGAGAGCTTCTAGTGGAGACCTTTAAAAGGCAAATCCTGGCCTTTAGTCACAAAATTCTATCTTCCGTATTGGAATCCCTATATTTTTGGTTGCTGCTTCCATCTTTTTCTCTCTATAAAAAGACTCTTTTAAAGAGGAAAAGATGGCATAGCTGTGCCTTTTGAGTAGGTCCTCTGCCTGGAAGCCACCACAGGTAAAAGCCATCCAGGTATGTCACCTCCCCCTCCCCAACTCCAGCCAGTCGGTATCCATAAGATGAATGGATGATAATGATTCAGAAATCCAGGATTCCAGTCCCAAAGGTGAGTAAAGCAGTGTTCATAATGAAATTTGAAGTGCCTTGAGGATTCTTTTCTTTTTTCTTTCCCTCTCTGTCTCGCTTGGGTAAGTTGGGTAAGTCTGTATAGACTGAGCCTTATGGTGCAGTGGTTAAACTGCAGTACTACAGTCAAGACTCTGCTCATGACCTGAGTTCAATCCTAAAGGGCTTAGGTAGCCAGCTCAAGGTAGACTCGGCCTTCCATCTTTCCAAGATCGGTAAATTGAGTACCCAGCTTGCTGGGGGTGGGGGGCAATGTGTAGCCAGCATCATTAAATTGTAAACCACCTAGAGAGTGCGTTAAGCACTATGGTTTGGTATATAAGCAGCACACCTTGCTTTGTTTTATAGTGTGTTGGTTACATCAAGTTGTAAAGAGAATTTTGCCCTGCGCCAAGCACAAAGATGTAAGGGGAATCATCACTGTAACCATCCTTAAGGAATGAAATCTGTGGTTGTCAAAGGCTTCCCGAAAAAGACCTGTAGCATTGCTACAGACTGTGTTCTGTAACGTAAGCAAATCCATATGTTTTGGTCTATTCTTTGCCAGTAAATAAAGAACTCCCACTATGCTTCTTGCACCAAGCCAGTAGGTGCACATACCGCCGAGAATCACTCAAGAGGCTCCTTATTTACCAGTGAGAAACAGACTGAAACTTAGGAATTTGTTTACTGTACATAACAGAATTTCAGGCAATGTGGATTCGCCCTTGGGCCCAATCCTCTACAGTTTTTCCTAAAATGCAATGACGGTTGCAATGGTTTTAAATTACCCTATTCCTGGACCTTTAACTGGACCCATAGCTAAACATTTTGCAGGGAGGGGGTTGAAGAGCAGAGAGCAGCAATTTGGGGATGGGAGAAAGCGAAGCAAAATAGGTAAAACCAAAATACACAGTTCCAAATAATGCCTGCAAGTCATTTAATTCCAGGAAATCCAAATGAATGACAGTTTCATGCTTGACCAGTTTTTAGAAGTAAATGTCTAGCTTTCCCCAGCACTTCTGTGTTTCTTGGCCAGATCCCTGGACAGGAGGCAAAAAACGGATCATACAAGGGTGCTTGCATGTTTTTCATTATATTTGCACTGGTAAATGACCTAAGACGTGTTGTGGTGGTGCTGTTGATTTTTTTAAAAAAAGAGCTGAAAATTTGGGAAGGGGGCAGTATTTTACATCCCCTCCCCCCCTCCTTCTTAGGATCTGCTTTTAATCATTCTGGGCACCCTTCAACCCCATTTTGTTCTTTCTTACAGGGTGAAGAGGACATACAGTATACAACATTAGCCTTCAACGCCAAAAACCCTCCTCAGCCAGCATCAGGGGACGCTCAACCTTTGGACGGCACTATAATTTACTCTGAAATCAAGAAGAAATGATCAGGGATCCACGGGGTCTCTAGGACCTCCTTCCTTAACGTCTCTCTCCTTTTTCCCTTGCCCAGGATTCTCGCGGGCAAGGCGGATTTTTTTAAAAAAACAACAACAACAACTGTTGCTTGTTTGGAGGAGCAAGAAAGGAGACAGTCCTTCCCTCACACGAGTAATTCTCTCAGATTCCACCTATGCCCTTTTACACTGAAAAGAGTCCCGAAAAAAGCTGACTTTTTCTCGCTTCACGCCTGGCCACCTGGTATAATAACCAGGCTGGCAACGACACCAGGCGATTAAAGGGGAGGCCTTCAGTTCACCCTGGTGTGCGCGCCAATTGAGACGGTTTCTGCCTCAGAAGTGGGTGGGGGAAACCTAGCAACATATATTTATATTTCCATTCTTCTTCCGGCAACCCTGTCCCATCCCTTCCCCAACTGGCACAATTGCTTTTATTGCAAAACCCTGCCCGGCCAAAGCTCCCTTCTTTGACTTGTCTCCTGGGCCTTGTGTTGCCAGGTTGCGTCCACATCCTGGCTCCCCATCGGGGAAACATGAATGCACAGCACCAGGGCAACTGCAAACTCAATACCTGGGGGAGGAAATCAAGCCTGCCTTCTGGATCTGCAATGAACAGACCAGCCAGATTTTTGCCTTCCCACCTGGCTTCAGATCTGAGCAGGACTTAGATTGGGGGTGGGGAAGAGGGGGTTACGTTTTTGGCCATTCCTATGTGCTCTTTCCTGCTTAGCTATGCTTATGTCAATGTGCGGATCTAAGATCACTCCATGGGTGAACCTCTGGGGTCAATCGCTCAGGGGTAGGTGCAGAGGAAAAGGGCAAGGCGGGGTGGCTAAGAGCCACCCTAATTATTTCTCCTGTGCTCGGCATGGCCAGTGCTTCCTGCTCTCTCCGGATTCATCCACACCATTTTTGATTCACAGCCAGATGGCAGAAGTGACAACATGATGTACTGTGATGCAAACCCCATCAAACTGGTTTGGTCAAATCCAGAATGCTCCAGGAGAATGAGGGTGTGTGTGGAAGAGTGTTAACCTGGCAGATGGGGGATTTTCCCAACTTAGTAGTTTCTACAAGGAAGAATGTAATTTAAAGTGGCCTTTGGACAGTGGCTAAGGTGTTTGATTGCACTCCATCTGGGAAAAGGAGGTGTATGATCTGTCATCTTATCCCGTTAGCAGCTACAGAATCAGTGGATGGAGCGCTGCGGCTGGGTGCAAGAAGCCTTCCTTTAAAAGCCCAGCTCAGCCATGATGCCCACTGAGCAGCCTTGAGCAGGTCACTCTCTATCCCTCAGACCTGCCTTCCAGCGTTGCCCCAAGGCTCTGTTGGTGAGGGAAAGCTGCATTACCTTAAGACTTTGGGCTGGGTGGGGGAGATTAAAAACAAAAAGTCTGAGGGAAAAATCAGAGTCTAATGTGGGAGTCAGGATTCCAGCTTCATTCGCAGTGAAGAATGTTTCAGTCAGCTGGCAGGATGGGCTGTTTTCTTCAATGCAATCAAGTGTGAAGAGCAGGGACTGTTTGTGGTGAGCCGTTGGTTGTTTTGCTTTGAACATCAGAATAGCTGTGCAGCCAAGCAGCTTCGACCCAACGGGGCCAAGTTTCCAAACCTTGTTGTCCTTCGTCTGACTTATATAAACCCAAACCTTGTAAGACCTCCAGTCGAAGTGGCTAGGGAAGGAGCCGATCTTTGTTGTCAGCTGCTCATTTGTGTGATGGCCGCCTTAGCAATCTACCCCCCACCACCACCACCATTGCTGCCAGCATGCCAAAGTTTGTCATCTTTGACCGAGAGTCAAAGTGCCCCTGTTGTATGATAAGATCTCGTACACTCCGATCCTTGCTAATTGTTGGGTGGGGCAGGAAGACGGCATGCATTCATGCTAAAACGTCAGGAAAAGAAGACAATAGAGCAGTGTTTGAAACAAACGTTACACTCATGACTCCAGCGTCAAAATCCTCCTCCCGTCTTGAAGAAGCTTGATGCGGGTTGCTGGCCAAAGAATCTCATTGGAAAGAAGCTTCTTTGTTTTCTTACTGCACCCGGCTGGCCAGTTGGTTGAGGGTGGCTGTACCATTGCGAAGGGCAGGGGGAAGGGTGCAAATTGGGAAACAGGGTGGGAAACTGTGTTGATTGCGAAAAATTGGGCTGTTCCTTTGGTGTTTGTACTTTGAATCATTTTGTTTTTAATAAAATAAAATAAAAAGAAATGAAGAATAGAAGCCTTTTGTCTATTGTAAGTGGCTGAGCAGGGAATAAGGTTATTGACTTGACAAGGTGGGGGAACCTGATCTAAATGGACCAGCAGAGAACTTACCATAGGCCATCCTTCAGAACTAGTGAATGGTGGCCCACAAGAAGAGCAATCCAGTGCTTTTGCTTCTTCCTAGTGCCTGCTAAGGCATGCAATAACAATATCAAACACCTTGTTAAGGAGAGATGGGCACGAAACGAACCATGAAGCAAAAAAACCACATGAATTGATCCACTTCATGGTTCATTTCAGGACAATTTGGGTAAACGCACCTGCCTAGAACGAAAGAAAACACCGAACTATTACAGGCATTGGTGATTCATACACTGACTAAAGAGCACTTTCTTGGGGGGACCTGCTTGGGGGGGAAAGGTTATAACTAAATGTGCTAAATCCAGTCTTCACCAGACTTGGAGGGGGTGGTGAGGAGAATCAGCTGAAGACTATCCAAGTTTGGCACCTCTAACTCGTGTGAAGCCATTCTGCTGGTCCTGGAAGTCCCAAATTGCACAAACCAAAAAACAATACATTTCATTGGAAGGTTTGTGAAAGTTTGTGGTCTGGTTCATGAGTAGTAATGAACCATGAACTGCCCTGCTTGCAAGCCATCATACACAGTTACTCAACTAATTAGTTTCAGTATATGATAAAGAGTTCCCTCTGACCATAAAACTGGGCAGGACTTTGGACTTGGCTTTTTCCTCCTGTCTTGCGTCCTGTACCTGCTGTCCTCTCTCCTCTTGATCGCCCATTCCAGAGAAACAGGAAGTAGACAGCAGTGCTATTTTCTAGGATTTTAGATTATCACATGCTCCACTAAGTATTTGTTTGATTCCTGCTCTTATCATCTTCCTGCTCTGAGTTTTTGCATCTAGAGTTTGCATAACAAAGAGAAGCTAAAGGGGGACAGCTTTTCGGTTTGCTCCGGTTCCATGCCGGTAAAGACTCTGCCACTCAAATATCTACCTCCTGTCCAAGATTTTGATTCTGACGGGTTGGGGAAACTTCATTTGCCAGGGACCCCAGTGGGACCCCATTGCCATCCCAGCACCATCATACCTGGTTGCTTATTGCAAGTAACCTTTGGCCGCCCCTTTGCTAGGGACGTGGTGGCGCTGCGGGTTAAACCGCAGAAGCCTCTGTGCTGTAAGGTCTATAGATCTGCAGCTGTAAGATCGAATCCACGCGACGGAGTGAGCGCCCGTCGCTTGTCCCAGCTCCCGCCAACCTAGCGGTTCGAAAGCATGCAAATGTGAGTAGATAAATAGGGACCACCTCGGTGGGAAGGTCACGGCGTTCCGTGTCTAAGTCGCACTGGCCATGTGACCACGGAAGATTGTCTTCGGACAAACGCTGGCTCTATGGCTCGGACACGACTGGACAAATTGTCAAGGGGAACCTTTACCTTTACCTTTACCTTGCTAGGTGTAGGGGTTATTTCCTCCATTACTGACCTGCTCCTGTTTCTTTAAAAACAGCCTCCCCCCCCCAAAAAAAAAGCTTTACCTGCTGAATTTCTACACTAGACTGATGTTAAAGCATGGAGTTGGTTGATCTTAAAGGCAAAGAAGCCTAGCTCTTTTTTAAAAGACCACGGCTCGGTGTGTGAGAGTCAAAACAGTTTAAATTCAGTTGTTTACAGTGTAAAGTTAAACCCATAGCCCATTACGTTTCCAGAATAAAAAGAGGCATGTGCTTGGACCATGCATAATTCTTTTGCCAGGGTTCTCATCATCCTCACTATTGTCAGAGGCTGCAAACGTTCCAGTTCTGCTCTACAGTTGCCATCATCTAACTACTGTTTTTCAATACTAATGGGAAAAGACCCTGGTTTAGCTGAAATTGGCAGGGGGTGAGTGGAATCCATCATTTTAAATAGGTCATCATCTGAGAGATGTCCCTTCCAGCCATCCAAACTGTAAACTATGAAGAGCTTGTGTTGAAAAAAAAAATCCTGAACAGGGCCATGCCAAAGCAAGGCAGGAAACGATGAAAAGCAATCTGAAAACCAAACTGTTTCTCCTCAGAAGGCATAGTTAAGAAACTTGGCTCCCATAATGAGAAGTTGGAAATCTTTAGAGGTGTACTTTTCCAGGTTTAGGGAATGCAATCTTCAGAATTCCCCCAAGACGTCTGGGAGTTTTAGCCCATAAACCCAAATCCGCAGTTCTGTAGGTTTCACCTCCCACCCTGTGGCGAGGCTTCTGAGTTATTTATCTGCACTATCAACTTCTCTAGCCTTTGTTTCAAGTTGTTTATTTGTTTATTAAAGAAGGCTGCTGCAGTGCTTTCTGGGAATTGTAGTTCTTCAGGAGGCACCATCTCTAGAGTCTAATGGGCAGTGAGGCTGCACCTCCAAGGAAGTTCTGCAGCTTCTTTCTTTCTTTCTTTCTTTCTTTCTTTCTTTCTTTCTTTGACATCCACTCAAATTGAGTGTTGGGAGAGTGAGGACAGACAAAAGAAAATATTTCTTTACCCAGCGTGGTGTTAGTCTGTGGAACTCCTTGCCACAGGATGTGGTGATGGCATCTGGCCTAGATGCCTTCAAAAGGGGATGGGACAGATTTCTGGAGGAAAAGTCCATCACAGGTGACAAACCATGATGGGGATGTACAATCTCCAGGCTTAGAAGGAAGGGATCTCCAAATGCCAGATGCAGGGGAGGGGGATCAGGAGACAGGTATCTAGTTGTCTCGTGTGCTCCCAGAGGCTTCTGGTGGGGCCACTGTGAGAGCCAGGAAGCTGGACTAGATGGGCCCTTGGCCTGATCCAGCAGGGCCCTTCTTATGTTATTATGTTCTTATGTTTCTTCCTTTCTTCACGCTGGGAAAGTCAGTGGTGCGGGGAAATAACTTGAAAGCCCCTGCAGGTGTGTAAATTTGGGTTTTCAAGCTACCTTTCTTGATGAATTCTGGGGATTTCACATGAAAGAACACACCCCTAGAAGTCTCACTTATTTGGACCACAACACCCAGAACCCAAGAGCTGTCCAGGGGATTCTGGGGAAAATAAAAAATAAAAAAATGAATATTTCCAAACTCTGCCTGTAATAAAGAGATTCTCAGGCCAACTAGCTCTTGTGTTATCCATACCTGGAACTGTTCCCTGGGGTTTTCAGCCAGAGCCTTTCCTGATCTCACTCTGCATATGCAAGGAATTGAAAGGGGAGCCCTTGGCCTACAGAAGGAAGCTCCACTACCAAGATATAAATAATCTATGTATCCTGAAAGCCTGTAGTGCTTCTCCTTGAGGCCAAGCCTCCGTGAAAGAACTGCACTTTCCATTTATTTATCTTTTGAGTGTTGATGCTCCCTTTCCGGGAGCCGTGCCATGATGAGTGGCTCTTATAACTCTTACGGATTTCTTGCTAAAAGAACTATCCTAGTCCGCAGATACTGCTGCTGGAGAACCTTAGATCAAAGCAATAGTACAAATATGCCCTGTTATATGTCCGTGCCTTATTTACTTACATGGCAACCACAGCTAATGCATGCAAATCTTCAGGGCAATGTTGTGATGAAATCACAGAGGAATGCTCGCTGTACGCTCATACACATCAGGGACACATCTGGACTGCTGTTTTTTGTTGAACAGAGGCTCTGTCACTTTATGGCAGGAGAGGCATCTGTTCAGAGGTATTCTTTCAGGGAAAGCTGTCGTAGTTTAAGATCTAACTATGGGTCATCAGATTATACTTTAGATGGGATGTAATTTGACCAGGGGTGGCGGAAGTGTTGGGTCAAGCACCCCTCATGCCAGGTCACAAGCCACGTCCGTTAGAAATCACAATCCGTTAGTGTCCTCGGAAGTGTGATTCTGGCAAACTTTCATTACTGGGCACTCTTATTGGCTCATGAAGCCAATAGTGAAGCTTCCAATTACCACTCACAAAATGAAGTAAGATAATTCAGAAGCTAACGTAATTTGCCTTTTGTTTCTGTCCATGGAGTTTTCTTGGCAAAGATATGGAGTGGCTTGCCAGTTCCTGCTCCAGGTGGATCGCATTTAGTCAGAACTCTCCACTATGACCTGTCTTGGGTGTCCCTGCACGGCATAGCCCATAGCTTCTCTGAATTACTCAAGCCCCTTCACCACAACAAGGCAGCAATCCGTGAAGGAGCCAACAAAGGTCCGCATAGTCAAAGCTATGGTTTTTCCAGTAGCGATGTATGGAAGTGAGAGCTGGACCATAAAGAAGGCTGACCGCCGAAGAATTGATGCTTTTGAATTGTGGTGCTGGAGGAGACTCTTGAGAGTCCCCTGGACTGCAAGGAGAACAAACCTATCCATTCTAAAGGAAATCAACCCTGAGTGCTCACTGGAAGGACAGATCCTGAAGCGGAGGCTTCAATACTTTGGCCATCTCATGAGAAGAGAAGACTCCCTGGAAAAGACCCTGATGTTGGGAAAGTGTGAAGGCAAGAGAAGGGGACGACAGAGGGCGAGATGGTTGGACAGTGTCATCGAAGCGACCAACATGAATGTGACCAAGCTCTGGGAGGCAGTGGAAGACAGGAGGGCCTGGCGTGCTCTGGTCCATGGGGTCACGAAGAGTCGGACACAACTTAACGACTAAACAACAACGACAATGTAATTTGCAGGCTACAGAAGCTGTGGAAAATTCCTGCTGTGAGAACCAATTCGTTTCAATGCTTAAAGGAATTCCACCTGCTTCATTCTGCTTGGCCCTGAGCTGTAACAGTTGAAATAGGGGCTGGAGAAGATTTGGCCCTCTGAATGCAAAAGTTTCCTTACCTAGTGCTGGCTGGTGACTACAGTTTGGTGTGTGTGTGATTCCATTCTGGTCTGCAGTTTACAAGAGTTATTGAAGGGTTGAATCCTCACCCATACCGGGTCAGCGCCTTAGATAACTTTTGGAAAGTGCACGCTAAAACCCAAAATGGATTCACTGGTCCCTCTGAAACCGGACTCACCAGCTGCCATTCTCCCCGCCCACTTATTAAAGGCTGTTTTAAAAGGCTTTCATTGTATATTCACTTTGTCTCATTAATGCAGAATTCCAGGCAACATCTTCCATTTGCAAATTGCCCACATTTCCCTAGTGCTGCTTTTTTTTCTTACTATCCCATCCCCTTGGAAAAAAACAACACAACCCATTAAGGAGAGTAAGACAAAATAGATGCACAAAGTTTCTTTTAATTGATCGTACTAAGAGCCTTCTATCTAGAAGTATCCAGAGTCGCATTCAAGATGGTGGTAGGCCACGCTTCTGAGGCTGGCAAGCAGCCAGGAGAAAGTATGCATATTTGTGTCCTGTTTTTGTGCCTGAAATAGCAAAAATAAGCATAGAAGTCAATACTGCTTCTTGCTGGTATCTGAGCTGCTGCTAAAAGCAGAGGAGCCACTAACAGCGATAACATTTGGCAACCTGAATTCAGGGAATAACAAACAAACAGCTTTTGTTTAATTGACAGAATGGATGGATGCTGGCAGTGATGATAGTTTATAATATAAGACTTTCAATCTGCAAGATCTTTAAAAGTGTCATTAAATCATTTCCATGGTATACAGATGTGAAATCAACTGAAAAACAACCCAGTTAAGTGTTATTGGAACTTGGACAGTGATCTAAGTCCATTTTGTGTCTAAGAACCAGACAGAAGAGCGCAGCTTATGGTCATCGTCTGGTTTTACCTCTTCCTCCTGCTCGTTTTAGGAGCAGCTGGGAACTTCACAAAGAAAAACGCTAACAAGATCACATTTAGAAACTTAAAAATGTTTGAACACTTCCCCCACATGGCCCGGAACACACGGGAAATGAGTAGGTAAGCAGTGTGCTGCTATTTAAAACACAGTATTTTAAAACTTAATTTGTTTAAAATATGGAAAAGGGGTTTGTTTGTTTTCCTTGACAGGCATGGATTTTAAATAGGAATTGGCTGTTATCCATTATAGCCAAACAAAGCCTTTGGTTACTAGGTTAGGGATGGGCTGCTGGAGACCTCCAGATGCCATTGGACTACATCTCCCATCACCTCTACCCAGCAGAGCCAATGTTGTGGGATTATGGGTATTGGTGTCAAACAACCTCTGTGGAATGGTTAACTGTGCACTGTGTATAAGACGCATGATCATTCTGAAGCATGGCGACTTTTCTGATCAAAGTTTTGAAAAGATGATTTCTTTCTGTTGCAGCTTCCAGAACTGCCAGACAGCATGACTGGCTGGGGGATTTTGGGATCTGTAGTCCAAAAACTAACCTTTCTAGAATCTGGGATTGTCTGTGTACAAAGAGCATTTTTATGCTGCTGTAGCTATGAAGAAACTTTTATAATATCTAGTTTCCTTTTACAGTCCAGTGTTCTTACCACATTCCTCAGAGGTATATTCCATCAGTTACTTACACACCGCAGAAAGAGCAACTTCCTTCTGTTTGACCTCAGCTTATTGCCACAGTTTTGCTGGATAACCCCAACTTCCAGCATACATGAAAGATAAACATAGTTTCTGTGATCTCATGTCTGTATATGAGAATGTAGTCAAAGAGACGGGGTTAAAGAGCACTCTCACACTCTCACACTCTTCCTCATTACACACGATGACTACAAAGTCTTCTGGTGTATCCAGACACACGTCAGCCTCCCCAGAAACTGTCCTTGGCTTTAATATGGTCATCCTTGAACTAAAGATGGTCCAAGATGGATTCCAGCGGGAAACAGCTGAATAAGAATGCATCAAGAAATTCAACTCAGTCTTCTGTGGCTTGAATTGGGACAAAGGCTTTTTATCTCACTGCACATCTCAGCTCCCCTGCATGGGGATGTCTCTACTATTGCCCAGATTTGGATTGCTCATTTTTATTTATACAAATTTCTCTGCATTTTTTAGTCCCTCTAGCCGTTCCACCTTCCATCTATCCAGAGGCCAAATTGTTCTCTTATACTTGATTCGCACAGAGACTGTCTTCACTCTTCCTGTATTTATCGGCTGATGTCCTTGTCACCTCTCAATGACTGTTAAATGAGCACCATTAACTGCTACCATTAGCTTTTCTGTCCACCCACATGCCCAACATGTCTGGATGGGTATCTGCAGGGATGGACAAGGTAGGGCTTCTCTGAAATCCTAGATTTATTTATTATTTTAATATACAACAGATTCACTGTGTTGGAGTGGGGCACACCGTGTGTATGAATTATGCTGTCAAAGTGCTGTGCAGCTTTGCTTCCCCTACTGGGGAAAAAAATCCTTTAAATTTTCTTGCATGTATGTAATGATTTGAGGCAGTCTGAAAAAGTTCATTCTAGATGCAACCCATTAGTCTTGAAAGCATGGCAAAGGGTTTTCTCTTGTCCCTCTCCATCCTATTGCCTTCAATGCCCGTACTGCCTGTGGGTGATGGGATTTGCACACCAACACATCTGGACAGCCGCGGCTTGAGGAAAGCACTGGCCACAAAAGGAGGAGAAGGAGGCTTCTGGGCAGAGCCATCAATAGCCCTTCTGGTACCCAGGGCAAGCATCAGTGCCTCCAGGGATGTAGGCAAGTCTTTGGGTCGGAGTCCCAGGTCTGAGTTCGATTGGTTCCAAGTCCCAAGCCCTTCGTCCAAGTCCATATTAAAAATAAGCCTTTTTCCCCAGAAAAAAAAGGAGGGGCGGGTGGTTCCAAGTCGCAACTCAAGTCACTGGAAAAATTAAAAGGTCAAGTCTGTGTCAAGTCGCTGGTGTGACTCCTCCGACTTGAGAGGGAGTCCCGCCACTCAACATCCTTGACCATCTCCCATGGTCAAGCATGGGCATGAGCTTCCCCATGAAAAAAGAAGGAAGGAGCATGGTATCTCCCCAAAAGAAAGAAGAAGTTTATCGTTTCCAAAAAGAAAAAGGGGGAAACAAAGAGGGCTGACAGAGCCACTTATTTTCCTAACACCCACCAAATGGATTCACCTCTAGATTATGGTGCCATCTGGAAAAGCCGCAGTTACACCGTCCTCCTTTCAACCTTGCTGATTTGAAGGGGAGAGACTGGGGGGGGGGGGGACATGGTTTTGCTCCAGTGAGAAACTCAAGGTTCAAAATATATCTGAGCAGCTGGAGTATATGCAAAAAAAGCCAACGGTGCGCTGCATGGTGCCTTACTGCTGGTGCGCAAGCAGGCATGCATATGGATGCACACTTAAAGAATTGAGATTTCTAAAGACCCTGCAGGGGAAGGTGACCGTTAGCAATAAAAGGGAAAGAAAAATAGCGAGGCATCGTTGAAAGGGATTGAAATGCAGTGCCAAGCAGTCGAATCAGGGGTCCAAAAAAAAAAAAAAACACAAGTCTCTCCCTGACAGATGGGGGGGGGGGGGGAATGGAGCCTATGTATTTTTACCATCACTGAAGGGAGGGAAGGCTTGCTATTTAAATTTTGTGCCTCAGGCACCAGAATAATTTAGTCTGTCTCTGGAGGTGGTTGCGGTGCTGTGTAATGAGAGAGAGGGAGAGGGTGACAATTATAGAAAGATGCACGAAAGCACAATCTGACCTCTGCCCTGGACATCTGTTATCTGCTGAATTATTTCAAAATGATTCAACAGTATATTAAGAAAGAATATTCTAGTTTCCCTTTCCTCCCACAAATGATGAATGCCAGCGATCGCTCTTGTTTTTCTTTCCCTGCTCCACAGAGTGGGTGGCTCTCCATTCCTCATCCTGGCGCCGTCAGAGTAGAAACAAATCCCAGAGTCCAGCATCAAACAGGATTGCTCCACCTTTCCTGAAAGGCGCTTGGAATGATGGACGCAACCTTTCCTAGCAATCCCATTTGAACTTCAGAACCATCCACTCAGTCCAAAAGCAGACATTAGAGATAGCCCGTAATTAGAGCTAAAACATGTGTTCTCACCAGACGTCTTATGGCTTTCTCAGTTTCAAAGAAATGGGTTGGCTGGAGGGTGGCTGGGTGTCCTCTTTTACAGAAGCCAGTTCTCCTTTGAAGAGCTTTGTACTCCAAGGCTGGTTTAAAGATAAAGAAGCATAAGAAAGGAAATCTGGGGCTTTGATGGTGACTGTCCGTAGTGAGCCAACTCAGCAGCAAAGAGGTGACCTGATTGTAGCCCTCAAATAAGGTGGATTGAAACTCTACTTAAATTCTAAATGTTCTTTCTAATTCTTCATCCGTACACACAAAAGAAAGACTGAAAGAACTGGACATGTATAACCTTAAGAAAAGAAGACTGGGGAAGATAGGATATCACATTTCAAATGCTTGAACAGCTGTGATGCAGAGGAGGGGCAGGATCTGTCCTCAGTCATCCCAGAGTACAGGACACACAACAATGGGCTCAAGTTACACGAAGCCAGATTTTGGTTGAATGTCAGGAAAAACTTCCTAACTGTTAGAGCAGTACGGTCATGGAACCCATGACCTCAAGAGGTAGTGAGTGTTCCAACACTGGAAGCATTGAAGAGAAATTTAGATAACTTCCTGGCAAATATCCTTTGATCTTTATTCCTGCACTGAGCAGGGGGTTTGACTTGATGGCCTTATAGGCCCCCTCCAACGTCGTGATTCTATGATTCTATGAAATTAGCACATGTAGATTTATGCAAATAGGTATCCTTCCTTTTTTGATGATGCATGCCCTCCCCACCCTTTATTTGGATAATATGTAAGTAGCCACCCAAACTGGGCAACTGCCAATTTTTGGTCCCCATACAAAGACTCTGGTTTATATTTTAAACGTCCCCCAAAACACCTTAAACACAGCAGGTTTCAACTTGCTATGGGCAGGTGTTTTACAGGACAATGTGGTTTCTTCCTGACTTCCAGGTAGCTGTGAAGTTCCTCAGAAATGTATCCATAGCTAGTCAGTTTAGAGACTTATACGTAGAGGAAGTTTTACATCCTTGAATGAGCATCCAAAAATAGAATAAAAGAAAAGAAAAGAAAGCCCAAACGTAAACATTAGGTTTCCCATTATCTCCCGGAATCATTCTGTGTGTTCTGCACCAGCTTGCAGGTCTATGGCCAGTCTTTGAAAAGTCTCTTTCAAAAAACAATGTATTCTAGTTACTCGCTTTAATGTTTTAAAAGTAATTCATTGATGTTACTTGTTGCAACATTGAAAGATAATGTTTGTGTTACTGATTGCTTTAATTAATACATTCTTGTTATTTTTCTTTTTCTTAAAGCCCAACAATTGGTAAGAGAAGGGCACCTAAATAGAAATTGACATAGCTACCTTGAAAAATACTCATTGACATAGCTACCTGTGCTTTAAATGGACCTTTAACAGGATTGTCAAAAAGTAAGGAAAAAATGTTGGTCATTATACCAAGAAAGTAACCTGTTCACATTACTTTTGCAATTCAATGTCCTTCTGTCCATGTTGCCATCCTCAGAAGCAACTTCTTAGTGGTAACCATTACAGATACCTTAAATAAATAAGGAACCTGTATTTCCTTAGCTCTTGCCTGGGGCACCCAGTCACAGAAGGCAGCTGGCTGTTTTGGCAGACTGGGCTTCTTTGAATGTGTGATTTGTACTTCTCATTTCTCTTGGAAAAAAGGAAAGAGTGTTCCAATCACCACTGCATAACATTAATGTGTTTTCAGCTCTAATTACGGGTGATCTCTAATGCCTGTTTTTGCACTCAGTGAGTTGCTCTGAGGTTTCATCAGGAAAGGGTAGGAAAAACAACATCTGTCATCCCTTTCAGAAAGGCTGGAATATAAATATATGAATTCAGTGGGAAAGAGTTGCATCAGATGCAATGTGTTAGCTAGCTTCCTGTTTTTGAAGAGCTGCCATAGGGAGGGTGGCGCGGGTTTGTTTTCTGTTCTTTGAGAGAGGCAGTAGGATCTGAACCAACAAGTTGAGATGACAAGAAAGGTAATCTCAGGTAACTATTCCTAGTGTTCAAATGCTCATTTAGAGCTGCTGAGACAGTGATCCAGACCTCTTTGGAGGTCGTGTGTTCTATTAGAAGTCTTTCCGACCAGGATGGATGGCCATCTGTGAGGGATGCTGTAGTAACAGATTTCCTGCATCAACAGCAGGTTGGACCAGATGACCTTTGAGGACCCTTCCCAAGACTATGCTTATGTAGTTTATCTGCCAAGTCTCCCATATTTATTTCCAGCCCATAGGCTTTTAATCCCACCACATGATTGCTCCTCCAGTCTCCTCCTTGGGATTTTACTTTAAAGTTCCTGAAGTCCCAATATTTGGCCAGGATTATTTTTTCCTGGATTTAACTCTTTTTTTTTTTTACTCTCCCACCTCATCCCAAACTCTGTAATCTCCCATCTCAAGAAGAGCCCAGCAAGATTCGAAAACTCATCTGTTACTTTAGTAGACTAAATCCTTATTTCTGGTTTTTGTACAAGGACCGCATTATGATTTTTTAAAAAATGTTTTCCTCTTCCATTGTAACTTTTGCATTAGAAAACACTTTCGTAAATCGCATTTTAATTCTAAGTACTTCTTGAGAATTGTGTCTTCTGTCTCCTTCCTTCCTTCCTTCTTTGACTCAATACTGGGACCTCAAAGACATTTCTCAAGAGCACAGATTGACAGAATATAGGGTTGCTGTTTTCTAAGAAGATATGTTAAATATTTCTCAATAAATTATGAGTATATGTCATTGTTCTCTTTCCCATGTGTTTTCAAAATATATTTATTATGCCTTTGTTTGTGACAGACCTGGCAACCCTTGTGTAGAGAGGGGTTGTTGTTATATGCCCTTGCATCCCAAAATAAGCTTTTGACTACCTCATTTCATATGTCCCTATAGCCTGGGGAATTGTCTGCTTTAGGATTCATAATAATTCTCTGCAGCAAATCAAACAAACACAATTTGTATTGTTTTGGTGCAATGCTTATCAATGCAGAATAAGCTCTGCAGGACAAAAGATGGAACGGAGCCATGCTTGGTGTCATGTCTTGTTTGGGCAAAAGACACTGTTAAAAGGAAGAGTGTCAACACCACATGTAGCCAAAATATGGAGAAACAGTAAGGAACTTCGAGGGTGTGTTCTTGGCACCATCTTTCACTCGGAGGATGCTTTCATGTGGATGTTCCTAGCTTGTAGAGAGCATGTTCTCTGTAAGTGACAATGTATGGGTTTTGGTGGCCCAAAGCAGATCATATTGTGCCCATCCCGGTTACCTGGTTCTCGTCAGTGACTCTGACCACTGCATCAACTCCCTCCATCCTCCGTGACTAAGGCAAAAAAATACAATGGCTGACCTAAAACTGTAGCTGGGGGATTCTGGGAGTGGTAGTCCCAAACAATAGCTTTCTGGCTTAGGAATGTAGCGACACAGGCCTTGTGTTTTGATGCCCATCAGTGATGTTCTCCCGAAGTTCTACTTCTTCCATAGCTTTCACTTCTCTGCTCCAAGTCCTCCATCCCAGAACAACATCCGTCAGGACCAAGGTTACTTGCCTGTATGTTTTTTTCCTACACCAACGTTTATAGTGAACACATTGATGACTTGTTTGCTGAAGCATATATGGGGTGCCATAAAATGGCATAAAACAGTTTGTTTTTCAAGGGTGAGGTGTTTTCAGAAAGTGCATTCCAGTCTTGTAAACCCCTCCGGGACCCACCCTTTGCCACCTGCTATCACCCAGGGTCATAAACCGTATCTATGAGGCTACTGCACGCACCTATTGACCGTAAAAAGGCACGGAACAGAGGTGGTATTTTAGAGAAGATTCGTCACTTTTCAGACTGACTCCTGGGAGTGGTATGATGGACAGACATTCCCATTACTGTGTTTCTATGGTCAAGAAAGGGGGACATTTGGTCTTGCAATATTGTTGGACTGAAAATCCCATCCATTCTAGCTAGCAAATGGGCAAAAGAAAGGGGAGAGGGGAGGGCCTTGAAGCTTCAGTCCAACACCTGAAGTCCAACATTGTCCCTCCTTTAATCATACAACAAGTGAATTTGCCTGGTGTATCTGCTTTCCAATCATATTGTGCTAGGTTTCAAATTATCTTTATTATACATTGACCTAGAAACTTGAACACTACCTAATAGTTGAAAGGCAGGCTAGTAATTAATAACCAATAATGATAATTATAGAATCTGATTTGATGGAGGTGGTATAGACATAGTCTTTCCTCTCCAGCATAAAACCTTGGAAGAACAGCAGTTAATTAGATTGTGTCTTTCATTATTTATAGCAGGGATGGGGAAAGCAGGGTTCTCCTTCTAGGCTGGAAAAGTTGTTAGTTGTTTGGACTACAGCCCCCAGAATCCCCTAGCCAGTATCAGCAGTGGCCATGTTGATTGGGAATTTTGGGATGTGTAGTGTCAAAAGTAATTTCCCCCAAACTCTGTTCCAGATGGGGTTAGACTATGACACCCATCATCTATCACCACGAGTTGCGCTGGCTAAGACAGATGGGAGGTGTAGTCCAACAACATCTGGAGGGATGCACATCCTCCCACCTCTGGTTTATAGACTTATTTTCTGCATGTTTGCATTGGTGTACAGATAAAACCAAATTGATCAGAAGACCTAGAAGCAATCAATACAATAAGCCCAAAAAGGCAGATTAAATGCTAGGGGCTAAGCACGGCGGATGGCCGCTGATTCAGGATAAGGCAGGTTTAACAAGCTTATAACCTTCCCAGGAAAAAAAAAGTTGGCAGCCCTTCTATATACCACTGTCCTTGATGCACATCCTTTTCCCAAAGAGAAGAAGCTAATTTACTGAAATAAATAAACTATAATGTGGGAAAGCAATATTTGATGATAATTTTTTCCCCCAATCAAACGTGGTGCAGTGAGAATTTTCTGGGACAGATCATCGAGCGGGATGGATGCCATGTCATTCCCCCAATAGGGCTGGCAGCTCCCATCAGCCATTGCTAGCACAGTCGGTGGGGCAGCATGATGGGATCTGCAGTCCCACAGCATTGAGAGGTCACATGTTTCCTACTGATGCAACAGAGGAGGAAAAAAACTTTATAGAGTTGTCACTGGGTTCTGTTTACAGCTTTGAGTGCAATTGACTCTACTGATGGTAGAAAGCAATCATGTTTGGCTTCATGCTGTAACAAGTGTTGTTGTTACAAAAACCAAGCTGTTCTTATAAGCACAGGCTGAATCTGGGCTATTTGGTTCCCCCCACCACAAGTTCAATGACCACTCTAGCGGTCATCAAACTTTACCTGCCTGCTCTCAAGCAGCCTATCCATCATCTGTTGGCAACAGAAAACAGGGTTAGAAGTCCCTTTGGCCTGTCTTGACAAGGCACCACTGCCACCTTTCTGGTTCAAGCTTCAGTACCTATCAAGACTCTGAAATCAGTCAGGAAAACTGCAGCCATTTTATGTCGTGTGCTGGAAGGTTCATGTTACAAAGACCAAAACTTGGGAGCTTGTGGTTAACCATTAACCTGTCCTTGGTTATTAAATGAGAAAACCATGAGGAGACCAGTGTGAAAAGAGTAAACAGCTTCCTCTGCTGGTCTCCCTCTGTGTTCTGACACAGAGTTTATGTCATATTTTAACAGCAGATTCTCAGAACAATGGAGCTGGCTTGTTTTTAATGCTTCTATTCCAAGCCTCTCTCTGTCTTTCACATCAGCCTTGGCATTCATCAATGAATGCCAAGCTTCATCAATGTTCTCTCTGGCTGTCATATATTAGCATTTGGCCTAACAAATCGTTCAAGCCATGAAACCTTCACTACGTATAAGAAAAGGGAATTTATAGAGGCAGGAGAGAGTCAGCAGCTTTGACTCTCTGGCTTGAGAAGAAATCAGTGGAGGTTTGGTACAGAGTTCTAATTTCAGCTTTTTGGAACTTGGAACAGTTCATTTTTCAAGCTAGAAATCTTAGTCACTTACAGATTTGTGTTTTCAGACTACAGCTCTCAGAATTCCCCAAGCAGCATGGGAATTCTGGCTGGCCATCTGAGATACTGTAGTCCAAAAATAAAAATCTGTACACTTATTTAGTCACAATGGCTGGGGTATATCGGGAGTCATACTCCCCAAAAAAGTAAGTTTTTCAACTTCTACTTGAGATGTAACTTGAGAGGGGGGGAAATCACATGACCAAATGAGAAGGCAGTGAGGTATGGATTACATCAACCCGTGGTCCTTTTCTGTGGACTCAAGGATGCCTGAGTGATGCTCAGGTTGACCCTCACACTACATTTATTTATTTATTTATTTATTTATTTAACTTATATGCCGCCCACACTACCCAGAGGTCTCTGGGCGGCTTACAACATTTAAATACATAGAATGCAATTAAAATACATAGAATGCAATTAAAATTAATGTCACTTTCTGTTGCCGCAGCCAAGAGTGCACTGCAAAACCTGAATTAAATCTTTAGCCATTATGCTTTAATGGCACATGCTGAAGAGACAATTCATTTTCTGATTTTCATTCTAAGTGGGAGAGTGGCTTGTCTCTTCAGCAGCACAAGTGGCAGCAGTAGAAATGTCAACATGACCTCTAGCTCCGTGTCAGCTTCTCCCCTATCTGTGCATTTCACTTTGCTGGATTGTGGTGATCAATAGCTGCAATTGAAGTCTTAAGAAGACTTTCCAGGCACCCAAAGACTCAATGGAAATGTGTTTCCTGGCACAGGACAAATAAACCAGGGCTCCAGTCTTCCAGACAACATCCTTTACAAACTATTGAATTTGCCCCAAGAGACAGCCTGGACCTTTGGTGAGTTAGAGCTTGGAAAAGTTCTTTTTTTTCTCTCAACTGCAATTTCAAAGAAAGACACTTGTCCAAGGTGGGTATCAGAATCACTGTCCGGTTCAAGTCACAGATCACCGGCTGCATGACACACTGAGCTGTGTTATTCCGTTGGTACTGAGCCACACCGTGGAAAGGGGAAGTGGTATTGTGTTTAAGGGGAAACTTAGCAGGGCAGCTAAAACCACATGTCTGGTGTTCCTGGAAACCTGCCAGCCACGGCACACTGGACAATTCCGTTCCTGCATGCTTAGCATTCAGAAGTTGGGCACTTTGAACTGATAGGAAAACCAACCCCTGAAAGCAACAGGCAAAGACTGTGGTGCCGTTTCGGTGAGCTGGGAAAGAGGCCGTTTCAATGTTCCCTCCACGTAATATGAAACGTCCAGATGCAGAGAGGTGTTCTGAAACATCGAGGAAGCATGTAGCAATCAGAAGTTCAGAAATAAACACCACAGACCTGACCATATCTACACACACACACACATGCAGCTTTTCAGTAGAGCTCTTAAAAGTTCGATAACCTGGCCTAACTTTGCAGGGGGGTGGTTGTGGGTGGAGACGTTCTCCAGCAAAAACCTTCAGCAGGGCATTAAAGCTAACACATGAAAGCATAAAAGAGGGGGATACTTCACATGAAGGCTTCCTTTAGCCCAGCATGCTGTTTCCCTTCCAAAAGGGAGAGGAGCAACAGGTAGAACGATCCCACCAGTTTAGGAACTCCATGCCAGATTTAAGACCGCTACAATAAAGCCTAGCTGCTGGAGTGCCATAAACCAATGTGCTTCTGCTAAAACATTGGCCCAGGAATGGACATAACCTATTTTTAAATTTTATTTATGCTATCAGTTCTTATGGTATTATTTCTAGCATTTTTATGCAGCTTCTCATCCGGAAAGACTGTCAGGGCTTATATACATTGGGTTGTTTTTTAAAAAAAAAAAAGACCGTCGCTTTGTCACTTTCCAGTCTAAATCTTAAAAAGTCATAGCACAAAAGGAAAGGACGAAGGGAAGGGAAGAGGAAAAATGCGGTGAGTCCTTCATCAAGGCTGGCCCAGTGGCCCTGCTTCTTACATCTCTCCACCTCCCTCTGCTGTAGCCTAGTAGCATAGCTGTGGACAGAGATAGAAGAGTAAGGAGATATCAAGGAAACGGTTCTTCAGCGCACTTGCCATGCTTTGTCTTCCACCTTTAGCAAGAGCCCAGTATGCAAGAATCAGAAAGTGACATTTTTTAATGGAATAGAGCAGTGGTTCCCCGTCTTGGGTCCTCAGATGTCCTTGGACTAATATTCCCAGAAGCCTTCATTACTAGCTGTGCTGGCCAGGATTTCTGGGAAATGTAGTCCAAGAACATCTGGGGACCCAAGGTAGGGATCTACTGGGATAGAGAGAAGAATCATTCACTGCTAATGCCTGGACATGCAGCCACTGCTAAAAGCTAAAGTTGGCACAGTTACTTTTTTGAGCCTCCTGCAAGTACAGCTGCCCAATGGGCCGGGGGGGGGGGGGGGAGGCATGTGTACTGCTTTCAAAGAGACAATTGATCTGCAGAAATCAGGTGGCCTTTTTCAAGAGAAGGACAGGGTCAACGGTGAACGTCTGTCGATTACACTCTGTTGGAGAGGCAGCAACAGGAATTGACAACCTTTCCTTGCAGCCGAACCCCAACCCTGGAAGACAAAGTCTAAAAACAGGAATCTTGTAACCACTTATGCTTTGTGTTGTTGCTGTTTTTCTAGCATAGCCTTGGCTCTTGTGGCCTAAGTTATAATGAAGCTTGGGAGCCAGAGAATGCATAAACTAAATGTTGCTGTGATAATGGCTTCTAAGAGCACATGATAAAACAGAAAACAATTGCTGGCAGACGCATGACTTCTAAAGTGCCTGGAAGTTTGAGTAGCACTGTTGTGTGTGTGCCATTTTTTTTCCGTTTTCTGTACATCAGCTGACTCGGACAAAGCCAGTGGAGACAAGAAACAAGAGCATGGAAGCTCACAATTCCGTTTCCCAGTAAAACTCCTGTGCTTGCACTTGAACAATCAGAAGTTCAACAGGCGAAGTTTCCCCCAACCAAAATCTCTGTACCACCCCAAACACACCGAATCTGATTTTAGAAGGTAAGATCTGGATAAGATTTAGCTGGGAGATCATCAAGGAATACCAGAAACTTCCAGGTAGTTTTAAGAACTCACCTTTAACTTTAAAAGAGCACTCATTTTTTAACATTTATTTCTGTGTAACGCAAGTCTTTGACCCAACTCCGGGAGGCAGTGGAAGACAGGAGGGCCTGGCGTGCTCTGGTCCATGGGGTCACGAAGAGTCGGACACGACTAAACGACTAAACAAAAAAAACGCAAGTCTTAGTGTTACCTGGATATGAAAAGTAAAATAATAAAATATAGAACAGCCACAGTAATAACAAAGTTATTATGGTGCTTCTAGACCGAGATTTCCCAGAGCTACCAGTTAAAAGGTGCTGTGTAATCTCTTCCCTCTTTCTGCTTCTTAGCAGATCTTCTGATTGAAGGAGATGAGAAGAAACATGGAAGAGTTATACATTTATTTTATTCATTTAAAATATTTGTACCCCATCTTTCTCCTTAAAAAGATCCAAGGCGACTAACATCATTAAAAGACAACATTAAAAGCTGACAAAGAGTGAGTATATAAATACTAAAAAAGATCAAACAAATAACATACAGAAACAAAGACAAAAGCATCATCAAAACACATTCAAGGCAGTAAGGTACAACAATCCATTTATTTATTTGTTTAGTTAGTTAGTTAGTTAGTTAGTTAGTTAGTTAGTTAGTTAGTTAAAATATTTGTAAGCCACCTTTCTCCTTGAAAATGACCCAAGGTAGCTTACAATAGTGAAAGACAATATTTAAAGTTGAAAACAATGAGTATACAATTTTGGTTAAGATCACTAAAAGACAATATTTAAAACTATGGACAATGAATAAAGAGTCCGTGAAGATTCTCAGTCATCCAGGTAAGGTTATCTGTAAGTTGAGTCATGGCAACTGGACTTCTTTCTTATTAGGTTGAAACATCTCGCTACTCATCCAAGTAGCTTCTTCAGTCTGAGGAGAGTTGGTAGGAGACCCCTGATATAGCCTCCACCTTGGTTTCATTTCCCCCTGGTCTGAATAGGCTCCTTAGATGGACAATGAACGGGGGGGGGGGGGGGAGTGAAAATCCAACCTCTGCAGTCCTTCTCCACCCATTGTCATGGGTCGTTAACAGTCATTAACAGTGGTCTTTCTGGTGGGTGTGGCCCTGTAGAGTGAGGGCTTTTCTATATGCACATGTATGGCTTCACTGACCCCTCTCTCAAACCACCTATCTTCTGAGTCCAAAATGAGTACATCTTGGTCATCAAATGAGTGTCCTTTGTCCTTCAAATGAAGGAACCTGAGCCGTCGCCACTCCTGTACTGGGTCATTCTCCTTATTTAGTGGCTGTTTGGTTTCTCCAACATAGAGCTCCGAACACTCCTCTTTGCCCTGGTATACTATATTGCTCCTGTTGTGTTTTGGTGTCCAATCTTTTGGGTGGACGAGTCTCTGCCTTAGTGTGTTTGTGGCTTTGAAGTGCACGGGTATGTGGTGTTTACCAAAAATCCTTTTGAGCTTTTCAGACACACCCACCATTGTCCATCTAACGAGCCTTTTCAGACCAGGGGGAAGTGAAACCAATGGGGAGGATATATCAGGAGTCTCCTACCAACTCTCCTCATAAGAAAGACGTCCAGTTGCCATGACTCAACTTCCAGATAACCTCACCTAGATGACTGAGAATCTTCACAGATATACAGCTAGCTAAATCTGGAATTCCCCCTTCTCTTCCTATAATTTTCTATGAATAAAGGCCATGTGATAGATTGCATGGTGAACACACCTTCTTTGAAAGCAACCGGATCTTACGTGTCCTGGATTATTCTGAATCCCCTGATTTCAGGTGGCTCTGATTATTAAACAGGAAAGATTGGTTCAGCTTTCGAACCTGTGAAGACACCTTCAATATACTTGAGCAGTTTCCTGCCTCCACTTGCAATTATGCTCCTATTTTCTAAAGTAAATATGAATCATTACCAACTCATGTCATACTTACTGACTTTGTAAAACTTGGGTGTGAGCTATTTTCTTTTTTCTAAATGCTAGGGTTTGGTTATTTTTTGTCCTCAACCTTTCTCCTTTCCCTTCCTTTCAGAGTTCTTTCACCTCATTCCTTTTTGGTGAATTTTTCATATGCCATTTCCTGGAATCTCAGCAAGGTCTAAGAGTTCAGGGAGAGAGAAACGTTGAGCATCTCTCAGGCAGACTGAAAGTGTGCTTCGTGGACTAAAGAAGTCATTTCATAGAACAGAATAGAATAGAATCAATTGGGTTATATAACAAAAACACAGGTCTAAAGTGCAGGGTCACACAATCCTTTCATTGGACAGCCTCACGCAAAAAGGATTATCATTTCATTCATTTTCTTCAGAAGAAGAGTTTTTTGGGGGAAATGTAGCTTTGTAACATCGCTTTTGCCATGAGCTTGCTATTTCACCTCAGGAAAATCAGAGTTCTCTCACTCTCAGCAGGACCGGCCCTACTGTTAGGCAACTTGTACTGACTGCCTCAAGGTGCTATCGGCAGGCTGGGGCAGCCACCCAGCCTTCTTCTCTCTTGGGCAGGCAGTGCTGGGTGTACCAAACAATAGACAGTTGTCCTCCCACCTGCCTCAGGTGTATTCCAGTGCACTAACCAGGCCCCATCCTGCTTAGCAGCTCATATTAGAAAAAAGTGTGTATACTCCCAATGGTGCTTCTGGTGTCGTCTTCCCTTTATAGCCAGCGCTCACTTCATCTCCACTACTTCTGTCTCTTTTCCCTCCACACAATATTCATGAGGAATGGAAAAACGGAATAGGGCACATGGTGCCTTATATTGAAAAGGTCAGGAGTTTTCTGCCTGGAAGCACCATTGTTGTTGTTTTTTCTTATTCTTTTTTCTTTTTAAGTATTGTGATTATTTTATATTTTATTGTTTGGCTTTGCATTCTATCGTTTTGTAATAACGAGGTCAAACGATACTCAAATAAATATTACAAGTAGATAAATATCACAACTACAAGCCTTGCTGATGGTTAGAATTGAAGGCGACTAGGCCTTCAACCAGAGGAATGAGACACTGATGTCAAGGCTTCTTCTCTTTCCAAAGGTAATTCCTCCAATCTGTCAACCATCATGTAACTCTAGGGGCACCTCGTCTCAGCCGAGAGAAAATGAACTCATCCTGGCTGGTATTTCTTCCTAGGCTGGTATAGAATGCTGTGGGTCCCCCACGGAGAGCTTGGGAGACACAAGAACGGTAAGGCGATCCTCTCCTTGGACGTCTGCTCAATGAGAGGTATTGCCTTACCCACTCTTACTCCTTTTGTGCTTTACTTACTCACTTCTCATTAGCGGCTGGGAGTATTTTATGACCTTTTCAATAAAAGCTCCAAAGCTGGCACTGCCCTTGACAGGAATGAATGAACAAGGCGTGGGTGAACCATGGAGGAGGGCAGTTTATCAAAATCATATCATGGAACATTTTGGGACATAGAAGCTGGTAGTCTTTAAAATGTGATAATGTTGGCTTTTCTGTTTAAAAACTCTTGAGTTTCTAACCTTCACAGATGCACTGACAAAGCCCTAGAATTATGCTTTTCTGCTTGTGTATTTCAATATTTCTGCCCCACCCGATATCTGAAAATCTCAGGGCAAGGCACAGTCAATAAAACAAGATGAAAATGACTAAAACTGTTGAAAACAATGCAGAACAGTAAATATATATATAATCCAGGATCCAGTGAACTGAAACCCAACTGACTCAAGCCAGTTGTCTAGGGTGTGTTATGCTAAATTCTTAGAGCATCAGAGTCATTTTGGGCCATCATTGAAAATAACCATTGGGGTGATCTGATCTCATTAAGGAAGTCCTTAACAGATCTGCATGGTTACCTGCTGGTTACTATATTTGCTTGAGTTGGGTGTTGAGAAACCACCTAAGTTTTGTGAATTGAACTTGGTGAGTTTTGAGTCAATTCTAGACCTCTCACCCAGTGAACAGCAGAGAATGATAGGGCAACACGGGCCTTTTATGGACTGTAAACAATGAGATCTAGGTAGTATTACTGCTATACTAGATTTGCTTTTGAAGTTGGAGTGCCACTTAGTGGCTTGTTTTGGAAATGAAATCCCCTTTCGATGTATTCTCGAAGGCTTTCACGGCCGAGATCCTATGGTTGTTGTAGGTTTTTTGGGCTGTTTGGCCATGTTCTGGAGGTTTTTCTTCCTAACGTTTTGCCAGTCTCTGTGGCCGGCATCTTCAGAGGACAGGAGTTAGAACTCCAGAGGAGTTAGAATTCCAGAGTTCTAACCTACAACAAATCCCCTTTCGTTCAGACTTCTTGCCACACTGAGACATAAAGTCTTTAAACAAACTTCGGCCAGTGGAAACGTGGATTTTAATTTCAGTTGCAATGACAAAAGCAACTAATGTAACAGTACATAACTCACCAGGACAAGAATTCAAGGAACAGCAAGAAGAAATCATGCAAATTAAAAGACTATCATCCCGGCTCAGACGTTTATTTATTTATTTATTGAAAATATTTTTACCTCACCTTTCTCCTTAAAAAGAACACGAGGCGGCTTACATAATTGAAAGGCAATATTTAAAGCTAACAACATTTACAAATACCAAGAAGAATCAAACAAATACCACTCAAAAACACAATAAACAAAAACAACACTAAAAACACATTCAAAGTAGTAAAGGCACAATAACCCATTCAAAAATGCCACTCAGGCAGCCAGTCACTCAGGGAAAGCTTGTCTAAACAGAAAGGTCTTCACCTGTTTGCAGAAGGACAATAAAGAGGAATCCCCAAAGTCTACGAACAGCAACGGAGGAGGCCCTCTCCCGTGTCTCCATCAAACACACCCGTGAAGGCGGTGGGACCAAGGGAAAGGCCTCTCCTGATGATCTTAACTAGAGATGGGCACGAATCAGAAAAATGCTGATTCATTTTGATTCATGATTCATCAAGGTTGACAAAACACGAATTACGAATTTACGATTTTGTTCATTTTTATTTAAAACCCTATAAAACTCTTCCCCGAGCACCTAGACACACCAAATTCACAAGGATGCTTCCCGTCACTCACAACCCCCTCACTACAAGCCCTGCAAATTTGCTGAAGTTTGAGTGCCGGATGTCCAAGTTATACACCCACAAGTAGTCCCCCCGCCCAAGAAGGTTTCCCCCTAGGAACCTAGAGGCACCAAAATCACAGAGAAGCTTCTACTGACTGTCCTCTACAATCCCTACAAGTTTGGTGAAGACTGGGTTTCATACATCCAAGTTATACACCCACAAAGTGGGTCCCCCTAGGAAAGTGCCCTTTAGCAGCTGGCTTGGGAAAACCTGGTCTTCCCCAAACTTGGAAGGATTGTAGGTCAGTAGAAGCTTCCCTGCAATTTTGGCATCTCTGGGTGCCTTGGGGGCTGTTTTATAGCCAAACAAACCAACGAATCAAAAATTGCTTAAAAAAATTAATTGATTCATATTCATTGAGGCATTGATTTGTACAAATACAAATCCATGAATCAGCGATTTTTGGAACAAATTTGGTGATTCGTTTTTTTAATTCGTGCCCATTTCTGATCTTAACACCCCGATCAGACTTATAAATGGAGATGTTGTCCTTAAGGTAGCTTGGACTACAGCTATTTAGGGCTTTATAGATTAGAACCAGTATTTTGAATGGTGCCCAGAAATGGATTGGCAACCAATGGAGCTGCTGTAACAGGGGGGTTATGTGATCCCTTTGACCAGCCCCAGTTAGCAATCTGGCTGCTGTGCTTTACTAGAAGTTAAGTCCTAGTGAAATCTCCTAGGTGGCTAGGATTTTATTATATAATAGACTTAGCATAATAGAAACAATTTAACAGTGCTTTTCTATAGTACCCAAGCAGTGAAGTCATGAACAGTGACCACAAGTTGGGCGAACCAGAAAGTGTATATTTATGTTACTAGCAGAGATGGGCACGAACCACCGGTTTAGAGGCAGCACCTAGAGGAGGTGGGGCAGAGAAGCGCCAAACACCTGTCTCCAAGTGTATGCCCATCAGAGGAGGCGGGGCTTTGAAGCGCCAAACACCTGTTTGGCCAATAAACATACTGGCAATTCATGCCCATCTCTAGTTACTAGTCATCATGGCAATACATTTATTCTGTTGTGGGAGGTTCTACGGTTCAGAATATCAGCTGAAGAAGAATATGAGCAGCAGAATCATTGTACTTGCTGGAAATTTGCTGCATATAATGCATTTACACCTGATTTAATAAACGTCACATCATCTGCTTAACTGGGAGCCATGAACACAGAATTTTTCCAGATAAATGATTTAAAATGTCTATTTTAGTTGCTGATGAGAAATGAGAAAGGAAAGGGTTACTTTTTAATATCTATCTATCTATCTATCTATCTATCTATCTATCTATCTATCTATCTATCTATCTATCTATCTATCTATCTATCTATCTATCTATCTATCTATCTATCTATCTATCTATCTATCTATCTATCTATCTATCCTGCCCATCTAGACCAAAGTCTACTCTTTCATCATCATGTCTACCTCCTAGGAATGCCCATTTTGTAGGACTATAGCAGAGTAGAACAGCAGGGAGACAAACAGCCTGTCCGTTCAGGTGTCACGGCAAGGATGGTGATGCTGTTTTGCAGAGCTTGGAAAAATAATTTTTGTGGACTTCTCCAAGCTCTGCATCTCTCATCACTCTGACTCATGACCTTCGGCCACCCTGAAAGCCAGCTGGCGTAGTGGTTAGATGGTTGGACTAAGATTTGGCAGACCTGGGTTCCACGTCCTCACTCAGCCATGAAACTCATCCAGTGACTGTGGGCTGGTCCCAGACGCTCCGATTGGCCTGCCTCGCAGGTTCGTTGTGAAGTTAAAGTAGGGGGGGAGGAGGGCTTTATAGGCCACCTTGAGCTCATCCGTGGGAAAAGTGGGATATAAATGCAACAAAGAAGTAAACAAAAACAAAGATTCTGGGTTGTACTGCAAGAACTGGGGAAATATGGGTGTCCAAGTCTTGTACTACATTAGCCATCATTCCTGGCCACTGGCAATGGTGGCTGGGGTTCATGGAAGTGGGACTCAAACTACACCTGGAGAGACACAGGTTCCTCACTACGAGGTGAAAGTAGGCGATCTTGTTGTGACCATGCAATTCATTCTGCAGCGAGAAGCAATAACAACTACTCTGTTATGTAGACCGTCTGGGCATGGCCCCCTTTCCCCCCTAAAAAGACTTGATAACCCTTTAACAGGAAATAGACCGTGGAGATAATATTATGTTTTTAATGAAGCAAGCCACCTTGGGTGTTTTTTTTCTTTTTTCATTTTTTTTAAGGAGAAAGGTGGGGTAAACATATTTTAAATAAATAATAATAATAAAAAATGTGTTCAATAAATAAATAAGTGCCATTAAGATCTCGTTGACACTATTGCCTGAAAGCCGCTTGGACCAAAATAAATAAATAAATAAATAAATAAATAAATAAATAAATAAATAAATAAATAAATAAATAAATAAAAAGGAGAAAAGAGTCAGAAGAAATACAAGAATCTAATACACTAAGTCACACACACACACACACACACACACACACACACACACACCAGCCTTCCAGCTGTGCTCTTTAAGATGAATCCAGGAGTTCTGCCAAAAACCACTCCTTCACAAGAAGGGTGTGTGTGAGTTGGAAAACCACAAGTTCCACTTGGTAATTGCCCCTGGACCTTTTCCATTTCGGGGGGGAAAAGCACAAGCGATAACCTCAAGCTTCCAGGAAGTGGCAGGACTGAGAGGCAGAACTGCAATCCCAGTAAATAAAAGTGATAATAAAACAGCTGGCGAAGGAAATTGATCGGGGACAGGACACAGTCTCCATTGCCTGTGAGGTGGTTACATGGCAATTAGAGGTGTGAAGATTTGTGGTTTTGGAATTCCACGGGCAGATTTCAGGGCCAAAGCCCGAGCACCCAGAGGATGGAACCCAAACCTTGTGTCAAAGGGCCAAATTCTGACACCTGGTAACCCTGTGGGGCATGTTTCTTTCTGCTCCTCAGGTAGTAGAACATCTTAGGCTCGTCTTCCCTACACCAGTGGTCCCCAACCTTGGACCTCCAGATGTTCTTGGACTACAACTCCCAGAAGCCTTCACCACCACCTCTGCTGGCCAGGATTTCTGGGAGTTGAAGTCCAAGGACATCTGGAGGCCCAAGGTTGGGGACCACTGCTCTATACCACTCTTCAGGGCTCCAGAACTGCCAAGGATGGGAACCATGAAAACCCAGGTGAAATTTTCCATGGGCTTTCCCCTTAGAACACCAACCGACCCCTCAAAAAACTCATGCTTCTGTAGACTATTTTTGCTTTAACACAAGCCCCCCCCCCCCTCCCCAGCCTGTTTTAGCAGGATATGTGGAGTCTTCTGGTTTTTCCAAAACCAAGTAGCTTCTCAATCACTTCCAGCTTCCAGCTTCCTGCTGCAGCCCTCTCTGGAGGATGGCAGAGATAAAAACCATACCTTGAACCACACATGCACCTCAGGAACCCTATTAGGATCACTACCAGTCGGAAGTGAGATGACAGCAAATAACAACGGTAAAGTAACTTAGCACTCAATACGTCTGAAGAGCACCTTTGTGACTACTAGATGCAGAACTCATTATCCAAAAAGTAAATATTTGCAGGTACCTATGTTACTTTTGAGTAGCTATTCCCAGGATCTTGGTATATTTATTCATATTTAGTCATGCTCTGCATTGGTTTGGATAGCTTTCAGTAGCTTAGTAAATCGGCAAGGGGAAGTACGAGGCCCAACAATCTAGGAAATAAAGAGATATTTTCTTCTCAATTTGAGAACCGTTTCTTGACTTTCTTGCTAGAGTTGAATAAAGTCCCTTCATGGGACCTTTCACATTCCTTCCTGTGCCAAACCACAACCATCATGTGGCAATATTGCTCTGTACCCTCTTGAGATGTCAATTCTTCATCAGCTTTGTGAACAAATAAACTAAAGGTAGGCCAACAGGAAGACATTTCCTGTATCAGTGACCTGGGAATTGCCCTGAAACCATTCTTTTCTTCTCTAATCCTTCCCATAAATGATCTCAGAAGGCGAAAGGAGGGAGTAGCCCAATCCTTTAACAGAAGGGAGCAGTGTGTTCATTTATAACCTGTGTGTCCCAGAAGGACCCTCTGAGATATTCTCCAAAATGGATAAACTCTTTGCTTCAATGCTAGTGCTGCTGTTTTTCAGTGCTCTTTGCTGCTCCACCACGGAGACAGGTGAGAAGGAGGCAGGCAGGCACGGATTGGGTGGGAAAATTCCAGGAGAGAAGAGGGAGGTCGTTGGGAAGGATGAGAGCGTCCACTCATCACAGATGCATGTTCTACCAGCTGCCCTTTTATCTGTTTTTAGATTATGTTGTATTTTGTGTGTGTTTTTTTGGGGGGGGGTTCACCCCCTAGGCATCCTTGGTGGGCCATCTGCCCTCATCCTGCAGTCCCAGTGGAGCTGCAGCACCCACCCCACGACCCAGCTCTGGCACTGGAAGCAGAGGCACCGACGGAGTGACAGAGGAGGCTCCAGGAGGAACAACTTGGAGGAAGCCTCTCCTCCATTTGGATAGCCCTTGCTAAATGACTGCAGCCTGGACTCTTTCTTCCATCTGGGTTTTCAGGACCAGGACTTTTGGGGGACTCAGTGAAGATCACTGAGAGGGTCAGTGTCTGAAACTGAAACCCCTGGGGAAGCCGGACAAAGGAGAGATGGCAGTTGCTACAGGTTCTGTTACTCCATTAAATGTTGTGGTTCAAAATGCCAAGCTGAAACCCACAGAACTATTATGTGGGGACTCCCCAGCTGCTGGGCAGCTGGAGGATGTGGCCAGTGACACTTCCATATTTACAGTTTTAGAAGAAGTAGCCGTGTTAGTCTGTGCAAATATGTCAGGCAAAATCCAAAGTGGGGGGGGGGGGGACAAGCAAACAAAGACAGAAGACGAACTATTATATTTTAGTTGTTGTAGGTTTTTCGGGCTGTTTGGCCGTGTTCTGAAGGTTTTTCTTCCTAACGTTTCGCCAGTCTCTGTGGCTGGCATCTTCAGAGGACAGGAGTTAGAACTCTGTCTGTGTTCTGGTGTGGTGTAGTGGAGTATTTGTAGCTGTGGGATCAGCTTTTTGTCCTTTTCAGGAGATTGGGTGATTATGGTGATCAGGGTGTTTTTTGTTATGGGTGTATTCTTGTGATAAGGGGGGGAGATGGTCTGTCACTGTGAATGATGGGTGTCGTTAGCTAGTCTTTTGTGTGCAGTGATCACCGGTCCTTGTGGCTGGGTAGAGTTCGTTGACCTTTTGCAGGCTGTATTTTTCAGTGCTTGGAGCCAGGCTTTGTTGAGTTTTAGACTTTCTTCTTTTTCGTTGAAGCTCTGCTGGTGTTTGTGGATTTCAATGGCTTCCCTGTGTAGTCTAACATAATGATTGCTGGTGTTGTCCAGTACTTCTGTGTTTTGAAATTGAATTTTATGTCCAGCTTGTTTCAGGGCGTTAGGAAGAAAAACCTTCAGAACACGGACAAACAGCCTGAAAAACCTACAACAACCATCGGATCCCGGCCATGAAAGCCTTCAAGAATACATGTTATATTTTAATGTGAGCTTTTGTGGATCAAGTCCACTGCACATTAAAATATAATAGTTTGTCTTTAAGGTGCCACATGGTTTTTGTCTTTGTTTATTTGTTTTTGGCTTTGCTTTTGCTTTGGTTTTCCTTTGGATTTTCTCTGACATGCTCACATATTTATGCTATATTTTAAAGTCATTTGATGCTTTATGTCTTACATTTTGAACTGGATTCAGCATAGAAGCCAATACAGATCTTGCAGCTTTGGTGTGGTGTATTCCCGGCTGTGCGTCCCACAAAGGCCATCTTCGCACTGGCACTGCAGAGATTATTTTAAAAGGGGGGAGGATGTGACCTATTTCTCAGTCATGCAGGGGCAGGTTTGGATAATATGTCCACCAACCAGCTGGCAGATAATTAGACATCAACGAGCGGTCAGATCAATGCAAATAATTATGACCTTTCTTCAGCACCCACATATTTCAACCCATTTCCATGAAGTTTTTCTTCATCCACCGTGACTCCCATCACTGGAGGTGGCTGGGTAGCTCCAAATAACTTTTCCCCCAAAAAAATCTGGCTGCATTTGTGTAATAGAGAAAAGACCTAGTTTTACCTAAAGTAAAAATTAGATCAGCCAGACTCTAGCTCCTTCATTAGGATTCTGGAGAATTTTGTTAAAGGAAGGTTTTGTGTTCCTTCCTCTATGTTTCCCCTAACTGCTGCTTTTTCCATTTGAGAAATGTATTGGGAAAATCACTGAACAAGGAGACTGCCACACTCTCCACTAAACTTCACCACAGAATGGGTCATGGAATAATTTGCATTTTTTTCTCTCAAGAGTTTTCCTTATAAGCTCCACCCACCCCTTGAACGCCACTTTATGTAACTGCATGCATAATAGGACTGGGGTGACCATGTGAGAATGGCTGATGGTCGGATTCCAAAATATCTCCTGTATGGAGAATTAGTGCAGGGAAATCGCCCCAGAGGGAGACCACAGCTGCGATACAAGGACATCTGCAAGCGGGATCTGAAGGCCTTAGGAATGGACCTCAACAGATGGGAAACCCTGACATCGGAGCGTTCAGCCTGGAGGCAGGCGTTGCATCACGGCCTCTCCCAATTTGAAGAGACCCTTCTCCAGCAGGCTGAGGCAAAGAGGCAGTCCCGGAAGCAGCAAAATCAGGGAGCTGGACAGGGGACAGATTGTATTTGTCTTCAGTGTGGAAGGGATTGTCACTCTCGAATTGGCCTTCTCAGCCACACTAGACGCTGTTCCAAGTCCTCCATACAGAGCAAGTTACCATAGTCTTTCGAGACTGAAGGATGCCTAATACTAATGACCATGTGTTCTCTTTTGTGGGGGACAGGCGTCAATTTGAAGGATTGCCAGGGAACCATTCTCCTTTCGAAGGTTTCCCCCAACATACACACAGTGCAGGACCAGTTTAGAGATAAAGAACCCCTATAAAAGGGGATCAAGGACCTTGATGCTGCCCATAGCAAGAAGCATCTGGACTACTGACTTAGGAAGAACAGCAGGTCAGCTGGTCACTGACTTCCACACTTGATTGAGACACACTCTGATTCTATTGGGTAAAGACTGTTTCTATTTTGCATTTGTAGATATCAATTTAGTATATGAAATCAGCATCCTCTTTTTGTCCCCCTTTGTGATGATGTGTAATTGGCCACTCTGTGTACAGATGGATGGATGGATGGATGGATGGGGAGAGAGAGAGGGATGGATGGATGGATGTGTGCATAAATGCATATGTATCTATCTTTATCTATGGCCTAGAGGTGGCTGGATTTCCTTTCACCACTGACAAACTGACCGTATTTCCTTTTTTTTTTTAATCAGGTGTGCGACACCATTTTGGCCACGTAGAAGGGGAGCAGAACAGACCTAGGAACAGTGGGGGTGAGGAGGGACTATGCAGTTGCCCAGGTGAGTCTTTTGGGGGAAATGGTAGATGAGAAAGAAACTCTACCAAAGTTTGCTTTTGGCCTCCTCTTTGGTCAACCAGCATGGACAGTCCTATTTTGGGCACACCATGAGAAGGCAGGATTTTCTGGAAATGACAATAATGCTGGGAAAGGTGGAAGTCAGCAAGAGAAGAGGAAGACCAAATACAAAATGGTCTGACTCCCTAAAAGAAGTCACAGGGTTGAGTTTGCAAGAGCTGAGCAGGGCATTGGAGAACTGGATATTTTGGAGATTGATCATTCATGGGGTTGCCATAAGTCAGAGACACCTTGATGGCACATCGTAACAACAACAACAATAACGTTTGTGTGTGTGCCTTTTAAAAGCTTATACCTCTCCTACTGGTATTCTTACCTGGCATTCCATAGTAATCATTTCTGATAAGTTGAAACTTCCTGCGTCAATCTAACTCTGACATTTCTCAATGTAGCAAGTGAAATCTAAATTACATATCTAATTCATATCTCTTGGTTAATTAGCGAACTCCATTAGTGTTTATAACCATGAAATTAACGTGATGTTTTTTATTAAGTTGGAACATAAAGCCCTCTTTCAGAAATAAGATTTTTCTCTGGCTCAAGAAGAGAGATCATAGTGTTCTCTTGGATCGCAAGTTGTCAGTTTCTACTGTGGAGAACTGAAATATAAATTGATAGAGAAAATAATTTTACATGTGGCTTGGCTCATTTGCAGGCAATAATTCTAAAATAATCTGTTTTGGTGTTCCAATCCTTGCTAGTTAAGGGGGGTCCATTCAATTTCTCTTGCCTTCATCCAAAATCCTTCAGCTATTTCTTCCCACCCATTGGTGGTACATCTTGGTATTTCAGGCTCACATGGACCCCAGAAGCAGATGAATCACAAGAGGGTGTGCCCTTGCGACCATATTGATTTTCATCTGACAGGTAACAAAATGCCCTAAGAAGTGGCTGTTGATGGGGACAGAAGAGATGCAAAAAATATCACCTAGACCAGTGGATCCCAATCAGTGGTTCCCCAGATTTCTCGGTTTAAAATTCCCAGAAGCCTTCACCACTAGCTGTGCTGGCCAGAATTTCTGGGAGTTGTAGTCCAAGAACTTCTGGGGACCAAAGGTTGGGGACCACTGGCCTAGACTATAGGAGGTGGTGGAAGGATACCTCTTTTGGACCCTAAGCTATTAAAAAGGCATTATTGAATAGGAGAAAGTAGCTATGCAAAGTTTTCCTGGAGGGTTGTCATCTCACACTTTCCTTTGCTACTATAATTTTCAGTGTTGCAATGTTGGAGAGCAAAAGCCACTCCTTTTACAGAGAGCACTGTGGCTTTGTATGCGTCCATCCTGGCCCTCAGCATTGCAGAAGCTGAGTCTGGCTCCAGCAATAGCAATGAGAACACAAAGATACAGACAGCTGCTTTCTAGTATGAATCATGTCCCTGGCTCATCAAGACCGGCATTGTCAAAGCGGACTTGCAGATGGGAACACAGAATTATAGGATGGGAAGAAGAAGAAATCTTACTTGTCCTACTCAATGTATTGGGTTCTAGCCTGATTTTGTCAATACTTTTTCCTGCCATCCACTCAACATGCTCATGTTTTACTTGATACAGTGACCTTTCCCTTGATTTCTCATGGGGTCTTTTTTGGGTCCCTATAGAAAGCAGGGTTTGTTTGTTTTTCACACGCTATGGTGTAAATAGCAGGGAAAGTTACTGTTCTGGAGCACAACTCCCTGAGCACCCCACTACCACTGGCAGCATGATGGCAATGCTGATTGGGCATTGGAACTATCGTTGAGATAGTAACTTCTCACAGTTCTGGCTTAATACCGGTATGAAGAAAAGAAGAAAGAAATATCATTACAAAAGATTTTAAAAGGGTCATCTTCTCTTTCTCTCCGTCTCTTGTAGAACATGCTCACCACCATCGGCATGACAAGACCAAGTGTCACCTGCATCGTAAGAAACAGCACTGCCTCATGTTTCTCAGACGATGCCGCCTGAAGCAACTTCATGTCCCTCTGTAGCTATTTCTGCCCGGGAAAGGTCCTTAGCCTGGAGCTCACCAGTAAAACCAGTCCTGCTTGATGGAACGAAACACGCTTTTTCTTTCATTGTGTGTTCATTTCACCTTCAAAAAGCCAGCAAACAGTGAGCCAGTGGTTTTGAGCTCTCCTTCTACCCCCCAGAAAGTTGCCTGGCACCAAAGCACCACTCCCCGGTAACAAACAACACACAACTATATGTGCAAACAAAACATTTCACTGGAAGCAGGTGTTATATGGCAGGATTCCAGCCATTGTGGTCGAGATGGCGAAAATGTGCCCCTCAGATTGCTCTTAGATTAGAACACCCATCACTCTTAATTGTTGTCTGTGCTGATTAGGGTTGGTGGCAGACCTTCAGCAGTGTCTGGATGGCCTCATGTTGCCCTTCCTGCTGCCCTCAACTCATTCTATATAGACTCCTGAAGTCAGGAGGGAACTGATAGGATTCAACCTATTTTGTATCCTAATAAGCATGGCTTGATTTCAGAGATGGGAAATGTTGCTTTTTTGGATAACAGCTCTCAGAATCCAGCTGGTTGTGGGGATTCTGTGTGTTGTAGTGTAAATAAGTTTTGTTCATATGACTTCAAACAGTTTTGAAACTTCGGCTGATCATGTCCTGCCTTTATTAATTTTCCCCGTAGGCACAGAGACTTTTCTACTCTGGTCAGCTTTACCCCCTCAGAAAAAGAAAATTTGAAAGCTGTCAGAATATGTCCTTATAATTTCAACTGCCTGGGAGTCTAATGCCTTCACACTGCCTTCTGGGAATCCTGAAAGCATTTAAGGGTCCATCTTCAGAAGCAAACACTTCTTGGACTAACGGACCCAGGAGAGCTGTTCTCAAATTACAGCATATTTGCATGAAGTTGTGATGAAGGGGGGGGGGGAATTATAAATGGTGGGTGCAGAGCACTTTACTGCTTTTTCCAAAGGTATATCTTATAAATGACTAACAAAGTAAGTGATTACTAATCAATAAACACTCTAATTCACAGAAACACACAGGTCACAACCTAGTTTATGAAACCATGACCTTACGACTTTACAACAGGAAACAGTGAAGTAATAAAACTGAAACTGCATATACTAGCTGATTTATTGGTTGTTTACTTGACTAACATGGATAATAAGTAGTGAATTTCAGACTGATGCCTGAGGGATGATCAACTAGAATTTAGAAGAAAACCCTCTTTCTAGAAAAGAGCTTGTAATTATAACGCCTAAGGAAGATGTTCTCTTAAGAAACACCACATCGCCTATTTTTGGACCAGCAAACCAATCTAAGGTTCATTTTCATGGAACTGCAGCACTGGGGGTCTCTGATTTATGAATATCAGACCAAATCCAATCAATCTCCCTTAAAAAAGAGACAGACAGTCAGACTATAAACTATATGACTGTTATATTTATACATGGGCCTCATGACCAGGTGGGGATACAGATAACGGGAAAAGTGACAGTGGTTCATTAGTAGAGGGATAGGTGAGCAGGCTGTGGATAAACTGAATTATCAATGTACAAGGTAACAATAGCATTGTTGACACAAGTGACAAACTGTGTGAATTAAGTATCATCTGCTAAGGCACAGTGTTTTTGTTGTAGGATTTATCTAGGTCATGTGCGATTTATCTCCATGTTTATAGCATGAGTATATGGCATAAGATGCTGTTGATACTGTTTCAGTTGTTAGAGAAATTGGAAGTTCTACAGATGTTTTAAGTAACTTAAAAAAAAGGTTTCAGAAATGCATGAACACCTCTGCAGCTGTACAGGAATAAACATTTTAAAATAAAAGTCTTGTGCAGCTATTCACAGCTGCATCTGTGTGCACTGAAAACTATCCTCCTGTGATGGCCGAATGACAACCCACCCCCGTTAAAAAGAGAGGAAAACAGAGAACTAGCACCGGTGTGCATTTTCGGACTCTACTTGGTGTTGTTGTTATAAAGTCTGTCATGATTACATTTATACGCTGCCTTTCCTCCCATGAGCTGAAGGTGGTATGTGAAGCTTCCTCACTTCATTCTCACGACGACCCTGTGAAGTATGGCAAGATGAGAAAGAACATTGGCCTAAGAGTGTTTCACGGCTCAAGCGGGGAAGTGAATCTGGATCTTTCATTTCCTTTTCCAACAGTCTTAACCATTACACCACACACTGGAATTAGCACTTCAAAATGCATTACTTCCCTCAGGTTATTGTTATGTACCATCATCTCCAACTTATGGCATCCCTATTTATTTATTTATTTATTTATGTATTTATTTGATCTATATTCCATCCAATTAGTGCAATGCACTATTCTGGACAGTTTGAAAAAATATCTGCAAAAAAACCCACAAATAAAACAACAGATTAAAACAATTTAAACTATTAACAGCACGAATGAGTAATCTCCAAAATGCCCTGTCCTCAACTGCCCCGCTTAGCTCTTGCAAACTCAAGCCTGTGGCTTCCTTTAGGGAGTTAGTCCATCTCATATTTAGTCTTCCTCTTTTCCTGCTGCCCTCCACCTTTCCCAGCACGATTGTCTTTTCCAGAGAATCCTGCTTTCTCAAGATGCCCAAAGTAGGACAGCCTCGATTTCAACATTTTTGCCTCCAGAGACACTTCAGGCTTAAAGCTGCTCTACTCTCATGAATCAGCCCCTATTAACTCAATGGGACTTTCTTCTAAGTAATCATGTGAAGGATTGCAATGCCTGTCAATTAAAACTTAATGTACAGTATATTCATTAATATATTTTATTTGTTTGTTTGCTTATGTTATGTCATGTTATGTTCTGTTCTGTTATTTTATGTTAACGTCACTTTTCTCCAGGTATAGATATTATATATTATGTATCTATATATTGGACTCTCTCTATATGTAGATCTATATTATATATTATTGATCTATATATTATGTATCTATAATTATTGGACTCTTCCTCCTCTCTCCCCCAAGCCACCTTCCCCTTTCCAGGGCGTGCGGGCCCTTTAAGGCCGGCTGTCAAGAGAAAAGCGGAACTAGGGAGCAAGAAACGCGGTTACCCTGGCAACCAGGCAGGTGACGTGTAAACGGACCACCCTGCCTGCTCCACTCTCGCCCCATTGGTGGACAGGTGTCATGTGGCGCTTCCGAACCCTGGTTCGGAGGCGGAAGCCGGTCTGGATAGGGGTTAGTGAGGGGCTGGAGGGCGGGGGCAGAAGACGGAACCCCCCGTTGGGTGAGTGAAAGAGGGTAGCGCTGTGTGACGTATTGAACTCCCCTATCAAAGGGTAATGGTTGGGGCCGTGCCTATTTCTCGTACTCTAGGGAGAGGGCACTTCCATTGGGGAAGCGGGGGGAATTTTCATCTCTCTGTCAACAGGTCGATGGGAAGAGCTGTTTTCAGTTACTTTTTGGAGGAACTAGATTCAGATTGTCGGGGCTTTCAACCAGGGTGGGTGGTGGGCAGAGGAGAGAGAGGCTAACATGTGGGAAGAAGGACAACAAGTACCTAATATACATAACCCAGAGTAGGAGAGTAATCTGGATAAGGAATTTTGTGACCACCCCACAGATGGGTTTGGGGCTTGGAAAAGGGGGGAAGTGCCTTTCTATCTCTCCCCCCCCCCTTCTTATCCCCACAGCGACAGCAAGGGGATAATTTATGATCGGAGGTATCCCAATAGAGAGTGGGGAAATGCTGCTTATTTTGGATTATAACTCCCAGGATGGCTGGGAAATTTTCAGAGCTGCAATTCAGGAAAGTTACTATTTCTGTGTTCTGGTCTCAGATGTATTTGAGGTCCATGGTTGGTGGATGATGGGCATTCAGCTGTAGTTCAGGACCTGAAAAAGTCGCGTTTGCATCTGGAATTCTCTTGCAGGATCTGCGGTTTCTGGGGGCTTCTTGGCTTGCTCTTATTCATTGTATAATATTAATTATATAATATTGTGTCCTTTCTCTAAGGAATTCAAGGAGGGGTGCATCATATTCTTCCTGCCTCTATTGTATCCCGACAACAACCCTGTGAGGTAGGGCAGGCTGACAGGAAGAGAGATTGGGTCACCCAGTGAGCTTTGTGGTTGAGCCAGGATTGAGACCTGGGAACTCCCATCTTAGCCCAGTACCCCAACATCGCTGTGGCACATTGGCCCATTGCAGGATTCCTACAGGCAAGAGATGACTTATTTCCCTCCAGAGGTTGGTTGACTACACCTCCCATCAGCCCTAGGCAGCATAGCCAGTGGTGAGGGATCATGGGAGCTGCAGTCCAGCCAAAATCAGGGTAGCCACAAGTTGCCCACCTGTTATCTAAAAGTTGATTTGTAGATATGATTATTTGTCATTATCATGAGCTACCCCAACCATAAGGAAACTTAACTCATCGAACAATGTGTCAGCGAGACGCTCTGAATGTAATGTAAGAGTATCTTACCTGATTTGATTTCAGTGTGTAATCATTACAACATTAGAAAATAGCATTTCTCTGTTTTGGACACACCAAGTAGTGTGTATATATGTGAGCTTCTGTTTTTGGAATGAATAATACTGTTGCTGATTGGTACAATTCCACTGTTGAGATATGGGGGCAGGAAATAGAGCTGAGGAGGGGAGGTGGATGACACAATTAAATTGAAATGTTTGGGTACACATTATGTCGACCTGATGTAATTGTCTCCTCATCCTCCACCGGAAAAAAAATATGCATGCAAAAAGCAAATCAATGCCCTGTCCATTCTCATTTTGAGCTGGGAGACCGGAGGGAGGTTTGAGGCTTCCCTGTCACAAGCATAGCTCCATTGGCTACAGGGGGTTGTTGTCAAATCTTCCTGGTACGACTTTTCTCCCCTCCCTGCAAAATTTTGTGTTATTAGAACTTCTGAGAAAGAATTCTGTGTCTCATATTTGCATGTGGAAATCCACAGTCAGAATCTTCGCAACGCACTTTGGAAATCCAAACAGATAGATGTGCATTTAGAATCTGATATTGAGCTTTTAGGAAACATTACATAAATCTGTCTCAGAATGTGAAAGGGTAACTTCCTAGGGCACAGTGAGATTAGTTCCAGTCCCCTCCCCCTGCAAAATAACTTCTGAGCTCTTAATATAGGAATCCGTATGCACTGGGCTGGGAGCAAGTCCTATTTAATCTAATACGACTTTCTCTTAGTAGACATGCGTAAGATTGCCCTGTGAACATCAAATTTGTCTGCCGTTTTTTATTTATGTCTGTGTTTATATGCATGTACTCTGTTTTTTTTCTGTCAGTTTTTCTACAGATTTGAATGAGATCTTTTCAGCCTTGGATTTCGCTAAATTCTTTTTTTATGTTTCGAAATGTGAATAGTATGGACTAGTGGATCTGTTCTGCCTAATGGTGACGCTGTATCGTAGGTTCAGATGGTGCCAATATTGACAATCTTGCCCTGACAAGTTTGATGTTGAATAGACCTTGCCACAACCTGTGTCGTATCTTGAGCTTCTTTCTCTCTTCCTCCACCAAGCAGTCACTTCTCATTGCTTTTTAATGAACTATCTTGCCATATCCTTGAGCTCTCAGATAAAATGATAATTTTAATTGGATTTGTTTCCCCCCCTTTTCATCACTGAACACCTTGTAGCTCAGTACATGCTCAGCCCTCTTTAAAGTTCTTATGATCTGAATTCATTCAGCGTAGAATGGCTATGAATTCTTCTTGCCCTGAAGAACATCTTTATGTCACTAGGCTTCTGGAACATGAGAAAAGGCATTATTCCAAGGCAAACTGGCCTATATCCTTCAGATTTTTTTTGTCCACCTTCTTCCCCTACCAGAACCATGAGGGCCGGAAACGTGATCTTCTTTCAGTAATCCACTTTACAGAACTGTTACAGGGATTGCTAAAATGATGGATTTGACAAGGGCTGGGCTCAGTGATCCACAGGATCCCTTCCAGCTCTGCAGTTCTAAGAGTATTGTTATTGGCATGTTTTGCATCGCCCTACTCTCAGGAGACTGAGCAGTTTTTTAAAATATCACGTTCCTGCTCGTCGTAACTCAAGGGTGTGGGTGCATAATTATCTCTGTGTTCTTTAGTTCTATTCTTGGGCTCCGTGGTTCATTCAATAAAAATATGCCCCTCAGCGTCTCCTGAAGGGCTTGCCGGGTTGAGCGCGTATCATGTGTCAAGCAAATTCTAGGCTGTCACGACAAGGATCACTCCTTTCTCCCAATGACAGTTGAACAAAAAGGAAGCCTTCGCTAAACGGCAGGGAAGACCTGAGGTGGCACCTTTTCCAATTTACAAGGCAGAGGTTCCACCGGAACGGAAGGCTTTCTCTCCTAGCGCAATCTCTCATGGACAGTCCTCCGTGTCCCTGTCTCCAGAGTTTAGTCGTTCTTGCCAAGGGGACAGAAGGAGGTTGGCATCTCCGCCGGCGGCCACAAAGAGAGAGCTGTCTGCGATGTGCCTGGCACAGCTAGCCTCCAGCTCCTTGTCACATGTCATGTGATAATCTTAATTCTAGTGGGCATTAGCCCCGACCAAGGCACATGAGACGTTGCTTTCCTCCTGTCCCTGTGTTCGTTTTGTTGTTTGCTGGACGCCGAAGCATCATCATCACCGAAACACCTTTGGAGTGAGGCACCTGACAGGTGGGCCCAGAGAAGATGCAGCACTGCCCTCCACCAATCCTGGAGTAGAGGGCTATGGTGTGATGCAGAGGCCTGGCCTTTGCCACTGATCCCTGAACAGGCGATAGGTCTGTGGTGCGCACGCTTTCCTTCCCCCCCCCCTCTCTCCACAGTGGAGGTCAAAGGTTTTATGCTCAAAGCTGTCGAGAAGAGGGAAAAGGGTTGACTCAGGGCCCCCGACTCCACCCGCCCTTCGTCTGTTTATGACTGATAAGAGCTGTAAACATGTTCCCTGCCCTCTCTCCCAGTCCCTTGTTTACTCTTTTCTTGGCACTTGGGGTAATGTCCCTGCGCCCCCTTTGCTGCCCGTACCCCTTGCCCTCATCCGGCCTCATCTGGTAAAGTTTTGCTTTTTTTTAATCGCCCCATCCCTCAGCTCCAAAGTTGCTTGTTTTCCAGCTGCCGAAAGAGTGACTCAGCCGGTACCGAACTCTACTCCTGGGGAAAGCTTGCTGGGAGATTCAGGATCCTGGTGAGATCATTGGGCATGAGGTTAACCGTGTGGATTGTGCAAATGCAGCAGCAAGTGGTCCCTTTCATTGAACATTAAGAATAGAAAACAAAAGACAAACAGAGAGCTTTCCATGATAAATCTTCTTCTTCAAGGCTGTGCATCAAATTCTTGTGGGCAGTTCCAAACTTATGTCCTGTTTTTAATGTCCCATATTCACACGGCCGATGGTGTAGAGGCCAGGTCAGCTTCTTAGATGGAAGCCGCTGCAGCATGCATGTCAGTTTCAAGCTCTTCCTCAGCTGGCAATTTGGAATTTATGGTCCATCTCTTAAAAAGGGAGGACAGTCACAGGCAATTGAGGGGGGGGGGGGGTAGCTCCTTTTCCCTTTCCGCCTTTTTGAAACTTGAAGAGCTTCTCTTGAGCTGGGGGAGGGAAGACTGCCCAGTTAACATGGCCTTGCCTCTCACAGAGTTGGGATTCGGCATTTAGTTCGGAAGAGTCTATTTAAGCCAAATGAAAGCCAAATAAATAGTTTTGCCCGGTGGATGCTCCCTTTAGCATGCTGTACTGCTTGTTTGATGTCAAGAGTCCATGATGTCCGAGAACTTGCGTTGGTCTTCAGTTGATGCCCTGACCGGCCATTCTATGGTATCTTACAGTGCAGGGGAAAAAAATCAAGAGAAGACTGTGTGGTTGTTTAATTCGCTCTCGAATAGAGTTGTGGGTGCGTTCTTTGTGGTGACAACTCTGTGACCTGTGCAGTGGGTTCCGACATTAAACACGATGACAAAGAAATCCCGTCCTCTCTGTAAAGTGCATGAAAAAGCCATCTGTTAGAACTCTTTTCTGATCTTTGCATCTGCCTTCCTGGCCTATGTGTGGATTTTGAAGAATGTGTTTTGATGCAGAACTTAACATTATTATGGTTGTTGTTGGTATCATATGGCTAGGCACATAAGGAAGAACTTGGGAAGTGTTTGGGAGTGGCAGAAGTGGCACAGAAAATGACAGCATTTGGTTGAGGCTTTAAAATGCTCCTGTGGAACTCCCTTCTACAGGAGCTTAGATATCCTTCTACCATCAGACAAATGACTTTGCCTCAAGATATGCGATTATAAGTAGCTGCTAGCCAAAGGAAGGTTGTTTTTTTTAATGGCAGATGTTATCCCTTTTATCCTTTTTAAATGTGATTTTTAAAAAATTGCTTTTATTTAATAGTTTCAATGCATAAAATGTTTAATTGTTTTTATATTGTAATTTATTGCATTTTTAATTGTACATTTGTCTGTTATATATTTTATAAGATGTCTTGGGCTTCTTTATTGGAGAAAGGTGGGGTATAAATAGAATGAATGAATGAAAGAAAGAATGAAATGATATCTTTGAATAACTGAAAGGAAAGTAAACCCCATCCGGGCTGCTTTGTGACAGAAATGATGCAGGGACACTTTCCTTTGTAACGAGGAACGGACTATTTAATTGCTACCCTTTCACTTCAAAGCCCACCTTCAACATGGAGCTGCCCTCCCACACCAGCCCCAATTCTCCCCCTATCTTGTGTGGGTTTTTTTTTTTAAACAAAATTTGGAAGCGCTGCTGTCATGACGCACCTTGGAATGGTGTGTGACCCAGATGGGAACGCCAGCTATTTAAAAATCTCCCAGGTCCACCTCCCAAATTGCTTAATATGGGATTTCTGAATCAATTAATCTGAATTTTACCCCTTGACCTGAAGCAACAAAATCAACTCGTGCTCTGTACAAAGGCTAATTCCAGAGGAGCTCGGAGGAGGACATGAGACAGTGCGTGGGGCAAACTTGATCCCTCTTGGATACCATGGTCACAAAGTTCCCATAAACAGCTCAGGCTCACTGCCATCTGTGAGAAAAGGCTACACTTCTGTTGTTGTTCTGATGCCAGCCAGTTGACTCTTTTCAGTGGAAGTGACCAGCCCAATTCTTGCCATATCAGATAAAACTCAGTATATGGTATATGTGAGGCAGGGGAACAATCGGGGACTACAGTTCCCAGAATTCTCCAGCCGTTGTGGGCAGTAGCTGTGCTAGCTGGTAGATCCTGGAAGTTGTAGTTCTCCAAAAGCAACTTTCTCATGCTCTGGGCCGTAATCTGGGCATCTAAACTGCTCTATTTATTTTGCAGATTACATGGTACAGAGGATATTTTAGAACTACAGAACTGGAAGGGACCCTATAGATCATCGAGTCTAGCCCCTACCTGTCAAGAAGGCCCAGTGGGGAATCGAACTCCCAACCTCTGGCTCTGCAGCCAGATGCCTAAACCTCTGAGCTTGACAGGGAGAAGAAATGCTGGAACCTTACCTTACCTTTAGAAACAAATGGCATGAATAAATTAGAAGGGTCTATGAACCGTACAGGAGAAACAAGTTGGCATGTTTAGGTAGTGTTGCTGGGAACTGCCTGCTGCCAGAGGACTTAATTTATTCTTAATTTATTCCTCTGCTATCCTGTCTTAACCTGTTGCCACTGGCAGCTTTCCTGACTCAACTCTCCCTTCAAAATCCTTTCCCTGGGTTGGTCCTTTGCATTCCCAAAAGTTAGAAAGACAGGACAGAAAGGAAACCAAAACAGTGAATCTTCTTCCACCTTCCCCAGATTTCTGCTTGCATAAACACAGGCACGCATGCATCATGCATTCCAGTCCTGGGATTTAGGAGCCAGCTGGAAGATGAGTTTTGATCTGGTGCCCCAGAATCCCAGGACTCTAGAGAGGGAGGATTTCTCGGAAAGAGGACTTAACACAGAGATGGGTGAGGGTGGATCCAACCTGGCTTTGGAATCTCTCCCAGCTCTTTCCCCCACTTTTGTCCACATAGTACGAGCCTCAAGAGCAAATTTATTATCTTTCCCCTCCCAAAAGCGGGCTGTCTCTTCCTCTTCCCCTAAGGCGGAGTCAGCTTGTCAGTTTCCCCAGCTGTTTTTTAAGCCAGCAGGTTGGGCAAGCAGCCCGTGATAAGAGGACTCCCAAACAACACCCGGCAGTCACAGTCGCTAGCCACTTGCGGGTGAGTACTGTCTGTTTCCATCGGTCCCCGGAACCCCTCTTCCCATCCCAAAGGGGAATTTTGGGGGACTGAGCGTAGCACAACAGCGAAGGGGGTCAGCTGCAAGTTAAGGAAGTCCCCAGCCTGTTTCTTATTTCCAGCCCCACACTCACTTTTCTGTCTGCCTGCTGTGCCGTGTGCGGGTGATAATACTGGTCTGTTTTGAGGATTATGGAGGGCATGCACACAAGGTGCACTGAAGTCACAGGAAGAGCTATATATAAAGGATGATTATCGGTATGATGTGTGGCCTTTGCATGCAAATTTTTGTCCTGCAGGCTGGCTGGATAACTCAGTGAGTTAGGTATCCAGCTGCAGAGCCAGAGGCTGGGAGTTCAGTTCCCCACTTGTACATCCCAGAAGAGCCAGCCTGGGTGGCCTTGGGCAAACTGCACAGTTCCAGGGCTACCCCCCAGAAGAAAAGAAGAGTAAACCACCTCCAAGTACTCAGAAAACCCTGAAAACGGTTGCTGTTAGTCAGAATTGACTTGATAACAGGCAATTATTTCGTGTAAGGACCAGACCCACCCCGATCATGCACTTACTTAGGAAAAAAGGACCACCCCATAAGAGGGCAGAGATCAGAAGAATTACTTGTTCGTGTTACAATTGCCAGAATCCCCTCGCCAGCACAACTCCTGGGAGATAAAAATAACTTTCTCCTGTCCCTGAGTATAAGGTTACCTCTTGTCTTATATTCCAGGTCCATCTATAAGGAGAAAGTCTGGTTCCTTACCTTCATAGACTCTTCCCGGGTCACATTCCTTGGTCGTGTTAGAGCACTTGGAATACTGGAAGAATGGGGCAGAATACAAAGACCTGGTTATTCTAAACGCAGTGCCCGTGTTAAACAATGCTCAGTCTGTTTTCATAGGCTTTTCCTTGGCACAGAAAGAAGAGGAGGGCAGCAGGGAGATCGAGGGGGAGGACGGAGTCCATCGCTGAGGCGGTGAGAAGGGAGTGTGAGTAGGGGGTTCAAGAGTTTCCGCAGAAGCTATTCCAGCCCGGCCTCTCTTTTGTTTTAAAACAACTTCCAACTCTGGAAGGTCAGAGGTGCCAGGTTTCCATCTCCCAAGACCCCCCCCCCCCCGGGGTCAGACCAGGTTTCAAAATGAGAGAAAATGAGAACAAAATCAGAAGTCAGTTTCTGGTTCCTTTTTTGGGGATTTCAAGCTGTTTGAAGGTTTTGGGTGGCCTCGTGTGCCCTTTTATTGCAAAGCCCAGGTTTCCAGGTGCTGAAAAATGATTTATTTTTTCCCTCCAGTGGAAAAAATTTGGGAACAGCCAAAATGGCTTGGAAAGGGTGCCCTTCCACCATCCTTGTTTTTAAAGGGCCCTTTCACTCTGCGATGTCTCCCACTTCCCTCTCTGTGGCGATGGGTCGCTCTTGCCTCCCTGACTCTTCCTTCCCTTCCACAGGGCCCCCTCCGGCCGGCGCCATGGATTCCCGGCCTCTGTTCCAGACTCTCTACATCCTGGCCGAGGACAACGTCGCCTTCTTCCGGGACAGCACCACGGAGACGGGGGCAGCGCTTCCTGGCAGCTTTCACCGCCATCCGGGAGCACGCCCGGTGCCTGGAGCCGGTGCTCAACCACTTTGCCACCGTCTACCACATCTTCGACTTGGACGAGCACACAGCGGCCAATGGCTACCGCAGCCTGGCTCAGACGGTGCGCTGCTGCCTGGCCCACATTGTGCACAAGAGCCGCTACGTGGCCGCCAACCGCCACAGCATCTTCTTCCGCACCAACCACAACTGCGCCGAGCTGGAAGCCTACTGTACGGCCTTGACTCAGCTCCGTGCCCTGGTCTACCTCGCCCAGCAGCTCCTGACCCAGAACCAGCCCGGCTGCCTCTTCAACCTCGAGGACCATGGGCTCTCGGTCCAGTTTCTCCAGGAGTACATCACAATGCGCAAGGGCTGCTTCTATGGCCGCTGCATGGGCTTCCAGGTGAGGATCTCAGGGTGGGTGCTTTCTTTGGGGGGGGGGCAGAGGTTGGAAGAGACGGAGGGCTTAGCCAGCACAGAGATGGGGTGGGATGCTTTCCAGATCTTGGAATCAACATTTTAAAGGTCCTTTTCCCTGTGGCTCCCGGGAGCATCCATTTGTGTGTCTTGGCTTTGATGTCATCAAGGGACCTCCTTCCTCTGGAGGCTCACAGTCTGTACCTGGAAAGGTTGAGGCTTGGCTTGGAAATTCTGTTTTGGGGCTACGAATCCTGTATCCTCTAGCCAGCATGGATTCTGGGGTCTGTTGTTCAGAGGAGTAACTTCTCTAAGGTCAAGCCAGGATGGCTGAGGTATCCGAAAGAGAAATTTTTTCAGGTGTTGAGCTCTTGCTTCATGCCCCTCTTCTCTGACTCCTCAAATCCTGGTTTCAAACCTAATCCATGGCAGTTTTTCCGTAAGCTCTTTAGTCTTCATGATTTCCAACTGCATAGCTTGCATTCCTTCCTTCTTCTTGTCCCTGAGGCTCCTTCTGTGCCCATCGCTCTGCATCTATTTAGAGTAGACTGTGTATTTTCCTTTGGCCAGGGCCCTCTGTTTGACTTAGGTTCTTCCATTATGTCTTTGATTTTGATACTGCGGTGGTGCCACGTAAATAAGTAGTCACACAGAGATAAACACCAAGAGAGCCCGAAGCATGTCAACAAAAGGCGGACACTTTTGCCTCCAGGGACCTCGGTCCTCTTTACAGGAAGCTAAATTTCCACCCCGTATTCTCCCAGTTGGGTGGCCCTTTCCTGCCCTCCTTTCCTCAAAGCATAGCTTTCCAAGTTTATCCTGAAGCAGCTCATCGGGCAGGTTTGTCAGAGCCCTTACTCAGGGCCTCTGTGTAACAGAATTTGTGCCCTGGCCGTCACCTCTTCTTTCTCCACGTTTCCACATAAGCTATGGCCTCGGTATTTTGGCCTTCAGCAGTGTGTGCTGCGATCCTCCAACTTCCTGGAGCCCTCCTGATAGGAATCTCGCCCAGCCCGTGCTCCACTCTCACCGGACATGAGTTTCCTGGCTGAATTTGGATCTCAGTGGGGCAGCCCCAGAAACCGCTCACTGGGCTCGACCCAAAGGCCTTGCTAGGAGGGATGCTGGAGCTCGTGTGTCTCCTGCTCTTCCCTGCTATGAGTAACCGGCTTCCTGTTTTCTCTCGGCACTGCACTGGAAAGATGTTGGCCTTGTCATCTCCGCTCGTATAGCCTAGTTGTCAAACCCAGGGCCTTTCTCTGCCCCCTCTGTTAATCCAGGCTGTGAATCCGTTTTCTCAGCTAACTCTCCTTTCTTGTTGTTATGGAGAGCCCTGGTTGGCACTGGGAAAACACATGTCAATGCCGGCCGGCCTTAACGGTGACCTCTCGCCTCACAGTTTGCTCCCTCGATCCGACCCTTCCTGCAGACCATCGCCATCAGCCTCGTTTCCTTTGGGGAAAACTACAAACGTCACGTTTCTGGCCTTGGTGAGTAGCAGGGCCTTGGGCCGTCTCAGCACATTAGCGATGACCCTTTTATTTCATGATGTCCTTCTTGGTCTTGCGGGGCTGTTTTGACGACTTTTCTTTCCACGCTACTGGCCGACGAGGGCCAATGTCACTTTTGCCGCACTGTGTATAAAGTGGTGTGTTTTAAAACTGTGGGCTCCTTAAAGCCTAGGGCATATGGGTGCAAGGGCAGAGAAGGTTGCTGGAGGCGTGCAACAGGAATTGTAAGATGAATATATTTTGGTGTGGCTGCCTTTGTTTCACACTGCAGCTTACGCCGCAATATAATTGCAATATGCTGAAAACCAAACTGTAAAGCCTTTGGCTAAATACAATAGCTAGGTTTACAGATTTCCATGAAATATTTGTGGAGGCTGCTTGCTTTGAGTCAGGAATGAGTACATGTTCTGTGTAAGCATGAACGCCGTACTGTCTTTGTGTACAGTAATTCCAGGGTGCGTTCTTTCACAGCAGAGAGTCTAAAGAACTTCGCTGTCAGCAGTCGCAAATATATTTTAACTGTCTGTGACTTAATTCATTTTAATGGTTCTTCTGCATGTATTTGGTTTTGGTCATTGATTTTAATAACCCTGTGGTTGAATTTGTTTCTACCAGTTTGTTTGTATTGTATTTTATAATGGTTGTAGCTGCTCCGTAAGCCTACCTAGAAGTGGAAAAGAGGAGTAGAAATGTCAGTAATAACAGTATTAGTTAATAGTAATACTACTGCAATTGCTATCCATGATCAGTGATGGATTTTTCTTACACCCACATGGCACTGCTTCCGTGGTTTTTTATTTCAGAGTTGTCGCCATGCTAGTCTGTGCAAGCATTTCAGCAAGAAACACAAAAGATACCCCTGTCTCTAAGAGCCTGACATGAACGTTTTACTGTGTAATTTCTGTATTTAACCTCATATGTCTGAAGAAGTGGCTGATATTCCATAAAAGCTTGCACACAAATACAGCAGGTAGTCTTTAAAGTGCCACATTTTTTTTTCATTTGTTTTGTGTTTCGTGCTGAAATGGTCTTTGATGGTTCCCAAAGTGGAAAGCGTTAATGTCATGGGCCGTTCCTTCTCTGAATCTAAAGCCATAGACTCAACCCTGTGCCATGACTAGCCGCCCTAACCCCACCCCTTTCACGTCTTTGTCTCGCCTCCTCTTTGGTCCAGGTGTGGCCGCTGGCTCCCTTTTCACCAGTGGGAAATTTGCCATCGACCCAGAACTGCGTGGCGTTGAGTTTGAGCGCATCACTCAAAATCTCGATGTGCATTTCTGGAAAAGCTTCTGGAATCTCACTGAGATGGAATTGCTGGCGGTGAGTCCTACCCGACTGAAAGCCTGCAGAGCATGGGAACTGCCCAGGGAAGAGGCTCAGTGGTGGGAGGTGGTTGTACCTCTTTCAGAGGGGATAACGTTGTGGAAGAATGAGAGGGCAGCAGTGTGTGTGTGGCCAAGAAAGTGTGGCCTGGGTTGGCATGCTACAAGACCATGAGGGTGGCGCAAGAAATGAGAGATAAAGAAGGAGAAACACATAATCTACAGAGTTAGGAAGGAGGGTGGGACTGTTCCCAGAATCCTGCCCCCAAACAATGCTGGCCAGCAAATTTTGGGAGTTACCATTCTCCCCGCCCCCCAAAAAAACCCACCTCAGTTCCCCCCCCCCCCATCTCTCATCTTGATAAGAATACAACACCATCGGATGTAAGGTGGGAGAGCACTGCTCCAGGGGTTGAGGTCGTGGTTGCTATGGGTCTAAACCATGTAGGGGTCCTGTGCTCTGGATTTTTCTTGAAGGGACAGGGAGGGGGAAGAAAGACAGGCTGTGTTTTTGATGTTTGTTTCAGAAAAGGTCACGCTGTCTCTTGCCATCTCTTGCAGTCATTGGCCAGCATGACCTCCTCCCAGGTCCGGCTCTCTCGGGCCCTGTCGGTGCCCCCTCATTCCTTTGATCTGCCTCTGGTTGCTGACCCCAAGCTGACAGTGACCATCACACCCCCGGTGGCTCACACTGGACCTGGACCGGTCCACATGAGGCTCATCTCCCACGAGCTGCGTGAGGGGCAGGTGAGAGGCCAAGAACGCTGGTGGGATGGCAGGATGCCCTTGACTGCCCTTGCCCATGGCTAGGTGGGGCAGGCAGAGAGGGTCGCCTTAAAGCACACACTGAACACTGGACTTTAGCCGTGAAATCGCTTTCTAGACAAACAGTCTCGTCACGTCTTAAGATAATTCTTGGACAACCTTACCACTAAGAATAGTTTGAACAATCAGCCTGGGAAGCCAGATACCAACAAAAAGTGCTCTCTGCTAACTTTCTCCATACTATCATTTCTTTTTTAAAAAAACTGGCCTGTTAGTTCTGGTTGCTGCCACTTTATTGATTTTAATGGTGTCCATCTGCCGTTGTTCCCATTCAGTGACTCACCATAAGCCACTTTGGATGTTTTTAACAAGAGCTTGGAAAAGTTAAAACCTTGGTGGTTGAGAGTTTCTAGGAGTTGTTATCCCAAAAGAATTTTTTTTTCCCAAGCTCTGTTTTTAACATACATAGCATATCCTTATTTTAAACATGTAATTTTTCAGTAGTGATGCCAATCAGAGAGGGTGCCCTATGTCAGATGTTCTCCCTTCTGCACTTGCTGTATCTGTTACATTCTTCCAGGGCAAGAGCAAACCACAGTTTGTTGTAGATGAAACGGTAAACGATGGTTTACCTCCAACGAGGGGATAGAAAGCAACTTATTGGGCAGGAGGGAAGACCAGGAAACCCATGGTTCCTTGTAGACATACCGGCATAGTGCCATTCCTGGGCAAGATGTCAGTCCTTCACAAAACCTGGGCACAAATCCTTTAACAGAAAGCCATTCAACCCTGTGATCTGCCACTTGCAGTCTGGAATGATACAGTCCAAAAAATGATGGTTTTGTTTGTCTAGGACGCCCTCAAGAAGACCCAGACGCTGATGCTGCCAGGAGAGGCTGGTGGATGCCGTCTGGGTCCCTTAGGATCTCAAAGGCCTGGTACTGCATTCTCTGCCTGTTCTTCTTTTCCCGTTTCCAGGAGAGTGAAGAGCTTTGTAATCTGCTGCGCCCAGAAGGGCCCCTGGCCTTGGAACTGCGCTGGAGGACGAAGCCCCTGCCTCGCTCCCCTTACCTGGTTGTGCATTTCCATGGAGGGGGCTTCGTGGCTCAGACCTCAAAGTCGCACGAGCCCTATCTGAAAGCCTGGGCTCAGGAACTGGGTGCCCCCATCCTCTCTATTGACTATTCGTTGGCGCCCGAGGCTCCATTTCCTCGGGCTCTGGAGGAGTGTTTCTATGCCTACTGCTGGGCCCTCAAGAACTGCCACTTACTGGGTGAGGAATGGGAGACCCAGGGTGGTTGGGTGGAGAGTGGGTCTCGGTGCGGATCCCCCTTTGTGAGAAGGACCTGCCCCTCAGGCTGTTCTGGGTTGGGTGTCTGGAGCCGCCTTCTGCTGAATCAAATGCCAGTATGATCCCTGCAGCAGCGCCTCAAGACTGAGGCTTATAAGGTTTCCCTTGGCAGCCCTGCTCCCTTCTGCATGCCAACCGTCTGCTTTTTCTCTCCGACATTAGCCTTGGGAGCCTGGCTGTTGCGTATGAGGCGAGAGTCCTGCTAAGACCTTGTTCTGAATGTTTTACTCAGGATGGGGGGGGGGGGTTTGTCCTCTTTCTGTATCCTGGGGTCTCTTTCCCTCGTCTGCTCCTGAGGAGAACCATCCACAGGGCAGAGATCTGTTCTCACACCGTTTTTGAAACCCTTAGAAAGAGCCATGGAGTACCTGTTAAATTTTTTTTATCATGGTGCCATCATTCAGGCAGAAAGAAGATGATTTTCCTAGTTGGATCACAGCAAGAATTTACATTTCTCCTAGTAGCCACCAGATGCTCCTTGGCCAGAACTTGGAAAAGTTACTTTCATGAGGCCAGAATCCCTCTGCCAGCCTGTAATACCTAAAAATACCTTTTCCCAAGCGGTGGCCTCATTTGTCCCCAGTGCCTGGGATTTACAGGCATTGGGACTTTGGATTTTGAACCCTGTGCTCTCCTGCGCTGCTTCTCATTGCCTCTTTTCACCCCCTTGGCAGGCTCCACAGCACAAAAAGTATGCCTGGCAGGAGACAGTGCCGGCGGAAATCTATGCATCACAGTGTCTATGCGAGCGGCCGCTTTTGGGATCAAGATGCCAGACGGGATCATGGCAGCCTACCCAGCCACGCTCATGCAGGCTTCCGCCTCGCCCTCCCGCCTTCTCACCCTGCTTGATCCGCTGCTGCCTCTGAGTGTCTTGTACAAGTGCCTCAGTGCCTATGCCGGTGAGGGGAATCTCAGGGTAACAAGTGGGAAACATGAAAGGGGATAAAACGTGCTAGTCCTCAAGGTGCCACAAGACTTTTTTTGTTGACTTACGATGGCCACTGTAGTTTGTTTCTCTGGGCAATCATAGGCTACCTCTGGATGTATCAGGAGAAGAGAAGACAGTAATGCTAGGACAATTTGAAGGCAGTAGGAAAAGAGGAAGACCTTGGTAAAGGAAGCCACAGCCTTAAGTCTGCAAGAGCCGTGCAGGGCTGTAAATGAGAGGACCTTTTGAGGTCATGAACACATGACATCTTCTTAGCAGATTACACAGCGAGATCGATCCCTTCTACCACCTGTTTTGTTGCCCTTTTGTTCCCTATTTTTAGGCTGGAACTTGTCAGTCTGCCCCTGTTGATCCGCATAGCTCTCCGAGGTTTTGGACAGAGACCCTTTCTGCTAGCCTCTTTCCCTGGGGCTCTAACTATAGAGTCTGGGGTCTGATCCTGGGATTGTGTGCACGCAAGGTGTGGGTTCTGCTGCCGTGCCGTAGTTCCACCCTTGAACAGGAGCAGCAGGATCTGGTAATGGAGTGCACCCCCTGATCTAGGCCGTGGAGGCTAAAGCAAGGCCAAGATCCTGGCACGTCCGGTTCTTGCGGGAGTCTTTGAAACTCGTGAGCGACTTGCATTTGAGAGCATTTGGTTTAGTATTAAGGAAGAAGGGAGAGGAGACATGGAGCAATGGGAACCCAGAGATGACAGGCATGGGGAAGAAGGATAGGGAGCCTGGAAGAATTACTTCTCTGGACTACAACTCCCAGAATCTCTCACCTAGCAATTTTATCTCATGGCTTATTTAGTTGATTAGATTTGTCTCCTCCTTTTCTCCCAGAAACTGGGATCCAAAACAGCTTACAATCTAATGCTAGCAGTTAAACATCAAGAGAGAGGGAGAGAGAGAGAGTATATATATGAGTCATTGGATCATGATTGGAGGAAGGGGAGGTGGTGGAGTTATTCCTGGGCTGAACCTTTCCCCCTCCCCCATCTTTGTGCCCCATCACCAAGGGATGGAACCAGAGCCCCCAGAGGACCCCGCCCTGGAGAAGCTGGGCCCAGTGAACATGGTGCGCCGGGACACTGCCCTGCTCTTCCGAGACTTGCGGCTGAGCGCCTCCGCCTTGTTCAGCTCATTGATGGAGAACGCAGGCAAGAGCAATGGGGCGGGAGGACCGCCGGGTAAGGAGCAGCCCGTTTCTTCTCTGCCCTCTTTTCACTGTTTCTCATCCTTTCTGGCCTTCCTCTTGCCCACCTTGTCTCTACAGGGCGCATCTCTTTCTCAGGGTGCCTGCAGAGCTACCTCCGGCGCCCCATGGCCCGGCTGTTCTCGATGCTGTCCCTGGTGCATCTCTTCAGGTCCCAGGGCCCGTCCCTTACTAACCCAGCAGCTGGTAGGAGCCACTCCCCCCAGTCCATAACAGCATGCGCCCTCTGCTTGAGCCAAGGAGATGGGGACGAAACTGTGCCACTGGGATCGCTATTCCTTGCTGCACGGTCTCATGCGTGGGCGCTGCAGCTAATACTGGTTGGTGGCATGTACACTGGGCCGGGCTCACAAATAAAACTGGCTGGCTAAGGATCATAGTTTTGCAAGCTCTGCATGGCACTTCCAGGAAGAGTTGGAGATGCTCCCTAGATGCATCACGGGCAGGTGTGCAAAACCCCATTCATATTTTCTCATTGCGAGGCACACATTCTGCAGCTGGGCTACTTGTTTTTTGTTTCATCACATTTGGCATGTCTTCATGTGGAATCTCACCTGCATTTATTCTTTCAGTAAGTCTGTGAATCGGTTGGCTGAGATGCGGGGGGGGGGGGAGGAGAGTGAGCACAATCTGAAGCCTCCAGTTTCTAAACTTGCCATTCCCCTGCAGTGGATGGAGGGAATCCTCTCCTGCATGTGAAACCGTCTTCTCTGTCTCCCTCTGTTTGGGGAAACCTCTCCTGGTTTTGGACCTGACTTGCTTTCAGAGACGATATCTCCTGTGTACTGTGTTTGTTGTTTACCTCTTCCATCCTGACGCACGGTGGTCTCTGCGTCTGCCCCAGACTTCTGATTTTGAAGACTTCAAATGAAGTGCCCCCTTACTCTTTCCCACCTCCCAACAACCTCAACAGCTACGTACAGCCTGAGGTGTAAAAACGCCTCCCCTCCCCTCCTTGCTCCTTTCCCTCTATTCATCTGAGTGAAAGCTAGCATTTTTAGAAATCTGTTGGGTTCGGCAGGTTTTGCAGTTCAGGCCATGTTCCTTCCTTTCTCGAATCCCTTAAGAATTCCTGCTTCTGCCGCCTGGCATAGCTGTTTGCCATGGGGCAAGGTCCAGCGCCAGAGCAGGGCCTAGCATTGCTTGGCACACGTTCACAGCATGACCTGGAGTGTCAAGGACACACACTTCGTACCCCGGGTTGGATCTGTTTCAGAGTGTAAGTGGAACACAGAGAGATTTTGAATGGGTACAGGTTATGGCTGAAAACTCCAGATGTGGGGTTCTGGTTCTCTTTTCAAAGCCAATATATATATTCTTTAGTTTGCACAGAGAAGCTACGTTCCTTGTTTGGGTTAGGATATTTGGAGGAGATATTGTGTGATTGGGAATTGGGAAAGAGCAGGAGAAAGGAATGGAAGCAGTGATGAGCGGTGGAGCCCAGGAGGTGAAGCATCGAGGTCAGGGGCAAGTGGCCCTTGTCCTCTCCAGGAGAGGGGCAGAAAGCTCTCCCTTCTGAAAGCAGGACCTTTTCCTTCCAATCCACAATTCCGAATTTCTACTTGGGGTTCGGAGCATCTCTACCGAGGCACTGCATTCTGTGTTCCATATTGGATTTCAAATCGCAGGGCAGAACATAAAGGGGCTCTGGCTGTGGCCAGAGATAAGGAGCGGCAAGCTGACCTGTCAGGACCCAGAGCCACAAGGAGTTGGGCAGGGAGGGGGAGAATAGAGCCTAGGCTGGGGGCAGCAGAGGTTTGGGGCTCTGAAAGAAACGCAGGATGCTGGGAAGGGTGGAGGGCCAAACCAAACTGAGCTGTGCCCCAGGAAGGTGGAAGCCGGGAGCTGTGACTCAACTGCGTGGGCACTCATGTCCCCTTGCCCCCCCCCCCACTTCACTTGCCTGCAGAAGCCGTGAGAAAGAGCATCTCCGAGGTGGGTCTCAAGTCCAAGTCGCTCTCAAGTTTCAAAGACTCTCGCAAGAGCCAGACGTACCAGGATCTGTCCTGTGCATCCGACGCCCCGCCAGACCCGGCCTGCGAGCCAGGCGGAGAACACCAGGCTGGCTTCTTCTTGAAAGACAGTGAACCCGAGATGGCAACCCCCAGCACCAGCAATGGCCTGGCCTTTCCTGATGACTTCCAGCCCCTGCGCTCTGACCAGCCAGTAACTTGTGTACCCCTGGAACTGTCGCCCATCCTCAAGAACCCATTCATGTCTCCTCTTCTGGCCCCGGATGCGATGCTAAAGGGGCTCCCGCCGATCCATATTGTGGTGAGCCAATGGCGGAGTGGGGGGGGGCTGCAGGCCATGGTAGTCAGATGGCTGGGCATCAGCTGGGGAGCGTGTCTGGTCCCATGGCAGTTTTACATGAATTATCCTGGCTTATTTATTTCATTTGCCAACACACTCACCAAATGGTGGTTTGGATGGATGGATGGATGGATGGATGGATTGATAACCCACCTTTCTCCTTAAAGAGGACCCAAGGTGGCTTACAGCAATTAAAATACTGTATTTGAGTTAAATGAGAATACAGTATTAAAAGGATCATTAATACAATACAAAAAACCTAGGCAGGGGCAGGTGACTGTGGCCCCCCAGATATTTTTGGATGACAACTCCCCAAATCCTTTAGCATTGGCTAAGATAGTGCGGACTTATGGGAGTTATTGGCCCAAAACCTCTGGGGGAATGTCTTTGCCTGGCCCTGCTGCAAGGGATGTTTGACCCCCAGCCGTTTCAAGAGGTACAGGTGAACAACGAGCGCACGCAGACCCAGATTCTTGCCGACTCACTCTTCCCGCTTTACCTCTTGCCTCCCGCTAGGCTTGCGCCCTGGACCCCATGTTGGATGACTCTGTGATGTTTGCCCGGCGTCTGCGGGCCCTGGGGCAGCCTGTGACCCTGCGCGTGGTGCAGGACCTGCCCCACGGCTTTCTCAGCCTGTCCCAACTGTGTCGTGAGACGCGCCAGGCGACGGCCCTCTGCACGGAACTCATCCGGGATGTCCTGCTTCCCCCAGAGGAGGGCCCTCCGCCGGCGCCTCCTGTCTCTTCCCTCCGCAGGCATCGCAGGTTGGAGCGGACCTCCCACAGCGGTGGGGCAGCTGCCGCTGCCACAACCAACCACACTCCTCTCCAGCAAACCAGCACCACCCGTTCCCAACCAGAGGGGCTGAATGGTACTGCTGGAGAAAGCAGCCCTTCCACTAGCCTCAAGGTCACCGCGGCCATTGGGACCCAGGGGCGCCATGAGGGGAACCACTCTCCAGCCGATCAGCAAAGTGGGGGCAAGGAGGCCAGCCCCTCGGGCAGCACCGAGGGCAGGGGAGTGGGAGACTGAGCCCCCATCGCCAGCACGACAACAGCTTTACTTCAGACTGTGTGGCACAGGCTTCTTTTTGCCGTGGAAATGCTTCCGAGTGTTTTGTTTTTCTTTCCGTTTTGGTAACGCCTAAGCACAACGGACCGGCCCCTGGCCATGCCAAGATCAATTTAGGGAGGGTGGTCTCTTTTTGCTACCGAAGCCTGGGAGTGGGTCGGGGGGGTCCTGTTATTATCCATCCCCCCCCCCATCTCCCAGAATGCTGTGTTTTACATGTTTGGGATTTTAAGGAACCGCGTAGAACCACGCAGCCAATCTCCTCTTGCACTCTTGGAGTTGGCTAGCCTCCCTCTAGCCTTTTCTAGGCTCTTCACCGGTCTGTGATCCTTCCTTTTGACCTTGCCCTTCACGACCACTCCTGATCCCTTGACACGTAGCACCACTCCAGTGTTACAGGAGCACCTCTGGGGGAAGTTTCCATTTATGATCGGCTGCCAGATTACACCAGGCCCATTCCTTGGCCTAGCTGGCGTACAAATGCCGGCCTCCCTTCTTGGGTGTTTTTACGGAGGAAGGGGATAAATGTTCTCCAGCACTGCCCAACGAGTCCTGAAAGCACTCTGACCCCTTCTACTTGCACAAGGTTAACCACCACTTGCCCAGTCCCACCAGCAGACGGGGTAACCCGACCGACGACCACTTTCTCAGTATTAGCCTTTGTTTGGGGAAAGCACTCCCTTACACTGTGATCTTGCCACATAAATCCGCTTATCCCCTCTTGACACTCATCCTTTGGCCTTCTACTGTTGCTGCTATGAACCAAATGGGAGGGAAGGCAAGAGCCGAACAGGTATTTTTCCCTGCCTGAGAAGGGCTGTGGCATTTCCACTCCAACCTTTCTCTCTCGAGACAGACATTTTTGTAAATAAAAACCGGATTGATTTTGAGTGGTGTGGCTTCTGTCCATGGAATCTCTGAGACATTATGCATGCTTTCAATAGTTCTGAGTAAGGCTGGGAATGGATAGTAGTGAAGGAAAGAGAGTCACAAAAACAGTGAACACTCCCAAATGCCAGGTCTTTACTTAGCAGCTGTGCTGTTATGCTGATCTGTTGAGCAAATGGTTACAGAACAAAGCTGTGATTCCGATACCTGCACAAAAACAACTAAAGTTTTATTAGCATGTCTCTCTACTCAAACCTTGTTTTTATGTGCCGTCAAGTTGCCTTCGACTTATGGCAACCCTATGAATGAGCGAGCTTCAGAATATCCTGTCCTTCACAGCCTTGCTCAACTTTCCTGCTGCTTTCAACATTTCCCAGCATTACTGTCTTTTCCAGATCATCCTGCCTTCTCAGGATGGTGCCCAAAGTAGGACAACCTCGGTTTCAACATTTTTACCTCCAGAGATAGTTCAGGCTGGACTTGATCTACTCAAACCTGTAAGGCTTAAAAGGGGAATGGTGAAAAGAACCAGATTTATAAATCTCTGCATGCGTTATTTGGAAGGGACTTTATCCTCCAGTCTCTATCCAGCTATAAATACAGGCTTTCTCAACCGTCTTCAGGCATGATGTTGTAATCTAAGAAGTTCTAGAAATGTTTTTTGGGCTCTTTCATTTCAAGCCTTTTCTGTGTGGGATGTGATGTTTATTTATTTCTGCAAAAGAGGCTAGTTAGGAAGTGGTTGGAATGTGAGGATAGAAAGAAAAGCTAAGCAAAAGTTGTTGGGCAACACGTTTAAGGGCCAAAAATATCTGTTCCAAGAGCAACTTGGGCAAGTGTTTGAATGCTGGAGGAAAGGTAAGATTTTTTTCAGGAGGAAGCTGCTTTCAAGAAGGTGGTGCAAAAAAAGCCTGGATAAAAACTGTGGTTTGCACCAAGCGGAAGATCTACCTGCTCCAGTGTGATGCCTTGGAATACACATTTTTGTTCAAACTGTGTGGCTCTTCCAGATGTTGGTGAGCTGCACTATGGGCTATGATGGTTTGGGAGCTGCAGCTCCTGCTCCACCCTGTGTTGGAAGGTTTGCCCAGTGCTGTGCTCAAGTATACCAGTTTTTATAGGCTAACTACAGTGCCCTCCCTCATGACGGTTTACGGGAAGGAAAGACTTGTATGATGCAGATGCCTAGAGCCGCTTTGTTTTTGTTTGCTATGTGTCGCTTTTAAATTTTACATTTTGGCCAGAGAATGTTATTTCGGACCTTTCTAAGCAGCTGTGGGAGATGTTTCTCATTGAAGAGCAAGGTAATTTAAAAAAAACACGACACAATATAGACATATGCAAACATATCCCTTCCTATTGAATAGTACAGGGAAGCTTTGTTTAGGGTAAACATATCCTTCTATGTAGAAATGGGAATTCATTTCTTCACACAGTATAGTAGCCTGTACCATCCCATCAAAGATGGGCATATTTTATTCCCAGTGCAATATTTTCTCCAACTGTAGCATCTTATTTCCCCAGAACTGGTCACTTCTATAGGGGAAAGAAAAAAAGGGGGGGGGCCAGCTCTGTGAGAGTGGGAACTAAATCTACCCTTTGCCACTGCTGACCTCAGTTTTTAAGTCCTTTTCATACCAAATGTAATTGTATGAGCCTCTTCTGCATAGTGTTGCATTACTTGAAGGCTCAACTCTTACCTCTTTTATCATATTTATTGTTACCAAACCTCTCACCTTTCCTCTGGGCTCAAAATATGATAAGATTATCTCCTATCCTCAGCAAGACTATAGGGGAGGTCAGTGGGAAACTCAGAATTTGCACATGGTCATCAAAATAATATTGCATTGGTAGGGATTTGAAGTTTAGGTCTAATTAAGCACTACAGTACTGAGACTTTTCATTAGAATAACATGTCTCATTCTCTATTTGTAATTCAGCAACAATTAGGAGTGTTTGATGGGGAAAACCCCATGAAGGATTCAAGTTAAACTAGAAAGATCTTTTCTGTCCTAGCCTCTGTGTCATGCTTCCCCTTGGGATATAGTAGCTGGCTGACCTAAATTACTAAAGGAAAGATACTTTCAAAAGATTGTTCTGCCCGGGTGAGATCAGGCTGCTATATTTTGTTATAATGGTTCTGTGTGTGCGTGTGCGTGCGTGCGTGCGTGTGTGATATATATATAGCCTGTGTGGCAGCCAGGTGTTGGGTTTGTTGTGATACAAATAATAGATTGCATTCCCCAGCGTGACCTTTATCCGAGCTGTATCAAATCCGGGATTAAAATAATAACAGGCGATGTTTTGGCACGTGGGCGGTGGGACCTGATTCTGAATTCCCCAGTACCCGACAGAGGTCATGTTAGCATAAGTCAGGAAGGAAATCTCCTTTACCCTTAATGGACATCCCAGCCTGTTTGAGTCCTTGGGTAGCAGGGTTTGTGGAATAATTACAAACTGTATTAAGATGTCAGGGTGCACAAAAGTATTTTTGTTCATCTCTAAGCCACCCTGATTTCTTCAGAACATGGTTGCATATACATTCTCTGCACAATACACACACAGAGAGAGAGAGAGAGAGAGAGAGAGAGAGAGAGATGGTAACGTGCTCTGAACAGAGGACTTGGAGCAGTGTCTAGTGTGGCTGAGAAGGCCAATTCGAGAGTGACCATCCCTTCCACACTGAAGACAAATACAATCTGTCCCCTGTCCGGCTCCCTGGTTTTGCTGGTTTCGGGACTGCCTCTTGGCTTCGGCCTGCTGGGCAAGTGTCTCTTGGCATCAAGTATGACACCATTTAGAAATGTCCCTATGTGGCCTCTCTCTCTCTCTCTCTCTCTCTCTCTCTCTCTCTCTCTCTCTCTATATATATATATACTGTTTCCCCGAAAATACAGTGGTGCCTCGACTTACGGAATTAATCCGTATTGGAACGGTGGCCGTAAGTCGAAATTTTCGTAAGTCGAAGCACCATTTCCCATAGGAATGCATTGAAAACCGATTAATCCGTTCCGGCGGAAGAAAAAAAAATCACCAAAAAAAATAAAAATAAAACACTGCAAGCCCCTGGGGCTGCAAAAAAAAAAAAAAAAAAAAAAAAACAAATCCAAAAATAAACAGAAACATAACCCCACCAGCCCAATCCCACCCTGCAAAAGCCACAAAAACAGTTTCAAAAAAGCAAAAAGCACCTTACCTCCACCGCCGCGAACAGGAGGCTTCCCGGACTCCAGCCGCCACTGTCAGGCCTGGCCTCCGCCGCCGCTACCGAGCCAGGGCTCCTGCCGCCTCTGCGGAGGCTTCCCACACTTCCAAAGCCGCCCCAACCGCCGTGCCGGGTGCCGGTGCTTTGGAAGCCCAGGAAGCCGGCACCCGGTGCAGCGGTCGGGGCAGCTTTGGAAGCACGGGAAGCCGAAAGCCGCCCAGACCTCCGCGCCAGATGCCGGCTACCCGCGCTTCCAAAGCACCGGCACCTGGCGCGGCAGTCGGGGCGGTGTTGGAAGCCCGGGAGGCTGAGCCTCCCTTTTCCTAACCGTTGGGGCGAAGAAGCAGCCTCTTCGCCACCAACGGTTTGAATTTCGTGCCCTTTTCCCCTGTCTTTTTTGTTTCGTACCTCGAAGCTCCGGCCGCAAGTCAAAGCAAAATTTTGCAGCCGGAGCTTTTCGTAAGTCGAAATTTTCGTTAGTCGGGACGTCTGTAAGTCGAGGCACCACTGTAAGACCTAACCTGAAAATAAGCCCTAGTGTGATTTTTCGGACAAAGGTCCGCATAGTCAAAGCTATGGTTTTTCCAGTAGTGATGTATGGAAGTGAGAGCTGGACCATAAAGAAGGCTGACCGCCGAAGAATGGATGCTTTTGAATTGTGGTGCTGGAGGAGACTCTTGAGAGTCCCCTGGACTGCAAGAACAAATCTATCCATTCTGAAGGAAATCAACCCTGAGTGCTCACTGGAAGGACAGCTCCTGAAGCTGAGGCTCCAATACTTTGGCCATCTCATGAGAAGAGAAGACTCCCTGGAAAAGACCCTGATGTTGGGAAAGTGTGAATGCAAGAGGAGAAGGGGACGACAGAGGACGAGATGGTTGGACAGTGTCATCGAAGTGACCAACATGAATCTGACCAAACTCCGGGAGGCAGTGGAAGACAGGAGGGCCTGGCGTGCTCTGGTCCATAGGGTCACGAAGAGTCGGACACGACTTAACGACTAAACAACAACGATTTTTCAGGATGCTCGTAATATAAGCCCTACCCCAAAAATAAGCCCCAGTGAAGTGAAACCCCACCCTCCAACCTTGTGCAGCAACCAGAAGAAGATGACATGACTGTAAAATAAAACATCCCCTGAAAATAAGCCCTAATGCGTTTTTTGAAGCAAAAATTAATATAAGACCCTGTCTTATTTTCGGGGAAACACGGTATATATAATCTGATGGGGACACACCGGAGGCAGAAAGATATGATTCCCCCCCCCAAAAAAAAACACATTACGATCACCCAGCCAGGAAGAGATACACCAGGTGGATGTCTACCTGTTTCCCAGGCAATGATGTTCCCAGGTGACAGGAAAGGTAGAGAATAGTTAAAAGAATCATTGGCCTTTGGCAGAGGGGCAGGTGTATTTATTACAAGGGGACAAGGGGCATCAAATGGGAAATTAGGGCATACGGGGGCATTTCGAAATTGGGAGACATGATTAAAGTAGCTTCCATGGGTCTCAATGGGTCTACTCTTCAGGTGGGAAGGAACGAGTGTGTGGCTCTGCCAGAGGGCAACGTGGTGGGGGGGGGGTGGCGAGATTTATGTGCGAAGCAGTGCTGGCGGCTTTCAGAAGGAGCAAAAAAAAGGGGGGGATTTTCTGAGGGGAGCCACAGGGCGACATGGGGGGGGGCAAAGGGAGGGGTCAGTTGGGGGACTCTTTCCCGGCGGAGGGATACTGGAGCTTCGCGTGACCCTCCGCCCACTTCGGTCCCCCTCGAACGGCGCCCCAGCGGCGGGTCGCTCGGCGGAGCAATCCTCGCCCTTGCCCGCCTGGGAGAAGAAGTCCCGGACCCATGGAGAGGCGGGCTCTAAGATGGCGGCGCGGGCGAAGTGCCGCGAGGCGTCGTAACGGAGCCGCCTCTGAGGGGAGTGTGCCGGAGGCCCTGAGCAGCGAAGGCGGGCCGCCGGAACAAGACGAGAAGGGCCCCCAAAGGAGCACTCGGAGTGAGTGGGTTGAAAAGAGCGGCGCTCAAGCACTGTGACTTGCGTCCTCGTTGGAAGGCTAGACGTTAGGGGAGGAGCGTAGGAGGCGTCTGTGAATAGCCGTGGAAGGGACGGCGGAGCGCCCTGGGATGAGCCAAGGAGGCCTCTAGGGGTCGCTGCGCCACCAGTTTCAGGACAGGCTCAGGAAACGCAAAGAACGTAAGGGAGATGAGCCAGCCGCCCAAGAAGCTGGAAGAGAGCGCCACGCAAGTTGCGTGGAACGTTTTCGGGAATACTAGTAAGAGGGCACGTGGGTGGAAATCCCTCTACTCTCCTGGGTGCTTTCTTAGGGGTTCATTGTCTGTTTTCCCCAACATAACAGTTCTAAGCACGCCGTATGGAAATGCCCAACCCAAAATAGCGTTCCTTATTGAGACAGACGGTTCATACCAGGAGAAATAGAGCTTTGATGTTGCTTAGTTTGTATATACCAGGAAATCAAGTCGTTTCACTTTGTTAAAGTGTGTTTTCTGAATTGCCCCCCCCCCCCCAACCATCCAGTTTTGAGTTAATTCCTAGAGGTTTTTCAGCAGACATAAGCGCAGCTCTGTGGGAAGACGTTCTCCTGAACCAAATTAGAGCTTTCATTGCTCAGATTTATGTGGATTTCTTTGTTGCTGAGTTTCATCATGTTTTATTTCAGTAATTGGCTACCCTTCTCGGTACTAGTACAGCTCTCAAGATAGCTTATAAAACAGGAAGACATGTAAAAATAAGTCATTTTTGAAAGCCAAACACAGGGTCTATTCACATGTAATGCTGAACCTGTGGATTGACTGCTGTGCACATGAGGTGTATAACTTCTTGGGCTCTCCTCTCTTTCTACTGGTTAGCTGCAAAGAGGAGATGGGAAACTATTGCATCTGCTTCTGGTTTGACGCCAAGAAAGCGCTTTATACACATTGAAGAAAGGCTATTCTCATGGAGAGTTAGCAGCTTTGCTGTCTTGCTTTGCATTGTTTTGTAATAAAAGAAAGTATTGTAAATTGGCTAACTTACAAAAATAAAGTCTCTGTAGGATAATATCAGATCTTTTGTGGTCACATATCACCTGAAAACTGCAGTATTTGGAATATTTTTTTTGTAGGGTTATTATCGATATGGGAGGAGATTCTAAATCTCGTGGCTTTAAATTGTTTATTTGGCAAGGTTTTTTATTCTTCTCCTTTCTCTGCCACTGGCTATCATATTTCCCATGCTTTCATTTTTATCTGATCAGTTGCATTTGTACTCATGGCATGATGATTTGCCTTTGACACAAAGATCACACAACACTCTCTGTCCAGGTGTCTTCACTCCTTCCTAGAATGTAATATGTAACTCAGAATTCTCCCCCTCCTCTGACATCTTACCCCTCTCCAGGCAGATCAAAGATGGCCCCATCCTGTGAACGGTTACAATTCCGCTTCCCCAGTTATGGTGACGGGGTGCTGCATCGCATGGACCAACTGCGGGAGCAGCGGCGCTTCTGTGATGTGACCGTCCAGGTGAACGAACTGCGGGTTCCTGGGCACCGTGTGGTCTTTGCAGCCTGCTCCCCTTTTTTGCGGGACCAGTTTCTACTCAATGACTCACAAGAAGTGTCTGTCTCGCTCTTCCAGAGTCCTGAGATTGGACGCCAGCTTCTGCTCTCTTGCTATACGGGGTGCCTTGAGGTGCCCATCAAAGAGCTGGTCAACTACCTGACAGCTGCTTCCTTCTTACAGATGGGCCATGTGGTGGAGCGCTGTGCCCAGGCAGTCTCCCACTACTTAGTACCCAAAGCTGATGCTCTATTACGGGATGAACAAGGGGAGGGGAGCTATTTACAGCAGGACGGGGAGGAGGAGGAAGAGGAGAAACAGCTGTCTTCACCCACGGAGGAGGCAGACTCCGAAGGAAGCAAGGCAGAGGGGGCCGAGTACACCCCGCGCAGTTCCCGTGGGCCCTCGTCCCCAGCCATCTCACTCTCCCTGATCAACTCTGCTGTGGAAATCACTCGCAACTACTTGCAGGGTTGCTACGACGATGACACAAGCAGCGAAGGGCTTCCCTTCCCACCTCCAGCTCCCACCCCGGCTTCCCAGTGGAGGAACTACCCCTTGCATCGCCACCGCCACAGCACGGCCGCTGCCTACAGAGACTGGAAGACAAGCGGCGGGACGGCAGTGTGGAAGGTGCCAGGACTGGAGCGACCCTACCGCTGCCCGCGCTGCAGCAGCGTGTTTCAGCAGCTGGGGAATTTTGTGAGCCATGTGCAGGAACACAAGCTCTTCCTGTGCCTTCGCTGTGGCAAAGTCTTCTCACAGAAAAGCAACCTCACGCGGCATATCCGGGTGCACACGGGCTTCAAGCCCTTCCAGTGCCCCATTTGCCGCAAGTGCTTCACCCAGAATGCCACCCTCCAGGACCATCTCAACCTGCACAGCGGCATCAAGCCTCACCGATGCAACTACTGCGAGATGCACTTCACCCACAAGCCGGGCCTCCGGCGCCACCTGAAGGAAATGCATGGCAAGAGCACCGTCCAGAACAGCCATGAAGAGATTGAAGAGGTCACCATTGACTTTGATTGATATCAGAGGAACAGCTATAGACTGAGTGATTAATAGGGTCTTGTGTGAGGCCAGAGGGAGCCTCAAAGATGACATTGTCCTCTCTGCAAGAAGTGGGCAGGGGTCATGCTGCAGAGGGAAACCTTTGAGGTAGAAATGCCACGGACCGCCTTGTTCTTTTTTCTAGTAGTAAAGGAATTGCTGTGAGGAATTGCTGTGATTAGAGGGTTTCCTACAGAACAGCAAAGACAGTGTGGACTAAGTGAGCTCCATTGGAGGAGACAAGGGATGCCGCAAGGGAAGGTGGAGGAGAGCAGGGAGTGACTGGACTTGAGGATTCTGCCAGGGGACGTACTGGTGTGTACTGGAAATTGTTTATTTTACAGAAATGGCCCGAGGAGGAAGCAAAATAAAGCAGCTGCCTTGAGTGCTGGATTTGGGTTGCCATGAAGTGCAACTGATGGAATAGAAAGCTGGCTCATGGCTCATAATCTAGTCTGTTGGGGATTATTGTTTTTTGTTGTTGTTTTGTTTTTTGTTGTTGTTTTTAAGCAGCACCTACATACGTGAAGGGGAACTGTACAGGAATATGGTAATGCTCATGTGCCGCTTCCTTTCACTTCAACAGGCATTGTGCTGGAGAACATTGTAGTGAATTGGTGTTTAAAGGGAATACTGTTTAGATTTCCTACCTCAGGTGCTACAAGGCCATTGCTCTGGCTTTGGTAGGCCGTCACAGACTTGATATGTGAAAAACTGGAACAGTTATCAAATACTAGATAAGATTCCAAAGGTAATTGACAACTTGAAATCAACATCACTGGCTCCAGATGGCAGGCAACCAGGGTTTTTCAAATGTGAAATTGCTGATGTCACAATAAAAATATGCAACCAGTTGCTTAAATTGTTCTGTTTACAAGAGGTAAACAGCATGATGTTCTTTTGTTTCTAAAGACTGCAATTCAGGCTTAATAGATGCTTTAAAATCATTGAGACAAATCAGCCATGGCTAACTAGTTCTATTAACATCAGAGGCATACTCTAAATGTAATAAAATGTTGATTTTGCCCATTAAATATTTGAACTTTCAGAAAAAAAAATTTAAAAGATTTTTCATTAAATTTAGTAATTGAGGAATAAGAGAACGGACGTGCCTGTGTATCAATAATTGGTCCAAGATCAGAAACAAATTATTTAAGCAATGAAATAATAAGCAGGATGCAAAGAATGCCAACAAGATCTTTCCAAACTGGGTGAATGAGCATCAAAGTGACAGGTGGGAGTCAGTGTAATTGATTGTGATGTGATGCATAATGGGGCAAAAATGTTGAAAATCTGGACTCCCCATATACACTGGCAAGGTCCAAACTTACATTGATTAACTAGGAAGAAATATTGAAGTTGTTGGGAGATAGCTCGGTGCATACTTTGTCCAGTGTTTGGCAGCAACAAAAATGAGAAATTTCCCTGCCAGGGATGATCAGAAAAAGCAGAAGAGAAAAAAATGATGATACGGTAATATGTTTTTATAACTCTGCAGCTGAATATAGAAAAGTTGTGTGTTTTTTCTTCAGACTTCAGCTAGCATGCCCGGTGGCCACCGTAGGTGGACATTTAGGAGTTGTGATCCAGAATAATTAATATTTCCAGCCTCTGTTCTATACCAACAATGTGTGTGAAATGCCATGAACAATTCTATGGCAAGAAAAGATTCAGAAAAGACATACTAAGATAAAGTCATTTTCTCTATAAGGAAAAAGTAGAGTATTTGGGTTTTTATTTATTTATAATACTGTAAAGCTGAAGTGTGTGTGTTAAGAGAGTTATAAAATTATGCATGGTGCCGAGGAAGTGGACAGGGCTTTTTTCTTCCCTTTCTTATAAAACTTAGACTTTAGGATCCCCTTAGTGAAATTGATGGGGAGGATGTTCAGCACAGAGACATGAAAGGGAGTGTGCAGTAATTTTGAAGGCTTTCAGGCAGACTAGAAGCTAAGTGGCTACTGGCTGTAATGGCTGAAAGGGGGCATTGTGGTTGAAAGCCTTCTAGCTACTGAAAACCAGTTGAACAACTGCAAAGGAGAGCTATTGTCCTAATATCCTTCTTTTGGGCATTTGAGTGAGTTATTGTGGGAGACTAGATACTGGTTCGAATAGGCCTTTGATTTGATTCCACGGGGCTTTCTTATATGGTCTTGTGTCCGTTTGCTGATATCAAAGCCCTCTCCAGAAATCTATTTCCATCAAGCAAACTGCAGTCAGTGCAAGCTTGCAGATTATAAAGGTAAAACCAGCCTTTTATGCCCCAAATGGTAGCTCTGAAGCCTGTGCTTCGGCATTTATAGCTTTGTTCTTTTTTGTCCATTGAGACTTTCCCTCCACACACTATATCACTGTAACATAGCAAGAAATTGGCAGTGGCAACTCTGTGTAGAGACTGAGCAAAGCTCTGGTTGGCAGGATGAGGCCTCTAGATAAGGATCATCCTCAATTCTCTGTTTGAGCAGGGAAAGCACTGCTAGGCCGGTGAACGAGTGACTTGATGAAGACAGTAGAAATTGGAGGGCATTAGAGTAGAACCCAAACATAGGAGAGAGAGAGTTCTTAAGAAATCATGGAATGCTGCTTACTGCTTTAAAAGCCCAGCATGTTTCAGCCTGTATGCCTCTTGAATGTTTTTTTTTCCTTCAAGGGGATTAAAAAGAACAGCCTGAGAAAAATTTGTTAGGTATCTTCAAAGTAGCTTAGGAGTAACTGGTTGGTATCTTTAGAAGATGAGAAACTGTTGAGTCATTTGGCTTTCTACACCACGCTTGAGAAGCCTCCTTAAGTCCAGAAAGTAACTGCCTAACCCCTCTAAATGTCAGGGAATGTGAATAGGGTTCAGTGGGGCAGGGAAGAGAGTTACAGAGACCCACAATCTACTTGGTGAAGCCAGAAAAGAATTAATGTGGCCCCTCAAAAAGTTCTGTTGGGATCAGTGTAGCTGCTGTTTTGATTCCTAGCCTCAGCTAAGATGCATTCTGGAAAACAATGGAGGTCTCCAAAAGGAGCTTGAGACATGCTGGCAATTCTCTGCGTCTCTGAGGAATTCAGTACCAAATTTGGAGAACCTCTCCTCTAGGGAAAAAAAAATCTCTTCCCACACTGGGAGAGAGCTCTCCCATCACTGCTAAACAACCTCATTGCCCGCAACTGACAAGCCACATTGCCTCACAAATGCATTTGTGAGGGTGCACCTGTCCTCTCAAATTTGAGCATCATTTTTCTTAGTCCTGTCAACAACTCTGTTTGGAAACCCTGTTTAGCAATTGCTCACACGATGCAACAAGAAGATGATGAAGATTAAATTGTAAGCAAGCTAAAGATTGCGTTCCCATATCTTGCGTCCAAGGGCATCTGGTTGGGAGAGGCCAGGAGCCCCAGGTTCTGGAAGCAGAGCCTTTGTGCGCCCTGGCTGTCCTACTACAGCAATATTGGGGGATTAACTTGCCGCAATAATTGTAGAGTTGCATTCCTTGAGGCTTACTGGGACCCCCTAGTGCCTCGGAAAGCTGGCTGAGCGCATTTTCCTGACCAGCATTATATGCAACACTGGGTAGACTTGCGACGCTTTGCTGGTTCTCGCTCTGTTCTTCCATTTTGAAATTTGTGTCGCTGCTGTTGTCTTGGTTGATGCTGTGCTTGGTATGGAAGGAGAGTCAGGGAGCATATAATTAATGAGCACATGAGACAAAAACAATGATTAATGAGAATGGGCGAGACTTCCATTTCTTTTGTATTTAATAGGAACAACCCAGATTGGCACATTTCTTTATAAACTGGACGTGGGAGTAAGCAAACCTGGTGCATTCATTGAAGCAAAGGGCTTTGTATACTTAGCCCTTTGGGGGAAAAGAAAAGAAAATCTGATCTTTTCTTTTTTAAAAGCAGGGTATAAATGCATTGAATAAATACATAACAGAGTCCGACTTTGAGTCCCTGCAGATATTTAGCCACGTTTATGGTGCCAGGTGAGGGGTTGACATCTGTTTTGAGCCAGAGGGCTCAACTGAAACAACTGCATAGTTGTCAGATCTAGCTAGGAATAAAAGGGTTATGAATTTGGCTGGTGTCTGTGGGAGAAAAAGTGGTTTCCATTTGTATCCTGATGAATTTCAGGACAGAAAGGATGCCTGGAGAAGGTGAAATTGACTTTCCTCGGTCTCTAACAATGACTGTTTTTGCTGGGGCACAAAGGACCCCTGAAATGTTTCACCGTGGACGTATCACCACTGTTCCGTATAGGGAGCCATTGGTATGAAACATCTCTTATGGGGAAAGATAAAATGGGGACCCTCATGCATTTTCAGAAGATTCTGTTCTGATACCACTTGGGATTCTTTTTAAGTGGAAGACCTAGTAGAGAGGCCCTATGCTCATGTATAACTGGCCCAAGTGCTACCACCAGGTATGTTGATGGCCACAGGTTTGGATGGCTTTAAAATCAGATTAGACACATTTGGAGAGGGCTGGTCTTATCAGTGAGTATTGGTCATGGGCTGGGCCGTATCCAGGCATTCTCCCTCCTGCAGTCTGAATATTACACAAGAGCCATTTTTTCCATCTCACTTTGTGTGATGACAGGTTTGAATTGGTTTGTGTCGGCTGGATGGCGCAAAGTAGTGGTTAAAGCAGGATATGCTGAGGTCTCAAACATCTCTGCTGATGGCAGTATGTGGTTTGCAGTTGCCAGCTGTGAAGTTATCAAGAGGCTGCCTGTCACTCTCTCATCAGCCGAGGGAAGATCATGTTTATGCAAACCCTGTCCTTTCAGGCTGAGTGACAAGTTTTTGAGGAGAGAGAGTATCATATCTTGTAAGTAGGAAGGCTTCCCCACCCACCCTTAGAGTGGTTACCAGCTATGCCTGGTCTTCCTTTTTCCTGGCTGCCCAGCAATGAAAGCAAAACGCCTTCCACCCCGTCCATTCTGATTTTATCTGTTATCCCAGATTTCTTTTGCTTGTTACAGAAGGGTTTACCAAAATACAGACGCAAACCATTTGGAAGTTGTAAGTGCCACTTGAGCATCAGATTGGTTGCAGGGTGGCAGTGGCTTACATGTCATATTGAGGTGAGGTGCCGGGATCAATCCTTTGTGTCACTGCCATTGGTGTTACCTTACCCCAAACTTGGCCGGGGTGGCTCAACTGTACTGTTTTTCTGGTTCCAGTTCCAGAGAGGACCAGCGTGTGCTGAGCTCCACTCCCTGTCTTAATCTTTTAAAACCTTTTTAATTAAAAAAAAAACACAGGGTGGATTTTATTTAAATCAAGATGATTTAAAAAATCATGATGTAAATAAATGGACTTTTGATGATTTTAATAAAAATAGTTTTTAATTTAAATCAATTCGATTTTTTTAAAAATCATTGATTTCTATCCACCCTGGGGGGAAAAGGATTTTTTTGTTTATTAAAAGAAGAGATTGAATTGCAAAACTTTTAGCCAGTGAGAATGCATAGTGACTTAGTGAGCCAGAGAAAGTGAGAAACAGGAAGGTTCAAGGCCTAGCGTTTCAGTTATTCAACAGCTTAATTGTTAGAAGCTGGCTGTTAATCTTGGTTATTTTGCTCGTTTTGGAAAGGAGGAGTTTGGAGAAAGAAGGAAGCTTTACTTGCAAATGAAGGCTAAGTCACTGAGTTTAGCCTTGTTGGCTTCGGAGAAAAGCGCTTGTTCTTACAAGGGGAAGTAGGCTGTTTACATGGGACCTGCTGCCACCCGAGTCTGGATTGAGGTGTTCTAGCCTCTTCGCTCTTCAGCTGGGTATCATAGCTCTGCCGAGACGTCCTGGTAGACCAAGGAAGTCAGTTCTTGTAGTTTCTGCAAATCTAGAAATTTTCGTCAGGGGATTCTCAGGCAGAACCGAGTGTTTGCCTTCCCTCCAAGTAGCTTATATTATTATTCTATCATTCATTCTAAATTAATGAATTAAATCAATTCCCTCTTATTAAAAGAAAAGATTTGGGCTACCCCACTCTCAAATTACCGTGTTAACTTTTCTGTCTTGTAACAAAGTGCGGTGTTTTGTCACCTGCAGACAAAACAGTAAAACAATCTCCTTTTCACCTGTCTAATTTTTTTCCCCTTGATGTGTAACCTCTTATTTTTTTTAAAAAAAGGTAGTTGGTTTTGGAGGTAGCTGAGTGTAGATGGAACACCAACCACATCAGAGATAGAACAAATAAAAACTGCTTGGGTTTGTGATTCAAGTTTGTAATCTGGTTGCAAGATCAGGGCTGGCTCAACACCTGCCTTGGACTACAGGGTTTTAAAGGATGCAAACAAAGCAATCCTATATTTATGTATATTGAGCAGTATTTTACTGACTCGAATCAGATAGCCTAATACTGTATAACTACCAAATTTTGTGGGGAAAATTTTTCCCCCCTAAAAATAGGGAAATCTTCCATGAAAAAACATAGCAGGAGCAAGTATTCTGGAAAATTAAAAATTATACAGAGTGGTTTAAGCTACTGTGTGCTTTGTCAGATGTCTTAAGCATGTGGTGGGAGGGGGGCAATATACATATAGATAAAGTACTGTATATTTAAATACAAGGGTGGGTCTGTGGGTTATATATAGCAGAGAGCTTTCCTGTTTGTTTTGCCAGCTATCATTTCAAAGCTTGTTAACCTCTCATCAAGTGGGGAAGCTGCCCCAGCAAGTTGGTTGGTGGGAAGAGGAGGGGTGGGGCACAATTTTACTTTCCTCTCCTACCTTGAACATCTTCCAGAGGAGGTTTCTGACTCCCAGGTCAAAAGGGGCGGTTGGCTTTGTCATGCTGTGCCTTGCAACGCTCGGAAAGCGGTAGGAGGCCAGCTGGTCGAGAGAGGAACCTTTTGTCTGACCTACTGAAAGATTGGAAATGTTGATTTTGAGAACTACTGCTCCCATAATCCCCAATCAGTGTAACCAAAAACCCATGCTTCCAAGATGTATACCTACCGGAGTAGTTTTAAGTTTTCAGCTAGGCGCCCACATGAAGGCAAAGGTAAAACTTCTGTACTATTAATGGTTATGTAGAAGAAGACATTTCAATCGGTGTCACTTGCATGACCAGTGAAATGTCCACTTCTACCTAATTGCTCATAGCCTTGGTCTTCCATTTCACACGTGCTGGTTTTCAGGTGGCTGAATTGAGTCAGTGCGCACATGTGTCCAGAAAAAAAAGGGACATGCAGCTATTGAGAAAACATTTAGGAAATTGCATTTCTTGTCTCTGCTGCACATTGGGCTTGTGCAGCGCTCTGAATTCATGGTCAGAAGCTCAGGAAATAAACTAGGACAAAAGATTGCACAGACTCAAGAAAAGGAAGAGGCTGTGCTCCCTGCACGGCTGATATTCAGCCTCATGGGCCAGCCATAACAGCAACACCCTGGTCCAGCGCCAGCAGGTTTGACTATAGCATGGCAGTGTTCTACGTTCAGGTGTGGCTCCCGTGCCAGTGTTGCTGCTCCTTTGATAGCATCACTGCTTTGATAACAGCACCAATATCGTTCCGACAGGCGAAACAGGTAGCACAAGATAGTGCCCTTGCTTTTATCATCCCTCACCTCCAGCTAAGCATTGCCAGATTTTTGAAATGCTTTTGTTAACTACTGAGCAGATACTCCTCTCCTTACATTTAGCTGGGCTGCGGTCTTCCTTGCACCACCAAACAAAAATAATATTTGCACATTTATTGCATATTTAAGACATTTATTTCAGAAGCTGAGTGAAAGAGAAGGGTGAAGTCACACCTTTTTCCAAATCAGAGATGTTTTCAAACCTGCTGAATGCACACACAATCCCTAGAGCAGAGTGGAGATGATGTGGGACTACCATTTCCATCATCCCTAGGCAAGATGATCAGTGGTGCCCAATACTGGAAGAGCAATCCAGTCACATCCAAAGGGACAGACATGTGGCCCATTCTGGCCTTGAGCATTAGCTGAAACACAGTTTCATCCACAGCATGAATCCGACAGGTGTGGTCTGCACATTGTGTTCCTGGCTCTCAAAAACCAGGGCACTAGTTTTAATAATGTGAGTGGCTGAAAATGGCATGTAGGGAGAATCTAATTTAAAAAGGATTAGTCTTAGTTGTGTACAAATGTTGACAAACTGATATGTATCTCCCTCGAAGTGAGCCTTTATAAGATTTAATTTAATAGAGATTTTATCCCAAACCATCTGAAACAAAAAGGTTGTCAGGAAGATGAATGTTGTAGGTCAAGTTCCAAGACTAGATATTACTGTATACCCCCCTTTTTCCCCCCCTATTGTCCCTCAAATGATTAATTTCAGTTCAACAAACCACTGCTGATCACTGGAAATCTTCAGAGAGATATGTGACTTTAAAATCATCCACAATAGCCAAGTTAGGTATTTGAATAAAATGTGCATATAAAACACAATAAGACGTTTTTTCTAAATGCGGATTTGTTATGTGCCCTCACGTCCCTTCCGACATATAACGAACAACCCTATGAAGGAGTGATCTCTAAAATGGCCTGTCCTTAACTGCCCCGCTCAGCTCTTGCGAACTCAAGCCTGTGGTTTCCCTTATTGTGTCAATCCATCTCATGTTTGGTCTTCATCTTCCCCTGTTATCTTCAGCTTTTCCCAGCATTATTGTCTTTTCCAATAAACCTCGCATTTCATGAAGTGCCCAGAGTACAATGGCCGAACGTGCATTTGCGTATAGAAATTGCGTAGCACATCAGAAATGCTGTCAAAGGAGAAGGGCCACCAGCAAGGGAGTCACACCTGAATCTAGCAGAACACCGCCACACCACAGCCAACCCTGATCGCTGGAACAGGGTGCTTACGGCTTATGGCTGCCCCATGAGGCTGAACATCAGCTGTGCAGGGAGCACAACCATGTATCTTCATAGTGCTGAAGACCACAGCCAGGTGACCCGTATGGTCTGTTCAGGTGATGACTGTGTGCCCTGGGCCAACTCTGCAGCCATGAGTGCCAGACAGGCCTTTATTCCGCACAACCAACATGAAAAATTCTACCTTGTATGACACATGGTGTACTGCTCAGTGGATTGTGTTGATTTAGAATTTCCCTAAGGCAAGTTTATGCAGACAACTAACCAACAGGTCTACAGGGGTCCCGGTTCCACGGGTAAGGTGTGTTGACCTCGTGGCAGATGGTGGACCAGGGGGGGATCAGCCTAGGATGATTTCAGCCATTGAGAAGGATGGGGAAGGGAGTTTCCACTCCTCACCAGGCACTTCACACTTTCCAAAGACCCCCAAGGGTGCTGTTGTCCTCCTCTTCAGATATGGTTAGAGGCCGCAGGCCACTGGCCGACACCTTATTTGGAAGCACAGTCCTATAAACGTCTTAGGCTTCCCATCTGGCAGTCAGTTGCTTGGCTGATCTCACAGGTAATGCAAGAAGAGGCACATGAAGGTGCGCCTGCTGGAGTGGGCAGGACAGTTGCACAGTCGCCCTTCCACTCTGCGCTTTGGCACCTGGGTCCTGGCCAGCTTCCTACTTAAATTTCATCGCAGAAATGGCCTCCTTAATTTCAGCACAATTGCAGTACATGCTGCTGCTTAATTGAGTTAATTAATATAGGTGTGGCCTTTCCTCGCTGGCTCAGCTTTGGCTTCTGTTGGGGGCTTGCTGTGGCTACACTTCTGATAGTCTCTGTGGTTTGACCCTGACATGCCACAGAACAGCATGGCAGAACCACGGGGCGTTTGGGTGGTCCTCTTCTCATAGCACTGGTGGTGACATCCGTCAGTCTAGTTTCCAGGTCCTCATTCTGCTTGTCTAAAATCCATACAGACACTTTTCAGTGCAAGCACAAATTAATATCTGGATGCCGTTCCGTCCCTTCAGTGCTGTCTGGATGCCGTACTGGGATGGATGCAGGCGAATGGTCTGAGGCTGAACCCGGACAAGACGGAGGTCCTGAGGGTGGGTGGCCCAGACATTGGTGGTTTGGGAAACTCCCTCACTTTTGGGGGGGGGGTGACTCTCACCACAAAGACTGAGGTTCGCAGCTTGGGGGTACATCTGGATCCGGCGCTTACCATGGAAACCCAGGTAGCGTCAGTGGTCCGCACCGCCTACTTCCATCTTTGGCGGATCGCCCAGCTGCGTCCCTATCTTGATGTCGGGGCCCTCACCACTCTGGTCCATGCGCTTGTAGTCTCGAGATTAGACTACTGTAATGCGCTCTACGTGGGGCTGCCTTTGAGATTGATGCGGAAGCTTCAAACGGTGCAGAATGCGGCAGCCAGACTTCTTACTGGGGTGAGAAAACATCAACATATCTCCCCCCCTCTGGCGGCCTTGCATTGGCTACCTGTTCATTTCCGCATTGATTTCAAAGTATTAATGATGACATATAAAGCCCTAAACGGTTTAGGTCCTCAATATCTGGCGGAACGCCTTCTGCCACCTAGATCTACCCATATCACTCGCTCTAGCCAGGAGGGGCGGCTGAGGGGCCTAACGCCGAGGGAGGCCCAAAGAGAAAGAACAAGAAAGCGGGCCTTCTCGGCAGTGGCCCCTCGGCTCTGGAAGAATCTCCCCCCAGAAATTTGTCTGGCTCCCTCGCTGGGCGTTTTTAAGAGCCAACTTAAGACCTGGCTCTTCAGACAGGCCTTCCCTCCTGTCGATACCTAACTTATTTCGCCATCCTCTAGTGTAGTAATATTGTTTTATTTTAATATTGTTGTTAGCCGCCCAGAGTAGACTTCAGTCTAAATGGGTGGGATATAAATTAAATAATAAATAAAATAAATGTGAGCCAGTTCCGAGCTCCCATGTGCCTCGCTGCCTTCGAGATAGCCAGTGTCATCTTCTCCTTTTCCCCAGCAAACCCCCCCTTCATAAAGAGCTTGACCGAACTGCAACAGTGCTTCTGAAAATGCTCTCGTTGGCAATAAACACTCATCACTTGCCACAGTTAAGTTTGGACTTGGGTGAAGGATTCCCGAGCATTTCCAGCCTTGGTTTGTCTCTTCTTCAAGAAACAAAGGAAAAGGAAAAGATCCATGGCAGACAGTCAGCAGAGGGCGTTCCTTATTCATACACACCTCCTTTCTCTCGCTGTGCTTCACTCCCAGCCTCCCGTCTGCTATTTAAGCCTATTCCTTTCCCCAGCCACCCAGATGAAGGAAGAGCAGTAAGCGCTCCGTGCAGCCTCTGGGTTGCTCACCAAGACCTTGCCCATCATCTCTGGGGTGGTGTGCAGTTTCCCTCAGGAACCAGTTTCGACTGGGAAAGCAGTAGAGAATTGAATGCTGGTGATTGGAAGCCCTGTCTAGGACCTGGAAGTGTGGGCATCCACCCAGTCCCTTCTCTTCCCGGCACCGTCCACCTGCATGGCTTGCCAACCCTGCCCTGTGGTCACTCAGCCTGCAGCGGTCGACCGATACCGTCAATCTCCCTATCGAGACTGGAAGACGGCCCTCCTGGACTGTTGTGCTGACAAGTGCATCTGTAAGTGCACTGGGGAGCGATTGTGCTGGCAGGGGCCGGAAGGGTGGTGGGGAGAAGAGCCTGTGCATGGTGGCTGCACAGCCTTCTATCGTCCTGCTGGGTTTGGCATCTCCTGGAGGTGTCGCATCCACCAATGGCAAAGACATCAGGAGAACAGCACGGGATCTGGGCCAACGGGACCACTCCTGCCCCCTTGGAAGGGAGGTCCTGGGACACGCTGCTGCCTTGAAGTTGTGCCTTTACAATGGTTCCTGACCTTGGGCCCCCAGATGTTCTTGGACTACAACTCCCAGAAGCCTTTACCACTAGCTGTGTTGGGCCGGATTTCTGGGAGTTGTAGTCCAAGAACCTCTGGGGACCCAAGGTCAGGAACCACCCGCTTTACACCTATTCACGTCTTTGTTGCGATGGTGGGATCAGTCGTATCACTGAAAACAGATTCCAAGCCTCACTCAGCCGGGCAGGGTTCATTTCGAACGGAGGCCCTCCCCTCTCCTCCTTCCTTCCGCCAGGTGCCTGTGGATTCATCCCCTGCATCCTTGCGTGCCAGGTGGGCGTCGAGTATGGCGAGTGCTGCTGCGTCCCGTTGCTGCCCGGGGCTCTCATAGCCATGCGGACGGGGCTGCGAGAACAGCTGCGCATCAAGGTACCGGCCCCACTTCCCAGCAGATCCCTGAGACCACCCTGAGGGATGACTCTGTTTGCCAAGCGATGGCGAGTGAGTGGATGCCGTTGCTGCAATACAGGCCCGCTTCTCCACCCCTTCAGCCCCTCCTAGAGCTTCTTAATAAAAGTAGGCTGCCGTTCTTTGCACTTAGCCTTTGCCCCTCTACTGGAAGCAGGCTTGCCACTATCCCAGTGTAAAAGGCAGCTGGTAAAAGAACCGGATCACAGAAAGATAGCCACGCAGGTACAGGATATGTTGAACATCAACTCCCATAAATTCTTACCATGAGTCATGCTGAGAGAATCAAATAGACTCTGGCAGTCTGAAACCGCTGGAGGGTGTCTCAGGTTGGTTATCCATGTAGGAAATCCCCATATATACCGTATTTTTTCGTGTATAGGACGCCCCCATGTATAAGACCCCCCCCCCCTTTTCTAACCCAAAATTAAGAAATCTAAGTGGGGCTTAGCAAGTGGAGGGGAAAGCAGGGATCAAAGCCCTGCAGGATCACTTTGATCCCTGCTTTCCCCTCCACTTATTTTTGTTCTCTCCTCAGCTTACTTCCGTGTATAAGACGACCCTCAATTTTTAGTCTAAAGATTTTAGACAATGGTCTTATACACGGAAAAATACAGTGTATGTATATATACAAGAGACTGCAGGTTTGAATACAGCTTTATCTGGAGAAACTGTTTTCTGTGGCAAGAGGCATGATATGGCGCAGGTCAGCGGAACATCATCTCTTGAGGTCCACAGTATCCATTTAGCGGTCCATATGACCCATCTTCCCCCTTAATCCTGGAAACCAGTTTAGGGAGGGTTGATGATACAGATCCCCTGGAGAGAAAGCAACCAGACACCACCTGAACCCCCACCCAACCCCCCAAAAGGAAAGATTTAAAACAAGATTTACACGGGCAGTTTCTACAGGCAGTCCTTCATGTTTAATTGGGGATAGCAAGGAGTTGCTGGGAGCGAGGGCACAGGATCGCAGTGGCAAGAGGCCAACGGTGAAGACGTGTCCCCTGACCGGCCACCCTCTTCTCTTTCCTAGGGCTGTGTGTGTGGCGACTGGGCCGCTTTCTGCTTCTGCTGCCCCTGTGCCCTTTGCCAGATGGCTCGTGAACTGGAGAGCCCTTGCTAGTTCCTTCAGAGGTGGAGAGCTCCCTGCGACAGGCTGGCATCCAGAGAGAGGGTGCTCTTTTTCCTGGAAAGAACTGGAGCCCTCACTCCAGCAGGGGAAAGCTGTGCAGCTGATGCAAGCCCGTGTTGGGGGACACTGCCAAGCAAGGACCGCGCTGGCCTAGGAACCACAGCCATTTCAGCACCAGGATGCCAATCCACGGCATTAGCAGCTTGGCGTGCAAGCAGACAGAATATGGCCACCTCTGGGGGGGTGGGGGAAAGGCACTGTCATTCTCTCCCCTGCTACTCTGCATGGTCATATATATACATGGGGGTGGGAAATGTCTTAAATAAAGAAAGAAAAAATACAGCATCTCACATGAGATCAGTTCAGCCATGAGGAACTGGATCCTGTGGCCTGTGTCAGAGGGCAACCACATCCACAGATGGAGCCCAGGAGTTCTTTCCGCAAAGGACAGTTTATCGGCAAACGGCTCCCTAGAAGTGGCTCTCATGATGTTTAGCCAAAAGGGAGGACCCGTTTATCTCAGCAGAATCAAGAACTAAAGCATCGAGCAGACTGGATGACTTGAGTGTGGGAAGACAAGGGTACATGTCTCAGGATGCTCATAAACATCTCAGCATGAGAAAAGAACCTGGCCTAAGGAAGACCTATCTCGAACTTTCCTTCCTGACATGGTGTGCGCAGAAAACAGCTGTTGCAACCTCCTCAGCACAAACTGGAAGGTAGCACAGGTGATGACATTGCATAAGTTATGTCATGGAGTAATAATGCACAATGATGTTATTGGGACGTAACATGGCTGATAATGGCCTTATGTTTTGTGTACAACAAATGCACATCACTAAAGCAGCACTTGTTTGATTCTGAAAGCAAATGTCGTTTTCTTCCTAAGAAAAGTAACTAAAAAGGCATGTGCTCCTATTGAAATAGCAAGCAGTGAGCGGAATGCTACTTTTCAAAAAGTAAGAGCAAACCCTAACCAACTACTGAGTAACTATCAAACTCTGCCCTTGCAAGCGGGTGGAAGCAAGTCCAGGGATAAGCTTTAGAGGTTGATTCTGCTGAGGTGGCTTGGCTTTTTAATCCCAGAAAACAATATCAGCAGGGACTCTCTTTATTACCTGTTCAGAGTTTGGGGACGGGATGGGTGAGTGCTGGTCAAAAGACTTTGAGGATAAGGGGAGGGCAGGGTGTTATTTAAAAAACAAAAAACAAAGACCCACAGAACAGGGAAAAAGGAAAAACCGAAATACGGAGAAGAATCGAAGCCTAGATTCTCTCCACCCCGTGGCTTCTACTGCTCACTTGTGGACACATCTGTCCCTGACCTTCCATAGAAGAGTTGGGTTGATGGCCATTTTTGCTTGTCTCCGTAAGGTACAAAACGTGTGCGGTATCCGTCCATCCAGTCCAGGGTGGTTTCAAGACTTTTACCAGGAAGGCTGGGAGGGAGCAAGCCCTGGCCAACAATGAGCACCAACGGTGGCTTTGTGTTCTTGACATGCATGAAAACAGCAGCTCCACCTGGCAGAAGCATCTGTGTCCCATCATGAATGCTCTTAAATGCCCCAGGGAGTGCCCGGTTGTGGTTGCCACCTTCGCCCCCGGCCGCCCATTTCTCACCTTCCCCGTGAGGAAAGTAAACACTGCTGAGAGGGCCGGGGGCAGGAGCAGTGGCCTCTGTCCCTTTCCGAGCGTGGCAGGGTCCTTTAGCAGCTCATAGGGACATGCTCGTCAGGTTCTCGTGGCTTAAGAGGCCCTTGCGGGAGCTGCTGACGCCGTGGCTGCTGCTGCAGTAGTCCTGGAGGTTGTGGCGCAGGGTGACGAGGGCGGAGCCCAGGCAGGCCCGGTTGGGGGCTTGCAGTCCTCCGGGCAGCTGGAAGAGGACCGTGGCCACCCCGGCCATGCCATCGTCCGTCGGTTCCAGGGTGATCGGCCCCACCCGAAAGCTGGAGTAGGAGTAGCCCATCAGGTGCGAGAGGAAGGGCTCGGAGCGGCGGAAGTGGGCAACGGGATAGGGCACCTCGTGGTAGGGCTTCAGGCGGCTGGGCAGGGGCTGGGCAGCAGCCAGCGCCGGGTGCTTGTGAGGTCGGGCCGGGAGGAAGACCAGCTCGGCGGCAGCGCCCAGGGCGTCCGGCTCAAAGTAGATGGTCACTTTGGCAAAGGGCCGGCTGGCCATCTTCGTCATTTCCTGCAGGTGGCGACGTTGCTCGTGCCTTAGGTCCAGGAACTGCTTGACCTTCCACAGCAGGACGCAGACCGAGAGGAAGAGGAAGAAGCAAGAAAAGAAAACGGAGAAGAAAACAAAGAGGTCGATGTGGGCCTGGTCCTGGCGGAAAAAGAGGAGCCCCTGGGACTCTGTGACGTTGGGGCCGGTGCCCCCGATGCCCAGCAAGACCACGTAGAAACGGCTGGACTTGAGGGCGTGGATCTCGTGGGGGTAGGTGATGACCACGCGGTCTCGGACGCCTCGCACAATCAACACTGCCTGCTGCTCCCGGACAGTGATGTAGGTGATGAGGCCGTGAGTCCGGGCCTCTCGCACGGGTGGGGAGGACTGGCTCCCGTTGCCGAGGCCGCTGCGCCCGCCCGCTTCGTCGCCCGGTGACACAATTCGCACAGCGTGGAAACCCGTGGCCCGGTCCACATCCACCACAAAGGTCTCGTAGGAGGTGGAAATGTAGACGTCCACGCCCCCAAAGGTCACGTCGATGGTGATACGGATGTCCACGTTGGTGAACTTGGGTTGAACGCCAAAAAAGACCGTGCGTCCCAGCGGGAGGTTCTTGATGTTGGGTTCATGGAAGCAGTTTAGTTGCGAGGTAGGGTCAAAGCAGCTCTCTTGGTCCACAATGATCAGTCGGTAGCACTGGTGCCCACCCACGGGGTTCCCATGGAAAAACTCACGGCACTTGGCACACTGAAAGAGCAGGCAGGAAAAAGCAAGGAGTGGGATTTAACTGCCACTCAGGTTCTCTCAGGCCGTTCATCCTCCCACCCAAATTCTAAAAACTTATCATAGGACATAAATTAAACAATTTTCCATGAAATATTTATCAGTTAGCTTCATTTATTCACGTTCTCTGCAGAGGCTAGAAATGTACTACTCCTACATTGCAGGTTTTGCATTTGCACAGAACTGCAGCATAAACGCCCCCCCCCCCGGTTTCCATCCTCTCAAGAGCCTAGCCATCCAGACACTACAGAAGACGTGGCAAAGAGGGGCCCATGGTGTGATTCAGACCTGTGTGGCCCCTAGCATCTGACAGTAGGAGATACATAACATCTGAACCCAGAGAACCAGCTAGCTGCTATCAAGAAACCCATGCTCTTTGTCTCTTCTCTGTGGCCTTCTCTGTAGCAGCTCCCAGGTTACGGGATGCTTTTCCTCGGGAGATCAGGCTGCCCCCCCCCTCCCTTTTATCCTTCCGCCGACAGCCAAAGATCCATCTTTTCAGGCAGGCTTTTAACCATCACGACTGAGTCCCTGAATGCCTTCTTAAAGTTAAGATAGTTTTAAATGTTTACTTGCTTTTAACTATTCTATTGTATTTTAATTAGTGTACAGTTTAGTTGTTTTTTAATGCTTATTAGGTCTTCAATTTCTATTATTTTCAATATTGTAAGCTGCCTTGGGTCCCCTTATTGGGAGAAAGGCGGCTTATAAATTGAACAAACAAATGAACAAAATCTTTCTTCGATTCTTTTTTTTTCTTTTTTTTTAACTACTTACGTCCACTGGCTCTCACAACATCCTGGGGGCAAAAAGCCTTCTGGGTTTATTATGCCCTGTCTCAAAACAGTATCTCCTATGGTCAGTCTGTTTCACTAGATGGTTTGCTGAGGCTGCCCTTGAGGAGAGCAGGCAGAGGGAGAAATCCTGGTGACCGGGATGATCTCATGCAGGTCCCATCCGCTGCCCGAGGGCTCGTCTAGGAGCACACCCTGTCGGACTGTGACGTTTTCCATACTCCCTTTGCGACCTTCTCGGTCTCAACCCTACTCCCACCTGCTTGCTTCCTCCACCCTTCTGGAAGACACACCTCCCTATTAAAAGCCCCGTCCACCCAGCCCTCGCTTCTTGCACCCAGAGTCCCTCGCTCCCCACTACCTGTTGCTTGTAACAATCCTTCTTGTCAGACTGGGCGCTGTTCTGGCAGCCGCCTGTCTCTGTGTTGTTCTGGCAAGGGCAGCCGGTCCCGTCCAGCTCGTTGCAAGAGTCAGCGTGGCCGTTGCACTGACACCTGGAAAAGAGGGGAGGGCAGTGGGGTCGGGGGGGGGAGAAAAGCAACGGTGAGACTTGTGTGGCTTTCCCCCATCCCTGTGCATTCTGCAGTCCGTACATTCAGGATTAAGGACAATCCTGGGAAGAGCTGCAGAGACACCGTTCATAGCAAGAGATGGCCTTTGATACAGGCCAGCGTGGAACAATCATTGCCGTGACGCCATCCGTACCAAAGGAATCTGTTTGCGGAAAAAGGGGATTTGGAAAGATAGCTTTTTAAAAAGCTTTAGGTAAAGGTAAAGGTTCCCCTTGACATTTAGTCCAGTCGTGTCCGACTCTAGGGGGCGGTGCTCATCCCCGTCTCCAAGCCGTAGAGCCAGCGTTTGTCCGAAGACAATCTTCCGTGGTCATGTGGCCAACGCGACTAGACACGGAACGCCGTTACCTTCCCACCGAGGTGGTACCTATTTATCTACTCACATTTGCATGCTTTCGAACTGCTAGGTTGGCGAGGAGCTGGGACAAAGCAACGGGAGCTCACTCCGTCGCGTGGATTTGATCTTACGACTGCTGGTCTTCTGACCCTGCAGCACAGAGGCTTCTGCGGTTTAACCCGCAGCGCCACCACGTCCCTTTAAAAAAAAGCTTTGTTGTTGTTTGTTGTTTAGTCGTTTAGTCGTGTCCGACTCTTCGTGACCCCATGGACCAGAGCACGCCAGGCCCTCCTGTCTTCCACTGCCTCCCGGAGTTGGGTCAAATTCATGTTGGTTGCTTCGATGACACTGTCCAACCATCTCATCCTCTGTCGTCCTCTTCTCCTCTTGCCTTCACACTTTCCCAACATCAGGGTCTTTTCCAGGGAGTCTTCTCTTCTCATGAGATGGCCAAAGTATTGCAGCCTCAGCTTCAGGATCTGTCCTTCCAGTGAACACTCAGGGTTGATTTCCTTCAAAATGGATAGGTTTGTTCTCCTTGCAGTCCAGGGGACTCTCAAGAGTCTCCTCCAGCACCACAATTCAAAAACATCAATTCTTCAGAGGTCAGCCTTCTTTATGGTCCAGCTCTCACTTCCATACATCACTACTGGAAAAACCATAGCTTTGACTATGCGGACCTTTGTCGGCAAGGTGATGTCTCTGCTTTTTAAGATGCTGTCTAGGTTTGTCATCGCTTTCCTCCCAAGAAGCAGGCGTCTTTTAATTTCGTGGCTGCTGTCACCATCTGCAGTGATCGTGGAGCCCAGGAAGGTAAACTCTGTCACTGCCTCCATATCTTCCCCTTCTATTTGCCAGGAGGTGATGGGGCCCGTGGCCATGATCTTCGTTTTTTTGATGTTGAGCTTCAGACCATTTTTTGCGCTCTCCTCTTTCACTCTCATTAAGAGGTTCTTTAATTCCTCCTCACTTTCTGCCATCAGAGTGGTATCATCTGCATATCTGAGGTTGTTGATATTTCTTCCGGCAATCTTAATTCCGGTTTGGGATTCATCCAGTCCAGCCTTCCGCATGATGTATTCTGCATATAAGTTAAATAAGCAGGGGCACAATATACAGCCTTGTCGTACTCCTTTCCCAATTTTGAACCAATCAGTTGTTCCATATCCAGTTCTAACTGTTGCTTCCTGTCCCACATAGAGATTTCTCAGGAGATAGATAAGGTGGTCAGGCACTCCCATTTCTTTAAGAACTTGCCATAGTTTGCTGTGGTCCACACAGTCAAAGGCTTTTGCGTAGTCAATGAAGCAGAAGTAGATGTTTTTCTGGAACTCTCTGGCTTTCTCCATAATCCAGCGCATGTTAGCAATTTGGTCTCGAGTTCCTCTGCCCCTTCGAAATCCAGCTTGTACTTCTGGGAGTTCTCGGTCCACATACTGCTGAAGCCTGCCTTGGAGGATTTTGAGCATAACCTTGCTAGCGCGTGAAATGAGTGCAATTGTACGGTAGTTGGAGCATTCTTTGGCACTGCTCTTCTTTGGGATTGGGATGTAGACTGATCTTTTTCAATCCTCTGGCCACTGCTGAGTTTTCCAAACTTGCTGGCATATTGAGTGTAGCACCTTAACAGCATCATCTTTTAAGATTTTAAATAGTTCCACTGGAATGCCATCGCCTCCACTGGCCTTGTTGTTAGCCATGCTTTCTAAGGCCCACTTGACTTCGCTCTCCAGGATGTCTGGCTCAAGGTCACCAACCACACTATCTGGGTTGTCCGGGACCTCCAGATCTTTCTGGTATAATTCCTCTGTGTATTCTTGCCACCTCTTCTTGATGTCTTCTGCTTCTGTAAGGTCCCTACCATTTTTGTCCTTTATCATGTCCATCTTTGCACAAAATGTTCCTTTAATGGCTCCAATTTTCTTGAACAGATCTCTGGTTTTTCCCTTTCTATTCTTTTCCTCTATTTCTTTGCACTGTTCATTTAAGAAGGCCCTCTTGTCTCTCCTTGCTATTCTTTGGAAGTCTGCATTCAATTTTCTGTAACTTTCCTTATCTCCCTTGCATTTTGTTTCCCTTCTCTTCTCTGCTATTTGTAAGGCCTCGTTGGACAGCCACTTTGCTTTCTTGCATTTCCTTTTCTTTGGGATGGTTTTTGTTGCTGCCTCCTGTACAATGTTACGAGCCTCCATCCATAGTTCTTCAGGCACTCTGTCCACCAAATCTAGTTCCTTAAATCTGTTCTTCACTTCCACTGTGTACTCATAAGGGATTTGGTTTAGATTATACCTGGCTAGCCCAGTGGTTTTTCCTACTTTCTTCAGTTTAAGCTTGAATTTTGCTATAAGAAGCTGATGGTCAGAGCCACAATCAGCTCCAGGTCTTGTTTTTGCTGACTGTATAGAGCTTCTCCATCTTTGGCTGCAGAGAACATAATCAATCTGATTTTAGTATTGCCCATCTGGTGATGTCCATGTGTAGAGTCGCCTCTTGTGTTGTTGGAAAAGAGTGTTTGTGATGACCAGCTTGTTCTCTTGACAGAACTCTATTAGCCTTTGCCCTGCTTCGTTCTGAACTCCAAGGCCAAACTTACCTGTTGTTCCTTTTATCTCTTGACTCCCTACTTTAGCATTCCAGTCCCCTATAATGAGAAGAACATCTTTCTTTGGTGTCAGTTCTAGAAGGTGTTGTAAGTCTTCATAGAATTGGTCAATTTCAGCCTCTTCAGCATCGGTGGTTGGTGCATAAACTTGGATTACTGTGATGTTGAGAGGTCTGCCTTGGATTCGTATTGAAATCATTCTATCGTTTTTGAGATTGTATCCCAGTACAGCTTTCCCCACTCTTTTGTTGACTATGAGGGCTACTCCATTTCTTCTACGGGATTCTTGCCCACAATAGTAGATATGGTACTCATCTGAATTGAATTCGCCCATTCCCGTCCATTTTAGTTCACTGACGCCCAGGATGTCAATGTTTATTCTTGCCATCTCCTGTTTGACCACATCCAACTTACCAAGGTTCATAGATCTTACATTCCAGGTTCCTATGCAGTATTCTTCTTTGCAGCATCGGACTTTCCTTTCACTTCCAGGCGCGTCCACAGCTGAGCGTCCTTTCGGCTTTGGCCCAACCGCTTCATTAGCTCTGGAGCTACTTGTACTTGTCCTCCGCTCTTCCTCAGTAGCATGTTGGACGCCTTCCGACCTGAGGGGCCCATCTTCCAGCGTCATATCTTTTAGCCTTTTGTTTCTGTTCATGGGGTTTTCTTGGCAAAGATACTGGAGTGGCTTGCCAGTTCCTGCTCCAGGTGGATCGCGTTTAGTCAGAACTCTCCACTATGACCTGTCCGTCTTGGGTGTCCCTGCACGGCATAGCCCATAGCTTCTCTGAATTACTCAAGCCCCTTCGCCACGACAAGGCAGCAATCCGTGAAGAGGAAAAAAAAAGCTTTACATGAGACTAATTGTCTCGGGGAAGCCAGTAACAGTTGCCACCGTCAATAATAGATTTGGGGGAAATTATATGGCAGGAAAAAAACAAATATGGGGTTTGAATGGGAAAGATAGAACATGTAACAAGGAGGAAGCTGGCATTGAAAAATGTATTATGCTGCCCAAATATGGTATTAAGGAAGTTAATCCAAAGGGGGGGATTTTCCCAGCTGGTAGATGTCTCAGCTGGTTGACAGCCCGGATGTTAGATATCTCGTACCTAAGGGAACTCGGCTCTTTGAAGATCTGTGTTCCCGAGAGAGCAAGAGTTTGGCATCACAGTGTTTTGTCTAATTTAAAAACACAGAGTGTATAAAAACAGAGATTTCCATCATGTTTAGGAGGAACTCTCCAAAACACACAGCCACCTGGTTTTTACAAACAGGGGAGAAATCTCTGCTGGGAATACAATGGCTGAGAAACAAATATCTAATGCAATGTGACTCATTTGCTATGCTCTTGCTTATGCTTTGATAGAATTGTTTTAATAGCAATTTGTATTGCAATACAAATTTTCAAGTGACCGAATGAGTTATCTAAGAAAATAGCCTTTTACTACAGACAACTTGTTTTCTTTGTCTCTTTGAATCACTGAGCTTCACCTGCATGGTGTTTAAACATAAGCTCTTATTTTAACAGGGTTTCTTTTTTAATATAGAAGTATTATTTACACAAATGAACTAGAGAAATATGTAATTAGAAAGCTGTGATTTTTAAAGTATATACTTGTGATTTTTACATATATTCCAAATATATTTTATATTTTGGCATTTAAGTTACTCATTTGCTTGTTTGCTAAATAAACCTCATTTAAAGAAGAAAAGGATTCATTTTTGAACTTTTAAGACAAAATATTACAAGGCATCCAGGAATGAAGACTTGAAATAAATATAACCAGATACAGGATCTTCTGAGACCATAAATAAAATTCCTTCTCAGATGTGTAAAGGACACAAATCTACAAGTCACCCATAAGGAGCCCTGTTGATCAGGAGCTTTACAGAAGATGTTCAGATTTCTCCCTGTGGAAACTGACACTCTACCAATAGAATTAATGGGCAGGGGGGAGAAGATTCCACCAGTATTACAGCTGTTCTCCAACTCACCCTTCTACCGGTCACCAAGCAATGCACTAGGAAACATCATCTCTCAAAATGTATTGCTGTTGCGATCTATTTTGGCTCAACTTACTTTCCTCCCCTCCTGACACTCCACTGCCCACAGAGATGCCCTCCTGTTACCCCTGGGCAGTTACTGCCCTCTTTCCTGCCCAGTATCTTTTAATACCTGATGGTGCCTCTAGCATTCCACTGGGATTCATCCAGAAGCATCCTGGAACAAGCCACTTGACAGCATTATGTACTGGATGTTCCTGAGCCATCTGCCCCTTAAGGGGATCTCAGCAAGATACAAAACTCATGCTCTGCTTTAATATGTAAGTTCAGATACAAAGCAGGAAGCCACTGTGGAAGCTAACCAAGTCAAGCAACAGTAAAAAAAGGACGGCATGCCGGTTGTGGGGGAAGCTTTCGTGTCGATACACATACTATGGCTCCTTTGGGCAAATCTCATGCCTAGCGTTTCCCTTCTGGCCACATAAAGTCCTTACTTGGTGCATTTTCCTTCCAGCAGGAAGTACCCGTGCAGACAACTCTCGCATTTCTCCCCGAAGCTGTTGTTCTGGCAGTTCACGCACACGGCAACGTCCTCAGCTGGCCCCTCGGCCACCCATTTGGGGATCTGTGGGGAGGTGAGGATTGAAACATGGAGAAGAGCAGAATAAGGGCACTCTCTCCCTCCCGCTCCTCCATATCCCCCCCCCCCGCCCCCAGGTAGACAAGACAACATGATATGATGACTTGTCTCCCTGAAAACGTGGTACCAAAGGCAGGGCCTCTGGCCATTCCCTGGAATAGAAAGGAACTCCCTAAAACCATCATCCCATTTGCACTCTTTATGCTTCAGTACAATCCCAAGAAGCCCTTCTTGCCTCCAAAACACCAGCATTCAATCCACCACAGAAACAGACAAGCTTCAAAACATAAGGGTGGAAAACAGAAATCGGAGAGCTTGAAATCACAGCTATTTTTCAACAGCTGGGTGTCCGTCCCCCACTCCCTCCCAATTTAAGCAAAAACAACACACAGATCATAGTGTTAAACTACAGCCAAGTGCTCATCTCTCTGTTTTCTGACCTGTTAGAAGGAATGATGACAAAATACAACTTTAAATTTGAATCACACACAAAGGATCCTACGTCAAGAGCCCCTGCAATTCCCAATGTCTACGCCACGCAAGTACGGGACATGAATCAAAGGTTCTTAACACACATTACATGGTTTAAAACAAAAAGAGGCACCAAGTCCCTCTCAACTGCCTTGATCTGACACACACCGCCCATCGAGAGACCCATCTCCGAGACTCATGATCAGTCGTTCCCCAAAGCCTTGCCCGGCTCTTCCGCACTCACCAAGGCCGGCTCCAGGGGGAAGCGGGCGGGATCTCGGCGGGCCCGCTCGTACTCTTCGCGTGTGATGCACACGTTACTGTTCCCTCGGCAGAAGGCGTGGCAGGGGCGGCAGGAGCCCCCGTTCAGGGCGGAGCCCACAAAGAGGGGCTGGCATTGCTCACAGTGTTGACCCTGAGAGAGAAAAGGGGAGGCGGCAGAGTTGGAGAAACGGGCACAGCACGAAAAGGAAGCCAAAGAATGGCGGGTCCTTCCCTTCAAAGCCGTAGGGGCACAGCCATCCATTAAAAAACCCAACGCAGGCAGCCCGTCATTAAGGGAAAGCTTGCCTGAAGAGACAGGTCTTCGCCTGCTTGCGAATGGACAGCAAAGAGGGGGCCAGCCGGGCCTCCTGTGGGAGGGAGTTCCAGAGTCTCTGGGAGCAGCCACAGAGAAGGCCCCTCTCCCGGGTCCCCACTGAGTGTTCCTGTGAGGGTGGTATGATTGAGAGAAAGGCCTCCGCTGATAAAAGGAGACACGGTCTTTGAGATAGCTTGGACCCAAGCTATTTAGGGTTTTATAGTTTAGAATCAGCACTTTGAATTCAGCCAGAAACAAACTGGCAGACAGTGGAGCTGCCGTAAAAGGGGATTCCTGTCATCCCTGTGGCCGGCCCCAGTTGCATAGCAATCTGGCAGCTGTGTTTTGAACCCACTGAAGTTTCCGAACAGAGTGCATTACAGTAATCCCGCCGTGATGTCTAGTCTAGACCACCACCACCACCACCACCATCTGGCACTTCCCGCACCCTCACCATTGTGTTGTTGAAACACTGCAAGCACTGGTCCTGAGCCTCCACACTCTGGCAGTTGCTGTGCTTGTTGCACTGGCACTCCAGGGAGCAGTTCTGCCCCACATAGCCGAAGTGGCACTGGCAGGCGTTGGGCTCCACGCAGGTCCCGTTCGCGCAGCCCTGCTCACACACCGGCTTGCACAGCCCTGTCGCGCTGCAAGGAAAGGGCCGGCAGGATCAAAACTGTTCTCTTGCGCACATGGGCTCGTTCAGGAGCAACGCATTCGCAGGCAGCCACGTGACCGTCCCATGCAAAACAACCTGGAAGTTAAGGATCTGTGGCTTGTTTACTCAACTGGTATCCCCTGACAGAGAACATGGGCCACGTGTCATTCCTTCACAGAGCAAACTTGGGTCTTTTGCCTATTATTCTCGAAGCAAAAGAGAAGCTGCCCCCCCCCCCCAAAAATAAAAGTATGGAAGTGGTTTGTATACACTTGGAATTCTATTGCAAAAATGAAGATGCAAATGAAAACATTAAGGAATGCAGTAACTACTTAATAATAACCTGGAAGTTTGCAAACACAGATGACAACGGAGGGCGTGAGGCAGAGCATACATGGGGCAGACAGTCACTAACCAAGAGAACTGAATGTGTACATGGGCTTCCAAAAACACACCAGTTGATATACCATCAGTAGGGTGAGGATTTCTATGACACGTCATATTTTTTCTGCAACCTATGTTTGAGCTTATGGGTGGGTCTGAACGTGTTTATGAGCCATCTGGGGAGAAAGGCCAGATTACTCATAAACATGTTTGAACTTGCTTATGGGTTTAAATTAGGTTGCAGAGAAAATTTGAACGGTCATAGAAATCCTCTCCTTAGTCATCAATATCAGGGGCCCGAAACATCTATAGATGCAAACATATGGGGTCCTTTCCATGCAAACCCCAGTAGGACACAGCTCAGCCAGCTTGCTTAAGTAGCAGGTCTGAATAGCACAGAGTCCTAGACAGGGGCAGAGGGCTATTTCTTGATCCCGACTCTTTCCCAGCTCCCAAACTAAAACGACAGAAGGGATATGGGCAACATCCACGTCACATTTCCCCCCCGATTCTGGTCACAAGGACTCAGTTCAGCCGGCATGACTCTGCCGCGTGTGCCTCGCCATCGCTCCCACCTGTGGCCTGCAAGCACTCACTTGTCCAGAGTGTAGCCCGTTTTGCACGTGCACTTGTAACCTTGGAGCAGGTCATTGCAATTCTGGGTCTCATTGCAGTCGTGGTGCCCGTTAAGGCACTCATTCTCAGGAGGGCACGCCATGAAGGCCCAGCCGGCCTTTGGGCCACAGGACGCCAGCAGCCCTGCAGAGGAGGAAAAGAAGAAGACAGGGACAGGGTGAGATCCGAGACGGGAGAGGAGAGGAGAGGAAGGCCGTGGGCCACGCGAAAGACATGTTTGCAGCCCCTAGGAGCACCCAGATGCAAAAAACAACAACAAACGCTGGTGGGAAAAAGAAAATCATTTTCTGGTCCTGAAAACCTATAGAAATGTCCCCCCCCCCTTCCCATAAAGTGGGGTTCAGAGTGCTTACCTCCCCCCCCCCCAAAGCTCAAAGAATCCTGATAGAAACCAGAGTGGGTTCTTCTTCTGCATTTTTCAGGGGCTGCCAGAGTCTCAGGGGTATAAAATGGGCCCCTGGACATTTCACAGCTGCCTTTCTTTAATCTTAAGAGGGTCAAGATCCACAGCACAACTACTCATGGGAAAGAGACATTTTCCCCTGCAACATGGTCTCCAGGAACTGCTGGCCGGCTGATGGCTAAGGACAGCGTTGGGCCATAAAGAGAGGTTCTTTAGATCAGAAACTAGGCCAGGAGGACACAACGCTAGCCTTTACGAATATTCCTAGAGAACTGCAGTCTGAAAGAAGGGCATAAGGCGCTGTCTGGCGGCAGGCGACGTCCCACTGCTGTGCACCGCATCCATGCCCTCGCAAGGCCACCCTTTTAAAAGGCCACACGCACCCCCCAGACCCAGCTCCCTGTGGGGCACTCACCGTGGCGAGGACCGCTCCGCCCGCCCTCCAGGCACAGCCCTTTGCCGTTCTCACCCCGCAGGCTGCACCAACCGCAGCGAGGCTGCTGGATGCAGACGGCGCACTGCTGGAAATGCGAGCAGGATGGGGTACAGCTCTCCGATCCGCTCAGCACCCGGCCACACATCCCAGCGGCGCAGCGCATGGGCAGGTAAGTGGGGCTCATACACTGCAGAATGAAAAAGGAAGGAGAGAGAGAGAGAAGGTTAAGGCTGCCCTGGAAGGTATCCTTCTCTCATTCATCCTCTCTCTCTCTCTCTCACTGACACACACACAAAATCTAAATTCTGCAACTAAATCAATTATGCTGGGCAAATTTCACCGCTTACGTTTTTTTAAGCCAAGGGAGTAAAACAAAGCTTGCCTCGCAAGGTTGTCGTGAGGCTTATGTGGGGAGGAGAGCCATGTACATTGCCCTGAGCTCATTGGGGGAAAAGGTGAGATAATAAATATCACCATCATCATCATCTTAGAACTGCAGAGCTGGAAGGGACCCTATGGATCATTGAGCCTAGCCCTTGTCAAGGAGGCCCAGTGGAGAATCGAACTCCCAACCTCGGGCTCCGCAGCCCAAGACCTCAACCACTGAGCTATCCCTGCCCTCCAAATTCTACAGTTATGGAGTCCCCACATAGGGGAGGGAGCGTGACCTCCAACAGGGGAGGGGACAATCAGGGATCCAAGCAGCCCACCCCCCTCCCCAGCCCAGCCCATCAGGGTTACCTGCTGCAAGCTGACGCTCCAGACACACTGCTGCCAGCCCCCGTCGGCCCCCTTGGAGCTCAGGCATTCCCCACAGGTGCTGTGGTTGTGGCAAGGTGTGGGGCAGGCCAGCGGGGGTGAGGACTCCACCGGCATCGGGGAAACGTTGAGGAGCGAGTGGCTGAAGCAGGTCCAGTCATAGGTGGGCTGCACGCTAAGGATGCGCCGGGTCTCCCCTACGAACAGGTGTGTATGTGTTTTCAATGAGAAGGATTCCCACTACGAGACCCGGCTTCCTACACGCGCTCCACATTTTGGACTCCAACCCCTGGAATTCTCCAGGCCATTGCAAGCCCCACAAGGTTAGAGACTGGGTGCCAACAAGGGCAGGAAAATGGAAGGTCAAGAAGACCTGATACACCAGGATGTTCAGTGAAATGAGACAGGAAGGACCTCAGGACAGCTTGAGCGGCCGAACGTCCTCACACAACTTAGAACCACATTATCACGGAGTTGGAAGGGGCCTCTAAGGCCATCGAGTCCAACCCCCTGCTCAGCGCAGGAATCCAGATCAAAGCAGATCGGAGTGAGGGTGGTCCAGTTTTCTCTTGAATGCCTCCAGCGTTGGGGTGCTTCTGCCGTTGACTGTCTGGATACTCACAAAGATTCTCATTTGTTTCTCCACGCTCCCCGCCTTCTCAGCCCAGCTTCTTCCCCACAAGCCCCTCTGCTTCTCCCTTTTCTAAGCCAGTGCTCGTGATGACCTCCCACCACCCATCCCAATCACATCCAGACCCTTACCGGTGCGCTTGAACTGCCGAGTCCACATACACTTCCCGGACGCCGTGCATTTGGCGCAGTCCGAGGCCTCGCACGAGATCTCCGAGCAGTTGCTGGCCACAAAGATCTCGCGCTGGTTGATGCGGCAGTCGTTCTCGGAGGTGCAGCTGCCCGCGCTGCCGATGCAGGCGCCCTCGGGGCAGTTGGTGCACCATTTGCAGTGCGGTAAGGCCTAGGGAGCAGGCATCGGGGTCAAAAAAAGGGTTGCCCAAGTAAGTACTAAGGACTGGGCATCCCCCACCACCCTCTCAACCACACACACAACATAGTCATCATGAGACGGCTATCTTGAAATAGCTTTTCTGCAGCTTTAAAATGTTCTGTTTTCAGACCTAGACTCATTTGGAACACACCAGGGAAATGGGGTGGAATCCAAAGGGTGGAAATCCGAACCGTTCTTTGGATTTCCTATTCCCTCTCCTCCCTCCACTATCCCACCCACATTTCTGGGAGGAGGAGAAACTGGGGAATTGCCATATTACTGTAAACATTCCTGACCTCATCTTCTTTTGGAAGCTAAGCAGGACGGGTTAGTCCTGGGATGGAAGGCCAGTGGAGATGATCTGAGACTTCCGGCTAGGAGGAATCCTGCCTGAAACTCTTTAGTACTGCTGCCAGTTAGAACTGATAACGTTGGAGTAGATGGAGCAACCACAGAATCATGGAGTTGGAAGGGGCCTCTAAGGCCACTGAGTCCAACCCCTCTTCTAAGTGCAGGAATACAAATCAAAGCAGATCTGACAGATGCTTGTCTAATTTTCTCTTGAATACTCCCTCCCCCCCCCCCCCCCGCCGCCCTGAGGTCACGGGTTCCATTGTCGTACGGCTCTAACAGTTAAAAAGGTTTTTTTTCTGACACTCAACTGAAATCTGGCTCCTTGTCACTTGTGCCTATTATTATGTGCCCTGCACTCTGGAATGATCGAGAACAGCTCCTGCCCCTCCTCTGTATGGCAATCTTTCAAGTATTTGAAAAGTGCTATCTCCCTTAAGTCTTCTTTTCTCAAGGCTGAACATGCCCAGTTCTTTCAGTCTTTACTCGTAGGGCTTGGCTTCCAGTCTCCTGATCATCCTTGCCACCCACCCTCTGAACTTGCTCTGATTTGCTGGCATCGTTCTTAAACTGCAGTGCTCAGAACTGGACACAGTACTCTAGATCAGCGGTCCCCAACCTTTTGGGGAACTGCAAACTGGTTTAGGGGTGCGGGCTCTGTGCGCAGGGGGGCGGGGGCACCCCCGCGCTCGCGGGTGGGCGTGTCGCGCTCGCGGAGGGGTGTGTCGTAGTCACGCACATGCGCGCGAGCGGAACACGCCCACCATGCGTGCATGCAGGGGGGCGGAGATCCATCTCCGCGGCCCAGTTTCAGGAAGCCCATGGACCAGCACAGGGCCGCGGACCGGGGGTTGGGGACCCCTGCTCTAGATGAGGCTTAATCAGTGCCGAATAGAGAGGAACTAGTACCTCGCAGGATTTAGAGACTATACTTCTGTTAATGCAGGCTAAAACAGCATTTGCCTTTTTTGCAGCCGTATCACACCGTTGGCTCATATTGTGATCTACAATTCCCAGATCCTTCTCACTCGTAGTATTACTGAGCCAAGTATCCACCGTGATCTGACTCCAAAGTGATCAGCTTCCTCTGTTCCCCAACGGCACTTCCTGAAATGCGCCTGCAGCCATCTACAGTCTGGAAGCGTCAATACAGAACGGACAGGAGGGGCTCCCCCTGGGCTCCTTGCTACTCACCGGGATGCCCAGGCTGTGGGCCATGGCGCGAGGGTGCTGGGCCAGGCACTCACTGCAAGTTCTGAGCCGACGACACTCATCCGCGGATCTTGGGGTTGGGAAGCAGGAGTTTCCGACAAAGGAACAACCCTGCCTGCAGGAAAGGAAAAAAGAGAAACCACTTTGCTGGAAACACCTGCTCCCAATTTCTCTCTCTTTCTCTCTCTCCTACTGATCCAAAGCTATTTACTCATCCTTCTGAACTCCCAGATTGCCAAAAACTAAACCAAACTGCACCTGGTCTGCTGCATCATAGTAAAAGATAAACATGTGGGGTGCAATATTTTAAATAAATGATTCTAAAAGTGTGGGTGCAATATTTTAAATAAATGATTCTAAAAGCTTATCAGTTCAGTTTACTAATGCAGTAGATGATGTGAGGATTCTATTGGATAAAAATGCACACTCGTCAATATTTCATGCTCTAAATAAATAATTAGCAAGATAAGAAGAGGGAAAGGGACACTAAGCTGTGTTTCACAGAACATTTTGGGTCCTCCTGAAGGATGTGATCAGTAGAAATGGAAATTCAAAAGAATCAGAGTGTCTGTATAGAGTTTTTGAAGCCAAGAATATCTATTCTATTAAACAGGAAGTAAAACCCATTTGCAAACAATCAGACATTCTCCAGAAGGATTACAGTAACCTCAAGGTCAACTAACTGTTCAGCAAGGGCAGTAAAGGACAGACTGCAATACGGCTCAAACCCCCATGACCTTCTCCAGTTCATGTTCTGCTTCCCTTGGCTCTCCTACTGTTGAGAGATTCCTTTCCCGAACACACCACCTCCCCATTTCTCTCTGCTAATGACAAGCCACTCACAAAGAGACATCTTTTTCAGCTCCCACCACTTTCCAGCTGAGATCTACGCTGCCCTCCTGCTTCCTCAAAGCTGGATCCCTCATATCTTTGCTCCCTGTTGTCCTGAACCCATTCTTTCGCACCTCTCGGCTGCGTCTGCAGAGAGGCAGCTGCCGTGGCACCAGGTGCAGCTGGCGTTAGATCCGTTGCAGGCTTCCGGATTGGGGAAGATGAGGCAAGGGTCAGAGGGCACAGAGAGGGCCACCATACGCCCCAGGGCCACCCCATTGAAGCCGCCCGAGAGGTAGATGCGGCCTCCCACAGCAGCCACAGCATGGGCAATGGACTCCATGATAGGCTCGCCCACCATGGCTTGCGCTGCAGAAGGAGAAAGAAAAACAAAAAAAGATGGGGGTGAGCCGAAGAGAAGAATCCCAGACCTGTGACGGCCCCCATTCAAACCAATACAGGGAGAGGAAGGTGCTTTTTTGGAGAAAGGTTTGCAGAGTGCTGGTTGCAAGGCATCTTCCTGAAGATGAGGAAGCATGCTGACAAAGAATGTACAGCAGGACTGCCGTAGCCATGGGGGTTATATTCCCCTGTCAACTCCAGGCACCCCCTACGGGCCCACAACCTCCTCCTTCTAGAGTGTCAAGCTCAAAGGTTCTGTAGTTATGAAACAAAAATCGGAATCAAAGCCACCTAAATTCTGCACCAAGAAAATATAAATTCTGCAACTTCTATGCAAAAACCCTGATTTGCATTCCGCTTCAAATATAGGAAGGAAAAAAAACCTATGTTTTTTAAATGGACCTCTTGCTTTTTTAAATTGCCAGTTGTTGTGTCTGAGATGCTGAATCCTGTAGCCAAACCTCAGCTTTTTCATTCCAGCCTTTACCTGTGTTGTTAGGTAGGATCCAGGTGTTGCAGTTTAACTGGTAGAAGAAAACGTGGTTGGTGAAATTCTCACGTTCCGTGCGCCCTCCTATAACTACCATGGTGTCCTTCAGCACTGCTGCCACGTGGAAGAAGTGAGCCAGCGGCTGGAGAAGGCGAGAGAGAGAGAAGAGTTGAGGTGGGATACAAAAAGACCGTGGAAATCATCCTCCCACTTCCCTCTTAAGCCAACTCTTCCGACTCAACGCCTGAGATGACATCCTAAATTTAGTAGTGCCCCATGGATGCTAGACAAAGATAAGCATTTCATTAGAACATCTTTTCATCTTTCATTCGTTCAAAATTCTTTCTTCAAACATCACCACGTGCTATTTTTCTGTGGCAAAAGCAGGCTCAAAGCGACTTGGAGAGGGGGGGAAATAACAGAACCAAAACCAACAATATTTCCAGATAATTAACTCACAAACTACAACTCAAATCCTAGAATTTCCAAATGTGTGGTTAATGTATTAAGTCATACGAGAAATACAGGCAATATGAGATGTTTGCATCTTTAGCCCATGTTGACAAATCAAGTGCTAAGGATGGAAAAGATAAAGTCCCTACCACAACACTTGGGTTTCCACAGTGTTGACTGAAATGGAGAGAAGACAAAACCCCAAACCAAACCAAACCCAACCCCAACCCCCATCTCTGAACCAACGAGACTGGAACTTGAATTGAGAGGAGGTTCCCCCCACATACATAGTGGCCCAAACTGAATTTACACAAAGCCGGCTTTTAAAGCTGGGAGGGTACTATTCGTGAGCACGCTGGCGGGATTGCTAAACCTGTATCAAGTGCCTCTCACCTTCGGTCCCTGGGATGGAGCCAGCAAACTCCAGGTCAGGTTGGGATAGTAAAGGCTGTAGAGCTCGGGAGAAGCTGAAACCATCTCTACGTGGAACCGGTGGCCGCCAAAGACGTAGATGGCATCGGTGGCCTCGTGGTACACAGCGGAGTGTCCATACAGACCTGAAAAAGAAAATGTGCAGTGACAGGTGTCTTTATTTACCAGGAGCTGAGGGTGGGAAGAAATCTCTGGGCCGTAATTCTCCTTCACTTGACTGCCTCTTCTTCCTCGAGCAGAAATATGGAGAAAGGTATTTTGCTGGACTCCCTTCGCAGGCACACTTTCCAACTGTGGTCTTGAGAATTTGTGATATCCTCTTTTCTTCAAAGCTTTTTGGAAAAGATGGCGGCTTAGCGTCAAGGAAAAGCACGAGCAGCATCTTCATACCCTAAAAACTCATTTCAACCTTCGGGGTTTCACTGTTGCCAGGTTATCCCTAGACCTCCCTTGTGACCAGTTCCCCCATGGATTATCTTTACCTGTAGGGGGCGTCCCAGCCTGGTTCCCAGCATGCCAGGTCTCTGACACCACGTTATATTCCAAGAGTTTCTTATTGAAGCCATTCTCCGGGGAGTAGCCACCAATTAGGAGCAAGGAAGAGCCACGCCGAGCCGTGAGTGTGTGACCTGCCACGGCTGGGATCAGCGGGTCCTAGAGGGGGTCAGGAAGACATGAAGAGATCCGTCAGGACCTTCAGAGTTTTGAAGACTAGGAGCGAGGGGGCATGGGGGTCCCCTCTTTTCTACACCGTTCTTGGTTCATCTGCAGAGAGACCTGATAAAAGCTGGGCTGTCGATTCAGGATTATTTGGGGTGAAGAGACATCCAAAGCTTGGTGCTTAGGACAGTAAAGTTTATTCATTTTTCTCCTGAAGAGAAAAAACAACAACAACTCCATCACAACACTCTTGCCCCAGCAATTCCTACACTCACATTCACTCCTTAATCACTTGTGCCATCATCCACCAAGCGGTCACATCCCCAGATCTCTGACTGGGAATCACTGTGTGATTCAACTCTCCTCATCACTCGACCAGATGACCAACACACTGAGTGGTTAAACCTGCACCCCATTTTACGTAGCCACTTGGAAAAGAAGGAAGAGGCACCAGTAAGATTCTTCTTTCCCATTGCTCTCATAATCCTGGGGGGAAATAATTCAAGGAAGAAGGCAATAGGAATCCAGAGTGCTGAAGAGTCAGGTCCAATAAACAGCTTCAGCTTTCTGAGCCTTAGTTTGAGTTGTTTTTTTCATCTCCTGTCCCACTAGAAAGTCAGACATAATTTGGTCATGCAAAGATCACAAACGATGGGTTGAGGAATACATAATTATGGGTGAATATGCAGGTGCAGACTGAACAGTTTGAAACTTGAACTTCATATATTTCTGTTTCCTGTGTGCCTTTTGGAAATCCAATTGGAAAAAAAAAGGCATTTTCCTGCGTTTGTCCTAAGCAGCCTGATTCAAGTTCACAAAGGGCTGCAGCTGGAAAGAGGTGTTCCAAGCCTGCCTTGTTAGCCTGACACCTTTTTCTCAGCCCTCTTAGAGACCCACCTTCTTCTCCTGTCTGGGAGCTTTCCTCTTAGTGGCAACAGTGGATGCAGAATATGTTGGACCACGTGGACCCTTCACCTGAACCAGCTGTTCCTCTTTGTCGACAGGATGGATGATGAAGGTGAGCAGCTTTTGTGTTGTCTTGGACTACAACGCCCAGAGTTCACCAGGCAGCACAACCCACCGGCTCCCCAGCATGAGCTTAGCTTCAGCATCCACGTTACCTGTACGAGTCTCCACTGCAGAGTGGTAAGGTTGAGCAGCCAGAAATCATTGGCCACGCCATCTGCGGTCAGCCCACCGAGCAGATACATGGCCTTGGAGGAGGAAATGTAGGCAGCCGCGTGGAAGTAACGGGGATGGGGCCCGGGGCCTCTGTCCTCTGTTCCTGCCAGCATCTGAGTCCAGCGGCGTTCAGCGATGGAGTATCTGTGGAGAGACCCGGCCCCCTCTGCTGTAACGACTGGAGAGGTGAGGACACCTCCAAGAAAGGAGCCTCTGGGAGAACAGGAGAGGGCCTCGTACCTGTACACATTTCCCAGCATGCCTTCTCGCAATGACATGCCTCCGAACATCCAAAGTGTGGTATCCGGCCCTTCTACCATGGTGTGGCCCAGACGGTGAAGAAACCGGCTGGCTGTGTCCTTCAAAGAAGATATGCATGACCGGAAGAGTCAACTCAATCTTTCCTCCAGGACAGGAAAACAACACAAAGACACCAAAACAACACAAAGACACCTCTCTCTCTCTCTCTCACACACACACACACACACCTTCTGCATCCCTGTTCATTTAGCAACTGTTATGCCAAATGCAGTAGCTGATCTGATTTGAACGCCATGAGCCAATTATTCGAGCCCAAACCCTAACAAGACTGGTGACATACTGTTCATTTACTGATTAAAATGCACACGTAAGTTATTGAGGCCCACGGCTCAAAGAACCGTCAGGAGAACTAATGACGGATAAGTGGACCCTAAAGTCCCATCCAATAGAACAATTCTGAAACCATAAAATAAATTAGAAGAAAACCGGCAGCCACGACAGCCCAGCCACTCGGAAGAGCCCCAAAGGCTGGCCCACCAAGCCTTCCCTGCTGTGGTCGTCGACCGCGGCATCGTCATTTCCCCCAGGAGGTGCATGGAAGGAGTGTGTGAGAGCTTCTGCTGGGGCGACTGACAAAGGTGGAGGCTCCAGGATCCCATCAAAACCCAAGAGATAGAGGGTGGTGGCCCGGGCAGGGTGTTACATCTGTTCTCCAAAGGAGCTCTACTTACAGCCGTCAGCTGAGTGTCAATCAAAGTCTCCCAGACGATCTTGCCAGCATCCAGCGGGAGGGAGCAGTCGGAGCCAGCAAACCGATCGCTGCAGACACACAGGCCCAGGCTCTGAGGGGAAAGAGGTAAGGCGAGAAGCAAAAAGAGGATAAGCAGACACCCCGCGGTTGACAGGAAAACCATGCATCCAGCAGGTCTAGATTCAGGAAACGGCGATTAGCTTTTAAGCGCCATCCCCCTCGCCTTGCTAGTGGAAGGCACTCAAAAGCCAACGTCAAACAATCTAAGTTTAGTCGAAGGGATACTATGGATTCCTGCTTTTCTAAAATACTAAACAAGAAGTCCTTCTGCCTCCCGTTATGATCAATAAGCTCCTCTAAAGCTAATGTTCCCACCCGTCGATTTTAGCTTTAGCCCACCACAATTTACTTACTCTACCCTAAATTGCATACTCAATATTATTTGAATTAGATTAAGTTAGACTTTTTTTTAACCATGCAGATGAGCTTTTCTGTATCATCACTGTTCAAAACAGCGTACCACAGAAGCCGAAAAAAGGAAGAGATTTCATTTAAAAAATCTCAAATTCTGTAGCAGGCGGAATTTTGCTGTCAGCATGCAGTATGCAAACATGCGCAGCAACAGCTTTAAAAAAACCTACACTTTTTCAGTTAATCACAAGGACAGAAGGAGTGGTATATGGGATATATAGGACACTGATGCCCACCAATGTTCACCAGAAACCCCCTAGCAGCCTTATTACATTTCACAATCAGAAATTTGCTTTAAAACAAAAGACTGCTAAGGATTTCAGAGGTGTGAAGCTACGGCAATAAGGCCTGTGTCTACACTTGAATAATGCAGCTGGATAGCCGAGTGGTTTAGGTATCTGGCTGGGGAGCCAGAGGTTGGGAGTTCGAATCCCCTCTCCACCTCCTGGGAAAAGAACCAGCCCGGGTGGCCAAGTCCCCCTCTATTCAGCACTGGTTAGGCCTCATCTTGAGGACTGTGTCCAGTTCTGGATAGCGTACTTCAGGAAGGATGCTGACAAATTGGAACTAGTTCAGAGGAGGGCAACAAGGGTGATTAGGGGTCCGGAAACCAAGCCCTAGGAGGGAAGACTGAAAGAAATGGGCATGTTTAGCCTTGAGAAAAAAAAGATTGAGGGGAGATAGGAAAACATTTTTCAAATACTTGAAAGGCTGTCATTCAGAGGAGGGGCAGGATCTGTTCTTGATCATCCCCAGAGTGCAGGACACACAACAATGGGCTCAAGTGACAGGAAACCGGATTTCGGTTGAATATCAGGAAAAACTTCCTAACTGTTAGAGCAGTACGACAACGGAACCCATGACCTCTGGAGATGGTGAGCGCTCCAGCACCGGAGGCCTTCAAGAGAAACTTAGACAACCACCTGGCAAATAACCTTTGACATCCTTCCAGAGATAACTCCAACAGACTCATTGTTTCTCTTCTGCTATCAAGACCGCATTATTTTCCTTATCTTTTGCAATATTCCTGCCCCCACAAGACAACTTAAAGATGGCGAACGACATGTTTTCAAAAACGGGGCTCACCCTATTGCAGCTCCCTTGCCCAGCATGAGCGCTGCAGTTGCCCGGACAGATGTGAAACTGGCAGCCGGGCCCCGTGTAACCGGCCTTGCAGATGCAGCGCCCTTCCTCGCACTCCTGGTTGGGGTGGCAACTGGGTCGGCAGCGATGCACCGTGTAGGTGGCGTTGAAGCCAGAGGCCTCGCTGGAGTTGGCCTCGTAGTAAATGACCAGCAGGCCTGCAAGAACAGGCAAGGAGAGAATCGGAGAACTACGGCTGCCGTGAAGGACTCTCAGTTCCAGAAAAAAGGGGGAAAATCCTTTAGGAGGTTGGGGGTATGGAAGGGCAAGCTCGAAATCTATAACCATGGTTTCCAAACTGTGGTTTCCCACGGGAAACATGGCTGCGATTCCTCCATGCAAATGTGAGCAGTGGCAAAGATGATTTCCTGAAACCTAGCTTGCATGCTATCATCCTTTCTACAATTTACAGCTGCAGTTAACCTCCAGTTCATAAAGGGTGATAACAATGCCCCAAAGTTCTGGCCTGTTTCTCTGTCTCTCAATAGTGGCATGCTGTTAATTTTTTTTTTTTTACAGATTTTTGATGGAATATTTGCTTATTTATCTTTATTTGGCCTATTGGTAGGGCTGCCTTTCTCCCGATAAGGGGACCCAAGGTGGCCCATAATATTAAAAAGAACGGAATTAAAAACACAGTAAAATATACATTAAAAACAATTAAAGTTTAAAACTGAGTAAAATGCAACTAAATAATTAAAAACAGGTAAAATGTTAAAAACTACCTTAACTAAGAAATGGCATTCAGGGACTCAGCCATGCTGGTTAAAAGCCTGCCTGAAAAGGTGGATCTTCAGCGGTTGGCGGAAAGGGTAAAAGGGAGGGGGGCCAAGGTTATTTCCCGAGGGACCGCATCCCATAACCCGGGAGCAGCCACAGAGAAGGCCCTCGCTCTGTGCCTGGGACAGACCATTGCTAAGTAAGGAAACAAATTCAGCACTCATCACACATCAGAACGGTAAACCTTCTCTTTTTCGTCAATTGTGTGTGTGTTTGTCTCTCTCTCTCTCTCTCCTACCTGATACAGCCTCCACTGTGATGGGGCGGGGACGCCCCTGGCCGCAGAAAGCTCCGATCAGCGTACGATCCAACTGAATCAGGCCTGTGTCCAGGAAATCAGGGAGCCCATCAAAGGCGTAGACATAGTTATTCTAAGGAGAAATCGAAGCGGGACTGAGTGCAGCCAGCAATCAACCTAAAATCCTGTTCTTCGGCAAGAGATGCTCATTTAAAAAAAAATAAAAAAAAATACCCAGCCCGCTCCCATTCTGTGAGTTCAATATAGCCTGGAAATTAAGTCCACTGTGCCCACTTACTTGGGAGTAAAGGTCACTGAAATCAGTGGGGCTTACTTCGAAGAAGACAAGCACAAGACTATTTTCAGTTAAATCAAAGTGACTGTTTTCAGAAGATGGTTCAAATTCTAACATGCCATACTAACTTTACCACCTAATTTTTTCCTCTGGATGAATCTCTCTGCGTCTGGGGTATCTGCTGTAAGCTGGAGGGATACCGGTGTGCTTTTAAGGAGAATATGGTACAATTCACACCAGACAGAAAAATCTGATTTTGCACAGCAAAATCCCCCGAAATATGTGCGGTTCATCTCCTCCCTGCTTCCTACAGAAATTACACATTTATGCATTGATTACAGAACCTCTGCTATTATCTCACTTTTACCTACAGAACCCCCGGAGCCCTGTCCACCCCTCCAGGCCTTACGCTTACCATGCAGAGGGTGTCAGGTTGGATCGTAAGGGTGACCGTGGGGCAGATCTGCTCCAGCCGGCAGGGCTGCATGTCTTCCCCCGTGGACAACACCCAGACGCAGTAAGAGAGTTCACCAGGTGGGAGGCCCCCAGCCCTCTGAGAGCTCAACGAAGAAGCGGAAGAAAGGTTGGTGAGCAAAGAGCGCCCCACACACTCCTGGTAGCAAAGGCCTCCATTTCTGAAGAAGGAAAATATGAATAGAGGAGGGTCAGCACAAGGGCAGCTGTAGAGCCAATACTGAACAACTCAAACCCAATTTTCAGGTGTTTCCTGTGCAGGAAGGTAAGTGTGAATCCTGCACAGGAAACTCTGGACGTTTTTTTCCTAGGTAACAACAATCCTGGAAAAGTGGCATGGCTATTTTTGATTGTGCGTCTGCCTCTTTAAAAAAAAAAGCAGCCAATATGTTTAACTAGCATCCAGGTTTTCTGTTTTCCTCAACCTGATCCAGTTCTAGTTGAAGCTGTAACTCTTACGGTTAGGTAATAGAAATCAGCTTCATTCTGTTTCTCCAAATGCCCAAGGAATGGATCTCACGGCTGCATATGCATGTCACAAAATAAAAACTCTGTTTTTAAAAATGATTTTACATTTGATTGTCTATTTCACTTCTGACTACCTACCTGCCCTGTCCCTTAAACCAGGGAAAGGCACAAAAGGAAAAGCCAGCCTAACAACCAGCTTCGACAGATCTCCTGCTATTGTGAAACTGAGTAGATCAGAATGCTAAGAGGCAATGACTTCTCTAGGTATCGGGGCAAGAGTGTTGAAGGCAATGTACAAAAACCCTGCCTGCCTGTTGGAACAAGTGGAAGGAGTAAACCAGTCCCAGATAACAGCCTCCATTGATAAAAAAAGAGCTCAGTTCTATAGCCTGTATTAATGCTGCAAATTCACACATTCCCTTTCCTTCTGTATAATGTACCCAGATTTTGCTAGTCAAAGAGAAAGGTATGAAGATATAGAAGGCATTGAAGTCCTGACCTCTCGGGTTATTGGCTTCTGAAGTTTCAAATTCACATTAACAACACATTTTCAAACCTCTGAGAGCAGCTGCTATTCCGAGGACTTATCTGTGGCAAGCTGCTCCTAAAATGAAGCTTGATAACCCTGGAGGGGGCTCCTTCCTCTGAGTTTCAGCAACATCACCAACGTTACTATAATTCAGGGCAGGTAATCTGACATCTGCTATTTCTCCCTCAGAAATTCAGCACATTCCTACAATTTGCACTGTCAGATGCATGATGAAATCACAGTTGTTTATGCTTCACTGTACAGTCAAACCCACTATTTATCACATAAATACTAAGGGCAGAATCTTATTTGACTTTACTGCAGTTGTTCTTTCTCCAGAATTTGTGCAAAAGGGATCCATCACTCCCTGTACAAATGGAAGCCCAGACTGTGATCAAGGAGCCTCATGGTACTGCAGTGGTTAAACTGCAGGACTGCAGTGAAGACTCTGCTCATGACCTGAGTTCGATCCTGGGCTCAGGTAGCTGACTCAAGGTTGACTCAGCCTTCCATCCTTCTGTGATCGGTAGATTGAGTACCCAGCTCACAGGAAGATGGGGCAATGTGTAGACGGCATAATTAAACTGTAAACTACCCTGAGAGAGCTTTAAGCACTACGGGGCAGTATATAAGCAGCACACTTCGCTTTGCTTGGTGCACCTTGAAACGCCCACAGAGCATGATGTTCCATGCTTCTGAACAGGATTCTGCTTATTTGGTTAATTGTACTGTGCATCTGTGCACGATACATACTGTATTGTTTATTTATATATGCCGTATATTATTTTATTTTTATTGTACACAGCTTTGTAGTTGTTCATAAATACTGTATTTTTCCATGTATAAGACGATACTTTTGTCTAAAATCTAGATTAAAAATTGAGGGTCGTCTTATACACGGAAGAAAGGAGGGGGGAAGGGATCAAAGCACTTTGATCCCTGCTTTCCCCCTCCATTTTCTTCACAAGAAAGTGGAGGGGGAAAGCAGGAATCAAAGTGCTTTGATAATTCCTGCCTTCCCCTTCCACTTTCTTCACAAGAAAGTGGACGAGGGAAGCACTTCCTTGCAAAGAAAGTGGAGGGTGAAAGCAGGAATCATCAAAGGGCTTTGATTCCTGCTTTCCCCCTCCACTTGCTAAGCCGGCTTAGCAAGAAAGGGGAAAGCAGGGATCAAAGTGATCCTGCAGTGCTTTGATCCCTGCTGTCCCCCTCCACTTGCTAAGCCCCACTTAGATTTCTTAATTTTGTGTTAGAAAAGTGGGGGGGTCTTATACATGGGGGCATCTTATACACTGAAAAATACGGTAGATGTCAATAGATAAATAATGGCTAGATATATAATGCATAGCCGTCAGCCCACCCTCTCACCTGGGGTCCCCATAGTAGCCAGGGGCACAGCGCTCACAGTGCAGCCCTTCCGTGGGTGGTGCACAATAACAGATGCCCGTAGAACTATGGCAGTAGCCCATCTCTTCTAGGCCGTGCCCATGGCAGGCGCATGCCCGGCAACCACTCTGGTTCGTGGCATTCCCGTAGCTGCCCGGGCGGCAAAGGTGGCAGCGTTCACCGTAAGTCCAGTCTGTGCACCAAGGAGCAAGACCACACAAGAGAAGGGGATTTATTTATTTATTTAAAATATTTTTAACTCACCCATGGAGAACAGGATTTAGCAATGATATAAAGACAGCCAATGAATGTGACTATCTTTATATAACTGCTAAATCCTAATATATACGGTTATATTTCAAAGTTGCAACCTTTTCCCTTAAAAAGAACCGAAGACGGCTTACGTCATTAAGAAGGCAATATTCAAAAGCTAAAAACAATAAGTATATAAATATTAAAAAGAATTAAACAGATACTATATTTAAAAATGATAAATAAGATGAATACCAAAAACACATTTAAAAGCAACAAGGTAGGCCGGGGAACTGAACATGGGGAGGGGAGAGGGGAGGGAAAATAAAAGAGCTGTCCTCATCTACCAGGGGCGGGAAATGTGCAAACTTTGTGGGACTACAATTCCCATCAGCCCCTGGTAAGGAATGCTGGGAGATGTACGTCGTCCAACAGTTTCCCACAGGGCCAGCTGTTGTCCACCCTTTCTTCTCACACTGGAGGTTCAACACAAACTAATCATAATGATTGCAATGTATCTTTAAAAAAATATGATAAAATCAGGGTCGTGACTCACTCTGACACTCGTCACATACACCGGGCCCCCTGAGGTTGCAGCTACTATGAAAGTGGCACCCACAATCCACGTTGCACTGGACCCCACTGGGTGGAGGGGTGGCCCCCGTGATTATCTCGGTGGTCCAGCCTAAATCGCACAAGCAGGTAAAGTTCGGAGCCCCGCTGCATTCTCCATGTGCACATTCATCATAGCAGCTGGGGGGCAAGAAGGGGAGAGAGAGAGACACACAGAGAGAAATCATAGAGATATTAGCCAGAAGGCCTCACTCTAGCAAGCCTATTTCCAGGGCAACGTTATCTTCCCGACCACCTAGACTCCCTAGGCTTCTAATTCACACAAGCCAAAATTCGCCCCAGTTGAAAACTTTGTGAAATCTCCATTGGTTTACCCCTTTAAAAGTAGTTGGTGACAAGACGGAGTCTTCAGATTTAAAGAACTGTCTTTGTTTCGCACACGGGTGTATACGAAAGTTTCCAAAATTGATTTTACAGAATATAAAGCTAAAGTATATTTAGTTATGGGTGGAAAAATGAGAATTTAAATAATATAACCATTGAACAAACGAAAACTGACACTCTTTGGCTGAAGGAAGGGCTGTCTTTAATATTTTCTTTTACTTTCTTTAGGGCAGTTAACATACCACAATCAGAAACAGTTGACAAAAGAAAAATAAAACCAATACATCCTTAGCCTATCTTTCCTTTTTCTTTTCTTTTTCCATCTTGGATTCTGCTGTTAATTTGGGCTCTATTCTTAGTACATTTATACTTTCATAGTTTATTTTGTTTATATTTTGTGTAAACTGCCCAGAGTACACACGTTCTAGATGGGCGGTATATAAGTTTAATAAATAAATAAATCCTTCACTCAGCCTCACTGGTTTTAAACTACCCAAGTTTGGGCTCCCTAATCTACCAAGAAAATGGAATAATTATAAATTATGAAGTGCTGTGCTAAATGTAAAGCTTTCCTGGAAAGAGCCCTAAGCGGTGGGTATTTTCCAAACAGTCACCTAGAACCAGAGAACGTGTGTTATCTTACGACTCACGTCTGGTTGCAAAAGGTCACCCCATCGCCCGCGTAGCCTCGGTTACAGTGACACTCAAAGGAGTCAGGCGTGTTCTTGCAGCTGGCGAAAGGGTGGCAGCTGGCCAGGCCCAGGCGGCACTCATCCACATCTGGGCACTGCCCGTAGGACCACCGGGCTGGGTGGGTGGGGGGAAGGCCATGCGACTCCCAAAGTGCCACTGAGCAGTTGAGGAAGGTATTCAGGCCAGAGAAATCGCCAGGTAGGCACCTAGGAAGGAAATGAGACGTCTATCATTCACCTCACAAAGTCCCAGGCCTGCCATCCTCTTTTTTTTATTTGTGGGCATCTACCTCTGTAACAACTATACAGTAAGATGCCTGTGTCCACATGATGGGTATCTGTGGTTTCACTTATTGGCGGCCTGAAAATATTAAACATATTAAAAGAAAAAACCCAGAGATACGTATTTCCACAATGTCGTTACCAGATCTGGCCACAAGAGGGAGCCAGAAACCATGTTATGTATAAGGTTCGCTATTGTCTCTGGTTTTCAGCCTTAGCGGCGGTGGTGGGTGGCTTGGAACTGATCCCCCATGGATACAGAGGGTCCTACCACACAATGAATTTATTTCTGATTCATTTATTACCAGAAGTAAGGAAAACCTGACCTCACTGATTTTTCTTTTTTAAATTGCATGTAAGAACAATATCCAATGGTGGAAACCCTTCCAACAAGGTGATATAGGGTCCGAAATCTACTTTCAAAACACATCCTTAAAACCTTAAGGGCTAGAACCTAATTTATAAATCTGAAAGTTAAAACAGAGATCCCTAATTCTGCAGAACACTTCCCTGCTCTATATTATGCTCCTAATTTTCTGACCTAGCCCAATCCCACAAGCCCTTTGGCCAAATTAAACATCTTGTTTGCACAGGGGGAAAAAAAACCACATTTTCTTGTTTGCATAGAAAAAAAAATGCTAGCCTCACCTGCCCAAAGTAGGGTTATCGGAGTTGCCACACCAACCACACTCAAAGTTCTGTAAACATTCACGGCAAGTGTTGAACCGGGTACAGTCCAGGCACTGGGGCACAGAATGAACACTGGGGGGTGGAAGAGGGAGGAAAACAACCGTCAGGAGCTCCTGCCATTTGGCAAAGAATTGCGACGCTTGCATTTCGCTTAGTGTAAAAATCCAAGTTACTAGTCCCAGTTAAAGTTACTCCTTGCTGGACCAGCAGCTCTGTACGCCAAACATACCTATCATACCACCCGCGGCAGTCTCCATAGGGGTATTTGGCTAGATAGGCAGCAAAGAAGAAGCAGCTGCGTGTGGACTGGCACCAGGCACATTGGCTGGAATTGGAGAGACACTCAGAACACGTGGTACGCCTGGAAGGAGGAGAGAAAAACCACCCTCTTAAACATGTTCTCTACACATTCAGAGTCCTTCCCACTTCCCTTGCATCCTTGATCTTCCTCCCTAAACCAGAACCCCAAACTCGACATGGATGAGCTGGTGGTTTCAGGACTCGCTGAAGATATGAAAGCTCAGAAGATCAAGACAATGACTGGGCCATTGATAGTCCTATGACCTCTTCTGGAATCAGGGTTTTGACCTGAATCACCAGAAGGCTCATCATAGACATCAACGTTGGGCCAACTCTGTCCCTCCAGAGGTTGGACTGCAAATCCCAGCAATGTTTATCTCTGGCTATGCTGGCTGGGACTGCTGGAAACTGCTGCCCAATAACATCTGGAGATCTCAAAAAAGCATGCTGCGTATATACTGCCCCATAGCGCTTAAAGCACTCTCTGGGCAGTTTACAATTTGATTATGGAGGCTCCACATAGCTTCCCTGCCCAAGCAAGCTGGCTACTCAATTTACCAACCTCAGAAGGATGGAAGGCTGAGTGAGCCAGCTTCCTGGGCCTGAACCCAGGTTGTGAGCGGAGTTTTGGCCGCAGTATTGCAGTTTAACCACTGTGCCATGAGCCTCATCCAGCTTGCTCTACCACAGGTGCCCCCATAAATCCCCTGCCCTTTAAGGACATATTTATCTCCCTGCCACCAGCTGGTGTCTCAGCTACACAGAGATTATTTTGGCTCTGATCTTTTCGCCACGGAGCAGAACTTAGCAGATGTTCCATCCCATGACAGCCTGATCCTGGCATGGAAAGAGGGCATGATAGCGGTAGAGCCTCTGCTTTGCAACCAGATCCAATCCCTGGAGTCTAAAGGTAGAGCTGAGAAAGGGATGTGCCTAAAAAGGACCAGACAGCCTCTCCCAGCCAGTGCTGGGAACAATGGTCTAAAGATGGCTAATGGTCGGACTCAACACAAGGCAGATCCCCTACTTTCATCAACGCTCAACCCACCCGTTCCCCCACCCAACAAACTCACTGATTGCAAAGTTTCGGGCAATCCGTGGGAGAATGGATGGCACCAGGGAGGCGGCCACGCCGGCTGCAAAGGAAGTCTCCTTTCTTGCTGCTGTGCACTTGCCACTCACAAAAGGGGTCCTGGAGCACAGAACGAGACGGAGGGACACCTCTGAGAAATTGCCTTTACCCTGGGTTGAAACACCCACACCCACCCCCTCGCCCGTGCCCGGCAGCAGCCCACGATGGTGCAAGTGGGCCTTTTCAAACCTACCCTTTCTTCACCTCCTTCTAAAGACCCACCCTCCTCCTCCTTGTCTCCAGAGACTGCTCCCAACACAGCAGTTACTTTTCACGCCCTCCTCGACCACCAGCCTCGCCCAGAATAAACCGATGCCAGTCTCTGGCAGCCCCCCCTTACCTTGCTACACGCATGGCAGTCTCGGTAGTCCTCACATAAGATGCAGTTGCTTGGGACCAGGATGAGACGCACGCTGCCCGCCCCGCAGGGCCCGGCGTCGTCCCGATGCGCCAGCCGTCGGTGGCAAGTGGCACTGAGCGGACACCATCCACAGCCCTGGTCAGCCAGGCATGCCAGACAAGAGCGGTACGCAGCACACAGCTCCGAACGATAGGGCTCCAGGAAAAAGTAAGAAATCTCCTAGATGCAATGAAGCAGGGAAAGGAAATCTCAGAAACGAAGGAGCCCCCCAACACTGATCCTTTGAGGTCCTTCAACCTCATTCATGCTCATTATGGGTTTCCTTTCCTTTTACTGTTATCATGTTGCTTAATTCCTGTTATCTCCTTCTATCTATTTGTATTTATTTTATTTATAGAGCTTATAAACCACCTGACTTAGTAAAACTCAGGGCGGTTTACATGATTTAAACAAAACAGACCACCAAACTAAAATCATCCAAATCATAACACAAACACAGCAAACACAGCAAACAGAAAGGTGACCCGAAACGGACATCTGATCAATGAAGTCAAACCAAATTGAATGAAACATAACAAAATAAACAAAAATTACAGCAGTATCATAAAGAATAAAAAAAAAAAATAACCACAAATGCAAATGTAACATACGGGTCTGAAAAATAAACCCAAGATGTTGCCAAAGGCCTCCCTAAACAATTTGGTCTTCAATGGCCTTCTAAAAATCTGGAGGGCAGAAGGCCTGTCTAATTTCTAACCGACGTTTGTTCCACAAGGAGAGGACCACCGATGAATCCCACCAGAGAAACTGCTTCTTTTATAACAGGACAAAACAGACTAACAAATCTGGGCAACACGGGGCAAAAATCCTCATCTCACCCTGTTCTCCAAAGTCAGTAACAGGAGGCAGCATCTTTTTCAATTGCTAAAGAGTCCCTGAAAGAGAGCTATATTCTCTCACGTACAGGAAAGGAGAACCAACTAACTCTCATAGCCATGGGCATCTAAACAGAACATAGGGGTAACGGTCAACAGAAGCGATCGGTCAGCAGCAAGCCTGTTTTCCACTTTCCACCGTGATATCCAGTCCTTAAAGGAACGTCTCTCCTCATTTCCCCAGCAAATGCAAGACAGCCGGGTTCCAGCTTTTTCACCCTGCAGAGGCCGAGATACTCACGCTGCCCCCGAGCACTCCGGTCCGATCCCACGTGAGCGTCAGTTCGCTGGTTTGCCCGTTGCCGGAGTTGTTGAGGTGGCCCTCGAGCAGCACTGCGTATTTCTTACCCCGTTCGGTGCTGGGGAAAAGGCGCTCGCCCCCAGGACGCTGGAGTAACCGTTTATCTTTTTCTTGCTGAACTGCCCAACGGCCCACCTCCTCCTGAAGGAGAAGACAGAAGAGGTAGGAGAAGTGAGGGCCTGGCCTGTGTAGAAAACACTCGGAAGCTATTCCTTCTGGGACCGGGGAGCTTGCGCAAGGCCACACAGCCTGGCTTTTCTCCCAAGCGTCCTGTTGGGCAATAAAACTCCCAAACTCACCAGCTCGGGTGTGCCAGGGAACCTGGCCAGCATGGCAATCACAAAAAGGCGCTGGATGCGTGCCCAGATTTTGATATCTTCGGCATGTCCGGAGTTGCTCACGAGCGGATGAATGAAACCTTTGTAGACCAGTGAAACGTCCATCTCTGTGCTGGGATTCAGAGTAATGGTGGTACTCCGAACAATAGAGACCTAAGGGAGGGACAGAAAAACGAGATCTATTTCCTTAGGTCTGATTAGGAGGAATGTCCTGAGAGAAAGAGCTATTCAGCCTCAAAAATGTTGCAGACTTCCCTTTGTTAGAAGCAGGGTGCCTGTTTTAAGCAGCGTTAGCTCGTACTGCTGGATAACTCAGTGGGTTGAGGCCTCTGCCTGCAGAGCCAGAGGTTGGGAGTTTGATTCCCCCACTGGGCTTCCTTGACAGGGGCAGGACTCGATGATCCAGAGGGTCCCTTCCAGCTCATTATAAGATTACTTGTCAGGCATGCTTTAGCTTTGGAGACCTCTACTGTCACGGGTTTGGCTGTGTGACTCGTGTGGTCTCTTCCAAATTTATAACTGTATGACTCTATGACTCCTGTTGAACGAAGGCAAGGGAAGAAGGCAAGGCTAGAAATGAAATATGGCACTACCGAGTTTGCAGCCTCCACAAAAGCAGAAAGAACAGAGGATTCTTGCTGCTAGATTCTTCCAGCTTAACCTGTAAACCTCTGCCCTAGCTGAGTGGTGGTACACATACCGGTGGGGGGCAAAGACATGGTCTAGGTGGGACGCAGAACGGTCCTTTCTATTCTTATTTGATTGTATCCCAACAAGACAATTTTCATGCTTGCTACAAAACGATGAGTGGACCAAACATAAATAAAATGATAAATAGAATAAAAATAAAATGCAGGAGTAAAATATGTACATTTCCCCCAGAATAATGACTTCTAGTTTCCATCGCAGGTTATTTGACAGTCATCAGTGGGAGGTTAAGATACAAAAAGGTACGAAGCACGTATCCAACGGTATAAAGAGCCTTCCTTAACTAATACTGTAAGTTGCCTTGGATACTTTTGGAGAAAGGCATCCTATAAATACTTTAAATAAAAAATTAAGATAATGGTCTCCCCATAATTCTCTGCCTAGAGTATTGTTCCACCTGAAAGCTGATGGGATACCATTCTGAGTGGGTAATGAGGAAAGGTTTAAAGATTTATCATATTGACATTATTGCAAAAGCAAAAGCAAACCAAAGGATGCTCATTATACACCACCCCATAGTGCTTAAAGCACTCTCTGGGTGGTTTACAATTTAATTATGCAGGCTACACGTTGCCTGCCCAGCAAGCTGGGTACTCCGTTTACTGACGTTGGAAGGATGGAAGGCTGAGTAAACCTCATGCTGGCAATCTGAGATTGAACCGGGGTCCTGAGCAGAGTTCTGACTGCAGTACTGCAGTTTAACCACTCTGACGTGAGGCTCCTACAAGGTGCAGTAGAACCAACAGGCACCCATCTGCCCCATGAAGCTTCTAACAAAGGATGTGCACCAGAATGATGTGTGACAGAAGACCTAACATTGTTCTGTATGCTTTCCCTTTTCTTTCCAGTATACCATAATATATACCAATATATTTAAAAATCTTCTGAATGCTAACTTTGTCCAAGGTTTCCTCTTGAACGATAAGGAACACAGAACAGAACAATTAGTTTTCGGTTACTGATTTCATTTATTTTAAAGACCCACCATGCCTCATTCCTTCCCCCCACTCCCCAAAATGGGCACATTAATACGAATATGGTGCTGTCGTAACACTATTCTTTCCCCCCCCCCCCCCCCTTACCTTGTCAGGCTGGGAATCATTGCGCGGTTGCTGGTAGGTGATGAGATGAAGGCCAGGCAGGAAGTTGTCGTGCTGGCATTGCGCCAAGGAGGTCACAAAGAAGGGGTGCGGCCCCCACCAGCCGTAGGTGCCCGAGAGCTTCCCGACCTGGCATCTGCCCTGCTCTGGGGGAGGGAAATTAAAAGGAGGGTGTCAGCCACATACTCAGAGAAGAATACAGGGATCCCTTTGGGCCCGTGGTAAATTTTGCTCTTCCTACAAAGCCCTAGAAGTGAGAGGACTCTTTCATTCTTCCCAAAGGGAAGGGGAAACCCCATTTTCCCTAGAAAGAAAGAGGTCTACGTTGGAAGGGGGAGGGCTAAGGGGAACATGCACCAGACCGCCTGCCCAATACTGAGTTGCTACCTGGACGTCTAGGATTTATAGCTCAGAATCCTACGGGTGCTGGCATTAAGGTTGGCATAACTTGCTGCAGCTAATTGCAGCTAATTGACAAGGTGCCACATCATGTCTTGGTCACGAGCCTGCTGGCATCGCTGAGAGATGCTCTAGCACATCGCCATTTAGCTGGGGTTAGCCACAGCAAGTTACACAAAGCTGACACGGACACTGAGGACCTAAAGGTGTTCTTGCAGCAACAAAGAAGTCTCGTTAAACCATTAACACCGGCATCCGATCCTTTGAATAAACAGGCTAACAACACGAATAAACTCTACCCGTCCTTTCGGACAGGCCAGATGCAAAAGGAGACGTTAGGACTCGAGAAAACATCCCATGAGTGATTTATTATTCAGTTTGTATCCCGTTCCCATTAGTATCACAGCACTACTTACAACACAGAAAATAGAAAACAAAAATAAAAATAGAGACGTTAAAACCAACAGCAATAAGTAAGGGTACTTCAAAGTAAATTATGTGAGAAAGAAAACTTGAAAAGTTTTAATTACTTATTTACAGTGCTTTGCGTAACCATCTATAAAGCCACCCCACGCATTCTGGTATTCAGAATTCTATACTGACACCTCGGGATGTACATATCAATTTTCCTGATGCCTCACATCTTAATACGCCTCCCGGCAAGTTTCTAAAGAAAAGCCTCACAACATCTCTGAGTGTTTACAAGACCACTGAAGCAGCTTCCCTGAAACGTGAGTCTGTGGGACCAGACGCACCATTTCTACGTGCACTGCAGAACTATGCAGTTTGGCTCACTTACCTGAGAGAGGCATGCAGGTCTCATTTTGCACACACCAACCAAAGGGTCCTGGGGCACGGGGCAGAGAAGCATTGGTGCCACCAAAAGCCAAGCATGACTGGCAATCCACCAGGAGGCGGGCTAGACCCAGGCAGCCGGTATTGGGACACTAAGAAGGCAACGAAGACAGACTAATCAATACCAGGCCTTGTGGAAACACAGCCCAGGAATCCTACACTCTGAGACCTGCTTCCCTTGCTTTAGCCTACAATCCAGGCTATGTTCACTCTGTGCAAACATGTACGTGAACAGAAGGGGTAGCAAGATATAAGCAACCCAACACTCTTCATCTTTGATAAACTTCTCTCTTGAGAGAAAAGTTCTGTGCCAAAAAAAAGGTCATTATTTTCAGAGATAAATATATATTTGCAGAATACTGAAATCCCTGCTTGATCATCCCTCTGCAACCAAGCAGGGATTTCTGTGAAACTACTGAACAAGGAAACAGCCTTCCCCAACTATTTGCTCTTAAAAACCTGATATACTGCATCTAAACCTGGAAGTTTCATTACATTATTCCAGTTTAGAGGTACGGAGAGACTTCTCATCTGTGAATTTGTTGAACCTCTTTCAAAAGCTCCACCGTCCAAACCAATCATTTGATTTTGCGTGTTCCTGTTGTTTGCTTAGGTTTATTCATCCAGTGCTTGTTTTAATGGGACAATCTATTTAAAACTGTTTCAGTACCGTGATTTACTGTGCTTCTAACTATTTCTAAAAATTAATTGAACTGCCGTGAGTCGTGTAAGGGGAAATGACAAGATATAAAGAAAAGAAAAAAGAAAAGATAAGAAAAAAGAAAAGATCATCATCATCATATCCCGTGGCAGCACAATTCCAAGGTTACAATGCAACCGTCTGATTCTTTGTTCACAACACTCTCATCATGTTCAGTAACATGAACCCATTGAGGGAAATCAGGATGGGCACCTGGCATACAAGTGGCGGGTTTAACTTTTCCCACCATCCACATACTACAGTTCCAGTGTAACAGATTATTTCCCAGGGTGAACACTGGGGTTTCAGGAGAACAATTAAATAGGCTACTCCCAATCCTGATCAGACATTTAAAAGGCCAGTCCTACCAGCCTTACTGGTACGGCTTGCTGGTAAGTCCGAACAGGGCAGAAGAGGTGGGGAAAAACCTCTTCTAGGACCACCACCCACCCATTTCTCTGTTCCAGGGGTGGGAACTGCCGCAGCTCCCCAGGGCCAAAGCCCGCCCACCCCTTCCCAACCACCCGGTGGGGGTTGCTGTTCCCGTATCATTACGCTGCTGAAATTCAACAGCAAACTAATAAAAACCCTTAAAGCAAGTATTTCTGTTTTTTAAGGCCTTTTTTCCTTGCTGGGAAGCCAAACTGGGCCGCAGAGATCCCGAGATCTGGGCCATCTTGGGGGCCAGACGTGGTTCACCTCGCGGGTTGTACATCGCTCTCGTGGCTCTCCTCTTTTAATAGTCCCCCATCTCTGGAAAGGCATGCCCCTCATCTCACTGCCAACCCCAAAGTGACTCACATTGCTGTGGGGCTGAGTACTCTGGCAGCCTCTCGTGCACCAGGCACATTCGGGGTCCTTAGCACACGTGCTTTTCTCCGTATAAATGGAGCAGTAATCCAGATGATACTGGTAAACGCAACAAGAGAAGGAGAAATAGATTAGGAGCATTTCACGTGAATGGTAAAACTAGGCTGCCCTTACAAACACTCCATACAGAAAAGTGTGTGTGAGATGGGAAATTTGCTGAATATCAGCAGCTTAGTGGAAGCTCTGAATACAGAAACTCCCCCTTACATCCTGTGTTTGTTTACTTACTTACTTACTTACTTACTTACTTACTTACTTACTTCTCATCTATACAGCACAACCTTCAATAGGGACTACCCCCCCAACTGGACTCGGGGGGGGGGGCTCCCTAGTTTGTGAGGCAACCAGCATTTTTCTTTTTTGTAATGGACTGTTGGTTTTTTTCTGTGCTCATGGTTTCCACTCAGCTAGTGACCTCACTGGAAGGACAGATCCTGAAGCTGAGGCTCCAATACTTTGGCCATCTCATGAGAAGAGAAGACTCCCTGGAAAAGACCCTGATGTTGGGAAAGTGTGAGGGCAAGAGGAGAAGGGGACGGCAGAGGACAAGATGGTTGGACAGTGTCATCGAAGCGACCAACATGAATTTGACCCAACTCCGGGAGGCAGTGGAAGACAGGAGGGCCTGGCGTGCTCTGGTCCATGGGGTCACGAAGAGTCGGACATGACTTAACGACTAAACAGCAACAACAAGTGACCTTGAACCCTGTTGCATCCTAGTCAACCCTCTATACCAAAAACTTTCTAAGACACCTCTGGCTGGTTGTCTTCATGAGGGCTCAAAGAACAGAATCTCACTGGGTTCCAAACCATCAATTAGCCCAGGGGAGCCCATTGGTCTGCCCTCACTTTACACATGCCTAACGCCCCCCTTTCTTCCCCAGTCTTCCAACCTGTCCTGCAGAAAGTGGCTTGTCACTTAAAACAACATCTGCAAACTGCATAGGCCCACAGGTCGTAAGCTATTTATTTGTCATCTTAGAATCAAAAACCCTATTTAGGAGGGTGGCAAAGTTACTGTTGCTGCCCGGGGCTGTGTTGGAATAATGCAAGTTATAGAGTAACGGTTCCCAAACTTGGGTCACCCAGGTGTTCTTGGACTACAACTCCCAGAATCCCTGGCCAGCACAGCTGGTGGTGAAGGCTTCTGGGATTTGCAGTCCAAGAACACCTGGGTTCCCTAAGGTGGGGAGCCACTTCTATAGAACAACTCACATGACAGCCACTTCTGTGAGGAACTCCGGTGGACATAAATGCCTAAAAGCAGGCCAGTGATTTTCTGTAGCCGGGTAACTCCTAAACTCTGTTGAGCCCAAGTCTACTGCTGCCGTGCTTATGAAAAAATGTTCTACTTTTATGATTTTACTTTGTAAACACGACACTGTGGAAATGAAACCTGGAGCCTATTTGGGTAGCAGTGAATTGCGGCCAGTGGGCTGTGTCACGCACATCTGGCCATGTCCTTCTTAGGAGGGTTAGGGCTTCAGGGTCCTGCTCACGGAAGCCCTGAAGGATGCTTGCTGTGAAAAGGAAGGAGGTGTGGCTTACCATCTGGGATGGCACCTGGAAGACAAAGGTGGGCACTTTGTAAGCCAGCAGGTCACCCCGCGGCACCCCACTGTAGCCTCCGGCCACCAGCAGCACGTTTCCATTCATCACAGTAGCCACGTGGGAGTACCGGCCCCGAGCCTGGGCTTGAGCCTTTCCCTCAGGCTCTGAGAGAAAGAAATCATAAAGGAACAGGTCAAGGTTAGCCTGTTGGGAGAGTCAAGTGTTTTCTGAAAAGCATTCCTTCACATCCTAATGAGACAGAAGTCTGTGGCCCATCAGATGCTGCTGGACTCTCAACTCCCATCGTCTTCTGTCAGCATGACAGTCGTTGTAGTCTAACATTCTCTCAAGGGCTAATTGTTCCTCTATCTTTGCTTTATGAGCCTCGTGGTGCAGTGGATGAACTGCAGTACTGCAGTGAAGACTCTGCTCACCACCTGAGTTCAATCCTGATGGGCTCAGGCAACCGGATCAGGGTTGACTCAACCTTCCATCTTTCTGAAGTTGGTAAACTGAGTATCCAGCTTGCTGGGAGGAGTGGGGGGGGGGGTTAATGTGTAGCCTACATAATTAAATAGGAAACTGCCCAGAGAGTACTTTAAGTGCTTTGGGGCAGTATATAAGCAGCATACTTCGCTTTTATGATCTGTGCAGCAAGGAACATTTCAGCAGCTCCCTTCAGAGTTATGATGGGCAAACCTGCACCTGTGGAACTTCTGCTTTCCTTAAAGAGTTCTGAAAGAAACCCAAGTCCTGTTTTGGAGGGAAATGCAGAACAGGGATTCTAAGAGTCAACGGTACTGTCACAGCCATGCAGGTGTTTTCTCTCTTGCCAAAGACTGGGAGTGCGGAGCATTCCCTCACCGTGGGTGATTGGAGGGGCCAGGTCATGGCTGGAGACCCACTGATGACAGCCCAAGTGGTAAAAAAAGATTTCGTCCTCATAACATTTCTCCTCGTGGTAATGGATGTGCACGTTGCCTCCTGCAGGACAGGAAGGGAAAAGGAAGGAAAACTGACGTTGTGACCTTGCCAGATCCCTATTTCCTTAATGCATTTTATACACCGTATTTCTGTGAGGGGACCTTTCCCCCCAGAATTTCTGTGCTTCCTTTTCAAAACCCGCCCAAGCAGCGTACAAAACATTCAAAAATACATCACCACATAAAATACACAAGAACACAGCGTAAACATAAAAAACTACTCAAAGCCGCCCAGAGTGGTAGAATATACCAGATGGGCGGGATATAAATCAAATAAATAATAATAATAATTAAAGATATGTCTTCAACGTCTACGCTCCTAAATACAGAAAGGGGGGGGCAGAATCGTAGCCCCCGAGGCAGTAAGCATTCCATGTAAAGAGAATACAAAGAACGCTATTTCCCACATGCTCTGGATCAGTGGCTCCCCACCTTGGGTCACCCGGGTGTTCTTGGACTACAACTCCCAGAACCCCCAGCCAGCACAGCTGGTGGTGAAGGTTTCTGGGAATTGCAGTCCAAGAACACCTGCATTGCCCAAGGTTGGGAACCACTGCTCTAGATGCTTTACAATCTAGAAATACTAAAATTAACGAGTTACAGAAAAAGAGACTGAGTTCTCCCAATCCAGGCGAAGGCCCGATCAGGAGCGGATGGTCTGAGGCATGTGGATTGGGTCCCTTCAGTTCTGCCTCCTTTCAGGGCACAGGGATCTTAACCTGCCCCACTGCAGCTCTCTCAGATTCTCTGGCTGGGCCTTCTCTACCTTTTCACGTGTTGGAGCAAGCAAAAATTTGGTAGAAACTGGAAATATGGCCATCACTGCATCAGCAATATGTCAAATTTAGGAACGAGGTTATCATCCTTTCCCCTCGGGTCTGAGTCCACACCGTGGACAGCGACCTGACGGGCAGACATTTAGCAGAGGCGAAGCTCTTCCTGGCACACAAATAATATTGACTGGGAGGAACACAAATGCCCCATTTCTGGGTCTTGCAAGAGCACAGGAGCAGGAAATCACATGCAGCAACTCTTGTCTGTATCCTCTGGGCAAAACAGTCATTAAGCACCGAGTTGTAAGGCTGAACAGACTCACCGTAAACAACCATGTAGTTGCCGATGACAGTGGCAGAGTGGAAGGCCCTTTCTCGAGGTCCCTGGTGAGAATCTTTGGCTCGCAAAGTACTCCAGTAGCGCAGGTCTACGTGGAAGAGGTCGGTGGTGTTTACGCGCACACTGAACCTAAGATTCAAAAACAGTTGGAGTGAGTGATTCTCTTTACACCTGCCCCAGGTTGACCCCACCTCCCTTTTCCCACCGGATTCCCAGCTCCCCCAGTTACCGGGCAGTGGAAGGCCGGTGCCCACCATAGACCAGGAGAGTACGGGAGGCCGGATGGAACACCATGGAGTGGCCCGCGGCCGCAGGGGCCTTGCCTCCCGAAGGGACCACCAACTCCCAGTGCCACAGCCTCAGGTGGAAGCGGTACATCTGTGAGGAGAAAATGTCCACCGAGGTGCGACCTGTGGAAAGGTAAGGGAATGGTTCAGTGGTGAAGGAGGAATGACGATGTGACTTGTTTGACACTAGTTTTCACTATTTGTTCTAAGTTTGGGACAGTTCCTGCCATACCATTCTGCATGCGAACTCTGATAAATGTGTTGGCATGAAGCCTTAACCATCCCGTCACCAACACCAAGTCAGGCTACAGAATCACTGCAGCATCGGGGAAACATTCCATCAAAACCCATGCTAGATACCCTGTTTCCCCGAAAATAAGACAGGGTCTTATATTATTTTTTGCTCCAAAAACGCATTAGGGCTTATTTTCAGGGGATGTCTTATTTTTTTCATGTACAACCATCTACATTTATTCAAATACAGTCCTGTCCTCTTCTTCGAGTTGCTGCACAAGGGTGGAGGGCGGGGTTTCACTTAACTAGGGCTTATGTTTGGGGTAGGGCTTATATGACGAGCATCCTGAAAAATCATACTAGGGCTTATTTTCAGGTTAGGTCTTATTTTAGGGGAAACAGGGTAGTGGCACACAGAATGATGGGTTCCTAGTTCCAGCCTGGACAGCTTCTGATGAAATAGTAAGTATTCAGTAATATAGCACTTAAAACAACTACAGGGTGACCCCTCTATCTGTGGGACCAGCATCCAGTTTCCGTTGTCCACTGTTTACACAACAGACAAAGGGGCAGATCTTGGCAGCTTTTGTCCCACACCTGGCGGCCTTGGTCTCATCGCCTTGTACGTTGTTTAAACTTTATGGGGTTCGCTACTCTCTGTGGTTTCAGGTATTCACAGTAGATCATGGAACAGATCCCTCACAGATATGGGGGTCCTCATGTAGGATTCATTTTTAAAAAAATCAACACATTACCAACACAACATTAAAACCTTCCAGATGTCCACGAAGCAACATGTCTGTTACCTTCAGAGATGACCTATCTATTCAATCATTCTCTGTCCCAAACATTCTTGTATTAGATCTTCTTCTGCCTTAAAGCCAAAGCTTGGGCAAGTCACTTTTTCCAAGTACGCCTCCAAGAATGGTCCAATCACCACATCCAAAGAGGGTCCCAAAGAGTAACTTTCCCAAGCAGTGCAGAAAATTGCTTTTTGCTCATTTTCATGGATCAGCCTTGCAAATTCTGAATTAATTTTCATAATATGTTCTGACAGCAGAAGACTTGGTCTGCCCTCGAGTGGGACACCGCTGGCATTTTTGACACATGCAATGCCATCAAGCCAGGTGCCCACCCTCATCACACTCAGAATGAAAACTATGACAACTTCTCAGCACTGCCTGTTCTCTTCGGCCATCCTCACATCTCTTAGAGCTAGGTCAAGCCCCATGGCTCCTCCACCTCACTTTAGCCCCACGGCTCACCTCCAAATACATACAGCCATTCATCCACCACAGCAGACGCGTGGCCGGCCAGCCCGGGAGGAGGGGGGAACCACGTGGTGTTGAGGGGCACCAGCTCCCGCCAGCGCCCTTCCCATGGCAGGTACATCCAGACATCGTTGGCAAGGAAACCAGTAGCCAATTCGCCCCCAAAAAGAATCAAGAGTCCTTCCCAAGCCACAGCGGTGTGAGAGTGACGGGCAGACTGCAAAAGTGGAAGAGAAAGATGGGGTTAGAAATTTAAGGTGGAAGCCCTGTGCAGCCCTGTGGGAAAATAAAATGTTCCCCTCATGAAGCTTTTTCAATCCATCACTGTAATTTCCAGGAAGGCAGCTGGGTTAGTCTGTGGCGACGACAAGAAACAGTCTCAGGGCATCTTAAAGGTTAATGAGTTTTCTCCGGCTTAAGATTTTGTGGACTGCAGCCCACTTCTTCAGATGCCTCTGGGGACATGGGCCAGAGTCCATGAAGGCTTATGCTCGATAAATCTTGCTAAGCTTGAGCATGTCCCCAGGCTCTGTGGTGAATTCACCTATCATAGAATGAGAAAGGTTGATCTTGATCTTATGACTCCCCACAGGCATAACACACGGGCAAAAATCTTGTCAGCAAATCATTGCGAATGAGCAAAGGTACTGTGGGCACTTGTTCTTGCATGCTGACTTGGATAACCAACAGCTATGGTAACGTCTTAACTGGCAGCCACAAGATGTATGCCAACTGTGTTTACACCAGTGTAAGAACTCTAAAGGATTTTGGCCAGAGAGGTGGACAATACCCCAAAAGGTCATCTTGATCAACTGCCTCCTCACCAGTGCAGAAAATCTGCTGCTACTGTATTTGTCACTGGTGGCCATCCAACCTCAGCTGGGGGGGGAAAAAACACTAATAAAGAAGAATCTAATTGCTTAGTTCTGAAAATGTTTGAACACCCTAATTTGTGGTCCTCTCCTTTGGAGCAACGTTATCCAGCTAGCTGTTAACCCTAAGCAATGAACCATGGAAAATGCAGATTTTGGAATAAGTGCGTCTGTGTGACACACCGTGGTTGCATTCAACATTACAGTTTTGGCTGGATGCTTTAACCACCCCGGGTGTATACTGTTGACCCCAAAGCTCTGGAAGAGAACCATTATTTAAAATGTTGGCATTTTTCAAATCCAACACATCCAGAGGGTACCACGCTGCAGAAGGCTGGTGTATATATTGTGGTCCTCAGCAGCAATAAAAGAGATGCTTACCGGGGAGGGGCTAAGCACTCGCCGATGCCAAACATTAGTGGTGAAGTTATAGAAGACAAGGTCTGCCAGGGCTGTGTTTAGATCCAAACCTGAGGAAGGAAAGAAAAACGCTCTTGATCTGCAGAGCAGAAGGGAAGATATTTTGGCCTCAGCCACTGCCACGATGAGTAAGGACCAGACTCCTCATCCATTCCCACAGAGATGAATGGGCAGTTATTTGATATTGTTGTTCTGATTTCACCTAAGCTGCTCTGGAAATCATTTCACCCAAAGGTGAGATACAAATTGACCCCAAAAATTATATACGTACATTAAGGGCTTCAGCATGAACCTAAGGGATGGATCAGGCCAGCCTGAGAGGGCTCTTTTGAGTCACATGGCTCACTTCTCCCCTGCCTCCCAAGCCACTTGCCACACTCCTTTATGGTGTGCGCGTGCCCTCATGAGGTACACACAAGACATCCCTTCTGGCCCATAAAGGCAACATAGAAAAGGTCACTACTGGGGAAGTATCAGAGGCCTGGTTAACTTTAAGCGGCGCATGATGCTCCAGTAAACACTCCTTCCACTTGCCTCTCCTCTGTCCCTTGTGTGCCTCCCTGCTGTTTCCCCAGCTGTGATTTCACAGGAATCCCTTGACACCGACATCCACATCTAATTTAACAAAAGACCCCATCCACATGAACGGGAGAATCCTACAGAGTATTTGTTCCTGGACTGTACCTCTTAATACCCCCCCCCCCCCATCTTTGCTGGATCTCATGAAACAGGAAATATCAACCTAGATCCAACAGGTGAGTGGGGTGAAGGTTTCCACTAACACAGCTGTCTGGATCACAGCATGCTGTGCAACCTCTTGCACACTCATCTGCACCATCCCTTGCACAACAAAAACATTCACTGGATGGTGTCCTTGCACTAACTCTGGCACAATGAAGAACTGCTTAAAGCCATAACATTTTTTGGATACAGGCAATTCCCTTCCACCTTCCTGTATCCTACACGTTGGGCTGCATGTTGCTTTGTTCATGTTGCTTAACATGCAGGAACATTTCAAACATTCTGGCACTACTTCTCTGCTAGATACGTGTTCAACCAGTCTAAGGAAGAGTGCCTCAAAGGGTCCCAAAGTTGGAGCGCTACTCCCTCACATCCCATGCAAAGGAAAATGCAAGAGGACCACCTCTGACCTCCAAAGATGTACAGTCCTCCGGTGGAAGGCAAGAAAGCACCAGCAGCAGCCATGCGGGGCCGGAAGCCGGGGTCATGGGCCGTCACGTTGTACCACCTGCCAGCTCCTTGGTTCTCGCTCAAGGCTAAGTCACAGGCCTGGCCCACAAAGCCGGGCTCACACTGGCAGTGCCCCACCTCCTATGGGGCCAAAGAAAGAGGTCTCTTATTTCATTTTCAAATAGTTATGAATTGCTTAGTTCTGAAAAATGTCAAAGCAGCACCCAACAACATTAAAGCATAAAATTATGGAATACAGAGAGAGAGAGGGAGGGAGAGGGAGAGAGAGAGAGAGTGCACACGCATGCATATATATAAGAGTAGTGGTTCATCACTAGATGGGTGGGATACTGTAAATCACATAAATACACACACACACACACACACACACACACACACACACACACTCCCTCTCTCTTGGCAGCTTACAAAGGAAGGTTCATGAAAGAGATAATAGGTTCAGCTATGCAAAGGAGTGTATCAAAACTAGATGTTTTTTCAACAGGCATCTAAAACTAAAAAAATTCTGGAGCCTTTAGAACTCCTGACGGAAGAGTATACCATGCAGTGGATGCTATAATGCTAAATGTGCTGATTTAAACAAATGCAGAATGGGACTGAGGAGCAAGTGGCACCACCACCTGAAGGGTACCTCCAGATGATCTCAAGAATAGAAAGGATCTATTAAGTGACACGGTGGTCTTCCAGGTAACCCTAAGGCTGGCAAAACTGCAGCAAGCATTCTGCATGGAGAGCACCACAAACCTAAAGGCTGGGTATTTTACAAGCTACGGGCAAGCATATTCTGCCCTTGAAAGACATGACAAAGCTTTTCCATTTCCAAACACAAGCAACTAAGAGGCAAAGGCCTTACCTGGTTGCAAGTGCCATGGTACTGACAGTAGCTGGCACAGTCGGGCATGGAGCAGTCCTCACCCCCCCAGCTCTGGAAACAGACGCAGCGCCCATCGTTGTCACAGCTCCCATGCCCAGAACAGCCCATCGGACACAGTGAGATGGTGTAGGTGGCGTTGAAGCCCAGCAGGTTGTAATTGGCATCACTGAACAGGTGAAGGAGCATCTGTAAGGCAGTGAGGAAGAAGGATGACCCTTTCCTGCTAAAGCCAACGTGCCAACAGGAGGATAGCAAAGGTGCTTGCGAGGGGCCAAGACTGCAGTCCTGTTCCACAAACCTTGAAAACATATAGACATAGAACTGGCAGTTTAGCCTTGATAAAAGTCAAAGGATTGAGGAATCTCAACGGAATCTGGCCCTCTAGGGCTCCCCCACTGTACGACTTTCATCCCCTTCTCTAAAACTTTAAAATGCCCCTCCTAAAACTGGACTAACAGCAGCAAGCACTTCCAGCTAAAATACACGGCTATTTCTGGCCCTATCCCTTTTTGCCTTTGGAACATGGCCTCTGAGAACTTCTCTAAAATTGAATCTGGCCTCCGAGTTGCACCCTTGATGCAGAAAACCCCCAGGGTCAACACAACCTTAGAAGACAGCAAGCAACTGCTATGAGGCCAACATTTCCAGATAGATCAATTTCAGATGGCCTCTTAAAGACTGGACTTTTTTTTTAATGCTCCTCTGTTTTCCAGCTTATTCTAGAATTAATAAACTTAATGCTTGCAAAAGGAGGGGGAAAAACAGCATCACAATCAAGTTTGCAGATTTTAAGAAGAAATCTGCTCTCTCTGTTTTGTCAGCCAGATATTCATCACAAGCATGGCACGCATTTTAGACAAAAACGGTTATTTCTGGGTAAGCTGCAGAGTATTTAATATAACCAAAATGGTTTTTCCATAATTTTCATGCTAAGGAATTTTTTTTTTAAAGTAAATTCCCTCGAAGATGTATTTTGCATAAAGCTGGCACTTTTCAGTCTGGTACGATGGGATAGTTTCTAGAGGAGTAATGCCCTCTTCCTCCATCTTCTGCAACCTCCAGTCCAACTCCCATCATCTCAACAGCCGCAGATGGAATGTAAACTCCTTATCCCGAGATGCTGCATCTTTCTTTAAGATAGGAGGAATCCTTTTTCCTTTGGATATAACCTGTTGGGACCACATACTAGAGGGCCTGAGGTGGTGATGCTGCCCCTTCTTCCTCACTTATTCGCAGCTCTCCCTCCGTCTGTCTTTGTTTCTTTCTCTCTTCCTTCCTCCTTCTCTGTTCCTCTCCAATGGGTGATGGGAAGAGGGAGACTGTTCTTGTTTCTAAATGGCTTGCTTGCAGACAGCTTGCAAAACCAGCCCAAGGTTGCGCGAAATTAGGCAATGAGCTTCATATTGGGCTGCAGACAAGCCCTGCTTTAGCCACTTGGGAACTGGAAGACATTAACGGTCTACAATCTGAGATCAAGACAAACCTAGACCTCTAGGGTCAATGGCGATGTCACCCCATTTCCCATCCCGCTCCCCTCAGGTGAGTACCTTGCCCGAGGTGGCTTCAATGATGGGGGGCAGGGTGCTGCCACTCAGGCTGGCCAGCAAAGGGCTACTGGGGGAATCTCCATCGTAAATGAAGAGGTAGTCGTAGGTGCACTCCGTGTCCATAAACATGAAGGTCAAGAGGATGCGATAGCTGTTACTGGGCGCTAAAGCAGGACACAAAACGGGTTTGGGGGGAAGGTTAGAAAACATGTCCCAAGGCCAAGAACGCACTTTAAGAGAACTCAAGCTTCAGTGCAATCAAGGAGGTGTTAGGGGGAAAGCACCACATTCAGTAAAATAAGAAAATGAATTTAAAAAGAGAGAGAGAGAGCAAAGAGAGAGGGCAACCTCAATACAGCTGCTTTAGTGACTTGTCATTTATGCAACCACACTTATGGCCAGTGTTTGGCAAGATTTCCCAAAAAGGGATTGATGGGAAATGATAGCCGCCTTGGGTCCTTTTAGGGAGAAAGGTGGGATAGAAATATTTAAACAAACAAATAATTAAATAAAGAGCAAACCCCACCCCTCCTCCCTCATAATTTGGGCTTTATGGTAGGACTAAGAAAAAGAAAGCTGTTTCAAGCTTAGGTATCTCTGGCTGTGGAGCCAGAGGTTGGGAGTTTAATTCCCCACTGTGTGCCTCCCGGGAGAAGATCCAGCCTGTGTGGCCTTGGGCAAGCTGCACAGTCCCAGGATGCCCTGAGAAGGGAATATAGCAAACCCCTTCTGAGTACTCTCTACCTAGAAAACCCTGGAAACAGTCATGGTAAGTCAGTATAGACTTGACAGCACACAATTATTATTATTATTATTATTATAAAAAGAAGTGATCCCCTAGCATGAGCTGCCTTATAAGCCCGAAAATCTGGGGAATCTGAGTTTCCTGGATGCTATTAATATTACTATTTTTTTTTTCTTGTTCTCTCTTGGGGTTTATATGATTTTTTTTAATCGTCATATTGCTGTATGTATTGTTACGTGGGAGTCTGCGAGATTTTTAAGTTTAAACCTGTAACCTGTGCGGAGTAGTGGGTGCACTAACGGGGTGGCAAACAAACCAACAAACCAGTCTTCCAGAGATTTAGAGTCTTCACTCAGCCTGACCAATAGCATGGGAATTGTAAGCCAAACGTCTGGAGAGCCAAGAGTTTCCTGCCTCTACTATAGAGTCAACAAGGCTTCTTACTAAACACACTTTTAAGATACAGGAAGGTCCTGCAGCTTGTCTAATACAGCATTCCATGGGTTGGCGATTCCTTGTTGGACTTGCCATCCTCACCCACAGCCAAAGGGAAAATATCACCCCTTCTCCAGGGCTTACCCTCCACCAGCCATTCACAGTTCCCGTTCACAGAATAGTTGCCCGGCCCGTCCGTCACGTAGCCAGAAGCGCTGCGCAACACTTGCCGGTGCCCCTTACAGTCACCGCCGCTGGCCTGACGGATCCTGCACAGGCCGAGCAGTAGCGGAACCAGCAGTTTCAAGCAGACGGCCAATAAGGGGTCCATGATGGGCTATGACACTTTCTACAGGTCAGAGGGTGCTGAGGCGACACAGTCCAAAAAGGTGAGGCCGTGTCATTCTTGAGCCTGAAAGGGTAAAGGAGAATTCTAAAGTTATTCGTCATCTGGAGTAGATTCCTGAATGGGGTAAAAATGGAACAAATAAATAAATCTGGTTAAAACCGGGAGAAACACAGAGAAATGAATTAGCAGAACCATTCTTACTCCGTGCAAGAATACACTGGCACGCTCTCTTACCCTGGGCCTTAGACATGGCACAGCTACAGGATTTGTCTTCTCCCTTTCCATATATTTTCTTCCATTTTTTTTACACCTGCTTGTGTTCTGAAAATGTGGCAGAAAAAAAGGAAAGTTGAACAGAAACGTGGATACGATGCCCATTTTTTAGGAGAGTTGTATTCAAGGGGGAAAAAAAGAAGCAATAAAGACAAAACTAAGAGCAAGGGAAAAATAACTTTTTCTCTCTCTCTGTTTCTACTTTCTTTATCTCCACAAGCCATCAATGCTAATGGTTTCAGAATGAAAACCGTCTTGAGCTGTAGTTCTGAAATGACTGTAAACTAAAACATCTATGGAGAGCGTAGGTTTAAAATAAGTCAAATGTAATAACAATACCTTCTTAACTGCAGGCTCACCTGTGCTCACGCGGCAAGGCCGCTGGGTATCACCATTTTTAGGAAGTTACAAACCAAACCTGTAACTCCACATAGAAGTAAACACCTTTGAATTCAATGGGATTTACTTTTGACAAGCACGCACGTCATATTCCCCCGTTTTTTTCAAGTCTATGGTTATTTAGGCTAGGACTGACGGGTGTTGCCGTCCCACAGGATATGGAGGGTCACACATTGCCCAAAAATCTTAAAACAAAATTGGGCTTACACCTCACACCGTATGTTAGGAGTCTAGGTAAGCAATAGGGTCCGAGGCCAATCCTAGCATCATGCAGCATCCTCAGGTAGCAAAACCCGTGTGTCCTGAAAGGGCAGCCAATCATCACCCTGTTATCCTCTGATTGATTGATTGATTGACTGACTGACTGATTGACTGTCGCCCATCCCAATGGTTACTCAGGGCAGTTAACAGAGAATGAACAATACCTCTATAACAAAAACATCACCTGGATACCTGAAGGACCGCCTCCTTCCATATGAGCCTACCTGCCAGTTAAGATCTAGCCAGGGGGCCCTTTTGAAAGAGCCGTCCCTCAAGGAGGTAAGAGGGACGGCTTGTAGACAAAGGGCCTTTTCGGCAGCTGCCCCCAGACTATGGAACGCCCTCCCGACTGAGATTTGTCTGGCGCCGACGCTGATGACATTTTGGCGCCAGGTCAAAACCTTCCTGTTCCAGAAGGCTTTTAATTGAAATAATATCAACGGTGGGTCCTGATGGCAATTTTTAGAGTATCTATTTTAATTGTATTTTAATTGTTTTATCTTTTTTATTGTATTTTAATTGTTGTAAGCCGCCCAGAGACCTTTGGGTAGAGTGGGCGGCATATAAGTTAAATAAATAAAATAAAATAAAATAAATAAATAACCAGTGCCAACACAAAGCAAATAACGCATTAAACTAAACCATCAATGAAATTAAGGCATTGCATTTCCCTGCCAGGAAGGGGCAAAGCCATTCGAGAGGTTTCCTCCCTTTTGCACCAAAACAACTTGGAGGAAAGGTCCTCTGTGTGTTACCTTGGCTGGGGGGGGGGAGCCTCGGGCAGCCAAATATCAGCTGTGGGTCCTGATGGCAATTTTTAGAGTATATATTTTAATTGCATTTTAATTGTTTTGTCCTTTTATTGTGTTTTAAATGTTGTAAGCCGCCCAGAGACCTTTGGGTAGTGTGGGCGGCATATTAGATAAAAAAATAAAAATAAATAATAATAAAAAATGTCTTGGGCCAGGCTGCACCTATAGGGACAGGCGCGCAGGCACATCAGCACCTATGGAAAATAGAGAGATCCCCATAAGAAGAGGGAGGACCCCGTCCCTGGAACTGACCCCCATTTGGGCATCAAAACAGACACGGAAAATACGGGGAAGAAAGAAGGGTCAGGTTCAGAGGAGAAAGGAAGGCACTCGTTTGGAATCAAAACCTTTTTTAGGGAAAAGATCCTAAATGCGAGGGGTGTGGGGAGATCTGGGGCCCTTATTGGGGGATTTTTTTGGGGGGGGGAGAGATGGCAGGTGGGGGACCCACTCCCTGCAAATTCCCTAAACAACCACAGCATGCAATGATCCCAAAATACCGCAGGCACCTCTTCCTGAAAAGGAGCTGGAGACCCACAGAGCTAAATAGGGGGCGAGGGCGAAGTGGGGCAGAGGCCTAGAGACGCCTTTCCCCCCCCCCCCCCGCTTGACCCACCTCCGCAGCTGCCGGCGGCCCCACGGAGCCCCCACGGCCCAGAGACGCTTAGCGCAGCCCGGGACCCAGGAGGGCAACGAGACGAAGGGACAGAGCGGCCGCCGAGGGGGGCGGTGTATAGAGAGGAGAAGTGCTAGAGAGGATCGCGGAAAGGAAGGATCATAGACGCTGCGGGGAGAGAGGGCCCTCAGTGTTGCTATGGAAACGGAGAGAAAAGAGCTGGGCCGGGGCCGTGAGAGGGGAGATGGAAAGTTGCAAGGCGGCGGGGGGGGGGGGGGGTGTGGTTGGCCATTTTTGCATTTCAGCCATTCTGGATTCACAGGAAACTTGGGAACGTGGGTGCTTGGACTACAGCTCCCAGAAGCCCCGTGCCCATGGGGACTGGGGGATTCTGGGAACTGCAGTCCAAAAAAAGGAACGCTTCGCTACAGACTCTACACAGGGTGTGACTTTCAATGGGAAAGGGGGGATATTCAGTTTATTCTCTTGAGGATCAGCTTCATGGGGCTGCGCCCCAAAAGTGGATAGGGCCCCTGGGGGAGGGAGAAAATAGGTGGGGGGGGAGCATGAGCCGAATCAAATCAAAAAGTGGATGTCCCCTCTTGATACATTGATACAAATAAATTTATTTATTTATTTATTCTGTCATTTATTTAAAGTTTTGCCCCACCTTTCTCCTTAAAAAATGGAAGGAGGAAGGCTGTAGACTAGGGATGGTGAGGGGCACTACACTGTACACAGCAGGAGCGTTACTAACTTTTCTTTCCCTCTTTCCTGCACCCTAATATTTTTAAACTACGCTTGAGCTACAGTTAGGTTGGTGGAAAAACTCCCATTCATGCCAAAGGAAGGCTTTTATTCAAGCCCCATGGCTGCGAACATCTGTGCATCTTCATTTCTGCATGGCATCTGAAACATTTTTTAAAAAAGTCTTCTGTTCTAGCAATAGTCCGGAAAATTGAAATACTACCTGTAAAAGTTGTGCCAGCTGACAACTGTACGAAAGTGGAGGAGTATCTGGTGGGGGCGGTCCATTATGGACCATGAAGTATCAAAGCTGGTCTGAGGCACTATCTTATGATGCTGATCTGGAGTGCGCAGTCTGGCGCCTTCCTGTTCTATATGAAACTTCCACCAAAAAAACTGTACACTATCACACATTGGTAGAAAATCAGATTCTTGAGAGCTAAATAGCTTTATTTTCCACACTGTAGAAGGCGGGAATTGGTGCTTTAATTGCATCTTTAGCTACGTTGAACAAGAACAGCACGTAATACTGTACTTAGGAAGGGTTTGGTCTGTTTCAAAACACTTTACTGTGGCAACAGCTTTGAAGGAAAAACTAATTTCCAGTAACAAGAAAAATGGGACTCATAAGGAGTGATGGGATGAAGAGGTTTGTGGAACGTTTTCCATACATCTAGTATTGCTTTCTCTTTGGGGGGCATTTAAGCATAGGGGCAACCATTTCCACTCAAGGCTGTATATTCCAATCATCTCTATTTACTGGAATTCGGCCCCTAGTTTCTGTTCCTGCTCTGTCCTATTGTTTAACTTTTGGCTTCCTTTTAAAAAGGTGTTCAGATGAGCTGCCACAGCTGTCCTCTTCTTCAGGGTTCAAGCAACCTCCCCAGGGATGCTAGATTACAACCCTTTCATATGTTGCAGATCTCTCTACTGTGTATGAAAATAAATGCTCAGGTTCCATTCAATGCTTAGCTTATGGTTTCCCACACTGTACCTAATGGAATTATATTTCGATGTGTTTAAAACTAAGTGAATCTCCCTCACTGCACAGGGGCTAAAAATGAAATGAAATAGATCTGTGCCCATTGTCATTTTAAATGGTGGGAATGTTTGTTGTTTTAAAGTGTCCATTGAAATCATGCTTTCAGTGACACTGAATTGTCATTCTTGATAACAGACTTTGTTTCCCCCTTTGGTATTTGCATTACAGTATATGGCTTTTGATGAATTTGTTTTTATGTGATAAAAACAAATAAAAACAGCTGCAATACAAGGATATCTGCAAGTGGGATCTGAAGGCCTTAGGAATGGACCTCAACAGATGGGAAACCTTGACATCTAAGTGTTCAGCCTGGAGGCAGGCGGTGCAGCATGGCCTCTCCCAATTTGAAGAGGCACTTGTTCAGCAGGCCGAGGCAAAGAGGCAATCCCGAAACCAGCAAAATCAGGGAGCTGGACAGGGGACAGATTGTATTTGTCTTCAGTGTGGAAGGGATTGTCACTCTCGAATTGGCCTTCTCAGCCACACTAGACACTGTTCCAAGTCCTCTATTCAGAGCATGTTACCATAGTCTCTCGAGACTGAAGGATGACTACAGATAAAAACATGTATTAGCTAAAGGTGCTTATCTGCTCCTAGCACCAAGCTGAATAGAACTAGATAATCTGACATCAACCTCCATTACTCTCAGGGTTGTCAACACGTAAGCAAAATAAGTAGTTCACAGACAGGAGTTTTGGCTGAACCACTCAGTACTGTTACTGAGATGCTTTCAGCTTGATGAGTCGCAAAAATTTTCTTGCCTAGGAGCCATGTTGATCATAGTGAAGTGGCTGTGTGAAGGTTCCACCATAGAGATTATACAGGTTCTGACACTTTCTGAAGGCAATGCTTGTCCTACCTCAAGAGCAGTGAATAAAGGAACTATCGTATAATTACAGATAAGATGAGATCTAAGGCAAAAAAAAAAAAAAAAAAAAAAACACCCACAGGCCACTGCCAACTAGTCACTGGGGGAAGGCTCCTTTCTTTTGAGGGAACTTATCAAAAGTTGAGGGGATCCTGTCCTTCTCTTTCCTTAGAGAGGACAGCTATAGCCAAATATATGTGTGTGATACCCAGCTTGGTGTCTTCATACACACAATTTAAACATAGCTTTGTTCGGATAAATCATCTTAGCATGCAGATACATATTATCACTTGCTAAAATGCTGTACAATAAAGCTGCTGTTTAAGGCTTGCCTGCAGGGGCTATTTGCAAAGTTGGAAGCCCTATAACGAAACAAGAGTTGCTGGCGTGATGTAAACTGGGCATGCGTACCGTACAAATTGCAATCTGTTTTAAGCTCATGTAAATGTCGCATGCTACTGGATTTCTTAATCTTTTCATAGAGGTTCATTTGACAGCAGTCTGGTGTTTCAAAAAAAACCTTTTGAAACTAGCAATTGTGCAGATGTGAAAGCATAAGACTTACTGTGTCATCAGCCTTTGTGGTAAACTGTCTGTTTTGCAGGGCACGTGGAAATTATTAAAGTCTTGCGTGCCAGATCTCTTTTCCTCCTTTTATGTCTGCCTGTACTCCCAAAATAACCACATGCTTTCTCAATGAGATAGAAACACGAGAATCCTCTTTATTTTGGCGAAAAAGAAAAAGAATAACCCACTCCGGTGGATTTCAGAAATTCACCGTCATCAGGGAGCAGAACCTACAGCACCGTCACGAGAAGGAAGAGGGCAACACCATTACCCGGGGGGGGGGGGGGGGGAAATCAAGGTAAAGGAGATGGAAAGGATTCCAGCTGCCATCATTAGGACAGGTGGGGACGTATGGCCTAAAAAGGGAGTGATACAGAAAAAAACTTGGCTACATCATTACAAGGCTGGTCTGGGCTGATATGTCTGCTTTCAAATGGGAGAACTGTTCCACAACAGCGGCTGAGAAGAGCTATGGGTGACCTTCCACTGGGTCACACTGTCTAGGGGGGAAAGGCAGCTAACAGTAGGCCTGGTGCTCTAGCTGAACTAAGGGTGGAAGAGAAAGCTGGACCACGTCCATCTAGTGACTGGCTTCCTCCACGCTGAACAAGCCCCAGACAGGGAACTTAACACTGTCCTGGGGGGAGAGACAGAGAAGTATCACACAGACTAACTAGGGTGAGGATTCCCTCCTTCTGTCATAAATGGGCAAGGAGACCAGGCTGAAGGGCAGCCGATTCTGCTCGGTCCCATCCGTCTGGCTTCTCTGTATTCGACAACAGCAGTCCAGCAGTGTTCCAGGGAGACATGAGATAGAAATAGCCCTCTGATATGGGTAGAAAGCTGTCAAAGGGAAAGGAAGGCAGCAGAGGGTGCAAGGAGAAAGGGATCCAAGAAGAGAAACCAGGCATAGGTTTGAGGCAAGGAGCCTGGGAAGTAGAGAGAGAGAGAGAGAGAGAGAAAGCAGGGAAGTTGCAAAGGACCATGAGAACCTTAGACAGGCCGCGCACCAGTTGTGTGCATGCTAAAATACTCGGTGTAGCCATTGTGTTGGTGGAGCTGGGGGGCATGGAGCTGGTAGGGGGGTGGCTGGGTCTCACTCCCCGAGGAAGGCTTCAACAGCACAGGGGCACCGCTGAGCTCCGAGGTGGTGACCACACAGCTGGGCGCCAGGTTACAGTCAGCAGACGACGTCTCCTCCACCTGTTTACGGGGCTGGCAGGAAAAAGCAGAAGGATCGTTGAGTGAGCAATAGCGGAGGGGGAGGGGAAATACCCCAAACAAACCATATCGCTATTCACCCACAAACCCCGAATGGCGAGGCGAAGAGGGAATTAGATGTATATGCCTCAGCGCTGGCCTGTATGGCTTACAACAATACATAAACAGCAACTAAAGACTGTTGTATTCCAGTTTGTTTTTAGTAGGTTTGTGCTCCTGCAACTTTTTATCTGCTGCTGCAATTTTTTGTCTAAATGTTCTTTTTTTTTAATCTGATTTGTTTGAAGTATGTGTTATCGTTGGATGCTTTTTGTTACTGCTTTAATGTGATGTTATCGTATAGTTTTACCGACTTTTGTAAACTAAGCCATGAAGACAATTTATCCTGAAGGGCAGTTTTTAAATCCATAAAGTAAAAATAAAGTTTGCACAGGGCAGAGGCCAAACCAATGGCATCTCCTGGGAAATCTGCAAAGCCTCTTGTTTTTGCCATTTGTCTAGGATTTTAAAAACAGAAGAAAAGAGGGATGGGCAATCTGTGACCCACCAGATACTGCCAGACTGCAACATTTACCACCATATACAGTTGATTATACTAGAACAGCCTGGCATGAAGTACAGTTCGACAACATCTGGAGAAACATAACTCTTCTTCCCCAGGGAAAGGGACTGTCAAGGACCTGATAAACCACAGCTTGGGGCTTAGCAGCATGCGCTAAGCCTTGGGGTTCCTACGTTGTGGTGCCTTAGCCTAGTGCAAGGGGTAAGAGGTTGATTTGGTTTGCTTTATAACCCCCACACTGGCCAGTCTAGAACTGTGACGTCAGACAGATGGGACTCCAAGCCTATCAAGAGATATGGATGCTGTTCCACATGCAGGGCATCTTGTATATGGTGTGCCCTTCCGTGGCCGCCTCAGGTGTGTCTGTCGGAGGCCTAGTGCTCCAGATGAGCAGGAGGAAGCAGTAGGTGGTGCCCTCTGGAGTTGCCCATCTGGTGCCTAAATAACATATAGCAGGAGTACATGGGTGAAACGCAAGAGTAGCTTAGGAGAATGCTGTCAGCTTGAAGGAGGAGTGTTGGATGGGAGACACCAGATGAACCGCTGACTGGAAGCAGAGCGCCCAGCCTGTGCACCTCATGCTGCTTCTAAGAAGGTGACTCGTATGAAGATGGACCCGCACAGATCCATCCAGGGACCAGATGGATTGGTGCTGCCAGAGGCACCTCTGTTAATAATAACGCCAGAAGGAAAAACGGGGAGAAGAAGTGGAAGAGGGGACTGCCTCAGGTTCTCACATTGCTGGTGTTGCTCCCTGTGCTCTGAGGGATGGAGAAGAGTTCTGTGAAGTTGGGCACTGAATCGCTGATGAAGGTCACGTTGCCGTACACGTGATGCGGAAACTTGGCCCCGGCTGCCACCTCTTCGACAATCCCAATCTGTGACGTCCGCACATGGTACGGGAAGTTCTTATTGGCTGCGGAGGGCCGCGTCATAATCTGAGGAAAGAAAAAGGGTGCTGGGCCAAGTAGTTGGACACACTCGCAAGCTCAGCTGCGTGTTCTTCCTCTAAAAGGACACTTCCTTCCTCTTTGCCACAAAAATGGATATCAGAATCGTTTTTTAGATGAGTCTCCTTGTACATATTTAAAAGCAACAACAGAAAACGGAAGACGTTTCTAGCTGTTGTACTTACGAAGATACATTTGAACACATAAACCAGTGTTTGCAAATGGTTCTATAATTCAGAAATTAGACTTTCACATATTCAGTATTAAGCTTACCCGTGCCTCATTTCACTCTTGTCCATCCAATCTCAAATTGGGATTTGCCCCATAAAGGGAAGCCAGGTTTTTTTAAAAAATGGTTTATAAAAGGGGATCCATCAGACACTGATTCCCCTGGGCCCCCCTCCCAAAAAACCCACTTTCAAATAAACAATAGGTAACCATGACTCTTGAAATGAGCACACAGGTGGGAAACTTTGGGCCTTTCAAATGTTGTTGGACTCCAATTCCCATCCAACCCAACCAGCATACACGGCCAGAGGTCAGGTATGATGGGGACTGTAGTCTGGCGTCATCTGGAGAGCTGCAAGTCCCTCACCACAGTCTAAGAGGAAATAAGAATGGACCAAGAGGCAATGCAGAGAAGGAAAAGTGAATATGTGTGGCAATAAAGAGATTCCCATCCAACTCCCAGGATAAAACCAACTGAAAATTAGGGCTTCTCACTAGTGGATGGTGCAAGGGCCAGACATCATTTTATGCAGTTGCTTAAAAACTGTTTAAAAACAACACTGAAGGACAAACTCGTACATCTCAAGAAACAAAGTAGGGGGATCCATGCATCTTAACGTCTACAGGCATGGGAGTTGTTTATGCACAGTGCTTTGATTCTATTCTATTCTATTCATTCATTCATTCATTCATTCATTCATTCATTCATTCATTCATTCAATTCGTATCCCACTCCCATTAGTGTCACAGCACTACTCTGGGCGGGTTACAACTCGTAAAATAGAAAACAAAAATAAAAATAGAAATATTAAAACTGATATCAATAACTCTTAAAAAAAACCCAAAAAAACCAGATGGCACCGACTAATCTCAGAGTGGATGGAGGAAAAGAGAGGAGGGAGGAAGAGAAGGGGAGAGAAAAAGGGGGGGGGGAGGTGGTCAGCTGGGATCGGTGTGGAAAGTCTCCCTGAAAAGCCATGTCTTTCATTGCTTCCTAAAAGTCCACAGGGAGGGGGGCCAGGTGGAGCTCCTCTGGAAGCTGGTTCCGTAAAGTTGGAGCCACCGCAAAGAAGGCCCTCCCTCTTGTAGAGGATTTATGGGGCCTCCCTCTGGGTGGCCACCCGGAGGAGCCTCGACTGGGATGACCTTGTGGGTCGGGCAGATGACATTAAGGAGAGATGCTCCGACAATGTTTCCAATTGCAAAAATTACCCATAGAAAACGCTTTAAGCACTCCTCCCTCTAGAATCCCAGCTGTGACCAAATGGATGTAGGGCATTCTCACCAGAAAGACTGCATGGGCATACAGGTGAATACCCAGCTGGATACCGTTGACTATTTTCTCCCGGGCCCACTTAGGGATGCCAAAGTTAGCAATAAGCGCAGTAACCGGGACAGCAAAGAACCTACAAGAGAGAAAAAACGTGTCTAGGACTCAGGACACAGAATCCCCTCCATTTTCTTTTACTTGTAAAGTGCCCAGCATTTAATTTTTGGGGAGCAGATAAGCTTTGCCTCTTTATCCTAATCTTGTAGATTCCATTTATCCTTATCCTACTGATTTAACAGTTCTGTTGCTTAATTCGTTTTTTAGTGATCTTGTTACCTACCTTGAGCATTTTAGTGGAAAGTCAGTACAGTACAGAAGTATTGACCAGTCTTCTGTTCAAAGGATTACATGCACAGTGGGGATGGTGGCACAGGATTCTGCTAACTGGGGAGGTGCCTATTAAATGCGCCATACATGCGTCTGGTCACACAAGTGGTAAACGCTAGGCACTTTGACCAACTAGCCAAATCTGCTGTCGCAATAACCCTTGTGGATGTGGAATTTGCAATAGGATAGTGGTCTAAATAAATAAATGAACAGGTATCGGCCTTTCCTTCTTGGGAGACCAAGACCAAACCACACTCCCATTGGTGTCTGTAATTTCAACAAGCTCTTTCTTTTTCCCTGGATATGCAACCCCCTTTTTGCAAGAGATATCATATTGTCTGCACAACGTTTGTCTTCTCTTTATCCAGCATAACCATTTCATCTGTTGGGCTAGTGCCAACGTTCATCCTGGCCACTGAGAGAGTGAAGGAGAAGGAACATTTGTGAAACTAAACCACATTCCCCTTGTCTCTCCTTGGGGGGCCCACCTGAGTTTTCTGACCCTATTACTTCCTCTACATTTACTCACCAGAGGGTGTAGGCAGCAAAGAAGGGTACGTAGAAAGGCTGTTTCTCTGGGAACTGCTTAAGAGTGATGAGGATGGCGTAGCAGAACCAGATATAAGCCACAAACTGCAAGGCGATCAGGCCATATCCAGCTGGCGACTCATACGTGTACAGCACCTGCGCCTGATCAAAGAACTAAGCCCCCCCCCCCAAAAAGAAGGAAGCAGGTAAGTGACGAGGGGAAGTATGGATTAGAGTTGCAAGCCACAAGAAAAGCAGCAGACTGGGGATCTGAAGGTTTATATGGAGGGCAAGAGTCTCCCTGGGGCATTACCCTCATCTGGAACCTAGGAAACCAGCTAATGTGTAGTTTTAGAAGAGGTAGCCATGATATTCTGTGCTAGCATATCAGGCAAACGCAAAAGAAAAGGAAAAATATAAAGAAGACAAAAATATTGCGGCACCTGAAAAACTAACTGTTATATTTTAATGTGAGCTTTCGTGAACAAATCTGCTTCTTCCAACAAGCTAATTTGTCTAGTTCTGAATGGCAGCAGCTTTCCAGGGTCTCTGACAGAAATCTCTGCATCCGGGATTAGCCACAGACTCTTCTGTATGCAAAGGAAGTGGCATACATACTGACCACTGGTTCATTTGCATCCTTAGAACAGGAGGTCTGGGGGGAAATTTAAAAATTTTCCCCTTTGATGCCTGAAATATTTTAGAAGGAACAGTTCAGTGATCTCACTGACGATCAAACAGGAAAAAGATCAGAAAGAGTAGAATCAAGACACTGTCTACAAAGTTTTTTTTTCCTAAAAAGAAAGTTTGCAATGAATTATGTAGTTCTGCTGTCATGCAGTAATATTTAGGGACTATCCCAAATGGCTAAGCAGACATATGGGTGACTTGGAAAAAGCATGACTGGAAATCAAGATTATTGGGCAAGTGACAAAGACATTGGGAGCTTCCTTTGGCCATCTCTAGTATGATTAATTGGATTATCAACAGAATGATTAATTGGATTATCAACAGAAGTTCCTGAGCTTGCAGCTCAGTTGTACCCGAAGAGCCGGGCAATAAGACCCAACTTCAGCCTCCTAGCCCAGGAAATCATCCAAATATAAGCAGCACTCACCTCGGCCTCATAGATGAACAGCACAACATGTGTGATAGTATACAGTGTCATGTACACGGAAAGCTTGATAGAGCCAGTGTGGCTGATCCGGCCCCTGCAAAACAGGGAGCCATAAGCCACGATTTGGGGGGAAAGGAACAAGCACTTCACGACAATCCAGAATTCTTCCCTTAAACTGTGCCCACGACATTCAAACCCATGGATTTGGTGCCACCCCATGTATGCTTCTTACTCCAAAAGCCTCGGCTGAAAAATCACTCAACCTCACAGTCTCCTTTTTCATTTGATTTAACTCTAAGAGCAGTCCTAGGTTTAAACAACATGGAGACACCACACAAGCCCGGCTGCTACATTTTCCCACTCCACCACGTCCTGCTCAAGCTGACCCTTTTGGTCCACCTGTAGGGCCAATACTTTGGGGGGCAATTCCCCAGAAGCTCGAAGATCTCTCCCTCTACGTAGGATTCCAAAGCCTCACTCAGGATAGGACTTTGAAGCACAGATCAAGGACACTGATTGTACTTTTTGTGGATTACACCTCCCACAATCCCTCAGTCTATTCCCACCCAAGCTGGCTAGATGATTCTGGGAGCTGTAGTAAAAGCAGATCTCCGTACAGTAATTCAGACAAATGAGTGGGATACAGCACTATCTAAAGCCTACATGGTGGCGCAACTCAAGACGGTTACAGACCAAAGTCAGTGGTGCACTTAGACACAAATCTGTCTAAGTGCACCACTGCAGAGTTTGAAAAGCACTTCCACTAAACTTGTTCTGGAAGACGGAAAAGCTACACAGCGTAAGAGTGGTGAGCAGAGAAAGATCTAGACAACGTTCCCCTCCTTGATGCTTCTCCAACTTCTCCTTTACTGAAATTGTTTCCCCTTTGAAAACTAATGTTGAATCCAGTTACACACATTTGCAAGTAAAGTTGTCAGCCCTTTAATCACAGCTCTTTAAGACCCTCATCCCGTCTGCACACTCTCCTATGCAATCCATGTGGGAAAATTTCCATCCCATTCTAATTAAATATCGACACACACACCCTCTTCAGCCATGCTGGTACCTGGTGACAGTAAATCCTTTTCCCAGCAGAATCAGCATCAGAAGGAAGATCAGGAAACTGACAGAGAAGAGGAGCTTAGCTGGGGGCAGGAAAGAGAGAAAAACAAGAAAGAATGATGAGAGTAATTCAACACCATTAACAAAATTCTTCCGGATTAAGGGATTCAAAATGTTCCACTCTCAGGCAAAAACAAATGAAAAATAAAGAAGACAAAAACATGGTGGCACGTTAAAAACTACCTGCTATGTTTTAATGTGAGCTTTTGTGGGCAAGTCTACTTCCGCAGACGTGTTCCAAGTGTCATAGGAAACTGGAGAAGTTGGCCTAGAGCTTAGAAGAATCACAGTCCAAAAGCCAGCATACCGGCTGTGGGAGTCTTGCAGCTGTAAACCAAAAATCTCTGTCGAACTTTTCCACATCGGCCCATGTAGCCCAGAGCTGTTTGCACTAAGTAGCACCCACTCTCCAGGGTGTCGGGTCAATTCTTGCAGCCCTAAACCAAAAATGTAACTCTTCCAAGCCTATACCATCCCAACCTGGAGATGCTGCTGATTGTAATCATGTGTGAGATGTCCTAAATGTAGGCCTTCAAAGTGTGGATCAAGGAGGAGGGGGGGTTTTTGGGTGGGGGGTACATATCCAAAAAATTAACACTGAATAAACATCAGCATTCATTGATTCCTTCTGAATGGCCGTAGGAACCTGGTCCTTAAGCAGTGGCCTACATGGCAGATGGCCAGAGATGGTAACCGGTAATATTCTCTCTAGAGCTCCCCTCGAGACCTACCCAAGATCTTGAGGCTGCCTTTTCCAATGCCATCACTCGCATATTGGCCCCAGTAAATGCAAAAGAACATTAGGCTGAGCACTAAGGAGAGAAGAGAAAACACAGAGACATGTGGTAAGTACATAATAAAAGCAAAAAATTGGAGTGAGATGACACTTTCCTGGATGGTTGTCATTCTTTATCTGTAGCTATTCTCCTCTGTCCACTGACTAGGTATCACAGTCTCCATTTTTCCTCTCCTTTTATTCTCTTCTGTCTCCCACCTCTGAAAGAATCTACAGTAACTGAAAATCTGAACCAGGAAACTATTATTCGTCAACACTGAATGGGTTTGTCCTCGTGAGGATTTGTGTTTATTCCAACTGCATTGTACAAGGCGTGTGTCTCCAAGATACAACTTTTAAAAAGCAGAAATCTAGCTTTACAGGCAAAGCCTGGTTATTATATCCATAAGCAGACATAAACTACAGATGAAAATGGTTCAGTATATATTTGCTCTTACTCAGAGCACTCCAGGAACTCAATAGGGGGTGCAAAGAATTCTTAGAACAATGATAACTCCCAGGATTCTTTGGCGGGAGCAAGGATGGCTAACAGTTACATTGGCTTTGTATTGTATTGATTCAATTGTAGGTATACTCTTAGCACTTTTGCACATGAGGGCAGTTCAGTGAGAGAAAGGGCTTTGGAGAGAATGCTCTTTACCTTATCCCAAAAACTGTGCAAAACAAATACATTAAAATGGCAGTGTTGAATTACATGGAAAATGTACGCCCATTTTCTCAGCACAGATCCTTGAACCGTTTAATGAACAGTTTTACAGTTTTCCCTTTTCTACTCAGAATGTCACTTTCCCTGCCTGGAGGTCAGAGTATGGAAAAGTTCTCTTCTCAAGCTCTGCCAAAACTTACCCTCCACGCCAGCTGCCATCATGAACATCTTATAGGTGGTGTGAAGAAGCTGCCGCCCCTTCAAAAGATCTAGGAGGGAACAAGTTAAAAAGAAACGAAAAGAAAAATAAAGGAGGCAAAATGGTTGGCAAAAAGTGAAGATCACAGATAAAACTATGCCTCTTTTCTAGCCCTACACAATTCTGAGAAGCCCTAACAACCATTATGCCCTCCTCTTCTCAAATTCACAAAACAGGAACCATCTTCTTATTCTTAGCCCTAGAGCAATAGGGAGTCGTGTAATAATCACGGTAGTGGATGAACTGTGCACGGCTCTCACTTCCTCTTCCTGTTTGATGTTTGGATGGTACTCTACTCTGCATTTCGAGGTATGGAGACCCCAGTTGTCTGGCACACGTTGCCTCCAAAATGGTCACATTCCATTAGAAACTGGAATTGCTGATCAAACCACATCCGAGACTTTTTAATACTTACAGCCAAAGTAGCAGGAAATGATGAGGATCAGGATGAAGATAAGCAAAAAAGTAATGTCAGTTTCCAGGATGCCTGAAAAGAAGCAGAAAGGGTCATACTGGAATGCTATCTAAGACTGCAAATGGGAATCCCTTTCCCCGCTATTTGCACCCTGAAGACAGTAGCGATACGAGAAATAACTGAGTGATCCATTCATAGACTAAAGTTTGGGGTTAAGGCAATATTTTTACTGGATCATGAAAAAATTGCAAAGAAAGTGAGGTTTTGAGTTTTCAGGAACTCTCTGTCAGTCAAAGATGGACTCAAACGTGAGCATGCTGAGGCCATTTTAGAGCTGATACTGTTGAAGAACTAGCATTGTTTGGCCTTGTCCCTGTTCACCAACCACATGTCCAACTCATATTTCAAATCACGCTACGTTTCAAGGCTGCCCTTCCAAAGGGAAACATCTACGTAAAACTGACCTGGGGAAATGAGGAACAATTATCTACTGAAAGACTCTGCCCTACATTTTATTGGTTGTGGCCAAAATCTTGTTGAGTGCACCAGCATAAAGGAGATGGCATCATCTGGAAGGGGGAGTTTTCAGTAATTAAATAGTTCCTCCTTTGATCCCGAGGCTCTCAAGGCTCATGCAGAACCAGACTCATTGCACGAGCCGGATGGAAGCAGGAAGCAGTCTCCGTCTTCCAGATGCAAGGATAAATTTCAAAATGATAACATCAGATCTTGTCCGACTGAAAACAGAATCATCTTGCTCACCAAACTCATCGGCTGAGAAGTGACGTGTCCAGAAGGACTTGCCGTTGGTCAGAATCATCTCATATTCAAGTTCCAGCCCGTCACCCTATGGGGGAAGTGGCAATAGTCATTCTGGATCTTAGGGGAGGGGATGAAGACAGAGCCATAGGGTGGAGAAGAAGGGGAAAGTGACAAGACTCACCCCACACTTGCTGAGAGCCACATACCACCAACGCTCACGGACTGAGCGGAAACTTCTGCCACTGGCACAGCTCAGATAACGCACTGAGTTCTCTGTCACCAACTAGGTAAGAAAACACAGAAAAAGAACTAGGATGTAGAACAAAGAAAAGTATAGCAGGCGCAAACTGTTTGTGCTCCCTCTTTGTTCCAGCACATGGACGGTGTCTAATATACCTTTACTAGAGGTGAGATGCTCAGATTTTTTTGGACTACAATCCCGTAATTCTCCATTCTAGGAGTTCTATCCGACAGACAGACAGACAGACAATTTACATACACCTAAGTGTGTCTCACATAGGAGAAAGGCCTAAACTGAAAGGTTATGAGTCCAGACTCCAGACTAAGTCTAGCTCCCTGTTCAGAAAGAAAGCTCTCAGCTAGCATTAGGGCAGGAACAGGAAGGCCGCATGGAGCTAAGCCTAGCTAGACCTCAAGGCTTTCTGATTTAGGCCTTTCTCCCGGGTGAGCCACATGTAGGTCTCTGTGTGTCAGATAAAACTTCCAGAATGGAGAATTAAGGGATTTTTTTAAATTCCAAAAAATCCAAAAATCCCATCCCTAGCCATTACATCTTTACCGGGTTTACATCTATATGTCTCTCTGACATTATCATTGCCCATATTCAAAGACCTAGGGCAGATCAGTGTAAAAACAAATAAAGGCAAGGAGCAATATACTTCTTTATTTAAGGGAAAGAATACAACAAATCATTGCATATGGCATAGAAGAAACCGAGAGGAAATCTGTAGTTCATTATGGAAACATTTACCTTACATCCAGACCAGGCATACTGGGTTGTGAGGTTGATCACCTGGTTGTTTTCTGGGCGGATCACAGATTCTTTCATCAAACAATCCTAGGAAGAATAGAAGTAAGATAAAAATGATCGAGTTGGAGCCCCAGGTTCACAATCACCCAAACCAGATGAGCAAATTCAAAGGAGGTCAAGGACACGACACATTTAATAGCAGCGTAGCTTTTATTTGCCCAGAATTAGAAACAGTGACACACTTCACTCTTATATTCTAAAAGGTTTAAAAGCATTTTAAAAAGTGACTGGCCTGAACGAACACTTCTTTTGTGTTTCCATATGCATGACAGACTTTCCAAACTGAAAGCTGATCCAGCCCAGAACAGTAACTCATGAAGAGATATGACAGGCAGCCTCTTCTGAGAACAGGTCACTCTTTTTCTGAATGAGGAACCAGTAACACCAGTAACGCCAGTGTCTAGTGGCTGAAAAATGCAAGCTAAATTTCCCACATGACCTCAGGGATGTTGTGAGAGATTAAAACAGAAGCTAGAATAAGCCATTGGATGCTGTTCGGAGTACTGGACTGGGAGCACACAATAAAAAAAAGATCCCACGCCAGGCATCAGCAGGAGGTCTTGTTAGAATTATAGCATTCCAGCACATAACCATGTTTGCCAGATCATGCTGGACCTCATTGGCCCTCTTCAGCAGGAAAGGCTATGAAAGACTTCCTGCTCTAAGCCGGTGGTTCCCAACCTTGGACCTCCAGATGTTCTTAGACTAAAACTCCCAGAAGCCTTCACCACTAGCTCTGCTGGCCAGGATTTCTGGGTGTTGTAGTCCAAGAATATTGGGGGAACCAAGGTTGGGAACCACTTGGTTTATGCAACAATTGCTTTTCATGCTTCAAGGTTGTTCTGGCCCATGGGCAGAACTTGGAACTGTTACATTTTTGGACCAACTCCCCCTAGCGTGACATGTCAGCTGGGAATTACAGCCTGAAAAAAATACCTTTTCCAAGCTCTGCCCACAAGACTGATTGACTCCCCACACAAGATTCCTGGTTGTTGAAACTGGAGTTTGCCACTTGTGTCACCAGTGTTATTAACTTGTAGACTCATAGACCGATAGCTGAAACTCTTCATAGTCTGATAGTCCTGTTTCTTCACAAATGAACCATTGTCACTTTGTACATTATCTGTATCCTCACCTGGGCATGGGGCCATGTATAAATACAACAGTCATCTATCCTTACTCTAATTCATTCATTCATTCATTCATTCATTCATTCATTCATTCATTCATTCATTCATTCGACTTGTATGCCACCCGCACTCTGCAAGAGTAATGTCAGATGAAGTGGACTTGGTCCGTGAAAGCTCATATTAAAATATAGCAGGTAGTCTTACAGGTGCCACAATGTCTCTGTGCGTGCGCGTGCGTGTGTGCGTGTGTTGTTGCTGTTGTTGTTGTCTGATATAAGGATGGGATTTTCTGAACTGAAGCACTCCCAGTCCCCTAATTCTGCAGGAACTCCACAAAGCCGAATTATGGGACTGGAGCCCTCAAACTGGCAGAAGATACAGCGGCCCCTCGCCCCCATTCTGTTCCCACACTGCTTCTTTGAACCATTAGGAAACTCGCTGCATCATGAGAGTCATGAGGATTGCCTGTGACTTGCAGTAGTGCATGGGGAACAAATGCCAGTAGAGGATGCCCTTCCAGTTTGAGGGCTCCGGGTCTCATAATTCAGCCCGGGGGGGGGGGGGGGTCCCACTGAATTATGGGACTGGGGGGTGTCTTTGAATTCCAAATCCCCCATCCCTATTCTGATATGCTTGCACAGATGGACACAGCTACTACTTCCAACTCTACCATTCTAGTTCAGCCCTGATATACTACTGGTTTTCTTAACGGCACACTTGGGCCTCTTGATACCCTGTTTGGGAATTACGGCCATAAACTAGCATCACACCTTATATTGCACATACCTCTCTGATTCCAGCCACATCAGCTTATTAAACACCTGCCCGCCACCCCCAACATATATAACACAGCAAAGCTGACAAAAAGAACTTGCAGAAGGATTTATGTCACCCTAGCAACCGCCCACCCTTCCTTATGGCAGCTTTCTTTGCACATTGAGAAGCAGACCTTAAATTAACTTCTCTGGCAGTAAGAACATTTGTGAGCAAACACATTTCATTGCTGAACCTTAACGAGCCGACGCTGATAGCTGATGCTCATATCTCTGGAACTGCCACATCCCATCTTACACCAGAAAGTGTACAAATTACATCACACTAGAAAAGGGATCCCAGCTGCTATGCTGACATTCATTATCATCAGGGAAATTATGTCAATTATGTGTATATTTGAAATATGTAGATTTGTGGTAGCTCTGTAGCTTTTAGTAATGCTTTCTTCCCCTTATATCCCAGCTGAAAAAACTGAAATGCTCAACCTGGCTGTCTTTGATTTAAGCCGCTTTGACAGCCCTTCTACACTTTAAAACAGCTTCTGTTGTAAAGGCAATGCCAAGGGGAAGAAACCACGGCCTGTAAAAAATCCATTATTATTCTCTCATTTTATCAGTGTGCATATAATAATATTTAACATTCATTCAGTACTGTTGGAGCGCTCAAACCATTTCACATGCATTACTTAATCTTTACAACAACCCTGCAGTGTAGATGTACCTTATTATCCCAGGATCAGAAAGGGGAGGGGAAAGCATTGAGACATGGTGGCCTGCAGCCAAATTCAACCCTATCTTGTTAATTCAGGGCCAAGCGAATTCCATTTGGTTCAACAGGGCTTATCCAGATGAGTCAAAACAGGACTGAAGCCAGGGCATTTCTACGGTATAGGCTTGAACTGTTTTAATGGTCATTGTGCCCTCCATCACAGGATAATCTTGAGAGCAAAGGTTCTGTGACGAACGGAGAGAGATCTAACTATATTTCTCAGCACCTCCATTAAAATAAAAACCCCAGACAAGTCAGAAATACTACAGTTCCCATCATCCCAGAGCTCTCCCAATGGATGTGATGGGAGTTTGAATTCAGCAGGCTTCCAGGAGAAGGCTGATCTATAATTTAGATTTCATCTCAATCCTTATATACTTGTCCATGACGCACCCACCAAAATGTGTTATGACATGGCTGAATGTACTTTCAACAGCAGAAACGGATGCACTGAGAAAACTACAGCACTTCAGAGAGAGAGAGAGAGAGAGAGAGAGAAAAGAGAAAAAGAGAGAGAAAAATTGAAGAGGACCATCAAGAAACTGACCTTATTTTCTTTCTTGTAGACAGATGGCCACTGGGAAGGATCATCAAAATACAGAAGGATGTTTTCACAGCATTTGGCCTTAAAGGGAAGCAGAAAATGAGCTGTTAGGATAGCACCAAAGCCTCCAAATTGCAAACACATTCTGTACAAACAGAAGGCTAGGATTTTGCAAATCACAAAAGAACATGTTGAAAAAGTGGAATCACATTAAACTGTACCTCTGGGTAGCGGAACTGGAAATCCAGGCGGCCATAGTCGGAAAGGAAGCAGAATCGTGTCAGAAAGACCCAGTCCTGGGGAGAAGAAAGGTGTTGTCTATTTCAAGGCTAATTCTGCTCTATATATGTAGGATCGGTAGCAGCAAAAATGCAGAGAGAGCCAAGAAACCATCCTTCCACCTGACATGGACCCATGGCTCACTCGTCTAGAGGACCAGGAAGTCATTGACTGGGGCCCCAACATTCGAAATGACCTGCTACCCTTATTGGGTTCTTGTTATAAGTTTCCAGAACACAGCAGTCTGGAATCAACGTGAAAGAATTCTTGCCTCAAGGGGATAGAGCTTCAGCTTTCTAGATTCAATCCCTGCAAGAACTCCAGATAAAGCTGGAATAGACATATCTCTGAAATCTTAGAGAATCAGTATTAGACACTGTATGCAGACTAGCTAGATGGACTTGGGTAGGTATTAAGCAGATTAAAGGAAGTTAAAGAGATGCACTGAGGCTACCTTGCATGGAGAAACCCCTGATTCCTCCAAATCTTGTCTGAGTGGCTCATCAAACTTGAAATCCCAGCATATTGGAAGTTCAAGCCCATTGGAAAAAGAAGCCTAACATAGTTTGAATGTTATATTTTAGGAGAGATTAGCTTAAGCCCCAACCGAGTCTGAAAATTATACAGTATCAGCAATCTAAGCTCCATTCCAACCAGTTACCATATGATTTTATTGCATGGCTCTAAAAAGGCTAAACAACACCCCAAACAACGTAACATGGAATCTATTAGGCAGTTAACATCAGATTCATTAATGTAATAGAGCGCAGTGCACCAACCAAAGAGGCTAGGCTGACGTGACCCAGTTAGAAGCAGCTGCTTGTTGTTAGGTCTGTCTTTGTGGCTTCAGGTCTGTATGATCCTAAATCTGACTTGCCACCAAAGAGCGGGTATAGGGTCAACCTCACCCATGACGCAGGGAGTGGGAGTGACATTGGAATGTCAGGAGACATTGGAAGAACGCATAGAAGGAGCAGGGATTGGTCATCCTTGCTTTTCCAGTGGTATTGAAAGCACAGCCTGTCTTTTAAAAGTGTTGGCATTTGTGCATGTTTCTGTGTGTGCCATAATTGTTTAACTGGTATAAAATGGGTCCCAAATGCAGCAGCCAGATTGCTGACTGGGGCTACAGGGATTACATAACCCCCCTGTTACAGCAGCTCCACTGGCTGCCGATCTGTTTCTGGGCTGAATTCAAAGTGCTGGTTCTAACCGATATAGCCCTAAACGCCTTGGGCCCAAGCTATCTCAGGGACTGCCTCTCCCTTTATGAGCCTGCTCAAGTATCAAGATCTGGGGGTGGGGGGGGGGCGCTTTCTCTTAGTCCCACTACCCTCACAGATGCATTTGGTGGGTACACAGGAGAGAGATTCTCTGTTGCTGCTTCCAGACTTTGGAACTCCCTCCCACAGGAGGCCAGGTTGGCCCCATCTTTGCTATCCTTCCACAAGCAGGCAAAGAACTTTCCCTTAATACAGTGGACCCTCGACTTACGGAATTAATCCGTATTAGAACGGTGGCTGCAGGTCGAAAAGTCTGTAGGTCGAGGCTCCATTGACCTACAATGCATTGAAAACCAATTATTCCGTAACCGGCCGTTTTTGGTCCATTTTGTTTGATTTTCCGGTCTGTAGGTCGATTCTCCGGCCGCAAGTCGAACCTAAATTTTGCGGCCAGAGAAGTCTGTAACTCGAAAAGTCTGCAGGTCGAGCCGTCTGTAAGTCGAGGGTCCACTGTAACTGGCTGCTGAAGTGGGGTTTTTAAATGGATTGTTGTGCCTTTTTGCTTTGAATGCAGTTTTGCTTTTGTTTACTGCCTTTTAGTGTGGTATCTGTTTGATCCTTTTAAGTATTTTTATAGATACTGTTTTTAGCTTTAAATATTATCTTCTAATGATGCAAACCACCTTGGGTCCTTTTAAGGAGAAAGGAGGGGTAAAATATTTTAAATAAATAAATAAAAACTGTTTATCTTGTAGACAATGCCATGGGCAGGAATGCAAACTGATTCACAGAATCTGGTTTTCCTTTTGTTTGTTAAGCAATTCCCTTTTTTAGAACCAAGAAAGTGGAAGTTCATAGATCCTACATAGCTCAAACCACTGAACTTTACTATTCTTCTTCTAGATCCCAGAACATAAACCTGTTACCTACATGACTTCTCATAATTAGTTTACAGATTCCTTCACATACTGAACATGTGTTCTGTTCCTTCTGAGAAAAGAATAAAAGGTACAGCCATCCTACTCCCGTTCACCCCACTGTGGTGTAGTGGATGAAATGACGGACTATGCCTCAGGGGACCTGAGTTCGAATCCCCACTCAGCCAATGGGGGTTGACGCTAGAACTGGTAAAACTATTCCTTAAATATCTCACTTACCTTCAAGGGCCTGTTAGGGTCACTATAAGACAGTTCTGACTTGATGGCCAGGGATGGTATTGGGATCTTGCTGGGTTACCGCACTCCCCGCGACCCAGCCACCTCCCTTCCGGAGCTGGCGGACTTTGTCTCCGCGGCACTGTTGGAGTCCCCGAGGCTTTTGGTCTTGGGTGACTTCAACATCCATGCGGAGGCAGAGGTTTCCGGTCCAGCTCTTGAGTTCTTGGAAACCATGGCTTCCTTGGACATGTCCCAACATGTTAACAGTCCCACACATACGGGCGGCCATACGCTAGACCTGGTATTTTCCACTGAACGGAGCGAGTGTGGTCTGATGGTGACTGACCTGGTGTCAGTCCCATTGTCATGGACAGATCACCATCTAATAAAATGTAACCTCTCAGTGGCACTCCCTCCCCGCAGGGAGCATGGACCTACTTTGATGGTCCGCCCTCGAAGGTTACTGGATCCATTGAGATTCCAGGATACCATGAGAGGGATTCCAGCTGAGCTGTCTGGCGCTCCTGTCGAAGCTCTGGTTGACGGATGGCTTGCCGCCGCCACTAGGGCTGTAGACACGATCGCTCCTAAACGCCCTCTCAGGAGCAGAGCTCGGCCAGGTGCCTGGTATAACCAGGACCTACGAGCAATGAAGCGAAATAGGAGACGGCTAGAGTGCATTTGGAGAGAGGAACCGACGGATTATAATAAGAAAGCTGTCAGGATCGCAACTAACCGTTACCTGGCTAAGGTAAAGGCTGCCAGACGATCATACATCGCTGACCGGATAAGCGATGCTTCTAATCAGCAGGTGGAACTTTTCCGTATAGTTCGCGATCTATCCGGAATTAGTCTGGGTGATGGGCCTCCCATTAATATCTCACCTGACCAATTTGCAGCATTTTTTAAATCAAAAGTGGAGGCCATCCGCCGGGACCTATCTCCTTTTTTAAATACAGTGGATCGAGCAGAGATGTCCAGCGCTCCGCCCTGCCCAGTGACTCTTGAATTCTTTCAGCCTGTGACGCCGGACCTGGTGGACAAAGTGCTTGATCGCTGTCGGGCCACCACCTCCTCCCTTGACCCTTGCCCGGCCTGGCTAATCAAAGCAGCCAGGCCTGTAACAACGGAATGGGCCACAGCAATAATTAATGGGTCTCTCCAAGAGGGCAAGGTTCCTCTTGCCCTCAAGGAGACACTCATTAGGCCCATAAGGAAGAAACCAAATTTGGCGGCGGATGATATTGGAAATTATAGGCCCGTCGCCAATGTTTCTTTCCTTAGCAAAGTGGTGGAGAGGGTGGTGGCAGACCAACTTCAGACACTTTTGGACGAAACCAACGCCCTGGACCCATTTCAGTCGGGCTTCAGGCCGCGTTATGGCACAGAGACGGCCCTGGTCGCACTGTTGGATGACCTGTTGAGGGAGGCCGACAGGGGTAATATGTCCTTGTTGGTCCTCCTCGATATCTCAGCCGCCTTTGATACCGTCGACCACGGTATCCTCCTGGGGAGGCTCTCTGAGTTGGGAATCGGTGGCCTGGCGCTTGCCTGGCTCCGATCCTTCTTGGAGGACCGTCCCCAGAGAGTACAGCTTGGGGAGAATGCTTCGGCCCCATGGAGTCTCAGTTGTGGGGTTCCGCAGGGGTCGATCATCTCCCCAATGCTGTTTAATATCTATATGAGGCCGCTGGGTGGGGTCATCAGGGGGTGTGGTGCTTCGTGCCATCAGTATGCTGATGACACGCAGCTCTACATCTCCTTTTCATCTACCTCAGTGGATGCCGTTCTGTCCCTTCAGCGCTGCCTGGAGGCTGTACTGCAATGGATGCAGTTGAATGGGTTGAGGCTGAACCCGGACAAGACGGAGGTCTTGAGGGTGGGAGGTCCCTCCATCGGCGGTTTGGGCGACTCCCTCTCTTTTGGGGGGACGACCCTTACCGCAAAGAGTGAGGTTCGCAGCTTGGGGATACATCTGGACCCGGCGCTTACCATGGAAACCCAGGTGGCGTCCGTGGCCCGTTCCGCCTATTTCCATCTATGGCGGATTGCCCAGCTGCGACCATATCTTGATGGGGAGGCCCTCACTACTCTTGTCCATGCGCTCGTAATCTCGAGATTAGACCATTGTAATGCGCTCTACGTGGGGCTGCCTTTGAGATTGATGCGGAAACTTCAAATGGTGCAGAATGCGGCAGCCAGGCTCCTTAGTGGGGTGAGGAAATATCAGCATATCTCTCCCACTCTGGCTGCCTTGCATTGGCTGCCCATTCGTTTCCGCATTGACTTCAAAGTGTTAATGATGACGTATAAAGCCCTAAACGGTTTGGGACCTCGATACTTGGCAGATCGTCTTCTCCCACCTAGATCTACCCGAACCACCCGGAATAGCCAGCAGGGACGGCTGAGGGGCCTAACGCCGAGAGAGGCCCGGAAAGAAAGAACAAGAAACCGGGCCTTCTCGGCAGTGGCCCCTCGGCTATGGAACAGCCTCCCTACTGAAATTCGTCTGGCACCCTCGCTGGGCGTTTTTAAAACTCATTTGAAAACCTGGTTTTTCAGGCAGGCCTTCCCTCCAGTCAATAACTGATTTTTACTCTTATCATCTTGGTACTGATTTAATTTAATATAAATGTTAAAATTATGCTGTTTTAAATGCTATGATGTTTTAATGTTATGATGTTTTTATTATGTATGTAAGCCGCCCCGAGTAGACTTTGTCTAGGGGGGCGGGGTAAAAATCTAATAATAAATAAAATAATAAATAAATGGCCCATCACACAACCACATGCCCCACTGAATTCAGTGGAACTACTTCTGCGTAAACATGGATAGGATGACTGAATTGTACAATTCAGGTTGCACAATGCTAGTGTTCTTTTGTGGTACTCGGAACAAATTCTGACCATAAATGCAAAAGAAGAGGCTAACCTTCACTCCGGTTTCATTAATGTGGGATTAAGCAATGGCATCTTTGCTAGGAACCCATATTTTAGCTGCCTGGCATTTCGTTCCTTCTTTTTTTGGTGGAAGTCTCCCGAAGCATCTTGTGAAAGCTACTCCCGCATCCTTGTTACCCGATCCGAACGCAAGGTACCAAGTCACCAGGGCACCGTTTCCTGGGTCAACGACACTCCCACAGCAACCAGCCAAAATTACTCCCGATGGAGAGGCAGATCCAGGCCCACAAAGGGATGGGTGTGAAGGTGAAAATAATTCATTTGGGCTGGGGGAAAGGCAAGGAAGAGATATTTGACAGGTTGAATCTACCCTCAAAGATTAGGCAGACCAGGGTGTATGGGCTCTGAAGAACGATAGCAAAAATGGCAGGGTGTTTGTTCACGTGTGAGGCAGACAACACATCTCTTAGATCTGAAAATATATATTTGAGGTTGAAGGTTCGCAAATCTCCCCGAGAGAAGGGTGTGCAAGGAAGTGAGCTTTCTTTTACCTTCTTCCGTCCAACAACTCTCCGGCTTTCCTCCTTCCCCTTAAAATCCCCTCCTGTTCCCATGGCAACAACCCATGCTGAAGGTTACCACGGAAACCATACCAGAGGCTGAAGAAGGCAGAGAGAACAAGCAAAATCTAAGAACTGAAGCAAATAGAGGGAGAAGCATAAAAGTGTGTGGGGGGGGGGACCTAATACCCACATCTCTCTGCGTGGCTATCAGGCAGTAACCCCAGCAAACCGCTAGTCCTTCAGCACACACCCCCATAAAACAAGGGGGACATTGCCTCAATATAATATAAATGTTAGGAAGGTCTATTGCCTTTCCCAAGTCCCACAGGCAGGCCTCAGTCTAAGGGAGCAAAAACACCCCAGAGAGGAAAAATAAAAGACAGGGAAAGAAAGATTTGTTTTAAGGGGATCTCTCATCTCTGGGGTTGCCATTTCTAACCTGGTCTTAAATCCTTCCATTCTCAGCATTAGTTTCCTCGTGGACCCCTGCACTACCCCCCCCCCCCCCACCCCATCCCGGTAAAACTTTTCTTCTTTTAACTGCTGCGTGATGGACCGAAAATAAGCAGGTGGCTTCTTGTCTCAGCCTGGAGATCAATTTGGAGAGAAAGCATCCTACAGCAAACTTGACATGTTTTCTTGGAGGCAAGAGGCACAAGCGCTGATTCCAAACTTGCCCCGCAAAAAAATAAATATTGCAATAGCGACAACACTTCAGAGAGACAGACAGAACTCTTTCTTTATCCCAAGTCCTGAAGTAGTTTAACTGAACTATAAGACGTATTAGAGGTTCCTGTCTCTCCACCTTTTTTGCCTCCTTCTGTAATCTTGCTTAGCGGAGCCCAAACGACACCAGCAGGCAACCCCCTCAGAGCAAAGATGCTCAATTCAGCAGCTTCAAGCAGGCCCAAAGTCCATTTCACACAAAACTGCTCTTCCAACTCCCACGCCAACCCAGTTCCTCAACTTGTTCCCTGCCGATCCCATCACATGCCATTCGCCCGTCATGCGGGATGATCACTTCCCATGGCGTCTCCTCTGTGGTGGGTACATTGCATTGTGTTCCTAATCTCCATGGCACAAATTGGGTGCAGGCTCAAGATCAATGAACAACGCACATTAGCCTTTATGAATCGTTTCACCACCCATTTGTAAATGCTGTTGCAGAGTAGGTAAAGACAGTAAATGGAGCTGGTGGTCAGGAAACTGATGTTTAAAAGCATGTTTGATTCATGGAATGCCGGTTGAAATTTGTGACAGTGATTATTCAGGTGGTAGTTATTCTACCGATGCTAAATAGTGTGGGAGAGAGAGTAAATTCATTTAATAGTAATAATAATAATAATAATTGCATACCGTCAAGTCAATTCTGATTTATGGCGACACTTTCTAGGGTTTTCCAGGTAGAGAAGACTCAGAATGGTTGACCATTCCCTTCTTCTGGGGGGGGGGGGCATGCTCTGGGACTGTGCAGCTTGCCCAAGGCCACACAGGCTGGCTCTATTCAGAAGAGGCCCAAATGAACTCCCAATCTCTGGCTCCACACCGAGATACCTAAACCACTGAGCTGTCGAGTCAGCAGTAAATGTGTTTACTTCAGGTTAATTAATCTGGAATAACTACTACCCTTGGTTTTGTATTCTTGATCACAAATGTGAGTTAAAATCCTCATTCTACCATGAACACATCCACTTAATAAAGCCGAACCTTACCCAAGCTGGTTGTGAATATGCCAGGTGGTTAAAGTACAATAATTGATCTGTATTTTAGCCTCAAACCTGTGACTCTGGATTAAGAAATAGGAGTAAAGCGTGCAATCCTGACTGAGACTGCACTATGCTTCATTGGCTTCATTCCCTTCCTTCTCAGCCTAGTCACACCCATCAGATAAATCTGAAGCAACCTCAGCTCAAATGCACATTCTGTGGCCTAGAACAACATACAGCTCTGTCGCACCTAAAACAGCTGAAGTGTTCAAGAGACAGATCATATTTTAAAAAATCAAGCTAAATGGCAGGAGGTGAAAGAAGCATACTGCAGGCCAATAGCATAAAGCAGGGGTGGGAAACCTTTGGCCTTCACCTTGTTTTGGAGGCCAATTCCCAGCCAGTACAGCTGATCATAATGGATGATGGGAATGATGATCGAGAACATCTGGGTGATCTACAGCATTGCACTGTGACCATTTCCAACAGCAGTAACACCACATTGTTGATTGTAATACAGAGGCTAAGACATAACATCCCATGTCCAGTAGTAAGTCATAACTAGGGTAAGCCCATTGAATCAGTGGGTCAACTGTGAGTCAACACCTATGTAAGTTCCACTGATTCAATGGGCCTACTCTAGTCATAACTGCCTTCTGGATTTCAGCCATTGTATTTGAGTAGGAACAAAAATACGAGATCTTGATTTACTGATACAATATTCTCACAGATTGCATTTTGGCTCTACTCCTCGTTTTTCTCTCTCTACACATCTTTGTGCGTTTATCCACTGTGCCTGTATACACATATGTCAATTTAGGATAACACTTTCTGTAATTGACCACGCAGGCGCTGATCCGTGAAAGCTGCCACAATCCATCTGTTAGTCTAAGGTGTTGCAACATTTTGGGCTGCGAGAGACTAACATGGCTGAAAGTTGCTCCTCCTGCCTCGTCACACCTCCCCATGGCCAAAAGGGCGTCAAATGAGTTCATCCAAAATGCCTCCGTCTGCACTGTGACACCGATCTGTGCCCCCTTCACCTCCTTTTCCTGCTCACTACACACTCGATCATACACGGTACCCCACCTCCTCTTCTACCAACACAACTGTGAACCTCTCAGGTCGGTCTTAACTCTGCAGCCAGAAAGAAAAGGCTGGTGGATGTTAAAAAGATATAAAAGTCACAGTGTATTGAATTAAATCCTGGGGGGGAAAGGGGAGCATCCTTCTCCTTAGAGTGCCAAGTATCCTTAGAGATCAATGATCTTATTTAATTGTCGCAGGCCAAGAATAAGGAGAGCAAGCTGTCTTCACCCACCTTTGGCCACAATCCAAAATTCCCAGATAACTTGCCCTTTGCCCTTCTGGTTGACTAAGGATGCCCTGTTTGGGGGCAGATTGATTGGCCATCGTTATTCTTCTCAGGGTACCCACTCTGCCACCCCCAATCCCAGCTACATCCTGGACACCCGGGAAGGACTCACTCCCTGGCCTCCCTTTCCTAGCGTCAAAGAAGAAGAGAGGCTGCCTTGGCAACCATCTCTGTCCGAAACCCAACATGGGGCGCGGGTGTTTGGGGTCGGAGAGATTTTTTAAAATAATAAAAATAATAAGTGTGTATGAGAGAGAGATGGGGGGACATGTCTGAGCCTAAGAGGCGCGGATCAGGGGAAGCTACCCTCGTTGAGAGAGGGCATGCCTAGGGGAGAAGGCTCAAGAGATGAGGGCGGGAGGGATCCCCAATGAGGAGGCGACAACCACCCGCCCCTCACGCCCCAGCCCGCGCATCTTCTCCGCATCGCAGAAGGCGCAGAGGCTGGAGGGCGCGCATCGTAAGCGAGGGCGCAGCGGGTTTCCGGAGGGGCGGAGGCGATGGGAGAGGGGGTCGGTGCGGGGAAAGGCCTGCGCCATAGGGGCCCGAGAGGAAGGAGGCTTGGGATCGGCGCTGCCAAAGCCGAGCCAGCATCCCCGGCATCTCAAAACACCCCCCCCCCGCTCGCTCCCCTCTCTGCCCTCATTCCTACGAGACGCGCACTCACCTCCTTCGTGCTGATGTTGCCTTTCACGTATTTGCCCCAGCAGGTTTCGGGCAACAGGAGCAGGAGAAGCTGAAGGGGGCGCAGGAGCCCCAGAGCTCCGGGCCGTGGCTGCAGGGGCAAGGATCGCTCCATCCTCAGCCCCATGGCCGGCTCCAGCAGCCGGGCTCAGCTCCCTGCGCGCTCCCGTTTAAAGAGACACGCTCTCACCCCTCCAAAAGGCGCCCCTTCCTCCTTCCACTCCCAAATCCGGTGCATTTGGTATGCGTCTCCTTTCGCCGGGGATGGAGGCGCTGCATCAGAAAGCAACACCCCGCTTTTCGGAGAGGCGAGGATGGGCTGCGCCTTCCTGCGCTCTCCGTTTGGTCTGAATGAATTGCCCAGAATGGTCCATTCGCGGCGCATTCCAGGCTCTCTCGTCGCGGATCAGTTGGGCTCAAGCTCAGAAGCGGTTTCCAACGCTCCTTTCCCCCCTTTCAGTGGAGTCCTCCGTTCAGATTGTATGCACCTCGGGGCAGGGACTCCTAAATCTGTTCCCCTGATCCTGTAACCTCAAATACAGATTTACAATACCAATCTCTCCCTTCCACGCACTGGCTGTTTAGTCCCCTGGATGCTGTCACTCCATAGAGTAAGAGGTGGCTCTGTAATTCCCATCCTCCCTGATGATGGTGGTTTGGACTGATGGGCGCTGTAGTTCAACCACGTCTGGGAGGGCTACGGGTTCATTCCCTTTGCTGATTCTCAGACCCTGTGATTGGTCTCCTGATGGTCTCCTGCACTGATGATTATGAAGCCGTTGGTAGCATCGTCTAAACATATGTAGTGCTTTAAAGATTGTCAGTTTTATTTGAGTGTGAGCTTTTGTGGATCAAAATCCACTTCCTCAAACTCAGGAATGCAAATGCATGGCCTGTATACATATTTCCATTATCAGGTGAAGATACAGATAACGGCCAAAGTGACATTTCCTTTGTTAACATAGGAATGGAGCTGGTATACTTGAGCGGAGAGAACGATTTGAGAAAAGACAGGTGCATTTGAAATGTGGATTCATTGTAGGATGCGAAGGAATTCTTGGGTAGAGAGGATGGAGGATGAACAAAAAAAAAAGTCTCAAAGCAACTGAATAAAAGCCAAGGCATTCTAACGCTCACAAAATGTAGAAAGCTAGAATACTTTGCCACCTAAGAGAAATGAAAAGCCCGGATTATGCCAGCTGATCATTGGAGTTAAAATGAGAAAAGAAGTACTGTACAGCAAAGAGAAAATGGGTGATTGTTTGGATGCAATACCAAATCATTGTTTAAAGCTGCTCCGTCCAAAGTCCATATAGCTGTGACATGTCTCACCTCTGAACAAGAAAAAGAAGAATCACACTAAAATCTGTATTCTTTTACCTCTGCTGGGGAACAATAATTGTAATAAAATGAAAGTGAGGGAGGAGGCTCATTCTTTATTGCTAGTTCTTTATATTTTTGTTCTTTAAAAAAAACTCATGGCTTTTCTTTATATTTTTATACAGCATTGGGTGCTTCTTCATGTACCATCAAGTCAATTCTGACTTATAGTGACCTTTTTCAGGGTTTTCCAGGTAGAGAATATTCTGAAGTTGTTTACCGTTCCCTTCTTCTGCGGGTGCCCTGGGACTGTGCAGCTTGCCCAAGGCCACACAGGCTGGCTTTTCTCCCTGGAGGCTCAGCGGGGAATCAAACTCCCAATCTTTGGCTGTGCAGCCAGACACCTAAACCACTGACCTATCCAGCCAGCTCAGGTGTTTCTTAGGAACTTAAATAATGGCCAGAAACCTACTGGTGCTTGCGTAAGGTGTGTGTGACTTGCTGCTGCTAATTGCAGCTAATTTACAGGGTGCTGGAGCATGTATTGGTTGTGTACCTGGTCACAGAACCGAGGGCATACCCAATCACACCTGAGGTGTGCCTTAGCAACTTGTCAGATAGCCAGGATTAGACAGAACAAGTTACATAAACTTTAGAATAAAAGCAAAAGGAGTCTGTCTAAAGACTGTAGATAATATTAACAGAAATAACAAGGAGTCTTGTCACACCTTAAAGTCTGGAAAGCTCTAAGCAGAATAAGCTTGCTTTCGTGATCACTAGCCCATTTCTTTAGATGCATCAGATCTGGGTGCAACTTCCCAGTGGGTTGTGAATTTAGCTTTGTGGCACTGTACAAGTAGAACCCACAGCACACTCTCCTTAACAAGACACTTATATGCCTCTCGCCAGCCATCAACCCACCTTCCTCGGCTGCAGGTTTCTTTACTTGTCAGCTACCTCTCACCAGCAACTGGAAAGGAGAACACCGCATTGTAACATGTAAGAAACAAAACTAAAAACAGAAACTCCAGTTCACTTCCCCCTTGAGCAGACAAAAAATAATAATGTAAGCTAATTACAAAGGAAAGACACCCTCCCCCACAAGGTAGAAAAATAGACTGTGCATATACTAAATCAAATTCGAAGTCACTGAGGAACAAGAAGGCTGGGGAGAATAAGGTAGGAATCCTTTACAGTTTTGTTGCCATCTTTAAAAGTAACAGATTTATTTCAGTGTGAGGTTCTGTGAATTATAATCCACTTTTTCAGACACTAAATTCAGTTCATACTGAAATAGATCTGTTCACCTTAAAAGTGCCATGTTACTTAACATTTTTTATTTTGATTTGGCTTTGTTTTTTTATGCATTTTTAAATGCATCTATGTTTTCATTTATTATATTTGTATCTTCGGTTTTTTGTATTTTGTGTAAACCGCCCAGAGTAGACATGTTCTAGGTGGGTGGTATAGAAGTCTAATAAAATAAATAAAATAAATTATACGAACTCAAACAGACTAATAAGACTACTTCTTTGAACATATGTAACAAAGGCATAGATTAGATAGGAGGATAGAAAGCTAGCTTGTACCAAAGTAGACCCATAGACTGCTTGGACTGGCAGTGACAGTTTTCTAGGCGGTGGGACAAAATAATTTCCTCAGTCTGCATGGAGATTCCTGACCCTTCAATCACCCGCTAATCAACCCTGATTAATTTCTGAAACCAGACAAGGTCAGGATACAAGACCAGCAAGAATCATGTCACTAGAGGTGGAAGATAATTAGTGATTTTTCTAAGTACTTTTTAGTTATTTTCCAAGGACATGTTTTAGGTGTCCAGCAACATCTTCAATGGAATTGTTTGCATTTTCTGTCATTATCTTATCAAGCCCAAGGTGGGGTTTTTTTGTGGTTTTTTTTGTTTATCTTTTGCTTGCTTTTAGGCACAAGAAAGTAAGTAACATAATTTAGATTTAGGAATTACATCTTGAGGGTAACAGAATAACTTGAGTATCTTACAGTTCTGGAAAAATCGGGGAAAAGGCCGCATGGTCATAGAAATGATACAACAAATGCAGGAACAGATGATATCTTTTATTGGCCATTAAATTTAATCAACCTGCATTTGTATTGTTTGAATGACTATGCCACCTTTTCCTGATTTTTCCTGTACTGTAAGAAGCCACAGATCAGGGTATCAACTGAAGACCAACATGGGTTCTCAAACATCATGGACTCTTAATACCAAACAAGCAGTATTGCATGCTAAAGAAAGCACCCACCAGATTAAGCTATTTATTTGGCCTTAATTCGGCTTAAACTCACTGTTCTGGTGGTTTAACTAAATTCCTAATCCTAACTCTGTTAGAGGCAGACCATGCTTCTGGCCATTTTTACCTCCCCTAGCAAAAAAAGGAAAGTCTTTGAATTTTAAAAAAGTGGAAAGGGGGAATGAGGGAGGCTCAGATTGCATGACTTGAGATGGGTTGTAAATTCCAGACTACTAGCTGAGGAGGGCTTGAAACCAACCTCCTTCCCCCCTCCATAGGCCTTTTGCAGATTGCACCATTTCCAAGTAAAAAGCTAGCGTGGCCTCAACATCAGCCATGTGGCTTTGGGACATTAATAACAGCATATAATTTTGGAGCTACCTACAAGAACTTGATGCACAGCCTTGAAGAAGATGATTTATCATCGAAAGCTCATTGTTTGTTGTTTCGTTTTTGTTTTATATTCTTAATGGTCGATTAAAGGTGTCACCTGTTCCTGCATTTGTAGAATAACTTGAGGGGAGCTTTAAACATATTATGTGACAAACTACTTCTGAAAAAGTAACTTTCCAAGTGCTGCTTTCTATGTGCCTTGTGACAAGTGTTTTCTGATGCCCACCCCTGGCCCCTGCTGACCCTCCAGCCTCAAATGAGCAAAGATAATGGGACATTTATAGAAAATGGAGAAAAAGGAGAGAGGGTTGGAATCTTAGGGTGTCATAGATGCTGAACTGGGAAAGGAGAAGCATTTAAAAGACAGTAAGTTTCCATCCTGCAGAAGAATTATTTGAGGTATGCTTATGCCCTACAGAGGAACTGAGAGGAAGCAGGAAGCAGCTTTCATGAAGCAGCCCTACCAGCATAGAGTTGATTTCTGCTTTCGTTTTCCTGTTTATTGCAGAGCAGGTGCATTATTAAACTTTGCACATGCTTAAGAACACTACGGTGGGGAGGTGATGGCAATCGTCAACTTATGCCACATTGATGGATCTAGAACTCACATTTTTGTTTATGAAAGGCTTATACAACCGGTCTGTAAAACACTTAACATGTACTCTAATGGGAAACAAAACAGAGAGACTGTATGAAATAAAATCAAATGTTAGGTAGGTGCAGAGCCTCAAAATATATATGGGGCTCCAAAATTAAAAGGGAAAAGATAGAGATGGAAATGAGTTTGACCAAATTGTAGTTTTCAGGTGGCATAACTGCTGAAAGGCTGGGTTTTGCCTAAGCTAAGAGGGGTGTCTTTGTTGCAAACGATGCACGATTTGCCCATTTATCTCTCTTTTTCTTCTCTTAAGCCCCTCAATCATTTTCCCCATTAAACCTGTTGTAGAAACCACCTCTGCCAAATATTGTTAATTTCTCTTGGTTTTGACCTTTCCAGTGGTTCACTTCTATCTCAGCAGTAGCTGCAATCCGTAGTTAGGATCTCCATTATGTATGTTCTTCCTGGCATTCTGGTTCTCAGCCTATGACCTTCCAGATATTTTCAGTATTTATTTATTTATTGCAGTTTTACGCCATCTTTTTCCTGGCATTGGACTCAGTGTAGCTCACAAATAACTAAAAAAAGACAAGAATTAAATACAACATATTCAATTTGCTCCTAGAATTCCTTCCCTCCAGAAAAAATCATGGGCAAATTCAAATAACCACAGGCATGATGAGATAATAATAATAATAACTTTTGGACTGTAGAGCTGGAAGGGACACTATGGACCATCAAATCCAGACCCTCTCAATGAGGCACATTGGGGAATTGAACTCTCAACTTCTGGCTCCATGGACAGCTACCGAGCTGTCCAGAAATCACAAATTATCTCCTGCACTGCTGTTTTCATAGTGCTTTCCATCATACACCCCCACCCCTTTTCCTTCTGTTACACATAAGAATGTAGTTCTGCTTCACGGTAAATTTTCTTTGGTTCTAGATTCATTTGGTGATGTAACAGAAGGCTTTTGGCACTGAGGATCATTCTCACCAATGGGCCGAATGAGTCTCCTGCATCCTCTCCTGGCTTTTGTTCTACTGAACACTCAAGAGGCAGCTGCCTATGGCTTCAGGAACTGCATACAGTCCGGAAGCAACCCAGGGTATTTCAAGTGCATGCAACGCTTCATAAACTCCATCTCTAGTGCTGTGGATGACCTTCCTGGGAATGCAACTGTGATCAATGCATCTCTTAACTCCATTATATCCTTGCCTTATGGGAGCTTCCGCCACCTCCCAGAGCTGAAGACTCTGCATCTGAGCCACAACAAAATGGAAAAGATAGAAGATGGGGCCTTTGAGAATCTCTCTGCCTTGCAGAACCTCAACCTCTCCTGCAATTTTCTCACAAATTTATCCAGAGATGTCTTTCAAGGTTTGGACAACCTTACCTTCCTCCTTTTGCATAATAACTATTTGCATACAATCCATCGGGACACATTGAACCCATTACAAAACCTCCTGGAACTAGATCTCCAGTTCAACAGCTTTGGAAGCTTTGAAGAAATCGTTCAAAGCTTGCAGAGGCTGAGGCGGCTGAGGAAACTCAATTTATGCAACAATAATCTGACACTCCTCAAGTCTGAGCTAAGCCTTCCTGTTTCCTTGTCTCACCTCTTCCTCTGCAACAATTCCCTGAGCAGGGTGGATGGTAATGGACGACACTTCCTAAAGAATGTGAAAGTACTAGACCTTTCTTTCAACAATATCTCCAATGTCTCTTCCTTTGCTACAGTCAGCCTCCGAAATCTAAGCAGTCTACAATTGAAAGGGACTGGCATAGACGTCTTCCAACTTCTGAATATTTCCGACCTGCAGCCTCACTGCCTGGACTATTCAGGGCTGCAATTAAATAAATGCTCACAGTTAATCAAGTTGTGCCAGTATCTTCAGAGATCCAACCGTTCCTTGCATTATCTGCTTCTACAGAAGAACAATCTCAGGAACCTGAGCAGCAACATCTTTTCAACGTGTCCTCCCATCCAGATGCTGGACCTTTCCAGGAACCATCTCAAATCAGTAAGTTGTATAACAAAGATATTGGATGTGAGAACACAAAATCAACTCCAGACTTTGGTTGTGGAGCACAACTTGTTGAATAGTCTAAGGTACTGCTTAAATAGCGCTGCTTTAGAACAGCTGAAAACAATCTCCTTCCGTTTCAATCGCATCCTCTCAGTCCGCAGTTTTGCTTTCCACTATGCACCTAACCTGCGGATCCTCCACCTCAATATCAACACCATAGCTTATTTGGACAAAAAAGCCTTAAGGGGTTTAAGGCAGCTCACTGAGTTGCGCTTAGATAATAACCTTCTTACTGATATCTATGAAGAGAGCTTTGATGACTTGAGTAGTCTAGTGACACTCAATCTTCGGAACAATCGTATTTCTGTTCTCTTTCCTGGTGTCTTCAAGAATCTTGGAAAGCTTAATATCCTGGACCTGGGGGGGAACAACATCCACCGTTTGACCAATGGGTCATTTGAGGGACTGCAGAATCTAAAGAATCTCTACCTGGATGGCAATCGTATTGAAAACATTAGCGACACCTTTTTTCATGCAGTGGAGAGAACTCTTAAAGTGCTGGACCTAATGGGCAACCGGATACACTATATCAGCATGAAGCAGGACCATCCACCTCCATTCCTGAACCTGCAACAGGTTTACGATCTCAAGCTCCAGGCTCAGCAACCCTATGGTTTGAAAATCGTCCCACCAAAATTCTTCAAAGGCTTGATCTCCTTGCGTAGTCTCTTTCTGTCGGAAAACAAGATTCTCTCGATTGCACCAGATGTCTTTGATGACCTAAAACAGTTGGAATATCTAAGTATGACTGATAGCAGTAATGGTATGGGGAACTTTCCACCTGGTATCTTTAAGAATCTTAGAAACCTGACTAGTCTCAACTTGGAGAATGCTGGCATTCACACATTGACTTTGGAGGTCTTTGGCAACCTTACCGGATTGCGCAACCTATATCTAGGGAAAAATGAGCTGCAGACAGTCAATAGCAGTGTGATAGAAAAGCTCACCTCATTGCGATACCTTGACCTGCGTAAATGCCCCTTGTCTTGCACCTGTGATAACATCGACTTCCAGAGGTGGCTGTATAACAGTCAGGTTCAGGTTGTTTATTTGTACAACTACACCTGCAATGCTGGGCAACACTCCAGTTATGTTTATAGCTTTGATACCCATGTCTGTTACCAAGATGTGGGTTTCTACCTGTTTCTTGTCACTTTCCCTGCTCTATTGCTTCAAATACTGCTATCTTTCCTCTACCACCGTACCTACTGGCAGTTAAAATATCATTTCTACATCTTACGTGCTTGGGTCAGCAATCACTGGAGGCGGGGCAAAGATGAGCATTACAAATTTGATGCTTTCGTCTCTTATAACTCCACTGACGAGAGGTGGGTTTTGGAGCACTTGGTGCCCAGGCTAGAGAAAGGAGGGAGTCCCATCTTTCGGCTCTGTCTCCATCATCGGGACTTTCAGCCAGGAAAGTATATCATAGACAACATTGTGGAGAGCATCCATAACAGTCGGCACACCATATGCATCATCAGCAGGAATTACCTGCAGAGCGAATGGTGCTCGATGGAGATCCAGCTTGCCAGCTATCGCCTCTTTGATGAGCTGAAAGATGTTCTCATCCCCATTTTCTTAGAGACCATACCTGAGCGTGAGCTCTCTGCCTATCACCGAATGCGGAAAGTAATGCTGAAAAAGACCTATATTGCATGGCCTCCAGAACCTGAAGCTCAGAATTTGTTCTGGGCTAAGTTAAGGATGGCTCTAAAAGCTGGCAACTCTGAGGAAGAGCAAGAGGAAGAGATGGCATACTGGTCTGCTGAAGACAGTAAACTAGCTTTGGAATCAAATGGCAAGATGGAGTAGGAGGAAGGGAGATCACCCAAGACACTAGTTTTCCAAACAAGAACACACTGTACAAGATTTGCTGAAAACAGCATGAAGGGGCTTGGTTTTAGCAAAAGCAACAAGGAGTCCTGTTGTTGGGACACATTAAAGACTAATGGACAAGATCCTGTTACTCAACGTGATCATGTAAGGTCAATAATACAGCAGGAAGAGGCCTTTTTCTGGCTTTCCATCATATGCCCAGGCATCCTCTGGTAGTGCAGCTGGGTGTACAACAGCCAGAGATGTGTGAAAACAGAGGGTAGGATTTGGTCTTACTGCAATAATGACCAAGCTTTCTCACATAGAATAATGAGTGGTAGAAGGCTAAGATAGTAGGGGGGGGGGGGGGGACTACATCACTGCAGATGGCAAGAAAGAAACTCCAAATATTGCTCCACATGTGAAACTCCCAGCAAGTGGAAATGCACCTCTCTGGTATAATAATTCTAATTTAAAAGTCTGGTGACTCTGATGTCATAGGAGCAATGAATGTGCTTGAGGTTTTAGGCTGAAGTTTAAAGGACCTCTCCAAGGTGCTGAATCTATTTTTGGGGTTAGGGTTCAGTGCCTCAACTGTAAAGTTTGGATTAAAAGCTGGAGCAGAATCACTGTCCCAATGACACCTGACTCAACTGTCTTAATCAACTGTTCTCATGTTTTATTTTCAGGGAGTTCTCAATATAGAGCATTTTAAAATGTAGCATCCATTTTTGAGTGGCACAGTCCACTGTACCATCTCATGCTGCTACACATGTAGGCCAGGCTTATTCTGCACAACCCTTTTAAATCCCCTAATAAAGCATGAGAAAAAAGTAAATGGGTGTTGGGCTATTCCTACTACTAACTTGTCCCATGCATCTGGTAACACTAACAATCCAGAGGGCAGAAATCAAGGTAGACCCACCACATTTATCCATCTGTTAAAATTGTCTGTCAACCAGCAGTTTTCTGAGAGGAAAAGAACAGGCAATAGGCTTTGCAAGCAGCATCTTTGGATGCTGGGTGTCTCCCTTAAGATCTGGTGTAGAAGCAGAAGACTTTGGCTCTTGTATATTTGTAAATATATGCAGCTTGTGGATAAATAAACATAAATAAACATCCATGATGGGTGTGTGCTTAGAGTCTGAGTAAGTGGATTTCATCCACAAAAGCTTCCCATTTGTTTTATTTTTTAGTGGTCCAGAAAAAGGTATTGCTTACTCTTGCATTTCTGTAATCCTCTTGACCACACAAGCCCTTCCCTTTTTCATAAATAATACAGAACACCAACAACCTCTAGTAATTTCCTTTCAAAGGGTAAGGGGCTGTGTTTTGAAGCTTTTCACTGCTGAAAGAAGCATGACAAGATGAGTGTCCTGTATATTAATAACATATTTATTCTTTAAGTAGTACAGGTTTTAATGAAGCCAAAATGGTACCTCCTATAAAAAAAAGAAGGGAGCATTAATCAGCAAGCTTGAAGGGACTCTGAAGTTTGAAGAAGTACAGCTAAGCTTTTAGAGGCAAAAAAAAAAGTATAAAGGGTAATGAGGAGGTAAACCTACTGTTATCTAGAAAAGGCCACCGCTGGCTGGAGGGTTGAATAGGATGACACAACACTGTGATATTTTGATACTGTTTCCACCTCTATAGAGAGGTTTTGTAGCTCATGAAGACACACACAGCTCAGGAAAACATGGAAAAAACATACTGAACAATACAATTTACTTCATGAACATTTAAATTCATGCAAAACTCCTTGGTTGTGTAACAGTACATGGATCATTGAGGAAACTCATCGTTCTGCTAAGCAGAAATTCAAAATGCTGGCTACTTCAGAGATGTCGTTAGCCACATATACAATGGTGCTTGGAGGATTTTTGAATGCAGAGGCGCAGGGCTGAGTTCCTTCTAATAAATACTTAACTCTTGCAGGAGTATTAATTACATGGTCTGCCTGTGGTGGTTATGAGAACAGCACTTATGATTTCTTCTAAACACCCTAAGGCCTTTAACTAATTAACCTTCACCACTTTGTGAGAAGGAGAGGGTAATAATGATCTTCATATAAGAGGTAGCAGAACTTCCTACAAGGATGCTCCATAGAGAAGCAGAACTCATAGTTGTCTCCTAGCTTTTCACAACCCCACCTGGTACTCTCTAGATATTCCTGGGCCAGCACAACCAAATCTAAGACATCATGGTAAATGAAGGCCAACAAGTGCTCAAGGATCACAACATCCCCACTCCTGCTCTAGACCAAGCATTGTTAAAGTCACAACTGTGAGCACCTGTTCAAAAGATGGCAATCCTTCTTTGAGTAGATGTTGAGTCTGTGTGAAGCCATGTGCCCCCGTTCTCAGGCAAGCTGCTCCTGGGAGTCTAACAAACAGGTTTCTTTTCTATCCTAACTCCCATTTTGCTTTTCCATCTTGAATGCTATTAATATTATTGATTTAAATTGTCGTTTTAATTGTTTATATGTTGTTTTTTATGTTTTGCTGTAAGCCGCCCAGAGTAGACATAGTCTAGATGGGCGGGATACAAATCTAATAAATAAATAAATAAAAATAAAACAGAATCCTACTGTAAACCAGGTGTAGTGTATCTAATACCAAGACCAGCCCAAGCTCAAGCCATTCCAACAGGCACCACAAACAAGAGTCCAAAAAGTATAATCACGCCGGTCCAAAAGAGTCATACATAGGTACGTACGGAGTCACCAAGGGTTAGGATGCATGGAAGATCAGATAAGCACCCAGAAGAGATTTGATGAACTGGTCATAGGTTCTCAGCTGCAGATGTTGGTCAATTTTCTCTCAAGGAGACCCCTACATTTAAGGAAGGCTGTTCCTCAGAAGACTTCCACTAGAGTTGTCTTCATCTGGAAAGTCAGCCTCTGAGACTTCTGAAGGTCCAGGGACAGCGATGGTGCCATCTGGGAGTTCCACCTCCTGGACCTTCAAGGATCCAGAGGACTTGTCTTGTGGGGCCATAACACCATGTGTTGTGACATGATCCGTAGTTCCACCAGGTGGAAAACGGTTAGCTGTATCTACTCAGTTGTTGTTGGAAAGGGAAGGCTCTGTAGCTCAGTGGGAGATAGCATGTTTTCATGCAAAATGCCTGTGGTATTTCTTGTGGAAGAGGCCAGTAACATATGACGGAAAAAATCTGCCTGAGACCCTGGATATTGTGCCCAGTTAAGAGTAGACAATATTGAGTTAAGTGGAGAAATAGTTTGATCTGCTATAAGGTAAATATATTCCATTTCAAAGGCAAGGCTGTTTTTACTGTTTTGAGCTGCTGCAACGGTAGAACACTATAACTTGTGACACTGTCATCGCAGTGGTCCAGAAGCCCTTGCACATGATCGAGCCTAAGGAAACTAGATTATTCTAGCTATGATAATGCTACTATTTCTGGGTCTAGATAACCTAGCCAGAAATGTAAGCGCTGCAGGGAATGACTGATATTGTATGGATCTGCAAGCTGATCTCTGTGTTACAGTGACAGAGAAGCAGGAGGGAGCACAGTGGCTGTGTAGAACAGCATGTAACTCCCCATCTACTCCCCCCCTCCCCAAAGCTTATTTCTTCCAAAAGGGAAAGCAGAATACTTCAAGCAAATTACCTCTCCCTGAAATCTCCTGGATATAAACCATGAGGGGGGCGGAAAACAAAAACAAGGACAAAATGCAGTAGCTGGTTCTGGTCACTGTATACCCCAGGCAGATGATGACTCTTCTGTCACTCTTGAACTCCCTAAGATACTTAAGACTCAGCTGACCAACCCGAATCTGCCCTTGGAATGGTATTACAGAGCCTAGCAACGTGTCTCAGAACAGGCAAACCAAACTGGTATAATTATTCTTTATTTATGAGACAGGTTTCCATAACAGTGTAGAGGGGTATCAGGCATGGTTTAATTAAATTGTTTTAACAAACCTGTATCTCAGCCTTACTACAAGCAACTCAAGGTGACATTTATGAACATATCACATTTTATCTTCATGAAAAGTGTGGGGGGAGGGGGGGAAGCTAAAATACACTGTCACTGTGGTCAGAGTGAAACACTGTGGTAACACAAGGCCTGCTCTCCTCCTTTGAGAGATCTCTGACAATATATGCAAGCCTTGATGCAACACTGCTATGTGCCCTCTGCCCTTCAGTAAGTGGAGATTGTTTTGCTAATCTTTACACCTTGATACGGTAGGTTGGCAATGTTAGCTTTGTAACAGATGGGAGTGGGTATGCAGAGACTTTGTTACTGGGGTCATCATTCTAGTGAGTTTGTAGAGATACAAGGCTTATGTAGCATTTTCCCCTGAGTATATGGTATGTGTCATCTTCTATAAGAGGTGTCCAAGGCTTAGAAAAGCTGCTTTTTTAGACTACAGCATCCAACATCCCCAAGCCAGATACCTGCAGGATGATTCTGAGGTTTGTAGTCCAAAAATGTCTCATGCAAACATGTCTGCTTAACATTCCATAAGCACTATAAGATTCGCTTCTGTAATTTCCTTTGTTTGGTTAGATGAGTATCTTGCACTGACCATCATACTAGCAATTATCCCTTTCTTTCTAAAGTTATTGCTATGAAGCTTTTCACATCAAGCATGATTTACCAGGAAATAATATGCTCAAGTAACTGTCTGTTGTAAAAGAACAGGGGGGGGGGGGGGGAGAATACCAAAGATAAATTAGAGATTGATGTTTGCTTACCGAACAGTGAAAAGCAAGCCAAAGGAACAGCAAATGCCTACAGGCTGAATCTTCTGTCAGCACAGAGGGGCTCAGAGTGCATTTGGGTAGCTGTTGCATCCTATCATCAGCAGAAGCAAAGCAATCGGGGAGAAAAATCTTTTGATATAGTCACACCAATTCATTTTGTGTGATTTACTCTCGAAAGAAGTTGAAGTATCTACATATCACCTACAAATCACTTTTCAACTAGAGGTCTGTTTCTACATTTCTTAGTATAGAATTGAATACCTCATGAAACTCATTTAACTAGCCACTGTTCTACAGAATAAATTTGAATTTTCTCTTCTGTAAAGTTAGTACTTCATAAAGGTGCGAAGAATCCCATGGATATAATCGAAATAAAATAAAATCCGTTATCAATGAAGGATGTTAGATAACAGCATTTACACACAAAAATGTATGCTCTAATATCACTCAGATTATGATGAGAGTAATAATTAAGACTGTTCTAGCTTTAGTAAAATGTTTTAAGTTTGGATTAATTCATGTCAAAACAGAAACAAGAAAATAATACTCTTGAAATATGGTAGCTTAATGGAGTCAGGTAACATCATTATTCTTTACATACTCCTAGGCAACTAGCCTGCACCCTTTGCTTGTAAAGCTCTCTGTGGGCTATCATATATAGATTTCTGTATCTATGAATATGTTTGAAATAAATGTTCTTTAATGGAGTTTTTAAAAAGAAAGAAATTGCAGAACAAAATGAGACAGAAAGAGATTAGGGAGAGTGTGTTGTGATCTGAGAAGTACCAAATGCCTCTTCAAAGTGACAATCTTGGTTCTCCTCTTCTCAAGTGCTTCCCGTTCAGGAAAGAACCTTCCCATGTCCTTTCAGTATAACTTCATACGGGGGAAGGCCCATGGCTCAGGGCTGGCTTGCCCCAACAGATGTCCCTGGAAGCTGCAGAGGGAGGAGTCTGTGTTCTCTTCTAGAGCTTCTGATGGGGGGAAATGAGACATTGGCAACTGCTGGAAGAATTGCAGTTGCTGTGCTCCTTCCAACTGGAGCAGCCTCTCCAGATCACGAGTCTGATTCCCAGACCTGAAAGAGCCTCCTTCTCTGTTTCCTTGCATCCTTTCAGGGACTTCCATCAGTCCCCAGACCTGCTGACCGTTTGAGGGTCTCCTTTGCTTTCCAGATACTTTATGGTAACAGGTTCTGGAGTTTGTCAATGCAGAGAACCCATTCCCATGCTGTTGGTGTCTGCTGGGCACACAAATGTCTTGCTGAGGATTTTGCCCACAGAAGGAGTGCTGTTGAGGGATGATGCTGAATAACTGCAAAAAGTCTTCTGTCTGCCTTTGCCCTGAGTTCAACTCTCTGGCTGACGGTGGCTGCTGAGCTAAGCAAGAGTAGCTCAGGACTCGAGACGCAGGGCGTCTGACCCCTCTACTAGGTACTTGGGGGCTCCAGATGCTTTTTAAAACATCAAAAGAAGTCTGAGATTCAGAGAGTGCTCTTTCTGTGGGCCCGAGACCCATATCTAGTGGTAGAGAAGTGCGCAGTTCCTGGGATGGGTTCAGGATTGCAGCAGTCTCTGCCTCCTGTAAATTCCATTGATCTGGGCTTAGTTCATAATTATAGGAACATTGCTGGAGATCAGTCAAGGGGAAAGGATCAGAGCCATTGCCATTCATGCTAAGATTGGTTGAATCCAAAGAATCATGGGCAGTAAAAGGAATACAGTGCCTTTTAGAATTACTCTCTTTTGAGAACACTCTCTTGGCTACTTCAGACCTCTCTAGCCTTTCACTGGGCTGAGCAGTTCTGAGCAAAGCCTCACTCAAAGGGCAATGTTCATCTGAAGCAAAGGAGGTTCTGGTTGAAGTCATGTGCTGGGAAGATGCTGAGAGAAGATGAGGGTGGGGCTGAACTGTGGTCAGATAGAAGCTGTGTTGATCATCCTCTTCCGGCTCCACAAAAAATTCAACACTCTCCCTTTCACCCAACCTCTCTTCTGCCTACACAGAGAAACAATAGCAACAAAGCAATTCAGTGAGCATAAAGAAAAGACTGTGATTGGCTGGAAACACGATTACCGCAGATTCTGTCCCTACAAAGTAGGCCAGTCATATGGGTATCCAGAGATGTATTTATATCCATTCTGCTTGTATGAATGTTGCACTTTAACCTCTAATGCAACTGGGCTGACTGCACAGGGTGGTGGGATAACACCCTTGGAACACAACATATATTCTAAATTTATGACTACCAGATGGTACCAGAGCCTTGAAACATATTGTAGTTGTGTGCCATCAAGTTGGAACTGACTGACAGTGACCCTAATAGGGCTTTCAAGATAAGTGAAATATTTAAAGAATGGTTTTACCAGTTCTACTTCCCACAGTGAGTTTCCATGGCCAAGCAGGGACTCCAATCCAGGTTTCCAGAGTCCTAGTCTCTCAGTCTATTCACTACACCATACTGGGTATCAAACAGAAATGTCCCAGCAAGACCACTGCTCTGACTCTTGAGCTATGGAGCCAGCATAAAAATGCAAGGGTGGGTGACAACTTTTATTGACCACTATAAAAACTGCAAACTTTCATGGAGAAAACCCTGGTCAGGACAAACCCTTCACAGAAAGTGCAAAAATATAAAACATGAAGACATGAATGCTATTCCATGCACTGCATTTTTATATGCCTTTTTTTTTACGAATTAACTTTTATAATGTGGCGTTGAAGGCACAGCATACAACTTTGATGACAAATTTACTTTTTTAGCAGCAATAACATAGAGGCACTCTGTTCTACCCTCAAGAAACTCCTTTACCATCCTTTGACAACGGATGTTCAAGGTAAAGAAACTAAGAAGTTAAGTCATTCTCCTTCATATCTGCTACAAACCTTCTTTGCATTGCTCACAGGAGGTTACTGACTCCTATGTTGCTCACTGCAGAACAATGTTTTTTAAGAAACAGACAAAAGATATACAGCTACAATAACAACACTTTGCTGGGGCTGTGGAATCCCCTTCTTTTCAATGGCAAGCTGCTAAGAACATTCTATTTTCCAAGCTTTTAGTATGGGTAAACACATTTTTCCCTTCCTCCTTTAATGCTCAGTTGCTTTCTCCTTTTGCCTTTACAGTATGAAATTTATTTCAATAATATGGACTGTTGCTACTATGTCTTTTATTTTATTAACTTTTATGCAAGGTGCTTTGAGAAGAGAAGAAGTGTGCTGCTTATATACTGCCCCATAGCGCTCAAAGCACTTTCTGGGCAGTTCACAATTTAATTAAAGAGGCTACAAATTGCCCCCCGCCCCAATGAGCTGGGTATTCAATTTACAGACAAATCAACTTTGAGCCGGCTACCTGAGCCTAGGATCAAACTCAGGTTGTGAGCAGAGTCCTCACTGTAGTACTGCAGTTAAACTACTGAGTCTGAACCTGCTTTATCAGAAAAAATGGAAAGTACATTTCTTAAGCAGACAAATACCAATGCTCACCGTTGAAGTGCTCGCCATTCTTAACGCTGTATGCAGAGAACTGGGAAAGGGACTGGTAAAAAAGGTTTGGTCCTGTCCTCTCCTCTTTTTGGAAGAAACAACCTGGTCAGAACTCCTGCTACTGCAGTTGCTAGTTTTCAATTTGTACTGCAACTCCTCCTGGTCTCTGCTCCTGAAATCTAGAGAAACACAGAACAAAATACTTCAATCGCAGTGTCTGATTCGACCAGTATAAAGCATAGGAGAGTAAATATGGTTAATTCATACTTCTTAAGTACGGCACACAAGCCACAAGTCAGCAAGAAATGGTGCCGTTAATAGCCATTTAAACTTTTGGTCTAGATGGGCGGGATAGAAATCAAATAAATAAATAAATAGCACAGTAAGCTACAGATAGCAGGAAAGACAAGTCCCTGTCCCACAAAGTTTATAAATCTAAGTTCTGAAAGTGAGGTAGGGAGACAGCAGAGATGCCCATGGGGCAAGGAAACTCTAAGTGGGACAATAATGGAGTATAAAGCTCACAGGTAGATGCTTCGAAGAGGGCAAAGATAAGAAAAGGCCTTGGAAACTTTTAAACCAAAAAAAGCCTCCCAGATGTTTTTGACTCCTGTTCTCTTCAAATGGCAAGCAGCCTAGCTAACAGTGAAGGGAATTCATCCACACCTCAACAGCTACAGTTCTCCACTCCTTCCCTAAAGGTAAGAATAAGGCACTTGCACTGAGTATTTATTTATTTAAAATATTTTAACCCCACCTTTCTCCTTAAAAGGACCCAGGGCAGCAAAGGAGGAGAAGCAAGAAAAATTGTATAAAGCAAAGTATCCACATTATCTCCTTGTGAAAATACAAATTTACCGACTGACTGTGTTCTTTTAAAAGTAGCAGTCAAAAACTTGTAGAGTGGGGCTTGGATACAATACTCCTGCTTTGTCCTTGTTTGTTGTTGTTACGTGCTGTCAACTCTGAAAACCCTGGTGTCCAGAGTCGTAGTCCATCACTCTGCCCACTACACCACAGTAGGTAGGTAGGTGTCAGTATTTACTGCAATGCAACTATGGGTGTGCCACTAAGTTGTTTAGATTGTGTCAAGCTTCTTGGAGGGTTTTTATTCACACTACAGCCTCAACAAGTATCCTACCTGCATGGATGGCGTCTCTGTTACAACCAGTTGCTAATTTCTTGAGCTGCGCTAAGGCAGATAAATCTGGCAACGTTTTCTTCTGTTCCTGCAGTACCCTAATAACCGCCTGGCGTGTTTCACTTATCAAGTTTCGTCCAGGAAATATTGCCTTGAGGTCTAGAAGTTTTTGAAGCTCTTGGGCCAGTTTCTTCACCAGAAATTTGTCTTTGCCAGGCTCAACTTGTGTTGTTGGAACAGGGGGAACATTTTCTTTTTCATTCAAAGCAACTGGAGCATTGCTCTGAAAAGTTTCAATTTCTGTAGTTTGTTGACTGAACTCCACAGTAGCAGATGCAGCAGAAGGTTGGGATCCTGCATTCACATCTTGTACACTAGCCACATCGTAGCGTTCTTCAGTTGATATAGGGAGAACGTCTACTACTGTAGGAATAAAATCTTCTTTTGTTCCATTCAGATCCTTTCCAGTGCAGGCAAATTCCTCATTGGGAATAAACTTGTGATTAACGTCACATGACTTGCAAGACTCGTTCTCTCTTACTATTACCATCTCCGTTCCAATATCACTTTGTATAGGGGTCATCTCTGTTACCACTTGCTCAGCTCTGGGACTCAACAATCTCTCTATATCAGCTGATTTCACCTCTCTGTTAAACATGCCGAAGTGCTGTGTGAGTCTGTTCTGGGTTATGATCACAGGTTTTGCAACACAAGTCCCTTTAATGGCCTGAATGGGCATTGATTTAGCACACTGGCTAAGCTGGGAGCTCCAAAAAGGGGGCAACATTTTTTGTAGTCCCCTACATGCGGATCTTTGCTCTGAGATCCTGTCAGTAGCATTCCTACCAAACCTGGTATTGTTGCGCTCCCGCCTGGTTCTGCGGCGTTTAACCTTAGCAGATTTCTCCTCAGTGTTCTGTGGTTCTAATGGGGATCCTCTCAGCTGATGGAAAGAGCATTGTAAGTCACAGCTAGTTAAAGGATTCTTTTCAGGTTCTCCCATGCTACAAGAATTCATCTTGATTTTGTTAAGCAGGTTCTAGGAAAAAACAATGACAAAGATAAACAGCATCTAAGATGCTAGCATTGCACTGTAGTTTCCAGCTGGAAAAGTCATGAGCCAAAGGAGGGGCAAAAGTTGCTGCCTTTGTAGTTCCTCATTAGTCTTTGGTCTGATTCACACAATTTTCAACCTCCTAGTACACAGAGAATACAGTTCATTAATGCACTAAGTCATGAAAGCTTATGCCATAATGGATCGACTAATTTTTAAAATCCTACAAAATGCTTTGCTGTTTTGATGCACAAATCAGATGCCATATATATTATGTTGTCTTATGAAATTGAACACAATACTTTAAAATGATATAGCCATAATCAAATAAAATACAGCATTTATAGTGTTTTAGAAAGTATAAAACACTTTACACAGATGGTGTCAGTAATAGCTGCCATATCCTTGTAAGGCGTATCAGTATTATAATAGGGACAGAGAGGAATGAAGCAAGAGAAAATACTGAACATGCCAAGCCACATGAGTTTATAGCAAACACAGCATTTGAGCTGGTGAGTTCTTCAGGATCCTTAGCTCTTATTTTCTGTTCCCTTTTCTTGTCAGCTTTCAAATACTATCTCATCACTTAAGTCCCATACTTCTGAGGCGATTGGACGTGCTGAAGCTGAGATTTGAGCTGAAATGCTTCCCCAAATTTAAAAATGCCAGGGAAACAAAGACAATGATTTATCGTGGAACATTAAAAACTAAAAGGTTTTATTTGGCATAAAGGTTCATGGATTTTACTCCACTTCTGCACTCTACGAAGAGTTGCACTAAAAAAAATCTTGCTATTTTTCAAGGTACTACCAAAAAACTATCGTTTTTGTACCCACAACCCAGGAAACACCACAGGAAAATACCCTTTTATGCGCCACCTTATAACCAACCCTAGCTCTCCATGTTACGCCTCCACCTACCGCTTCCTCCTAACTGCCTAAACAAACCACGCCCCTCGCGAGGGGCGGGGCAAATTGGCCTCGCGCCGGGGCAGTTAACGCGCTACAGCTGCTCCGAGCAGAAAAAAAGTTCACCCCCTTTCCCGCGCGGGGGAAAAGCCTTCCGTTTCAGGCGTAACCACGCCCCTGTTGGTTTCGATTGGACACTACGGGGCAGCGTTCTACGCTGATTGGCTATGTATAATTTGGTGGCGGGTGACTGGCAGGTGTGCCGGGAGAAGCTGAATACGTAATACGATTACATAGGACTGCTTTTTTTCTCCCTAGTCGAAAGCACGGCCCATGGGACTAAGTCTCTAGTATAGTGGGTTCGAATCTCGTCTCGGACACTCGTAGAACGGCGATAGTGAAACTACACCTTAAATCTCTCAAACACCTTGAATCCCTATTAGGGTCATTATATGTCAAGTGCGAATTGATGGTGCATTTAAAAAAAAATGGACCATAGCATCTCATTAGACTTGATATGGGGATCAAGTGTGCATAGATACGTTTCCAGACGAATGGACTTTGTGGTCCTTTTTGCTCTGGAGACTTTCTCCTTAAATATTGATGGTCAAGAAATCAATGTCTTCTAGGAACGAAAAATTGGTAGCGATCCAATTTAGGGGAAGCAAACAAGCTGAATAGCACACTCACCTTATATAGGGGAACCACTATAGGGATGCTGTTACTGTGCTCCCTTTGCCTTCTGTCTTTTGAGGCAGCTGCCTCTGGGCTGGATAAGAGGGACCACCAGGGAACAAGGGGAAGGACAGAGAGTGGCGGTTTGATGTTCTGTCATTCCAGCCAGGTAAGCATACAAGGACCCCTAGAGACTCTGTCAAGGGTCCCCATCACCTTTTCCAATAGCGATGAACTAGAAGAAGCAATGAGATCAGTCCATAACTAACATACCTTCCCTTGTTACTACTGCCAGCATAATGCCAGATCATCCTCCTCCATCATGCAGGTGTGAGGTGCAGTACTGCTAAAGTGGATGGATATAATCATGTAAGCCCAGAGCTGTGCTCAGCACTGCCACTACAGGTGTGCACCAGACGCTGATAGAGAAGATTGTGATTGTTGGCAAATGATGAGGGTAGTTGGGTAGTTTGCCCATTCCCTGGAAAACCTGGAACTGTGTAGGCTGGAAAGGTTTTTTGGGTTGTTTTTTTCTGAATTAAAATTGAAGGCATATTTCACATGTCTACATGAATTGTTTATTATTTAGGGCTAAGTTACTGATTCCATCTAGGAGTTTTCACAGTGACTCTCTCCTGCTTTTAATGAAAATCAGACACAGAAGGCTGTGAATTTGATCAGAAGAGCTACAGGGGGTAGATCTGCTTAACAACTTTCTCTGTGTCCTCTGGTTCATATTTTCTGATCAAAGCCCTCATTCAGCGCTTCAGTTCCTTTTTTACCTGCTGGGTACAATATTGTTATGCATTATAATTATGCATATATTCATAAATAGTGGAAGACAAGCAAAAAAAAAGCATGCTTTTTTAGAAAAAGCTAGACAGTGTTTTTGGAGTGGCTGGTGAAAACACCCTTATTCAAATGCAATCGCCTGGAAAATGAATGTTCATTTGCACACTATAGTCATTCCAGAGCAGGTATTATTCCTGCCTATAGTGAGTAGAAAGACAAGCAGAAGATAATCACCTAGGTTACTAAACTGTGAAGATATAGATTATTGTATTGCTGTCATCTTTTGCAGTACCTGCACAATTATGCTTTAAATGACAAGGAATAAATTCTGATACACTATCATATCTAAACCCTTCTGTAGGTTTATGGCACTCCTCACATCAGAACTCAGGATACTGGGAACAGATTCTAATCCAGTCCATCGTCTTTTTTAACAACTTCCCTATTTGTTTTTGTTTTTTAAAAGTCTAGCAACTTTGAAAAGGGAAACAAAAAAAGATCAGGATTTAGGATTTTATTTCTTTCTTTATTTCTCTATTTTAAATATTTTACCCCGCCTTTCTCCTTGAAAGGACCCAAGGCAGCATCCTATATTGTATTTTATATTACCATTTCACAAAAGTCACCAAAGTAGTGCACACACAATCAAAATAAAAGAAGACTGTCCAGAAAACATGTAAATCAGAAATAAAACTCTAAAATAACATTGGTATCTTTAAAACAGTTTGAAAAGTGAGATTGAAAAGATTTTGATGATGATTCCTGTAGATGAGGCATGTCTGTTTCTAATTAGATGAGGTCCTCAGAATGAACTTCTTAAAAAAGTAAATGTCACTCTAGTTATTGCTGAGATGACTTGTCCAAACATACTAATAAAAATTCAACATCCTTGTCAAGTGAGCTTAATCATACTTTTTCATATCAATATTTAAACAAAGGAAATCTTCTTTACATACAATTATGAATACTATTATTACCACCATGGTAATAAAACACTCAGAGCCTCAGTCTAGGGTATTTAATAAATATTTTATTCAAGAGACCACAAAGGGTCAAAATGCTGAGATTAATTTTCAGAGCCATTAATATTTCAGTGAACTTCTTGTTCTTTGCTTGCTTGCTTGCTTTTAGAGGGAGCACTTCACACTTTACCCAATAATGCTTCAACCCAAAATTTGGAATATCATTGCCATCATCTGTTCCCTTCTGTGAATAATGATTGTACAGTATTGGATTGTCTGTATCTTTTAGACTGAGAGCTATATGCATGTCATCTAAACTCAATAAATACATTTTTAAAAAAGTCAATAAGCTTTTACCCATTTATAACTAACGCTTGTCTTAAGTAATCACTTCCCTATCATTCCCTCGAAAAACCCTAACATGGTCACAGTCACAGCTTCACATTTATAATCATCATCATAGCAATATAAGGTTGGGAATGTTCTTGAGAAGTTACATTCTGAGCATTAGGGGATTTTTGGTGGGCAAGGTTTAGGTCATTATTATCACATGAGTGATATCAAGTACTATTGCTTTGAAAAACAGCAATGTGATTGACATTTTCTAATTCTTAAGAGAAATCTCATTCTTCAAATGTAAACTGCAGTATCACAATTGTAAAAGCTTGTTTTGGGGACAAAGGCTGGGAGGGGAATACACCCCTTTCCACACTTGGCTCTGCCATCTGGCTATTGGCTGTTGGCAAGTATTGAATAAATGACATCTCACAGCTAGGTGAAGGCTGAAGGCAGCAGGGAAAAAAAAGAAGACCTCATACAAGATGGACTGACCCCCTAAAAGAAGCCACAAGCTTGAGTTTGCAAGAGCTGAGCAGGGTTGTTGAGGATACAACCTTTTGTATCTCATTCATCGGGCTGCCATAAGTCGGAAGTGACTTGATGACATGTAACAATGTCAATAATAACACATCTAGGTTAGGGTTGCCATATGAAATGGAGGAAAAAACTATTGCTTTTAAAAGTAATTGATAAAAGAGATTTTCAAGAGGTATAACTTGTCATACAGCTGCCACCCAATGAAGTTTTTTCTGCTGCACAACTATTAAAGTTATAGGAGCCTTGTCCAACGTTTCATGTGATCACACTGGCTTTACGAGAATTCAGGATACTAGTTGCTTTTTACTGCAAATTTGTTCTTGTTGTTTAGTCATTAAGTCGTGTCCGACTCTTCGTGACCCCATGGACCAGAGCACGCCAGGGCCCCCTGTCTTCCACTGCCTCCCGGAGTTGGGTCAAATTCATGTTGGTTGCTTCGATGACACTGTCCAGCCATCTCATCCTCTCTCGTCCCCTTCTCCTCTTGCCTTTACACTTTCCCAACATCAGGGTCTTTTCCAGGGAGTCTTCTCTTCTCATGAGATGGCCAAAGTATTGGAGCCTCAGCTTCAGGATCTGTCCTTCCAGTGAGCACTCAGGGTTGATTTCCTTCAGAATGGATAGGTTTGTTCTCCTTGTAGTCCAGGGGACTCTCAAGAGTCTCCTCCAGCACCACAATTCAAAAGCATCAATTCTTCGGCGGTCAGCCCTCTTTATGGTCCAGCTCTCACTTCCATACAACACTAGCTTTGACTCCTGTCCTCTGAAGATGCCAGCCACAGAGACTGGCGAAACGTTAGGAAGAACAACCTTCAGAACATGGCCAAAGAGCCCGAAAAACCCACAGCAACCATCAGATCCCAGCCATGAAAGCCTTCGAGAATACAGTGTTCTGAACACTTATCAATTTGGATATTTAGTTTACTGGAGCTGTAGTGCCACCCAGTGAATTTCTCACATAATGCAAAATGGTTCATTTTCATTCAAAAGAACCTGATGAGAGAAGGCAATGCGGTTCCTGCACCTTTCACAGATGCACAGTAGAGAAATTTCATAAATGTTTGCAGTTTCTTGCCTAATCACGTGGCAAGGCTGAGCAAAGCTGTGCTTCTGAAATGTGTTCTACACAAATATTAAAGATACAAGACCACCACCATCATCCCACTCTATCTTTGGCTTTCACTGAGAACAGATTTCCCTATTCACTGCTCATGTTCTAAAATATACTATGGAGCAGGTTGGGAATAATCCCCTTTTATACTGTTCACTCAGCTTCACCAGCTAACACTGAAGTAATGTTCCTCTTTATGAAAGAGACAGCAGGAGGGGTGAGAAGCCAGCTTGAGCATATGTATTTTCCATAGGTATAGCTTTCCATGCAACTCCGCAGTTCTGTGATTCTAAACCACACTAACTATAATTTGCATGAAAAACTGTACCTTCCAAAATTCCTACTTCCACACAACTATTAAAAGTACAGGAAGGTTTTACTTTAAAAAAAAAAAAGTTGATCGGACAAAGCAATTTCTCTGCCTCTAATAGTAGTACTTGGGATGGTGATTGATGACTCGTTTCAAGGGTGCTGTGAATCCATTCTGGGTTTTAATCACCACTTTGTAGGAATTATCAAAGGTGCTTACCCTATTTTAAGGATAATGTTCAGAAGCTTGGATAGTTCCTTAAAGTGCAGACTAAAACTCAGAATAGATTTACAGCACAGCTGAAATTGGAATCACCCACCAGCATTGATCCAAAACCCAGGTTCAGAGCTCCATTCTGACACTAAATATACTGGGTGACCTTGGGCCAGTCACTTCCTTTCAGCCTGACATGCTTCAGGGGGCTGTTGTGAAGAAATCAATGAGGGAGCACAGAATCATGTACGCCGCCCATAACAGTTGTAGATGTGTGGGTACTGCTTGTGTTGGCTACTGACAGCAAGGGGAAAAAAGAACTCTGCACGTGCTCAAAAACATGTCTTTGTTTATAAGAGGATTACATTAAACTCTGATTTCTAGCTCTTCTGCATATCCCAGACATCTGACTTGAGAACTTAAGAGACCTCTCCCCGCTGCTGACATTAGAAGCCACCCAGAATCGTAGATTTAAATCCCCTGATCGGCATTTATGTGCCTCACGACATAATATTCCCCTCTGCACCCAAAGAACGGGCGCTCAGCGCCTCTCGCCCTCATCCTTTCCCCACTGAGGTAAAAGCGACCGCCGCCGCTTTTTGTGAGACCTGTATTTTTTTTAAACCTCCCCGCGCTGTCCGATGATTGGCCACCACCGATCAGAGCCGCTCGCTCATTGGCTGAGTAGTTTGGCGGGCTTTGGTTTCTTTCTGAGGCGAGCGCTCCTATCACCTGTATTACCTCAGCCGAGGTTGCGGGTTGTGAGGGCGAGGCGAGGATGTGTTGAGGAAGCGCGTAGATTTGATCGGGACACAAGATTAATTTAGAGCGTCCTGGTTTCCTCATTATGTGCGGGGCAGGGGAAACTTGAAGCGACCAAAGATGAGGGATCAGCAGCACCCCATTTCGGATTAACAGTAGCTGAAGGGACAAGATGTTGATGGGGATGAACAGAGAGGGGGGGGATTGAGAGAGCGAGAGAGAAATAAACTCATCTTGAGTATAGGAGCTGAGAGGAAAGATGCCAACCCAGGGGTTTGAAGGGGAGACGCCAACAGAGGACGAAGCCCCAGGAGAATGGCAGGAGATGCTGCCTGAGGGAGAAACTCAGGGTGTATGGCAAGGGACACCCGAAAGAGCAGACATTCAAGGGCTGGAGGGAGAGATGAGGAGAGAAGTTGAGACCCAGGAACAAAAAGATGATGTTTCAAAAAGGGGAGAAGCCCAAGAGTGGAGGGGAGAGACATCAGACAAAAATGAAGCCCCAGCAGAGATGACCATTGAGACTGAAGGCCAGGTTCTCCATGGACAAAGGCCCATGGAGATAGATCCAAAGGATCTGGGGGGACCACCTCTGAAAGACAAAGCCAGTGGGGGATCTCCTTCTCATTTTCTGCTTGCCAAAGGTGCTGAGGGAGGTGGGAGAGGGTCAGGTATTAACAAAAGCAGTACTGGAGAGAAGCCCTCCACCAAGAAGGGCAAAAAACAAAATACTAAGCAAAAGGGGCAAAAAGCCAAGGTGAGGAACATGAAGAAGGAGAAAAGAAATCCTTTATTTAGGCACACCTGAGAGATGGCAGGCAAATATGAAGAAAATGAAATTGACTTTTCAAAGGGAGAAATTGGAAGTTAACAAAAGTATTATCAATCAGCCTATACATTTTCATGCAACTATTTATCCATTATGTGGTTGTACTATTGCTAGTCTCTTGTATGAGATCAGCATATTTACTAACTGTGGCTTGCATGGTCAGTTAAGGTGATGAGGTCAAAGAAAGTATAAATCAAATAAGAACTATAAATCAGTAAAGACTTTCATTGTCTGACTTTAAATATATTAATTGCTGAATTTACATACAACAAAATATCAATGAAGCGATGTGTCAAGGATTCCAAGGAAAAGTTTTTTTCTAAATATTAGACTGTAGATCCATACAAACTTGAGAGTAAGATTCATTGAATTCTGAGTAGGCATGTATAAAATGACTCCGTTAATAAGCAGAAGTTACCCATTATTGCTAAGATCTTTTATCTTCCAGAAAAAAATTAAGTATTTCCACCCAGAACAATTAGGAATGTTAACTCACTAAAACTTGTTTCTTTCAATTTATTACATTTCTCTGCAATATCAAGATAGCACATTTTCATATTTTTTTTAAATAAGTTGTAGGCAGGCTATTGTTTTTCTTTAATGTAACATTTATAATTCAATAAGCACAAGTTACTATTTTTAACAGTGATCTAGATTACAGAATATCCTGTGCTGCAGTACATCCGTTGACATGAAAGAAATATATCAAATTCCCTAAAATATTTCAGAGCATCTAGATTTATAATTCTGTTGAACTAAATCCAGTGACTAGTCCGAACTAGCACACTTATTGAATCAAGGGGACTTACATAATTATTGATTTAACAAGTTTGAGTATACTCCAGTTGGGGCTAATAATTGGATTCAGCTCACCAATTCACTTACTCTTACTACAAGGGGAAATTATCATTTTAAGACTGTATCCTAAAATTAAGCCTTCCCTGCTAATATTGAGTGCAGACAGGACAGAAAAGGTATAGTTAGTAGTGGGGTTTTTTTTACTTGCAAAAAGGTAATTTTAAGCAGAAAATCTAAACAAATCATACATTGTGCATATATCCATTTCTTTTCAATGTATTAGGCTGAAGATACTTTTAAAGGGCTGTCCATCTACTTCTCTAAAGAGCAGTGGGCTGAAATGGGAGAATGGGAAAAAATCCGTTATAAGAACATAAAAGAGAACTATGAATTTATGACTCAACTAGGTGAGACAAATTACTGGAAATAAAGAGAGGAATGAATGGATGATTTATTAACACAATAAGATTTCCAAGTTGAAAAGCAAGTTAAGAATTTATGCTTGACACACTATTTTAACTTTGCAGAAAGAGAATCTTCAGGGGGGTGCTATGTATGACATTAAATTTTTGTAAATAATATTTTTAAGCTTATGTTCAAATGTTTAAGGAGATGGGCTACCAGGAAATCGAATATGGACATTTTTTTCCAGTGGTTGTAACTCTTTCCCCAATTCAACTACACCATTTAGTTTTTATTAACTTCTTATGTAAACAGACTAAAATTTAGGATTTGTAACCTTACATGGAAATTGAAAACTAGAACCAAAACAGAAGAAGCTGGGAGTTTAATTAACAGACAACATGTTGAAATTGTCCTTGAGAAGTATGGAATCATCTACGTAACATCCTATGCATAGGTTCACGTGGTAGGTCTGGATAAATCATTGGAGTGGGATTCAATTTGCACTTAGTTCTCACTGAAATCTAAGGGATTTAAGTTAGCCACGTCTAACTTTTTGTATTAATTTCAGTGGAATATACATGACTTTACTGTAATCCAAAATCAAAGATACACTGTTGATAGTCAGTTTGGAACGGGCAGAAGCCTCTCATGTCAGGACAGCTGCCCTTGTGCCAGCTCAGATCAGCTAGCACAATTGCACTGGCTAAGATCAGCTGGCAGAAGAGTCAGAAAAGGGGTGAATCAGGCCAAGTAACATCAGATGCAACCCCTTCCTGGTCCAGACTTGTAGCCACTATACCAGCACAGGGTTAGGCCAAGGTCAGTCCTAATTAATTTCCAGCATCCCTAGGCTGTGAAGGGTTTGGATTCATCTCAGCCAGCTCTCAACTATCTTGGTTAATTAAGACTGTGCCCTTATACAATAAGGCAATGTCAGGCAATCCTTTATCAGTAATATTTTTTATTAGGTCTTCCTGCACCTAAACCAGCATTTATGTATTATGCACGGCACACCTTCAAAACTGCAAATGAATCTTCTGAGTCAGATGAGGAATGGACACCAAAACCTATAGGTAAACTACTAAAATAGTGGTCCTGTAGTATAATTGTCTGAAGTTATCTGAAAGGTAGAGAAAGTCTCTGTGAAGAATACTCCACACAAATGCTAGGTCTAGATGTTGCTAATGTGGATCTTTCAGTGCAGTTGTTTAGCTGAAAACCTGTATCTATTTTTATTGTTTTGTTAAATATTTATAGCAGTACAGTTGAATGTGTACCTAGATCATGTCTAGTGGTGGAAGACAATACAAATTAATTATTCAGGCTTTGTTTGTGTGGAACTGATAAAAAGAAGACTGGGTGAAACACTTCCTTACAGTCTTTCTACCTCTCACAAACCTAATTTCAAGAAAATTATCTTCTCTCCTTACTGCCTCTGAACATGGAGATTCTGTTTAAACATGAACACCACTGCTGAGATACATATGCTTCACTGCTAAGATTCTGGATTTGCCACTTTCTGAAGAAGATACATGATAGTACATAACATAACACACCAGTATTAGTACCTGCTTATGCATCATAAACCCTACATAATGGGTAGTTGTAGATGATAGATACCCTGTTGTCTATCATCTACAATATTCATTCTAAAACATTGACTGTCCAATAAGGGTGTTTGTTAAATCAGAAATAATTCTTATAGCCATGTAGGCTTCCCAAATAAGCTTTATTCTTAATAGTTTTGGTCCTATCTTTGTTCTATCCATGGATGTCTTTGCACAAATACATTAATGGTCCATATGATATATTCCTATAATGCAATGTGAAGATGGTGAAGTATCTATTATCAGCAGAACTATAAGCAAAATCATGCTTCAGGGAATATATCAGCTCCCTAGACCAGGTTTTAAGGGTGGATTGAGGGATCTTCAGGAGGACGTGAAAATTGCCAATTTTGGGGGGAAAGCAGGATCCTGCAGAAATGCACTTTTGGATCCTGACCAAAAAAATGGAGGAGAAGAAAAGTATTATAAATACTAATCAGAGAGATGGATTTGTACAGATACAATTGCTCTTTTTTTTATAATTCCATAACTAGAAGAATCACCTGTCTGCTGAACCTCCATTTAATATCAATGCTTCCCCTTGGTGGCAGAATTATTTTTCAAACATAAAACTGGGTATTGATTAGCAAAGAGAATAAAGAAAGTGGGGGACAAAGTAATTAAGAAATCCCTTTCCCTGCACCTCTATTGCAAACCTCTGCTTTTAGAATGTAATCATTTAAATTACCAGTATTGGTGCTCTGTTGCATGCATTTGTGCACAATGTATCCTTTGGCCCATATTGGAACAATTTTACTATATTTGAGAAGTTTGTTAGGTTTGCAACAATATCTTACTGCACATGACTAATTTGTAGTAGTACCAAAAAATTAGTATATTTTTGATCTGAAACATTTTTACTTCTTGATCCTTGTAATTACTGTAAATGTATTAATGCTATATTTTATTTTTAAAAAATTTGTTTTTTTAACTCCAGTAAAATCTTTTAGGATACTACCATATATTCCAAGCAGCTTGAAAGAAGAAGAAAAGAAAAAGAAAAATAACTTCCTGAATCAAGTATGATATTTTTTGATATTTCCAAACACCTCTGAATTTTCTAATTTTGTTTGCCTACTGATCTGAGCAAACACAGTGCCAAATTAATTTTGAGTAACATTTCAGTGCTTTTGCCTGAATGCACAAAATAAGACTTTGGTAGTTGGTAGATTGAGTTGGTAATGTTTTCTTTTTAGTGTTTCAAGATGTTCTTTGATTGGGAAATAATTGTTCAGAATCATAAGCTTTCTTTGGAACAACAGTGAGTTTGCAGTCAATAGTTATGACTTTAATTTAAAAATTTGTGCTGTCAAGTTGATTCCAACGTATGACAAGCCTCCTAGGGATTTCTAGCTACAATCAGTCCCTCCTGATAGTGCTCTGGGATTTTGCAGCTTACCCAAGGCCACACAGATACCAGGGACATAACCCGATCCCACCAACCACAAACTCTCCAGGTGATATCAACTGGTCTTTCTCCCAGGAAGCACAGTGGGGATTTGAACTCCTATCTCTAGCTCCCTAGCCGGTAATCCAACACACTGAGTTGTACCAGCTTCCTCTAGTTACAATATTACTTCTTCAAATGTCATAGGAAAAAATGTGTCAGACTGGTAATAATTAAGATCATTGGCCATTTCATGAACGGGATGTAATTTGTAAAGCCCATGTTGCCATATATCAGTTTTTAATGTACCGTTCAACTCTTTGTGATAAGAGATTTGTGATACTTTCAAAACACAACTTTTTAAATCTTTCAGAGTAAAAAAAAAAGATGACAAATTGCAAGGGTGTCTGCAGGAATTTTTCAGGTGGGGAAAATCTGCATAGTGAGGTATTAACATAATTCACACACATAGAATGCCTCGCCACAAAACAATGACCTACATCCAGTTGCTAGATTCTGCTATATTGAATGAATCAATTGGATTTATATAAGTGTTGACTTATTCAGCAACTGATTCAATTGCTCTACTCTAGTTGAGACTTGCAACTAGAATAAAGTAATATCTCTGCCTATATATATTAGAATAATAAATAAATCTGAGATTCTGTTCTTGCCTCCTCTCACAGACGCCCATGAAGACCTGCATGACACCTGAAAGATCAACAAATTACTGGTTGCAAGAGAGAGAGAGAGATGTGTTTCTCTTTAATATTGTTAGAGGCTGATAGATATATTTTTATTTCATTTCTATCCTGCTTTTCTCCTGGTCAGGGGCCCCGACATGACTCAAAACAATGATTAAAACAAGTTGCAGAATAAATTACAAATTTTAAAAAAAATCTAAAAAGTTATCAAGGATTGAAAAACTTTTAAAACAGACTTTAAAAGAACATATGCCCAGTATTGAAGATGGACTCAATCTTGGCTAGTTTGTTAAAAGCTTGCCTAAAGTGGCAGCAGGTCTTTAACTGCTGCTAAAAGGGTAACAACTACTTTAAGTACAGCATAGTGCTGTTGAAATCTATACATGTACAGAAGGGTTTTAAAAAGTAACCTGAACTCTTATAATCGGACTGGAGAGAAATGCATGTTTCTTTTTTCTTTTTTGTAATAACTGCAGTAAAATCAACCACATTTTCAGAAAGGTATCCATCATCGATACATTAATTTAAAACTATATAGTAAAAGGGAGTAGGTTGATGTGGCTGTTGCCAAAATCACTTTCATTTATACATTTAAATAAAGATAATTGACACAACTTAATTTCTGCTAAATTTTGTGGGGTGTTATTGATAATGACAATCCAAATTCACAGTTGTTTTTATCTAAATCTTGCATAATGTAGAGCCAATGGTTTATAATGGCTGAGTAACTATTTCCTGAGAAAAATAAAGAATTGGGCATTGTCTCTGGCTGTCTCATTAATTTAAAAAAATGTGCTGTCATGTTGATTCCAATTTCCATGGTTTCCTAGGTATAATGTACTCAGATGTAATGTATCATTCCCTTCTTCTGGAGTACTGTGGGAACATATAGCTTGCCCAAGCTTTTCTCCAACGGCCCTGGTAGGAATCAAACTCCTCATGCCTGGCTCCATACTCTGACTCACTGAGCTAACCAGCCAGATGTAGCTGAACATATCAGAAAGTAATTTTTTGAATTAATGCTACACGTGTTTCCCCGAAAATAAGACAGGGTCTTATATTAATTTTTGCTCCCAAAAATGCATTAGGGCTTATTTTCAGGGGATGTTTTATTTTTTTCATGTACAACAATCTACATTTATTCAAATACAGTCATGTCCTCTTATTCTGGTTGCTGCACAAGGGTGGAGGGCGGGGTTTCACTTCACTGGGGCTTATTTTTGGGGTAGGGATTATATTACGAGCATCTTGAAAAATCATACTAGGGCTTATTTTCAGGTTAGGTCTTATTTTCAGGGAAACAGGGTAATATTATGGAAATATTTAAAAAGATCAAGATAAATATGAATATTCATCGAATTAGGTAAATAAATGTAATCTGCAGGTCTATCATTATTATTAATTCCTTTCTAGTGTTCTGATGTTAAATTTAATGCAGGTAGATAGGTAATTTGGATATAAAACTTTTTTTTTCAGAATAAGCAAATAAATACTATGGAACCTATGCTGCAAAACCACGATGTTAAGAAAATTGAAAAACATGTATCTGTAGATGTGTCTGTTCAAACTATTGACCCTGCAGCAGAATCTAAGACTGGTAAATACTGACTAAAACCCTCTATCATATATATTCAAAGCTACTCTAAACACATGTAGGCATGCACACACAGATAGTGTTCTTCCTTTTATGAGGAGATATGCCTTTAGTGACATCTACAATTACTTGTAACATTCTTTATTCTTACATACAAAGGGCACATTCTGAAACTTCTAATTACCTGATTCTGTGATGTATTTTGCAGGGTGAAAAATTGGTGGGATTGAATATATGAGTAAGTTCTATGTTACAAGTTGTTGCTATTTTTGTACCAGCATACCGTAGCAAACTATCTGGAATGTTGTGCAGTGCACTTGCTTAAAATAATTCAAAATTATCAAACAAACTGCAATGTAGAAATCTTTGAGAGAAGCAAATGTAGAAGAAGTTGGATGTGGGAGTAATAAATAATTCTGGAAAATATTACATTGTTCAGATGCATCTTTGTACTGCATTTTCTACTTTGTTGTGGATACTGAAGTGACAACAAGGTGGATGGGGGAACAAGATTTTTGTACCATAGGTGGCTTGTAGCATTCTAGTTCTCTTTTTAAAGAAGTAACTAGAATGAAGATTTTGGTTAGTTGTGAGAAACAGGAAAGTAGATTAATTTTTTAAAATTGCAACTATAGTGGTAGCAAAACTACAACTATTTAGTAAATATTGTTAAAGTAATTTTTCAAGCTCCATGTTATACAAGATGCTGTCCAGGAAATAAGACATGATTCATAAGCATGAATCTATATTGGCGTTAATCTATCCTCTTTAGATCTTGCAATAGAGCTATATTAATGCAAACATGTTTATATTTAACCCTCTGTTCTGTTTCAGTACTGCTTTTTCTCTTTTCTCTAGTAGCAAATTGATTCAAATGTTTGCTGTACAACTGTTAGTGCCATTTAATTGTATTGACAACAGTTAGTTCCCTTTAATCTGCTTGCATCATACAAAAATACTTTGATTTAAGTTTTTATATTCTCTGTACTGTTGCTTTCCATGAGTTTATGCATTACAAAATTAGACTATATGTTTTAATCTTCAGATTTCCAGAGACAAGCTGTATCTTGGGAAAAAGAGAAACATAAGAGAGAGCAGGACAAAAAAAATAGCATGTACAGTTTACGGAAAAGAGAAAAAAAAACATATATGGAAATAAATGAACCAAATGATGATGATTACTTGTGTAAGTGATACCTTTCCAATCAGATTTTCTGTCTTCATCCCATACAGTATGTGTAGAAAAATGTACTTACACATTTATTTAGCACTGCATGGAATGTTTTCACACAAAATTATTCAAATTGCTCTAAAGCTTGAGGTACTTAACTTCTATTTATTTCTACATTTTAAAGATTCTTATGTCAAAAACACTTTTAACTACCATGCCAGTATTAAGCATTTGTTTGTTTGTTTCATAAACTGATATATCACTGAGTTACTGCAAAGCACTGTTCTAAGTGGTTTACAGCAAACTGAAAAGGGTAGAAAACCCCCCCATAAACAATAACAACAGACCATAAACCCATCCACCTTACACCAACATGAAACACTGAGAAATAAAACAAATGCAATAATATAATATAAAATTCCCAAAGATGGCATAAACAAGAAACTGAGGACTTAAAGTACAATGTCCCTAAACACCTCTTGAAAGAGGGCCACCTTTAACATCCTCTTAAAAGATGGAAGAGAGGGGTCTGACGTACTTCTATGAGAAGCCTATTCCAAAGGGAAGGAGCCATGATCGAGAAGGCATGATGGTGACTGTCGTCTTTGCCTCTCTCGACGTGGCAACCCCAAAAAAGTAAAACCTGTGAGGATTGGGTGATAAGGGTTGATGTTCCTGGGGAAAGATGCTCCGACAAATAGTGGGGTCTAAAATTGTTGAGGGTTTTGTAGACTAGTGCTAAAATCTTGACCTACATGCTGCACTCATTGCAATCTTTGGGTGAGCCTCAAGAGGAGCCCCACATAGAGAGCATTGCAGTAGTTGATCTTGGAAATCACCAGTGCATGTACCAGAGTTCATTACAAACCCATTGTCTACGTAGGGGCGTAACTGGGCGAACAATCTAAGTTGGTTAACCACTGATCTGGACACAGCTGATATCTGATATTTTTATCAACTTTAACAGCTTTTAACAACTGTTCAAGATTGTAAAAGGAAGCAAGACTGCTAATTACCTACCAGTGGCTCTATTAAACTCTCCTGGTTTTGTGTTATTACTTTCCAGTATAAGAAAACACATAAGTCTTTTCCACAGGATACTCCTGAGTTACAATCATTTACTCTGGAATAGAATGCATTTCCTTGTTTCCATTAATATAAAAATTGAAAAAATAATAAGATCTATTCAAACATGTCAAGATGTTGCTATAGAGATTTGCATTGCTACAGACCACTCCTTCACAATAGACAGAATTCTTTTATTGTTTCTAGAGGAGCAGATTTATATGCCTGTCTTGAAAGGCTGCAGTTCCCATGTGTCGGTGCAGGTGCTGTTAGGTTAATATAATTGTTATTCTCCGAGTCAGTAGTCTGTTCAGCCTGGGACTCTGGGAGCTTCTTTAGAAACTATGGGTACTCGTACATGGTACTTAATGGGCATAAAAATGAAAATGTTCTGCTCCATCATGACACACTACTTGCCAATCCTTTCCCCCCTTAGTTTGTGAACATTGCCAGGTATTCTTTACTGATGAGTGTTCAGTTCATGGTCCTCCAGTTTTCATTGAAGATTCAGCAGCAGAAATAGGACTAGAGAAGAGAGCCTGGCTCACTTTACCTCCAGGTTTAAGAATTGGCCCTTCAAGCATCCCCAGAGCAGGTCTTGGAGTCTGGAATGAAGGGAAAATTTTGTCTCCAGGAATTCATTTTGGGCCTTATGAAGGGGAAATGACAGAAGAAGAGGAAGCAGCTAACAGTGGCTACTCTTGGCTGGTATGTTTTACTCAGAGTGATAAAGGGGTAACTCAAGAAGCTATATTAAATATATTGTGTACAAGAGATGCCTATTTCTTTTCTTACCTCCTAGAATGGGCAATTGGGGAGGGCAGATTAAACTAAAATAAAACTGTTTTTATTGATCATTTATAGTAGACTTTCCCTATTTGCTGGGGTCTAATGCTGGGCTTCTCACTGAACTAAAATGGTGTTATACTGGAACTACGCTATTTTATATATTGTAGTGCTGTTACCATACTGTTATGTAGAATTCATGTTTACTTTAATTGCAGATTACTAAAGGACGAAACTGCTATGTTTACATTGATGGAAAGGATGAAACAAATTCCAACTGGATGAGGTAAAACCCTTGATGAGACTAAATGAGAAAATGCCTTTTATAAAGGTATCTTTATACACCTGAAAGGCCTAATAGCATAGAACGATGTATACAAATTAATCTGCAAGCCAGTTGAGCCAAATTACTTGACTCAAGGCAATGGACAAACTGACCGTGGATGAGCTGCATGCAGGTGCATACTGTCTATTTGTTCCTGTTAGTACAAGCAGCTATTTTACAAAATACTGTTATGGGTCAGCTGTATAATAAGTCAAATATTGCATTTAAAATATGATAGAGGCTCATCTCATTATTCGAATAATAAAAGAAAATAGTCCATATCATACTATCAAAAGATTTTCTGGTTTCCAGTTTGAATTGGGTAATCCTCTTGAAATTGGACTTCTAGGTATATAAACTGTGCCAGAAATGAGGAAGAACAAAACCTTATTGCCTTCCAGTATCATGGGAAAATTTATTATAGAGCATGTAAGGTAATCCTCCTTCATTCTGAGCTTCTGGTTTGGTATGGAGAAGAATATGGAAAGGAGCTTGGCATCAAGTGGGGATCTAGATGGAAATCATTAAAAGGTACAGCATTAGAGTATGTATTGTTCACAGTTTCTTCAATCCTGGAAGTTTCTCACTGCTTTCTTTCTTTTACTATATCTGCTGAGAGTACACAGTTGTAGTATATATAATCTCTACTCCTGGAGAGTAATGTGTAGAGATATGAAAGTGCTAAATAACAACAACAACCAGTAACATCTCCTGTATTTAGGAGATGCCTTTAAGAAAAAGTGCATTTATTATGGAAAGGAAAAAATTGAAATATCCTCCCTCAACTATGCAGTCTCAACTGGGACACTGACTACCACTCATTCTGCTGCATGTGTACAGCAGGCCTGAAAGAGGTCAGAATGTATGTTTTAACATCTTGTGAAACAATGCAGTCTAAGGTGTCTGAGTTTATCTCATGATTTTGAAAGCAAATTCAGGGAAATTGAAAGATGGTGTGGCTGGGTTGCATACAAACATAATAATAGAGTATATTAAACATTATGAATAATTTGTAGCCCCTTCTCTAAGTATGACAAAATGTGACTCCAGCTCTTGAAACTATTAAACAATCATGAAAGACACACATTTATTTCTATAGTATGTCCTATTAAAATATACCTGGAAATTATCCATTATCAAGTGTGAACAAAGTAGTAGTTCTTCCATGTAGTAAAAATGCTATACAGGAAGTATTAATCTATTTAATGCCAATTAGGATTGTCTGGTAATGAAAAAGGGAGGACTCCTGTGCTTTTAACAAGAATGCAGAGTATGAGACTTCATCCAGTGTAGCTTGCCATGCAATTCTCTTACACAACTATTAAATGTGCAGAAGCTTGCTCTATCCACTTTTCCATCAAGCCCTGCCTGAGGATGGAAAAGATGAATTCATACATATTCTTTCAGAGAAATTAACAGTTAGTTCTTAAAAACAGAATTAATCTACAACCTATGTCATTGAAGAGAAGAAGATAATGGTTGAAACACTATTGCTTAGCATAGTAAGTTGCATTAGAGTGAGTCCATTAAATCAGTGAGGATTTAGTGACTCAACTTCTTCATAAGTTCCATTAGATTCCGTGGACCTATTCTAGTTGCAACTTACTTTAGTGTAGTAAGTTGCAAATGGAGTAGGGCCATTGAATCAAAAGAAACTTACAAAGGATTGCATTCACCAAACCCCTACTGATTCAATGGGCCTACTCTAGTACAGCTGACTAGATTAAACAACAGGATTTCAGCCTTTGAATTTACTGCTCATTTCACTAAGAAATTGACAATCTTTGCTACTGATATCCTTCTCTTGGACCAAGATAAGTTAAATGTTTTGGAGCTCTCTTAGTCAAAATGTAAGATAGTTTTGTCAATATTCTATAAAAGCTATTTTATATAAAAACTTGTTAAAAGTAATGTGCAATAATGCATGTAGGAAATAAGGAAATGTTCATGAAGAATATTGCAAAAAAATTAATAGTAGGTACCTGAAACTAAAACAGTTTTGTTAAGAAAGCAGAAAAGGGATGTATCAGTACATTTCAAATTCTCTATTTACTCCTGTCTTTGTCTCAAAGCTAATCTACATAGGGTTAAGAATTCTACTTGATAGCAGATTTGTAAGTCTCTGCAGTCTCTCATGTGTTTGCTACTGAAACTAATTATTTCATGATTGCTAGAGATCTACTATTGAGACTTTTTTTTTACTTCAAATAGTTCACAGGAAGAAGTCACACTTGATGCAGAAGCAAGATATGGCCTTTCAGAGCTGTTCCTGGTGTGACAAAGCTTTCACATGCAAAGATTTCCTTAGCCGTCATATGAAGTGGAAGCATTCTCAGTATGGAATACAAACTGAAAGAACAGAAAATGTACAAGCTGAAAAATCTCTGTCCAGAAGTACGAATTGTACTTCCTCCAGTGCTGTACTGCAGTGCCTTATGCCTTCCTGTATAAACAACAGTGAAGATGAGCCAACACAACTTTTAAAAGATTTAAACAAAAAGGCTCAGAATAGAAATTCTTATGGCTCCAGTGAAAAAAGCCTTCTTTACCTAGTCACCCATAAGCAAACACACATCAGAGAGAAGCCATATTCATGTAGGCAGTGCGGGAAGAGCTTTGGGCAATCATCCACTTTAGTCATCCACCAGCGAACACACACAGGAGAGAAGCCATATTCATGTAGGCAGTGCGGGAAGGGCTTCAGCTGCTCATCAGGCTTGGTCAAACATAACAGAACACACACAGGAGAGAAGCCATATTCATGTAGGCAGTGCGGGAAGAGCTTTGGGCGTCCATCCACTTTAGTCACCCACCAGCGAACACACACAGGAGAGAAGCCATATTCATGTAGGCAGTGCAGGAAGAGCTTTGGGCAATTATCCCACCTGGTCAACCACCAGCGAACACACACAGGAGAGAAGCCATATTCATGTAGGCAGTGCGGGAAGAGCTTTGGGTGTTCATCCACTTTAGTCACCCACCAGCGAACACACACAGGAGAGAAGCCATATTCATGTAGGCAGTGCGGGAAGGGCTTCAGCTGCTCATCAGGCTTGGTCAAACATAACAGAACACACACAGGAGAGAAGCCATATTCATGTAGGCAGTGCGGGAAGAGCTTTGGGCGTCCATCCACTTTAGTCACCCACCAGCGAACACACACAGGAGAGAAGCCATATTCATGTAGGCAGTGCGGGAAGGGCTTTGGGCGTCCATCCACTTTAGTCATCCACCAGCGAACACACACAGGAGAGAAGCCATATTCATGTAGGCAGTGCGGGAAGAGCTTTGGGCAATTATCCCACCTGGTCAACCACCAGCGAACACACACAGGAGAGAAGCCATATTCATGTAGGCAGTGCGGGAAGAGCTTTGGGTGTTCATCCACTTTAGTCACCCACCAGCGAACACACACAGGAGAGAAGCCATATTCATGTAGGCAGTGCGGGAAGGGCTTCAGCTGCTCATCAGGCTTGGTCAAACATAACAGAACACACACAGGAGAGAAGCCATATTCATGTAGGCAGTGCGGGAAGAGCTTTGGGCGTCCATCCACTTTAGTCACCCACCAGCGAACACACACAGGAGAGAAGCCATATTCATGTAGGCAGTGCGGGAAGGGCTTTGGGCGTCCATCCACTTTAGTCACCCACCAGCGAACACACACAGGAGAGAAGTCATATTCATGTAGGCAGTGCGGGAAGAGCTTTGGGCAATTATCCCACCTGGTCAACCACCAGCGAACACACACAGGAGAGAAGCCATATTCATGTAGGCAGTGCGGGAAGAGCTTTGGGTGTTCATCCACTTTAGTCACCCACCAGCGAACACACACAGGAGAGAAGCCATATTCATGTAGGCAGTGCGGGAAGAGCTTTGGGCAATTATCCCACCTGGTCATCCACCAGCGAACACACACAGGAGAGAAGCCATATTCATGTAGGCAGTGCGGGAAGAGCTTTGGGTGTTCATCCACTTTAGTCACCCACCAGCGAACACACACAGGAGAGAAGCCATATTCATGTAGGCAGTGCGGGAAGGGCTTCAGCTGCTCATCAGACTTGGTCAAACATAACAGAACACACACAGGAGAGAAGCCATATTCATGTAGGCAGTGCGGGAAGAGCTTTGGGCAATCATCCCACCTGGTCAACCACCAGCGAACACACACAGGAGAGAAGCCATATTCATGTAGGCAGTGCAGGAAGAGCTTCAGCTGCTCACCACAGTTGGCCAAACACAAGAAAACACACACAGAAGAAAAGCTACCTTAATATATAATAGTGAAAATAGTTGCCAGTGTCAATACAAAGACTTGAGCAATTTTTTATTTGGAGTATTAATAAAGTAAACAACTGTGTTTTCCCTTGTCACATTTGTATAATATTCACTTTTTCACCAACTATATCAAGCCTAGGCAAGTACAACACAAGAGTGAATAAATTGGCAGTAACCATGATTGTAGTACTACTGATCGTAATACCTTACTTGGAGAACTCTAAAAAGTGACAGAGACGTGAATATGGAACTGGTGGTGATTACAACAGCATGTCTGAAAGTTTATCATACAAATAGTTTTATCCTTATGCTTTAATTCCTATATATTCTCTACCTTCACCAAACTTGGTCCATCTTCACAAAATTGTTTCCAATTCACCTCTTCACAAAATGTTACTGCAGTGCTGGTCAAGAGTTCTGATTTAATGAAAAATATTCAGGGAAGACTGTCACTCTCCCAGATAACAAATCCATGTAGACCCAGGGTGACCAAATGCAAGGTATTCTATACTTCAGGTGGAAAGTGTGTACATGTTGTGTGATTCTATTGTTTTTATATCTATGGTCCAGAACATTTGGTATAGAGTTCTTTTGCATTCATATAAATTGTTTTCTTCAAAGGTGGTTGTTATTGAAATGTGCAGAAATTACATACAAACTAAGGAATAACCTTTGATGTAGCTGGCATAGGGTAATGAGCCTATCTCTTGCTTTATTTTCAAACCCTGGAACTAGGGATGAAAGAACAGTTAGTACAACCATCAATATTGATAAAAGAGGTCCGTGTCAGTCAGAGCCATAGTTCTAAGACAAAGTAGATACTAAAAGCTGTATGTATTCCCTTTTATTATCCCTTTCTCATCCCACAACAGAATTTCTTCAGAGACATAGCCTTGTGTTTACCTCCAATAATTACAAAAAAAAGCACACCAAATGCAGCCTACACAGATGGCTATGACTAACAATAATCTTTCACCACATAAAGAAGCATCTCTTCTAAAAACATTATGAATATATTATAAAATTTGCCTAAAACTTGATATCTCCATGAAGAGAACATGCATCTGAGATTATTTAATTTAAAAAAACCCCTAATCAATTAATTGAAACATCTCTTTGTTTGATCCCTGCAATACTGTCATTTGTCAGCAGGAGACAGAATTTCCTAATCATCTCCTAGTTTTTGCAATTGATACAGTTTGAAGCCAGAGGTTGTTACAGGACTAGCCGCTCTCTCCCTACCCCACCGTGGGACATTCCTCCATGGGAACGGAGAGGACAGAGCCCTCCTTCAGAAGGCTCCAGGGGTGCACCATGGCAGGAGCTGTGCCGAGGAGCGCCGGAGCCTTCACTGAGAGGAGACAGACACCATGTGTTCCTCTCTCACAGCTGCACAACTGCTTGAATGCTTTTGTGTCTTCTGTTCAGGCCAATTCCAATCCAATTTGGATTGAGCAGGATGAGCTATAAACATCGCTGTCCAAGGCAAAATCATGCCCTACCTCAATTCCTTGGGTAAAAGGTGAAGGACAGCACTTTCCCCCACAGTCTTGGTCTACCAGAGATAGTGCACAGTTGATAAAAATCTGTTCTCAGACATCATGCTGCATTGATGGCGAGAGTGCAAGGCGAGTGGACCAATTTGTACTCCTACTTACTGGGAAGAACTTAGGCTAAGTTCTGGAGTAAAATAATGACAGCACATAACACGCTACCTTGTCGACGGCCAGTTACCTAAACCACTGAGCTATCCAGCTAGCTTGTATCCATGACAAATAATCACAAATATAGCAAAGGACTCTGAGACACAGAATGAGTTTTGGTTATTTTATTAACATCACATTTTATAAACACTCTAAAAAACAAAGGAAATTTAGTCTGTGGTTATATCAACATATACAAGATTATATGGTGGTTCTCACGAAAGGAGTCATCGATCCCACGTACTACTATGCTATAACTCACCTACTTTTAACTATTTATGATAGTGCGTGACCTTAGGAAGAACGTTGCCTGCCTCAGTAAGAAGAGGAGACACCAGTGTCTGTACTTGGAAACGAGAGATCACAGTCTGAAACGTCTCATTCGTCTTTGATGTAAGTCAGGCCTAACAGTCCTGCTCAGCTCTCTGTCCCTGCTCATCCTTGTGAAGAAAGGGAAGGCTCTTCCCAACCACCTTAGCTGTACTAACAATGAAAAAGCAGAGTCGGGTACCAAAATATTTTAATGAAAAAATAAGCCTTGGAATCTCTCAGAACTTTCAAAACTAGCTTATTTTTCCTTTTTTTAAAAAAATATATTTTGGTGATCCAATAAACATATTATACAATTCTGCTAGTATTCGATTTTGCTAATTAATCATGTAGCTACATTTTTATTTGCAACCAATCTTACATCTTATTCCCCTTGAAGAATGAGGGGGGAAAGCTTACAAGTGGATGTTCAATGGTTCAGAATGTGAGCCAAAAATTAAATGGGTCTCTGTACTACCATTCCAGGTTTTTTCTACCTTTGCAACAGACATTCCCTTAAGATGAATGTAGGGGGAAAAAAATACTGGTCTTGCTTATGCTTTGTATTTTAGACAAATCACCAGCTTCATGTATTTTTTTTCTAATATAAAGCACCAAATCTAATTGTTTGCATACTGATTTTTTGCCTGGGGGAAAAATGGTATTTTAATTTTTTTTTTTAGAGATTCTAAGAAATTAGACATGGGATTTGGTTTGCTTGTGACATCAGTCATAACTGCTAAGCAACCAGCACCATCCATTGTTGAAAACATATTAGAGCTTTTTCCCTCTACCCCAGCAATGAACTTTGAAGAGGAAGATATTTGTTTGCTCTGAGTATTTCACTCAGATCGATAAGGAAAAACAGCCAAGCACAAAACATGACAGAATTAACCCTCTGCAAGTTTTAGTCTTAATTGTATCTTAGAATCCCCATCCCACGCCTCCAACTTACTGGTAGGAAGAAAGGAAAATAATATAATAAATGTCAAGTGAAAATACTACTTGTCAGAATATTTTTCTATAAGAACCAAAGTATCAAGGAAGCACCTCTGCTATTTCATGTATTTTCCTTTTAAACTGAGATCTTCGAACACATGCAGAACCACTCAGATCTTTTCAGTTTCTATATTGTACACTTGGAAGGGTTATACAATATGTTAGCCTGTGAAACACAGCAGAAAACAGAATTTCCTCTATGTCGTCTTCAGGATAAAATGAGAGAATATTCAGTAATTTAAGAATAGGCTCCAAGAAAATTTGTGTAAAGCGAAGTCCTATTTATCACGGTTTCTCTGGCTTTTCCAGCTGCAGATCAATTACTTTGACATTGCCTATGTCCTGGTAGGTAGCTTGCAGCCCTCGTGAGATATCCTCATACATGGAGCACTCGTCTGGATTCAGTCCCTAGGAAAGACAAATAAGAGGCAATGACTGGTGTGAAGAAAATGGGGTGCAAAGAATATTGGTCTAATTCAGCACTAAACAGCACAAAGCAAGAGCAACAGATGCTGTATCACAGTAAGCCATTTGGAGAGATGGCATGTAGGTTGCAATGTCTTTTCACCATCTTTTCCCCCATTTGGACCAAACAATATTTTTGAATTCACAAATCTCTGGCAAGAATCCTCACTGGTCTGGTTAACTCAGCTTAACCACACCATTCTTTATATATTTCTATGTCAGACGAGAAGAGTGTCTTGAAGCACAATGTATAAAGGCATTTTCATGTCTAAAGGCATATGAATAGACTATCACTTCCTCTCTCTCAGGTCTGGAATTTGCACAGATGTTTCCTGAAGTTACCTCATAAAGGTTCTCCTCTTCCAAAGCCTTCTTCTTCTCTTGCAAGAGACGCTCATTTTCCCATCTCTTCTGTAGAGGAAAGCACACAAGTTACCAGGAGCTGCTAGGAAGAACTGGAAGATCAGATGGCATGTCTTAAAACAAGCTTAGCTCTACAGTAAAGTCAGATTAGGTCAGCTCCCTACAGGCAAAGGAGAAACAGATGTCTTTGGGGTGAGACGGGGTTTTATTAATTACAGGAGGCCATGGCAGTTAAACTTGCTTATATAGCCGAAGGACCAGTTCATGAAACAGCAGCAATGAAACCTGATTTTCAGATGAAAAGTGTATGGTAAATCTGAACATGGCCTGGCCATTGGACAAGGGAATTTATATAATGTCTGTCATGCATGATGGAATTTATTTTTAACAGTTATATGGTGGAGGAATCCACTTCACCAAACACCCAGCTGTATTAATATACTGGATCAGATCCAGACTTAGTCCTTCTTAGGTAAAGGTTCCCCTTGACATTTAGTCCAGTCGTGTCCGACTCTGGGGGGCGGTTGGTGCTCATCCCCATTTCCAAGCCGTAGAGCCAGCGTTTGTCCGTAGACTGTTTCCATGGTCACGTGGCCAGTGTGACTAGACATGGAACACCGTTACCTTCCCACCGAGGTGGTACCTATTTATCTACTTGCATTTGCATGCTTTCGAATGGCTAGGTTGGCAGGAGCTGGGACAAGCGACGGGAGCTCACTCCGTTGCGTGGATTCGATCTTACGAAGGCTGGTCTTCCGACCTTGCAGCACAGAGGCTTCTGCGGTTTAACCCGCAGCGCCACCACGTCCCTTAGTCTTTCTTAGGACTGATCAATTGGAAGAACCAGGACTTGGGCTGGCCATGATTAATTTTTCCCATTGAGTTCAGCAGGTCTTATCTAAGCATGACCAAGTGGATCCAATATTATTGTATGTGTAGAAGCCTTTAATTGACCATTAAGAATATAAAACAAAAAACCAAAACAACAAACAATGAGCTTTCGATGATAAATCATCTTCTTCAAGGCTGTGCATCAAGTTCCTATGGGTAGTTCCACACCTCTATGCTGTTATTAATGTCCCAAAACAGTAACACAATGGAGACTCAACTGAACGTTGCCGTCAGCATGGACCACTGCTCTTTTCTATCATCCCAAAGGAGCGGCCATTTGGGGAAATTATTGTATCAGCCCAAAGATTGAAGAAGTTATTTTTTCAAATGCAACTCCCAGAATCTTGCACCCAGCAAGTCTTGTGGGATTCTGACAGACGTTGTCCAACAGGTAATTGCCCTCATCTCTGTCTCGCCTTGTGAGCAAGATGTTATATCAGATATAGATGACCACACTATGAAATCTTTTTGGAAATAGTTCCAAAACATAGCGGAAAGACTGTTTTGACCTCCTAATGAGAAGCTTAAAACCATTTGATTTATCAAGCAGACGTCTTGCTTGTACTCCACTGGGGGAGTACAGCACCCTTTAAAAAAATGAGTAAAAGCAGAACAAGATCTGGTGACTGGAAAGTGTAGTCAGACGGATACAGAACAGGCCATGTGCCCTCTATATGTTTGCGTGTGCAAATGATGGTTGGAGGGAAAGAACAGCTCACCCTAAATAGCAGAAAAAGGCCAGGACCAATGGCAGAGATCAGTAGAAAGATACCCTCAGCGGTGATGATCTTATTTTTGATAGTTTCACTCATATTCAGAAAGGTGACTGGCCGAGCTCCTAGTAGACAGTGACAGACACAGAGAGAGAGAGATAAAGTATGATCCAGGAACCCCAGAGTATCACAACCCCCCCCCCCCTTCTATCATTCTCTTTCAACCCCATGTAAAAGGTTTGGGAAGACTTTAACCAAAAATAAATAAATGCAAAGACGATTCTATGCTCTGAAAATGATACAGCAAATTTCTTACACTTCCATTAACTTAACGTGTATAATAAGAGAGATAACAAGTTATGGGGAGCTTCACTATTGGGAGACAACGAGAACCTAGCTCCACAGTCACATCTTAAAAATCTCCACATTTGTAAAATCAACATGCAAATAGAACCCAGTGTCCGAAATCCTGTGGCTTAGCGTAGTAGTGCAAACTCTAGTAGGCTCACTGAATCTCTGGGGACTTGGTGATTCAGCTCCTCCATAAGTGCCACTGATTCACACCAGCCTACTCTAGTTATTTTGCATCACATGGAAAAGGTCCACCAACATCTTCCCCTCAGCTTGGGGCTGATGCTGAGACCTAAAGAGGCATGAGTTCTGAGCACAATGAGTTGATAACATCGAGGCCAACAGATTCCACATCACTCCCATTCCTTGACAGCGATACCGATCCAAACCAGATGGTCACAAAGTTTGTACTCACTCCGGACCCAGAGATACGTGCCACAGGACTGTCTGTGCCCATTCTCAGTAGACACAAAGCAATAGTACATGCCGGTGTGATTATTTTCTGCTGGAGAGAACGAGAGTTTTGATAACCCAGTGCTGCGGTCCACTGAAATATTCCGGTGGTTGTCAGCTGTCACGTCACAGCTTCTGTTGTAGTCAGAAGAAGATTGCCTCCAGGTGACGTTGGCCTCTGGTGGGCTGAACCTGCACTCCAAAAAGGTGTCAGAACCTTCCAAAACGATACGGGAGGCAGGCACAGATCCCACTGACACTTGAGCATGGGCCTGACTCTCAGCTTTTGGTGGCGGAGCCACGGAAGCCTTAATGGTGACAACCTTTGCACTCATCGTGGCTTCTGTGGCTCCTCCATAATCATCCGATGAACTGAGCTGCCCTCCTGCTGATGTGGTTTCATTTGCATCGGTGGTCTGGATCCCATAAATATGACCTGAGGACAGGAGAAACAAGAATATTTTGCTATGTAATATTTATTTATTTATTTAAAATATTTTCATCCCACCTTTCTCCATTAAAAGGACCCAAGGCCACTTACATCAGTAAAAGATAATATTTAACAGATTAAAAACAGTAGGTATACACATATTTTAGAAACAAACAAACAAATAAGAGGTACAGGAGTCACCAACCAGGTGTGCTTGGCTCACACCCTGCTGTCTTTTTATCAGCAAGCAATAACCATTTACTCAGGCAGGCCTTTGGTAATGGAAGGTGTTTTTGACTGGATGCTCTATTTTTCTGTTACTGGTATGTCTTTTAATTGTTTTAATTTTTGTATGCTTTTACCAGCTGGAGTCATATTGCTGTTTGAGTAGTTTGAGTAACATGCCATGGCTAATTGCAACTAATTCATGAGGCTCCAGGTGGCTTCTTTTTTTGCAGTCAGTTGGACATGTGACTTAGCTGTACCTGAGCATCATATGAATTAGCAACAACTAACCATAAGGAGTTACATAAGCTTTCTCTGAACACCAATATGATTCTGACTGTTCATTTTAATGTAATGTATTTGTACTATTTTACAGCAAACCACTGTGTGTTATAAATTACATTACATACAGAATCATATTCTCAGGCCCAGCCATTCATGGTAGAGGGAAGACATTGCTGGAAGTCTAGAGTCTTCCAACCTTTTAGTATCCATGAACACTACAAATAAAAGGGGTCATAAAAAAAACAGAAACAAAATTTCCCCAGGGATCTCAACCTCTGTGGCTGGCAGATTCAAAGTTCCACCATTAGCTATTCTGATTAGAGATGACAAATTATGTTGCCCAACAACATTGGGAGAGCCACGTGTTCCCCAATATTGCTCTCAATATTTTCTTTTTGTATTTTGTTTGATTTCACCTTCCTCTGGAGGAGAGAGTTAAAGGGGGCTTAACGATATTATTAAATTAAACAAATACAACTGGTTTTGCGAACTGCTCCCAATAAGAGATAACGCTGGGCTAGATGGACCAAAGCTTAGAAAAGTTCCTTTTTGGTACTGTAACACCCAGAATCTCCTACCCAGCAAAGGAAGCAAAAGGTAACTTTTCCAAGCTTTTAAAGCAGACTTAAACTCACATGGTGTAAGATAACTTTGTATGTTTTATCTGACTTAATAATAATCATGTGCTGTCAAGTCAATTCTGAGTTATGGAGCACCTTTTTGGGATTTTCCAGGTGGAAAGTACTCAGAAGTGGTTTACCATTTCTTTCTTCTGGGGGTACCCTGGGGCTTTGCAGCTTGTCCAAGGTTACACAGGCTAGCTCTACTCACAGGAGGCCCAGTGAGGAATTGAACTCCCAACCTCTGGCTCCATAGCCAGATACCTAAACCACTGAGCTATCCAGCCAGCCCTATCTCTCTGACAGCTATATATTTCCTAATGTTGAACAGCCCTGATCTTACGGCTTCAGAAATGCAGTTAGTGGCAGAATTTCCCCATGATAGGCAGATACTTGTGACAAAAGAATACAATGATAAAAACAAATATATACTATATCTCCTTTCCAATAACAAGCTATTTAGTTCTTTCTCCACAGTTGCCGGTTAAGCTAGTGAACCACATCACCGCTTAATGCACCCCACCATCCCTTAAGGGCACTGTACTGGTTTTAGTTCCCTTTTCCTGCCCCTGTTGACAGGAAACAGAAGAGGTTATTTTTTTAAGGGAAATTTACAGACCACCTTTTGGGGGGGGGGCAGATTTTAAGAGACCTTGACGAGAGGAACTTGTTTAAGAGGAACTTTATAATGGAGGTCTCTTTGTCCCTAGGGTATGCTAAAATAGGTGATGGTTCTTGGGAAGGAAGTTTATCAGGGGTGGGGTTGAACACCTTGTGTGTCATGGAATACAATACAGTTTCTTTCATGTTGTCTTACAATCTAAACACTTCTGAAACCATTGGCTACTGTCGTTTGACAAGAATGGGCAGCAAGGCTGACGATGGACTAGCATTAAAAGTTGTTAGCCCCCCCCCCCCCCAAAAATTGACCAAAATTCCCTTACAAAACGTCTCATGTATAAGAAAAATTGTGCAAACAGCTTTAACAATTTTTCTTCTGGCTGTCTGTTGTGTTGGGGGCACAACCAAGTGCATGATCTGAGTATATCAAAGTATGTGACAGCCAGCCAGAACAATCACACACACCAGTGGTGTGATTTCAGGTGTGTGCTGTGTAAACCCAGTAGGATTTGCGTCATTACTACTTATACGCCCAGCAGTTATGTAATTTTTGTAATCTGAATCCTATCGCAAGGGAAGAGAAAGAGAGCAGATTCTCATCCAGTTTAAAACTCTGTTGGGTTGCCTACAGGAAATGCCTACTTGCCATAGGTGAGTAAGTTGGTGGATATATACTGGCAATGGGAAATACTTAGCATTCCAGATGTTGCTGACTGTGCTGGCTAGGGTTAATGGGAGTTGTAGTCCAAGAATATCTGAAGGGCCACATGTTCCCCACCCCTTCTGTCTGCCTGTTTATCCGTATTGATTCTGAAATAGATATTGGCAAAGATGTTGACATTTATGTTGACATACCTACAGTATGTCTGGACATACATTTCATGCACCAATGACCACTAAACAACTCTTAATGATTTCTATTAAGATCTTTATGTGTCAACTCCCAAGGGCTATTAATAACTACTAATCAGACCACCTTAATCCTGGATCTTCACATTTCCATCCTCTTTTTATACCCTCCCCCCTTTTGTATAAATGACCGTCTCCTGACCCTATCTGAAGAAACTGGCTTTTAAATTTTGGGATCAGTTATGATGCAAACTCATTAAAGAGTTCCAAGGATTATCCGTCACATTATATGCAGTAGACATAATCTGGAATGGGGTCTCTGCATTTGAAGGATATAGGGAAGGTTATAGTTAAAGTCGTCAATGGAATAAAAAGTATTTAACTGGCTGAACATATTTTAGTTGAACATATAGGATTAAACAGATTATCACACTACCAAGATCTTAATACCACCGTTTACGAGATGTTGAGGAATGCAGGAACATAGGAAGTCTGTATCAGTGGTATGGAATATGTGATTCTCTAGATATTGCTGGCCTTCCATAATCCTTGATGATTCACTATGTTGGCTAGAACTGATGGGAGCAAGAATCCACAGATTTCCTACATGCGGAGGGAATACACAGACACATGCACACAATCCTGTTGGAAATCTCACTGGCAGCATCTCTCTAGAGCTTCAGATGTAGGCTCCAGTCCTACCTGGCAATGACAGGGATTGAACCTGGAGCCATTAGCGCGCTCTATCCTTGAGTTACACCCTCCCTTCCCCACAAGTGTCATTTAACTGCAAGAGTCCATTTCTTCTAACATTGTCTCCTAGCATAATAAAACACTGGAACCAAAACTATGTATGTATTGTGTGGTGTCCATTTCAACTTTCCAGGGTTTTCGAGGTAAAGAATACTCAAAAGTGTTTGACCATTCCCTTCTTCTGCGGGCGCCCTGGGAGTGTACGGCTTGCCCAAGCCCACACAGGCTGGCTCTTATTGCAGTGAGGAATCGAACTCCTAACCTCTGGCTCCACAACCAGAGACCTAAACCACTGAACTATCCAGCCAGCTGGAACCAAAACTACCTGGGAGGAAAAATGAGATAGCTGAACTTATACCTGTTTAATCCAAATTGCCTTTTCTTACAGCTTTTCTCTTTAAGCCTCTTGACATTTTTAATACTTCTTTCTAGATTCAAGCACAGAGCTCACATTAAAGGCTGCAGCCCTATAGTCAGTAACCTTGGATTAAGTCCAAAAGAATACAGTGGGGCTTACTTTTATTGATTCGATTTGATTTATATACTGCCCCCATTAGTGAAAGCACTATTCTGGGCAGTTTATAGGTTTAAAAGGTAAAGCCACAAGACTCCACATAATAGCATACATTCAAAAACAATATGGCAATACATAAACAGTAACTAAATCATAAATATAAATAACCCTATAAAGTCTAAAATACGTACTAAACAAAATTAACAGCATCCAGGAGATTTAGTTGTTAAGGGCAGCTTTAAATAATTCTGTCTTTAGCAATTTCCTGACATCACAACAACAACAAATCTTAGAACTGCAGAGCTAGAAGAGATCGTACAGATCACTGAGTCCAGCCTCTGTCAAGGAGGCACAGCTGGGGAATCAAACTCCCAACTTCTGGCTCTGCAACCAGATTCCTAAACCACTGAGCTATCCAGCAGTTAGGCAGGAATAACCTAGTTTATTTTTGTTGGCAATTTGTTCCAGAGATTGGGGAACATTATCAAAAACGCCTAATTCCATGTAGTCATCTTTTTGACCTCCCTCTATGTGGCCACTTTTCACATCATGCTATTTTACTTACAGCTGACTGGATAGTGCAGTGAGGTTTCTGCAGATCCAGAGGTTGGGAGTTTGATTCCCGACAATGCCTCCTAGGGGAAGAACCAGCCTGTATGGCCTTGGGTAAATTGCATAATCCCAGGAAGCACCCAGAAGGAGGGAACGGTACACCCCTTCCAAGTACTTAGAAAAAGGGTCACCGTAAGTCTGAATTGACTTGATGGTACACAATTATTAGTAGCATATTTTACTTATAGTTTTTTACTTTGCTTCCCACCCCTCTTTAAAGCTTATAAATACATTAGAACCAAACCTATATGGAAAATGGGAAACCACATTTCTGATATAAAATAAATCTTCCAGGGCCTCTTATCAGAAATGCCCTATTCTGCATCCCCTCTGCTACAAATCAGAGCTAGTAAATATAACATTTTTAATGCATACTACAGAAGCCAGCAGCCAGCAATTCCAGAAAAGTGACATTTACAAATTTAAATTTATATAGCCTTGCACCTTTCGGCTTTACAGACGCCAGCATGGTTCTTCTGCCTTTAAAAGCAGCCTGACATAAATTAAGCCACAGAAGCTTCTCCAGAAGTGGAATTAAATTAAGGAGGAAAGAGTTTACCCATTCTCAACCGTATACAGTACCTGCCACGTTGCTACCCACACCTTAATGATGGTTGCGTTTTATTTACTGATGCTGTTGTTTTACACGTCTGCAAGCCCTCAAGCTCTTTGCTGGTTCCTACCTGCAATAAGACCCAGGAGAAAGACGCACCAGTACCAAGTAACATCCATCCTGTGACTTCTTTTTCCTTTAGAACCGCTCTTTAGAAGCACCACTCGTTGTAGGCATGCATGCAGTTGCAACAGTGTTTGCTAAACTTTGGAGTTGTTTTTACTCGTCGGCTTATTTTTTTCTCTCTCCCCTCTTTCGGGCAGACACCAGGAGATGCGCCTGATTACCCATTGCTCCACCCAACTGAGCTAATGAGATTTGCTTTTTTTCACCACACACGGAAGTCTCTGTTTTCACTATTTATTATTTTTTTAAAGTAGGAGGCCTTTAGGATTCTGAAGAAAGTACGGGCAATGCACTCCTCCAACTCATTACAAATGAAAGCAGACATGTTTGTGACTCCACGTCTTATATCAAAGCATCTTTTATCACAGAAGTGTCCCATAAAAAATTCTCAAGACGAACTTAACACACCACAGTATGTAAAATGGCATGCTGTCGGTCATATGAACCTGGCTGGGTAGCTCGGTAGTTTCGGTATCTGCCTACAATGCCAGAGGTTGGGAGTTTGATTCCTCACTATGACTCCTGGGCGAAGAGCCAGCCTGGGTGGCCTTGGGCAAGCTGCACAGTCCCAGGATGCCCCCAGAAGAAGGGAATGGCAAACCACTTTTGAGTACCTCTATCTGGAAAACCCTGAAAACGGTCCCCATAAGTCAGAATGGACTTGATGGCACATGATAATTATTATTTGGTTATATGATGTTGGGTGTGCTAGACAGCAGACTTCTGAGAAATGATTTTTAAAATTGTAATTCCTAGTATGTCACACACACCCCTCTCCATGGCATAAATTATGGTAATTCCAGCATGTGTATTCTGGGGGTTGTTGTCAAAAAAAAAATACTTTTCCAGGCTTTCACAGAGAACGTCTGGCACTCTGAAAACTACTTAGCGCTTGCTGAAGGAGGAAGTGGAAGGAGAGGGTCTACATGCCTCAGACGCCTGTGGGGTACTTGGAAACCTGAGTCTTGCAAACTGGCACAAGCAGGGAAGAATTATACCAACTTCAGAGGGGCCTAATGCCAGACCCCTCCCTGGAAAAGACCCTGATGTTGGGAAAGAGTGAAGGCAAGAGGAGAAGGGGACGACAGAGGACGAGATGGTTGGACAGTGTCATCGAAGCGACCAACATGAATTTGACCAAACTCTGGAAGGCAGTGGAAGACAGGAGGGCCTGGTGTGCTCTGGTCCATGGGGTCACGAAGAGTCGGACATGACTTAACAACTAAATAACAACAATGCCAGACCCAATTTGATGTCTTTTGGTGGGGGTGGGGGAGTAAGGAGACTTTGGACGTGGGGGAACTTAGTCCACCCCGGTTAACCTAACTAAAACTTTCTGACTTGACTCCTACCAGCAACCCAAAGGCCACCAACGATTCTCCGACAGTTGTAGGGTTTTTCAGGGGACTATGGAGGTTTCTGGGGTAGCTTAGGCAGGTGTTAGAATGGCATTCTTGAGTGCGAACTATGTGTCGCCTTGGGTTCCTTTTAAGGAGAAAAGCGGGATAAACATATTTTAAACAAACAAATTAAATAAATAAATAATAAATATGTTGCAGAAAACAGATTGTTAGAAGCCAACATTGATTCATGCTCCACAGACATTAGATGGCAGAGCTTCGCGACTGAGCAATGATACTTGCAAAGCCTGTGGTTACCTTTCAATGTCCAACCACAAAACAAAGCACACTAATTTGTAAACTACAGGGGGCGTGAAAAGCTCCTGCTGTGACAAACAGCTGTTTTCAGCACTTAAGGAACTTTCTCTTCGAATCATATTCCATCCTAAATGTACAGTTTTTCCCCAAGTACCTGCCTACATGCCAGAGAGCAGGAACAGCTGAACCTCATTACTCATCGAGTACATTAGTTCATATTCATTCAGAAATAAACCTCATTGTCTTCACCAGAGCTTACTCCCAGGAAATCTATATAGCAAAATAAGGATAACATCCAAAAAAAGAAAAGAAAGGAAAAAAGAAAAGCCAGTGGCAAAATAGAGATAAAATACAAAAAATTTTAACAGATAGAGGCTGCACATGAAAATTAGAATTGCTGCAGCTAAACAGAGAACACTGGTACCTAGATAGAAAAGGTGATTAAGACTGATTAATCAATAATCTGCACATTTTAATTTCTTTCCACTCTTGTGCTTCTGAAATGCCTAAAAATAGCAGGTATGGAAATTTCCCCCTTCACTCAGAAGAACTTCCTTTTTAAAAAAGTGATCGTCCATACAGCTTTTTCCTTTTTGCAAACAGCACTTGATAAATTTGCCAACTTGATAAGACAGATTTGAATTTATAGTTCTAGGTTCCTTTTTTCCTCCTCTGACGGCACTGCACACATTTCCTGTCCTTTCTTTAGTTCCACAGTACAGGGTGTGGGGGGGGGGTTGATTAAAAATTATGCAAATTCTACACTGACAAATGACCCTAGATTACAAAACTCCTTAAACAGAAAAGTAATCCAGAAAATATTTTAAAAATGATAATGTGCCCAGGATTAGAAGATGGAGAACAAGTTGTTCTCCTGTATACCTAAATGTGCTCAGAAAAAGCCACAGTTAACAAACAGAGGTAAGGACTTAAATTCCCGTTTCATGATTCCTTGGTGGATGATAATTATGAATGCACGTTAAAACCCTTGAGGTCAGATTAAAAACTCTGCATCTTCAATTGGAGAAGAACACAAATGGAAGCATCATGATTAGACAGTCTTGCAAGTAGGTCCAGAAAACATTACTATTTATTTTATTATATTTGAAACATTTCTACCCCACCTTTCTCCTTAAGAAGGAGCCAAGATGGCTTACATAAAAGTTAAAAACGGTAAGTATACAAATACTAGAAGAGATCAAACAAATACCACAGTAAAACAATGATAAGCAGAAGCAACATCAAAACATAACATCAACATAATACTTTTTTTAGGGCTGAGATGGTAAAATTTGTCAGTTCCATTTCCAGCAACTTTTGTTTTTTTAAAAAAACATTTCAAGTTATTTCCTTCCTGAATATCAAGACATTTGCAGATTTTGGTGTACTCTTCAACAAGGAACGGAAACAAAATTCTAAGCCATTACCTTTATTCCCAGCATGGAGATGGACGTGTTGCGTCTTGAAACATACGTTCTTTGTACAGAACAAAGATGAGCAACCTGCTTAGAATAAAGTATGAGTGATCTCCATTGAGCACAACGACAGATAAATTTACAGGGATTCAAACCTCTAAAAATGATATACTCAAATCTCCGAGACAAAATCTATCATTTTCCCTTTCTCCCATTTTGTTTGAATTACAAGCTGTTTTCTTTCTGAGTATGAAGAAAATTGGGAATTTTCTATAAATTCTTAGACAAAATGAACGGAACCTAAGTTCTCACCTATATCTAATGAGAGCTCCATCCGTAAGGGTTGCAAAAATGACTTTTTGCCTTCCCATTTACTTAAATTCAAGAGTGAGATCTTGTTCCCAGTGAGAGGGACTAGTTTGTTTCATCAACGTCCTCCTGCTGCAATAAAAACAAAGGTTCTTTCATCTGGCATGGAATGGAGTGGGAGAGGACCTAAGGCAGCTGCTTCAAAACCTACAGTGTTATAGTTTGATTTCTGCACAGAGGATGGGGGAAGAGGTGCCTCTTCTCTGGTAGATCACTAGTTTTATTATGTTGGATTCAAAAGAAGTCTTCTGTTGACCTGCCTGTACGCCACGGGCTAATAGGTGAGGACCTAAATATAAAGCTAAAACAGATCTTTTACACCTAGAATCAGACACTGTGCTAATGACTTTAAGAACTCTAGAGTAGCAACACTGAGAGTAGGGCTTGATCCTGTCCATCATCCCTTGAGGACAGCTTGCTTTTTTCAATGTCCTACAATTTTTTTAGTCTCAAGCAGAGTGTTTAGATTCGATTACAGGATACCCCACACATGAAAAACTAGTTTGATGGCACTAGATGTTGCTTCAAACAAATTAAAAATAATGGGTCAATGCAGTATTCTGAGTCTGCAAAATTACACATTATGAATATAAACCGTACATAGGTAAATTGCTTAACTCTTGTCTTACTAAATTACCCAAAGGGGTTCTATGTCTCCTTGAAAATTATGAACGTAACTGTGATCTATTTAGATTTATCTACAGCTGGCACTGTGATCATAAACACATTTCCATGACCAACAAAGTACAGTATCTACAACTTTGGGAACGGATGGAATTCGAACTTAAAAACAAGGTGATAGAATGCCTGCATGCCACCAGCAGAGGGAGCCCATCACTGCTCAAAATATCTTCTGTGCAAATTTCCAGGAAGATAATCAGGCAGGAGTGGCTAGTTAGCTACTTTTAGCCTCTTGCCAGTGGAATGGGAAGGGGCAGTGATGAAGAAAAGAACCAGGAAAATGAAGAGATCTCAATAAAAACTCTGACCCTCTTTCTCATTGATGGTGATTATGTACATATCCAACATTTGGCATAATCAGGAATAGAAATACCTAGTCATTGTGGAGTTGGTGTGACATTCCCCAGTTTGCCAGTGTGGCCCATTACTGCAGAGGTAAAACCATATGATTGTAACACACAAGCCAGAATCCTCTTAGCATTTGCATAGAGTTTGTGTAACTTACAACAGCAAACTGTGCCTAATTGATAAGGCGCCTGGGCCAATTTCAATTACTTGCCAGGTCATGCACCCAACTGGAAAGCCAAGAGGTACCCAGGCACTTCAACAATTAGCCGCAATTAGCTATGTCAAGTTATGCAAGCCTTAAGCAAACAGTTATCGGACTCTGTGTTACTGTTTTTTGTAAAACACTTCTGTAAGATCAGTTTAGAAGCCTATATAGGTAAAGGTAAAGGTTCCCCTTGACATTTAGTCAGGTCGTGTCTGACTCTAGGGGGCGGTGCTCATCCCCGTTTCCAAGCCGTAGAGCCAGCGTTTGTCCGAAGACAATTTCCGTGGTCACGTGGCCAGCGCGACTAGACACGGAACGCCGTTTCCTTCCCACCGAGGTGGTACCTATTTATCTACTCGCATTTGCATGCTTTCGAACTGCTAGGTGGGCAGGAGCTGGGACGAGCGACGGGAGCTCCCTCCGTTGCATGGATTCGATCTTACGATCTGCTGGTCTTCCGACCCTGCAGCACAGATGCTTCTGCGGTTTAACCCGCAGCGCCACCACGTCCCTAGAAGCCTATATAGTAAAGCCAGTAATACAATCCTCATGTTCTCTGACTCTATTAAACTACAGCTCCCATGATCCCTAATCATTACTGACATTCTAGTGATCTTTGGGGAACTACACTCTAAAACACTGGGTTGCCTACCCCCGTTGCAGAGCATCTAGTTTCCTGCAATGAGGTGCATACAGGAATGAATCAAAACGGCACCATCTTGGGGCCCAGCAGCTCATATTCAATGGCTTATTAGCCCTGAGCATGGAGGTTTTGTCCGGGGGCCACAGATAGAGTTGTGCTCCTTTGTGGATTTGCCTCGTTGCCTTCTAAAGCCTTTCAGGGTGGTGGTGATCACTACTCAAAGTTTGGAAATATGGCTACGCATGCTGTCCAAAATAAGCCACAACATCTCACGTACGTTACTGGGGACAGCCCCGTCTGACATCCTTCAGCCTCCTCTATCATTCCATACACAGTTTCAAACCTGGTACCTGTAGTCCATGTGAATAAGGAAGTAGAGTTTTGCACATACATCGTACACACCATAAAGTTAGGTTACCTACCTGTAACCATGGTTCTTGTAGTGGTTCTCTGTGAATTCACACAAATGGGTTTATCCTGCGCCTGCGCAGGACGTTCGGAACTTTCTAGAGCTTAGAAAAAAAGCCAGACAGTTAGTCTCCCCCCCCCGAGGGTATATAGGCTCCGCCTCCTCCACCTTCCTTAGTTCCCTATGTCCGCCGTTACTAGAGAGTAGGTATAATGACCTGTTATCGTGACGGACAGCGGGGAGGAAGGGAGGGATGTGTGAATTCACAGAGAACCACTACAAGAACCATGGTTACAGGTAGGTAACCTAACTTTCTTTGTAGTGGACTCTGTGAATGCACACAAATGGGTGATTAGCAAGCTGACTCACCGGATGGAGGGCCGTCACGGTATCAGGGATGACAGTATCGCCCTTCCAAAGGCAGCATCATTTTTCGCTCTGACATCGAGGCGGTAGTGCTTCGCGAACGTCAGAGGATTGGACCAAGTAGCCGCTTTACAGATGTTTTGAATATGAACACCGCGATGAAGAGCGGTGGACGTAGATATAGCTCTGGTGGAGTGAGCCTTAAGCTGGTCTGGTACCGGTTTGTTTGCAAGCTGGTAAGCCATTTGTATGGATTGCACGATCCATCTCGATATTGTCTGAGAGGATGCAGGAGCACCCTTGTTATGTCCATGGTAGCACACAAAGAGACGGAAAGAGCGTCTGAAGTGCTTGGTTCTGTCCAAGTAGAAGGCAATAGCCCGCTTGACGTCCAGAGTATGGAGCTTGCGCTCGATTGGAGTGGACGGCGATGGAAAAAATGTAGGAAGTATTAGCGGTTGATTCAAATGGAAGTCTGATACAACCTTGGGAAGAAATGAGACATCCAAGTACAGAGTAACTTTATCGGGATGCATTTGTAGGTATGGCGGGTCAGACCTAAGAGCTGACAGTTCACTAGCCCTTTTGGCGGAGGTTATGGCCACTAAAAAGGAAGTCTTGAGAGAAAGCAATTTCTCGTTACAGGTTGCCATGGGTTCAAATGGAGGCTTGGTAAGTGCATCCAGGACAAGTGGAAGCGACCATTGAGGTACAATGGGTGAAGAGGGCGGCCTGATGTTCTGCAGGCCCTTAAGGAATCTTTTAACCGTGAGGTGGGAGAACAGTCTGGCGGAGCTAGAGTGAGATGGCTGGTGAGCAACGATCGCAGAGATATATACTTTAATGGTGGAGTGTGCGAGTCCAAGATTGAACAGATGCAGTATAAAGGTAAGTAAGGTTGAGAGTGTAACTGGGACTGATTGGAGTCCTTTGGACTGAACGAATTTCGTAAAAGATTTCCATTTGTTACGGTATAGGCGAAAAGTCGACGGCTTTCGAGAGCGGTCTAGAATCGCACGGAATTCGGGGTTATCCTCCACGCCGTCAGGTGAAGAGACCGGACATCTGGATGGAGAAGGGCCCCGTCGTTCTGGGATAGCAAGGACGGTATTAGAGGTAAGTGGAATATTTCCTCCGTTATTCCTTGAAGGTGGGCAAACCAGGGTTGTCGTGGCCACCACGGAGCGATGAGAATCGCGTTCGCCCGGTATTGAATGATCCGGACTATTGTCCTGAGGAGCATTGGTATGGGAGGAAACAGGTAAGTGAGTTCTCCGGACCACGGAATGAGGAAAGCGTCTCCCAGTGACGCGGTGTCCCTGCCCGCTCGTGAGCAGAACTTGCGGCATTTGGCGTTGCGGTGAGATGCAAAGAGATCTATGGTGGGTTGACCCCATCGCCGGCATAGGTCTTGAAAAATCGTCTCGTCGAGGGACCATTCGTGCGTCCTGGTACGGAGCCGGCTGAGGTGGTCCGCTAGATAGTTGTCCTCTGAAGCGATATGAATCGCTTGTGGAAAAATATGATGGGTACGGCACCAGTCCCAAAATCGCATGGTGAGATGGAGAAGCGGTAGGGATCGAGTCCCACCTTGTCGGTTGATATAGTGCATAGCTGTGGTATTGTCCGTGACAAGCTGCACAGATTGTCCCTTTATACGCGGAAGAAAGGCTCGAAAGGCCTTCATGATGGCGAGCAATTCGAGCTGGTTTATATGGAGAGACCTTTCTCTCGGTGTCCATAACCCGTGAATCCTGAGCTCTTGGCAATGGGCGCCCCAGCCAGAAGGGCTTGCGTCGGTCGTGACCTGTATGGACAGGAAAGGAGGTTGGAAGGGTTTTCCTTCGGACAAATTGCGCGGAATCGTCCACCAGATGAGATGCTTCGCTACATGTGACGGGACCTGCAACTTTTTCCGTGGGGAGTCCGTTAAAGGATCGAACTCGCCCAGGAACCAGGACTGGAGCGGACGCAATTCGAGCTTGGCATGAAGGACGACTGCCGTCGTGGATGACATGAGGCCCAGTAGATGCTGAACGTCGAATGCGGTGACAGTAGCCAGGGGTGGAAACCGTCGTATTGCGTCTCGAATCTTTTGGATTCTTTGATAGGGCAGGAATGCCCGCGCCCGGGTCGCGTCCAGCGTTGCTCCTATGTAATTGACCAGCTGGGATGGTACCAAAAGGGATTTTTCCTGATTGATCACTAGACCTAGCTTGTTTAAGGTCGCGAGAGTGGTAGTTGTAGCAGCGACGGCTTCGTGGTAGGATGATGCTACCAGGAGCCAATCGTCGATATAAGGGAAGAGTTTTATTCCCTTGGTGCGAAGGTGAGCCACTACAGGGGCCATGCACTTGGTAAATGTCCGAGGGGCCGTGGAGAGCCCAAATGGAAGGGCAGCAAACTGGTAGGTTGTGCGGTGGAACCGGAACCGGAGATACCGTTGATGAGAAGGGTGAATGGAGACGTGAAAATAAGCGTCTTTGAGGTCGATGGTGACGAACCAACTTCCCTGTGAGAGGAGAGGAAGAATGGAGTCGAGTGTTAGCATTCAAAACTTCCTGTAAATGATAAACTGATTGAGTTCTCTGAGGTCCATGATGGGCCTGATACCTCCATCCTTCTTAGGGACGGCGAAGTACCGAGAGAAGAAACCACCGTGTAGATCAGCCTGTGGGGTCTTGACGATCGCCCCCTTGCTTAAGAGGGATGAAATTTCCTCCTGAAGAGCCACCGAAAAGGGGGTGGTCTTAGGGAGATTTGATGGAGGAAGCTGGAAGAATTCTATAGAATAACCCTTCTCAATAATGGTTAGGACCCATTTGTCAGTCGTAATATGTTTCCATTCAGAGAGAAATGGAAAGAGTCTAGTCCGGTAAGAGGAGTAGTTAGTTGTATTGCTTACCCCGGCGCTGAGGTTTACGAAAGGACTGCTTGTGTCCTTGGTATTGTTGCTGCTTGAAAGTCGAAGGGTTCGACTGAGATGACTGGAAGGTCCTGTCGTGTTGCTGCTGTCTACCATACCGAAATGGTTGGTACTGAGAAGATGCTTGGTAAGCAGGTTTTTTGTAAGTAGGTCTCTGATACCGATACAGTTGGTATGGTATGTAGGACTTTGCGGTCTTCCGCATTTTATGGATATTTTCCATAATATCATCAGTCTTGGAATTAAAGAGGCCATCCGCATCAAAGGGAAGATCCTCGATTTTGGTCTTTGTATCGTCCAGTATGTTCGCCGCTCCAAGCCAGGCATGGCGACGGACTGCTACTGCTGTAAGCATGGATTTGGACGCAATTTCAGCTGTATGCTTTGCTGCTACTCGTTGCTGTCTTGTAAGGGTATTAGCCTCCTCGTAGACGTTGAGGAGTTCGGTCTTGGATGGCTCAGGAAGGCTTTGTAAGACGGGGACAATTTTATCCCATAGGTGCTTTTGATAAGCACCCATTGCGGCTTGGTAGTTCGAAATCTTAATCAGTAGAGCCGCGAGAGAATAAAGTTTTTTGCCCAGGGCATCATTTTTTCTGCCGTCTTTATTGACAGGTGTAACAGAGGACCTGCTGCGGGATCTATACTGGGTAGCCTCGACCACAATAGAATTAGGCATGGGATGCTTGGTCAGGAAATCCGAGTCGGAACCGTGGGTCTTGTAATGGTGGTCGATTTTTCTAGGGATTTGGAGAGTCGCAGGCGACTTATCCCACGAAGCCTTTACCAAGTCAAGAAGTGCTGGAATGAGGCTAAGACTGGGAGGAGATGACTTGTCCTGCTCCATATCGTGGAAGACAAGGTCTGTTTGTTGCTCAGGAACTTGCGCATCTAGGTGTAAAATCTTAGCCATGCGCAATATAAGTTGAGCATAGGACGAGTAGTCTTCCAATGGGTATTGTGAAGAAGTACTCGGAGCACCACCATCAGGTACATCAGATTCCGAAGAAGCTGAAGAGTTGTCATGGGACGATTCAGACACCAATGAGGAGGGACGGTGCGATATTGGTACCGTGTCTCTCGGTATTGGTTCGGCATCAGAGTGTACCGAAGGAGAGAAAGGGTCTGTATCATGGCCCTCTGGGCCAGAGTACATCGTCGCAGTCTGTACCGTGGATCGTCCTGCGGGACGTTTAGACCGTTTTAGAGGCGCAGAAGGTGCCATCGGTGTCTTCCTCTTACGGGAAGTAGCAATTTGGGGTGTAGGAACATGCCCCTGTTGCTGCTGTAGATTCTCAGGAGTTGGAACCGAAGAAGGGTACCAAGCTGAGGAGGGGTAAGCCTGTCCCCTGAAGTCAGGCGGATAGCCGTATCCTTGATATGGGTAGGGCTGGTATGGACCGAAAAAAGGAGGACCATACTGTGCCGGCATTTGTGGACGGTATTGGTCCGCAGGATGTTGAGGTTGGTACGGAGAGGTATGCTTACGCTTCTCCTTTCGCTTTCTAGGAGTGCGAGACGGCAGCTCCTGTTCTGAATGCGAGTCAGTATCAGCCCGCCCGGAAGATCTCGGGCTAGTAGGGGCAATGGCCGCGCTGGGAAAAACCTCAGCCGCAAAATGGCCTGACGACGGAGACATGCTCATGATATCGTGAGCAGCCTGGGCCGGAGGAATGATCCGCTCCTCCATATCCGATTGCCCAATGTCGTCTCTAGAAGACTCCTCGAGTAATATAGGAGGCGCAGGAAGAGGCAAAGTTGTCGATTTGGGTGGCTTTGCCAATTTCTGAGATTTTGCTTTGTCATTTTTCTTCTTTGAAGGTACAGCCGACCTGGAAGCCTTGGTGGAAGCTGGCTTAGGCGGTCTAGAGGAGTCCTTCTGCTTAGAAGACGCAGAACTCAAGGTAGGCTGCGAAGAATCAAAGGCAGTGGTGCCTGCTTTAGGTGTCTCTACACGTGGAGGGTTCGGGGAAGTGGTAAGAGGAACCTCCATAGCAGGCTTGAGGGTTCTTTCGTAGAGAAAGGCCCGGAGGCGTTGAGACCGCAGTTTAAGAGCTTGTTTGGAAAAGCTTTTACAAGCGGCACATGCCTGGATAAGGTGGGATTCCCCCAAACAAAATAAGCACTTATCGTGCTGATCCGTTAGCGGGATTTTCCGAAAGCAAACGGAGCACTGTTTGAAGCCCCGAGAGGCCATAAAAAAATAAAAAATAAAAAGGGGGGAATCCGGGAGGGGGGGGACGGGAAGACGCAGAACGAGGAAAAACTTAAATGGGAAGGCAGTTCTGGCGTCTTAAAAGAAGAAAAGAAAGGCTGCAAGGTAAATAGAAGGAAATACTTTCCTTAGCACGCTCTAGTGTTCCTACGTCCTACCCTAACGGCGGAAAAAGAGGAACTAAGGAAGGTGGAGGAGGCGGAGCCTATATACCCTCGGGGGGGGGGGAGACTAACTGTCTGGCTTTTTTTCTAAGCTCTAGAAAGTTCCGAACGTCCTGCGCAGGCGCAGGATAAACCCATTTGTGTGCATTCACAGAGTCCACTACAAAGAACCCTCCCGGCTTCCTATAAGATGTGAAAAAACCCATTCCGTCCTACAGCTTTGGTACTTCTACTTTTAATGAGGAACTGAGAATCACACACCAAGATACACCTCTTACACAAAGCCGTCAATAGCAGGTTCACACATGTTGCTTCTGCCCATAACCAGGGTCCTCCCGGGTGGGGGGGGGAATGTGTGGGGCAGTCACCTGCAATACCAAGATGAGAGAGGCACCAGGTTTGGTTGACGTGGTTGCCAAGGTGAGCTCAGGGGCTGTGTGTATTTCCCCCCCCCCCCCTTATCCTACCTGCAGTCAGGCCCACAAAAAGCATCTGTTCCTCATGGTGTGTGTGTGTGTGTGTCTACAGACAAAAACCATGGCAAAAATAATAACAAAAGAAGTGAAATGCTTTGTGCCTGCACACCCATGGATATTTGCAGGACGCAAAAGCTTGGAGGCTGCAGAAATCCCTGGGTCACCCTGCAGGCAGAGAGAGAGAGAAAGAGAGAGATTGTGTGTCACAAAAGGCATTCCCTGCTCAGTGTGCGATTTACCCTACCCGTGCCCGTGACCTCAGTCCATGCAGAAAACACTATATTTCAATGTAAGCCCACTCCCCAATATAATAATCACTCTTTCCTAATAGTAAACTCTGCACCGACCCTTTGCCAGCAGGATTGTAGCCAAAACAGGGCCTCTGAGAAACAAAAGGGTCCATCGTGCGTGCGGGAACCACGGCGTTTGCTCAACTAGGAACAATCTGTAGGGAAGTCTGAACTAAAAAGGCAAAAGGGAGGGGGGGAAGGAGCATGTGGGAAAAAATGACTTTTTGAACTATTAAACCCTGGTCATGCTAGCTGAGGGAGTCTGGGAATTGTCTGGAAAAGTAACTTTTCCAAGGTCTGTATAAAAATTCCCAGCGGCCTCCTGTGAACTGAGCATGCTCGGTAGCCAATGTGTTTGTTGGGAGAACCAAAAAGGAAAATTAGGTGGGAGAAGGCAGTCCTTATTCAGCTTTAGGTCTCTGGCTGCAGATCCAGAGGTTTGGAGTTCAATTCCCCGCTGTGCCTACAATGAGAAGAGCCAGCCTGGGTGACCTTGGGCAAGCTGCACACAGTTCCAGGGCTCCCCCTAGAGGAAGGGAAGGGTAAACCACTTCTGAATATTGTCTACCTGGAAAACCCTGGGAAGGGTCACCGTAAGACTGAATTGACTTGACGGCACATGATGGTGATGAAGACATGGATGGGAAACATATTGATCAAATTAATAATTGGAAACAAAATTGCACAAGTATTTCGTAATGTGTTCCCTTCTTTCTTTCCCTGTCAAGAAAAACATGCTGCAAAGTAGGGGTGGGAAGACTAGTTTGGCCCTAAAAATGAGCAGCTACAGCAAGAGCTTGGAAAGGGTAACTCATTTAGACTACAACTCCCAGAACCCCCAGCATTCTGGGAGTTGTAGGGCAAAAAACAACAAACCCACACCCATAGTCTCCGATATTCTTGATCAATAAGAGTAAAGATTGCTGATGGTATACTGAAGGCTACCTTGTCAGAGTGTGGAGACCTGAGTTCAAATCCTTGCTTAATCCTAAAGTTGTATGTGTTGAAAAAGTGAGAGAGATGAATAGTAATAATATGTGTTTGTCCAGAACCAGCTGGATGATTCTATGAGCAACAGGGCAATCCTATGGCTGTCTACTCAAAAGCAAGTCCCACTGAATTCACTGATACTTACTCCTCGCCTCTGGAACAGCTTACCTCCTGAGATTCGCGCAGCTCCCTCGCTGGGTATTTTCAAGAAACAACTGAAAACATGGATGTTTAGGCAGGCCTTCCCCCTTTCCAGTTAACTCCTATTATTTTTTTTTCTTTCTTTTTTCACTATAATACACTCTGTTTCGTGCCATCTTTGGGAAAATTATGTTATGTTATGTGTATGTTTTTGTTTATTGTTTTTAGTGTGTGTTGTAAGCCGCCTAGAGTGGTCATAATTGACCAGATAGGCGGGGTATAAATGAAATAAATAAATAAATAAATAAGTAAGTAAATGCATTTAGGACTGGGCTCCTTTTACACCCCTGCGAGCAAGCCCACGCGCCTCCGTGAATCTTAATACTTGCCAGTAGATAGATACGTGTAGGAGGATTCCTACCGCCACTTGGCACGCTTTTTAGATGCACACCTTACTACTGAATCGAAGGGGGCTTCAGAGTAAAGAGGCATAAACAAACAGACGGGCACAGTCAGCGCCAGAAAAAGTTACTTTTGGGGGACTCCAGGTCCCAGAATCCTCCAGCCAGCACGGCCAGCTGCCACGCGAAAAATCCCCATTGCAATTAAGTCCCTCGCCCCTCGTTACATTCCGAAACCCCGGGGGGGGGGGGAGAGAGAGCGGGTCTTCTTTGGCGGCCCGCGCTGAATTCCCCAGGAAGCTCCTCCCCCTTCCATTCCGAGCGTTCAGACGTGCGCTTCTTGCTCTTCCCCGTGTTTGCTTCGCAGGGAGGTAGGAAGCGCTTGAAGAAGAAAGGGGAGGGACTGGGGAAGAGGAGGAGGAGGAGGAGGAGGAGGAGACGAAAACTGGGAGGGATCCGGGAAATGCAAGCGGCTTCCTGCCCCCCCCCCCTCCTTTCCCAGGCCAACCCCTCCTCGCGAGCCGCCCTTTGCAACAGGAAACCCCGCCAAACGCCGTCCCGGGGCCCTGCATCCGAAGGTGGAAAGCCAAGGCTCCCCTTCGGTCCAGGTGAGAGTTTGGGAAGAAGGGCGCGCCTTGCACGGATCCGTGTAGCCCAACGGTGCGGAAGGGCGCGTTTCCCGTTTCAGACGTTCTTAGCGTTTGGGGAGGGGGGGGAAAAGGAGGGCGCGCGGGGGAGGCATTGTTCTCCTCGCGTTGCAAAGAAAGAGGGGAGAGGAGAGGCCGTCGGGGTGGGGGGGGGGAAGGAAGAGAGAGGAGGGTTGAAGGTTTCGTGTTTTTTGGGTTTTTTTGGAAGGGTATCGAAGTGGGGGGTTCCGCCTTCCCCGGTGCAATCCTGCGCTTGTTTACCTCGTTGGACTCTGTGGGGCTTACTCCCGGGTAAATGGCTTGGCACCGGAGTAGCGCGTAAGGCGTGAGGGCTGTCATTATTCAGCGGTCAGGGGAACTGGTTTCCAGATCGGCAGCTTCGGAACGTGTTTTTCCAGTGTTGTGTCTCAGCTCTGGGTAATATGAATAAAAGAGGGGAGGGGGGGGGAAAGAGAAGGGAGGGCATCTGAGCATGTGCCAAGTGCATCTCCTTCTCCCACTAAGCAAGCATCGGCTGCCTGTCTTCAGATGTAGGAGTGGAAGTAAGAAAGTACCCTGCCTCCTCTTTCTCTCTTGCTTTTTTTTTTTCCAAATAGAGACCTGGAGGTAAATGCACTCTGCACATGCTTGTGGTCCTCTGGTTTGCCAGGATGGAACCTTGACTAGATGGGAGTCACTGACTGCTAGCGGTGGAAAGTTCAAATTTCTGGGGGACAGGAACAGATGTGGTTTGAATGGGAGCAGAACCCCACACGGAGTCTCAGAGGGGATTTTGAGGGACTTTGCCAAGGCCACCCATAACTCTTTGCACATTAGACATTAATGCTCTGTAGATTCGAAGCCGGGAGAAAGCCAGGGTCTTATAGTTTCAAAGAGGGGGACTGCTTTGTGCAGGCACGGTGGCTCGTTTTGAAGATGGGTGTGGGTTGGGGGCTCATGCAGATGCTACGTTTAGGGAAATCAGGTAGATCAAGGAGGAGGTGCATGTGGCCCTCCAGAGATTGGTGGAACTACAACTCCCATCATCTGTGACCCCTGAGTCAGCTGGGGCTCCGCCTACAGTGACATTTGGAGGACGACAGGTTTGCCACTCAGGAGTAGAATGTAGAAAATCCCAAGGCATGGCCATGATCCTGCACTGTTGTCGATGGCATGTTGGAGCAGAACATGCATGCATGTGTGTCGCAGACACAGGACTGTTACTTGGGCAGTACACGAGAAAGAGAAGGAAGTTCCTTTTTTTTTTTTAAATGCACAGAGTGAGTGTGTCTAAACAGGACCACTTTCTGTTGGCCTTGGTTCCCTCCCATGATAATAATGCTTTTGGTTCAGAATCCATGCCGCACCCCTCAGATGGCAAATATTTATACATGTGCCTGACACCCAGTAGGCCAGCCTTTCCCCAAGGCAACGCCTTCTGGCTGCGTGGCACTCCCACCTCCACAATCCCCAGGCGGGTTATGGGAGTTGTGGTCCCACACCACCCAAAGGGCATTGGGAAGGGTTGAATGAGCCAGCCCTCTGCTTGTGGGTGTGAATACCCATCTGGGAAGCTAGAGGTTCCTTTCCCACCTCCACACCGCTTGTGCTTTGGAGGCAACCTGCAACATGACTCAGAACTTCCCCGATATTAAAATATACCTGGCTTCTATCAAAGGACAGGGCACCCCTACAAACACGCACATGCCTTCTGTGCATTATCTCTTTGGGACCAAGTCTTCAGTTTCCTGTGATGTTGAAGGACATTACTTATAGCCCAGAACTAGGAGAGTAAATAGTAATAGTCGCTTTCTGCGTTCCAGGCTCTTCCAACTTACGGCATTCCTGATGGGGGGGTTTCGAGGTTTGTGAGATGTTTACCATTGCCCTTTTTTCTCCCATGAGCAGGGATTGGAACCCGGGTCTTCTGAGTCCTACTCAGACTGCATTGGCTGTCATAATAATAGTAGTAGTCGTGATCATTGTGGTCAGGACCTGTGAAGCAAAGCAGCCTGAAATTGGGCCATAGATAGCAATTTCCAGGAGAGGCAATCAGACAGGCAGCAGACTCAACAAAAGTACTTTATGCTGCAATAAAGGTGTTTGTCTTAGAATTAATGTTATTGGAGGAGTTATACTGCAGTTATACGGAGCGAAGACTTCTGGACGCTTAAGCAGCCGTTGCCAACCTTACCTGGGCAGCTGAACTGAGAACGTCTTGTATGAACATTGCCAGGGGACAGTGGCGCCCGCCCGCCTTTGCCAACTCCGCCTCCCACTCTCTCATCACTCCAGCTGCCCCGAGAGAGAGAGAAGGAGCTTCTGCATGCCAGACATTTTTTTACTGGCCAGAGAAGCTTGGGGGAAGCATCTTGAGCCTGTGAGCTCAGCTCCAGAGTGCATGCCAGGGGCCATGTGGCTTAGGGGAACGGGTAGAAGGCCTTGGGGAGCTTTCAGCAAAGCCGAAGAAGAAGCCCTAGCTGGGCTTCCCTCTGCTTGTCTTCTTTCCCCCCTGCTCCTCTTCCCCCCCCCCCCCCCGTCCCCACTTCAGTTAAAGGGAGGCAACTTTTAACTTTCCTGCCACTGCCCTTCACAGCCTGCATTGCCTGTAGTGAGAAAAGCATGTAGTATTTGTAAAACTGTTATTGCAGTCGGGGGCCAAAATAAAAATCTGTATGTCGCTGGTTTTCCATAGATTCGTTCAGTTGATGCCTAGAAGTGTGTATGGAGACGGAATTTTCCTAGATTGAAAATATTCATTTCCTTCCTTCCTTCCTTACTTCCTTACTTCCTTACTTACTTTACTTACTTACTTTACTTACTTACTTACTTACTTACTTACTTACTAGGGATGCTATAAAGTGTTTGCTAAAATAATAACAGAGGAGGCTCTTGTTAGCTTCCTATAGACTACCACATTATATCTGTAGTTTTAGGAACGGTTGCCGTGTTAGTCTGTGCACGCATATCAGGCAAAATCCAAAGAAAACAAAACGGCAATTTTTACAACGGGACTGTAAAACAAACATGGGCCCAATCACTGCATGATGTAACCAATGAACATTTAGAATATGAATCTGATATTTCATCTACATTTCATTCCATTCTGTTTCTTTATGTCTGACGAAGTGGACATGTCCGCGAAAGCTTACATTAAACTATAATAGTCTTTAAAGTGCCACATGTTTTTGTCTCTCTTTTTTTTAGTATTGTTTTGTTTTGTTTCTTTGGATTTTGCCTGGTACACATTATATCTGGCATAAATATTTTCCAACTGTGGCTCAGTGGATTGAATGCAATATACACGGGGCTTAGTGCATGAAAACTATGGCCAAGCAGGATATGTTAGTGAGTCAGGTTAAGGTGCTGTGAGATTCTTTGGTTTGTTTTTGCTTGTGATGAAGAAGGCTGTTTGTTGTTCATGAAAATTTATGCCAAATAAATTGCAGTAGTCTTTAAGAGGGTCACTGGACATCTCTCCCCTCCCTGCGCAACAGATTAACACAGTCACCATCTTGAGAAAATTAGAGTAATGCTATTGTTTGCTACCAGAATATCTGCTCTTGAAGAGTATTTCTTGAAGAAAACTTCTAAAGGGCTAAAACTACTCCCTTGCTCCTAACGACCCCATAAATTAAGGATCAGATGCACCCAATCTGCATAGATCTGTCTTAGATTCTGTTTCTCGGTTGCCCTTGTTTGTGGACAAAGTATGAAGACAGGTTTTTTTGGGGGTTTTTTTTTTAATATTCCACCTTCTGGATGATAGATTGAAGACCAATCTCTGTCCCAAGAACCTTACGGTTTCAGTTTTGACAGTTGAGTCAACAAAGGGAAGTGCGGACGGAGACCAAGTTCAGCTGCAGCTTAAGTTGAATACCATGTGGTCGCTGCAGGAAACTGCTTTGTCTTTTTATTCCTACCTTACTTTGGCCTAGAAGAATCTGTGTTTGGCACAACCCAGCAGATATTTTTGGAGTGATTGTTATGGGGCGGTGACCCCCAGAAGTGCCCCTTTCAGCAGTATGGAATCTACACCATTTTTATTTTATTTTTTTTGAAGGAACTGGAGAGCATGGGTAATTTTTCTGTGCCACCTCCATGTGCTCAGAAAGCCAACAGGAAGTGTTTATTATACTTCGTTTATTATACTCTTAAAAAAGAAGCCAGAGTGGCTTGCAACAATAACATCATGAAGTAGATCAAAACAACCATATAAAAACAATAAATGCAGGAACAGCCCATAAAACTGTGAAGCCTGTTGAGCATATTGTTGTCTTGAGTGCCCTCAAGTCACTTCCAGTTCTTGGTGTCACAATAGATTAGTGACCTTCAATAGGTTCTGTCATTAACAGTGTTACTTCCATCTTGCAAACTAAAGGCAGTGGCTTCCCTTCTTGCGTGAATTCATCTCATCTTTTTCTAGTTGCATCGAATTTTTCTGGGCGTTACTGGTTTTTTTTTCTCCAGGCAAATCTTGCCTTCTCATAATGTTCCCAAAGTATGATAGCCTCAGTTTAATCATTTTTGCTTTTATAAATCATTGATTTGATCTAATGATCCTATGCCGTCAGGCCAATTCTGATTTAGGGTTACCCTTTTCAAGGTTTTCCAGCTAGAGAGAATACTCAGCAGTGGTTTACTCTTCCCTTCTTCTGGGGTTGCTCTAGGACTCTGCAACTTGCCCAAGGCTACACAGGCTGGCTGTTTTCAGATACCCAGTGGGGATTCTAACTCCCAACCTCTGGCTCTGCAGCCAGATGCCTCAACCACTGAGTTGATCTAGCACCTATTTATTTGTCCTTCTGGGAGTCCATGTTGTGTGTAAAACTCTCCTGTAACACCACATTTTTAATGAATCTTTTTTTTCCTATCAATTTTCTTTCCTGTTCGGTGTCTATACATAGCAGTCCGGAATAACATAGTATAGACACTGTTGGCCTTGGTCTCCATCTGTACGGCCTACGGATCTTTCCTGATTCCTTCATAGCTTCCTTTTCAGTCCCGTCCCTCTTCTGCTTTCTTAGCTGCCATCCGCATTTGGACTGACATTTGACCCAAGGCATAGGAAAGCTTTGACTATTTTGATTTCTTCATTGACAGCATTAACGTTACATCATTCTTCTGTAGGGATGATTAGGGTCTTCTTAACATACAGCTGTCATTCTGCCTTTGTCCCTTCTTCTTTCACCTTTCTCAATAGTCCTTCTAAGTTAGAGGCTGCTTTCTGCCAGTATGTAAATTTGTAATCCAGGAAAAAAAAATCCTAGAAAGTAGGTGGTATAGGGGAACAATCCTGACTCAACCAAAGCAATGCAAACCAAAGTGCTGTTTCAGAAGTAGAGTGTTCGTTTGTTGTCTTTAAGATGTTCACTGTTGGGACCAGGCAGGCTTCCTTAGGGCCACACTCAAAAAGATTGCACTCCTCCTAGCTGCAGGTGGTATTCAGCCAGATGGGAAATCAATGGGGTGACTCTGAGCCAGTCACTGACGGCCATCTTAACCTACATCACATGGTCATTGTGATGAGAAAATGGAGAGACAGAGGACCATGTAAGCTCTCTTGGGTTTCCTGGAGGGGTAAAAAAAAAAATACAGTGCCAGTTTGTTTTGTGACTTTCCCCCATTATGTTTATGGTGCTCAGATCAGTGGGATTCTGATTTGCTGGATTTGCCAAAATCCATCAAATCCAAGGTTGATGTGCACACTTCGTATGTGAGTCCAGGGTGAATTGCTCCTTTGTCCCCACCCTAAACTCCTGCTCAAATCAGAACAGAGTGCTTGGGCAGCAATACGCAAGGGAAAAGTGGCCCTTAATTTTACAAGAACATAGCATGAGAACATGAGAAGTGCTGTGTGCTTGATCAGACCAAAGCCTTAGCATGGGTGGCATCCTGTCGTTCACAGTGAACAACAGCTTGGTTCTGGGAAGCCGACACGCTGGGTATGATCACGGGCAAAAGCACCCACTCTTCTCCTGTCCTTCCCCAGCAGCTGGCCTTCATCGCCCATGTTGCTGCTGAATCTGGAAATAACATTTATGCACCAAGGCTAAGAGACCCGTGAAGTAGTTCTAGGCAGAGTCTCGAAAAGTCATGGGCAGGGGTGCCTTTCCCAAGCTCTAGTGAGCCTAAGCCAGTGCAAGAATCATCTTCTTCCATGCCCTTTTTCAGGGGGGAAAACACAGGTAACTTTTTAAAAAAGTTACTTTTCAGGAAAAAAAATTAGTTACCAATTAATGGAGAAAACAAAGGAGGAAGGGGAATTGAGAGAAGGAAACTGTTTGAAGATGGGTGGAGGGGGAACTGACGAGGGCGGAGGTTCCTGGCAAATTGGTTGTGTTATATATCATCTTACCACTAACATGCGAAAGACGCTTTATGCGGTCTTGCACCCCTGCTACTTTGCCCACCCTTGAAGGTGGGGGGGGGGGGAATCAGGGAATACTGCTGTCTTAGTGGTGAGGCAGAACGAACAAACCAGTTGGGAAGTATTCCTGCCTTGAAGATGAAGATGAAGTACCAATGAATCTCCCCCAGCCTTTTACGCTCTTTGGACCTGCCTTTTTTAAACTGGATCTTCACCGTCTGCGAGTTGGAACCTGATGTGAAAGGGAGATAGGTTAGGATGATTTGTGTACACAAATACAGATCTTCCTCTATACCTCGCAGTCTGATTTGGGCCTAAAAATCGCTATTCTTCAACAGTGAGGGGTGCAAGATAAACCATCCAGAGGTCTCCTCACCCCTGAGCTATTGCATTCGATACCAAAAGATGTGGTTTGGACTCTCGCCCGCACACGACAGATAGCCATTCTGGCTGGCGTTTGTCGCAGAAGTCATAGCCTAAGCCAAGCTTGGAGACCTTGGCCAGAATCCTCTTCCATAGTTAGGCCAGCATAACTGAAGTGGTGTAAAATCACAGGGGTGAATTGCCACGCAAACGCATCATGGCTTGTATTCCAGGTCACTTGACATTTCTTTTTTGAACTAAAACTATCAAAGTGTCCGGTGTGCAGGTGCAGATTCTGGGAGCCGTCATCCAAAAAAGCAACTTTCCCAAGGCATGAAACTTTTGACTTGTTTTAATCTAGCAAGGTGCTTCTTATGTTCCTGTCTTGAACTTCTAAAACTGGCCCCTTTGCCTAAAGGTGATGCAGGCACTTGTGATAATGTCTTTTGCTCTTTCTCTGTCTCTCTCTCTGTGTATGTCTGGTGGCTACGTTTGCATCACTTCCTGATTCAGGAAACGGCCGCTTTCTGTGTGTATTCTGGGTTGTTCCTTTTGTTTTAGAAGCTGGCTGCACCAGAAGCTGATCGTTCAGACCAGGAAGGGGAAAGCCCCAGAGAACACAGGTAACCTGGCATGGGGCTGTTCCACCTGCCTCCCCAGCCCTATGGCAGGGAGGGCAGATAAGAAGAAACAGAGGGAAAGATGGCACTGGTACTGAGGCTTCACTTCCTGTGTCGGTCCTTAGCCCTCCTGCAGCAGATAGCAACTGTTGTACAGAAAAAGTGGAGTTCAGAGTCTAGGCACTCGTTCAACTAGCTCTAAGAGCTTACCTCTTAAACTGGGAAGGGGCGTCTTTGGTGTTAATCTCATATCTCTTGAGCACCATTTCCTGCATTTGGACCTCCTAATGTTCTTGGACTACCCATACCAGAATCCTTCACCCCTTGGCTAGGTCAGATAGGGTTTGGGGCAGGCTTGGGAATGAGCACTGACAGATGTATTGTGTTTCGTTATTCCTTGTCCATCTTCTTGAACCTAGGAACTTGTTTCCTGTCTTATTTCTCCCCTTTTCCTACTCTCCGGTATAGCGGCAGCTGATCTGTTATTCAATCGGTGGCTGGTTTTGCTAGCGTTTTTGTTGTTCTGCCGTCATTGGCATGCAAAGCTGGTTCATCTAAGGCAGAATGACTTTTCTAGGACTACTTCACATGCTTTCTAGCTGAGCAAAGGCTGTGAATTTCCTATATCTACAACCACTGCCATCTTAACATTACACCACAGTGTGGGTTTCCATCTATGCTTCATATTCTTCTGATATACCACAGTGGTTTCTCTTTTAACATTTATATATATCCACAGTTCTCCAATAAAATAGCCTACAGGGCTAAGTGAAATATGGCTACACAGCCAGAGGTTGGGAGTTCGATTCCCCGCTGTGCTTCCTTGACGGGGGCTGGATGTGATTATCCATAGGGTCCCTTCCAGCTCCGCAGTTCTTAGATGATGATGATGATTATATAAGTAGGCTCATTTCTAAGCTAAATCTGTAAATCACTGAAGCATGTGCTTAGAATATGAGTCATAAACTATATTCTAGCTTGCGACATGCTGGTGCCCTCCAGATGTGTTAGATTACAGTTCCCATCATCCCCAGCCATAGCCAAGCATACTTGGCAAAACTGTTCTCAGAATGGGTTACACCAGACCTAGTTTATCCCCATCCAAATATCAATGCTTTTTAAATAGCTCCTTCACAGGCAGAAATTGTATTTATATATTTAATTTTTATCCCAGACTTAGGAACAGCACAACAGTGGTGTAGCTTTTTCCCAGCCTGGAGATAGTGGTGATGAGAAAAAGATTCATGTATGAGGAATTTTGTGTGGTGGGGGAGGCGATCACTTTGAAAGTCTGTCAGTCTGAGAGCAAATGCTAATGGTTAAAACTGAATTGAAATTTTTAGTTTGTCGTGGATTTCCATGACTTGTGAAGCTACTGGTGCTTAAAGATGGACACATGAGAGGGCCTTCTCTGTGGTGGCTCCCAGAGACTCTGGAACTCCCTCCCACTGGAGACCAGCCTGGCCCCATCTTGGCTGTCCTTCCACAATCAGGCCAAGACCTTTCTCTTCAGGCAAGCTTTCCCTCAGTGATGGGCTTCCTGAGTAAATGGATAGTTGTGCCTTACTGATTTGAATGTGGTTTTGCTGATGTTTTTGTTTACCATCTTTTAGTGTGGCAATGGTTTGATTCTTTTTAGTATTTGTATACTTAACGTTTTTAGTTTTAAATATTGTCTTTTAATGATGTAAGCTGCCATGGGTCCTTTTAAAGGAGAAGGGCGGGGTAAAAATATATTTTTAAAAATAAATAATAAATAAGGATACTTCTTGCTCTCCCTCTCCCTTTTCTCTCTCCCTTTGGCCATTTGTAGAGTAAAAAACAAACAAACCATTTTCAGTTTAAACATCACTGTGGAATCTCTTGGGGACAATTTATATTTGCTAGAAATGGTTAAGTGTACATTTGTGTACAAACATTCTGTAAACAAAGGACTTCGCAATCCAGTTGTGCTTATTTTGTGTAGATGTTGCCGTGCCAGCTGTCACTAGGGCACACACGGGTGTCAGAGTGGATTGCTAAGAGCAGATGGTGCTCTTCTTTATGGGGGGGGACCCCCCTCTTCCTTATGGGGGGGCTGCCTCTGGATCACTATCTAGTAAGGGGTTATTTCAATCTCTCAACGGTTTCCCTGCAAAGAGTTGCAAAGAAACTAAGTACCAATTATTGAGGGTTTTCGCACAAAACGGCAGCACGAGGGGATGGCCAGTTCCTTATTAGAATAAATTACAAATAAATCACATTAGATGGCTTATTTAGCCTGCTTTTTTCACTGGGAATTCTCTGTGTGTGTGTGTGTGTGTGTGTGTGTGTGTGTGTGTGTGTGTGTGTGTGTGTGTGTGTGTGTGTGTGTGTGTGTGTGTGTGTGTGTGTGTGTGTGTGTGTGTGTGTGTGTGTGTGTGTCTGATCCAGTTCTGAAGGGTGTTGCAATGGCGTGTTTTTGCTTTTTGACCCATTTCCCCTTCCCCCAGATTGCGCTCCTCCCTGCCCTAGTGCCAGCCGGCTGGAATGGTGCCCTTTATGAGTCAGGCTGTCTGTGGGGTGTGGAGTTCCCCTCCTGCTGGCACCGTTTCTCTGTGGCCTCTTTGTAGGTGACAGAGGCTGTACTGTATTCATGCCTGCTGTACCTCCACCTAATGCAGGAATTTCTGAGTAATGGGGCGAGGAGGGAGAGATGGAAGGCTTAGCCTTGGTAGCTTGAATACCTCTCTGTGTATTGAGACTTCCCCCTCCTCACACTGGCATTGCACACGCAGGCACACATCCCATATTCTTCTTCAAGGTGGGATGTGGCAGTTTGCTTTTCTGGAAAGCTAAAGCCTCCCAACGTTGCCTCTTCGGAGCCCTCTTTAGTAAAAGATGCGGAGATTCGTGTTCGCCCACTACAACTCCTGCCGTGCTGCCGGGGAAATCTGGCCCTCTAAAAAAAAAAAACCCTAATCCACACACTTATAACCCTAAGGATCCCTTGTTGAGCCATGGAACCTCATCCCCTTCTGTTGCTCGGGGCGGTTGGACTTCAGTACCTATCAGCCCCTGCCCGCTTGGCCATTGGTGAGGCATGATAGGAGTTGTAGTTCAGCATCTGAGAGTGGGGGGGGGGGCTGTTCCTATAGCTTCCCCACCCGCCGGTTCCTGCCCTATTGGCTCTCCCTGTTCTTTCTGCAACCCAAGTGTGTCCTGGGCTTGGTTTTTGCTCAGGTGCTAAACCTGTATCTGGGAGGTGCCCCTTCCGATAGCGAGGGGGAGGCTCATGCGATTGAACCAACTTTCCTGCAGGAAAAAAATGCAGTGCTTCACATGACTGAAGGATGGCTTTCCTTTTGGCATACTAGCTTTCTTCTGGGTAGGAAGCTTTTTTTTCTTTGAGGGGGAAAGGGGGCATCCGGTCACATGAATGGCGGACTTGCCACTTCAGTGAGAACCAGGTTGGCAACGGCCACCACTTTTACTGGGGTGCCACTTTGGGGGGGGGCATGATTCTCAGGAACCTCTCCTTTCATAGCAAAGCCTTTGTACCCCCGAATTACCTCTTCTTTCATGCACCCCTTTCCTTCCAGGGGCTGATGGTGGCCCTGAGGCTGCCAGTTGCCGATGGCTAATGGTTAGCAAAAAAATAATAATAATTGTCTGACCTGACACTGAGCTTTCTGGCCTACCTGATCTGGGTGCGTGTGTACATATGAAGAAACCAGGGACATTTTAGAGGGCAAGGGTCATGCTGAGCCATTGAAGCAAAGATGCAAACACACTGTAGATTTATTTTCTAATTTTGTTTGGTAATTTTCTTTTTCTTCTTGCATTCTATTGAAGGTATATGTTCGTCCTGGACCCTCGGGGCGTCTGATCCAACTGCAATCCTACCCCCACCCTGGGGGAAGGATGGAGGTGGAGGAGGGATACAATGGAGTGAGTATTGGCTGACGGGGGCACCAAATGGGAATAGATTGAATTATTGAAAACATTGCCCCAGCTGGGCTTTTCATTTTAGGTTGAAATGAAGGCAGGGGTGGACAGCTTGTTGTACCCTCTATGACAGGTTGCTGGACTGCAACATCCATCACACCTAGACAAAATAACCAGTGGTGAGGGATGATGGGAGTTGTAGTTCAACCTGTGGAGGGCCACCAGAGCAGGGAAGTAACATGTTGGGTTTAATATATTAACGTTAACACCGTTGCCTTTTGCATTAAAGAAGGATGCATCTAATCTTTAACAGTATTCTGAAAGACCTTTCTTTTCAGGCAAGCTTTCCCTCAGTGATGGGCTTCCTGAGTGGGGTTTAAAGTGGATTATTGTGCATTTACTGCTTTGAATGTGTGTGTTTTTTGCCATTGTTTTTGTTTACTCTCATTTTAGTGTGGTGTTTGTTTGACCCTTTTTAGTATGTATATACTTACTGTTCTTAGCTTTAAATATTATTTTCTTAATTTATGTAAGCCGCCTTCAGGCCTTTTCAAGGAGAAAGGTGGGGTAAAAATATTTTAAACAAACGAAGAAGCATCAAAACATTAAAATGTCATTTTCAAAACATTATTTTTAGATGTGTATGTTTGGTTTGCCTTGTTAATGCAAAACGGCAATTAAAACATCGAAGCTAATGTGTTATTCCTAAGCTCTGAGGGGCTACACACTTGCCCCCCAGTGCTTTTGAAGAAATGCAGTCAGCTTGTTTATTGGCAGATGGGAAGGAAATATTTAATTCCCACCCTAAGATTTCTACTTATGCAAGATTTGAGGGTTTGGGAGTGGGAAAAGGGGGATCTGAGCTACGTGGATACATGGATAAATCTTGGGTTGTGGGACCATTGGGGGAAAGTCTTCAACCACTGTCTCTGAAAAGATGACCCTGGTTCCTTCCTGTGTCTTCCTTGCCAGAACCCGGCACTGGCCACCCGGACTGGGTCTGCCATGGCCATCATTGGGGCTGAAGATGAAGATTTTGAGAATGACATTGAGCCGGTAAGATTTGATGGCAGCAGTATTGCATGGGGTGTGCTTGTTTGCAGGTAGGTAATGTAGAAAGCGGGGCAACAGAAGGAGGAGATTGAACCCTTCCCAGGGAAGCCGGGCTGGCCCCATCGTGGCTGTCCTTCTGCAGGCAGGCAAAGACCTTTCTCTTCAGGCAGGCGGTCTGAGAGGGGTTTTAAAATGGATTGTGGTGCTCTGTTGTTTTAAATGCGTTTTAGTGTTGATCTTATTATTGTTTTTAATGTAATACTTCTTTAATTATTTTTTAAATATTTGTATACCTACTGTATTAGCTTCTACATATTGTGTTTTTAATGATGTAAGCCACCTTGGGTTCTTTTTAAGGAGAAAGGTGGGATAAAACTATAAGTAAGTAAGTAAGTAAGTAAGTAAGATAGATAGATAGATAGATAGATAGATAGATAGATAGATAGATAGATAGATAGATAGATAGATAGATAGATAGATAGATAGATAGATAGATAGATAGATAGATAGATAGATAGATAGATATAGAAGAACAAGGCAAAGGTTCCAAGGATATTGAGGGAAAAGTGGGGGAACAACAAAAAATTAAAAGGAAAATATCATTCTGATTTTCCTAATTCGGTTTCTCCTCATGGTTCCAGAACCCAGATGCTCAAAGCGGTTTGTTTCAGAACCTGAAGATCCTGAAGCTTCATCCCGCCTATTTGATGGTGTTTGTACAGCATGTGGTGTTGCAGTTCGAATCCAGCCCTGTGGTGAGTCTAGGTCACCTGTGTGTGTGTCTCAGCGTAGTTGTGTCATCTTGCGACCTGTGACCAGCTGTGAAGCCCAGCTGTTCCCCTGTGGAATTGTGAACTTGCATCAGCCTCTGCAGATGTTCAGAAGCTTATGCAAACACAAGCTTGAGGATAGGTGTCTCCCAGGATCACATGAACACACGCAAAAAGAATGTTTTTTTAATTTAACAGGCACTTGAAACACTTTAAGTAAGACTATGTGGTGCAGTATTAAGAGTTCTGGCGCGGGGCTTGAGAGGGCAAATCCCCATTGAGGCATACTCTTGCAGCCTGACGTCCCTCACAGGGTTATCGTGAGGATGATATCATCATCAATACAAGGAGGAGATGTACACCATCGTGAGCTCCTTGGAAGAAAGGGGAAATATATATGTGACGAAGGAAGTAAATAAATCATGCTGTGATTCAGCCCAAACAGATGCGGTAAATTATTCTTATAGTTCTTGTAGGTTTTTCGGGCTGTCTGGCCGTGTTCTTAACCTCAGGAACACGGCCAGACAGCCTGAAAAACCTACAACAACCATCGGATCCCGGCCGTGAAAGCCTTCGAGAATACATATTCTTATAGTACCTGTATGGTGATTAAACTGCTTTTCTTACAGCTCTGTTACCTGCACGCAGACCTCATATTAACCCGCTTTGGGCCCAAAGAAGCAAAGAAACAGTTTGTTGAATTCTGCCACACATTCCTGGACAAAGCTGGGGTGAGCAAGACTTTGATGACGCTTTTCCAACCACCCTCAAATCTTTCAGCAACGGCCAGGAGGAGAGAGCCCAGTCCACCTCCATTCCACACATTTTCGTCCTTTATAAGTCTGTTCTGTCTCCACTTGAATCTGATTTAAAAAAAAAAAGCATACAAATATATATTAAAATACACATTTTAAATGTATTTTGACTGCAGTTTTTTTAAAGCATTCATAAACATATTTTCATGGCAAAGCATGCAGTTCTAAGCATATTTGATCCTAAAATATGCATTTTAATATACCTCTTCTTGATATATTTTTTAGTCAAGAACTGCACTATAACCTTTGGAGAAGAATGAAATTTGAAGGATAGCTCTACTCTTACCTGTACAGAAGGTGCAGATAAGTTGGTTTGCTTTGAAATGCAGACCAAATAAGATCCTTCAGCATCCCTGTTAACTGCTGAACCAGCTCAGAGACACCTTCTGCTGTCTTAGGATCATTACATACTGTAATGTCTTGGCAATGGCTACTCTGCCCCCTTTAGACTGAGAGGTGCCATTTTGTATTGATTTTCCGAAGTATCAGGCTTCCGGTTGGTAAAAACAATTATGCTGTTTGTACACTTTCTACCTTTGCCCTCTCTTAGCCATTCTAGTTTGGTTTGAGAAAATAGTACTTCTCTAAGCACTGGAAAAACAGAAAAGCAACAGATTGTTTCCCCCACACACACATACTCACACCTTGCAGCAATAAAGCCTTTTCTTCTACCTCATGACCACTTCCTTCCTGCGTAAGCCAGATCTTAGTTCTACTCAGGGCTTCTTTCGACATCAGCCACGTGCACTGTTTACACGTGACAACTTACATGTGATATGTGTGTGTTTTCCTGCATGGCTGCCTCGTGTATAAGCGCAGTATAATGTCTAAAACACTCTGAGACAGGCCACAAAGGCAGCTCAACCACAGGTAACCTTATTGACTTCTCTCTCTTTCTGTACTCCTGTGTTCTCAGTTGTTTGCAAGGGCAGTCAAAACCTCACTTGTAAAAACACAGAAGATTCTTCTTGCACTTTGAAGATTAATCCATTCCATTTGGTATAATATTTTTATGGGGCGGGGGCTAAATGTGTTTCAGAAATGTTTCACAAATGTTTTTGCTGCAACAGGCAAACATGGCTGTCTCCTTGGAAAACTTCTAGGTATATTTCTAAGGAATGAGCCAATATCTCACATAAGAGCGTGTTAACTACCTTTGCTGAAAGAGACCAGAGGACCGTGCTGTCCAGTTGTGATGTCACAGACAACATGTTGCATGATGATCTGGGGAGTTACCGGTTCTGAACTATAGAACTTATTGGATCACATTGAACTTATCGCTGCTTCTCAACTAGAGATGGGCACGAATCTTGGTTTGGAGGTTCGTGCCTGTTCATATGTGCAGCACCATAGATGCCATGCGTTCCTTTTCCCCACCTCCCTGCCTGGACTCACCAGCCAGCACGTGCTCTTCTCCTTCTTCTCTTTGACAGTTCAGCCAGTCTCCAGCAGGAGCACAGGCTTCCCTGCCCCGCCTCCTTGGCTGATCACCCACTCAGAAAAGGAGGCGGGACAGGCAACCTCGTGCTCCTGCCAGGGACTGGTTGAACAGCCGAAGAGGAGTTGAGGAGTGAGCTCTGACTGGTGAGTGGGTCATTGGCCGGAGAGGCGGGGGAAGGAAACGTGTAGCACGAACTTCCGAACCAAGGTTCATGCCCATCTTTATACTCAACGTAACCTACCCCGCAGGGTTGTCGAGGAGGAAAGCAGGGAGTGCCAGAGCTATGTCCATGTTGAGCTCACTGAAGGATAGAAAATGAAAATAATCATAAATGGGCCTTGCACACAATGGCCATCCCATGTTGCTGTCTATCAGGTAGTAGACAAAGGGTGGGTGGGAGTGGTGTTTGTCCTCTAAATATAAGAGTTCCCACTTAGCTCCTTGAACAATTCCTCACGATGCAATACTTCCACCTGCTTTTTCTAACTGGTCTTCCTTCTTTTGCAGCTGCTGCGGGTCCCCATCCCAACCAATGTCCAATTTGAACTGGGTAAGAGCCAACATTAATATTTTTGTATGTGTGTGTGTGAGAGAGAGAGAGAGAGGAGAGAGCCAGGGAACATTAATTTTCAGCTAGCGTGAGTAGCTGTAGTTGGGGAAAATGTAGTCTAAAATGTAACTTTTCCAAACTCTACTATAAATTGACAAGGAAAAAAGCATTGAGTCTTCTGCATCAATGAATTTTTGCAGTCAATGTATGCCAGTTCACTACTTAAAAATGTATGGGCTTGGTTCTGTTTTTTACTTATACAATGCCTGGGTAGATGCTTTTAAACATGTTGGACCTTAAGGTGACAGAAATTCCAGATTATGAGTATTCTGAAGTCTCACACGAGTGCAGAAAGAGCCTCAGGATCTGGATATTCGTTGCAGAAGCCATGCCCTATTGTTTGGGTTCACAGAGCATGCTTCTAGCTCTTAGGGATGAAGAAAGTGTTTGAGCACTTGGTGAAAATATTGACGTTGGCTAAGGCATAGAAGTGGGGTTTGTTATTTATTTATTACAGTTATTGATGTTCTGCCTTTCAGGTTAAAAATCCTTCCAAGTAAGCTTGCAAGTAAGGTTTAAAAATGCATTAAGGAAAACCACTATAAACAATAGTAAAAATAACTTATAGAGCAGCTGGTGGTAGACGGCTCTTTGGTGGAACAGAGGGCCCCAGAGAGCTCTTTCATGATCCAAAGGACATCACTTAGAAATTTCTTTTTGTGAGATAACTGTTCCTTGACTACTTCATCTGTCATGGCCTTGATGGCTGAAGGATGCTGGGAGTCATAGTCCAGAAAAGTAACTTTTCCAAGCTCTGAAATAAGGTTTCTGTCATTTCGAGGATAACACTTCAGTCTCCTTAGAACTTTAGTATCTGTTCCCCATGATTAGTAGAGATGCCAGTATTTTTTTAATGCTTATACTTCATATGTGAGGCCGGCTCTACCAGGAGGCAGAGCGAGGTGGCTGCCTCAGGCAGCACATACAGGGAGGCGTCAGCATGGTGTTGGAAAAGGGGTGTGTGGAAGGAAGATGCTTTCCTGCCTGTATTGCAGCTGCTACGAGTCCACACTGCGTTCTTCCATAACAGGGCACCTGGCCTTATGGTTTGCCTCAGGCAGCAGCGTGTCTTGGTCCAGCCCTCTAAATCGGTATAATTTCTGTATTGAATCTGGCTGAAGAATATTTAGCACAGATTTTCCATTTAGAAGGGGGTAGCTGCATAACGCTGTTGCCAAAGGTCATGTGGCGCCTCAGGAGGCGAACCAGTTTATTTGGTCCAAACTTTGCGGGCCAAGTTTGACAAGGCAAGTTTGCAGTCCACACTACTTCATGCCAAATAAAGCCATCTCAGTCGTTAAGGTGCCCTAAGACTATCATGGATAGCGTGCAAGCTGTGGGATGGCCCCCTGCCACAAAGAAAAAGGGCTTGGAATTTGTGCCGAGCCGAAGGAGGTGCACATTAGAGAAGATGATGGAGGGGGGTGAGCTGCAGTTGGCTTCCTTATGGGAAGGGTTGCCTCTGCATGCACGGACACGCACGCACATCGGTTCAGTCTTCTTTGCTGGTCCAACGGATCACAAAACCTGCCATCCCCCCCCCCCCCCCCCGGCCACATATACCACGGAGGTTTGGTTGAGGAAAGCCACTTCTGGGGCAGGAGGTTGAGATCCACATGCACGCGTTACTTGGCACTCATCGCTATTGAGGAGGAGCTATTTTGGGTAATTCTGCACTGGCTTGAGGCCAGGGACAACCAGGGACTACCCTGTTTCCCTGAAAATAAGACCTACCCTGAAAATAAGCCCTAGTGTGATTTTTCAGGATGCTCGTCGTATAAGCCCTACCCCAAAAGTAAGCCCCAGTGAAGTGAAACCCCGTCCTCCACCCTTGTGCAGCAACCCAAAGAAGATGGCATGACTGTATTTGAATTGTTGTACATGAAAGAAAGAAAAAAACATCCCCTGAAAATAAGCCCTAATGCGCTTTTTTGGAGCAAAAATTAATATAAGACCCTGTCTTATTTTCGGGGGAAACACGGTAGCATTGGCTGACACTTGTTCCTGCACTCCACAGAACGCTTAGAGCCCAACAGCCTCTTTTAAATCTGTTATTGTTAAAGCAGAATCCCTGCAGTACGGTACCACTGCCTGTCCAGATAGTGGGTCTCGATTCAACCTGCAGCCCCTTCCCTGCAGAGGGGGTAACACACACACACACACCGCTGTCCCGGGCTTTTGCTGCAACTGTATGGGCCACACCCAGCTGGTGAAACTGTCTGAAAGTCAGTAAGTGGAAGAGCTTGAAGAGAGATGGGGCGGCCTCCTGCCGCTGCTCAGCCAACAGATTAGCTCATCTGCAGTAGCAACCGAGCCGATGTCTTGTGTGTCTCCCTGCAAGTGCATGCGTGGTTTGTGGCCCAGCCTCATCCTACCATCTAGTGGCCAAGCCTGATGTTGCAAATGACTCCGTGGCCAAGCTGCCTGCCCTCTCCATTTCCCCCCCCCCCCGGCCCCTCCACCCCAGTGACTGCTAGTTTTGTTCTTGGAACAACTTTCTGAAGGAGGTGGTGGTTGGATGTAGGACATGATGTATGCTCTGCAGGTGGCGCATACATCAAATGTGCAAGGGGGAGGCACTCTGGAGAGCCCTGAACTTTATAGAGTTTTATGGTAGGGGACCATTCCCCCCCACCTACCCATTAAACACTAGGGAGAGGGCTGGGTCTCATCCTGTTGTCTTCCTGTTAAAGAGAGAGAGAGAAAATGGGTTAACGTATATATATTATGTACACAGAGAGAGGTGGAGAGGAAGTGTGTGTACGTTTCTTGGTTTAGAAATGGCTTAAAAAGAAAACCACACCTTCCTGAGAGCTCTATACTCTGAGGTTAAAATAAGCAGCAGCAACAATAATAAAATATTGCTGTCCATGGAACTCAAGTCTCTAGTCCACTGGGCAGAGCTGTGTGGCCCCGCCCCCTGATATAACAGAATCCAGGCCAATACCCTGTTGTCCCCAACACAAAGAACTCTGTACATGGCTTTTGTCTCTCATCGTCACAAAGATTTAATAACTTCACAAAAGACCATGCTGGCGAAGGTTCTGGAAGTGCTTATGTATTGTCACACAAAGATAGAAGACTACAAATCCCTATGCAGATTGATCATTGCTTGATACCTCTTGGGAAAGAGAACAAAGGAGTAGGAGCCATTCTGAGCCACTTCTAAGATCGGAGCAGCTCAGTATAAACAAACATATATATTGTTGTTGTTGTTGTTTAGTCGTTAAGTCGTGTCTGACTCTTCGTGACCCCATGGACCAGAGCACGCCAGGCCCTCCTGTCTTCCACTGCCTCCCGGAGTTGGGTCAAATTCATGTTGGTAGCTTCAATGTCCAACCATCTCGTCCTCTGTCATCCCCTTCTCCTCTTGCCTTCACACTTTCCCAACATCAGGGTCTTTTCCAGGGAGTCTTCTCTTCTCATGAGATGGCCAAAGTATTGGAGCCTCAGCTTCAGGATCTGTCCTTCCAGTGAGCACTCAGGGTTGAAAACATATATATACCACCCCAGAGATGGCTACATCGTTCAACCATGTGCTAGGACAGCTTGGTTGGTTCCAGAGGCTGCTTCTCTTGTGGCTGTGAGCCAGTGAAAGTGGCGTCCAAGCAGCTGCAGACGGTTTGCCTCGATGCTGCTGCGTTTGCACAAATTCGCGGAGGAGATACGTCCCTTTGGAGCAGCCTCCAGCAGTTTCTTAAGTCGGTACTGCAGGCTGCTCCGTTGTGTTTATCTGGCAGGCCGGGTGCCAAGCCAGCTGGGGTGGAGGAAGGTTTATCCTGAGAGTTGGTGCAGTGACTGCCTTTCTTTTGTTGTTTTTGCTTGCGTACAAATATAGCAGCAAGAATTCCCCTCTGGACTTTAAAGACACAAACCATGAAAGGGAAGTACAGAAAAATGTGGGTTTGGGAAAATTTCTAGGACACCCTCGTGGCAGGGCTGTGCAGATGCTAAGCAGCTAAAGGAAATCTTGAGTGAAAGGTGGGGGAGGTTAAAATTTGCAGAGTGCAGTCTTGCCACTTGTTGAACGGTGAAGATCTGAGTGTTTAATCGGACAGAATTTCTGGGATCTCTCTCTCTCTCTTTTTTAAAATAGTACGTTGGCAATTCTCATGATTTCTTTTAGCCTTCACTCGTTCAGTTACAAGACACCCAGCCTTTCACATCTATCTTATTTCTAAGAAATAACAAACAAAAAAACAAAAAAAAAACAATTAACATCGCTTTTTCTCTTTTTGGTTCAAATTCTGGTTGTGTGCAAGAGGCATACAACATGTACATTCATTTGGCTTGATGAGTTGGTGTAGCATTAATGGCAGAGAGACTGGGCTGTGGGAGAGGAAGATCTACCCAGATCTACCCTTAAGGCAAGTTAAAATCGTACCTTAGGCTTCCCAATCTACAAAATGGAAACAGTAATATTGTTGTGTCATAATGGGTTGTTGTGAAAGTAGTTCCACAAAAGTACATGGAGCATGTTGAACCCTCGTTTAATGTCCTATGCGAGTACTAAGTTGTTATTATATAATAACAGAAACCAAGTTTCTAGTTGTCATGAAAGCTCAGTTCTTTTTTCCTAGCAGCTGCTTTCCATATTTTTTTATTCGTACTGAAACCAAATTCTCCTTTACAAATGGTTGTTTTCCAGTAGCGTGCAGCTTGCACCAACGGATTTTTACAGCTTGCATTCATAATTGCTGCATCTGGAACAACCAGTGTCCGAACAGAATCTTTAATGTCTTAGGTTTTAGGGATAATTATCTTGCCACACAGAGGGTGCTTTCTAGATGTAAAATAAAGCTTTTCTTTTTTCAGTCCTAAAGTCACCTGTAACCTCATGTCTGGCTCTGCATCAGGCCTCAAGTAATAAGAATTCTCTCTCTCCCTTCTTCATTGCAGACCGAAACCGGCCAGAACTTCTTTCTGATGATCAGCAACGGAAATACTTGCAGGAAATCCAGGCTTTCCAAGAACCCGAGATTGCTCGGCAGCTGGAGGACTTCAGGTCAGTGGTTGAGGTCTCTGTCAGCAGAGCCAGAGGTTGCGAGTTCGATTCCCCCACTGGTTCTCCTGGACAGGGTGGCTGAACTTGATGATCCAGAAGGTCCCTTCCAGCCCTGCAGTTCTAAGGTCAAGACCTTTCGTCCATTGACCCCTGGGGACATGGTAGAACTAAGGGAGGGGGCTAGGCTGAAACCAGGAATTGCTAAAATTTGAGAAGAATAACATTCAGTGCCACTACTTATGATAGTGCAGAGGTAAAGCTCCAGATTCTAGGAAGACTTGCCCACAATAATCCAAGTGGAGAGGTTATTGTTTTAAGCCAGCAACAGTATTTCCCATCTCTGATGCATATCAGCACTCCTGCTTAGTTCTAGCCATACATTTGTGACGGGGGAAGGTACCAGCATGGCGTTTTTTGTTTCCCATAGGGAAAAAAGGAAGATGGGAATGACGCCTGGCGAGGCAGAGCTTATAGAGTTGGAAGGCTATCGGACGAAGGACAGGAGTATCCGTGAAGCCAAGGAGAAGCAGCTGGCTGAGCTGCTGCTTGTCAAACTGGAGGAGATGCAGTGAGTCAACACCTTCTGAATCTCTCATCTAAGCCTGCTCTGTGAACCTTTGTACGTGAATGCACACACACAACACACACACACACACACACACACACACACACACGTTTGCTACTAGTACTGGAAAACAACAACAAATAATGAAACGTGGTGCCACTGCAACAACAAACAAACCAAGTAACACACAAAGAATCCTTTCACACACAAAGCTGGCCAGTCCCGAGGTACATTGACCTGTTGCTGGGCTGAGGTGTGGCAGAACAGAACTCACTACCCCTTCTGTATTAATATTTTTCTTGGCCAAGAAAACTAGGGTGGATTTCAAGCTCCGTCTGTCTTTCCCTTCCTATCTGGACTCAGCAGATTTTTGCTGCTGATTATTAACTTGAATCAGCCCGCTCTGCACCTCTGCTGGCCAGCTACGGTTCCCATCGCAGCTTCCTATTTCCGAGGAGAATGGATTGTACTCAGACTGGCATCTCCATCCGAGCAAGCGGGTTCTGCTCCACCGCCCCTTTTTCCCATGAACTGAGCTGCTGGTTCTTGGCATGCGCCCCATTTGCACTGGGACCCAGGCCAAGAGCCAGCCTCTTTCCTCTGTTCTCTCATCTCCAAGGAACTAGCCCTGTGGTCAAGGCAGACCGGCGATGGCCTCCCCCACTTTCCTTTTGCTGCCAAGTTCCTACCAGATAATAGGATCCAGCTGTTGGGGGGAAGGAAAAGAAAGAGTCCCTCCACCCATCCTGAGATATTGCCTCCTGTTGCATCATCCATGCCGGGTCTATAAACTCCCCTTGTGCCCCCCTCTCCTGACTCATTTGCTGTATCCCACTCGGTCCAGCCGTTGTGTTTCTGCTCTGCTAGGCAAATCTCAGCATCCCACACTACAGAACATGCTTGTTTGCCTTTGGTTTGTTCTTCTTTTACCAAACAAAAATGGGGCTGATGTACCGGTGAGTTTGCAAGGGAGCGTTGGGGGTGGGTGGGTGGGGTGGAAGCAAGAAATACTGCCTAGAGATGCAGTTGACTTTTTGGTACTGGGAGGGGGGTGGAAGAGGGAAACTCCTGTTTAAGGGATGCTAGTATGTTCTCCATCTCTGTTGAGAGGTAATACCGATAGCTTGGCAGACTGGTGTTGAGGAGATCGGGGTTCACATTCTGACTCAGCTGGGAGGCCTGCTGAACGTTCTCTTATTTTCTGTGATCTGTCTCTTGAGTTTATTGGGGAGCTGAAATTAGAGAGCCTCACAAAGCCGCCCGCAGCTGTTCGGTGGAAGGATGGGGTAGGGGAATCCGAAGGCAGCTCATGAATAAAAGTGCATTTTCACAAGCTGATTTCTCTTTCTCTTTTGCTGATTTCAGCCTCACCATTTCTGCCGACGAGGAGAAAAGGTATGTAAATTGATTTCGAAATGAAAGGACAGTGCAGAGCCAAAAACTGCAAAAGGGGTTGGTCTGTGGAGGAGGGAGGGCTCTGTGGGTTCAGCCTCTGCACTGCAACCCCTGCACGGGGCCACGTCACAAGCCCTGCCGGATGTGGCTGGCAGCAGATGTATCTGCTACCCCACCGTTCAGGAAGCAGGGAGGTGGGGAAAGGCGCTTGTGTCTTCAACTCTTGTGGCTTTCAACCTGACAAGTGTATCGGTCTGTCTTAGAGATGCGACAATGCTGTCCTCTTCCGAGGAAGACCATTGATTTATCCCTCTTGGCCCAGTATGACTCTCTGCCCAACCTGCCAGTGTCTCTCTAGGTCTTGGCCAAGAGCAGTTTCCTAGCTGTTAAACCGCTCTTCCTTTTCAACTAGAGAGGCCACTGAATTTAAACTTGGGATGTTCCAAAAGCAAAGTGTATATTTTCCCCACGGAGCTAAGAGCCCTCTCTGTAAGTGCTGTTGCTCTCTCCTCTGTTGGCCAGAGCTTGGAAAAGTTACCTGTTGTTCCTTTTGGAATGCTAATTCCCGGACAGCGGTCATAGTGGCCGGGGGATGCGGAGAAGTGCGGCTCAAGGGAATTTTCCCGACCTCTGGAAAGCTTGGGAGGAGGAAGGTCTCCACTCAGGGCCTTAATTTGGATGATGGGATTCCTACTGTATCAGAAGCAAGGGCACCTCTGATCACATGCAGAGTGTTGGTCATGTTCAGAAGTCGGAATTAATCATCATCATCCTCTGAGAACTGCAGAGCTGGAAGGGAGCCTATGGATCATGGAGTCCAGCCCTTGTCAAGGAGGCCTAGTGGGGAATCGAATTCCCAGCCTCTGGCTCTGCAGCCAGACGCCTCAACCACTGAGCTATCCAAACTTAGTTCTGATGCAGCTGGAATGAACGAGAAGATGCTTATTTGTAATTGGAGTACAGGGGAGAGGATGTTGGACTGGGGTTGAGGAGGTCTGGATTCAGATCTTGACTCAGAAACACAAACCCACAGCATTTAATGTAACGAGTGGTGCCTTTTTATTAACTTTATCAGTGCAAACAAAGATACACACATACACCCTACTACTTGCACATTGAATGATATATTCGATCCATTTTAATTGTTCCAGCAATGGACTGATGATCTAATGTATAATTGATGATATGCCTAATGCAGCTTTTAAAAATCTATATTGCTTTTTAATTTATTGCCATCAAGATCCCACATGGTTAAGTAAATTGCTTTTTCAGTATTTTTATTTCTATTTTCATGACTGTATGACCGTCATGAACATTTTAAGAAAACTGCCAAGAGAAAAAAAAATGCTGATTAGTTATAAAGATTCCTAAGTTACTTGGACCAGTCAGTCACTCACATTCACTGCTTCCGAGCCGAATCTACCTTACAGAGTTGTTCTGAGGACAGAATGAAAGGCATCATGTGTTATAAATTATTCCATGCACCATGGAAGAAAGTGTGTGGGATAACACCATGAAATAGGCATTTTTAAGGGTTGACACTGTTCAGGAACCATATGTGTAGTGTGATGTGCCAAGATCTAAGAGTGAGAGAAACATCAGCTAGCTCATTTCCTCCAGAGCATTCATGAGCTGAATAAAGAGCTGTATGTCCGGTTGCTGGTAGAGGTACCAACTTCTTTTTCTGATAAGATTCCTGTGTCTTTCATAGCTGGGTGAGAAGAAAAACTTGGCAAGTGATATATTTCACAGCTCTTTCCCTCAAGAAAAACATTACCTGTTGAATGACCGTGCGCCCACATTTTTCTTTAAAGGCACAAGGACTTTGCAGAGAAAAAGAAGCGGCAGCCGTAATTGTGTCAGGAAGTTAATAGTGGTTGGGTGTAGTGATACAAGAGGTCAGAGCCAACACGGTCTGAATTAAGGAAACTCTTCTCAAGCTGAGTTACTGTCTTTTACAGTTAGACCAGGGTTCAAGTGAGAGCAAAAAAAAAGAAGGTAAGAGAGAAGTAGGAGAACCACAATTGTGAAAGTGAGTATGGTCAGGTGTTTTAGAATGCATCTTGAAGGGATCAGATGGTCTGAGCTAAAACCGTTCATAAATTCAAAGATTTGTTTTGGAACAAACCCCAAAAAATGCTCAGAGTACATAATATTTCTACATAATCCTCCTTTTGCATCTATTTCTTTAAAGCAGTGGCACAGCAGTAAGCTACTGTCTTTACAGAAGGAAGGGGTGGGATTATATAATCAAGGCCAACCTGAACTCCAAGTGCTCTATAGATAGATATTTCTCTGTTGAACGCTACTGAATATCCCCTTTATGTAGTGACACCCTTAACTGAATAAGAGACCTTCTGTACTGCCCGCCCAGCTGCTCCTACGTGACCCCTTCTCCTATGGCCTGTCTGGAACGACTTCACTTCATTTTCTGTTTCCCCTACACCCTTACTCCAGTTCTGCCATCTTCACTGCTATCGTGACGTATATGAAGCAGCTGGGGGTTAAGACGAAAGCAGCTGATAACAAGAAGTCCAAAGCTAACTTCTTCCGCAAGAAGGTAGGCCAACTCTGAATGGTGTGAAGAGTGTCTGTTAGGACTCTCGTTGTGCCTTTTTTTGCTCACACGATCAAGGAAGTACCTCCAAGTTGGTCGAGGGACAGCTACCTCTAGCCCCCTTCCCTGAATGTTAGCCTTCACCTGGGAACTGTCGATGAAGACTGAATTCCCGAATTCCTGCAGGGTTTTATTTTTAATTTGACAACAGAGGTTCAGCTTTGCAGAAGTGAGACTACACCCTCTGTTTGGAGGGAGGGGAATTATTTAGGGATAGGGGTGTTTCTCTTGCAAATATAGAGGTATCCAGATACTCTGTTCCCACTAGCATTGTTTCTGTCTGTATGGATGACTCATAAATCCAACTTCTTTTCTCCCTTCCTGCTGATCCAGATTTCTGGGACCAAGAAGCCCGAAGAAGCTCCCAAACAAAAAAAGAGCTTTAGTATTTTGGACCCAGCACGCTGGAACCGTGGCGACTCTCATTGTAAGTGTGCATTCGGAACAGAAGCAAAGCTAGTGATGAATTTATGTCTTTGGTCTTTTAAGTGGCTGTTCTCCTGATGCTTAGCTTGATATCTAAACCACCTTCTGATCATATAGATGGGTTTAGCTTTGTGGAGTCCCCCTCCAAAAAAGACAAAGGCATCCATTTTTGTTCCTGTCCTGGAAACAGAGGGAAGCAAAACAGAAGTAGGCAAGATCAAGGCCAAAGCAGCCAATAGGGAAAAGATGAGCATGGTGTGATTGGGTCTCTGTGCTGGCCATCAATATAAACCTGAATGGCACAGGGCTATGCCCGTCCGACGGCCGGCAGCATCACGCCGATTGCGGATGTCGTCCCCGCGGACTCTGCCTCGCCTCCTCACTGGAGCGGTTGACTATGGGGAGAGGTGGGGTAGCGCCGGCATGAGTGGCAGAATGTCACCTGCTGTCGGACGTGTGTGTGTGGTTCGGGGGCGGGGGGTGGGAATGGACTGCCGTGGCCCCTGTGGTGCCGAGCTTCCATGTCTAGTCATGGCAACCCAACCTTGAGGGGTTGTGGAAATGTTTTCCCCTAGCAACGGTCCTTTTGCTTTGGCAGGTAGGGCCAGGAGGGTACTTAGCATCACTTTGCAGTAATAAAAAAAATTTCAAGCTCCAACCCAATGATGATCCATTGTATGTCCCAGGCCAACTTACATGATGAGTCTGCCATGTTTGTGTCGCACATGGGATTTTTAAAAAAATGAACACAAGCTTGTATATTCCCAAGAGGGAATTGATTTTGTATCTTCCTCTCTCCAATTCTGTTTTCCTCTTCCTCCTCCTCCTCTTCCTCTTCTTTCCTGCATTTTTTATAGATACTGATTACAGACAGTCCAAACCTGAGGGTGAAGGTACCAATACACCCTCCCCCCCCCCCCCCCCGAGAACCATCTCCTCAATAGCATGGCTCCCTGTGTCTCATTTGTCTCTCAGTGGAGGGAGCCATGGAAAACTAATACACTCCGTTGTAAACAGCAGACACTAACTTTTGTATTCACAATTTTACTTAACCATATCCCCTGTCATCGTTCTTACCCCCATAATACACTAATATAGATCACACACACCCCTTTAAAAGTCCCTCACAACCCATCACGTTTTCAGATAAATCTCTTGGCATGCTATGACTTGCTTGCTGCTTGTATGTCTGTCTATCTAGGGAAATCACCCCATTGTGTTGTGTAATGATGTTGTGTTGCGTTGGAGTTGGAAACAGGTTGGGGGTTGGGCGTGTGAGGGCTTGTGGGCAAGTTGGGCACTCGTGCGGTTCTTTTCTTGTGCCAATAGAATAGTTGCCCTCTGTGCTCAAACTAGGGGGCGAATGGCCCCCTGTGGAAAACCCAAGCCCTTCCCTCTCACACCAAACATATTTAGGACAAATTGACATATGGCGTTCAAAAATAGGTGAGAGGCATGAGTCCCCTCTGGCCCCTGATCACTTGAGTGTGAGTTGTTTGTCCCCGTGTTATGGTTTCTGCATCAAAGATGGTGTACGTATGTTTGTACAAGCCTACAGTTGGATCTCCAAAGGAGCTGCAAGTCAGCCTCCTGAATAAGTAAGTTATGTTGAAACCCTCCGCTCACGGAAGTGGGTCACGACCTTGGCCTGGAAAAAATTCGTGGTTCAAGACCGAGAACCCTTTAGTGTTGTTGCTTTTTCACTACTCACTGCCTTGTTGTGTTCCGTGACGACGCAGAGGATTGGACATCCATAGGGGTTCGTTGCAACGAAGAACTTAAAAAAGGGTGATGAACGAAGCCAGGGTGGTAGGCCTTGAACCCAGAACTAGCCTATGCGCAGCTAGGGTCTGTGTCCCCCCAAAGCCTGACAGCCATTGGGAAGCATTAAATGGCAGCCAAATCGAAGGCCCTTCGTCATTCATTGGCAGTATGTGAGATGCTGGGATGGGCCAGGGCTATCTTGCTGATGCTTGTCTGGCTTTCACTACTGTGGCTACTGACCTCATGGGCTATAATTTGGGACGCACCGATTCTATAGGTTGCATCACCACCCTGTTCCTCCCCCCCACACCTTTTTTTCCAGAGTCAAATTACCGATGTATGCTAGTGAAATGAAGCTCACCAACACAAGGAACACCTTGTTAATTGGTGACAATTAGCCACGGGGACGTCATACCTTTCCATTTACACAAGTGTAGGTTGACAATTTGTAGGGACGTGGTGGCGCTGTGGGTTAAACCGCAGAAGCCTCTGTGCTGCAAGGTCAGAAGACCAGCCGTCGTAAGATCGAATCCACGCGATGGAGTGAGCTCCCGTCGCTTGTCCCAGCTCCTGCCAACCTAGCGGTTCGAAAGCATGCAAAAATGCGAGTAGATAAATAGGTACCACCATGGTGGGAAGGTAACGGCATTCCGTGTCTAGTCGCGCTGGCCACGTGACCATGGAAACTGTCTTCGGACAAAACGCTGGCTCTACGGCTTGGAGACAGGGATGAGCAACACTCCCTAGAGTCGGACACAACTGGACTAAATGTCAAGGGGAACCTTTACCTTTACCTAGGTTGACAATTGGATTCTGGCTGTAACGTCTGGAAAAAAAACCCACCCTGGTCTAAATGCACAAAACTCCCAAGTAACTGTCTCAAATAGGAGTGCACTTGAATACAGCTAACCACAACCTGGCCCTGGACAAAGGGCTGACGCTGGCAACAGGAGCTCAGTGAGTCAGGCCCAGACCTGCTAAGAAAACACCTGAGAGCCAGCATGGTCGTCTTGGCAAAGGATCCAGCCAGGCTTCTGAGAGAGGATATGCCTCTGAGTTTACAGCTATAGTTTCTTAGAGCAGTGGTTCCCAACCTTGGGCCCCCAGATGTTCTTGGACTACGACTCCTAGAAATCCTGGCTGGCACAGCTGGTAGTGAAGGTTTCTGGGAGGTTTAGTCCAAGAACGTTTGGGGACCCGAGGTTGGGAACCACTGGCTTAGAGGTCTGGCTTGTGCTTCCAGCATGAGGCACCATAGGTTGCCCCTGGTTTTCTTGTGCTTCTGCACCAAAACCTAAACCACTGGCAGTGTGAAGGATTTGTGAATACATGCCTGTGTTCTGTTAGCTTGCAATTACTACATGCTGCTCTAGTCCAGAAGTGGGGAAATGACTGCTGGACTGCAAATCCCATGATTCCTCACAATTGGCTGTGCCAACTAAGGCTGGTAGGAATTGCATGCAGTGACATCTACTGGGTGCTCACCCCTGATCTAATTCTTTCAGACATAAAGGGGACCTCTTTGTTAAGCTGATACCAGCCCTTTCCAGTGGTCAGTGGTTGTGGCTTCTTCACATAGTTCTTGGCCCCCTTCTCTGGACTGTAGAATTTAGATCATCTGATGGCTGAATTTTCAGTCCCTTCCTCATCTTAAAAGCTGGGACTATAGTGGCCTTTATCTCCAATTAAACTAGAGATGGGAACCTGAAGACTTCCAAAAGCAAGCTGGGTACTCAATGTGTTGACCTTGGAAGAATGGAAGTCTGAGTCAGCCTTGAGCTGACTGACTGAACCCACTGGGATCAAACTCAGATCATGAGCTGAGTCTTGACTGCAGTACTACGATTTAACCACGGCACCGCAGGGCTCCAGCCAGACATTGGTTGAATACTCCTCTGGTAAACCCTAGATAGCATGTCCCGATGGTTAGGATTGGTCTTAGAACTGCAGAGATGGAAGGGACCCTAGGGATCATCAAGTCTAGCTCCTGTCAAGGAGGCACCGTGGGGGAATCGAACTCCCAACCTCTGCAGCCAGACGCCTAAACCACGGAGCTATCAAAAGTGTTATCCAGCAACTCGAAAGAGCCACAGGTTTCTCAGCTGTGATTAGCACCTAGATCCTCAAGGACCTCCATAGAATGACCATACACCACAATTCAGAGTTTAGGGGGAAAGTGCCTGGAGGTAAATAGCATCTCTCTCTCTCTCTCTTAATCCCGGCACTAAATGAGGAGCCTTAATTTGTGCATAAGCCCAACGGCGGGAAAAAGATTCTAGCCTGATGTGGAGGGGAAAGGGTGGAGGGGAAAGGGAGAACGCGAGGGCATCTGAAACACTGGAGCTGGGTCTGTTTTGATTCTCTTTTTGTATCTCTCCTCTTCCAGCAGGTGAAAAAGCACCAGCCTCGGACAGGAAAGGAGCAAAGCTAGCCGAGGGAGGCCTGGCCCGGGGAAAGGGAAGCTCTTTGGGTCCCGATGTCCCTTCAGTGTCTGTCAGTGTTCACCCCCCACCCGGGGAGGCCAACGATGGAGAGCAGGGTGAGACGCAGCAGAAGCACGGGATGGGAGAGAAAGCAGTGTTCGTATCGTTCCCACCACCAGCATGGCACACCCAGTGGGTCCCCCCCCCCCGTGCTCATGTATCCCCCTTGCCATCCGTAGGCTCAGAGGCTCAAGGTCCAGCTGATTCGGTGGATGTCCCTGTCATGGAGCAACCACTGGCTGGGGACCAGCCCGCAGCAGATGATGGCGCAGAAAATGAAAGGTAAGAGGAGCTTGGACAGGGGTCCTTAAGCGGGTATGGGTGGATCAATGAATTCCTTTGTCCCTGCTTTTCAGAAATACATTCACCTGTGTTTTGGAGTTTTTGAAGCTCAGCTTGCCTTCTGATTCCAAATTGTATGGGGCAGGGATGAGCAAAACCCAGCTAGTTATTATTGGACTGCAACTCCCAGCATTCTCTGCCCTTTTCTGTGCTTGCTGGGGCTGCTGGAAGTTGTAGTCCAGGAACATCTGGAAGGCTGTCCTTTGCCCTCTTCCTTTTATACACACTGACACAGGAGTAAGTTCCATTAACCATAGTGGGTAGTAGAGATGGTCATGAACTGCCGGTTCGTCCTTTGGACGAATAGGTGTTCAGAGCTTCCCAGTCCCGCCTCCTCCAGCAGGTGCTCACTCAGAGGTAGCGCCTGGAGGACATGAGGCAGGGAAGCCCAGGCACTGCCTCTGAGCAGCTGCCCATCAGAGGAGGTGGGGCAGGGAAGCACCAAATACCAGTTCGTCCAAAAGACGAACCAGCACGAACTGCCGAACCACCAGTTCGTGCCCATTTCTAGTGGGTAATATTTGTCTTGCCAACCTAAGTAAACAGGTGGGAATTTGTGAATGCACACTGGGAAGGCAAAGCCACAATTTTCCCTGAGGGCTGTGCTGTAACGGTGAGACATCCACTTAATTTCAGATTATTATTATTATTATTTCAATAACTTCATCCTGTCAACCTGGTACTCTGGAGTTTGTTGTCTAAAGCAGCGGTCCCCAACTGCGGACCGGCTGAGCCTCTGAGGAAGGCGGGGCACCCCCCGCGTGCAATCTCAGGCGCATGCGTGAAGAGGTGGAGCGCCCGCCAGCGCCGGCGTCAGCGCTCCCCCACCCCTTCGCACATGCGGAGGAACGCCTGCACGTCCGCTCGTGAGCCTGCCCACCCCTTCGCGCGGGTGCTCGGGCGCCTGCGTGAAGGGGTGGGGCAGCGCTCGCGCTGGCATGCGCGTGCATGCGCAAAGCAGCTGTGGGAAGGGGAGTGCGTGCGGGGGGGGGCGGGAGGTCTGTCTCCCTGGTCCGGCTCAGGCCACGGACCGGCACCAGGCCGCGGACCGGGGGTTGACGACCTCTGGTCTAAAGAGAAGTCAGAAACCACACCAAAAGATTCTTCTCCCCTTTTATTATGATGATCCTTCTCCCTTCTCCTTCGTTCCCTTTCTTTCTTTCTCTCTTTCTTTCTCGTTCTCTCCTTTCAGTGTTCACCTAATCACCCTTCTGTATTCTGTTCTTTCCTTCTAGAAGGCGAAAAAGGTTGGTGGTCTCCTCACTCACCCCCCTCACCCTTTGCATGAATTTCTTCCCCAGGGAAAGACCCGCAAACGAAGCTAAGTATTACTTTCTACCCGGCCGAGCTGGCTTGTGAATGGATGCTCTCCTTCTCACATCAGCCACTTGTGAAATGGCACCGTTTAACCTTGGGGAGGGGGGTCTCATGGGCAGACAGCGGCGAACCCTCGTCACTGCAGATGCCGCATCCTCTTGAGGTCTCCCTCAAAGACCCAGCCTTCCCCAGTAGACTCAAGCGGAGGGCTGGCTGGCTGGCTGGGGCAGTCCACCCCCAATGAGAATCGGGGCTCCTTGTAGAGGTGATGTCCTCTTTCTTGAAGCACAACCCTATTCTCTGAGGCTCTTTGGCCGTCTGGGAGTTTTGGCTTGTCAGCAGTGGGCCTGACCTTGCAAACCCCCCACTGCTCACTCTCCCTTGTTCTGGTGCATGGATCTCTCACTGGTTCTGGGATTCTCACGATTCTTTCTCTCTCCTTCTCTTTCCACCGTTGCACGTGCTCATGTCTGTCTCTCCCCACTGGCCTCCCCAAAACTGGATGTTTGCTTGGCTTGTGCTTTTCCTCACCCGTGACCCCCGCCACGTCTTTCCTGGTCCGTGCGTGGTGCCAACATCCCGCGGCTCTCTCTGAACCTCCTCCTGTGTCTCTTGTGATTCCTCTTGTGGCCTTCCTTCATTCCGTGGCTCATTTCATCCCCACCCACCCCCCTCGTCTCCCAATTGGCTTTTCAAAACCAACACGACCCCCCCGTTTGGTTCCCACCCCGTGGTCTGCGTCCTTTTCCGTCCGTGACGTGGCTCTGCCCCTTCGGAAACCCCCCCCCTGCCCCCCCCGCCAGGCTGACTGGAAAGTTGGGCCGCTCCGAGAGCCTGCGCGTTTACGAGCGGAAGCGGTCTCAACGTGGCTCAGCCAAAGGCAAGCAGCCGCGGTCACGGAGCGATGTGGACCTCGAGGCTGCTGCCCGTGCCAATGAACTGGAGGAGAAGCCGTCCCTAGATCAGGCCCGACAAAAGCCGGGGAGCTGCAAGTAGGTCCAGGGGGTGCCCTCTCCGGAGAACGAGTGCTGGAGGGAGGTGGAAACTTGGGGGGGGGAACCCTTCCAGAGGGGCGGTGCGCTGCCTGCACTCCATACCGTTTGCTGTACTTCGTGATAAGAGCTTACCAGGTTATGTGAACTGCAACAGTGAATAACTTGCATTCCTGCTTTCCAACACTGGCCGGTTCAGTGCAGGTTCAACGGGTGATGATTCTCTCTCTCTCTTTTCTTTTCCCTGATCTAAAAAGATCAAGCAAGGAAGTAGACGTATGCAAGGAAAGGAGGCTATTCCGTGCTAAGCAAGGCAGTAGAACAGCTGCACACTTGGAAACCGTTCCTCTAGCTTGGAGACTGGAAGCCTCCTTTTCTTGGTTTATTTACCCTTTCCAGTGGCCACACTGGCTGGGTTATAATGGGAATTGTAGATCAGCGACGTCTTCTTACTGGAGGAGGCGGGAGAGTAGGATCTGCCTCCGGTACCATCTGTGCGATCTGTTGTTTGGCTTCTTACTGGTGACAACAGCTGTCATTCCTCCTTCCCTGACTTAGGCTCCCTGTGTGTGTTGGACTACCACTCCCATCATCCCCTCCAGCAGTGTCTGTGGAGATGATGGGGGTTATAGGCCAGTGCCTCTTGAAACCACAGGTTAGGTCAGGCTGGTGGAGTTTAACAGCAAAAGATGCCTCTCCAGGTGTGTTAAAAGACTTGTAACTGGCTGTGCTGGATTAGACCAAATTCAACACCCATGGCTTGAAAAAAACCCGTCCTTTGTTCCTCACATCTCTTTCTGAGATCAAGAGAGACAGACAGACAGACAGAGACCGTTCCTGTGACTGTTTCGCAAACAGCTACTGATTTGTGGAAATCAGTTCTATCCTTTTAAAAAACCCCGAAGCATCTAAACAATTCATCTTGTTCTAAATTTTCTAGGTTTGTTCTTGGTTTCCTTGGGAAAATGTAAAGAGAAAAACACTCACCTGTGTAAATCAGAAAAATATCTGTGTGGAAATTATTAATACTCGCTTCTGGGATATTGGGGTTGATTTGGCAGAAGGTGTGAGGGGAGCGGGCTCAAAAGGAGAGGACGTGTGGTCAGACCTTTAGTCCGGGAACTTCTAGAGAGTAGCAGAAATTCCTGAGACTGGATGTGATGCTGTTCGGCATGAATGGGGTCCTTTTTTCTGCTCTGCGATGTCTACTTTCCTGTAGTGTAATAGCAGAAGGGATACATCATCTGGGATGGGCTTTGTATAACTGCCATTTTGCATATCAGGCCAGCGGGACCCTTCAAAATTTGAACATGTTGAATTTATGCGGACTTTTTTGGAGAGCGATGGATATTCGTCGTTTTATGACGGAGGCTTTTTGGAGGGGTGGTGGAAACATTAAAATGAAGACTGTTGCTCTGTTTTCTATAAGTCTGTTCTCACTGAACTGGTGTCTTTCTCCCTTCTCCCCCCCCCTTAAAACAGTTTGGAGCCAGGAGGGGCTGGGGGAGGGGACCCCCCGCCGTCCTTTCTGCATCCCCAGTCTGAGGAGACTGAGCCGCGCGTTTCGGAACTGGAGCTCGAACCGCCGAACTGGCGGGAGCTCATCCCCCCCGACACCCTCCTCAGGCTGAAGAAAAGTGAAGTGAAGCGGCAGGAAGTCATCAATGGTAGGTGACATCCCCGCATCACACCTGCTTCAGAAAAGGGCAAGTTGAGGCTTGGACCAGCCCAGACCTTAGGCTGCATGAGGGATATTAAACATAACAAACAAACAAACAAATATTGACAATATAGAACTCCCTTCCGTCAATATCCACCTATCGGCATGTTGGTTTACAGATAAAGGTTATAGAAGGGGTAGCCGTGTTAGCCTGTGCAAGCATTATAGGAGAAAACAAAATAAGAATACAAATTAAAAACAGACGATGAACCCGGTGGCATCGTAAAGTCTAACTTGTCCACGAAAATTCGCATGAAAAAATACAAAAGTTCGTCTTTAAGGTGCCACCACGTTTTTGTCTTTTTTTATTTTTGTATTTTTATTTTGTTTGCACCTATCATTCCAATAAAGGCGTCATCATCGTTTCTCACGTGTGTGTGCCTGCAGGCACCTACTCACGCACGCCACACATACCCCCAATGTTAATTATTACCCAGGGTTGTGTTTGTACTCTGGCACCTCTCGTCTCCTGCCGCAATCAGAGTTCTGAAATAAAGAACACCAAAGTTCAATCCGGAAAGTTCACAACTGCATCCGTTGCGTAAGGCAGTCCTGCTTCTGTGCCTTCAGAAAGGAAATCACAATTTGGAATGTTTTATCAGGAAGGGGATAACAGGAGAGGGAGAATTCTGGATCTGGTTCCACTCTTCACCTCTCAAGGCTAAAATCTGTCTTTTAAAAAGCCAAAATAACTGCTGGGTTAGCTGAGTGGTTTAGGTCTCTGGCTGCGGAGCCAGACGTTGAGAGTTCAATTCTCCACTGCGCCTCCTTGAGAGGGGCTGGACCCGATAATCCATACGGTCCCTTCCAGCCCTGCAGTTCTAAGATTTATTTATTTACAAACCTGTCGGGCCCCACAGTCTGATGATGCTGCCACTGCTCGTTGTTCCTCTGTATGTTCCCAGCAAGGGTGGGCAGGAGTCAGGAGAGGCCTGGGGCAAATTTGTGCCGCTGTTTCCTTGGGCAGACCACGCAGAGCTTGGAAACGTCCATGTCCCAACATTAAAAAAAAAAAAAAAAAAAAAAGTAAGCAGGAAGGGCCCAGACGGGAATCTGTGGGTCTGGGTTTTAGGGGACCGGTGGACTGCTCCTTCTTGGACTGCTCCAAGCCGAAGAGCAGGAGACTTAAAAACCACTGTTCCTAAACACTTCCGGGAGAGGGGGAAAAAAATCATCCTTTTGTAAAAACAAATACAAGCAAAACCTTAAAAAAAAATTTTTAACCTGAAAGGGGGTTGGGGGGGGGGGTCCCTGGAGGCTGAATTTGTTCACCCCAGCCTACAGTGGGTCTCAGGGGCCCACGGCTCTCTGGATGGTCTTAGTCATGGACCTACATGTCTCCTGCAGAGCTGTTCATCACCGAACATGCCCACGTCCGGATGCTCCGGGTGCTTCAGGAGGTCTTCTACCAGCCCTTGCTGACCGAGGGGTTCTTTTCGGAACGAGACTTGGAGAACATCTTCCCCAGCTTGGAGGACCTGATTGACGAACACAGTGAGATGAACTCTGGGAGAGGAAGGAGGGGTGATGAGGCTCGAAAGGGGGGCCGGGGCACGCTTGACGCGACCTCTTCAAAAGCCCAGGCTTCAGAGAGGTCTACCTTGAGTTACTTCCAGTCTCGTGGTTTTCTACTTGGCCATCTCAGCGGTGACATTATTTTAATTATAATCGGCCTTCGGCGAACCAGAAGCCCCAGAGTCGCTTTTCAAATTGAAGCGTCCATGGATATAATAACAATGAGTGTGACAACATTAAAAGCAGACTCAAAACATCTAGAGGGGAAGAAAAGGAGACAATAAAATCGCTTAAAGGCTCAACAGAATAAGATGATCTTTGCTTAAGCAGTGGTGCCGGGTCAGGGTTCGCTGGGGGGAAAAATCCCAAAACTTGGGTGCCACTCACCCAAAAGACTCATTTCTTCATAGCTGTCCCCATCATTGCAGCAACCGGAGGGGTGGGAGAGATCTTTTAGATAGCCACTATCTGCTAACATTAGAACTCTTTAACCATAAACTTGGATTGACTACTATTTTTTTCCTAGACCACATGAATTAGCGGGATATACTTATTTTTTGATTTTCCATTCTGCAGTTGATTTCATAGATCTGTTGTCGCTGGCAATAAAGGAAGTGATAGCCTTAAGTCTGCAGGAGCGGAGCAGGGTTATTAATAGAGATGGGGTCTTCGTATTCGTGTATTTGTTTATTCGTGTATTCGTATGTGCTGTCAAATTGCTTCCGAATTAATGATGACACTGTGAATTAGCGAGTGACCTCTAAGAAATACTATCATTAATAACTAGAGATGGGGGCTTTGTATTTGTATACGAATACAAAGCCCCCCCCCCGGCACAAGTGGCCGCCCTGATTATCTCCCACCCCCAGACTCTGCCAGACCACTTACCGCATAGTGCTCACCATGTGTCGCTGGCGGCGTTGTTACCGCGCCAATTGCAGCAGTAGCCCGGCTGCTGCAGCCCCGCCTCCCTGCTCGCCCAGCCACTCCGACAAGGGGGCGGGAGGGCGTGTCTCCCTGCTCAGCCACGGAGCAGGGAGGTGTGGCTGCGGCCGCCGAGCTACTGCCACGATAGGCGTGGTGATGAAGACACCGGCGATGTGTGATGCACGCTGAGCGGTAAGTGGTCCGGCGGGGTCTGGGGGTGGGAGATAATCAGGGCGGCCACTTGTGCCGGGGGCTTTGCATTCGTATACAAATACGAAGCCCCCATCTTTAGTTGTTAATGATAGTATTTCTTAGAGGCCACTCGCTGATTCCCAATGTCATCCTTAATTCAGAAGCAATTTGACAGCACATACGAATATACGAATACACGAATACGAAGACCCCCATCTCAATGTCATCATTAAGCCGGAAGCAATTTGACATCACATCACAATAAAAGCACCCTCTCTAGCTGGGACCTCTAGTTGGATTTAAGCCAATGGCCGTATGGGGTCACGTCTTGTCTCCCCCCTTGGCTTCCGTGTGGGTCAGTGCATGCGAAGCAAGCAGAGGGCTGCCGTGGGAAAGCTGTTACCAGGTTTTGCTTCGTCCTCAGTGTCCTTTTCTCTCCGACTCCATCTCTCCTCAGAAGCGTTTCTGGAGAGCTTGAAGAAACTAAGAGAGGAGAACAATTCGCTTGTTTCTGAAATCGGAAGCACTCTGCTGGCTCGGGTAAGAGCGGAGGAGCAAGACCAGCTCGGAAGGACGTCTGGGGGCGGAGGGTTCTGGTGGGTTAGAAGGCTTTAAGACAGGGATCAGCGCTCAAGCAGGAGTACTCGACTGACAAAGAAGGGAGCACCACAGGAAGCTTGAGAAATAATGTGCTGGCCATGGGATTATGGGATCCGTAGTCTATTAGTGGGACACCAGGTTCAGGAAAGCTAAGCTTCCACGTTAAAACTCCATCGAGGCCATTCTCCAAATTTTACTTCTCAACACTGTGTCCTGCCTCTCAGCACTTGATGTCTCGTGGCTGCATATATTCATCAATTTCCTGAGGAGCATCGGCTGTATTTCAGCTGATAGCGCAGTGTATCCTGCAGATGTGGGTTTGTGGTATAGGCAGATTCACACATGCAAACTAACCCAGATGTGTGGTTACAGTTCCGGTGTATAACGTAAGAGAGCTTGTGTGGGGAAAACAGAAGTTACCCTGAAGGTGAAGACGGGGCGAAGGTCTTTTGTATGACCACTTTGGCTATCTTTTCCTTAGTTTGACGGAGGCGATGGAAGCTGGTTCCAGAAGATTTCAGCTCGCTTCTGCAGCCGCCAGTCTTTTGCATTGGAGCAGCTGAAGTCCAAGCAGAAGAAAGAGCCTCGTTTCAACCAGTTCATACAGGTAAATCACTGGTGGAGCCTGGAATACCTTCTGGAGCAGGGCTGCGACACCCCAATGATGCTTGGTATTGGCCACAGAAGCCAGTGTCCCAAGAGTTGTGTCTTTCATTTTTAGAAGAAATAATGGAGCCTTTCAAGTTTTTAGCCCATAAAGTTGAGCTTGAAAAAAAGATACGTGGCATGATTCAGTTTTAGACAGGGGTGTATACCTCCTTGAGGCTTAAGTGAGCAGAAGCATAGTGAACTGCTTTTATTAGGTGGGTGTGTGTTTCCCATCTCTTTTTTGTGGGGGTAAAAAAAATTGCAGATGATAAGTTTCCTGCTTTTTTTCCAGTTCATTTTCCATTTTTAGGATTAATCAAATATTATTCCACTCATCATATCGTTCAGGAAACAAAGGGTGTGATCATTTGGTTTCTTCTGAAGAGCTTCCCAGATGAGTCCTCTTCGGGGTACCTTCCCCCACTGCTCAGAAACATGGTTTGTTGGTTTGTTTTCTTCTCGTTCCTGCAGGAGGCAGAAAGTCAGCCTCGGTGCCGACGGTTGCAGCTGAAGGACATCATTCCCATCGAAATGCAGCGGCTCACCAAGTACCCCCTGCTTCTGCACAATATTGCCAAATGCACAGGTGAGCAGCTGCAGGGTGTGTGTGTGTGTGTGGATGGCTAGGAAGGGGCAGATCAGTCTGTTTACACTTCCATGTTAGTTTCACAGGTACATCTTCGTAACACCTTTTGTCCCGTTTTTCCACTCAGGTGTCTAAAAAATGGTAAAGGTAAAGGTAAAGGTTCCCCTTGACAATTTGTCCAGTCGTGTCCGACTCTAGGGGGCGGTGCTCATCCCCGTTTCCAAGCCATAGAGCCAGCGTTTGTCCAAAGACAATCTCCCGTGGTCACATGGCCAGTGCGACTTAGACACGGAACGCTGTTACCTTCCCACCGAGGTGGTCCCTATTTATCTACTGGCATTTGCATGCTTTCGAACCGCTAGGTTGGCAGGAGCTGGGACAAGCGACGGGTGCTCACTCCGTCGCGTGGATTCGATCTTACAGCTGCAGATCTATAGATCTTACAGCACAGAGGTTTCTGCGGTTTAACCCACAGCGCCACCACGTAAAAAATGGACTCAAGTCTAAAAAATTATTCCCAAAAACTTGCAGAACACTCAGTCCATATCTGTGCTGTGGAAACCTAACGGTACTCTAAAGAAAATGTTGACCGTGAATCTGTCCATCCAGTTTAAAAAAAAAATTGATACAAAACTATAAAAGGACCTGTAGGAAAAAAAATATATATTTATCTGTCTCTATGTTCTATTACAAAAATGGCTTACATTTTTAAAAAAAGAATCAAAAATGTTTCAGCATGAACTCTGTATTTGTCACTGAAGCTAACCAGCTCATGGCAGAACTTTCACGATTTGTTTTTATAGAATATGTTTCTATATTTTATACATTTTTTAAGGATTTATTTTTGAATTTTTAAATAGACCTTTTGAATCTGGATAAGCAAATTGACTCCTATTTTTTCATTCTAACGTTACAGGTATTTTCCCTTAAACTGTGAATTTTGGGCACATTTTGCTCTAAATATGCATGTTTGGGTGAATTTTGTTATGTGCAGCAAAATTCAAGAGACTGTGCAAACGCTAGAGAGAGGAAGGGGGGTCCTTGCTATAAAGAACTCTGGCTTGGGGCCCCACAGAAACCCAGAGTCAGGTCTGAATGAAATTCCATTGGAAGAAGTATTAGGACTCTATTTAATGGAATGTTTTGATGCATTGTTGGATAGCTCAGGGGTTTAGGTTACTGTTTACGGAGCCAGAGGCTGGGAGTTCGATTCCCCACTGGGCCTCCTTGATAGGGGCTGGATTGGATGATCCCGAGGACCCCTTCCAGCTCTGCCGTCCGAAGCTGATTATTAAAGTCCTGCTCCATTCTTGATTCACGCTACAGAGGAGACGGAAGAACGCAAGAAGGTAGAGACGGCCGCCGAATGCTGTCGGCAGATCCTCAACCATGTCAACAAGGAGGTCCGCAACATGGAGAACCTCCTGGTAAGAAGAGCCCATCCTGTTGGTGCTGTTTTTCCGCATGGTTTCTCCTTTAGTCCCTTTAGGGTCCCTTCACTGGTTCACTTTGCGCATCTTCTCCCCTTCTCCTCTCCAATCGTGCACTTCAGAAACTCAAAGATTATCAGCGACGCTTGGACCTCTCTAACCTGAAGCAAAGTACAGACCCGCTGCTGAGCGAATTCAGGGTGAGTTCCAACTTTATGTTCCCCTCCCCCCCCCCATCAGGCAGTGAGATGGAGGAACTAGAACTAGGCCGTAAATGAGAGAGTCACGTTTCATCCTCAGTCCTGAGAGGGAGCGTGTTTGACATCCTTGGGCCTCTTTCGGCACCGACATTTACAGCAGGCCGACATTTTTTTTAGGTTCTTCCTCCATGTCTTCTCAGGCTTAGGCAGCACCTGTTGAGTTTCAGCCTTCCCTGGAGCCGTTAAAGGACAGGATTTATCAGGAGAACATGGGAGCTCACTTTCAAAATGGGGGTCTAAGGCTGCTTTGTCCAGCTGGTCCGTTTTGGCTTTCTTCGTTACTGCTACGAAGTATTCGCACAATAAAACTTGAAAGCAATAGAGATTAGAAGCCGAGACTGAGTCTTCTGTGCGTTTTGGTGAGCCCCAGACATAGAAATGCACGCTTGCTTCAAAATGCAACAGCACAGGAGTACCGGAGTACCCCTGTATCCGCGGGAATTGGTTCCGAGCCCCCGCGGAGACTGAAAAACATGGAACGCTCTTTTAGTCGTGAATGTTATACATATCATGGTATCAAGCTCCCTCTAGTGACAAGTTCTGGTAGCTTCATGGTTAAATATATATAGTTTTTTTTTCTTTTTATATTTTTAATATTTTCAGACCGTGGATAAGTGAGCCAGCAGATACCGATCCTGTGGATAAGGGGGTCCTACTGTATTTATATCATGGGTGGGACCTCCAGTTGTGGTTTGATTGCACCTCCTATCAGCCCTCACCCTTGACGGTAGTAGCTGACGGGCGTGGCTGTCGAACGACATCGGGAGGGTCACACGTTTCCGGCCCCCGATGGATGTGACATGCCAGTGTACGCAAAAGCCCTGAGTCTAACCAGCTTTTTTCCCCTTCCCAGAACACAGACATCACCCGGAAGAATCTTGTGTGCGAGGGGCCCCTGACGTGGCGCGTTTCCAAAGATAAATCAGTCGGTGAGTTGAACCACATGGTGCCCAAGCTCTGTGCCCCTTTTTGCCGCCAGGGGGGCTGAAGCAGGCCAGGCTAAAGTCATCTTTTGGATCGGGGAGGCTTCTTCGGCACCAGGGCCTCTGTGCAAAAGCCAGTGAAATGAGAAGCGCCCTTGAGCGTGCCTTCTGTGTGTTTTCCTCACTGTGAATGATCATGACTGTTTGTTGTCCACCCCACACGCTCATCCACCCCTTCCTGCTGCTGACTTTGTGGGCAATTTCATCACTCCCACTCCCTAAACACTTGGCGGGGCACAGAAGAAGCCCTTCTCTGTGGCTGCTCCCAGTCTTTGGAACTCCCTCCCACAGGAGGCCGGGCTGGCCCCATCTTTGCTGTCCTTCCATAAGCAGGCAAATACCTTTCTCTTCAGGCTGCCTGACGGTCTGCCTGAGTGGAGTTTTTAAAATTAGATTGCTGTGCTCTGTTGTTTTTAAATATGTTTTATTGTCCATTTTAAATACAATTCTTGTTTAATTCTTTTTTAATATTTGTGTACTCACTGTTTTTAGCTTTTAAATGTCAGCTTCTAATTGTTGTAAGCTGCCTTGGGTCCTTTCAAGGAGAAAGGTGGGGTAGAAATATTTTAAATAAATAAATAAACATAAACCAGGGGTTGCCAAAGTGTAGCCTGTCAGTGTTGTTTCCCCTCTCCTCCGAGCCCTTTAATATGGAGTCCTCCAAAAGCAGATTTTTCGTTGTTTTGTTTTGAACGGGCCTTGGGCTGTCCCCCCAGAACATAAAAACTAGAAGTAGCCCTCCAGGCATTTCCTATTGGTTTTGTTTCTTATTTTTTGGGGGGGGGGGGGCATTTTTTACCAGTTTCAGCCTTGGTGCATCCATGATGAGTCCTGAGGGTGAATACTTGGCCCCCGTGCCCATCATAGTTGCTCACCCCTCCCTGTACAATAGACCTGAGCCATGTGACATGGGCTCTATAGCTCCTCGCTTGTCCTCCTGCCTTTCGGGAGAGTTGTAGAGTGTATATTTGCAGTTTGAGCTCCAGAGCATCGTAGGCCACTGTGTGATCTTGCCATGTCTTGATGTACCCATGTTCAAGAGTGGGGTTTCTGAGTATGAAGGTGGGAGTTTGAGATAGGAGGACTATTTCTTTTTATAAATGAAGTGTTTGGATAAAGCCAACAGTTGCAGCCAGGCTCAGAAGCATTTCTTAGACTTAACTTCCCCTTCTTCTTTTTCTGTTATCTCTTTCCTGCCCCATCCCTTTTTTAGACGTTCATGTCTTGCTTCTGGATGACATCTTGGTCCTTCTCCAGAAGCAGGAGGAGCGCTTTATCCTGAAATGCCACAGTCGCACCATCATCCCAACTCCTGACGGGAAGCAAATGCTGAGCCCCATCATCAAGCTCAATTCGGCCATGATCCGCGAAGTGGCCACAGGTCGGTGCTAGAGATGGCTGGGGAGGAGGAGCAGGAGCAGGAGGAGAGACCTCTGTGAGGTCTGAGAGGTTGTTAAGACCTATGGAATAAATAAGACCCAGGAACCCAAATGAAGAACGTACCTTTTTTAAAGTTAAATTTAAAGTTTAAGAATTCTGTACTACGAGTTTTACATGCAAAGGAGGCTAAGTTTGGGGTTCAGGCATATACAAGGAGTAACAAACCTCTGGTAACTCCAGTTCCCATTTTTGAGCCTCTCTTTGCAACAGTAAGGCTCAGAAACCCTTTTATTTCAACAAAATAAAAACTAATTTTGCCAGAAAGCAATTTCTACACCTGCCGATGGCTTCCTCTTAAAACTGCAAACCACCTACACGGCTTTCTGTATTCTGCATTACGTTGACTTGCACTGGGGAGGTTGCTGGACGCCGTGCCTGTGGCAATTTAATTTTGAAAACTGCATGAAGCGGGGCCCAGGTAGGCGAGTCATTGAAAAAGCTGCTTTCTTGGCTCCTTGGCCATGTCGATTCAGGGGGTTCTGGGTATTGTAGTCCAGGAAAGTAATTTTTCTAAGCTCAGCTTCTTCTGAAGGAAAACTTGTTTGGAGGGACTTAGTAAGACTGCTGAAGGTTTTTACCTTCCCTTCTCTCTTAGACATCAAGGCCTTCTATGTCATCATCAGCTGGGAAAACGGTGCTCAGATCTATGAACTGGTGGCACAGACCGTCTCAGAAAGGAAGAAGTAAGATACTGGGGTGGGGGAAAGGCTCATCTGTTAAGTGGAGGAGACTCGTCATCCCTGAGGTGTGTGAGGAGTGTCCCGTGTCCCAGTCACGAGCCACCCATGGATGGGGGTGAGGAACTGAGAGACTTGAAGAAGCCAGATGAGTTAGCTCAGCAGAGAGACTGCTTTGGCAGAAGAGGAGAAGACGGTAGAAGCGGCTCAGTTTGGACTGAGAGGCTTTTGCTGGAGTTCTGGGGGGGGGGGGGTGAGGCGAAGCCTTTAAATACGTTTTAATTTGGGCTTGGTCTCCGTGGTGGAGTGGATGATATAGTGATCCATGGATCACTCTGAGTCAGGCGCCTTCTCCAAAGTTCAGGCATCTCTCCCTTGTGGCAGGGTGCTGCCTCCCTCTCCCTCATGGGAGGGCCGGCCCTGCTTCGCTCAGCTGTGGTTTAAGCAGCAAGACTTCCATTTTCATTTTCCGGGCCAGCTGGAAACTCAGCAATACCTTTTTGTAGTGAAAGAGATTCGCTAGTTTTTGCTCCGGGGTGAGATCTGTCTGAGCCCTTCCCTTTTGCTCATCCTAGCTGGTGCAGTATGATCAGCGAGACAGCTGGCTCTCTGAAACTGCCTCTCTCTACCCACCAGAAGCCACGGCTTTCGGTCACCAACCGGACTTCGCCAAACAACCCTAGCTAGTAAGTATGGGCTTGCTGGCAACAAGAGGGAAGGAAGAAGCAATGCATAACAGTTCATCTGAAAGTCACTCGTGTAGGGCAGTCCTTGAGGGAAAGCTACAACAACATACGTGAGACCTACCAAGATTTTAGAACTGAAACTTCACTAGCTCATGCGTTTTAATTCTCCTTCCTTGACAGCTACGCAGAAAGCCTTCTGGGTGGGGCAGAGAACGGCAGTTCCCTCAAGGAAGTTCTGCAGTCAGATGGTGAGTGTGTGGTGTGTAGTTTTGGGGCTGTGCAGAGAGGGGAGTGGGAAAAGGCACAGCAAACAGAACATAAGTCCTCTTTTGATCCCGTTCCCCTTAAAGAAGGGTGTTTGGAAGACTTTTGAGACTGTGGGGGCCAGATTCTTGCTGTTGGAACACACCAGCGGGGGGGGGGGGGAGCTAGGTTAAGCCCAGAATGCTCGGGGGGGGGGGGGGAGAACCCAACCAGAATTGATCTGAAGGCCACTTTTAGTTGGTTTAAAAAAACAAAAAACAATAATGTTAAAACGGGGCTGGAACTTGTTCATAATGTGAATCAGGGCTGGCCCTACTATTAAGCAAAGTGAGACCATTGTCCCAGACAGGAGATTTTGGGTTGCCGTGGAATGGCAGCAGAATTTAATGTTAATGTGCAGTATATTTACCGTCAGCAAAGCTCGTGCAGTTTTCTGCTGAAATAATTTGCTTTAGGTACTCCGCAGCTTGACTTGAGTGAGAAGCGCTGTTTGCCGCTCTGCCGACCTCAGGTAGCAAAATGTCTTGGGCCACTCTGAGATGGCGCGCTAGGCGTTTCCAAGAGTGACAGCTCACCTTTTTTTCTTTTTTTTTTCTTTTTCCACACCAATCCATCAATCATCCGTCGGGGAGTTGGTCTTAGAGATGAAAACAGAAGGTCCAGGAAGGGACTCGGAGGGCCCCGAGAGACAGAGAGACAGACTTAAGGGCAGGGCTTGTGGAATTAGAACTCCCTCCTTAATCTTAAATCATGATTATTCTCTCTCTCTCTCTCTTTTTTTTTTTTTTTTTTTTTTGCCTGAAACCAGAACGAGAGAAGGATGAGATGCTGGAAGGGGCAGAATTTGAAGAACGCAGCCCTGTGGGTGAACCAAAGCTGGGCAAGGCAATGGAAGAGTTTTTGGCTGACATGTTGACACTCTACAAACCTCGGCCTGCCGGGCCAGGGATGCTAGCCCCGGCGGCACAGGAGAGAGGCGAGTCGCTCTTCTTTCTTCCCCCACCACTCCGCCGTACTGTGGACAAGGATTTTAGGAACATGACCTCAAACCAGCCGTCTTGTATTTACAGTATCAGCCGTGAAAAGGCTACTTCAGATATCAGAGGAGGGGGAGAGGATCTTTCCAGCAGAGCCAGTGGATGGCCCGCCAGAGAATGGGAACCCCCCTGAAGGGGACGAAGAAGAGAACTGGGAAGCTGGTCATGCCATGGAGATCGGAGGCAAGAGCAGCAAACGACAAGGTGAGGCTGTTAACACCCAAAAGAAAAACAAAAGAGAAGTGTGCTGCTTATATACTGCTCAAAGCACTGTCTGGGCAGTTTACAGTTTTAATTGTGAATTGCCCCACCACCACCATGAGCTGGGTACTCAGTTTATTGAACTCGGAAGGATGGAAGGCTGAGTGAACCTCGAGCTGGAATTGAACCTGGGTCATGAGCAGAGTTTTGAGTGCAGTACTGCAGTGTAGCCACTACGCCATGAGATGCATGCTGGGAAAGTTGGGATGGAATAGAGGCAAGATAGGCTGGGGTTGGGGAAACAGGTGTGGGCAGAGAGAAGCTTCCTGGAGACAAGAGCAAGGAGTATTGGAGGCAAAGAGAAGGAGATGTTCTGGGGAAAGACCAGATACGAAATCTGAGAGAGGAACAGAAAGAGATGGGCTGTGGTCCCAAGTGGTCAGGACTGGATTTATCAGAAAAGTCTTGTCTTAGGTTGGAGAAGAAGTATATAGAGAAAGAGATGCCACACATGACTCTAGGGCTGTTTATTTCTAACAGGAGACACCCCAAATGGCCCCCAGGAACCAGAGTGGGGCTCAGAGCACCTGGATAGGGAGGTGTCTTGTTCTCCAGTGATTCTGACCCACCAGCAGTCCGATGGGGTGAAGCATCACTTACGGCTTCTAGAAGATGCCATTCAGGGCCTGAAGGTGAGAAGACGGTCTCGTAATCCTTGAGTCACAGGCGGAGAATAAAGAGTGTCGTTCTGTGCTGCTTCGCTCTGCTTGCATGATTTAATTCTGACCTCCAGGGTTTCATAGATGTTAAAAGTATGGTGCAATATACACTCGTTTCGTAGTGGCAGAAGGAAGCCAGTGTGGTAACTTTGCTTTCGGTGCTGGAAAGGAGAGCACGGGTCGAAACTGCCTCTACTTTATGTTGGGGTTGAGAGAGACAGAGGTGGAGAGGGGCGGAATTTTCTTTAGATTCTTCAATTCTCATGCTTAATGCTTTTAAGAAAAAAGAAATAAAAATAAAGTACATTATACATTTGCTAATTTGTTTTTAAGTTTGTTCCCACTTGCTTAGATCTCCGACGACTTTTTCTTGTTTTCTCTGTCCTACCAGGAGATTGAAACAGATTATTGGCGCCTGCAGCAGCTGATGGGAAAACTGACGTCTGCTCAACAGCCCAGTTTCACATGAGGCTTGGCCAGTCAGGTGAGGCAGTGAAGGAAGCGGGGACACGGTGGGAGTGGGGGGCGTTGATGGGTCACCCGCGTGATGGGTTGAGAAGCTCAGGGTATACACTTGGTTCGTCTGGTCCTTACAACAGGTATGCAAGTTAAGGTAGACTAAGAAGGTAGTGAGTAGTCCACGATTACCTGCTGATCACCTCGGTTGAGCAGGGATTTGAAAGAGCATTTGGGGTGGGGGGGTTATGATGATGGGAGTGCGCCTGCAATGTCATTACAAAGAGAACAGGGGCCTTCTGAGAAGTTGAGGAATTGCAGCTCCATCCACTATACCATGTGGTCCTTCTTGCAATTTTTTCTGAAAACAAAAGTCAATTAAAAAAAAAAAGCAATAACAAAAATATGCAGCAGGAATTCAGGTAGAGATAGACGCTGGCCATGAAGCTATGACCTACAAACAGCAGCCAGAGACCTTGACGAGCAGAGCTGCTTATGAGCAGGGCCTGAATCACAGTGGACTGGATCCAGTGTGTAGCTCAGGAAAGGAACAAGGCGAACGGTTTTTATTTGGCTTATGTTTTTGAGAACCGTAGCCCACTTCTTCATATACACGAGTGGGCTACCCTTCATGCCACCTTACGCTGCACCACAGTCTTTGGGGTGTCCCAAGACTATTTGTTGCTGTTGTTTCAACAGACCAACAAATACAGCTGCCGCCTTAGTAGGAGAAGCCAAGAGGGATGGTTTCTAGTTCTCCCCAGGTCGGACTTGAGTGGATTTGCTAGTCACCAGGATCCCTGCAGTGAGATTAATGGGTTTTGTGTGTGTGTGTGTCTTGGTTGTTCTCTCTTCTCTAGGCCTGTCCTAGCCCAGAAGGAAGAGGTCTCTGGGCCACCCATTCTCCTGCCAGAGGGCCTTTGCCAGCATCGGCAACCAAGTGGGACCTACGCTGCTGCTGCTTCTTCTTTCTTTCTTCTTCTTTTTATTTTTGTATAGAGGATTTGTAGTGTCAGGAGAGACCCTCTTGGGATTTTCAAAATATATTTATATACTGCCTAGACCACACTATAAGGGGGGGGGGCATATATAACAGCTGAGGAGTTGCATTTAGGTAGCGTGTCCCAGCCTTCCTGAGAAGCAGAGGATGGCTGTTCTGTCAGGGCCAAAAGGTGCTCTAGGACAGGTAAGCTTTTCCTTCAGCTGTGAGCTTTGCAGGGTTGGTCCCAATGAGAGTTGTTGGGTGTTTGTTTGTTTTTTAATTTATTTACAAAATTAGGTTCTGGTGGCCAAAAAAGGAGGGCAGGGCAGTCAGTTTTTGACTTCTACAAAGCTGCCACTCCTGCGAAAAGTAAGAACGACCTGGCAAGGGTTGAGAGCAATAACCACAGAAAGGGACACCCTGTCGCCTAAAAATGGCGGACCAGAGACCTCAGGGAAGAAGGTTCATAGGGGTTAAGGTTAAGGTGGTAGGACTCTCTACCTTCATCTTCTTCCCCTAGCTTGTTGTTCTTCACTTCCTGGTGAAATAAGGTGCTTTAGATGTCTTCCTTCTCATCGATTTATGTGCCTTCTGTGAATCTGATCCTTCCAAAGAAAAAACAGAAAGGAAATCATTGGTGCCCGCAGCAGTTATAGCTGAAAGAAGAAAGTTGCTGTGTTCGAAAATTTGCTTTTCTATTCTCACCGTAATTATTTTTCTCTCCACCCCGCTTTCACCCACAAAAACACCCCACCTTTTAAAGACCCCCCCCCCCCGGTTGTATTATATTAATTCTTTCCCATTCCCTTCCGTTCTCCACTTCTCCAAAGTGTTACTTCAGCCTTCCCTTTCAGTCTGCCTCTGAGAGCCTCAGCGTGCCATACCTTTCCTTAAGCCCATTGTAGCACTAAAGCCAGCACACCACACAACACACACATACAAACCCACAACCCCCTCCCCTTTCAAGGAAATCCACTGGTGGTGAGCTCCCTGTGCAGATTGAACAGACAGGCTTTGGCCAGCCTTGAGTTTTCATACAGCTCCACTCCACTGCTCTTGGTCTTGCACCAGACTTCACAGAACACTGGTTTCAACGATAGGACAGTGACCCAGAACATAGCCCTGTTTCACGACCCAACGTAACCTTGGTTGCACCAGTGGTATTACAGCCATCTTTTGAGAGGTGGAAGAAGACCAGACATGGGGAGGGTCATGCACGGGCTCACTCTCATAATGCTGGAATTTTGCCCGGAACTGCCCCAGATGTAGGGTGTGAAAACAACAGAGAAACTGTGAGGTTGCATTGATAAGGCTTACTTATGCCAGATGGGTAAGGTTCTCAACTTCTTCCTGACTATTGGGGGCAGGGGGGATGTGCTGTTCCAGCAAATGGACAGCAGGTGGAGCCATATCAACAAGTAATCAGCCCTTGTGGCTTTTACAATTGGTCTTGTTGGCCTTTGCAGTATTTTGGAGGAAAGGGTGTCCGTTCCTCTTCCTACCTCTGTCCTTGTATGTGGCAGTGAGTTGTCATCAGACCTGGCTGATTCGATGGAAGCACAGAGCTTTTCTGTCGGACGTCAAGATCTGCACGGTGCGCTGAGCACCCCACCTCTCCGTTTTCTGATTTTGGCACCTCTCACGTTGCCTTCTCTTTCACCACGTCTCTTCGTTCCCCCCCCCCCCCTGCAACATGCACCTCTCTGGTAACTTTAAAAAAAACAAACACAAGTCTTCTGAGAGAATGGACGAGGTTGACTCACCGGGAGAATTAGGGAAGGAAAGACAGATCGAGCATAAGAGTGGAAACCTCTGGCCTTCCAGATGTGGGTAAACGACAATTCCCATCACCCCATGGGACGGATGGGAGTTGGGGGTCCAGTAACAACTGTGGGAACGCCCGTGGAGTCTCCCTCCCTGCCCTGGTTTGGGGGTGGAATGGGGATGTGGAGAAAGTCCGACGTTCAGCTGGGACAGAGAATGGGGTGGGGGTGGGGGGCCTCCAGAAGGGGAAACAAAGGCCAGGTAGACCCAAAAGGTGTCTGTAAGCAGGCAAAGCCAGGGTCCTGTCAGTGTCCTCAGAGACCAGAATGCTCTGCTGTTGCACATGTTCTACTTTATCTAAGTGCCTTTATTATATTTTGTTGATAATGTGCTTGTATTTGTAAGAAAACTCATATTTTGCTGGGATATTTTATATATATATATGTGTGTGTGTGTATGTGTTATACGCGAATATAAGGGAGCGGAATTGACTCCATCAACTGGGAGGACAGATCCAAAGCTTTTTATCCAGGCGGTATTATTATTGTTGTTATTTTGTCTATTGCTGTACAAAGAACATAAACCTGTATCTTCCGATATATTAGACTGAGACTGTGCCCTTTCCTTGGTTTCTCCATATTGTGGGATAGGTAAAAGCCCCTCCCAAATCTGTTAGGCAGAGGGGGTGTTTTTACAATCACACTTAAAAATAATAATTTTGAATTAAACAACACAGAATTTAAAGGGGAGGGGGAAGGTCATTCCTTAGGATCTGTTTGTTTCTGATGTCTCTTAAACAGTTGCTGATTATTTTGGAAAGCCTCAAGATGGTGTCCTACAGATTAGTTCACCTGTTCCCTTACCCCACACACCAAAGTGCCAAACGTGTGCATGTCTCTCTCTCTCTCTCTCTGTATATGTTTTGCTTTCTAGTCTTGGTGTGAGATCCCAAACTTGGATAATTCTGGCCTCTTGGGTTTCTCCAAGGCCAGGATACAGCAGACGACAGATGAGAGACCTCCCATTTAAAGTATTTATCTTAGTGGCTCTTCATGCCAATCCTCTTCCTTGGTGCTAAAAATTCATTGTACTGATACATTATTTTTATTTGAGTTTCCCCCCCCCCTCCTTTTCTGGAATACTTACAAGCTTTTAAGGTGGGGGTTTTGCTTCTCTACTTGCATTAGGGCACAATTTCTTGAGGAGGAAATTTGAAATTTTGCAAAGGAGAGAATTATGCCCAACTGTTCTTTGGCTGACTCTGGCAGCAAAGAAACCCCACCCACCCACCAAGTCGTTCCCTCTATTTCTCGTTATGCTTGTGTTACCCACAATTCTGTAAAGATTGGTGCCTGTTTCAAGCTGGAACACCTGCCCCGGATTACTGTTTCATTGATAATTGTGTCATTTTCCATTTTTTTCAAATTCCTTTTTTCCCTAAGCGGCGGAAAACAATCTTGCGTCATTCCCCCCACCTCCCTGGGTTGTGGGAACTATGTGAAATCCTAATCTGTAGTATGCTACTTTGAGAATGGTTTTAATGGTGGTCAGAGTTAGCTATTTCTCCAAACAGGGTTTGCTTTTCTAGATTTCAGGTCACATAGGAAACCGAGTGTAGTTCCCTCCACCCTGCATATTTGGTTTTTTTTTTTATGGCAGCTGCAGCCAAAATTGTAGTCAGAAGGGGCGATGGGTGACAGGTGGCTTTTTTGTTCAGCATAAGGAGGGCATGGAAGAGGAGAAGGGATACTGGAGTGGCCAGGGAAACCGGAGGGAATAAATAGCATTCCCTATGCTTTTTGCAGTGGGTACAGGGTTCGTGAGCCTTGTTTTCTTCCTTTCTACCCTCTATGTAAAGAGAGTTTGAGGGCCTTGTGTATGTTGCAGGAGGGTTAAAGGTACGTGATGGAGGGGAGAGAAACTGAACCAAAGAAAGCTCTCTTTTTTTGTAAAAATAAAATAAAATTCCAAATTAAAATATCTGTTAATCACTATTTGGCCAATGACTTCATGGTTGGAATATGCCTTATTTTTACATTTTTCTCTTTCTTGCATTTTGCTGTTCATTTCCCGGGTTTCGGCCTTGCTCTTTCTTTCCCTTGAGGTCTCAGAGCAGTAGAGGTGGCTGGCTAAGGCTCTTCCATCTTGATACGCCCAGTCCCAAATGTATTTGGCTTCCGAAACGAAACGACAGCCGCTTGGTTGGTCCCCTGTCTTTTCTCATTATGCTGAATGAAAGATGGTAGGGGGTGAGGCATCCCTAAATAAGGGGCACGGGAGAAATAAGGAGATCCTTTGCACAGTTATATTGATGCCTGATTAAGATGACAGTGGGCGATGTTAACGGCTGCCTTTTCTAATCAGAGGGGTGGGGACTCGTAACAACACGGGCTGGTTAATAAAACAGTTGTTCCTTTCTAAGAAATGCTTGGAATTATATTTTTGCAGGTTGAGGAGTTACTGAGTCTGCTGGACTGTCCAGAGTTCTCCGCAATTCCCAAATAATGCTCCCGTATTATTAATGCTAGCACTTCGTAGCTAACTCCTTTTCCACATTTCGAAAAATGAAATCCACTGCCTCCGTGGGCAGAGGAATATCCCTGCTTGCCAGCCCTTCTTCCCTCTTCCGTACAAAACAAATTAGAGAACTCCTTCAGGGAAAAAGCATCAGATCTAATTATCCCATTATTTCACAGAAGGGGGGCAGTGGTTGCCTCTGTCAGCTAGTCTTAATACTTACTTGTGTACCTGTGGCTGAAAACATCACACTGCCAGTAGTCGAGAGAGGAGATAATCAGCAGAGCTGGGATAAGTGGGCAGAAGTACAAAAATCTTCAGAGGCAAAAAACGAAAGAGAAAATTCTCCGGGGGGGGGGGAGGCTTAGTGAAAAGTTGTTGCATCTGGAAGGTTGGCTGGCTAGGCGTGGAGTGGGTGAGTGAGAAAACGGGGGGAAGAAAAGACGGGGAGGTGGGTTCGGAGGGACCAAGACGGAGTTATGAGAAAGGTGGAGAAACCTCATTCTCCGGATAGCTCACTTCCTGATTTGCACTAAGCTATTTTTATATGTTCCCTGGGACAGAAATGAGACTTATTTAAAGTTATGATATCACTAAGATCACAAACGTGTGTTCATCTTAGGTGTCCCACTGGTTCCATCATGTTAGAACTGGAGTAATTCTCACACACACACACGCGCACACACACACACACACACACAGAGTGTTTATCAAATCCAAACCACCCTGAGCATAACTCGTGTGTACATACATTCATTTTTACCTGTGAGTGGAGACACAAGGAGGAATAGATATTTTATTGCTTTAGGAGGCCAGTGACACCCACTGGGCGTAAAATTTTTTCCATCTGTTTTTTTTTCCTTTTCTTTACACTTCATAAATTAATAACAGTATTTACAAAAAAAAAGAAAAATAAAGGGTTGGGAGTTAAAACAGCTTCTTCATATCAACCACACAAATACAGCTTTGTTTTTCTTCTTCAAAACACGGAGACACAAGCACAGTGATAGGGCGAAAACTTTCATCGTTGTTCATCTGGAAGAGGGGACTTCTTCTTTTTTTAATTTTTTTTTTTTTTTTTACAGAAAGGGGGTCACACCAGAGCATGACAAGACAATATTGCACTTTGAAAAGTTGGGGGTGGGTGGGGGTGAAGGGGTTAAATACATCTCCTCTCCCCCTCCCCTCCCTGCAGCTATACCAGCATCCTAGTTTTAGAGTGGCAGGGGTGGGGTTTGGTGTTTTTTCTTGCAGTTGGGTGAGGGGGGGGGCTAGAAACCAGAATGATGGTTTTGGGAGGGCATCGAAACAAACCTTAGTCTATTTAAGGTGCCACAGTATATCTTATTTATCCATTTTGCTTTTGTTATTAAAGCCGCTGGGATGAGCACTTTGCTCAAAGCCATTTCACAGATCAGGGTAGTGGGAGACCCCTCGCTGGTCAGCAGGTGCACACGCCAACGTGAGAACGTGAGCTGTTCTAAGATCCCAGCCTAGTATGGCAATGCAAAACATGCTCGGTGCATTCCCCGCTTGCAAGAACTCGGCTGTAGGTCTTTAAATGCAGCGTGTAAAAAGCAGCTCCTAAGGGGAGTAGGTTTAACTTCCCTGTGCCTCTATACTTAAAAGGCTGATCTATGCAACCACGGAGTCCATTGTGGCGAGATTCTCCATGCCAGCCACCCAAGTGCTTTCTGCCAGCCGCAACGGCACACGGGTTGCTTCCACACCTCAATAAGGACCGGACCCTTGCTTTCACAACGTGAAAAGCAAGGAATGTCAAGGATGAGAGTGTGTTGAAGGGGATTAGCTTAGCTTGTGAGATTTCTCAAGAGATGCTGCGGAGCAGGCAGGAACTTCTATGTGCTGGGTGTGGAAGAGAACCTAAGAATAACTCTTTGGGCTGGTGGCAGGCTCCTTGTATCTGGCAGAGGGTGAGGAAACGGCTCTTTCCGGTCTTGCAGGTGGATGCCTTGCCACGCACCTGGGGGACAGGTGATTTTCCAGATGCTGATCAACCACAGCTCCCATCATTCCTCACCGCTGACTGTGCTGGTTGGGGCTTGTGGAAGCCGTAGTGCAAAAACATGGCAAGGGCGACACATGCCTCGCCTCTCCCTGCCCCCTTTTCCACCTCCCTTCGGTGTGCAAGAGGATTTCGCACCAAACTTAAGTCAGATCGTTCTTTGGAAACCGATGGGGGGCTGCCGAGGAAGCCCCCCATTTGACGTTTTTGAGGTGGGGTAGTCTTCCAGCCCCACCTGAAGGAGTGGGGAGCCAAGGGGGAGGAGATGGTTTGAAGGGTTAGACTTGTTATATTCCATGAATAAAATTTTCCTATAAAAATAGAGACATCAAACAAACAGAGCAGGGGTTTTGTTTCCTTTCCTTTCCTTTCAACTCTTTTAAGAATCTGGCCTGCTGATGGAGAAGAGCCAGCCGTTGGCCCCCAGCAGCCTGGGTTCAACTGCCTGGAAGACTCTTCCCTTCCTTGCCAGCACTCAGACGGACCTTGGTTGCCTCGTCTGATGGGTTCGGTGTGGCTCCTGCGGTCCGCTCGGTCTCCAGCCGCTTGTAACTCTGCACCTGGCTCTCTAGCACCTCCAGGCTGTCAGGGCTAAAATCACAGCCTTCGTTCTCTGAACTACATTCGCTCAGATCTGTGATCTCCAGCTCAGAATCTGAGCCGGCATCCTCTTTGGCCCCTCGGACCCCGGACGGGCTCTGGGACCTGGCACCCAGTAACTCCTTATCACGATGGCTGGTCCCATTCCCATCTCCCCGCAGGGGTAGGGTTGTGCCATGCGGGGGCAGGCAGAGACGGGGGACAGAGCCCACCCCGAGGGATGTGCCTCGCTCAGTGCTGTCTGTGGGCAGGAGCGAGATGGGGGTCGGAAGCTGGGCCAATGATCCCGATAAGGGGTTGGGATAGAAATGGGGTGAGTATAGAGAAGCAGGGAGCTTGGAACTGTTTAAAGGGAAAGCGCTGGATAGATAAGGGTTAAAATTCCAGGGGTAATCTGGGAAGGATGCGTTCCTCCCATATGGAGTCAGCAAACTGGGGGGCTTCGTATACCCGGCAACACCTGCAAGGAGAAAGAAAGACATGTGAGGCACCCAATCTATATTTACACAAATGCCAGGGGCCCCACTAAACTCCATCATAACTCATGACATCTTTTTGTGGCCTGGATTGCAGCATGATTTATCTGTTTGTTACATTTACATGCCTTCTTTCTACCAATGAGCTCAAGGTAGCATGCACGGCTCACTCACCCTCATCCTTACCAACCCTTATTCTGCACCACAAGCCCAGAGTTGCCAAGTAAGTTTTCATGATTGAATGGAAATTCGCCTCATTTTCCACCTCCTGAGTCTTCCTTCAGCACTCTTAACTATGAAACCACCCGGGATCTCTTGTTATGGAAAGATGGGGGGGGGGAGGCATTGTAGAGGTGTTTGAACAGCAACAGGAAGCAAAACGGGCTGTTTTTAGGAGTGGAAAACAGATGAGTAAGACGTGTTCTTACCTGACCCCAGGAAAGGGAAGGCTGCATCCAGCCGTAGTTTTTCTGTCTCTGATGGACGGTCAAAGAGTGGGGTCCGGGTGGCAGGATCCGCCAAGCGAGGGCTAGAAAACAGGCTTTGAAGGGCCTGGAGAAGGAGATATGGAAAAGAATCAGCTCCTGATCTGACCTAAATGATGAGTCTCAAAGAGGTTCATGCCAAGAATTTCTGGAAAACTTGGCCCCTGGCTTAGTGGCCACCACTCCTTCCTTGCAAATGTTAATGTATCTTGGAAAATTTCTTTCATTATGATACATGTGTCTTGCACATGTTCCATGGTGTCATTTTAAAAAAAAATTCCCCAAAGTTATGTTCCCTGTGTTTCTGGTTATACCTCGGGGGTCAGTGGGGCACAGTCAGCTCCAGGGTTGCTCCCATTGAAAGGATTCTGGGCCAGCAGAAATGGGGAGTTGGCTGCCATGTCCAAGAGAGGGTAGTTCACCAAGACCACCTTACTGAAGTTAAACTTGTAGGTAAAACGTTTGCCTTTTGTCTTGTGCAGAATCCTCTTATTGTAATAGTACCTGGTAGGAAAAGAAAAAAAAACAAGAGGAAGAGGTTGGGGGGGGGGTAAACAGCCGGTTGAATGATTTCGAATCTCTGGAGCACCTAAGGCTGCGGAAAAAGCCAGAGTGGAATGTGCAAAACTGAGGTGGCTGATCCTCGGGAATAAACAGAACAGGAAAAATTTGACCCTCACAACAGAGTTTGGAAAAGTGGCCTTTAAAAAGAAAGAAGGAAGGAAACTGCCCTGACCAAAATTTCTTAGCCTCTTTGGCTATGCTGCAGTCCAGCATCTGAAGGCTCACCCACAACTGGTTTTAAGAGGATAAATTCATAGAAAGAGATTAGAAGCCAAAAAAAAAAAGGGGGGGGAACGGAACAAACCAGAACAGCCGGCCTTGCTTCCAAACTCCAGAGCTTCCAAGCACGACTCTCGGAATAGCTGGCTGGGGAGTTCTGGGGTTTGGTTTTTGTGCAATAGATTCTAACGTTTACAAACTCACTATTAAATCGTTCACTTTCATCCTTGCCACACAAATGCTATCTACTGGCACGTTCTCATCACCGACTTTCCTCCTTGTGGCATGTCGCCCCCTAGAGGTGAGCGTGGAGAATTCGGCTCAGCAATGATGCCAATCAAAGAGCGCCCCCTAGTGAATTAGTATCCTGTCACCAAATCTATTTAATTCTCTAGCAATGCATCTCTTAGCTTGCCTAAACAGATGCCCTGGAAACAGAGTTGAAGTTCCCAGGCAGACTAGAGCAGAGCAGAATTCCCATGCTGAGTTAATAGGAAGCGTCAATAGTGCTTAGCTTCTCATAAATATTAATTAGGATGGCGGAATCTCAAGTGGCCAGAGAGGTATAGTTAATTAATAAGCAATAACAAATATCACTGTCGATCAATTACGCAAGAAAGGTTGCTGCGGGGAGGGTAATCATAGAGCTCCCGTGAGTTTCATCAGAGCTTTGAAGAGGAAGGGGAGTGAATAAGGAGCACAGAGTCTTCTACTGCCCCAAATGTTTAGTAGAGTTCTGAGAATCCAAGGGGAAAACAACATTGTAAGCCGTGTTAAACCAACGTTAGAGGTAACAATAATACTCATGAAGGTTGTCATCCAATTACAGAAATCTTATTGCTTTATCTCATAGGTTTTAATTGACTAATCAATCGATTGATTGATTAAAAGTGCATATAAGTAAACTCATAATTCACTCAAGCAAACAGGATGCTTTCTTTGCATTTCGAAAAAAACACAATTCTAGAAAAAGCACAAGACCTTCCTGTACAGGGAGCATTCCTCTTTTTATCGAATGCTGGTCACCATCTGGTGACTTTACAAGCCCTTATATATATATTGAAGATTAAAACCGATAACTTAAGAGGAATAGATGTGCTGTCGGATTAATCAGAGCATCTTTCAGTGTGTTTATAACAATTGATTAATCTAAATGATTAATTGATTACATGTCATAGATCTGAAGAGAAGCATACTCTGCCTGGCCTCTGCCTTCCAGGGAACAACCTCGGGGCAAAAAGAAACCAGCCTGGCTATGCTTTACTACCCAGCAAGGAAAATGAGACACTTAATAAGTGTAAAATACGAATGATGTTGTACATGTTACGTGGCCAAAGCATTGCAGCTACTGTCACACCTAACAATTGCCCTGGAAAATAGACCTGTATTTTTATTGTCACCTTACTGAGGAGGAAGAGGAGGAAGATTACTCCTTTGCTAGCTTAGATTTTGAAATTAATTGAGTTTGCAACACAGTTCACCGATGCTGCCTTTTTGTTTGACAGCTATACCCTGCCCCTTCCTTCTCCCTCTATGCCTACCATTACTGTACAAGGTGTAGCATAGATTATATATGGTTACCCACACTGCCACTGAGGTCCACTTTTGGGTAAGACTTGACCTCGAGGCGTGGAGATGTGTATTTTTAGACTACAACTCCCAGAACTCCCCTGACAACAAGCTGTCTGGGGAATTCCAGGAACTTTAATCCAAAATCAAATATCTCCACACTCTGAGGAACCGTTGATTTACCAGTTCAGTATCTAGGGTTGCTGTATGAATTAGGAGGCCTCAACCATTAGCACCTGAAGATCATCTTCACACATACCACACACCTTTTGGCCAGGGTCCAGAACACTCCTTAAGGCACAAGGGCATGGGAGAGCGTATTTGACTTCCTAAAATTTTGAATGGCTTGGGTCCAGGGGCTCCTTGAAGGATGGTATCAACCCCACATGAGCCTACTCAGCTTTTAAGATCTTCTGGGGAGGCGCTTCTCTCGGTTCCATCAAGTCCTCGAGACTCGAGAGAGGGCCTTCTTGGTGGCTGCTCCCAAGCTTTGGAATGCGCCGCCCCAAGAAGCCAGGCTGGCCCTCTTGTCCTTCCATCGTTTGCCGAAGACCTTCCTCTTCAGGCAGGCTTTTAAGTCGTTAGTTCATCTCAGGAATGCTATTTTTTAACTTACCGGTTCTTAAATGTTTTTCAGTTGTTTTTACACTTGATTTAAACAAAATGTAATGTATGCTTAATTGCTTTTTAAAAATGCAACATTTATATAGTGTTTTTAACTTTCTTATTTTTCTCCCTACGGAGAGAAAGGCAGCAAACAAATAAATAAATGGAAGCAACAATACCCCTACACCAAAGCCAACTCAACAAATCTCAGTTTCACAGTGGGTTTGCTTTTTGGCCTTATGGCAAAATGAGAAAGATATGTGGATTATAAAACTAGAATTCAATATGAAAAGTGGCCAATTGTGGGCTCTTTGCATCTTTTAGACTACAACGCCTTTATCATTAGTAACATAGGCTAGGGATTCTGGGAGTTGTAGTCCAAACAATCTGGAGCCCCACCCCTGTAACATAGCTTGGCTCCATATTGACAATCTATTACATGTTAGAATTCACACTTCCACCTTAATCATCTAAGAGGCCAAAAAACCTAGCATAGGAATGCAAGAGTATTAAGAAGTAACAAATCCATGGTAAATAATCTTGTGTTTGCTGGTGTGTATTTTCTTACCCTAGCCTCCAGATCATATTGAGAAAAACTCAAGTTACTTCCACAAGACCATTGAGAGCATCTAAGAATGAGTGCAGTATCCACTAGTGGTTGATTCCAAGCCCCTCCCCCGGATGTTGAAAAATGTCTCTGGCTCCCTATTGTGGCCAGTTGTGGTAAATACACCCTGGGAATACATATATTTCTGGGGTTTTTAATTCAATATTTTCATACAGCAGATAAGTGAATCAGCGGATAGTGATTCCCATGAATAGAGGAGTCCTACAGTAACTGTAATATTCTTCCATGGTCAATAGTTAAATGGCACAACCCTGTGGTCAAATCAGAGATTCATAGCACTGGAGAAGGAAGATATCCAGAAAAGAGCCATGACGAGGGCGTCCCAACGTCTGAAGTTATGACCTCCACTGACTTTTTGCAAAATAAAAGTCTGGAGGGACTAAACTGGTTTGTTGAATTCAAAGCTGCTTTATACTTAATTTCTCCTGTTTGAAGAATAGCCAGAGCAGTAAAGAGTGCAACAGGTGTGTGTTGTGCATATCTACTTGTATTTAAATAATTCGAAAGTGGTTCCAAAAGCAGTTTGGAGTGTTTAGGTGGATTTCATGAATATAAAGCCCTGAACTATGGCATTCTTGCAGAACCGGCTGCAAAACTGGAGTACAGGGATGAAGGGAGCCGTGTACCAATATAGCACAGAAAAATGGGACTCCCTCCGTACAGGAGGCGTTGTCCCACAATTTAAGTGCTGAAATGAGGAGGGTCCTTAGCCTGGAGAATGTGGGAACTTCTGAAGACTATAACTCTTAAGACGTGCCTGGAGGATTCTGCCACCTCCCCTCTGCTCTCTACCTTATCGTCACTCTATTCGATGACTTTTCCCCACCAGTGCCTCACCTCAAGGCCCTGCTCAGTTTGTCATAATTCATGTGGGGCTTGCATTTACGAATGCCCCACAGCCGGGCCACTTCATCCGGATCCTTGATGACAAACTCCCCGTAGTCCCCCTGCCAGGCGATGACGTTTTGATATTCTTCCTTCTGCAGCAGCTCCAGGATAAAATGCCACAGCTGGATCTGACGTGAACCGGGGCTTGACTCCGGCTTGTAGGCCCAATCTGGAAAGGCGAATCCTAGCGAAAACCAAACAGAGGAGAAAATTAAAGGTGGTCACCCATCTGGAAATCAGGTCCTTGGACAGATCAACACAGTCGTAACATCCACACCAAGATTCCCCATACTGCAACCTCCTCAATCTGGTGCTTTCTAGATATATTTGGCTGCAAATCCAATTTCCTGGGCATGATGGGGGTTGTAATCCAGCATATTTGAAGGACATCAGGCCAAGAAAGGCTGTTCCAAACCTTCTCCAACAAGGTTTCTTTTCTTTTCTTTTTGGCTACCATGGCTTGGTCACAATCTTAGCTACTTTGTGACTGAAGCAGGGAGGTGTCTCCTTCCCTCTCCCCCCCCCAAAAAAACCGGGGTGAGGAACCCCCACTTAGTCTAAAATCTGACCTGGGAAAATGCTGGGCATCCTATAGGGCAGTGGTCCCCAACCTTGGACCTCCAGATGTTCTTGGACTACAACTCCCAGAAGCCTTCACCACCACCTCTGCTGGCCAGGATTTCTGGGAGTTGAAGTCCAAGGACATCTGGAGGCCCAAGGTTGGGGACCACTGCTATAGGGGGTACTCCTACAGCAATATGGGCTTATAATGCCTGGTGGGGTTCTGGGAGATGTAGTCCAATAAATGATTTCCCCATGGTCTGGATGGCACATTTTTTGCAGCCATGCAACCTGCCCTACATAGCAACAAATAAAGACCAAACAAAACACTTGATGTTTTTGAAGAAAACATTTTATTCACATGCATTTTTTGGTTTACACAATGTCTAAGTAGAATTTGCATTTTAAAAAAGACAGAGGAAGGGGGCATGTGGTTCTCATACACAATCTGAAAACAGTGACACCTATATTAGACCACTAAAATTTAACAAGATTCAAGAGGGACATTCTAATCTATATCACCAGAGGTTAAATCTGCAACCTACCCTCTCTGACTTTGCAGCCTCCATTCCTTTCAGTTAAGAAAACTGGCCGGTAAATCTGTCCATAAATTTTGGAACGGCTGTATTTCTTCTGCACCACCCTCAGCTCTGCAATGCCCAGCCTGATGAAAGCATTAGTGGTCCAATAAACCATCACCCACCCTTTTCAAAGATAGGATTTAGAAGTAAGAGTTAGGATTTTGAGTTACTTCGGAGCAATTTGGGGACAAATAGAATCTGGGTGAAATGCAAAGCTGGGGAGGGAACTTCCACTCCAGGCTGATTCTCATTTCTCTTTGTGTTGTGTGAGGAATGGAAAAAGAAGAAGAAGAAAATGGCCCCACCCCCAAACCCTTCTAGCATTTCTTGCATTTTTCCTAGTATAGCCATGTCCTTAGTTGTCTTAGAAGTTGCCACACTAGACACAAGCATCTGGAACTTAAATCCCATTAAAATTGGTGGTAGTTATTTCTGAGTAAGGCTGTCCGTTTGAGGGAAAGCAATCTTAATTTGGGGAGAAAGAGGGGCAAAGTGGTGGAAGACGATCCGCCACTTCCACAGTCCTGTAAGGTATTCTCTCTGGTCTGGGTCTTTAAAAAAACAACAACAACACTCTTCCCCATCCGTTTAAATGGGGAAGAAAAATTACTGCATCAACACCAAGATAGGTGAGTTCAGGGGGCCCATCTCTGGAGACTTCCAAGAGGATAGAGCTGAGTCAAGGCCACCTGCACAATGTCCTGGTCCAGAGTCAGGAACTTGTGGAATGGATGTAGCCGCCCCCCCCCCCCCTCAGGAGGCCTTCTCTCAGCTAGTGGAAGGCAGGGTACTTTTCCACTGAACCCTCTCCAGCCTCTGAATCTCAGGAGGATTGCTCTGTTCACCTTTGTCACTGATTACCCTTGCATACTGTGCAAGAAGGGCTAGAAAAATGTGTTATCTTAAAAGAAAAGGAAATTTATCTGGCTTTTACAGAGCCCTAGTTCATGTTGTGGGTACATTTCAACATTTCCAGTGCAACCTTAAGTCATGCCAATTTTTGAGTGCTTTGCACACTTACTTAGGAGGAAGCCCATCAAACACAGTGGAATTTACTTCTAAGACATATGGGATCAGGCTGCAATAATAACTTACATTCAGAGCGTGTTATTACACCATTAAGTCGGAAGCAGCTTTGAGATCAGATCCTCCTCTTGAGAATATACTTTAAGTAGATATTTTCAGCTTTCATGTGAAATTATTTGCAGTATGATTAATTAATTACCATATGGATTCATTCCAAGGAGTAGCTGTGTCAGTCTTACAGGATTGTTAAGTAGGAGGAAAAGAGTCGGACACGACTAAACGACTAAACAACAACAACAACAACTATTGTATTTAAATTAGTATATACAGAATGACTGTTGTCGTCTTTTAAACTGCACGGGTAGCTTTCTAATCTGTCTTCATCACTTTATCACTTATGCATCTTTATCAAAAGGGCTTTTATCTTTGCAAATTTTTGGTGCTTCTTCAAGTCAAATATGCCAAATATATTTTGGGTGGCCTCTTTTGAGGGTTGGTTCTCCTCCATTTTCCTGTTTGTGCCTTCTGCTCTGGTGGATGTGCAATATTTCATTATGCTGTTGATTGCTAATGCCAAAGCATGAGTGAACATGCATGGATGGAGCAGCATGGACACACATAGACAAAGGTTTGCATACATAGCAAGGCTTCCGCTGCTGACTTTGCTCACAGACTACTTAGACCATGTTGGCCAAGTCCTTGGAGAGCTCTCCTTCCTTCCCTCTACAAAGTTAGGATGTTTCACTTCTTGTACTTATTTCCACTCTCGGATCTGCAGTGAGCTCTAACAACAGTCTAAGGCTGTGTTTCAAAGCAACTCTCTCCAAGGAATCCAGAAAGCCAACTTGTTCACCTCCACCCCGACTAATTAATCATGGCTAAAAGCTGAGCTCTCTCAGAAGCTCAAGGGGGACGGACCTTCAAGTAGAAGGTGCAGAGGGAGACCTTTTAGCCTCTTCTGCCAGGAAGAGGTCAAGCCAGCTGGCTCAGAACTGTGCCTCTATCTATGAATCTATCATTAACAAGCCTAATGAACTGCTGACCGATGCCTTGATTTTCAGTTACACAGTATACCTTCAACGCCCCTCCAGTAAATTGCATTCACTCTCCTGAAGGCCCCTTCAGACATGAATGCCATGGCTCTCAAAGCACAAGATGGGTCTCCCTCAAGTGGAATAAATCAAGTTGTCCCCAACTCTTCTTCTGATTCATCCTAGTCTCTGCAAAAAGAAGAAATGTTGTTCCTTCTTCCTTTTTATTGACTAAAAATTTGAGGGGGGGGCATCATGTGTCAGTGGGTCTTTCAGAACTGTATAAAACAGGTGTGCAGTTTTGCAATATTTTAGACTAAAATTCCCAGAATACCTGAGGCAGTTACCTGAGGGATTCTGGGAGCTATTGTCCATTGTCCACAAACACATCTCTGCATGCATAATATAATGTTTGTGGGCTTTCTACCTCAGGGATATTAATTTATTTCTTACAATCTTTTTTTCTCTCCCTCCTGACACCTTTTATCTTTTGAAAACTCCACCCTGCAAGTCCCTGTAAGACAATTGCTGCTATATCTAGTCCGATTCTTTAAATTTATTTATTTTTCTTCTTTTCCCAGTGTCCTAAATTTTGTGCTAGCTAGATGGATGGAGAGTTCTGAAGAACTACCACTTATGTGATCCTATTACAGTATGGCATGAACCTAAACTGCATTTTTGTTCATAAAACATAACAGACCATGGTGACAGAATCATAAAATGGTAGATTTCAAGGGAACCCCAAGAGTCAACAAGTCCAACCTCCTGCCAAAGCAGGACAGTCACAGCTGAAACAACCCTGATGAAGCGGCCATCTAATCTCTATTTAAAACCCTCAAAAAGCTGGCTGGATAGCTCAACAGCATACGTCTCTGGCTGCAGAGCCAGAGGTTGGGAGTTTGATTCCCCACTATGCCTCCTGGGAGAAGAGCCAGCCTGGGTGGCCTTGGGCAAGCTGCACAGTCCCTGGATGTCTCCAGAAGAAGGGAAGGGTAAACCACTTCTTAGTATTCTCTACCTGGAAACCCCCGAAAAGTGTCACTATAACTCAGAATTAACTTGATGCCACATGATTATTTCATTAAAGAATGATAGTTTAACACCTTCCAAGCCAGTCCATTCCAATGCCAAATAATTTTTACTTTCAAGGTCTTCCTCATGTTTAGGCAAAATCTCCTTTCTCATAATGGTGTCAATCATAATAGCTTCTATTTGTGTGTCTGTGTGTTTAAAGTATATTGTGGCCCATCTCCAGGCATACACAACCTGAAAACTCATGGTGATCACAACTTTAGGGTGGATGTGGGCAGACACATTGTTTTCCAGGAAAATCCCAAGGTCCACTCATGGCTTAAGGAGACAAGAAGAAGTTACATAAGAGATATAAGAGACCTCACTCTGTATGCTAGCTTTGTCTAGGATTTAGCCTATCAAGAACTGGCACTTGCATAAAGAGGCATTTCTGTGTAAATGTATTCCTGCTTTCCCCCAAACTTTTTTTTTAATTCTAATCAGACTAGTTTAAGAAGTGAAAAAAGGAATGATTGTTTTCATTTGTTGTTAAGCAGTCCCAAGTTAGAAGTTAATTCATCTTTTTCCAGTTACTTGAATGAAAGGGACTTTGTGCATGCTCAGACACCTGTAATCGTGTAATTAATTAGGCTGTTCAGGAAACTATCCCAGTTAATGTGCGTCCTTATCAATCACCTGAATAAGCCTGATTTACACCCTCTTTCCAGCACCCCATCCTTACAAACTAGCGAAGGAAAACACAGGGCATGTAACAGCAGAAGCTGAAGGGTGGCTAAGAAGGCTGATGGTGCAGACAGAATGTTAGACTGGCTCCCACCAGTGGACTTAAGATATCGATATCGATCTTGTATTTATACCTACACAAAGCCACTTTGCATAGAACTGGTGTGCTGCAGCAGTTCATGTGTCAGAGTGAGGACATTTGGATTTAACCTTGAGGCTTACAGGTTGTTTGTGACCCCAAAAGTAGTCTACTTCTCAAGGTTGTTGTTGAAATGGAAATGATGTGGAATAAACTGTATGTGTGGCTTTGAGTTCCCTGGAGAAAGAGTGAGATACAAAAAGGTAGAATATTGCACCCCAGTATTGGGCTGCACAGATTTTGTGCTTTGGCTGCAGGGCCCTGGTGTCAGCTTCAGTGTATGGGGAAAAAAAGGCAGCTGGAGTCAGCTGACTAATGAAACATGTAAGGCTTCTATCCTCAGAGGCTCAGCATGGAAAACAGTGGCCTGCGGTTTTGTTTTTTCAAGAAAAGAAAGGCAGATCCTGTGATTGTTCCTGTTGCCCCCCAGCCTTCAGCTTGGAGCTACAAACTCCAGAACCGTCTACACCCCTGGGGGAGATTTTGCTTGGGGGTAGTGGTGGGATTATTAGTTGTAAGAAATGAGTGGTTATAATCAAAGCATTTGTGTGTTTATTATTGGTACCTGGGAGATAACAAGCTCAGAATGTACCGTAATTATGCTGCAGCTCTACACCGTACAGCTGAGTTTGTATTTACAGGATCTTCTCTATACTGGATCCCAAATCAATTTGTTCGCAAACTAAAATTCTCCGTAGTGAATCTGGATGTTTCGTATTTACCAGACATTCTATGATGATTTAAGTAGTTACCAAACAGCCAGAGGATGTTTGGCGTGAGATATGCAGTTGACACGAGATTTGAGAAATGCAATGGCGGTGTGTACACATCTTTTTTTAAAAAAAAAAACAGTACAGGATTTGATGTTTGTGTTTGATATAGCTTATCTGCAAGAAGCAGGAAGAGCCAGGCAATGGGTAGTGGTTAGAGAAACCTAGGATTCCAGAGCCCTGGGTTCAAATCTCCACTCAGTCATGAAACTCAGTGAGTGACCCTAGGCCACTCACACTCTCCCTCAGACCTACTTCACAGGGGTGTTGTGAAGATCAAAGAGGGAGCAGGAAAGCCCAGCACATCACTGGGAGCTCATTGAGAGGGTGGGGTGGGGATATAAGTGTACACAAAAGAACAGCTTTGCACTGTCTTCCCCTGTGCATCCCAATAAACATAAAATCATCATCTTACAACTGTAGGGCTGGAAGGGACCTATGGGTCATCCAGTCCAGCCCCTGTCAAGGAGGCCCAGTGGGGAATCGAACTCCCAACCTCTGGCTCCAAAGCCAGAGAGACCTCAACCACTAAGCTAAATGAACTTCTTTGGGTCATCCCAGCAGAGCAAATATTGCACATGTGTTCAACGGGATGTTAATTTCCAGTCATGCTATTATTATGACTTCCCCAGCCAGCCAAACACCTCTTTTAAGCTTTCATGCTTAGTTAAGATGTAGCATTTTAGGGAGAAGTTTGGTTTAGGTTATGGATTAGCAATTTGGTCCTTCTACTGCTCTGAAAAGCACAGAGGGTCCTTTTCTGTTTATTTGCTTTTATTATTTGTAGCTGTACTCTTGGTTTAATTTGATTATTTCACTGCGCCAAAATAATACACATTTAGTCATTACTAGCTTAAAGGCCCATGACTTCAGCAGGCCTCCTCTCACTATTAACAACAACAACAACAACAACAAAGCCAATTCTGACTTAAGGTGACCCTTTTCAGGGTTTTCTAGGTACAAGAATACTCAGAAGTGGTTGACCACTCCTTTCTTCTGGGGGCATCTTGGGACTGTGCAGCTTGCCCAAGGCCACCCAGGCTGGCTCAACTCCTGGGAGGCTCAGTGGGGAATCAGACTCCCAACCTCAGGTTCTGCAGCCAGATCCATAACTCACTGAGTTATCTAGACAACCTTCTAAACATTACTAAAGTCTGTATTTTTCCATATGGAACTATAGTTAGTCACCATGACTAAATTAAGTACCATTGCTTTAATGGGTCTCTTCTAATTACTACTATATCTAAGCCTAGATTCAACCTGTAATATTAACATTTGACTTAAAAGAAAAATGAGCATGCAATTGCATTAGCATTTGGTAGCTGGCATACTGAGAGAACAGATCATTTTCAATATTTAAGTGTGTATTCTTAAAATGAAGTTTTGCATATTAATTTTGTCTACCTAGTTTTGCTGTGATGATGAAGAGTTCATAGTATAGTAATAAAACATAGAGGTATTATTATTTTTTCCACTATAGTAGACTGTGTATATAAGGCATGTGTCATCGAAGGATTTCCAAAAAGTGAAAAAGAGAAATCCTGTGACTCAAGCTCACCTGGGAAGACTTCCTCGCCCGCCTGCCCCACAAGACCTCCCCATGTAAGTGCCAGGTGAAGGGGAGGATCAAAATCTCCCAATGATTTATGAGTTGCAACTTGCAAAACTGAAAATCTGCCTCTTAAAAATATCCAAAACAAACCCAGGAGGTGACATTAAACTCTCTCGGGTGTGGCATGTCTCTAGGAAGGAGAAGACTACAGGAATAGGGTTGACCATCTGATACATTTGGAGGCCTGGCAGAAAATCTAAATGACAACACTACTTTACCTACAATGGGGTGCAACGCACGGAGGATTACCTCTGCATGAAAAAATGAATGGAAAGTGTGCAAAAGCCAAGGAAGAAGATGTGTTGTTTTCCATGAAGAATATAACAAATGAGCCTCTCGTCCTGGAATCTCTGTTTCATGCTCAACAGTGCTGGCATACTCAAAGTGGTAACACAGAGCAGATAGTCTCTGAGGGTGTGCAGAGTGCCTTCATAGCTGAATGCCATAGACACTCATTTGGGATTAGGAGGGAAAGAATTCCCAGACCTGATTTCTAGAGATTGCTGTTGTTATTGTTGTTTTGCAACAGTCACACTAAAAATGCAGGTTTCCTGCCATTCGCAACATAGGCTTCCCCAAACACAGCAGGTCTGAAATGTGACTGTGTGTATGAGAGACAGAGAGAGAAAGAGGAGCGAGAAGAGAGAGATTTGCTAGCTTTGCTGATCCCAGTGTCCTCCAGATCTGTTGAGCTGGGCAGCCTTGCTGGGCACCAGGTTGGGAGAGGATGATAAAATGAGGGGGGAAGGGAAGGGGGAATCAGGTATGCAATCCCTAACTCTCTGGCAGAACTTTTGGAGAACAACGTCATCCTTAAACATCTAAATGGTACCGGGAAGACTTAGAGATCACTGTGGGCCCAGCAATGCCATTTAGAGAGAGACAGAGAGAGAGAGAGAGAGGCAAATTTTCTAAAATCATGTTAAGAATGGATGTCTAAGTTCTAGGAACCATCGGCGGGACAGACCTGGCAGTTCTCCCTGTTCTTCCATGACGCGTGTCAGGTGCCCGAGTGTCCAGGCAACTGCGCCTCCTTCTGCGCCCCCCCTCCGGCCCCAGCAGCAGCATCCCAAAGCCCACCAACCGTAAGCTACTTAAAGAGGAGGAGGTCAGGGAGCCCCCCTTGCCCATCCAAGGCCCTGCTAGGGTTGGCGAGGAAAGCCCTCAAGGGCGGGCAGGCGGGTGGGTGGGTTTCTCCGACACAAGCCATTTACCTGGAGTCCAGAGAGCTGGAACCGGGGAAGTGAGCAGCAAATCCGAGACGCAGTTACAGTCCATGGTGCAGGAAAGTTACACCTGCAAAGGGAAAAGGGAGGGATGGGTTGTGAGATCGGACGAAGGGAATGTTTGGAAGAGAAATGCAATGGGGAGAAAGGGGAAACGGGGTGAAGAGATAAGAGAGAGCGAATGAGTTCAACGGAAAAAAAACGTGTTTGTATGTAAGGGAAAAAAAGGAACAGGCAGAGAAGAGAGAAAGTTAAGACAAGTTGCTTCTTCCCCACCCCCACAACGCGGTAACGTTGCTTTTTGGACTGCCATTCTCAGCATGCCCAAAGGATCTAGGATTCTGGAAACTGTAGTCCAAAAAAAGTAACGTTCCCATACACTTCTTCTCCTTTTTCTTTTTCTTTTTTACAGAGCACCAAGAGGCCCCCTGACACTTCAAACTTTCTCGTCCTGTACGACGAGCGTTCATTCCAGGACTTAACCTCACCGGGATGGGAAGAAAAACGAAGAGGTCGCCAGTTCGACCTAAAATTCCGGTCTCCGTGCGCTGCCAAAGTTCAAGCCCGGTCCTCCCCGCAGGCGGGCGCTCAACAAAGACGTAGCAGTATTCGCACCCCGGGACAGGGAGAGATCAGCGCGCAACCGCCTCGGATTCCTAGCCCGTGGAACAGACTGCGGACTAGCAAATCT